>CM050431.1:12111495-14597152 GCA_027564155.1 Gymnocypris eckloni scoliostomus
TATTAAATTATATATACATAATTACATTGACATTTTATTACACTTTTCTCCTCCTTTGAGTTCCCTGCTGTCAGCTTTAAGGCATCCCTACTTTGTTGAGTCAGCATGGAACAAAAACATTCACTCCAGATGTTTCTGTTCCCACTGTCTTTTTAATCCAGATCAGCCGACTATGATATGAAGATCATGTCCATAAAGCAAGTTTTGCATCTGGGTGCATCTAGGCACTTGTTGGATTGCTTAATTGTTGGATCTTAATTGTTAGTTAAAATGAAGTCGTTAAAATCATCTGTCTATCTGTAAGTTGATCTCTTAGTGGATGAATCTGTGTGCGTTCGATGGCTGACAAATGGGCCGTTTATGAAATCCCAGCACCTATTCCAAATATCTGCCATGATCTGTGCATCTGATGGAGAGGAGACCTCCTATAGAAATCTCCAGTCTCTTAGCGATCAAGGGCAGACTGGAAAATCACTTACTTTTGGGCCAAAGGGGAAAAAGAAAGAGGTGGTGGTGGTGTCACAGGGAGTAAATGTTTGCCCCGGTCTCACACACACACTCACGGGAGCGATCTCATCGGTTGGGAATGCTGCGGTGTTTACCTATTGCAACGAAACCCACCTGATAGAAGCTAATCTTTATGGGCTTTGCAAACAGGACTTTGCCTCATTGTGCATCAGGTTCGCGTCACAGCAACACATCAGATCCCCATATGGTACATTAGATATCATATGAATGCATATCTTGCCACCCTCATGCACATTTTCTCTGATTGTCTCCTCTGTTTTATTTGGCCTCATTTTCTTCCCCATGAGAATCTCTTACTTTTTACTTTCATATCAGCATGTCCTTGATAATTGAATTGTCCTTAAAGTGCCTCTGATTTTTTGTGACAGTCGGCTGGTAAGCAGTTCCTTAATTGTTGTCTGCCATAAGTTTAGTTTGAAGGGGAAAAGGAAAACCTCAGCTGAAAAAAATCTGAGTTTGAAATTAGGACACCAGCTCTGAAACCCCTTGAAAATGATCAGAAGATCAAAGTTGTGTCATTAGCCCTGTGAACGCAGATCATTCAGTTCATTCCATTTTCTTTTTCCATGCTCCAATTTTCTCTGTGCCCCTTGTCTCAGCCTGTGCCGTGGGGAAATGCGTTGGTTATTTTTGGACATTGGTGGTCCTAAGCTTTAATAATAGGAGCGAGAGGGTTCGGTTGTGACCGTAAAAGCAGTCGAGTCTGCAATAAACCAGCACCCATTCCGAATGTTTACCTTGGGTGCTCTTTAAATCAGCATGGCGGAAAGGTACATGCACACGAATATATTTCTTAGATGTTAATTCGACTTTGAGGCCGAGAAGTGAGCAGGTAAAGTCCATCTATCCCGCTTGCACTGGCTGGAACTGTTCCATGTGATCACAAGAGGAGGCTGTTGAGTTCAAATGGATCTGTATCTTATCTACTGTACAAAAGCACCGTCTTTCCTACGATCTGGGATTTGAAAATAAAATAAAAAATAAACTATAATCTTAACAGAGCAATTATGAATTCACAAGGACTTTGTATGTATCTGATTACCTGGTATTTAGAAGAACTGTGTTTTATCCAAGGAGACGTGCAGTACACAAATTGCAGGGATCTAATTGGAGCAATTGAGGCAGCTGGGGTGAATTATGTGTCTTTTACCATGGATTTTCATTCCAGTTAACTAAGTTGAATCAGTCTAGAGCTTAAGCATTAGAATAAAACAATCAATATAATTAAAATCACTCACATTTGTGTGTGTTTCTCTTTAGGTAGGTGAACAGACAGTCATAGTGCTTCAGCTGGATGAAACTTTGGTTCATTTGAAAGCGAACATGAAAAAACTCCCATTCCTATTGTACATAAATCAGTTTCATGCATTTTATTATGAAATTAAGAAAACATTTTTTTTTAGGGTAAATTTACAAATCATTTTTATTCAACAGTCTCGTGACCATTAACTATTTCGCATTTTAGCAAATTATTGACAAATTTTGTGAATTCATATAATAATTTGGAATTGGTGCATTTTTAATACTTTTATTTTAATACTTTTTGTTCTTTCATTTTTATTAATATTTCTTGTTTTAGTTTAGTTTTTTTATTTTCAGTTAGGTAATTTTAGTCTTTCAATTTAATTATTTTATTTAGTTGCCATGAGAGTTTTTTTAACTTTATATCAGTTAAAAAATATTTTTATAATTTTAGTTTTAGTTGATGATAACTCTAGTTAGGATTGCAGTTTTTATTATAAAGTTTACATTTTCTCTCGGATCACATTGTATGAGTTTTTATGAAATTGTAACATTTTGTCATCAGATTGGTTGTTTTGACATTGATTTGGTACATACTGCCAATTTTTATGAGCTAGTCAATTCCTGATGAATAAAATAATAATAAAATATAAAAGATTCCAAGTAAAAAAAGAACAAATAAATAAATGTCAACCATTTTTTCTCATTGGAATATCTTGTTTCACTTCAGAATGTCACATTACGTCAGTAAAATGGGTTGCGGGTGCCATTTCATGACGAATTTAAAGGCCTGGGGTGAGTGAGTGTATAAGTGGGTGGCAACATGAAGGGATTCTGTCATAATGCCAAGTGGAGCAGTGTGCCACTTCCACGGAGGGAAACCGCTCTGGAGTGGAGTGGAGAACGGCTTCGCTCATAAAAAGGGAGCGTATAAGTGCTCGACTAAGCAGTCTTCAAACGAGGGTCTCTTCTTTACTGTCAGGATATTCCAGTGCACCGTGCCCCCCGGGAGGAGCGGGTAGTTGATCCCTTTGAAGTGGCCGATGCTGGGCCAAGGTTAAAACTGCTAAGAGACGCCCAGAAATTCAGGCTTTCCTTTATTATTCTATCAGGGACACTTATTTGTTTCTGACTCTTTCTTGTGGTGACTTACTTAAGGTACCCTGTTCATACATCTCTCTCACTCTCACGCTCTCTCTCAGCTCTGGGTCTTCCTGCTATCTGTCTTCATGGCAGACAGTGACAGACTTCCCCTGGGCCCAGCCTTTTAGTTGATGTAGTCATACCTGCCCCCCTCCCTCTCACCACCACCAACCATACAACTAGGGAAGACAAATCTGGAGGAAGAGCCACAAGCTGTGTGTTCTAACCGCCGGGACACACACATACCTGCCCTCTGCCCCGTGGGCTAGCAGTTTTAGTTGCTAACACAAATACACCCTATCCTTCCGTAGACTGCGTTCCTGAATGTTTGCGTCCCGAGAGCAGTTCTTCCTGATTAGGCAAATAAACAAACACAATGAATGTGTGTTTGCTTCAGAAGCTTCTTATTTTTTGTTCAGTCTTGATTTTAGGTTTAAACTAAACATTATTATTTAATGCTGTCAAAATGTACCTGCTTCTTGTAAAAGCATCTTTGTTTCTAAACCTAGTGAGCTACTTTACTTTACTCCTTACTATACACATTAACTATTTTGATTCAGCACTTCTCATTATTGAATGAAAATGATCTTAACTAGCATTTATAATAATACATAATAATACTTTTCACTTTAACTGATCTTTATATTTAATACATTCGACAGTTATTTTTCCAGTTTGTTTTGTAACTTCACCTATATTTCCATATTTGTTTCTCACTGAGCTTTACTAAAGAGACTTTCTTTGATTTGATTTTATGCGAATGCAATCTTGGAGCTTTATATTCAACTGTTTAAACTACAGTAGCATGTCAATATGCATTATGTGTGTATTAAAACACAGCCTAATTAAAACAATAGTATCTTAATGTTCTCCCTTTATAGGCAGCTCACTAGGTTTTGAAACAGAGCGAGTATGTTACGCGTGCTCAGGTGGACTTTTATGTTTCTCAATCAGATTTAGTGACAAACAGGGCGGCGCACTCCTGACGAAGCGTTCGCTTCTCTGCAGGACTGTTGTTTCGGTAGCCTGAGGGAGAAGACGTGAGATGTGCTGGCACAACTGTGGCTGTCTCCACTAATCATGTTGGCTCCTTTGTTTTATTAATAAGAGCATTCCTGCGAGCTGATGCAAGGCTCTAGAAACAGCCTTTGTGGGACTTATATAAATAGACCTGTATAAGGCTTAACATGATAAAGAGTTATTAATCTGGTAAGCTGCTGAAAAGAAAAAAAAAACTACTGAGAAGGATGTCTGTGTGTGCTAGTGTGTGCGTAACGTGCAGAAAGAGCTGTTCCACAGGTGCAAAGGAAGACAAAAAAAAGCCAACAGCCTCACTGAAAAAATGTGAAACGGTTCCGCATATGCCTTTAAAAAGTTCCTATATAAAGAAGAGGACAGGAAATATGGAGTAAATTAATGAGTGAGTGATAAAAAAAGTGGGAAAGGACTTGCAGAATAAAGCGGTACTCCATTTTTATAAATATTGTTCAAAGTTGTCATCTTCTATTATGCCCGTTTTATATCATTTTTAGGATAATGCTCTTTTTAGTTAAATGGAGCTCTGGTGTGTGCTGGAGAGCTGAAGTTGCAAATTTAAACCAGTCTGTCGACATTGCCAAGTGAGTTACAGCTTGAGCATTATTTTAAACATTGCTTCTCGAACAGAACTTTTTAATGTGAAAGAAACTCTTTAGCCGGTTTAATGTTTGCCATATTTTCTTTCACTGAGACCCAAACAAGAGGGAAAACGTGTAAAATTAAATTTCAGGTATCACAGTCAATTATCCGTTATAGAGCTTTCAATGTTTTAAAGGCTAGTAATACGCTTTTATGTGAAGGATTTGAAATATACTCATTTTCATCTGAAATAATAAAGACTGATTCTGTTAGCTGGCACTGGCCGTCTACCATCTTCACTGTGGTGAAATGATCCGGGCTGGAAGTGCTGAATTTAGTGGGTATTAGTGGGGCTTGTATTTTGGAGTCGGACCGGAACACAGAGTCCAATCCGCAGTCTGGGGTTGCAGATGTGCTGATCTGGGATCAGCCAGCTGGATCCGACAGCCTCAATCCTCTTCAAAGCTCTCGGTATGCCGAGCGGGCCATGCAAGACTGTAAAAGCTGGTACTCTGGTTCAGAGGTACATTCACTTCCACTTCAACGAATCTGTGCTTCAGCCGCTGAGCCTGTCGTCAAGCGGACGTTTACAGATTCAAGTGTTGCTTGAGTTCATTTATTAAAAAAGATAATTATAATCTATGAAAATAAACAATGTTAATCAATTAAAAATGGTTTGTTTAATTTAGGGGGTAAAATGTGATGTGAATGCCCAAAATTTAGTAATAAAACAACAACAATTAAAATGTATTTATTTATTGAGGGGTGTGATAAAAATAATGTATGTAATTATAAGGATATATATTTTTACATTTGACTTAGTTACACAACACGAATCGTTCAATTTAAGCTTAAAAAGAGTACATTTCCAAGAACTGTACTTGTTTTCAATTAGATTTTTTTCCTTCATCATATGCCATTGACTCATCTGCTTTTGTTGCATGAAAAAGCAAAAACAGCTGTCAAGTTCATTTAGGCAAGAACACCTGATGCTTTGTCTACGGTTTACAGTGTTGACGTCTTCAGTAAATGGTGTTCCCTAAACAATAAAAAAGGGAGCTGGGAAAAGACAATCTACCTTTCACCTCTGACCCTGTCAGAGTACTGGATGTTTTTAGTCCCCGCTGGGCTTGCTATTTTTTGAGAGGGTGTGAAGTGATGGCCCACCTGTACGAGATTTACCCAGGAGACCTCCGCCCCTTGGCCTACCTGGCTCAGACTGTGTCTTTTCAACCCTGCTTTCTCTGAATCCTCTGTTCCCGTGCCAGCCGCCGACTCCGACCCTGAGCACAGGAACGGAACTGCAGCTGCCTCGGGGGTAGATGGAGTGAGAGAACGAGGAAAGGAGGGAAAGGAGGATCTTTGCTTTGGGGAGGGTGGGATTTAGTCATAAACGAGATAAACTGTGGCTTGTTTCGCCATCTCTCCATTTCCTGATGATGTTTGTTTGTGTGTTACTTCCTTTTTAATACGCATATGGAAAAAATCACCAGAACTACAAAGCTTTCACTTTTTACTGCTAATATGCACTTCTGGAGTCGAATCAGAATTCTTTGCTGTCTTACCTTCGCAACTCTCAGCAATATAAACAGCTTTTAACAGGCAGTCACAGAAGTTCCCATGATCCCTTGTTGCAGGCTCAGTACTTGCAGAAACAGGATAGAGAATGAATCACCACCCCCTCCACCCTTTCTTGTAAGTGCCAAAAAAAACTGCTGATATTAGAACATAAATGCATTGCGTTACCATGTTGCGAAGACGCTGGTCCTGGGATTTTTGTTTTTTCTGTTGCAAGCTCTTTTTTTTTCGTCCCTGAAGCAAAGGCAAGTTTGGTCCCATTTCTCTTCCGTCCCAATTAAAAGGCAAACGTGCCTTTTCTTTTTACCTCCCCCTCCCCCAATATGCACATTTTATCTCTTCGATCTGAAAAAGACGCCCACCCTTTCTGTGTCCCTCACTCTCCCTTAGAAGAAAATGCATCTTCCTCTGTTCTCACAGGTCAAAGTTCAGATAGAGGGGCTAAACAAGATGCGGCAAGCCTCAACATTGGCGGCTTAGATGAGCTTGCCAAAAACAATTACAAGACGCTGCAAACTTCTGTCTCACAGCCATAATTAAAGGTTCCCTGTGCAGCTTTATTGCGCTGCTTTATTTATGACCTTCCATTATAGCTGCAATATACACCCATTACGGGATATGACAAGGCTTCATGCTTGCTTACACCCCGGGCTGGTTAATATGGCAGTGATGCACTCGCTCAGCAGCTGCTCGTTCCTTCAAGTCCTGCGTATCTCAAAGAGCTTGAGATTCTTGCATATGATGAAAAAGAAGCTTTGTTTTTTGGGTTTTAGTATCGTCCCCTGCATGGTCTGGGTGGATGTACTGTAAATTAACCGCACATGGTTTAGAGTTTCTCACAAGTCCACAGACAATAAAACTACCCACATTTTTTGGTTTGCGTCCCCCATGATACAAGCCATGCCTGCATCCTCTTCAGTCATGCGAGTTTCGCGTGACTGCCTCAGTTGACAGCTTTGGGTGAAGTATATAACTCCTCAACCAGGTGCATTTAAGTGATTCCTACTGTGAACTTACCGGACCCATAAAAGCACCCTTGAGTTTCCAAAACGTCCTGATGTAGATCTGGGTGTAGAAGCAGGTAAATAGTCTCTTCTCTATCTGTGTCTTCAGCTGTTGTTGTGGCGAGCTTTACTGCACGGCACGTTCTACATGTGTAGATAATACCATTCCCACAATGCAGTCGCAATGCTGGGTTTCATGTCATTGATATTTGTTTTTAAGTGAATATCTTACGGTTTTATAAGCATGTCAATGACAAATAACAAGGCAAGGTTAAATAAAGCAAGCAAAATGTAGTTTAAAACACACATGCCAAGTTCTTAGAAATATACTCTGTGCGTTCCTGTTTGTTTTATATAGTTATGAAAAATGTTTATACTGTTTTCAACAAAGGTTTAAATTAAATGGCATGTGGTGTTACCAGAAACGTTTGAATGATTTTAAATATGATTTTCTAAGGTTAAACACACACACAAAACATATGATTGATTTATTTACACAAATCATTAATTTAATATCTCATTTAGGGATTGTATGATATTATACAGTCTGATCTAACCTTGACAAACTATTTAAAATATCAATACTTAATTTTCTTCTCAGGAATCTTGATCTTTTATTGGCTTTTTCCTTCTTTATGAATAAACATACTATATAAATTATATTAATGCATTAATTATATTAACATTAAAACACAGAAAAGGTGTATTCAGGTAATTTTATATGAATTACATGCTTAATGTATTTTTAAATAAAAATGACAAAACAATTGCCATAGTTCCTTTTTTTTTTTTTTGAGGCGCACTCACTCTTTTTCTAATAATTCTATACATTACATGTCAATAAGTCACCGGTTCACTGAATCGTTCATTCATTTGAAGGCTTATTTCTTCTATCGTCACCTTTTTAAAGACAGAAAATGCATTCCTGTTTTGTTGGAAGTTGCTTGTGTTTTTGTACGGCTGATAATAAGGTGTACGAGAGGTTGGTGTTTCTTTTGACTACAGGTTTTCTAATTGAAAGGGCTTCTTTTTCACGCTGGTGGATGCATCAACACTTTCTGTCAAAGACAAATGTCCTTCGATCAGAGCTGATGCACTGTATTGTAAGCTTTGGTAAAAGGGAAAAGCACTGCACTCATTCACGGCACAATGCCATTTTGGTTTGACACAAGTATCTCTTCAGGCAGACCTTCGTTTGCGCCTTCCTCCGTGTTTGTGTCCTTGGCTGCCATTGGCTGTTCAGAGGCTCAGGTGGTTCTTTAGGTATATCCAAATGGATGTATGGCACACAGCTTGTTTACTTTGTTCTTATCAAGGTTAACAGCTGTGTCACTGTATTTCTACTGCAGATAAACTCTTTCTGATGGGGTTTATTCTGAATCTGTGCTTTTGGTTAGTGCATATATTTGCTTTTGTGATAAAACACATTGCCTATGTAGATTCTAACATTCTTCCTAGGATTCCAACAATGCTTGATGGCCAATCAATATCTTCTATTTTTCCCCAAGGTGCCACGTGATGATGGTAGAATCAGCAACTGAGACCATTCGAACCACACCCTCCAATCAGAATGGAGTCAGCAGTCTAAGCAGCCAATCAGATGGCGGAGGAAGAGAGGGAGGGTCCAACGGTGAGACCAATGGGGAGATCAGTCCGGTGGATTTACTGCACTTTCAACAGCAGCAGGTGAGTGTGTGTGTGTGTGTGTGTGTGACCAAAAGTCCTCTACCCAGACTTTCAGGAAGTGTGTTTAGCTGTTAGTTGTTTCTTGTGCAATTTCCACGTCTTGCGCAAACTATAAACAATCCAACTATAAAAGGCAAACTGTTTTATATTAGTTTCAACATCTCAAAAAGTTTATTTGTGTGGTGTTTAATATAACTGCTTGCCATTTTTCAGTCATTTAATGGGATCAGTATAAAAAAATTAAAGGCATATTTCACCCCTACATGGAGATTTTGAAAATAACTCATTCACAGCCTATATGATTTAAGTTGTTCAATGGATTTTATTTATTTATGTATTTATTTATTTATTGCACACTTCACATTATTTTTAGAGGGTACACATTTTAAATCAGTTCACAAATTGATTTGTTTGTGAGTCACACAGATCAGAATCTCCACTGAATAAATTATCCATTTGTAGCAGCCTGTGTCCCATTCAAAGTTATTATATAGTTTCAGAAGACTTGAAATATAGGGCCTCACTTATGTTACACAGTCCAACATTTCTCTATTTGTGTTCAGCGGACGTAAGTTGCACAGGTTTGGAATGATATGAGAGTGAGTCAGGGATTACTTTCTTGGGTGAACTAATATTTTAACCAAATCTAGTCCTCAGGCTTCATGTTTCCATTAGATCTTCCAGAACTGCACTTGGCAATTTGATTTCCTCCTAACTCTAGTTCTTGTAGATAATGCAGACTTTTCTGAAATCCTCACACTTCAGGTCCAGGTCTAGCAGCAGTCTCAGCCTAGCCTGAGTCACAATAATCCTCTAAGCGACTGTTTTATGCAGTGACACGTCAGCGTGCAGAGGCTTGTGCTGTTTTTACTCTTTGGCCGATGCGTCAGTGTCTTCCATATCCAGTTTGTCAGTTGGAATTTCCTCACTTCCCGGACTTTCTTGGCTGAAATTATTTTTTTTCTGTCCACACTCTTCCCTAAATGCATTACAGATGCAGAGGGTAACAGGACCCCTCAACCTTGTTATCAATGACACAGGCTGCGATGTAACGCCTGTTACCAGATCCTAGTATGTCTTAATGCAACATTGATTAACTATTACTAAAAGTGGGATCTGTTAAGCCAAATTATTTACCTCTCCCAATTGATTTGGTGTGTAAATCTAAAGGCCTCTGACACTGATGTTCTGTAATGTTTGTCCTCATTAACCCTCTGATGCTGGTGAGAAATGTTATTCATGAGTGTTGTTACATCCAAACCACAGTGGATGATCACCTTTGACCCTTACCCATAATTCTATATGACCATTCTCTTTATATAGCTATTGTGTTTTACTATATAGGAAAGTGAAGCACTGAGTACCTGGAATATTTTCCACCGTCTTGTACTGTAAGCAATTTTTTTCATAAAAATTATATAATTATGTTTTATATATTTTATTTAATTATGTTTACATATTATTATACAAATGAATCATAATATATGGCAATATATAGTAAAATATTTTACTTTATTTAATATTTTATATTATATTTAAAGTTATTTTAAAAATAACCATATTTTATTTAAAAAAAGTATATTTTATAAAAGTATTAATTGAGGCATAAAAGGGCTAAAAGACCCACACACTATTTGTATTTCATGTAAATAAATAAAAAATAATTGAGAAACTACAACTAAATGGTATAAATCTTAATTAAAAAAAGTTAAGGTATTGATTCAATAGTTTAACCATATATTATTTTACATTTACATTTACGCATTTGGCAGACGCTTTTATCCAAAGCGACTTACAGTGCATTCAGGTTATACATTTTTGTCATTATTTGTGTTCCCTGGGAATTGAACCCACAACCTTTTGCGCTGCAAATGCAATGCTCTAACCACTGAGCCACAGGTACACGATCTAGTCTTTATCTAGTCTTTGACTATTATCTAGTCTTTGTAAATGAAAAAGTGAAATTTTGTCTTTCAAAACAGTAATGTTCAGTCAATTTGTTGCCAATGTGATTTTTTTTTGTGCTTCCTTCAGTCTGAGATCTTGTGATTCAGTTTCATAAGAATTTAAAAATGGGGTCTTAGTAATCTGACCACTGGAGTTGTGCAAAAATTGACACGAGTAACCAATGAAGTTATTTGGAGAGTAGAGCGCTCATAAGCAGAACAGGAAAAGAGAAAGAAAGAACTTAGAAAAAACTATGCAAAGTAGTTGTTATTTTACGTCACTTAAAATAAGGGTTGAAAATTGTAGTGACGGTAATGAATGTGAATGTTTGCACTCCTTGGCTGTATCCTCTGTGAGTATGTGTGTGTGTGGAAACTCCTGCTGAGCGAGCATGGCTTCACCACACACAAGGAGGCCTTTCTTCCCAGCTCTGCAGTCTGGTGTTGGTGCACCTGTACATGGTCATGTGAGCCAAAGCCTTTAATTAGAGATAGAAATTGCCAGTTCCTTCTGCTCTAAACCATTTCCAATGTCAAACATACGGCCGCCGTGGCCTCAATGCCACACTCTGTCTTTCTATTTCTCTTCCTTCCTCTCCGTCCCTCTTTATTTTACTTTTCCACTTTCTCTCTTGCGTGCCCATACTTTTGGTCTTTGGTGGCAGCAGTAGCTCAATGTAAAAGTAATGTCCAAAACATTTTACATCACGGTTTTCATAATTCATATGTATACAAAAAGATGACAGCTTAACTACAACCCTATGATAATTATGTCATAGTATGATGGCTTTTTTGAGGTCAGAAAATAAGCTATTGTCTAGTTGTAAAACTGCAATTTAACTGTATTTGTTTTGAGAGGCTCTTATAGTCAGTGACTTTTCTTATAATTGCAACTTTATTTCCTGTAATTTGCAATTCACAACAACAACTGCAACTTTCACTTTAGATGTAAAATATGCCACACAGAGACCTTCAGTGGTACAAATGCTGTAGTCGCTCTCTTTAAGAATATTTAATGTGGTTACTTACCTATAAATGCACATGTACATGCCAGTGCCAGCATTTATGTGTAGGTGTATTTTATTACTCCATGGCCTTGAGCCTTATGGAGTGAGGCTCCACACACCTGCTCATCTTCCAGTAGCAGTCTTATACATTTACTTCAGTGTTATTTGATTTGCTCTACAGACAAAAAAAATAATAAATCTGAAAAAGTCCCCAGGCCATCTGTTTGATATGCTGTCACTATTTAATGTGGCAAATGTACTATTGCTCAAATGTTTTATTCATTTTTCAGCCTCTATAGTCACTTTATTCAAAATCATCATCCCAATACGATGAATAGACTTTGTGACTTGATTTTTCGCAACATTTGGTTTTCAGACTGAATGAAAATCACGACTTTTTGTGCAGTTTGAGTGAATGACATTCCCTTACCTCTTTGCCCTCTGAGATATCCCAAATGTTCTTCTCATTTCTGCACTCTTCCTCTTTTTTTCTTCTTCAAACGAGATGTAAGTGTTGTGCCAGCAAGCGATGCAATGCGCCCTTTGATACGGGTGTCAACGCCATAGAAATCTGCCTCCTTTATTCCATCTCAGATGGCCATTGTTCATAAGAATCTGATGAATGAATTAGTTCATCATCAAGTTCCCTCATTTGATTATAAATGAATGGAGAGTTGGCCTTGAAGCCAAATGACTTTAATGAGGAAGGCTCTGAAAATGGCAAAGCAAGCAGTAAAGTGTTATCATGGCAGAGCCTCCTAAAAAGTCATTTATCAAGTTTTAATGTCTTGCTCCACTATCCTCATCTCTTACAGCTTTTTTTATGGAGCAGGTCACTATAAAGCCCTGCAGAGATGGAGGAAGGGATTGAAAGAGATTATGGGTTGTTTCAGCAAGCCTTTCAGAAGCGCCTTTCATGGAAATGCTGTGTAGATTCTTCGACATGTTGACATATGTCAAGCTTTAAGTGAAGTCATACTCTTTAGTGTCATTATACAGGTATCGTGATGTACTTCACAAGGTTGTTGCATTACTTTTTATATATTGAATTAAATGCATAGTCATAGAGAAGCAGACAGGAGAGTAAAATTAAAGTGATATACTGTATTTACTTTATAATATTGAAGGGGTTGTGACTATTTAAACACCCCGCTCCAAATAAAGTTTATTTGGATATTGTGGGATTTGTGAAGGATCCCAGCTTCAGGAACTGTGTTGTGCCATACTTATTTTATTTAGAAATGCATTTAAAAAAATATCACTTTAACCCAAGTAAAAATGCACGTATGTTTCGCTGTTGGTTCTGTTAATTGTCTAGTCAAGTGTAGTCTCTTCCTCCAAGCCCAAATCTTTCACCTGGAAGCAGCACTGTGCACCGATATCGGTTAAACACCCTGCCAAGAAGCGTTGGAGCAGAAAAACAGTCCCAGCTCCCTCCTTGCAGGCCCACGTTGTCAGAGCACAAAGCACTCTCTCCCTGGGCCCCTCGGGAGCCTGGGAGAAATCACAGGCATCTACAGACGTCAAAGACTCAACAGTCTTTACCAAACAAACAGAAGCCCAGCAGAGTGATGGAGAATGCGAGCAGAGGGAGGGTGAGATGGCAAAGGGGCGAATGAGAGATCCGGGATGGGTTTGAGTCAGAGGAACGGAGGCAGGCATCACAGGAGAGGAGGGGATGGTGGGCACGGACAGATACGAGGTAGCCGAGTCAGAGAATGTAAGAGAAAAGAGTTGAGCGATGGGGGAAAGTGGGGCTGAAGTGGTTGGAGAGAGGGAACCAAGGGAGGGAGGGGGGAAAGAAAGTGCAACACTGAGATGTGTCAAGAAAGGGCGCCTGGGCCCCCCTGAGGAATGTTCCTTGTCTGCTTCACAACCCCGAGACCAGCAAACCCTTTCCTTTGTAGAAAAAAAAGCAAGACAGGAGAGTTAGAGGAAAAAAAACAAGAGTGCACACTAGTGGAGTCCTTATAGAATTTCATCCTCTTGTTGCACAAAGCCAGGAATCCAACCAAGGGTTTTCTGTTTTTCAATCCCTCGAGTGTTCTTCACTTCAAATGGTCCCGCTCTGCAACCTGTCTACAGCTACTGCAGCCCGGGCAGGGGAAGAGGCCCTGACAGTCCCCTCTGCTGCTCTTCGTTTCTTTAATAGGGAGGTCTTATCTCTCGCTCTCTTTAGGGATACAGTAGACCTGTGGTTTCGCTTCAAAGTGACCATTTAGATAGAATGTGCCCCAAATGGTGCGTAGCAGGTTACAAACATTGTTGGGTCCAGACCAGCTCTCTTGAAGCACCATGTCATCCATCCTTGCTGTTTAGTATAAGGAGAACCAATTTCCATTGAATTTGTTCAGGTTCTTCAGAGTATATCTCATCCTGCATTGTGAGTGATAACAGTGACATTGATATGTAAGCTATCAGATATAGGGGTTTTAGCAGGTGGTCGATAAAATGGGCAAAACTTTCATAAGTTAGTAACATTTCTAAAGATCACGGGCCTCATTTATAAAACACGTGTATGATTGAATTGAATCGTAAATTAAATTCAGGAAAATAAATCATGTTTATGAAGTGAAAATGTTTTTACGCATTATGCTCTTCAAACCACTCAATTCAAATGACATGCTGGTGAACTGCACAGATAAACACCACTCACATGTTCTATTTGGACATTTTTATATTATGTTTAATCTATGAAGTTTTTGTTGTTGTTATAGGGAAGTATTTTTTGTGAGTCTCTGGCCAAGTTTTACACTATATGCGGCCTGTCAGAAGGACCTGATTCTCCGGATCTTCTCTCAGATCAGTTTTGACCACTTCTGAGTTTTGGGTTAAACTCTCAGGAGGAGTGAGATGAGCAACTGCTTCCCTAATTAGTGGAGAGTTGAGAAAGAGTAGTGCAGAATGAAGATGTGAAATACACCAGAGAGAAAAAAATACAGCCAGACTCTTCCTCTAGGCACAGAAAAACACTGACAGCATAACATTGGTTATGGTTTGGAGCTGATGCATATGGAGACCACATCGTTATAAAGCCCAGGGTCTTTTGATCAGATGGTTTACAGACTGGAGATAGCAGATGATTTCACTGTCTCTCTCACTTCCTCTTCTCTTTCCCCATTCATGTTACATTTAAGTCTTTGACTTTTTGGGAAAATGGATTTGAGTAATGGGTCACAATGGTTTTATATTTCTTGATGTATATGTAGTTAAATGTTTTACATAATGGGTTTTATCAATACATTGAAAGATATTTTTAAGTTTGAATTGTATTTATTGTCTTTTATGTATCTATGATTAAAATAAAAAATACAAATATTTAAATTAAAATATAGTATAAAAGTTATATAGATGAAGTATTCAGTATACTATTAATAATAATAATTAATGTTTTATAAATAACTAACTTTTTTGTAGTTTTATAATTGGATCATAAGTGTTCCTATTTCTGTGTTTTCTCATGTCCTTGGTCAGTGTCATAAGGAACACTTGATGGTTTGTCTTCCTGTAGTCATTGTAGCATAACCCACCCCCACTTTTTATGTTATTACAACTCCGAATTACTCATGTCCGTGCACGTGTGACGTTTGCTTTACTCTTTGTTTTCTCTGGCACTATCCACCATTAAGAGGCCATAATGGACTCTGCAAATTGGTTGTAATGGTAGCTTTAATTAAACTGTCCACAGTGCAGATGGAAAGAGCGGATAAAGGCATATATAACTCAGATCTCTGGACAGATAGGCCATATTGAGTTGGCTATCCTGATGGCAGATCATAGGTACCTGTAAGGCAGTCTAGACACTCTAATTGGGCTTTTGCGTGTGAAATGCTAAGCACGTGAGATAGGAAGTTTGGACGGTTTGACAGTCAGGGTGTTTGGCCTATCTCCCGTCTCATTACCGTCAGGAACGGCCTTCTGTTCAGCACTCGGTGGACAGTAATGGCCATATCACGTCCTCCGTGTGAAATGAAGCTCATTTGACCAATTGCAGCCCATCGTGTCCCTCGGGCCCGCTAGCACGAGCAGAGCCGCTCTTTCTCATCTTCCCTTCAAGCAGCTTAAGTCTAACGAACAAAACGGAGGGAAAGGGGAGGGAGAGACTTAAATACAGGGATCATATCCCTTTTAGACAAGGATGCTAGGTGATGGGGGCCAGGCCAGAAGCCAGCTTAATAACATCCAGTAAATCGAACATTGTCAGTCCATTGAAAGGTGTCATCGCTTTAAAGCATTCCGCACTTTTAATTGTGGCCTGTCTCATTGTATGGAGGTCAGTGAAAAAGAAAGGTCAAGCTGGGTCACGAAACGCTGGTGGTGACCGAGGTGCAAGTGTGAGGGTTTTAGGGGGAGTGTTAAGGGAGGGTAGTTGCCTAGCATCTGTGGAAAACCTCAATAGGTGCCACAGCAATACAAAAAAGACCTCCGGCGTGCTGGTTTCCTGTAGTACTATTGAAAAGCTGGTCTGACTTTGAGCTTCTTACATGGTCAAGAAAGTATTTGAGAGGACGGTTCTTTATTTGTTTTGTTGTGTTCTCTCAAAGCTCTCTGAATGAGGAATATATGCTCTTTGAAAAGTTGATTATAGCTGGATAACGTACCTTGATAACTAATGTTTTTGTTCTTGTAAAACATATTGTTTCGTTTGCTGACAAAGATGCTCTCTGGTATTGGTAACACATGCACATTTCTATAAGTAAAGGTTTATATGAAGCATAATGTATTTCACATGTGCTCAGAGATATTTCATATTCTTCATCTAATGATTTTTTCACACATTGAGTCCTAATTCAGGAATGTGGGAATGTCATATTTATGGGACGATAATAAAACTAATTTATGGCTTTTCCAGAGAAACCTTTGAGAAGGCTAAAGAGGGCCGCCGTTAGAGCGCATTTACATACGTGTGTGTGCTGGTATGTTTCTCTTTCTGTGTGGAGTCATTTTAAGCCAGCTGAAGTTACATTAGGAGCAGTTGTGGCAATGCACAGTGGCCTTTTCCTGCGTCTATTCAGTGCGTCTCAGAAGGATTGCCAGCACATCTGGGCTCAGATCAGTTCCAAACATACAGCCAGACCACAGTAGCACTGTCAACCAACACAGATCACATTTACAATAATGCTTCACAAACTCATATGGGAATAATTGCGACAACAAAAAGATGTGAAATTTGATTTCTGGTAATGTGTTGGTTGAAAGAATCAAAGCAGTACATGTATTTATTAATTAAGTTCTGTGTGTATATGATAGGATGCTTGTTTAACTCAAATGAATCCACAAAATGCTCGTGAAGTGACTCTCAGAGATGTTATGTATTGTTTGGATGAATTAATCAAAAGTAGGTCATTATACTTAAATCCTATAGCGATATGGAAACGTTATTGTATGTAACGTTAGTAAACAAAACTGTGTGTCTCTGCCATTCATTCATTCATTCATTCATTCATACAGAGACTCGCAAAAAAACGAATAACATGCGGGATTCATATTTGAATAGAATTTTGCGGCTTAATATTTACAGATACTGGTCCATATCGCCATTTGATTTAAGTGTAATGAACTACTTTTGATTAATTCATCCAAACCTTAACAAATTTCATGACATTCATTGTTAAAACGGGAAATTATGTTTTTAAACTCGGTTCCATGATTCCGTCTGTGTTTTCTACGTCACGAAACCTGGTACGGTGACGTTTACATTTTTTTGGTACCGACTTGGTACCGAAGTATCGGGTCTTTTGACAACACTACCTTCTACAATTATTTTTGGTTTAAAAGTCTAAAAGCAAACTTTCCTCTATGTATTTAAAAAAAAAAATTATATATTTTAAATATTATGAAAACATACTTTACAAAATAATTGTGCTTATATATTTGCATAAGGCCCCCATTAATGAAAATCACTGTCACGCTCTGAAGTTTTATTTATCATTTTTCTCCATCATATTTTCACCTTCTGACTCACAAGCTGTTTAGTCTTTTGTTTTTGGCAAACATGCTCAAACATAATACATTTGCACCAACAAACACTCACTTCCCACTGTCTAAAGTGGTGCCACAAAGCCACCTTTTATTCTATGCCTGTAATTTCCACGGCCTGGGCAGTTCATAGACAATACTTGAAGCACATCAAGCATTGACCTTCTTCTAGTCACCATGGCGATTATGAAAGATTCTCAGCTGGATACTAATGTGTGGGCATTTGGAGGTATAACTCCCTCAGAGCTGATTGACAAACCACCGGGGAGGAGAGAAAGGAAGGAAAAGGAAGGGGACAGGAAAACAAGAGGGCAGGAGAATGGATTTAGTGATTCGGAGAGAGCTGTGAGGAGGGGGAGGGGGAGATTTAGGTAATAGTTGAAGTGGAGAGGAATTGAGGAAGGATGGAGAGAATGAGGGGCAGAAGGAGGAGGGTGGCAAGGAGGGAATTTCAGTTTGGAGAGTTAGTGAGGCAGAGGGAGGGGTTCTTTTACCCTGAGTACACTTCCTACTGGACTCCACGTCAGGAAACATCAGCCATAATTGATGCTAATTGTCATGTGTTTTTGCTGTCTCGGCTTTAATCAACAGACGAGGTGGAAAGAGAGTAAATTGTCCAGGACTGGTGCTGCTACTAACTTCTTAAAGGAAAAGTTCCTCTAAAAATTTAAATAGTCACATAACTTTACTTCATTACATAAAATAAAGTCCAAAGACTCTTTTAGTAGTCAAACTTTGGAGGTCAATAGATAAATAATAATTTATGACATGATTTGATTAGTTGGTATTAGTTAAATTAAATGTCAATAAAGACTGTTTCAAGGCTTTCTATTCATCAACAAATTCTGGGGGGGAAATCCTGAGAAAAGGAAAAATTATCACTCTTTCCAGAAAATGTTAAGTAGAACAAGAGTTTTCAACATTTTGTTTCTTGAGCACCAAATCAGCATATACAAAAATATTTAACATTTTACACTGAAGCCTGCAGTTATGATGCTGCAAATTCAGCTTTACCATCACTTAAATAAATTATTTTTTTTTTTAAATGTGTTAAAATAGTAATACTGATAAAAAATGTATAGCCTGAATGCATTGGAAGTCGCTTTGGATAAAAGCGTTTGCTAAAAGCAGAAATGTAAATGTAAATAGAAAACTTTTTTTATTGTAATAATACTTCAAAATATTACTATTTTTACTGTATTTTTGATCGAATAAATGCAGCCTTGGTGAGCACGCATCTACATAATGGGTATTATGTTAGAAGTAACCATATAATTCAAGTCTATATTGACTGAAAATCTTGCTAATTTTCAAACCAAATATGATATGATTTGCTGCCATTTTAAGGAAAAAAGGACGTTCTTCAAAATACCTTATTTTTGGTTATACTAAAAGAGAAAGTTATATGTTTTTGATACAGGGGTGAACTATTCCTTTAACCATGGTGAATACACACACACACACACACACACACACACACACACTTACTTACTAATCCCAATTTCCTTGCCTTCAATGCCCACTTAAAACTCGGTATAGTGCTGTTTAATGCAGAGGCCTAACCTTGCGCCATCCTAGAAGCCCCCTCTCTGTGCTCACGATAAGAGACCCCTCCGCTCTCCATCTCTGTCCTCCCAACGGCCCTCTCCAGGCTCCAAAAAATGGAGAACCCCCAGGGGAAACAAAAAGAAGATGAAGAAAAAAAAGCAAAAGAAATGTGCACAGCGCCACTCTCAAAGTTGTTGCCCTGGTAACTGGTGAGGGCGAGGGACTGCAAACAATGAAGCCAGATCCCTTTTTAAGTGTTGCTAATTAGCTTGCCTCCGCTTGCTCTTTGTGTTTGCCATCTTAAAAAGAGACTAAAGTCAACAGGGAGAGGCGTCGTGGAAGAGAAGAGAGAGAATGTTGGTTTCTGTTTTTCTTCTCCTTAATAGCCAAGGGTGGGGATAGAAGCGAGATGAAGGCTGCATTGTGCCGAGCGACACGGATTGATGATATAGATTGATGCTACTGATGTAATTGAATATTGATGAAGAACATGTGAAACCTGCAGCTGGTTCGGTTTTGTTAAAGGTTTGCCAAAAGAAAGTGTGTTTGCTTTATTGTATTCATGTGGTGCACCGTTGTAGAAGATTTTGAGTTTTGGGAAAGGACACTACAGTAGTTGCTTAAAGATATGAGATGAGGCCTCATAGCACTCCTATTATTATCCCCTAATTCGTCTTCAAACCTCTCCACTCCTGTTTAAACAGATGTTAAACATTCTATATGCTGTATGTTCTTTCTGGTTATTTTCTGAAGATCGGTATCGCTTCAGCCACTACCAGGTGTGAAATGAAGCTAAAAACTTGAACTTTATTTTTCTTAATTATTCTCCAAGCTAGCGGTTTCGAGTGCTCCTCTGTTTTAACAATACACCGCTTGTGTCTTTTCTTCTAGCTAACTTGCTTTTGGCAACATACCGAGCGCGTATTAATTTTTTTTTTATTAATAACAAAGAAATGCATTCCATATGTCTGGTTTGGATGGGAAGCCCTGCTGCCAGTTAGTGCTATCCTCATCATGGTCAGTCTGTTTAGCATGTGTTTGTAGGAGGATGGTTTTGGATGGTGTCCCATTGGGCTAGGTCACTGAAGCGGTGACTCACATTGAACCCCAACACCTTCGTATTGCCCCGAACATCCCTGCAGACCAGCTCCAAGATCTTGAAAAGCTCTCAAATACGACAAGACCTTGAAAGTCCATTTTTGCTTATTAGTCTTTGCATACCGCACAGCAGAGAGAGGTTGAAACCCTATCAAGTAGAACTTTGTTTGGCTGCCAGAAGGGCGGTGTTAAGAAAACCACAGCAAAACTGCCGTGCAATTGCCATCAATTAGCCGGCTGTGCGGCTGCCGAGGCTGGAGGATTTTGAGACGACCCATATCCTGAACTCTCAGAGCTCTCTCTCTTTATTTCTCTGAGCTGTCTCGGTGTTGAACTCTCACTAATGTTGTGGCCCTCAGCACTACAAAGTGAGCTCACGGTGCCAACAACGAGGTAATGATGCCCAGAGAGCCCAGCCATAGAGGATTACACTTCCTCTTTCACTCTTTCAGAATGGGACATGGGGATAAGTTACTGTCGAGAGAGACACCAGGTACATATGAGCTCATTTGAACCTCTTTCACCATTCGCCTTCCCCTAATGAGTTCAACAGCCATGCAATCCTCACAAACTTTTTCACAGTTTTCAAAAACAAAATCTCTCTGACATCCCAAATGCTGCTGCTGCTGCTGCTATCGTGTTGCAGCTCATATTTACTTTTTTTTCCAGCAGGCTTTTTGTTTTAACATTTTTGGGGACTTAGAGGTGAGCAACGCACATCTGGAAAGCAGCAGAGGCAGCAAGTTTCAAACAGGTCCCCCTTTGTGAAAAATAGGATGTGAAAAAAACCAAAGCGGTCAGGGTTTTCAAACATTACAGCATATTTTGAAGTTTTTTCCTCCCTTAGTTTAATTTTTTTTATTGCCTTGGCTCCAATTCACCCTTTCCTCATTTTAATGGCCGATGGGAGTCTGCTGTAGCCGTTTCAATTTTAAGATTTCGCCGTTGCCTTTATATTGCGGAAACATTACATTAAATGGCAAAAAGGGACAGCGGCGGGTGTTTTTAGATGATTTCGGCATTGAATTGTTCACTCGATTTCTGCATTTTCAGATGTGTGTTCTAATGGATTTGAACAAAAACAAATGTGATGAGTGACTGCGAACCGCACGATGGAACAGGAAGTGGCAAATTAAATCCAGCTTTGGACAAAAAGCAGCGAGAGGGGGGAGAAAAGGAGAGAAATATGGTCAGAAGTGCAGTTTATTTGTAACCCACCGTGAAATTGGACAGCTCTGCAGGCTACGACTGTAATGAGTCATGGGGACCAAGTTAAAATCTACAAAACCTTGGCCTGGGCCTGTAAACCCGATCCTGTCGAACAACCTACACCTCATCCCGTAGCCCGGGGTGGACAGCTGCTAACAGGCCCAGTTTGTCTGCCTGAAGCCGCTGTAGACAAAGCTCATTTGGTCACCAGCTGTGTTGGAGCGTTCCAGTATTAAAATAGAGCAAGTCTGGTTCTCTGGCAAACAATATTTCATCCTTTAGTAATTATTGGTGCGGATAGTCTCTCTAGAAAGTTAAGTTCATATTGGCCAGGCCAGTTCGTAAGCGATGGTGCGTATTGCTTTCGATCGTGTGGACAAACACATCTGCGGTGGTAGATTCCTCTGGCAGCTGACAGTGATGCATTTGATACATTACAAGCAACCGCTACCGAAAGCCACGCTTCAAGTAAATATGCCATTCAGATACAAAGCAATCCCACAAGTTGTCACACTCGTGAGTAATAAAGCGGCTGCCGTCAGGAGTGGCGAAAGGAAAGGAGCGAGCGCATTGTGCGTCTGTAGTTACTCAGTTTGAAGAGGTTGTACAAGCAGGTATGATTATTTTTGCCAAATCCCTTTCATGAGTGACGTTTTGGATGCCAGCTTGCATTACATCTGAGAAACTTTTTTCATCTCGCCCCCTCTTCTTCTTCTGTTTCTCTCATCCAATGCGAGCAAACAGAAACAGCTCAAGTCTCATTTTTAGACACATTACAAGGAGAAAGCTGAACTTCCTAATTCCAGGAGGATCAAGCCCGAACCTCAAAAGAAGCAGCTTTTGGAATAGCTTTACTTTTCCTTTAAGGTTGAATGACACCGGTTGGGGGGAAAAAGAGCGTCTTTGTCTTCCTCTCTCCGCTCCTGATTTGGAGGTGGCTATCATGCAGGGTGCATGCTGAACAAAAGCACCCGAGTGTAACAAGTCCTCCTGGTTTGTACACTGAAAGAAGGTTAAGTTCGGTTCTTTTTTCCCCTTGGTGCAATGCAGGAATTTTTATTAATTTATTTTTTGTAGCAATTTTCACATTCCAGTCCCGCCTTAAACACCGTTGATGTTGAGTGAGGGGAAAATAAGCTTTGGCTAGTTATTTATGAACTGCCATGTTGTAAATTGGAAATATATTCTGTTTTCACACCCTTAAAATATACTTTTTTGTGGCATGCTTGGGTTTGTTTGTAGAGCGTCTGACCACATCTGTCTGTGCATGTGGTTGTAGCATGAGGTAGGTAACATTACTCAGAAGAGCACACCCTGTTACTTTCCTAAACAGTGAACAAATTACAGAGTATATTTGAAAAGCATTTTTTTTTCTCTCGTTTTAATAGAAAACTGACCTCACCTATTTACCTTTAGTCTAAAATTTCACCATGAGGCGCTGAGACACTGAAATTTGTTAGACAATATTGTCTAGATTATTTTTTTGGTCATAATAATGCATAGGAAAGAATAATCTATTCAATATCTCAGTTGTTTCTCCTCCACCGCAATGAGATATGGAAAGATCAGATTTTCTTGATTTTCAGAATAAATTATTTACTTTTATTTTTGTGATCTGATTTGTTCAATTTGCCCTAAGTAGGGCTGCAGTGATTCGTCGACATCATCGATTACGTCGATTATGAAAATACGTCGATTAGCATGGAGTACGTAAATGCGTCGCACCTTTAGCCTGCAGTTATTTCTACTTAAAGGGTTAATCCACCCCAAAATGAAAATGTTGTCATTATTCACTTACCTGCATGTCGTTCCAACTCCATAAAAGATTTGTTTGTCTTCAGAACACAATTTAAGATATTTTAGATAAAAACCGGGAGGCTTGTGACAGTTCCATTGACTGCCAAGTAAATAACACTGTCGAGGTTCAGAAAAGAATGAAAGAAACATCTGAGATATAGTTTGATACTTAAATAAAAGACAACTCCATTAAGTCTCCTGAGCTTTAGTAACACTGTTTGCTTTTTGTTTTCTCATTATGTCTCTTTTTATTATTTTTTATGAAGAAGTAAGGACAACATTTATTTTTTGTCAAGTCACAGTGTGTGACATTATACCTCAAAGCAGCTTCGAGTGTGGGTAAATATGCCATTTGGCAGTAGAAGCCAGAGTGTAAGTGGAGCATGTTGACAGGGGTTTATTTAAGAATGAATTAAAAACGCAGAACCGCGGCCCTGAGGGAGGCCACCACTGTTACTTCGTTGACCTCTTCTAAAAGGGTCCTCGCTAGCCAACTATAAATAACTGCACATCATATCTAACTCTGATTGGAGGTCAGCTCCGAGGTGGGGGTTTGATTGGTCGAGTGTGGCCAGCAGCAAGATCTGTTTCATAATGTTGATGTAGACAGGCCAATAGAAAAGACAAATTACATTTATTAAAGATCTCAAGTGTTTCGCCTATAATGCAAAGTGATTAAACAGACAACAATTTAAACTTTTTCTCAGAAAAAGACTGTTTAAAGTCTCAGGAATCTCATGTGCCTCATCAGTTTTAGAAAAGAACAATGTCTTAGACTGTGTTCTGATTTCAGTTAGATCTGTTAAATATCTCTTTTCTTTTCTCCTAGACAACAGAATGATTATATCATATATAAACAAACTATATACATTTTTACATTTATTTAAATTTTTAAATTGTAAATTTGGAAATTGTATTTACATTTACATTTTTGTGTAGTTGTATTAATATTTTTGGAATTGTTTTTAGAATTTGTATTATTTTTAGTATATTATTTATTAATTTAAGAAAAATACCTCAATACTCATTCATGATAATTCTTGAGAAACTGTAAAGCAGCAGTGAGATCAATTTGTCATTTATATTTTTATTATTTTTTATATACATGTATACTCTTGTATTACTTAAAATTATAATTAAGAAACAATACCCACAAATCTGTTTTGAAAGAGATGACATATGGTCAGATTTAAATATACATTTTTGTCCAAATATTTTTCATCCGAATCTTCTGAAACCTAATGGTAGTTCACATTCATTTATATATGCTCTTCCTTTGACAAAATGTGTTTATTTATTTATTTTGCCTCTATGTTAGTCTTTTATAAAGGACTACACTTTGCTCCTTACTTTCTGGCTTTTTCTCCCCTCATCTCCCTCAGTATCTCCCGAGCTTCTCTCAGCATACAGTGGCAGTCTCAGTCTGTCTTCAGCTCTGGATCCGCCAAGCCCAGTAACTTGATTCCCTCTGACCCTTCGTGCCACCCTGGCCCCCCCACCACTCCGCCGCCATCCACCCACCCACACCCATGGACGGCCCACCGTGGGCTCTGTTTTTCTAAGGGGGCGGCTGCGGGGGGACGTTGCAGGCGTCTACAATGGTTCTCTGTCAGTGATGATGGATCATTCCAGCATATGGTGCCCACCTGTCCACGGAGGAGCCGACTGCACTGTTTAGATTTACAGGAGAGAGAGAAAAAGCAAGCGAGCGCCCTGCGTTCTGCCCTCTCCCTCATTCTCACTCCCACAAACACAGGCGGATTAGGGCTCCGATTCATCACCTCTCAGTCATGTTTACTTAAGAAACCTGAGCGTAATGAATAGAAGCTGGGACATCCAGGAAAGAGGTGCGCAATCACCCCTGTTTGTGTGTTTTACCGCATTATTTTGGAACGTCCGTCCTAGAGCAGCTCAAAAATGTAACCATATTATTATTGGACAAGGGCACGTCTGCGTGCACGGACGCAACTGTCTCACTTTGCGAGAACACGAGCGAGTCGTACTACATGCGTATGTCAAAAATTAATTCTTCCCTGTTAGTTTCCCATAATGGACCCTCACCCAAGCCCCCCCCTTCCCTCTCTCCTGCAAAAAGTAAAGAAACTCAGTTGTCAGCCATTTTTTCTGAAGACTGTTAAAGAGGGGAGGGCAAGAGCCACGAGAAAAAGGAGGAAAAAGAGGGAAGAAGAGGGAGCCCCCCTCCTGAATCTCCCTACACTCACCCCTCTGACCACCCTACACCCTCCAGCCCACCCCCCCACGACCCTGCTGAATTAAAAAATGCTCTGTTATTAAAGGCGATGTCAGGAGTGTTGATTTACGGGGGGGCGATGACAAGTCAGAAGAACTCACACACTGTGCTGCTAAGGCCGCCAAGCTGGGCTCTGACCTCTTCACCCTCCCCTTCCCCTCTCTCTCTCTCGTGCTCTCTTGCGCTCTGGCTCGTCCGACCGCCCGCCCTGCGCTGCAATAAAACCTGTCTAACTCAACAGCACAATGGAACTGTTGTTGGACCCGGCCATCCGCGGCCTCCCTCATATTTTCTTTAAAGGTGCAGCACTCACCAGCGAATGCCACAAGGCTTTGGGAGAGAGAGATATAAGATGAAAGCAGGTGAGCAAGAAGAAAGAAGCAATTCATGTTCCTGTTTGAAATCTGGATGTGTTTTTCACTCCCTGCTTAGATGTATGGATGAAGTTATAAAGCATTTTTCCCCCTGTTTGTACTCCAAATCTTTTTTTAACCTCCACTGTTCGTGAAAGCAATAAAATTGGCAAGTCAGACTCAATAGATTCTCCAGCCACAGAATGGAGCCTCTCCCCTGTTGCTCACAGAGACTCGCCGCCCCAAACACTCTCATTCTGGGCCTGTTTAGTACCGCCAGGCTCCGGTCCCGCTGCTGAGCTCAGTGTATCATGATTAAGACCAGCCGTACTGACCACTTATTCATCACTACGTATTGTGCCTTTCTTCCCAAAGGAATTGTTCGCCCCAATTTTTTGTCCCCCCATTTCGTTCCAAACGCTTTTTTTGTTAGTGCAGCCAAAAATGTGATTTTAGAATATCCAAGCAGCTCTTTCCATGCAACGAAAACAAGCTCCAAAAAGGCAAAAAAAATTAAATAAATAAATACAAATAATAATTAGTATAAAAGTATTGTAAAACAATACAAAACAATATAAAATATATCAAAACAATTTGTGTATTCCAGGTCTTGTAATATTTCAAATCCCTGTCTTTTCCTCACATACTGTATTGTCCTTCAAAATGTATTTTCAATATACTTTTCAGTGCAGAACAAACACCAAAAAGTGATGTATTATAGCAAAACTGAAAAAAAATGATAATAACAATAACAATTCTGAAAGTGATTTATAATGACATAAATAAAATAAAAAAGGTAAAATATGCACTTTATGTATTATTTTCCGAATCCTCTAAAGCCATTTGATGAATTACCATTGCTTTGTTACTTGTTTCTTTATTTTTGTTATTATAAAACACTTTTATGAAAGTACGTAAAAAGTCTAAAGTCTAAAATATAAGTTAAATGTGTTTTTCATTGTATGAGAAAGAGCTGCTTGGACATTCTGCTTGGCATCTTGTTTTGTCTTTCAAGAGAACAAATAGGGTGGAAATTACACGAGGGTGAGTAAATGATGATGACATTCTTGGAGGAGCAGCTATTCTTTTTATATAAAGAAAAGGTCCATGAAAGAAAGCATGAAGCAAATCAAAGTTGGTTTTAGCTACATAGTTAAGGCTGTACTGGAAACACAAATTTAGGGGTGGTCCAATTTAGGGGTGACCGAGTCACTGCCAAATGACTGATATCACAATCTATCACTATTGCACCCCTGAGCAGGGCACTTAACCTCTGGTAGTTCCAGAAGGGGCTGTGCATTAAATGTGTGCACTGTAAATTGATTTGGATTAAATGTGTGCACTAAACGGTTACCATTTAATCCAAATAATTGTGGCGTTTATGAAAATCAAAGAAGAGTTTAATAAAGTGGTAATCAGTATGGCAGTTTTGTTCAACTGTTGATCATTGTTGCCAGACAAACATCTGGTCCAAGTTGTCTCTGGTGTGTGTGTGTGTGTGTGTGTGCTTGTCTGTAAAAAGTAATCCACACCACATGCCATCAGTAGAGTGTATATTCTCAAAGCTAGTCGTAGCTGGGAGGTGCTGCCGGTCACTTTAGCTTATCCAGCCCTCCGCTGAGGTCATGTGTGCAGATGGAGGGGGGTTAGTGGGGTTCCTGCACAGCATGTGCATGCATTCACGAATGTGTGTGTGTGTGTGTGTGTGTGTGTGCACGGCGCTCAATTGCGACCTCAGCAAAAGTAGCAAGTGCTCTTGATGCAGATGGTTTTCATCACACCGACCACTGCATGTTCTCTCTCCCTCGTGTGCCGATTGTATTGGGGGCCTCTCGCCTTTTTCGGCCCCCTCTATCTCTAAACCCCCACCACCACCCCTCTGCAATAAAAAAGACAGAGGTGTATCTCTCTTAAATGGATTGGCACCATTTATTTAGAGGGTCCTGGACTGGGCTTTGTAATACACCCCCACACATTTAGTCAGTAAGTACTTCTGCAATTGATATAATGGCTGTTAGCACTAACAGTCTATTACTGTTATCAGATCAGTGCTAAGCGAGCATGTTTAAAGGGATAGTTCACCCAAAAATGAATATTCTGTCTTCATTTACTTCACTCATAAGACTTACTGTCTTCTGTAAAACTTGCTTTTGAATATGCAGGCTGATTTTCCCCTCCAACAATAGCAGAAAGTGAGCAGGCACAAAAAATTGTCCATAGGTTTTACTATAAATACCACTAATTCTCAAAAGTGACAGTGAACGTTAAACCATAGATTTGCCTTAAAAGTGGGTTTACAGCTGGGTGAAATATTAAAGCTGGCTGAAAATGTCTCAAACTTGAATACATTTCAGTCTAGGTTTATTTGGTTAGCATGTGCATTAGAGTATGACTAAGGATTTATGTTTGGTGTCAGGTCTTTTTTCTTTTTTTAAAGAGGGCTTTTCACCCCCTCCCTCTTTTCATAAATCAATATTTACTATGTAACCTCTTTCTCTTCAGGGCCAGGAAGCAAATGTGCATCCTGATGGTGCTCTTCAAAAAGCTGTTTGCCCACTGATTTACTGTTGCCTGGTGTTTTTGTTTTGAGAGACACATTTTGCCATTGGACCAAAAATCCTGTGCGGGTGCAATCAAAAAAATACCGCCTTCGTCTGTTCGTACTGTAGGGTTGCAAACCACATAGCAGGCAGCTCAGTGGACAAATGATTTGAGAGAGTGTGAAAGAAAAGAAAAGAGTGAGGTAGAGTTACAGAATTGTATTTTCCCTCTCTGAGGAGAAAGCAAGGTCCCTTTCTGGCTCTGTACAGGTGGGGCCCACCTAAGTGTATCCCTCCTGTGATTTTGAGGAAATGTAAGCAGAGTGTAAAGGTGTGTGCGTGTTGTGCTCACCGCTGTGTTGTCTCTGTTTCCCGTGTCCACAGGCCCTCCAGGCAGCACGCCAGTTCATCCTCCAGCAGGCCACAGGACTCAATTCCCCCAGCAGCAACGAGATCAAACAGAGCTCTATGCAGGTACGAGTGTCACACTCTCACATAACCACATGTATGGATTTACAAGCATGTGGATACAGGCTCATATCATTAACAAACATATATATATATATATATATATATATATATATATATATATATATATATATATATATATATATATATATATATATATATATATATATATATATATATATAATATAAGGTAATGGTAACACTTTAGAATAGGGAACACATATTCACTATTAATTAAGAGTCTCCCCTCAATAAACTTCAAATTTGCTGGTAATTATTAGTTAGTAAGGTAGTTGTTAAATCAATATGTGCTTTATAAGTACTAATAAGTAGACAATGTGCTATTAATATGCATGCTAATAAGCAGCTAGATAATAATGAGAATTGGTCCCTAAAATGAAGTGTTAACAATACAATGTATGTATGCTGGTGTTGTTGAATCAAGCAACATCATGAAAATGATGATTTTAATGCATCTTTGTGAATTAAAAGTTATTATAGAAATATTAGACAATAAAACTAATCCATGCTCTTTTTTATTCTTTGTTTAGAAAGTTTTAATAGTTTTTCTGATAAGCTTTTATTATTCATTTACATTGGCGCATTCAAATAAAAATGAAAAGTATTTTGAAAATATTTAGTTAGATTATGGACATTAAATTAAGTGAAATATAATTAAATTATATAACAAAAAAGATTCAGCTGTA
The DNA here is from genome assembly GCA_027564155.1 of Gymnocypris eckloni scoliostomus. Lineage (NCBI taxonomy): Eukaryota > Metazoa > Chordata > Actinopteri > Cypriniformes > Cyprinidae > Gymnocypris > Gymnocypris eckloni. The sequence goes on from CM050431.1 coordinate 12,141,197, forward strand.
TCACCCAGCTCTATTTGTAATCATGTCTTACTTTCTCAGATTTTTTTCTGTTAAAGTTCTCATTCTGGTTGTCTCCCATCCCCCTATTTGTACTGTATTAAAGAGTTGAGATGTGAATGTGGCTCTTTGTAGTGAAGAGCTGAACAATAGCACATCTTGAACTTCATTTCTCATTGGGCAGAAGGTTAGCTTGAGTGCACGTTCCTGTAGCATCTGGTCACACACACACACACACACACACACACACACACACACACACACACACACACACACACACACACACACACACACACACACAGGAGTCTTAAGAATAGAGTAGTGTGGAGGGCTCACGCTCATGGTGTATAACTAAAGCATATACACTGCTGCTCAAAAGTTTTGGATCTGTAAGATTTGTTATGTTTTTTAAGGGAGTCTCTTCTGCTCATCAAGGCTGTATTTATTCTATCAAAAATACAGAAAAAAATGAAATATTGTGAAATTTATTGTAATTTCTAATATCACTTTCCTATTTTAATTGACTTTAAAATATAATTTTATTTATGTGATGCAGCACTGAATTTTAGCATCATTACTCCAGTCTTCAGTGTGCTTCAGAAATCATATAATATGCTGATTTATTATGAGTGTTGAAACTGTTGTGATGCTTAATATTGTTTTTTGGAACCGGTGATACTTTTTCTATGATGAATACAAAGTGAAAAAGAACAGCATCTGTTTAAAATATAAATATAAGTCTTTACTATGACTTTTATTCTTTACACATCCCTCCTGAATAAAAGTATTAATTTCTTTAAAAATAAACGTTTTATTAATCAAATATTCCAAAAAAAATATCACAGGTCCCCCAAAAAATATGAAGCAGCACATCAGTTTCCAACGTTGATTATAAATCAGCATATAAGAATGATTTCTGAAGGATCATGTGACACTGACGACTGGGGTAATGATGCTGAAACGTTTTGATCACAGGAATAAATTACATTAAATTACATTAAAAGTATATAATGTATATAATGTGTGGTCAAGTACAGTACATTAAAATAGAAAACTGTCATTTTAAATTGCAATAATATTTCATTAAATAATAGTTTTTTTTCTGTATTTTTGATCAAATAGTTATAGCCTTAATGAGCAGAAGAAACTTCTTTAAAAAACATTACAAATCTAACTGATCCCAAACATTTAAGCGGCTGTGTATGTACACATGCGCACACACACACACACAAACACACACACGTTTTTTTGTGAAATGTGGGGACATCCCATATGCATAATGGTTTTTATACTGTAGAAACTGTATGCGCTATTACCCTACACCAAACCCTTCACCTAAACTTAGCCCTCACAGGAGACGGTGCATTTCTACTTCCCCAAAAACTCACTCTGCATGATTTATAAGTGTTTGAAAGGTGGGGACATGGGGCAATGTTCTTATAAATCACTTTACCTTGTAATACCTATGTCATACCTGTGTCATTATACAAATGTATATCCTCATTTGTCACAAAAACGCACACACACTATACAATGTGAATTTTGCATACAGGTTAGTTATTCTTTATCTTGGTGGCTTCTTGCTGTCTGTAAGATATTCAGTCCTCAAGCCTGCCACGTTGAATTGGGCCAGTGGTAGTAACTGCCTGCTTTAGCACACTCGTCAAATGTGACAAGACGCACTCACATGGTTGTTCTAGAATAAAGCTTTGCTATCAGAGTCATGAAACATACTTCTGTATAAAGACAGTCGTGAGACTAACACAGGCTGGCATATAGGTACAGATTAGGGTGCACTTTTTATTTAGCCTGATAGAGATGGAGGAGAGAGGAAGACGAACAAGGCAACCCCTAATAAGGAGCAGGAAAAGGGATGGATGCAGTAAAAACAAGCACGGAGTTGAAAAGTAGAGCGTGCCATTGAATGAACGTGAAAAAGGGGGGGTATGAGAGCCGCTCAGAGTTTTTCAAATCATCAATAATCCAGGAGGAATGCTAGCTGGCAGTTTAAATGACCGTGTTGAGAGGTTTTCCCTTCAGGGTAATTAACATTATCAAGGAACAGCAGGTTACCTCGTTAGTGGCGCACTCATTTAATTAACAAACCACACTAATTAGATTGAACCCTGGGTTGAAGTTTGCTTCGGTGTGCTCATTGAGCTAAAGTCAAGAAAAGGAAAATCAAGGGAACATTGTATCAGAGTTCCTTTTTCCACAAGTTGCTTTTTCGTCGACTGAGCTTTTCATGATTGATATGGCTTACTGAACAGGTTTCGCTCCTTTCCTGTTTAAATTGTGGGGTTTGCAAAAGCAAGCATCACTTTTACCATTGCTTATACTTAGGAGATAGCTCACTTAAAATGATAATTTACACATAACTTTACTTTCCTCTGTGGAACCCAAAGAAGATTTTAAAAATAAAAAAATATATATTTTTAAAATATAAAATAAATCACTAGTCTTTCTTCAGAATATAATCTCTTGTGTTCCACAGATGAAAGAAAGTCATACAGGTTTGAAAACATTTCATTTTTGGATTATCTTTCCCTTTAGGTATTAAAATCAGTACGTAACTCATCCCGTATTCTTTAGGCTACAGACTTGAATGATATCTCAAAACATGCAGTGTGTTTAGGAGACTTGTGGTATTAGTTTCATTTCACTTTTTTGATGAAAAGACTTGCATTGAAAAGGGCTCTAAACATATCTAGGGATCAGAAGTGTCTTTTGGTCAAGTTTTACTCGAGCTGATCACGTTTTCTCTCTAAACAGAGTTTCAGAGCTTATAGACTACTGTGTTCTCAGGCGGGTTGTTATAAAGCAGTGTTCACACACACCATGATTTCATGTGTACTGATGAACTCTATAGTCTGATCCACTGACCTCTGTCGACCCATGACCCTCAGCAGAGCCGCAGGTGAGGCTTTTTGCTTGGGCTTCTAGGGAGAAGTGTCTCGCATCTCATTCACCCTGAATACTGATAAAGGTGAGCCCTGAGATTCTGCTTTGTAGTGTCACTTCCTCATCCACTGCTCCAGGGCATCAACCCTCAACCCGACCCTTCCCTGCCACACTCTCTGTACATTCCTAGTTCTGCTGTAGAGTTTAAGGGACTGCAGACTGGCCCTTGTTTGTCTCACTGTGGAATGTTTCCATTACTCTTGACTCTGAAACAAGAAAAATGTCAGGCGTGTAGATTTACGAGTCACGTTGTAGGACTGGATTTTTTTTTGTTGTGACGCGTCATGCCACTTATGCTTAAATTTACGAAAAGGCCTTCAGCTGTTCAACAGCTAGCCATCAAGTGACTCTTGCTGTTATATCACCTCTCTTTGAACTCTCAGGGTCTTATTTCAAAAGTTGTTGTTTTTATAATTTCTAAAAGGCCTCCGGTTCAGCAGGGTGTTTAAAGCTGTTGTCCAATAGCAGGGAAGCAGGGCATGGAAGTCATTTAAACTAGTCAATGAACTGACCCTGACAGAAAATGACCACCAGTCGGGCTATCTCCTTGCAGGTCTTTGATTTTTTGAAGATGTGAATGTAGTGTGCTGAACAAAAAAATATTTTGGTGCCTGATAATTAATTTTTCCTCTTCATCACTGACAAAGAAGGCAGAAGTTACATTACAGAGGTTTTTGTCAGAATCTTCCAGAACCTTGGCTGAGACCAACAGGTTCTTCTCTGAAATTAATTATTTGGCTGTGTCTCGTTCTCGCTTAATGTTCTTTGTTTTTTTGGCACAGTCAAGGCTGAAGAATCATAGATTGCCACTCTTCTGTAGGTATATACGGTATGTAAAAAAACATATATACAGTCATGGCCAAAAATATCGGCAACCTTGGTAAATATGATCAAAAAAGGCTGTGAAAATTAATCTGCATTGTTAATCCTTTTGATCTTTTATTTTTTTTAAATCACAAAAGTCTAACCTTTCGTTGGATAATAAGAATTTAAAATGGGGGGAAATATCATTATGAAATAAATGTTTTTCTCTAATACACATTGGCCACAATTAATAGCACCCTTTTATTCAATACTTTTGGAAACCTCCATTTGCCAGGTTAACAGCTCTAAATGTTCTCTTATATTGCCTGATGAGGTTAGAGAACACCTGAAAAGAGATCAGAGACCATTTAATTGAGACTTTAATCCCTGTGTGCACCAAACCCATTTTGACTGTTTGCTACTAAAAAGCATTTTTTTGTTTCATCTGACCATAGAAGCCAGTCCCATTTGAAGTTCCAGTCATGTCTGATAACTGAATATGCTGCAGTTTGTTTTTGGATGAGCTCTGAGAATTTTGCTTGAAACCCTGACAATTTTCTTTAAAGGATTTCTGACCCCGAGACTCAACTATTTTCTGCAATTCTCCAGCTGTGGTCCTTGGAGAGTCTATAGCCACTCAAACTCTCCTCCTCACCGAGCATTAGGACGATATAGACACACGTCCTCTTCCAGGCTGTTTCGTTATATTTTGTGTTGATTGGACATTCTTAATTATTGCCCTGATGGTGGAAATGGAAATTTTCACTGCTCTAGCTCTTTTCTTAAAGCCACTTCACTAATTTGTGAAGTTCAATTATACTTTTTATTTTGATGGATGGTTAAGGGGTTTTTGGGCTTTGTTTTCCCTCCTATTTATATTTCTGTGAAACAGGAAGCCATGGCTGGATAATTTCATGTTCATAATCACCCTGGAGTGCTCAAAACTGTGAATATGAATGGGAATATAGTTTAGATATATTTTACTCATAATCATTTCTAGGGGTTCCAATAATTGTGTCCAACGTGCATTTGAGGAAAAAACATTTGTTTCGTAATGATATTTCCCCAGATTTTAAATTCTTACTATCCAATGAAAGGTTGGTGGTTGAGGAGGAGGTTTTATTTATTTTAATACATTTAATATTTTATTTTATCTATTTTAATACATAGGAAAATGTTATTTGTTCCTGTGATAGCAAGGCGCTCAAGAAACATTTCCTATTGTTCTTATGCTGAAAACAGCTGCTTAATATTTTAGTGGAAACAGCGCTGTTTTTTTCCTGATTCTTCAATTAAATTAGAGTTCAAAAGACAAGATTTCTTTGAAGTCTTTTGCAGCATTTTGTAAATGTCACTATTGATTAATTTAATGCGTTCTTGCTGAATAAAAGTATTAATTACCTTTTTTTGTATTACATACGCCAATCTTTTGGTTATTTTAATTTGTTTGTTTATTTATTCATTTATTTTATTTTTAATTAGCAGCATAATAAAATCCACACGTTTTAAAGGCTCCATTACACTGTAGGACTATTTTTATCTGTGTATAAGGTGATGAAAAGGACATAGAATTTATCATCATGGCTATATAGACCCATTTTACATGCACACACGTGGCTCCAGTCCCATCTCTGTAGGTGATTGAAAAAAAAGTGTCCTCTTTTCATGTATTATTGAGGACCTCATTTAATAAAAAAAAAAATATGAAAAGACTCATTAGAGCCATGCTAATTAGTTTCCTTCTCTTGAGCGTTGATAGAGAGGCTGCGTTGCCAGGGTAGCACTGGGTGATGGGAGCACCGCATCCGAGATGATCCTATGAAAAGATGAGTGACGCCAGCTGGATCCTCCATCTCTGTGTGGTCAAGAACCTCAGGCTCATTTTTACAGAATGAACATTGAAAGCCCTTCGACCCTAATGAAAATGTACCTCTTGTGTTTGTTTCTCATCACGGTAAAACACAATGTAGCACTTATCATGCAAATAGCCACTTAAGAACAGGTTTTGATAAGAATTCTTTGGTGTTTTTTGGAAACCGACATGTATATAGACATTTCAATCAATGGGGAAAGACCATCCGTACTGGACGGAGCCCTTTTTGTTGAACTTTTGTTTTTGAAAACTCTCTGTTTTGTCCATTTAAGTGGAAATGCTTAGTTGGCACTTTTTCCCTTTTCAAAGAGGCTGTTTTGAAGAGAGAGAGGGTTAGAGAGGGTGACCCAGAATGCGAGAGGCCTGACAGATTGAAGACGGCGAGAGAGAGCGAGCGAGAGGAGAAACACCCAGGGCCGCGGTGGCCGTTTCAGAGTTTGGGTTTGAGCAGTGGAGTGTAAAAGTCAATTTTTGATCTGAAACATGAGTGAAAAGTGTAATGAACGCGGTCGATAATGGGCTTTTATATTTCCGCACCCCAGTCATCTCTTCTGTTGTGTTCCACTGGAAATTTGTTGTCATTTTTATTCTGGGGCAGTGAGGCGTTAGATAGAGCCACAGATGTATGTGTGCGAGGGACGTCCGCAGAAAGCGAGGGACTAATGGAAGAGGGATATGGAAGATGGAGTGGTGGGGGGATTTTCCACTTGAACTTGCCCGACTCGGGGCACTCGTGCAACGGCGGATTTTCATTTGTCCGAATGCTGTCCGAACGCTGTCAGAGAAAGCGGTCCCTAGACGCCAGCTCTGAACTGGGTGAAAATAAGCGAGTGACAGCCCAGAATGCTCTGCTTCTCTGGAGTCGCTCAGCCCTGCAGCCCCCGGTGGCTGGCTTTTATTACACACCGTGCACATAGCGACAAGCCATCGCAAACAAAACCGCCCGCACCGCCACCATGCACTGTATAAGAAGCACAATATGATGAATACCTGTGGGAGGTAATGGGGCTAACTTGGGGGGCGGGGGGGGAGCGATGGGGGTTGTAGACCAATTAGCTTGTGAAAAGGTGGCTGTGCTCCAGGACCCCTCTATATAGCCTGGAAGACATCATCACAGAGCCACCTGGTAACAGCGCCTGCAGCTTTTCAGCGGGCCTGTTATTAAAATGACTGGCCTCTTTAACGTCGCGTCCTGCTCAATAGCGACCCTTCACTCTCCACATGCAGGCTAATATCTTACAGGCTTTTTGAAGGTGGCGGTGTGACTGTTTAAAAGCTCTCCCGCCCTCCCCCCTCATGCTAACCCCACCTAGCTTCCCTTATCGCTTCCGCCTGAGAAATGTGACCTCTTGGCCCCTCCTGTCAGGATTAAGAGAAGATAATTATTCTGGTGGAACAGTGGAGGCATTTTGTTCTCCTGTTCATGTGTTGATAAACACATTCTGCTTTAGCTTGATGGAGAAAGGGTAAATATATGGTTAGGAGAGTTAGCATGTAGCAGTTTAACACTGTTGCAAAGTGCATGTGATATGGTGTAGATGAAAGGTGATCATAAGGGCTAGTAAGGAGAGAGAGGCTACAGTTTAGATGTGTAACTGCTAATGGGGTATGATACAGCCATGTTATCAAACACTTCTACCAGTTTGCAACATTACTAGTAGTAAGGGATAATGTATATTTGGAAATTATCATAAAATAAACCCTGACAGTGTTATGCTGAGGGGTCTGAAGGTGTTATTTTGACATAGAGGCATTGTTTGAATATTATAAATATATATTTCATTTATTTAAAAATATTTAAATGTTCTTATATAAAATGTATATTATGAAAATCTAAATACTATATATATACTGTATATTATCACATTATGACAACTTATAATTATGTATCATGTATTTTTAGTTTATCATTTTTTGTATTTATATATATTTAAATTATCTTTTATAAATTAATTATATAAAAATCGAAATAAAAATATTATTATTTATTACATAATAATATTAATAAAATATAAATTATGAATTTGTTATATATTTTTATAAATTTTATAGTTTATTCATATACATTTTAAATGATTAAAATAATAAAAATATGAACAACTATAAGTATATAATATATAAACACATAATTATATCCCAACAAGAAGTCTCCTCGCAGTGTTGTTCCTACAGAAATCTTTGCATTTCAGATTTTAAACGGTTCCTTGAGCCTTTTTCTTGTGGTACAATCTTACTAACTCCCCCTCATATCTGGAATCCCCCATCCCTCCCGCTTTTGTTTGTGCACACCCTTCCTCAATCCCTTCTCTCCCTGTTTGCCCCCTGTCTCGGACCCCTCCGAGCCTCCACAACCCCAGCCTTAACCTTCATCCTCCCTCCCCGGAGTCTCCCTCTCACCTCACGGCCTTGCGCTTGGTATTGGTTTGCGAGGCGATTAATGGCGCTGTTGTGTAAATGAGATGTGACGGCTTGTTTACCGGCTTGAGCCCGCGGGCAGTTGACTCACGAGCGCACCCGTGAATAAACTGATCATAATGGCTATCAGCACAGACTGCAGGTACCCTAGTACAGCAGGAGAGAGAATTAGAGAGTGTGTGTTGTGGGTTGCGGTTAGGCAGCCTAGCAGTCCATCGCTGAGGTGAGTAATTCTTTTTGACAGGGGTAAACAGCGCTAGAATGTTGTCCCGCATGTGCATGGATGCCTGTGTGTGATGTCTCCTCTAGTTGACGCCTTGTCATTTTTTCAATTATCCCTCCCACTCCAGGGTCCCCGCGGTCTGCCGGTGAGCCTGAAGACGGATTGTTGAGATTGACTGACTGTGGTGTTTATATAGTCATTATAACTTTATAAGCCTTCATCTTTCTCCATTACACGTGCGCACATACACAGTAAATGTTCATATTTGCCATGTTTTATAGCGCCACCTATTGTCAGATCACCAGCTTTTTTCAAAATCATTATTTTATGTAATACATATACTATATGACTCATCTTTTGTGATTATCTCAAATATTAGAATAGGGATGCATGATATATTGGTTCTTAAATGTTCTTATAGAAAGGTGATATTGGATATTTAGTGCATTTTGATTTCCTTTTTTTTTGTAACATTCGCGTCATCCAACATTCATTTTATATTAATCTTAAAAAAACACTAATAATTAAGAGATCCTCAGAAAATCACAAATTTAATGTCTATTTTTATACTGTGCATTATAATTTTATGATGCCTAAATTCGCTTGTAGAATTTAAAAGTTTGTTTTAGTTTTGTTTCAAACACAAGACTTAATATCTGCCAATTGTTGGTTATTGGTCATAAAACTAAATTAAATGTCGGTTCATTCCATTGGATACAATTTTAATATTGATGCATCATACAAAATTTGGTGACATTTGGGCTCAAGACATGTCCAAAACTGTCATTTTCTTTTGTGGAGCATGTAACAGATCTAGGTTGTCCATGATTCTCTTTCCCATACAATTGCATTTTTAGGAACTGTCCCTTTAAAGATTGTGCCACTAAGACTTTACAAGTTAATCATCATCTCGTTTCTGGCTCACCACAGAGGAACAATTGTTGTATTTAGTTGTTATATGACACCCCGTCTTGGCTTTCTAGAAGAACTAAACTCTTCCTGCGTGTTAACCAGGATTTTAGATTTGGATGACCAGAACTGTGCACTCTTTACATAGCCGAAGTGATTCTTTGGCCACCTTTCCACATGAGCGTTGCTCTGTCGTAATTCATACTCCCAAGTCTGAGCCGAGTTCCCTTGCAGTCTTTAAAGCGCTAGACCTTTGTGCTCTTCTCTAAATTCTTCAACTTTAAGGGCCGTTTATCAGATTTTCCCCCTTTATATGGACGAGTATATTATTCCTCTCCAGCTATAAAAAGCCTTTCAAGAACTCAGCCAGTCCCAATTACGGCTTTATGGAGCTGATTTGCCACGTCTGTCCAAAGTTTAGTAACATGTTTTTATATGCTTTCACTTGAGGCGCTTTCGCCCACTTTTTCTGCTGCTCCTGTCTGTGTGTGCGTCTGTATGCACCATGGCACTACATGTGATAATTACCCTGTAATATGGAATGGCAAAGAATCCCCTAGAGAATGGAGATGCATTCATCATCATCCATTTATTTAAATACCATAATTTAGTGTACGGCTCATTACTGGGAGGTTGACCTTTCCCAAAATGAAGATCTCCTCTATACCTTTGTACTCATTGCCTTTTTTTAAACATCCTGAAAATGCTAATAGGGATAACAAAATAAGATGATGAAGCAAAAGGGTGTAGCCTTATCTATCTATCTATCTATCTATCTATCTATCTATCTATCTATCTATCTATCTATCTATCAGACATGTCTGTCTGTCTGTAATTATGTTAATTACATATATGTTTGTCATTTTATCTATATATATATATATATATATTAAAAATTTCCATTGGAAAACTGTCCAATTCTAATTTTGTTTTACTACTTAATTTTAAATCAGAGATGCCATTCAAACATTTCTGTTTTAATGCTTTCATACTCAAATGGTGGGGAGGAGGAAAATGAATGTGCAAATAAAATGTGCATTTAAATTATTGCAATATTTATGATGATGTCTAATTAAAAATTGGCAGATTAATCATTCCTAATATATCCTCAATATTCAATATATCACCCTTCCATCCATCATGCTTTTCCAATCTTAAGAATCTTTTTCAAAAATTCTTTGTTTTAGTTTACTCCAAGAGCAACAAGCATGAATTACCTGGCAAGATGTGCTGCAACTCACAAATCTATTTTTAAATGACAAATAATTTGAGTGGCCACTTCATTAGAGCAGAAACGGTTACAACTTATCGTGGAATGCGTTGAGATGTTCCATATATCCACACTAATGGAATCAGATTGAATCCAGGAGCACAGGTGAAACAGCTCGGGAAGAATAAAAAATGCTTTTAAGTGTGGATGGTTTTAGTTTAATGAAAGTGACTAATTTGGCAGACTGACAGTATATTGTGCTGAGGAGGATTTGGTATTAAAACACTCTCACTTGTTCTGGTTCAGACCCCACATAAACCACACAATGTCGGGCTCTGGCTGCAGGTCTGTCTATAGGATCACGAGAGATTCACATCATCGACCTTGTGTCTGTGTTTTAAAGAGTGAAGGGTGGTTGATAAAACTGATTGTAATTTATCAAGCTCAGAAAAAAGGAAAAGTCAGATTAAGGCTCATTGGAATGCATTCTCTGTCCTTACTACTTCCTTTATGACCCTCTGGGACGCATCGCTCTTCTTGCGGCTCCGCTTCCCTCTTCTCTCTCTCTCTCTCTCCCTCATTTCCCATCTCTTCTCTTTGTTAATCAGTTAAACTCTCTCTTCAAATAGCCCCTCTAATTACTGCACCGCTCGCTGCGAACGACCATCTCCCTCGCTGCTCTCTCTCTCTCTGTATTGAAGCTGACCCCTGTCAGTAGTGGGTAGCTCTACGTGGTGCATGCGGACAGCGCTGGTGAATCTTAATGGTGGTGTGATGCACCAGAGGTGCTACTGAAGCTGGCTTATTAGCAGACAGTCTCAGAAGCTTGTGGAGATGGTTTTAGGGGATGGTCATCAAATGCACACTATATATTATGCACTCTCTCACAGACAGTTGTGTTCAGACGCCATGCCACTTACAAACTCAAAGCTACTGGTGAGTGTGAAAAGAGGTTTTGCTTGTATAGATGGGCTCTGTTTACCGTATTGTGTGTTTTACAGCCTACCTGATCAAAGGTGGATGAGACAAGTGAAAAGGACCACAAGAGCCACCCTCTGTAGATGACCCTTGACCTGCGTGCCACTGAATGGTGGAGGCTTGAAAATTGACCTGCTATATTATAGCATAAGCCCCGTTATTAGATGTTTTTATTGCAAAACAAGCTGTATGTTAGCCTCCCTGTTCATATCAGTGGCAATACCTCAGCCGGTAGGACTCTCTAAGGATGAGATCTCCATGCCAGCTTTGCTCATCTTTCTTTTTACTTTTTTTTTGAGCCAGTTACCTGAACTATAAATGCATTTGATTCATTACACACAAGGAAAATATGAAAATATATATATGAAAAAGTCATACAAATAGATAAATAATCTATAAAACAATACATTTAAATGTAAAAAAAAAAAAAATCTAGCTACTGTACATTTTTATAAATATGTTTTATCATTTTTAAGTTGTTATATTTGTAAGTTATTACGTTTTTTTTTTTTTATTCTTTATATTAAATACAATGCCTATTTTTTTTTTCAATTTTCCAACATTAATTTGGTACCTAAATAATGCATCTGTAAATTTCAAAGCCTTGTTTATTTTTTGGTAGTTTCACTATGGGCCAAGCGCTCTTCCTATAGTCAGAATGTGATCTCTAGCCCTTTATTGGCAACACATCGCGACAAAACTCTCTTGTTATTCGCTCTCACCACATGCAGACAGAATGCTTTTTGTCTCTGTTTTTAAAATATAGTAAATGAGTGTTCAGTCCTGATAATTCACAGCAAGGTGCTCACCGCTGTGCTTCTGCTCATCGAGAGAAAAAATCTCCCTCGCCTTTCTTTCCCATTGCATGTTAATTTAAAGAGAGAAAGCGAGGAAAAAAATGAAGGAAAAAATTAAATGCATTTAATAAATGCCTGACTTCAAATGGTTGGGGTTTCTGGCTCCTCTATTACTGGGTCTATTCAGCGGCAAATGAACGGGGGGAATCATTTATGGGCGAGAGACAAAGCCGAATGAAAATATAATTCCGCATTGTGCTGCGCTTTTGTTAGCGGCCGTCAAGTCCCTAATGGCGTGCTTTTGTTTTCCTGCACTGCTCTGAAACCGTAGTGTCGAATTGCACGCTCCGCTCACGGTGTGTAATGGCCCGCCTTTGTGATATTAGATTATAGGGGCAATTAATGGCGTCAAATCTTAACAACTCAGCATTCAGGCGGCTCGTCAATCCCACTGTCGCGCCGCAATAGAAGGTGTTATAACTCTGGTAATTATTACGCCTGCAACTTGAAAATGTCAATGAACGTGTGTATAAAATAGAATGTATGGGTTGTCACCGCGGGAGAATGGGATGCAGAGGAGCAATTAATTACAGGTTTTCATTTCACTCTGTCCCAGTGACAAGCAACCACGCGTGGCAAATTGGCGTGACGCCAAGCGCCCGCCATGCTGAGCCCCCTCTTTTGCCCTATCTCACGTTTTGTCTCCCCCGTTACGCACACAAACAACACACACACGCATACGCCACATCCCGCCCTCCCCGGTCGGACGGCCTGCTGCGGGCTCTCACCTTGGATGGCACCCTGGCTTTGTTTCAGATGCCTCTTCCTCCCTGGATGCACATACTCTCTTTCAAAGCTGTAATTGTAGTGCCCTTGATCTCTTAACCCTTGATATAAGTCATCAAACGTACCTGACTTTTGGCAGAGGGCCGAAATGCTCTAAAGCTCGCCCTCAATGACATCAGATGCATGATCTCATCAGCTGAAATGTGTCCATGCTTGTTAGCTTTAGCTGTAAGCGCTAGTCTAACATAGCCTCACCTGAGTCACGCCTATAATTAATCAAGGTGAGTGGCACGCCAGCCCATAAAATGTGTCTGTCTTGTGGCGCATAAGTCATAGAGGCTAAAAGAGTGCATAAGTTTGCCTCTTTGTCTCTGTCATGCATTCTGGGAAGAGTTCCCCCCTCTTCATAGTTAAGGATATGGATTGCTCGTTTGATTGTGATAGGGGCGTTTACAATAAAGTATCGGACAGTCGCCGATAACCGCTATAAGCACCAGCTTTCATCCCTTTTCCGGTGGGAAAAAGAGCCGGTGTTCATGTTTACCGCCAATCTTGTTTACAAAGTCAAATCAGCCCTTTACAGATTTAATTTGCGTCTGACAGCTCTCTCTCTTCGTCTTTCCTCTCCTTATCGCCCCCTTCCTCCGCCCCTCCTCACAAGCCCTCGAGCTCCGAATAGATAAACTGCTGAAAATATGAGCGCTCAGGCGCTACATGAAAACAAATGAATGCAAATATCAGATCGGACTGGCAGTGGACTGGGAAGCCGTCACGGCGATGCCTGTCTTTTTGATTCCCTTTGAGTGGAAAATGTAGATAAATGTACGTATTATGTGGGATTGTAGTTTGCACTCATATGTCAGCTTCAAGCCAGCCGTTGCCTGTAAATAGCTTTATTTTTATTGAGCAGTTGCAGGGAGATGATCAGTTCTGGCCCTTGAGCAGTAAATAGGAAAATAAATGGAACGCCACAGAGCAGCTATGTGTGTGTGTGTGTGTGTGTGTGTGTGCCTCAGTGGAAGATCGCTAGTTGCATTCGAGGAAGCAGCCGCAAATTGTACTGGTGGAAATTGCTGGCCTGTTAAAAAACTGCCCATAAGTTCACAGAGTGGCCGGTCCTACTGCATTAAAGGATGTAATGGTACTGGCAGCCTGCCTTCTGGCTTTTCCAAACCATCTCTCTTTTACACATACACACACAAACACACACACATGTTTGTTTTTATGAAAAGTGGGGACATCCCATGGGTGTAATGGTTTTTATACTGTACAAACTGTATGTGCTATTGCCCTACACCTACCCTACACCTAAACTTAGCCCTCACAGGAGACTGTGCATTTCTACTTTCCCCCCAAAAACTCACTCTGCATGATTTATAATAGCGTTTTGAAAAGTGGGGACATGGAGCAATGTTCTCATAAGTCACCTTCACCTTGTAATACCTATGTCATACCTGTGTCATTATACAAATGTATGTTCTAATTTGTCACAAAAATGCGCACAGTTAAAATAAATAGTCTTGGACGCATCAAACAAATCAGTAATTGTTATGCAACATATATGCTATTATTTTTCAACAAAGGTGTTGGTGTGAATTTATAACTTCTGAATTCAAAATTAAGTATTTTTAATTGAATTGTTTTGTTTTGATTTGATTTCTTTTTTTCTTTTTTGTTAACTTTATGGTAAAAAAAAAGTATTCCACATAAAGTTGCTTTTTATATGCTTCCACTTGAAAACATCATGCTAAGTGAAAAATATGAATATGAAAATTATTAAATGGGGTTTTCTTCAGTGGGTCCTTTGAAAATTTTGGTAGAACATCTGAACTAATGGCCCTGACTAGGCTTGCAGAGAGAGAACCTTATTATTGAGCCTGGCTCTCTTTCCATTTCTCTCCTTTTCTGCATATTTATCAAAAGATAAGAATCACGCCTTCCATCTTTACGCCTCGTTCTTGTCTAGCAAATTGCGCTCTCAATTCCAGACTGTTGCAAGTTGTTTCCTGCCGATAGCTATCTTATCAGACTGTTTGTTATTTTTGCCAAAGATGTGATTCTCTAGATAACAAATCATAATATTATGTTTATTGAAGTACTTTCAGGCTGATAAAGACTACATACTCAAGGGAAGATTTGATCAACACGCTTTCTCGCTCTATTTTGGAAGAACTGCCAGGGTTTTACAATGCAAGCAGTGTGGAGCTCTATTGTGTCAACAGAGCTGATGTTATGTGTACTCTCTTTGGCATGACAGGATAAAGAGTTAATTAAAGCGAAGTACAACATTCCTTTATGATGCTAGAGAAACAGAAATGGCTTTGTATCATGTTCAAGTGAAGGATAAGTGATTATCTCTCTGTAACGGTGTCATTTAGTACAGTGATTTGGTTTTTGGGCCCAAAATGTGCATCTTAGCAGTCGATAAGCCTGTTTATTTTATCACATGGATGTTAATAATTAGCATTTAGCTTCGTTTTGCTGAACAGACCTGTGATGCATTGTAGTGTCACGACCCACCGGTTTAGTACAGACCCATTGTAACAGAGTGTGATAATCAAATGCAAGCACAACCATGCATGTGGTCACTTATTGGTCTGTCTGCTCTTATTAGGTGCCGGTATCCATGGCGATGATGACCCCACAGATGATAACTCCTCAGCAGATGCAGCAGATCCTCTCTCCACCTCAGCTCCAAGCTTTACTCCAACAGCAACAAGCCCTTATGCTGCAACAGGTAACACACACACTGACACACACGGGCGCCTCGCAAGTCACCACACACAGAACTTAAAACAATATTTGTGAATGTCTGGGCTGCTCAGACATGACATGCCCACACAAAAGGTACATTTTTCCAAGCCAATTGGTACACGTTTTATTGGCTAATCAAAATATTACTGAATGCTATTCACTACATCATGTTCTTTAAAACCTGTGCTGTGGGTCTGTGTTTTAGACCATATGCTGTCAGTTTCCAGCTTAAGTCTGTGTATGATATGATGGCTTTCATTGAGATTTGCATGATATTGGACATTATTTGGTTAATTTGAATTAATATGCATTTATTTATTTGAGTACAGAAAACCATGAAAGCCTGTTTCTCCAGGTAATTATCATAACGCTTAAAATATCTTACTCTTACTCTGGCTGAATTTATTTAATCACAAATACAGTAAAACATATCTACAATATTATTATTATTATATATAAAAATATAACTTTTAATTTTAATATATTAAAAAATTATATTTTTTCATGTGATGATAAAGCTGATTTTTCACCAGCCATTACTCCAATGTCACATGATTCCTTCAGAAATCATCCTTTCCTGATTTGGTGCTTAAGAACACGCTTTAATTTTATATCATATTAACCTATTTTTAAGTTAAATTAATAATTAATATAATTTTGAGGAAACCGTAATACATTATTTCAGGATTCTTTGATAAATAGAAAGTTCAAACCCAGCTTTTTTATAAATATAATTTTGTGTAACAAAGTTATTACTTGTTTTGCTGTCACTTTTTATAAAATAAACATATAGAATAGTAATGTATAAATTCCCATTTATGAGAAATAGTTGACACAATGAAGAAAAGTGTCACAAGTACCTTTTTATTTATTTATTTTTATACTGAGGCAGAAATTGGCTTCCATACAAAACTTAACGTTGATTGAAAAATATTAAGTTGGCGCCAAATTAAACAAACAAGAATTCAAAACCTTTTCAAATCTACATGCATAGACATAAAGACATAAAACGCTTTGTTCCTTACTTTCCTAAGAAAACTTCTTCCCTCTTGTCCGGACCTCTAAATGTTTTATAGAAGAATCCTGCCAAATTTACGGTAATGTCTGACTGATGTCCTTCATTCCAACAGCTGTTGCCAGCGTTTTTATAGAGTGCCGTCGGATGGCACAGTAAATGCACATTCACGTGTGATCCCGTTAATAGGCCCTGAATGTAGATTCAGAGTGTGTAATGTAATCGCGTTTTGTGTAACTTTGATTGCATCCTCACAGGCATGCCCGGAATGATATCTTCCCCGGCTTTGATGTTATTTGGCTCTGGCATTTATAAGCGGCGTTTACTAGCATACTAGTGTCAGCGACGCCTCCTTTGGCTGGTGTCGCTACACGTCGACTCGCCGGCGGTCAGGGAGTGCTTATGTTAGAGCGAGGGCAATGTTTCTCACCCAGCTGCTGAGCCAGACTTTTCCATATCTCTTCCCGTCTCTCTCTCTTTGTTTACTAGCTGCGCGACCTCTGCTATCTCGCTGCTATATCGCCTGGAGTCCAGAGGTGCGGCCCCTGAGCAGACATGAAGAAACAAACAACCCCATTTCTCTCACGTCTCTCAAATATTTAACATCGTCCCAAAACTCTTAACACCCTCGACCTTTTCACGTTAGGGCAGAAATCAGGTCTCTGAAACCTCCCTGATTGAGATCGCATGTTTTTCACAGCTAAAAGACGGAAAAGGGTTGCATAAATGATCTTGAGAGAGAGCAGAATTGATTTAGTAGTAAGAAGGAGGAGGTTGCTTAAGGCGAGTTTAAATTGTGCCGAGCTGATCTGACAAGTTTATCAAGAGTCGCTCGCTCACAGAAATCAAAATTCAGCTGTTTGAGAATGAAACTTAGCACTTTGTTCCCCTCCTCCCGCTTTATTTCTCTCTCTTTTTTTATTCTATATTTAACGAGGATATTGAAATTGAAATAGTCACCATCCATGGGCCGTTTTACATCTCCAGTAAAAGCCAGTGGGTTTAATGGTTCGAACGGTGATGAACCACGTGAGAAGTGGCTTTTAATGTTCACTCTTTCGCGCACGGCAAATGGAGCAATCGGAGAGCCTGCCAACACACACGTACAGCAATCCGTCCCTGATCTCATCCCAGCGCGTGTGGGAGAATGAGTGGGCTTTGGCTTTTCTGCATGTGAATACCCTTACAAATATGATTTTACATACAAAGATCGCAAGCGCAGGAAAGCGAGAGTAAGTGCATGTTTATGTATGCGTGTGCACTTTTGCATGTGTGAGTTAACCTTTACATCCCTCCAACCCTTAATTACAGACCAGCTGATATATTTTTCCTTTTTTTATCCCCTCTCTGTGCTATTAAGTAAAACCAAGGTCACAATAATGGGAATCTAAGGTGAATGCCTTTCAAGGCACGCAGTTAACGTGAAAGGGGCTCACTGAATCAAATCATTAAAAAACCCTTAATTATTCTTTAATTATTCCCGCAACTATTCAGCTTCATATTGGCATGAATTAAAGGGGTAATGAGTGGGCGAGAGGCAACGGGGCCATGCGGGCGGCAGCGAGGCGTGGAGGAGAGTTTAAACCGAGAGATAGGCGACATATTGCCAGACAAATGCCTTTAGTGTGGTAAATGGAGTCTCGCTTCACACCTTATGGCTCGCTGACTTCCTCTGTTCGGAAGGGCTATGGCTCAGCGTCGCAGATGCGAGATAGCTCACCTTCAACATACTGTAAAGCGGCACTGCGACAGGTAGCCAAATGGACGCAGTGGTGTGAGATGGCTTTTGTAGAGGGAATGCAGACTTTTAGTGTTGCTTGGCAGAACCGCTCGTCTGGTTAAAACTGCAGGAGATAAGGGAGTTCAAGGCTCGTTTAAGACTAGAATTGTGTACACTCAGGTCAGCCTGAGAGACGTTTATGTGAGGACAGACAGCCAATCAAATGAAAGCTTTCTGTCTTTTGCACAGTCATTCCGTCAGATGAACATCTGGGCTGTTGGTTTTGGTGTGAAGTGCAGGGTTGTCACAGAACTGGAAAACCTGGAAACATCATTAAAGTTTGGATTAGGAAATGTTTTAATTTATTTTATTTCATAAAAATGTATAGAAAAGCCATGGATAATACAAATATTCCAGTTAGCCTTTTTAATTAATTTGAGGTTGAAAAATCTGCATGTGATGGGTATAAAATGCCATATTAAAAGTACATTAAAATTACACTGAATGTATTTTGTGCCAGCATTAGTGATATGCGGCTGAGCTAAAACGTAATTGAATCCGCAGCTTCAAATTAATTATTCACCCGCCAACCGCCCACACCTATATTTTTGCCTGATTTAGGTAACCGGACCCAACCCGCACCCGATTGTCACATTCAGGGTTTGTATGGTCATGAAAAAGTCATGGGATTTAAAAAAAGCTATTTCCAAGCCTGTATCGATTTGAAATAATAAATAAACCCAGAAAGTTTATCAGTATTGGATTCGTGAAATAGGTCTTGTGACAGCAGCCTATAATAAAACTGTGCCGTCTGTCATTAATGTTAATCAAACAACAAAAGAGGGAAAATCCCTCACTGCTCTTGACTAAATACCCTAATGTTTTGTTGAATAACTTTAATATGTTAGTGTACATTTTATTTGATATCTGTAGCCTATTTAGAAAATGTAGTTAATATTTGCATCATTAATGATTTATCTTATCCACCCGCGACCCACCCGCAAATAATCAGAATGCATTTTTTTATTACCCGACCCGCGGATCATCCGCAGCGCCTGCGGATATAACCGCCATCCACGCATCACTAGTCAGCACTCTCTTTTTAAAGTTATACTGTGTTGTAAATTGGTACGTAGCCCACTATTAAGTACCTCATTCCTTAAGTAAGCCCGCATTACATCTGTAAACAGTATGTGTGATAAGGAGTTAATGAGGGCATCATTATTCTGCTTTTCTCCAGCAGCTGTAGCCAGCGTTCCCCCAGGCGCTCCTCTGCAGCCTCTGCGTGTCCGAGGGCCTCCGTGCTCTGTTCTTGGTCAACATGCACTTCCATGTCAAATAGGTCATCCATGCAAAACTGAGATTTTAATCTTTATAGGCTTTCCTGGGTAAATTAATAATCTGAAAGTAAAACAAACAGCGGTGGGTCTGCGGTGGCCGCTGCGGTTAGCCAGAGCTACGGTTTGAGATGTGTAATGACAGTGTTAGTGGGTGCGAGCCAGTCCCACTTAGGACTCAGTAAAAGAGTAGCTAGTTGAAAGTAGCGGCTAGTTCAAATAGGCAAAAGTAAACATGCTAGCATAACAGGAAGCCTTACTCGTGTAATATTTTTTTTCTCTTTCAATTGCATGAAAGGTAAGAGTATTATTGTGAGTGTAATATTTTTAATCTTTGGAGGTGAAAACACCACACATGTTTGAACATTATTTCCAGGTGAGCATCAAAGGCGTATTACTTCTAGTTAAAGTTTACTGCTATTTGCAGATTTTTGCATCTTCTGGTCAAATCGGTGTCACATATGTGACATTATATTCACATTATTATGTGGTTACTAAGGTATTTTGAGGCCCTCGGTTAACAAACCTGGGAAGTAAAAAGTAATAGTAATGTTTGTCTTTGCAACTAAGGAAAACAAATCTTAAGATTTTTACAGAATTAGTCATTGATAATTGTAAATGATTTACACCATCTCTACTTTTCTCCTCTCGCACACCTGTTTCTTATCTTTGTCTAATAACCTCTATTGTTCTAAAGAATGAAATGTACCCGTGACCGTACTGTGCACACTTAAAATCAATGACTCTCACATGCTTCATTCTGTTCCCAAAGCTTTTAATCAGAGCAAGGTGTGCCATTGCGAGGTGATAAAGCACATACAGTCTAATGTTTACTTGTGTAGAGGAGATAGAAACCCATTCAGCTAAGCTTTGAATCAGTAACCAGTGTGTAAACACCTTTCTTGTGCTTTATTAACTTAACACAAACCCCTCACGCAAGCAAACAGAATGAGAAAAAAAACACACAAGGTGCTTTTCCATTTGACAATTGATTTTGTATATAATAAACCGTACTGCACATAATTGAAGGATAGTGCCAGGAGCAGCCGTGTAGAAATCAGGCAGGTGTCTGTTTCATATCTCTCAGATGCTTAAGGCATAAATTGGCTTTTTGTGCGGATCTCTGGCTGGTTTCTACCACCTGTGTTCTAATCGTAACTCTTATTCGGCAGGTAAAGAAAACTGCTCTGAGATTAGAAGCAAAGGGCACATTTTACTAGCGCCTTTTCCCAGACAGGTGTTGTGTGTTTTAGTTCAGTCAATCATAAATAAGGAAGCCTGTCTCCATGCTGTCAGGTTTTGCACGCCAATAGAAGAGTGGACAGATGATTTATAGGACACATTTATACGCCACCTGCCAGGTGTTTAAGCTGCCTTTTAGAGGAATGCTGAAAAAAAGATGAATATGCCTTATTATAGAGGCATTTTAGCCCGTAAGCAAGAAGCTGATCTTGTTTTATTTTTTTTGATGCCTTAAGACATATGCGACTCCTTGCACCCGACTACCTCATCTTAGATGCCCAGTATCATATGACTCGTTTAATAGCACCACAGGACAGTTTTTGGCAACTTATTGTACCATGGTGTCTCTTTATAGAAGAAGCACTGATGTTTAAACGCCCTTTATCATGTTAGAGTAATAAAGACAATGGAGAGAAAAGGTACAATAAATGTAACCTTCATACTAGATTCTGCAATTACAGATGAATCTGGTCATTGTGGAAATGTGTGTTATTTAGGTGTTATTGAAGTGCTCTTTTTTCTGCATATATTTGTTTTGTGTACTTGTTACATCGGGTTCTGCCCTGATCGCATTGTTTTTTTTTGTTTTGTTTTTTTCACATTGAAAAATATATTATTGTTATTAAATATTAGTTTGTAAAATATCTAAACATCTTAAATAATAACATAAATTGACTTACATAAGCTTTACAAACTAGCATAAAATATTTATTTATATTATATAATTATATATAAATATAATAATTGTATAGTATTATTATTGTTTTCAGGCGATATATCTTGAATTGGGAATATTTTTAAGCATACGTTTTACAATTTAACAGTAAGATTTATGTCTGGGTAATACGTTTTTTTTTTATCTGATTAAATGTATTTTCTTTTTTATTTTATTTATTTGCAGTGCTGCATTTCCATTGCATTAAAAGCCATTTCTCTCTTTATCTCTGTCTAGCTGCAGGAGTACTACAAGAAGCAACAGGAGCAGTTGCACATTCAGCTCCTTACCCAGCAACAACAAGCAGGGAAGCAGGCCAAAGAGGTGAGACACTCCTGCCCTCTCCCCCTGTATTGCACTTCACAGTGTACTTCACCCTCATAGCACCCCGATGAGCATCATCAAGATGGCTGACACATCATTTGTCACACAGCAGAGGCCAGTTCCTCTTGAAAGCCAGAAACCAGCTCTTTGAACATAACTGTATTCTCATATGTGAGATGATTGTATGACTGATTTTGTGCTGCACTGAACAGCACAGACCTTACAAAGGCTCTGTAATCACTGAGCATTACATTAAATCCTCAATAGGAAAATAGACGGATGCCATCCTGTTTTTTTCCTCCTCTCTCAAGCACTCAATTGCATTTTGTGTATTAAGCAATTCAAAAATGCGGATTAAGACGTTTGGGGAGTATGGATTTTAATTTCTCTGCCATTGACCAAAGTCATGCTCCAAACCTTACCAAGGGCTTCCCCGCTAATACTCGCTAAGTATTAATTTACAAGTCGCCGCTTGCTAAGCCTAGTGGAAAATCCCTATTACAACCCATGATGGAGAAGTCGGCGAGTTTCTTTAATTGTCAATTAATGCACTGGAGGAGGAGAAGGACCTGATCTGGGTAATGAAGGTGAGGAGGAATCATGTTGGATCACTGAGGATAAGACTGCAGCACAACAAAGCCGAGGGTGTAATCGCTTGCCTGCGCATTGCGGGAGAGGAGATCTGCACTAATCTGGCGGTCAAATGAAATCCAAACTTTTGTGGTTTGTGTGTCAGTGGCATGACGTATATCTGATACAACTTAATCAAGGAGTTTTCATGAGGGCTTAATGAACAGACAGCTTAGCGCAGAGATTAGCATGTAGCTGCTAACACAATTAGCAACACAGCAGCATGCAGGTTACAGCAGCTTGTGTAGGTAAACTGAAACTAGGGAACTGTGTTTGAGTCTCTTCGAAAACAACATCTTAAACCAGCCTAAGAAAGTTTTCTTTAAGCTGGTTTAGGATAGTCTATTTAGTCTCCCAGTATTCCCACTGGTCAGTCAGATGGTTTTGCAGCCTGCCTATCTAAATAAGCCGCAAATAGCAATCATTAGCACATAGCTGCTAGCACAGTTACGAGAAATAGCCTGTTTAGCCTTGCTAGCCGCAGCCTCCACAAGCTGGTGTTTAACTGGTTTAACGTGTCTCCTAAACCTACTAAACTAGTTTTAAAATGGTTTACCTGGTCAATCAGATGGGTTTACTGATCTGAAAAATAACAGAGATTAGCACATAGCTGTTAGCACAGTTACTAGAAAGCATGTGTAGCCTTGTTAGCCTGTAGCCTCCTCAAACTGGTGTTATATCAGTTTAGCTTGTCTCCTAACCTTACTAAACTGCTGTTAAAATGGTTTACCTGGTCAGTCAAATGGGTTTACAGATATAAAAAGAGTCTAAAACCATAAAATAGCAGAGATTAGCGCACAGCTGCTATCACAGTTGCTAGCAAGATGCAGCGTACAGTAGCCTGTAAAGATGAAATGAGCGGATTGTGGGATTGAGGTGAGCCCTGTAGGTTTAATATGGTATAGATTGTCTCCAAACCTGACTAAGATGGTTTTCATCAGGTTTAATTTGTCTCCCAGCTGGCATTCCATCTGAAAAGTTCCTCCAAAAAAAAAAAAACAGACCCCCGCAAGTATGTTAGTTGACAAGCTAGCTACCCTCAACTGGTTTAACTGAGAGAATAATCTACAGTCCAGTTTATGGACTCTGCTAACAACTGTACTGCAAACCAATAGGTCTCAAACACTCATCTGAGCTGTATAAGGTTGAGTGTGGTCCGAAGTCCTCTGTATTTGTGACTGAGAGGATCAGAAAACAAATGATTTATTGACTTCATAGCACGTGAGAAAATTAGGAAAGCTGGGGTGGATGCTATAGTCCAGAATATAGGCTAGGACAGGGATTAAGATATGCTTAGATATAGATATAGCCCGTTAGATATGCTCCAGACAACATCGTGACTCGTGACATCGTGGCAAATGCACGAGGTGCCCTGAACACATATACACAGTGACACACATGCACACACTCTTCAAATGAGACCAGTATCATGACATTTCCACAGATAGTCAAGGAACGTGACAGAGACCGGGAAAAAAAATTACAAGTGAGAGGGGAGGGGAAAGGTATAAAAAAGCACGACTAACCTTATTCAAGGCCTCAGGAGTTTTTCAGACATTTTCCTTATTAAATATTGGAGCTAGGGAGATAGTGTGCTCTCAGAGTGGAAGGAGAGCAGGGAAATTAAATTGGGAGGGCAGTGGTCAGCTCCTCTTCCCCGCGGATCATCTCACGTTTATTCAGGGCCTTTTTAGTCAGCCTAAAATATGGCCCTTTGCTAAGTATACCAATGTGCTTAAATAGATGCTATCCGGAGTATCTAGGCAAGGAAATTCGGATATAAGCGCACTATATTAGGCCATGTTGTAGGTTTCATCTTTGTGAGTGTGTGTTTACACGTGTGTTGTCTGCTGTGTATTGTGTTCACCTCGGGACGAGTGCACTGACAGCACTGGACTAAATGTGAAGCAGTCAGGCATGAGGAGAAGAAAGAAGATAGCAACACAAGTATGTGTGGTGTTTCTTATCCCTCTAGCCCTCTTGTAAAGCCCTTCATCCTCTGAAACCTCCCTTTTCTTTGTTCTGCCATGCTGTTGGTCCACATGGCACAGAAAACTGCCCCCTTAAGCCATGAAGCTAACTTCATCTTTGGCCATAATACCACCTCCTCAATTTTGTCATCAGTATATTTTATTTTAATTTCATTCATCATGATTAGCATAAAGTTTCAACAGTCATGGCAAGTGGCCTGGTCAAATAATCTGTGATTGAAATTTGAAACTCAAACTTTCAGGACTTTGTTTTTGTAAAGCAGTTGAAGATGGAGAGATGACACGTTATGCTCTCTCTCAGTAAAAGACACTTTAATTGCCGCCCATATCACTGCCAGTCAGCACATGCAGGTTGAGAGGTGAGATAGACAGAAAGAAGAAAGGGAGAGATGGTTGCCACACACAATTTTGCATCATCAGTCCCGACTTTTGCTCTTTCTCTGTTTTTTATTGTTTCACCCACTCTCTCTATCTCTCTTTCTCAGTTTGACGGTTGAGCTGTGGAGTCACCCTGGAGTCAGCCTAATGAAGTAGCGCTGTCAGTCGGGCCTGGCGTGCCCAAACTCTGTTTGATGTGCTCATAAATCAAGCTGACAGGCCTGTTACTCCGCTAGCTTTAGCCACTCAACTGCATCTAATGTAAACAGCGTGCAGACACAATGTGTTAAAGAACTTGAACTGTGTCCCATGGGACCCAAACAGGCAGAGCAAGAGAAAGGAGAGAAGACAGAGATGAAGAGGAGGAGGAAGGGAAGAGAGATAGACATACTGAATATTGGCGTTACCTCACTTATTTCGGTTCTCTGTTAGCTCTTTTATCGAATCTGTCATTCTTAAAAGTTTGGGAAGAGAACAAGTACGGCCCTCCACAGAGAGCTGGGGCTGGATTCAAGAAAGAAAAAAAGTTCAGAAAATCTCAAGAATTGCACTTTCTGATATTTTCAAATTTTCTATGTATGCGTGTTCTTTTTTGGCTCTCTTATTTGCACCCAAAAGTAGGTCGCAATTATAAAATTAAAAACAAGGTCCCTATTTGAGTTGTTTTATGTAAAGTTGTTACTGAATTTCAAATTAAGATGTGCATAATCATGACAGATCATTGTTTACAGGGTTTGTAACAACATGAGGGTGAGTAATTAATGAGTAAACTATCCCTTTAAGAGGTTATTTGGTTAATTCTTACATTTTGTCTATAGAACAATGTCAAGGAAAAAGTTCTCAAGAAATCTTTGAGAATTGTTTGAGAAAAAAAATCATGCCTTTGTTCTCAAGTTAGAAAATAAGCAGAACATATCTGTCAAAAAAATATTGTATAAATAATTTGTGAATACGGCACTTGGACTTTGTGACAGTCACTCTTTTCAAATTTCTAGGGATCTCCCCACGTAACTACAAAAAATCCAAACTTAAACTCAATTATGCTACCATTTATAAATACTTGTAAATATTTCATTAAGAAAAATATTACAAAAATATAAAATGTCATTTATTTTAGTTTTGTAATATTTATATGTGCAATGTGTCTTGGCAGCTATTTAAATCCTTTTTGAGTTGATTCTTTTGTGCAAAGCACTATTTGAGTTGTTGCCTTTTTCAAATTGTTAATTTATAAAGATTTGTGATTGTAAGAATGCTGCTTTTGAAGACAGTTGCTTATGTTGGGAACAAAGCAGCTTGCTAGGTTTTGGAAAGAGCTTGTGTTTTCTTTCTTCTCTGTTGATGTTGACCCATGTGGCCCTTTCCCATGGGGCCTTGTGCCCCAGGTGGGGGCCTCAAACACTTCTCTGACAGTGAGATTAAGAAACTACCCTTAATTATTTTTATTTTTTTTCCCTCCTTCAACATTTTTTCTCTCCCCCTCCACTTTTTTTGTGCCGTTATCTCAAAGGAGATAAGGCCCATCTCTCATTGAGAGAACATCAAAAAGCGTGTAGCTGGAAACAGTGGTTCGACTCAGGCCAGTTCAGGAAGGAGGACATTTATCACCACGACACCAACTGACCTTATCGGCACATGCCATGTATTCCATAGCACTCACCCTTCTTACCCTTTCACACACACACACACACACACACACACACACACACACACACACACACACACACACACACACACACACACACACAGCTCTCCAAATCTGTACCTCTCTGCTGTAGAAATGAGTGTGTACTGATTGCTTTATTGTTTTAAAGGTGAAATGTATCATGCATACTTTGAACAAGGTATGATATTGGCCCGGGAAAACAGATACAATTTTGTTCACAAATTCCGTTACATTTATTAATATTTTTTTAAATGTAATTTGTTTCTTTGATGGTAAACTGAATCTTCAGCAGTTATTACTCCAGTCATCAGTGTCACATGACCTTAAGAAATCATTCTAATATACTGATTTGGTAAACTAAACTAAATAAATATTTCTTATTATTATCAGTGTTAAAAACAGTTGTGCTGCTTGATATATTTTTTTGTGGAAACCATGATACATTTTTCTCAGTATTTGCTGTTAAATAGAAAGTTCAAAGCAACAGCCTTTATGTAAAAACGAAATATTTAGTAAATATCACTTTTGAGAAATGTAATGCATTTCTTTCAAAAACTAAATAATCGCATTAACCCCAAACTTTTGAACGGTAGCATCCCCAGCCCCACCTTTCAATACGTCATTGGTTGAGACAATGTTGCCATGCAGTGTCACTTTAAACATAAATTATATGCATGACCTTTAAATTGATATTTTTTCACCTGGGCCCTTTTTATTTTCCTTCCCACCTCTGGCTGAAGATCTGATGGGGTTTTTGCACTCATGTCATATTTTTATACAAGTTTAGGGCTAGTCTTGGAATACACCGTGCTTATGTCATAGTTGATAAAATGGTTTGCTCATTTTTCATCTCTTTGTTAAACGTCACCAGAAGTTGGCTGGAACAAAAATAAATCTCTTGATAGCTGAATGATGACTATAAACACACATTGAAACCTGTTTATGAAACAGTAAAAAAGGGTTTTGGAGTCATGCTTCTCAAGTTTCACAAAGCACATTTCATGCATAGTGAAAAAATACCAAGCCTTATCGTAAAATGATAAACATCTGACGTCATATAATCTGGAACTGTTCTTAACATTGTGCACAGATGTTGTTAGTCACTGTTTATTGCCGTGCTAATTGCGCGCCAACCGCATGCTAACAGATTGCTACACGCAGGATTGTTTTTGCGAGCATTCTAGACCACATAGAACTGTCACTTTCAGATTAAAGCGTTATCTCCTAATGCATGAGGCTTCACAATGCACTTCGACACTTTGAACCAAGTCTCAGCGTTTTGTTGTCTGCTTGTTGTCTACCGCCACAGGAAGTGCTTTGGTGATTGGAGGGGAAAATATCTCTATTCCAGGATATGCCTAATCTAAACATGTTCTGGACGAGGTTGAAGGCTTATAAAAGCAAATGAATGTCTCGTCTTTCCCGCCCTCTCCATCCTGAAGCTCTCCAAGTCTCTTCCTCTCACTTTTCCCATCCGTTTGTTCTGTTTTGTAACATGCTTCTCTCTCTCTCTCTCTCTCTCTCTCTCTCTCTCTCTCTCTCTCTCTCTCTCTCTCTCTCTCTCTCTCTCTCTCTCTCTCTCTCTCTCTCTCTCTCTCTCTCTCTCTCTCTCTCTCTCTCTCTCTCTCCTTCTCAGCAGCAGCAGTTGGGGAATAAACAGCTGGCTTTCCAGCAGCAGCTGATCCAGATGCAACAACTACAGCAGCAACACATTCTGAATCTACAAAGACAGGGCCTGGTGAACCTACAGCCGGGCCAAGGAACAGTACCCATTCAGAGCCTGCAGCAAGGTAAACATACAAATGCATCTGAATACTTTAAAATATATATATTTTGCCATTTTTATTAGTGTTTCTTAACATTACTATTTAGGCTTTGTAACATGTCTTTTTCTTCCAGATTTAGTTCAGTTTTTGATTTGATTTATTTCCACTTAGTAATTTCATTGTGTTTTAGATTTTCACCTAATATTTAAATATATTTATTTTATTTATTTATTTCAGTTGACATGCTTTTTATAGTTTGTCAACACTGCATACAATAATAAGACTTGTTCTCTTTGTTTCTTTAATATAATATGTATTTTGTATTACCGAACTGGCATATTTTGTACATACTGTAAACACGTGGGAACATGTACTTGTTTAATTAGACAAAATACTTGAATAGTTAAGATGAAAACAAGTAGTTTATTTATTTATTTATTCTGGACTTTCGGATATTCCAACTGGAAAACAAGTCAAAAGCTAATTAATTACTTAACATACCAAAATTGCAGAATGCCAAATTATTGAAGTAATTTATCTAATGTATTTTATGAAAATTCGCGTACTGTGAAGTAAGGGGATTTTGATGAATTTAGGATTTTTATCAGACATTTTTTTTATTGCAGATACTGACTCACTTGAATTAATGTATAACTTTAAAGGTGCAAAACTCTTCCCCAACTCCATTAGCTCATCAATATTGACCACAAACATCTGACTCCGTTTAGCCCCAGGTTAAAGTGGTACAACCACAGGCCTCTCAACCTGGTGGTCTGTCTCTTTCACACTCTCCTCTTGTCCTCAACAGCCAGAAAAACACCACAGAGTGTTTGATTCGCTTCTTTAGTGATGCCTATTAAAGGAAAGTGTAGCTCTGGAGGAAATGCAGTGTGCTAAATAAATGCAGCATCTGTTTTCATACCCGTAGCCTAGGACCAGATGGTGGTCTCAGGCTGAGGCAAGACCTGCGTCTGCCGCCCACTTATTCTTCCTTAGTCAGCCCCAACCACACAGACACGCACACACACACACAATATCAGATTGCCCCGCTACTATATACGCACAATGTTGAATGCTAATAAAGCTGGCTGTAAAATGAATCCCTTGTTCGTCTTCCTCCAAAATTTGGCAATGAGCTATCATCTCAATCTATTAGAACGGGATTGAGCCCCCCGGAGACTAACTACAGCCATGTCCATAGAGCCACATGTGAAGCTTGTTAACTTAATCAGCTCATAAAGAGATAAAAGCAAAGCTTGATTGTTGGTTTTGGGGAAGGCAGTCAATTGGATAATAGGTAAAATATGCCACAAAATTCAGCAGGCTTTGTGCAGAGGCAGGGAGGGGCTTATGTGTGTGTGTGTTTTACATGCTCCAGACGCACTTATCCTACAGAAGGAAATGGAGGTTTTGGATAATTTTTGAATGTATTTTTCAATTTTCCTTGCTTTGCCAAAGGGCCCCTACCAGTAATGGATCCTGACTGCAAACTGGCCACCATTCGCTGAAATTAGACACATCAACTTTTACAGGTTCCACAGCGGTCGTAACATTGCAAGAGCCTCAACAGGACAGAACAAACAGGGAGCCGACTCCAGTTTCCATGCCGAAATCCCTGCCACTCTTGCCGATAGGGCCTCCAAAATGATCCCAGTCTTTTATTAGAGTTCTTGACTCTCATTTTCACCCATTGCTCTTGACATCTCTGATTATTTCAGTCTTAAGAAAACATAGACTTGTCATCCGGAACCCTGAGTGGGCCTGCCACACACACATGCACGTGGCTGCTTCTAAAAAAGTAGTCTTTTGGAAAAAAGTAGTCTTTTGGAAAAAGAGAGGGGAGAGCAAGGAACAAGGCAGAAGAAGGTTCGCAGATTGATTCAAATTATTTTTCGCGACAGCTGTAAACTTTTGGCAGTGGCATCTTTCTGGCGTAGACCTTCACTCCCACCCTCATTGCTTATTGCATTGTTTCACGGGGTCTGAAGAACAATAAACTCTGGGCTCTTGGAATCCCTTCAACAAATCCTGCGACAGAGCATAATCACGGAATTTCCCCACAATCCCTCTCTGAAAAGAAGTCCTCCATTATGACTGACCAGCCAACCATGCGCATTCTTCTGGCTAGCCATGCTTGGCTGTAGCTGCCGCTGAAAAGGATTTGTTCTCTGATCCATGGGTGGCGCCAACCGCTGTTGTTGTTTTCGTGTTTGTTTGGCGTGCCCAGTCATTCCCGTAGAAAGGCTAGAGTTTTGAACCCAAGCATTAGACAGACTGCTTGTCGGGATGACTTTTGTTTCTTTGTAAAATTCACTTAACAGTTACAGTAAGCCATTTTAATTCCTGTCCAAAAAACGCAACCAAATCTGTCGGACTCTGCTTAATGCTCTGTGATCACCATGCCAAACTTTTCTTCAATTTTTTTCAGGATTTGTGATGCAGAGTGAGCAGACATTAGAAACCAAAGGGCAATTTGTAATGCTGCCTCATGAGCAGCCACATTGGATATCTACTTATATTAATCAAATTTAGATGGTAACCAGAAAGTTTAATGTAGTCTGATCTGTTGTAAAACCGCTGCATAAATGCTTATATTTCACATATATTACCATTCAGAAGTTTGGGGTCAGTAAGGATGCATTAAATTAAAGGAAAGTGACAGATTACAAAATGACAAGTAACAAAACTTTCAAATAACTTTCTAATTCTTTTAATCTTTCATCAAAGAATCCTAAAAAAGAAGAAATGTATCTTAAGTACCAAATCAGCATATTTAGAAAATGTAGCTTTGCTGTCACAGGAATAAAATACCTATAAAATATATCAAAATAGAAAATGGTTATTTTAACTTCTCATAACATTTCACAATATAACAGTTTTTTACTGTATTTTAAAATAGATAAATGCCTCCTTAGTGAGCATAAGAGACTTCTTTTAAAAACATAGTCTTACTGACCTCAAACTTTTAAACAGTAGTGCATATAATTTAAGTTCTGCAGAGATTATACAGTTCTCCTTTAAATTTGAAGATGACTTATGCTGTATCAAGAAGAATAAAAAAAAATAATGCCTGTTTCCAAGCAGGTTTCCCTAAAATGTTTCTGCCATTGGTCAAAAACCATTAGCGCCGCCCCAAACTCACACTATTGGTTGAGACAGTGTTGCTATGCCAGGCTGCTAAAACTAACAGAGAGATGTTTTGAAAACACCCCAATGTTTATACATGTCAGAGAAATCAACCTAAGAATGGTTTACTCATAGTCTCTGCACATTAAGTAAAGTTTTAACGTCATGACACACATCAGCTTCAATAAACCAACTACTAAATGCTAAATATTAAACAATTTCAGGAACACACACTTTTGTGGAAAAGGTGAGGTTGGTTTTCTGTGAAATGTGTGTCTAAGAAATGGAGAGTGTGTGGCCAACCACAGGGGGAAACGCCTCACCTGCACTTGTGTGTGTGCAACTGTGTGTGTGTTTGGAAGAAAATTAAATACTAAAACACTTCACTGTAGGTAAACCGCTCCATCTCCACCCTGCATCCTCCCTTCCACTTCCTATGTTCTGGCTGCTCTTTCACAAAAGTAGAAACTTGCAGAAATCACCTCCCTTCCCCCGTCCAAGGCAACAGCACCACGCCACCATGTTAGCTCAGTTATTTGCAGGGTTAAAATACATCCGTGGCCCTTTGGTGCTCTGTCAGGTTGTCTGTGACTAGTGAACAACAGCCTGTAGCTGCAAGTGTGGCCATACATCATTTCCCTGGCCCCAGGCCTGTTGGGAAGAGAGGGAGGTGGGGGGATGAAGAGAGCCAGGCCAGGCGAGGAGTTTTGTTTTGGCGGGGTCCGGGACAAGAATGCTGGCGGACCAGACATAATATTTAGATTGCTATTAAGTCTTTGCCATGTGAGATAGCCTAGCAGGCTGTGGCTTTTCGGGAACAGTGTGCGCCAGACGAGCTTGGGCGGCCCCCCTTCTTCTCCGCTTTTTTACACCCTCAAATCTCCCTCCCAACCTAGACCCCCTCTGCCTTTCCAAGAGACAAAAACAATCCCGAATTCAGCAAGTTTGAGGGGAAAATAAAAAACCTACAAAAAATGCCAAGAGAGCATCTCGCCAAGATTAATTCACCCAGTGAGTTGCAGTCCTGGTTGGGAAAGTGATAATTACAAATTGAGGTAGCCAGGGGGATTTGCAGAGATGTTGAAAGATAACAAAAACATGCTGAACGTAGCCATTTGCTTCCTCCGATTTGGATGGGTCCCTCCTTCTGCTGTCCTGTGAACTTAACAAGTCTTGCTGGCATGCCCCCTTCCCATACTGAAGTATGTCGAGGTGTGTGCCTGGTATTTTATGGCTTGCCACACTAATGTCAGCGCACTGCCAGGCTTTGAGATCTCTGGGTGGGATGCGCTGCCAGCTGGCCACTGTTCAATATGCAGTGAGGTGAAGGGGGGCTATGGAGGTGTGATAGAGAGAGATGCAAGTTTGGATGCTTTCTGAAGGAGCTCTCATCATTCAACACCAGCTTATAGTCTTCAGCACAACAAAGAAGATAAAAACTAATAAACATGATGAAAAACTCTCCTTCTAGAGAAGGTTTCATCATATGCCACCTGTTGTTGACTCAGGGATTTTAAAGCACCTTTTTGTGTTTGTTTTTCAATGGAGATTATGGATTATAGCATTTACGGTTACACCATTTTGATAAAGGTGGTTGTTTTTTATTTTGTGCCTAAGGATGTTATAGTTTATAGTAATCAATAAAGATTTGTAGTTTATAGTAATCTTTTGCTTGCTTTCTGTCCATTTCAGCCATGTGTCCCACTGACCTGCAGCAGTTGTGGAAGGACGTGGCCAGTGTTCAGAGCACAGAGGAGGCCATGAAACATGAGGGCCTCGATCTGACCACCAACAGCTCCAACACTACCTCATACTCGGCCTCCAAGGTCTCACCTCAGATCCCCCATCATTCTTTGCCAAATGGACAGAACTCTGTGTACACTCCAAAGAGAGACAGGTCAGAGGAAAATGCACAAACATACTTTATAGTCTACCCGCTTATTTTTTTTATTTTTTTATAATCAACAACATGATAAATCAAGAATATGAAAGTAATTGCAAAAGTAAGAAACAATGATATGTATATATATATATGCTATATCTATGCTAATGTATTTTTGTCATGAGCATTCAGAGCTCCAACTGCTACCTGACAGATTTCACAAATATATATTTTTGTCAAACGTCATATGTCAAGGTTTCTGCTGTCAGTTGCCGTTTGTTGAGCTGATGTAAAATGCCTGGGTTCATTTTGATATTTGGTGCTCGTGTGAGTTCCTCAGAACATAGCATGCTGTCAGCATGACTGACGCCCCTGTGCCAGTTTAGCATGAGTGTGTGTGTGGAGTGGGTGAAGGTGTACCGTGATAATTTCATTGAGAGGTGAGCAGTTGTGTGTGTGTGTGTGTTTGAGAGAGAAAGAGAGAGAGAAGTGGTCCTACTGTGGGGTAATCAAGCCTTCTTTCCATTTTTAAGAGCAAGACTTTTTGAGTGGATCTCGTCCTTCACCAAGGAGTCCAGTGATGAGCATCTCACGCCTTATTCCAAAGGCGCTCCCCTGCAGAGCACCCAGTGAGTAACAAACACACATATGTATATACACACAAGGTAACCTATACATCTATATGAAGACATACCTTAGACTGCTATTGTTGTTATATAAAACAATTTATAAAACTTTCACAGGGCCAGCCCCCCTTTATACATACCACACTATAATATGTATGTATACATATACATATTCATATTAGTTCATATTAGGGATGTTCATTTTAACCGGTTAACCGTTAGCCGATCGATAAGAATTTTGACTGATTAATACAATCAGTTAAACGGTTTAAAGTCACTTATTTATGTATTGTTTTTCAGTAATTTATCAAAATATTTTAAAGGTTTGCTGCATGGTTAAAAAAAAAAATTTAGAGAGAGAGAGAGAGAGAGAACAACAAGTTGCCTATACGTCACATTTTATTATTTTATTCAGAAATAGGCCGATGCGAATTACAAACATTATAATAAACACTGTAAACATTGGCTATTTTAGTGCCCCTCACTCCATTACAAATCCTTTCAATTCACAGTAGGCTATTTTGAAAAGAACCAGAATTAAAAATGTAAGAAGCTATAGCTATAAAGGACAAACCAAAATGAATTAATTTAGGCTAAAACGAAACTAAAACCAATGTTGGGTCTCTCGTTCGACACAAAATCAAATGTTTCCGTATTCATGATGTATTCTAATGCCAAAATATTATTTACCTTTTATGTAGGCCTACTTCCCTCGTGTTACAATATCCATGTAAAACAAAATGTTTTGCATAACTTCACGGTGGTACAGTGATAACGCTTAACAGCACAGATTTTACTATATATTTAAACAGAGCAGTGTGTTTTTTCCATATGTTTGACTGATTGTTTTTTATAATGATAAATGAACAGGCTACATTGTCAAGGTAGAATGCTTAAATGTGAGCGCATGCGGCACTGGAGCAATCACTTGATTTTTTCCCCTTCTAACAGTGGAAGCAACAACTCCTCTTAGCCATGAAGATAATCGGAATTGTAAAAGGTTTGCTTTTATTTGTGTACATTCACAATAAAAACAAATCTTTGCTTTTTTTTAAATAAGCCCCCCAAAAAATAGGATGCTGGTTTCCTTTTGCGCAGCACAAAAATGAACTGAAACCTGAAGTTTGGGTTCTTTTTAACCCAAGTGCTGGGTAAATATAGGACAGAACACATTCGGTGTTCATTTTTTCCCAGTAAATTGGGTTGTTTATTTAACCCATCATAAATGATTGATTTAACTCAGCTAATGGGTTGATTCATTTGTATTATAATACTAGCTTTTTTTTACTTTATGCATGAAATAATGTTTACAGATTAACTTAAATCCTCTAAACTTTTGCATAAAATTGAACGATATACATCACAGAAACAATTTTATCAATAAAATAACTACCTAAACACTGAAAAAATAACCCCAAAAAATGACCCAGTATTTGGGTTAATAAAATAACCCAGGATTTTTTTTAGAGTAGGCTGCTTGTTGCACTGTTTTTCTTTTGTTTTCTGAAATTATTGAAAATATTACTGAAAATATATTTCTAGCATAGGCCTATTTATTCGTTATAATATATATAGAGCCTAGCTTTATGTTTTTCTCTGCTCGCAGAAGCGCTGCAGGTGCGTGATGTGATATGATCATGTGAATCCTCATCTTCTGTTGTTTGCTTATATATATATATATATATATATATATATATATATATATATGTGTATGAAAAGGTCATTTTCAAAAACAGATAACTCAATTTTTATCAATTCTCAGATATCATGTTTTTTTCTTGTGCATTCAAAATAATATCAAACTGCAGTTGGGTTATTTTGACTGGGTAATAAAAAATGCAGTTATGTTTTTACAAATAAATGCTTCATATATTTAAGTAAAATATGACAAATGAAATTTAAATGTAATAAAATGTGAAGTAAAATGTAGTATTTATTAATTTATATATGAATAGTTTGCATAAATATATAAATAAAAGCTCCAAACAGCAAAAGGTTTTTCAGCAGTATTTCTGTTTATCAAGTTTTTAATGAACTTTTGCAGTTCACTTAAATGGCACTGCAGTGTGGCGTTTATAGCATTTCTGTAATTATTTTATGTAATATGGCCAAATTTCCTCTGGTAGGGCCTCCAAACTACAGTTAAATGAACCCACACACACCAGCAGAACTAACACACACCCCACCCTGTCATGCTACACGGACATGGCTAAACATAAAGAGAAGAGCGCCCTCCATCATGTTTTCTTCAAACACTGTTCTCCCTGACTTGGCCTAAAACATTTACACACAAACACACACATACGCGCAACTCAAAAGGGAAGAAAAACTGTGCGGTGAGGATAATGCATGGCACATGTGGACAGTGTGGTTGCCAGTAGTTTGTAATGTCTAGCGCTCGAGCAGCTTCTGAATTGCGTGGGCTGTCCACTGCCAGCACATCTGATGAAGAGGAGGAGGGAGAGTGTGTGCTCCGCATCAGGAGGGCCTCATCTGCTAGCAAGCTGCTTTATATTAAGCAGTACTCTGATGTGGAATTGGGAAGAGTTCCCCAGACCTTCAAACCCCTGCCCATGCTTAGCAGCAGTCAGACATATGACGAAGGATTCTGTGGTCCCTACCCTCACAAAAAAAAACAAGCTACATGTTAGCCCGTGGCGGTTGGCCAGGCCCGAAATGAAAAATTGCTGGATGAGACTGCTGGCGGGGGTTCGAGGCTGATCCGTTATGGGTCTCTACAGAAGCCGGGGCCAGAGAGACCCGAACCAGACTTCTCAGCCACAGAGCACACGGTGGCTGTATCTCAAACGAAACAAGACCGTAGCATTTATCCCCAGGACCCACCAGCAGGCCCTGTCAGCACATCAGCAGCCACCTTATCCGTGCTCCAGCCATTACGAGAAACATCTGAATATCATCCACGTTTGTTCGTAATTAGATGGCGGCTTGTTGTTCCTGGCTGCATCTGACGACATTCGAAACCTGCGTCGTAGTACAAGATGCTAATACAATGATATGCACTTACTATTGGAAGTCTGTCAGTCACAATTATGGAAAAGCTGTAATTTTTTACATTTACCAGATCCTTTTGAGCTAGATTTGTTCGAAGCTTCCTGAAGGACTGGCTCAAAGCTATCGGTTTTCCCAGACAGGGAATGTTCGAGAGTGTTTCCATTGCTTCATTGCTTTGTATTGGTTGCATGTGTGTGAGGCTACCATGCCGACTGCCTGCAAAAAATTGGAAAACAGGTGTTTAGATGATTTTGTGTTTCCACAAAAGTATTAAGCAGGTATTAAGTAGCACAACTCTTTTCAACATTGATAATAAGATTTTTTTTGAGCAATAAATCAGCTATTAAAAGGATTTCTAAAGGATCATATATGACTGAAGACGTTCAGTGTGACATAATCATTTATAGTTTGACTAACCAAATCTTATTTTGTCTCTTTCAGCTCGACTCATGAGGAACACATGGCCTCTCACCCGCTCTATGGACACGGCGAATGCAAGTGGCCTGGCTGCGAAGCGCTGTGCGAGGACATGGGCCAGTTCATCAAGTGAGTGACAGCTGTCCGTCAAATTCCACTTCACGAGCATGTAATGTACTACATTCATGTCAAACCTCGTAACTCGTGTAAAAACCCCCGCCGGGCAGCAGAGCATTCATCATTACCTGCTGTGTCCCACAAAACAAGTCTGTGGCTGTTAGCATTTCCCTCTGTCAGTGTGCATTCATCCTTTTTTCGATGAGCTTGCAGATCACTTGTAAACTAAAGGCCCCTTGTTCTGAAGTAAATATGGGGATGAGAGGACAGGCAATAAGAAAGCCGGGCGACTGACAGCTGTGTTCAGGTGTGATGTTTGAACAGACCAGAGACGAATGAATTCCACAGGGAGGTGGGGGGTACAAGGTTATTGCTGGAGAGAGCGTGAGACATTCGCCAGTGCTGTGGGACTGTACTCGTGTATGAAAAAAGAGAGCTAACGCTTAATATACAGGTATTTCACAGTCATAGAACAGAAAGAGAGTAAACTACAGTGCATTCTGTAGAGCCGCTATATATATATATATATATATATATATTATTGGTTGACACTAAAATATTAAGAAACGTTTTCAAAATTGATGATAATAAGAGGTGTTTCTTGAGCACCAGATCTGTACATTCAGATTACTGAAGGATTGTGTGACACTGAAAACTGGAGTAATGCTAATTTCGCAATTTAATTAATAATATTACTGTTATTACTTTATTTTTGATCAAATAAATACCTTGGTGAACATAAACATTTTTTTTAAACAAGCTAAATGTTAGTCAATGTTCGTGTACAGAATACAACTAAATGTTTAAAACCATTTTACATCACAGTGTTTTTTTATTAATAGATTACAGGTGCACAACATTGATTTTTAGCCTAGAAAAAGTTCTCTCTAATGTGAGTGTGTATTGTAGACCCTTTTTTGGGTATACTAATAGTATTAATAGTATTTTTTTACACTAACGTTAAACCAAATCATTTAATAGCTTAATACTTTTGCACAGGAAGCTAGTACACACATGCCCCACTTGTAACCATAGAGACAAATGTTCTGTTCCCTTCCTGTTGACCCGTCCTGTGTTGTAGAGGAAAAAGTTTGTGTGTGTGTGTGTGTGTGTGTGTGTGTGTGTGTGTGTGTGTGTGTGTGTGTGTGATCAGGTAGCTGCCCGCAACTCTTCAATGCTGTCAGAGGCCGATTAGCTCCCCGCTCCCATAATTCTGCCTCTCCATCCCTGAGCGCTCCAGAGCTGGGTCAAGCAAATTGTTTTCACGCTTCGTTACTGGTTTACTTAATTAGCTCATTTACAATTAGAAGCTTTTGTTTCCTTGATACAAGCAAAGACATCAAAAAGAGGCTCCCTCCTCTATCTCCCTTTTCCCAATCTTCTTTCTTCTCGCCATCTCTTTCTTTGCGCGTGTGTTTGCCAGTTTGGGGTCTTTAGGGATACTGGGGGGGGAGGAGATAAAGAGAGGAAGAGATCAGACAGGGAAGGCGATGTAAACAGTCCCATTGTCTCTGTGTGTTAAAATAATGAGACTTCACAGTGGAAAGTCCTGACATGTCCGCCTGTCACAGTGGTGCGAGGCAGACTGTTGCCGCTGCCGTTGCCCCAGTGGACTCGAGGCTCACGACGCACGTTCTCTCTGCTGTTTATTTTCTCTCCCTCAAACACCTCAACACCTCCTTTGATATCCGGCAGGTCAACTTCATCTGTTACAGTAGTGTTCTTGTCCGTTAATGAGTGGCGGTCACTTCCCTTCGTGTTTATTTCCTTTGACGAGATGCTAGGCCCTCGCATTCTTTTGACTCCAGAGCTGTGCTTCCTCGAGGGGACCGCTGTATTGACAGGCTGGAAAGATGTGTATGTAAATTTCCTCCGGTCGTCCCTGGCGACGGGGGTGAAGAGCGCGTTCGGTGCACGCAGGCGAGCGGGAAGCGCGTATGATAGTCGCTGACACACACATCAAAGAGCCGGAGAGTCTGGGAAAGTTTTAAGAGTAAAGCTGTTGTTTGGTTGCGCGGTGTCTCATTTCACATAGCCTCAGGGCAAGCAGAGAAGGGGGGGATGACACAAGATAAGATGGGAGGGGGTGACAGATATTGCCGTCAGTGCCGTGCACCGCGGCCTAGTCAGAACACTTTAGTCATCGCTAAAGACAGGAAGAGAGGAGTCTCTCTCTCTCTCTCCCCTTCTGTTCTTTTTGTCCGTTCTATAGGCCCATCTGGCTGCCTGCCACTTATAGTAGGAAATGAGGCCCACATGGAATCGCTGGCCACTGAACGAATGTCTGCCATTCACAAAGCTCTACACATCTCTTGCCCCATACATGTTCAGTTTGGGTTATTAAAAAAAATCATTCAGCTTCCAATAAGGGCATGTTCACACAGAATGTGTTCTTTTTGCACTGCTATTTTAATTGCTGGTCTATCTAAACATGCGCTAGATGGATGTTTTTGACCGTCATACCAAGGTTTTCAAGATGAATGTAGTGTTTTTAAACAACCGTGGTCATTTTGATCGATTTGAACTGTTCCTTTAGGGAGGCAAAATTACAGAAGACATTCTTGTATTTAGAAATGCAAGACAAATGTTATATTAATTTATATAATATTATATATTGTTGTCCTGGCTATAGCTAAACACCTCTTTTGAGATTAAATAATTAGCAGTTGCTACTATAACACACTAGTGATGTTTACCCCGCCCCCTGCTTCTTCTGATTGGTCAGAAAAACTATTAAAAAATAGTCCAGTTAAACACATACAACATGAACCACTAAGAGTGTAGTACACTTAGCTCTGTTTAACACCATTTTATATATTTTTAAAATCCATAATTCAGTGCAAGAAATGCTGAAAAAGTCTTGTCAGTTTAATCTGGACATAATAGGAACACTTTTTATCCTCAGATGAAATCTCTTGTTTTCTTTCTCTCTCTAGCTAGAGTAGTGTGAGAATGCTAAAACACTCATTCGCTCTTAATCTTCATCCTGTCTCTCTTTCGTTCTGTTTCTTACACTCTCATCCTGAGCTTTTTAATGATGTTCGGTTTTCTCTGGCATACCAGGGTGACATGTGTTAGAATACTTAAGCCCTTTGTCAGGCTGCTTGTGACTTTTTTTCTGTCTGTGACCGTTGTAAATGCTCCTCAAATCCCTGTCGGGGTGCAGGGAGTAAACACTGCCTCATTGTCGGGTCTCTCGGAAAAACGCTGCTACTGTTTATTATGAGCCATAAAACTTGTGGTCTGTTCCTTTATTCAGAAAGAGAGAGAGAGAAACGGGGGGTGTAGAGGGTCAGAGGGAGAGTAAGATGAGATCATGTTTTTGTTATTATCATCATGTGCTTGCAGGGAAAAAATGTCTATCTGCGCCTGGATTAGTCGAGTGGGTGACATCATTGTTTTTGCTTAATTTCTCGTGAGAGAGCGAATGCGAACCCCTCTTTTCCTTCAGTCGGACATTCAAAACGGTCGTGTCATGCACCAGGTGTCACTGAGATGAAGCAGGCCGGGATCATGAGGATGATTATGAATTGTGAAGGTTAAGATTCTGCCACTCACACTCACCTCACCAGGTATGTTGTTAGAAAGTGGGCGCTGCCCATTCCAAACCTGGAGAGATTAATGACATCATCCTTTGGATATGGGAATGTTTATCGGATTATAGAATTGGGTTTATATGTGCAGGGTTGACTTGTGTGATTGCATGCGTGGGAAAATTGTAAATAAAAAGTGAAGGACTAGACAGATGGCGTGAAGGAAAGATCCAAGATCGCAGACCCTAGAGTCCATCTTGGTGTCTAAACTGACACCTTCACTTTCAGCTCCTACTTTTCTTTTTTAGATTTTTCCTTCTCATTTGGTTCTCAGCCCTGCATCATCTGTTTGTTTTGTTGTGTTTTGGAGTGTTGTTTTGGATTGCTTCATAAAGAAAACATGAGTTGGATAACTATGGGCAGAGCTCACCCATCTGAAGCAGTGCTTGATGAGTAAAACAAATGAAGTCATATCCAGGTGTTTTTTTTCTCCTTTTTCAACTCCCACTCAGAGTTCATGGCCTACGGCACTTTCTGACGAAAAAACAAAACCGTTTCCAAAATAATATCCGACTCCAGCTGCATTTCAACTGAATAACAGAGACATTAGGACACTCGTTCAGACCTAATATAGAGAGACGTTCACGTCTAAAGTTATTTTCTTTTCTTTCGTTGAGTGACAATAAATACAATAACTTCTATGTTGTAGTTTTTTTCACTTTCAGCAAACAGCATAGTTACATTCGCTTGACAC
This sequence comes from Gymnocypris eckloni scoliostomus, assembly GCA_027564155.1. Lineage (NCBI taxonomy): Eukaryota > Metazoa > Chordata > Actinopteri > Cypriniformes > Cyprinidae > Gymnocypris > Gymnocypris eckloni. The sequence goes on from CM050431.1 coordinate 12,183,155, forward strand.
AATCCTCAGCGGAAAACTCTTTCCACATCTTTCATGTCCTAATATTGTTTTTATTTTCTTGCAAGAGGAAATTGAGTTTATACGCCTAGTGAAAAGTGTGTTTTCGAGTGGAAATCCACTATTGTTAAGGGTTTCCTCTGAGAGGGCCGTTGTGATCCCAAGAGAATTCCATTAAATGTTTCTTCTCCAGAATGGAAAAATAAACAGTTATCTGTGCTCGTATTTTGATGTGGTTATTTGTTTATGTGAAGTCATGGTTTGACGCCCCAACTGGATCTCTGATGCCTCAGTGACCTCTGTATTTGGGTTTAAGTGTGTGTGTCGTCAGGACATGATGCCCGGGCATGCACAGTAGTGTTGACATGTTAGCATACGCGGCACAAACTGTGAGACAATCCCAAAAGGCTGAGACACAGCCGTATAGTGTGTATGTGTGTGCACTGAATCAGGCAGGTCAGCGACACGGTTTGTGGCAGATGGTCCAAATATGCTTACAGATCTCCCTCTGGGAGCTTAGATCGGGTCGTGGATTGATCTAGTAGACTGTGTATCAGGATATGTCATCACATGTTTGCATTTCTCTCTCTATCTCTCTCTCTCAGGCACCTGAACAGTGAACACGCCCTGGATGATCGCAGTACGGCCCAGTGCAGGGTCCAGATGCAGGTCGTTCAACAGCTGGAGATACAGGTGGGATGCGTACACAAACGCAAAATCAACATTTCTCTAAAAAATCTTCCAAACGCTATTTTCAAGCTGCCCAGCTACCTCGTTTCCTGTGTTTTCATTTACATTTGTGCATTTGCAAGATGCTTTATCCAAAGTACGTTTTGGCCTTGTAATTATGTTGCAGGTACAGTAGCCGTCGGATCAAGGCTTGAATTTGTGTTTACCAATGTTGTGCACTGATGCTGAGACTTGGTCCTCAGAACTATTTCACATACAAACCGCACTCTCACCCAGCAGGCATGATTTTCTGCCCATTACATGTCGCATGACTTGATGGAGATCACTGGAGCTCGTAAAAGGAAGAGTCATGTTGAGTGTGGGTGCGAGAGAGGAGGCCAGAATATCTTCCTTTGATGGATCCCAATTAGAGAGTTTCCCAGCACCTCTCTCATGCCGTGGACTCTCAGCAAGCACCACGAGCTGCCTGTCGCGCGCATATACACGGTGCCATCTCTAATGAGAGAGCTGATAAGGAGAATGGTGGACATGGGAAGTGCTAGAGACTTCCTTTGACCACAGACACCCTTCTTGCTCTGCTTCAGTCTCCTGATGTTGGCCAAATTATAGTCATTTTTCTAATCAGCTGAGTGGTTTTGTTATTTTCATTGGGGCAGCACTATTCATTTGAAAAATAACTGATATTACAATTTGGTTGTCCCGATTAATTGCTACTTAAAAATAACATGGCAATCAGTTAGCATTTAACTGTCCCTAAAACAAATAATTTACATTTAAATTACTATCATATTTAAATAAATGAAAAAATGTCAACATAAATCACTTGTCAAAATCAACAAATATCCATTTGAAACAATACTAATAAAAGTAAAATTCTAAAGATTTAAAACTGTTTATTCATGTTTTTGTGGCAGCCCCATTATAATAAAAAAACAGATGCTGTATATAAATTATTATCGTGCTGTGTAGACTTTATCAATAATAATTGGAATGTGTGTGCAAGAGTCCACAATGTTTCTTTCTAAAATGAAATCTTTCAAATTTTTAAATTTTTGTTATAAATTTAGTAAGAATTTGTAGGAATCTTAAGTCTAAGAGAATGTTCAAATAAGTAATGCAAGATGCATTTCATTGTAATCATTTACGAATGACCCAGAAGTGTGCAATATTTAGTGGTGGACAATGTTTTATTGTCCTTGTGAGTAATTTGTTTGGACGCAGAGACTGTCAGAAGAGAGTCTAGTGACAGTTAGGATTGGCAGACGCTGACAGGACATCGGTCGGTCACATTAGGTTGCATTAAAGAGACCGTTAGCTATGGGGGTGCTGCTCCCCTTTTCAAACACGCCAAACTAAAACGCAGGTCAAGTAACCTTACTGCGCTTGCAGCGGTAGAATTCCTCTGCTTTTGGAGCTGTAAATCAACATCCCTTAAAAAAACAAAAACATGTCTCGTGGATGGGCTTACATTGAGATGGGCACTTCAGACCCTCCAGCTTTACGTGGCAGAACAACTTCACATCATGACTGCCAGTCAGACAGACCTGGTAATTGGTCAGCTTCCTTTTTCTTTCCACGCCACCTCCCCTCCATGTTCTCCATCTCGTCTCATTCCCAAAAATAAACCCCTCACAACAAAGAGTGTTTCAAAAAACACTGCCCTGCCAGGCACGCGGGCAGCGAGCTCACTTTGTGGCCCGCAAAGCGCGTTTAAACACGTGTCCAGATTGATGCAGGGTGACGAGAAGTGACAAGAGAGTCAGTCCACGTCCAAGCGGATTTCCTCTCAAGTCTGCCTCCATCCTGTCACCTACTCTACCCCCAATGCCAACCTAGACCGACCAGAACCACCCTTCGCCAACCTGCTGTCTCTCCCAGCATTCCAGCTCAGTTTTTCCACTGTTTTCATTACCAGGCTGACCAGCATGAAGCTCATTAAACACACATATTAGCTAATGGGTGAATAAACAGCCCAGATCTGTGTATGACTACAGCAACACCGGGCACAGCCGCAGAGCACCAGCACAACACAACAACAGTCTAATCACATCCTGAGATTGATTTCATATTGTGGAGCTTTTGTTTTGACCACCCAGAAACCTTAGCATCACCTAGCTATGCCCAGCTACATTTGCTGCATTTTTGGAATATTTAGATTTTGATTAGCAGTCTTATTAGCATTACAATGCAACCGTCTGTTTTTCTAGCACTATTAGTGCCACAAAAAGTGTATAGAGCCAGTCTCAGAGCGTTCTGAGGCAGTGTGTCGGCCCCTGATTACGAGGGGCTGCCTGCCTCCACACTTCCTCTAAATGGCGGTTAGGAATGTCAAACGAGGACGAGTGTGGTTACAGGGCAAGTGTCTCTGAAAGAGACGCAGCAATCGAGAGAAAGATGGTGAGAGAGATGTTTTCTCCCAGAGGTATCAAGAGCTGTGAAACGGCATGTCAACATCCCTGTGAGCTGACTCAGTTAACAGGCAGAATGCAAAATTATCCTCACAAGAGAATATCTGGAGTCACTCCCTCCTCCTCTCCGCGGCGCCCCAAAAGAGTGCTACACACACTATGACGACACTTACTTTTTAATGTGCTGTATTGGCATGACAATAATTGTGCACTTATGCTGCCAAAGCTTTAGCAGCTGCATACAGAGAAAACAGTGTGACACAGAAATAGAACAAATCAACAAACATAAATTAAGGAAAATTAGACAATATTTTAAACTAATATATATATATATTAGGGGTGGGCATAGATTAATTTTTTTAATCTAGATTAATCTAGATTAATTTTGGAATTAATCTAGATTAATCTAGATTAAAATGGCTCATTTGAATTCTGCCGAAGGCATTCAGAATATGTGTGCTACCCAAATAATGACTAAAAGTAAGTCTTTGAGAACGGGTTTCTCAAGCCAGGTGGCGATTAGACCAGGGCTCATCTCCTGTTTCCAAAATGCATCACAAACTGCTTGAGAAAGCTGTTCTACTATGATAATTGGCGATGAAAATAAACTATGTTCAATAAGATGTACTTGTGTTTACTAACTGTTTATTCAGTTAAACATGAATTTTGAACTGTAGGCCTACATAAGAGGTCGTGATGAACTGTTTACAGTTTCCATTGGGAAGCTTCTTAAAATAAATTTTCCTGAAGCAAACCCGGCGGCTTCATAGCTGCATCCATGTTAGCACGTCACGTCTGATGTGGTAATTTCACAGTAACGTTAGGCATACACACAGGTTCGAAGCAGAGGGTGACACGAGTGAATTCTCAAGTTCACATGAGACCTAAAGCGCATCCTGTTTGCTTAAAAGCGATAACGTTTCGTTGTTATTCTGAGTGCACACAAATAAACGTAGAGTCTTTACAGATTCGAAAGATGTATTAGGCTACTTTTATCTGTATGACTAAGAATGACGGAGATTTTAAGAGCAGCGCACGAGCCTGTCCTGCGCAAACGCTGCTTCCACACAAACACTTCAATAGCGCACATTTCTCTAGGTTAACATCATATTGAGCGCCATGTAAAGTTGTTACTACATACATCTTTCAGATGAAAAGCCATATTTGAGGTTGATGAATGATAGATGAGCGTTTGGATGTCCTGCCCGATTGTATTACCACATAGACCAGCCGTTAACAACAATCTGTCCATCACGGACTGCGAGCCTCTAATTCAAGACTCCTTCGCCCCCTACAGTGCAATTCGGCTAGGTATACATCCGCTAAAATATCAGGGTGAAAGTCATCATAGCTTGCGTAGTATAGACCCAGCTCCCAACCCAACTTTGAGAATAGATTAACGGCGATATTTTTTATCGCCGATAAGAGTCTCGCGTTAATTAGCACGTTAACGCCGATAACGCCCACCACTAATATATATATATATATATATATATATATATATATATATATAAGACCTTGCTGTTTTGATGCTGTAGCACCACAGAGTATTACATTTAAAAATAAAACTAACTATAAATGACATTCTTGTAGCTATCAGTGCACATTAAACTGGAAACATGGAAAAAAGTAAACACTTTTACATATTCAGATTATATAAGAAAACAGCTTTTTTCTAATATGTGTGTATGTGTGTTCCCTAGCTGGCCAAAGAGAGCGAGCGTCTGCAGGCCATGATGACCCACCTGCACATGCGTCCATCAGAGCCAAAGCCTTTCAACCAACCTGTAAGTTCTTAACTTCTGTCTCATTCTTACTTCCTCTGATAACGTATTTTGATAGTGTCTCTCTTTTTCATGTGAAGTAACTGTCTGGCACACGGTATGATCAATGAATCAGTTGTGTGAGGCACTAAAGAGCACTCTCTGTTGGAGAACGGCGGAAGTGCCGTGCTCTTATCTACCGTATTCTTGGATTGTGTTCCTGGAGAGCAGCTAAACTATTTAGTCTCAATGCAGATTCATACATGTACCTGTACAGCTTATCCTTGCACTTTACAAAAGCAATAAATCACTTATTCAAGCAAGCCATTAGGCACCTTCAACTCAAGTGTGATGATGGACTGTTATAGATCAAGTTCTCTTTGTAGCAGCTACAGCTGGCTTGCTTTCCTCCAATCCACTTTAGAAGAGTGTTTTTGTACTTAAAGATGCTTGTATTTATGCCACAGTGTGTTTTGGACTAGACTTCTTAGATATTCGACATCGCTGCTTCATACGCAGCCATCACAATGCGTTTCCCCCTCAAGCCACCAGCTGCCTGTGCAATTATTAGGAATCTAATGAATATTTCATGCTGAGATTGATGAGGAGTCTTATTAAAATACGAAGATGTTGAAATTAATTGTCAATTAGAAGTGGAGTGTCTTAATTTGAGGGCATATAAATGAAGGCGGAGGGCGAAAGTAGGCCGCGTCTCCTGTTTGGAGACAAATTCTACGGATCAGCCACCATTAGATGGTAATGGGAAACGGTGGCCTGGCCGAGCCGAGCTATATAGACAAGAACAAGGGAGAGAGAGAATGAAAAAATGATAATTGTGAGTGTGATCAAGAGAAAGAATTAGCATTAAGTGGTAAGGGTGATCATTAGGGCGGAGCTTAGCACAAGCTCAAACCCGTGTGTGGCATTGACCGCTATTAAGATCATTGGGTGTTTGGCACAGCAAACTGGCACAGCTCCAGCGTTAATTAAGTACCTGTTAAACCATTTTGCTCCCCTAATTACTGGAGATGGGCCAGGTTGGCTCCTGTGGCAATGAGAATGGAGAGAATAGAGGGCTGGCGCTGTTTAATTCGCCATATTAGCTTCAACCCCGCTTCGCCCGCCCCTCCTCGCTCTATCTCTCGTTGATCACATGATGGTTTTAATTAGAACAAAACAAGCAACCCCGAAAAAGACTCCCTGAGCGATGGGGAAAGCTGTTTCTTAGCGCTCCGTGCCCGCCGAAGCTAATTGGGCAGAACAGGGCCACAATGAGGGCAGGTAACCGCAAGCGTTGTTTGTTACCAGATTGTTGTTGTACCCCCTCCTACCATGTATCGCTTTGTTTTGCTCCTCTTGTGTGGCTTTAATTGCAGACAATGTGTCACCGAGGAGCCTCGTTTGCTCGCGTGTGTCTGAGAAATGCGATTTGTGGGGTGCTTTGTTTGAATTTCACCGGGTGAACGGGATCATCTTATAATGGAGTCACTGTGCCAACTGCTTTTGGCATGGATGTGCTGGCAAAGATCACAGGATGCACTTCTCACAGCGGGAGACCAATGACAATTTGAAGATGATTATATTTCCTGGTTGGTAATTGCAATGCTGGAGATTACTGTACACCACGAAGATGATGCGAATCAGAATCGAGGCTGCGCTGAGACTTAACGTGCCAAATAGAGAGAGAAGGACATTTGTGTTTTGTGCAGTCATTGTTTTGTACTATTTCTGGTATTACGTATATGCATATAAATGTATGTTTATGTAAAAAAACAGCAACAAAAACAAGCAACTGATATATTGAATGCAGTACAATTTTTCTTCATAACGTTTCAAGTTTTAATGCATTTTTGCACTTTGAAACACTTTGAAATATATATAAAAAAAGTATTTTAGATAATAATAATTACACAATAATGTTTTACAATAAAAATGTAATAAATGCAGCCTTGATAAGCATGAGTGCTTTCTGTTGATAAATTACAACTTGAATAGTGATATGATACGCTACTGGTGAACGCATTTTGGTTGGTTGTTTTTATTGGAAAATAAGTTTTCAATTTTGTTTCCTCCCGTTTAGCTGAACTTGGCTTCTAGCATGTCGCTGTCAAAAAGAGAAAGTGAGGGGTATCCTGAGGGCCTGCCTCATCCCCCCACCTCTGCCGCAACTCCCATCACCCCCATGAGGCAGGGACCCTCCGTCATCAGCTCCTCCAGCCTGCACGGAGTCGGGCCCATCCGTCGGCGCAACGCTGACAAGTTCTGCACCCCCATCGCTTCAGGTTAGCGTTCCTCCACAAAAATCTAGAAAAGATGATCATACTCTATCACTTTATACAACACTGAAATATGTATGAAATAATTGTCTGTCTGTTACAGAACTTGCACAGAATTGTGAATTCTACAAAAACGCTGATGTCAGGCCTCCATTCACCTACGCCTCCCTCATACGACACGTAAGTCAGCCTGTATGATGTAGAGATCTGGACTGTGCGCTCTGTGCTCCAGTGCAGTTGAGCGGAGTTCAGAGTTGTGTGCTGGTAACTAAGGATTTATGTGCATCTCTTAGCTCGGTGTCAGTCATGCTGAAACGTGTGGCACTATCCATAATGCACTGCCTGCCCATCTGGAAACAGTCCATCAGCTAATGTCTTACTAATAACAGCCATTTGAATCGCTTCTTGACACTTGCTCACTTTCTCTCTTCCGTTCTCTCTCGGCTTTATTCCACCAGGCCATTCTGGAAACCTCTGACCGACAGCTGACTCTAAACGAGATCTATAACTGGTTTACAGGAATGTTTGCCTATTTCCGGAGAAACACAGCAACATGGAAGGTAAAGTCCCATCAAGTGAAAAGTCAATATATTTTGCACAATAATAGTTGAAGTACTACTTGTAAATGTTCCTATTCATGGCAGTGGCAGGTGCTTGGCAGGAACCACCTGACATTTTACACACATTAACGTTGAAACGTTTGGGCTCAGTGAAATTAATGCTTTTATTTAAAAAGGATGCATTCAATTGATCATAAGTGACTTTAAAGACATTAATAATATTACAAAAGATTTCTGTTGCAAATAAACACTGTTCTTTTAAACTTTCTATTCATCAAATAATCCTGAAATCACAGTTTCCACAAAAATATTTAGGAGCACGGCTGTTTTCAACATACTGTTTTTAGTAATAATTTATTTCAATTAAATTAGCACATTATAATTATCTATGACGAATCATGTGACTCTGTAGACTGGAGTAATGACTTCTGAAAATTCAGCTTTGCCATCACTGGAATAAATTACATAAAATTACATTTTACAAATATATTATTATAGAAAGTTTTGCGAAATATTTTATCTCATATCATCTCAACAGACCTTTATACCATAGGCTCACAGCAGTCATGCTCGCCTTCTAGCAATGAGGCAAATGGGGTCCTTCTTTTATAAGTCTCACAGAGATAAAAACAGAGCAACAGACACAGCCCATTGTTCAACATGACCAAAACAACAATAAATCCACCCTTCGTGCCAAGGGGTACAGCGGGTACAACAGAGATACGGCTTTCTGTAGAGTTCCAATAACAGTGAGGTTATTAATGACGCCTGGCATGACACAGACAGCCAAGTTACGACCTGGCCATTCCCAGATCTGTTTTTCTTTGTTTTTTTGGTGTCCTGATGTGCTCTCCTTATTGTTTTGATTGTGTTATGTGGCGTCGGGCTGCCTAATGGTGTTAGGTAGGTGGGAGCAGGAAATTTAAGTCTGACTCATTCGAGATTTCCTTTGCACTCCATGCTATAACTTTCTCTAAAAGTGGGAAAAACTCCCTCATTTCAGTTATGCAAAAATCAGTCAAATGGCTGCCTAAAGTGTGTATGCCATAGACTGTTAAAAAAAGATGGACGACACCTCTCTGCTTCCTTCCACTATAGAAAAGTGAAGGCAAAGGATCTCAGTATGGTCGTTGCCATCTTGAGAAAAGGACGTCATTTGGAGCCCAAGTCTGCACAGTAGAGATTCGTTTGGAGCCAGAGTCTGCGCAGTAGTGTTGTGATGTGGAGCCACGGTACCAAACTCCCGCAGACTCAATCAGCCATAATGACATGCCCCGTTTTAATAGCATCAAATTACTAGCTAAAATCGAATTTATCACAACAACGAACAATTTAACATATATTTAACATATATCAGTGTGATAACTACCTTAAATTACCAAAACCATATTTCGGAAAATTGTATTGGAAGTGTAATTCATTTTTTTATTTTGACTCCAGTACCATTCGTTTACATGGAGAGGGCGGGGTTTATGACCTATCCTGCAGCCAGCCACTAGGGGGCGATCAAAGAGCCCGCAGCTTCACTTTTCAGGTCATGTGAGCCAGGCACACCCGGTGTATGCATATACCAACACAGTCTGTGTTTTATCATCCAATAGGCACGTGGCGTTGTAACTCTTATCAGACAGTTTAATTTGAACCGGTTGATTAACATGCGCCCCGCTGGTCCGCAGCCGGTTCTGTATCAGCTCAGCATCTCCTGACCAGCTTCGACATGCCGCACTCCGCTGGATCCCGCCACAGCTGCTGTCATCCCTCCTCCCTCGTCCACCTGTGTGTTTCACCCCAAGCTTTGATGCCCAATCAGCTGTTTTAACCACATAATGCTCTGTTTCATGCCACCCGCTGTGGGCTGAGCCGATACCAGACATGCATGTATGGGTGTTGCGTGTGCACATTATATAATATAAAGATAATATTTTAAGTCAAACTTTATTGATAAAACTTATTTAAAAAACACAAGCAGAACAAAATACATTTAAATAAAAAACGTATTATTATTATTATAAAAAATATAGTAATAATATTATGAACTAACTAACAATATGAAGTTTTAGATTGCATCATTACTACTACTATTAATAATTAATAGTATTGCTTAATAAAAATACCAAGGTGTAAAGGTGTTTAGATAATTAAAAAAGTACAAAAATACACGTTTAAGTTCAAAATGGTTATTGATTAATATTGCTCTTACCTTTGAAATTTAGCCTCCAGTCATAATATAATATAATACAACTACAACAATAAAACAACTTAAACATGTTTTTTTCTCTTTTTTAATTATCTAAACATACCTTTATACCTTGACATTTTAAGTTATAATATAAATTATTAATAGTAGTAATGATGATGCAGTTAATAGTACAATTTAATTTAATTACAATTAAATGAGGCAATAAATAAAATTAAAATAATAGTAATAATAAAAACTCTATAACATGGTTAACTTTTATCAAAAATGACTTTTAATTTTGATATTTTATTTATTATTGTTAACCATTATTTTCTTCACCATTCGTTTTACATAACCAAGTTTAACTTTTATCTTACCTTTATGAAATTTAGCCTCCAGTCATCTCTCTCTCTCTCTCTCTCTCTCTCTCTCTCTCTCTCTCTCTCTCTCTCTCTCTATATATATATATATATCTTTCTGTCCAAAGTGAAGAGTGGTCATTAAAGGCCTTGGCCACCCATGTAACCATCCCATTTAGCAGGGCATCTCCCATCACCCTGCTTAGCCATTACTTCGCCCCTCAGAAAGATGTGCTAATACATCCCTCCCGTCCTCCCCCTCCCCCTGTGGACTAGGAACTTGGCAAGGTGCTGTCAGGCCGGAGAGGAAACGGATACCGCAAAGAGTAGCTCACTTCCTGTCAGTCAGTCTCCTCATTAGCCATTCACGTGGCCTATTGCCTGGAGCCTGGGCTGAGGAGGTGCTGCCCCACATTCAGCCAACACTGGCCCAAGGCTCATTTGTGTGCCTGAGCCTCTGGAGGAGAGGAAGTAGGGAGAGAAACGAAGAAGGTGAGGTGAGAGAGGGACCAAAGGAGGCTGAGGGCATCGAGACAGAACAGCGGGCTAATAGTCTTGAACCGCAGCGGCACCCTGGACCAGTTAGTGAGCTTAGCCACTGGAGAGTTGAGAGGAAGGAGGTGAAAGTGGCAGGAATATCTTTAACAACTCATTTCACTTTTATGAAATTTAACAATTAATGGATCCGTCTACTTTTCCTCCTCCACCAGAGCCAGATCTCCTTTTTTTCCATCCTATAATACCTTTGCACACTCTCTCTCTTCATTTTATTTTAATAACTGCACGTTCTCACTTGTCTCCCTCTCTTACCAGTCATTTGGCCCGGTATTAAATATAGAAATTGAGATGCATGTTCTCCGGTGCTCTTAATGGCCATCTATATTTCATGAAAAGTTAGGTCCGGAGAGTAGGGGAAGTCATTGATCAGTAAGAGGGCGGCTTTTATTCACAAGATGGACACCAGCTGGGTCATTCTTCAAAACGTCTGTTATCTGTGTCTCTCATAGACTTAAGTGTAGAGCTGATGCTTACTTTTAGTAACTGCAACGCCCCCTCATTTTCTTTTCATTTATTTTGGTAAAAAGCTAATGTTTGGAACTATAAGATTTGTTTTTGAAAGAAGTATTTTATGCTCACCAAGGCTTCTTTTGTTTGAACAAAAATACAGTAAAATATTGTGAAATATCATTACAACCATTTTTAGTTTAATATGTTTAAAATGTAATTAAAATCTATGATAGCAAAGCTAATACATTAATACTCCTGTCTTCAGTGTCACATGATTCTTCAGAAATCATTCTAATATGCTGATTTGCTGCTCAAGAAACACGACCCATTATTATCAATGTTGAAAACAGTTGTGCTGTTTTTATAGAAATGGCAATAAAAAAAAATCCAGGATTTTTTGATGGATGAAAGTTCAAGTGTGTTTATTTGAAATGGTATTGTTTTATAACATAAATGTTTTTACTGTCACTTTTGATCAATTTAATGCATCCCAAACATTTGAACTGTAGTGTATACAATATATGTATTTATAAAGTAATTTTAATGTAACAAGCTGTTCTTTTAATACAATTTATTAACACCTCAAAGCATTATTTTTCTCAAATAAATCACAAATAAATGTATTATCAATCAGGAAAAGATGTCAGTTTCAAAGAATTGCCCAGCTATAAATGCCTATTTCTCAGCACACCTTTGTCTTAAACACACCTTGTGCTTTTTGTGCTTATGGAGATGTCTATCAGCAGTTTGTGCAATTCTCAGTCTTTCATTAACTTCCCCATTGCTTTTCTGAATTTCACAGCAGTAGTTTAACTAATGATTGTGTATATAAAGTGGGAGATATTTGTCAGCCACACAGATAATGTCTCTGGGCCTAGTTGTTGTGAAGAACATTAAAAGCTGATATTTGTTGTCATACTCTCTTCCTCACCACAATATTTATCATGGCATCTGCACAAAATATTTAATTCAATTTGTACACTGGTACTTTCTTTTGTATGAGGCCACTAGTATATAGATTGAGCCTTGTCCTTAGTAAGCTGTGTAGCTTTCAAGCCCACTGTGCCTGAAATTGACCCATATTTACTTTAATACATGTTCCTAATCCGATGAGCTATGCAGCAGTGCAAAAAAATAAAATATTTTGTAATATTTTTTTTAAACTGAATAACCTGAATGTCCAGTTTCACTCTGAACTGCCGAACAGTTTAAAGTTGTACATTACATTTATTGTCGCTGTTCATTTCTAAGATAAAAAGGTGGCCATAGTGTCGTCCCTCTTCATGTGGACACCGTCACCAAAGGAACCGAGACCCGTTTGACATCCGCATCAAGCGTGCCATCTTTCTAATATAGCCGCCACCCCTCCAGTCACCCATTCACACACACACACACACACACACACACACACACACACACACACACACACACACACACACACACACACACAGAGCCAGGCGGCATTTTGTTTATGTCTGCAGAGGCTGACCCTCTTTAAATTGCTGCTAATGTTTTAACTGGGAGAATTAGTCTTTCATCACGGATGGGAATGCAAATAAAATCGGTGAGGTGGCAGGCTGAAATTGGGGTCATACTCATTTGCAAAACTAAGCATCATCGCTCCTGCACGGGGAAATTTATTCAAAGGAGGGAGGCCTCGCCTGATTATGGCACTTGTAATTATGGTTAGGAGTGATTCCGGCATCAGCAGTCCCTCCCTCATGGAGTCGGGAAAAAAAGAGTGCGTCGGAAAAATACACAGGATTTAATTATACACGAATTAAAATTGGTAATGAAATTGGGCATGAACAAACTACAAATAGCAGATGAAAAGGAAGGGGCCTCCCTTGGGGGTGTTATTCTAGATAGTGGCTGATTAGTGAAATTTAAAATAAAAAAGCAGAGGGTGGGTTTGCTGATGGTGGAGGGGGGATAGTGCGCATCGTTTTTTTTTTTTTGCGTTCAAAGATTTTTTTATTACTCCCCACTGTTATGATGGTGTGGCACCACATTGTGACTTCCCCTCAGTAGAATGTGCACTTAATTGGTTGTGTGTGTCTGTGAGATGGTGCGGGCGGGAGGGGGACGGGTTCGAGATGGAGAGATACGTTCAGTCGACACGTCCCTGTCTGAGCCGTACAATCTTTTGTGCTCATCATCACGTGTACTCTTTTAATTAGAAAGCAGGTATACGATTTATGCCATTATTAAGGGCTGTTTATATCAGGCCGTGCTATAATTGCATTTCCAGCAATGACAGCGACGCGGTCGTGATTCTGCTTAAGATACCTAGAGCGTTGAGTCGTGGCTGGAACTGGAAACTGACGACTTATTTTGCTCTCTTGTCTTCTCTATGTCCCTTTACTGTTACCCAGAATGCTGTGCGCCATAACCTGAGTCTGCACAAGTGCTTTGTGCGGGTCGAGAACGTCAAGGGTGCTGTTTGGACCGTGGACGAAGTGGAATACCAAAAGAGGAGACCACCAAAGATGACCGGGTATGAAGAATCAGGCTGGTCACCTTTAAAGTAATAATTGACCCAAAGATTACATTTCTTGTTGTTACAAATTATTTAATTCAATTGTTACATTTTCAGGTATATCATAAAAGTGAATGAGGACTAGTGTTGACTAGTGTCAAGCTTACCAAAAAATTAAATTCCCCAAAAATTTCTTTTTTTTGTCTGAAAAGAGGTGCAACCAAAAATCAAGAAGCCATGTCAATTAGAAAAGGTGCATCACTCACTCTTATTAAAATATATAATAAAAGTACTATATTCCAAGACTCCTGAATTTATATAATACACTGGAGGAAAATCTTATAACATTTACAGTAAAAAAAGGCAGCTGTGGTTGTCAGAAATTACCTTGTAATTTCTTAAAACCTAAAAAGTAAGGTGACATTAACACGATATTAAGTGATATAATGTTAATATATCTCTATTGAGAGTTAAATATAAGAGGCCTGTCCATAAAACATGGCCAATAATCAAATATAGATTGATCATATAATGTACAAAGATAAAAGGTAACACACAACACTAAAATAATGCACTAAACATAACATATAACACAAAACACCCTAATTTACATTACTGATAACAAACATAAAAAGAAACAACATTATTTATACAAAATATAATCTGATGTGTCACACAGGGACCTCTGGGACTGTCCTTTTACTGTTTTTACCCTAAAATATATGACATTTAATAGTTTTTACATTGTAGCCAAACCAAAATATAATTACTACACAGTCATGATCTTCACCTCTCCTGTCACTCAAAAATATATAATATTGCATCTAGAGGCAAATTGCATCAAGTTTGACGTGACCAATGACATTGATGTCAAATAGTTGTGCCGCCACTCTTGGCTTTCTTAAGAATGCGTGCTGACACTTTCTGTAGCTTTACAGACTGAAATAGGAGCGTGACCGAAGTCATACTACTCGCAATAACCTGTGAAACACCGGATTAAAACGGCACTTTTTAAGTAAAGACGATTTATTGAGCAGAAGTCCCAAAAACAGGCTTTATTCCTGTAGCAAAAGCATAAGCTTGTAGGTCTGCTCTGTAAGTGGGGCTATAATCGTTATTGGCATGTGTGATTACCCTAATGGGCTTCCCATCATTACCCTATTACTGACTCTCTAGTCAAAAGCACAAAGGTCTCTTTTGTGCCTCGCCTGCTTGTGTTTGGCAGTGCGTGCGTGTGTGTTTGTGAGCCTGTGTATTTTTTCCGTCTGTGTCTACACTGTTTAGGGTATATTGTGAGCAGATGCTCAGCAAAAAAGCGTGCCTGCTTGCATTTGTACAAACAGATGTTACACGCCGTCTCAAGCTCTGCCAGAGAGACGACGGCAAATTACCCAGCCGACGGCCTGTGCGCCAGATTTCAGCCCTGTTGCGCGCAGACACAAAAGCGAACAAACAGTAGTGTGTGCGCAGTATATGCTGTGTCAGAATGCATGTGTTACTCTCCATTGTTTCACTTTTCTATTTATCTCTTGTAAATAGAACAGTGCCTCAGCATTTTTTCACGGTTTTGGGAGCTTTTTTAGCACAAGCTCCGGTCAGATGTGTTTTGTTGTAATCCACACATGTATTTAATCACCCTCTCTCTTTCTTCTCCTCCTCAGAAGTCCCACTCTTGTGAAGAATATGATTTCTGGGCTGGGATTTGGCTCTCTGAACGCCAGCTATCAGGTGAGTGCGTGCGTGCTTTCATTGCATCAAATCGACACCTTTATGAATTCATCATTGAAAATGATGGAGGAATGTAGCCCGATATATTAAAATGTCGATTTTTAAACTCATCACAAATAACTTTTTTAATTATTATTAAAATGTGTTTATTTATAAATATATGATTTTTATTTATATGGTTAAATATTTATTTTGTGTTGAGCAAGCACATGTGAGTGAATCATTATTTTGAGTCGGTTCATCATTGAATCTTTTAATTGTCTGATTTTGTAAATTAATCTTAAGCGGTATCAAACCAGTTCAGAGTCTGGACTAAATAATTAATTAGCAAATTGTTTTTAATTATAATTTGCATGGAAAATCTAATCTTTAATGAAATAAAAATGTCTATAAATTCTTCTAGAGCTCATACATATTTTGTCTGCTTGACGTTAAATTAAAAGTTGCCATTGTGAGATCTGATATGTGAACAAATCATTCTTTTCAATTTATTTTAATTTGTCTACATGGTTCATGAGTGAATCTGTCTGAATGAGTAGTTTTAACTGGAAAGATGTTAATTCCTTAGAAAAGTGTGGGAATCCTGCACGGATCAGGCCAGATCAAGCACACAAGGGCACTGATAATAATTTCCTCTTCTAATTAGCCACATGTCCCAAACCTCCTCCGTTCTCCTCCCTCCATCACACACGCGCTCCCAGCCAGCCATATGTGATTTATAGCATCAAATATTTGTCAATGAAGGTCACAGCATAAAATTAGTGTCTGTCCTAGAAAACCCATCTGAAACCCATGGTGTCACCTCGACTCTCGTTCTGAGCTTTCGGAGCCTGGCTCTGTGTTTCTGTGTTTGTGTGTGTGTGTTTTTCCCAAGAACGCTGTGTGATGAGACAGAGATGGATCTGGGAGGTTAGCCTTTGTGCTTGAGTCCTGGTCTGGGTTTGTGAGCGTGTGTGGCGCTCTGTCAGGTCTGCGCCCATCCATCTCCTCACAGGACAAGCAGTGTCAGCGCCTGACAAACAAACAACCCAGCTAATCACGGGCCAGCACACATACACACACTTCCAGCGGCCTGGCCCAGTTTGTCCCGCTCTGACCCCGCAGGCCATCTCTATGGAAATGGAACTGCTCATCCTGAAAAGGCCGCACATAAACTAGCCTTTAACAAAAGAGCAGACACACAGTGGAGATCTCTGGTGCGCACAACAACGCCCTACCAGAGTGTGAGAGAACTGTGGCGCTCTGCTGTTTTCCATTTGTAATGCCTTGAGTGTGTTTTAGTCTGTATATGATAGGCACAATCTTGCCCGAAATTGACCTTTTAAAAGTGATTCAACCTGGCCATCTAATTAAACAGGCATTAAACATGTTTACCTATTAGATCTGTCTGTTTTTGTCAAAATCGTAGGTGGCTTCCAGTTAATTATAGTTAAAGGGTAAAAAATAGCCCTTATTTGGTTCACATCCTTTAAACCTTTATGTGACCCTGATCATCTTTCTCGCCACCACCCAGTCTCCACAGAATCAGAATGGATTTCCCTCAAACTCTTTCGTTTCTCTTCTCCCTCGCTCTCTGTTGTGCTTTCTGTCTTTCTTTCTCCCGGTGGCATATTTTGGGCAGTCACTACTGTTTGAATTGGCTTGAGTACCACATAAAAATTTCAGTTCAGAATCATTTTCCGTTCCACCTTTCCTCATGCATTAAAATATCCATATGAACAGTTGTCTATGTAGATTTGTACTGTATGTATTAATGGTAATATGAGTTTAACATTTACTTGCATGGATTTGCCTTTACTTCTGCCTTGGATCTTGAAGGTATTTTTTTTATTTTTTGCAGTTTATGGTAATATAATTATGTATCTATAAAGCCAGTCTGAGTATGCAATGAAGTCAACAGAAACAAATTTGATTTAGTAAAGAAACAGATAGAAATAACTTAAAAAATGTACAACGTAGTTCTAAATAATAATTAAAAGATGAATGATGCAATGAATGGTGATGTATTTAGTATTATTATAAATAATATTATTTAAGTCATCAATTTTAAATTAATTAAATTGTAATTATATATATAAAATTAAGGATACACGTTATTTTAAGGTGTCATTGTTACAGTGTAATTATACATTTAAGTACTAAATCATATTAATTCATTACATGTACTACTATATGGTTAGGGTTAGGATTGGGGTCTGGTTTAGGGTTACTTGCATGTAATTATACATAATTAATTGTTATTATAATATTAAGTACATGTAACGTGTAACAAAGACACCTTAAAATAAAGTGTTACCAAAATTGAAATTAAGTGAAGTGCTAGAGAACTATCAGCATTTTTACTAGCGTAATATTTTTTTTATTTTTTATTTGGGGGGGGGTTGGACCTCACTGTAAGTGTTACTATCTTCTGTTACAGTTTTTACTTAACCCCCCCTTATATAAATTAAAACAAATATTACCAAACAATAGAATATGCTTTAATGTATTTGATATATTACTGAGTTTTGTAGATGAGCACATGGGAAATAGTAGCATGCGTTGCTGGTTATCTCAGCGAGCCGTCAGGTCTTTTGTATGGAAGCGAGGAGACCCCTAGTGGTGACACAACTTAACCTGCTGCACCACTGCTGCCGGAACACACAGATTAATCTATCCAGTCAGCACATTTAGCTTTTAGTAATTAGTATAAATTTAAAATCAATAAATATACACTATTATCTGTGTAACCGTGGCACCAGAGAGATTTTTGCTTGATTATACCTTGCATCCTCAACATATATGTGACACTATTTTCATTCCAGTGACCTTTCAGACAACTGTAATACCAACAGTGCCTTATGATTTTACAGCAACATAGCCATCATTGCATCTCTCTTAACTTTTGATAAAGTCTAAATACTTTCAAATTGTGTGTGCAGGCTGCGCTTGCGGAGAGCAGTCTTGGTCTTCTGAACAGCTCCACCCTGATGAACAACAGCACAGGTGCGAGCCTCAACATGCTCCACATCGGCCACGATGATGTCAGCAGCACTGTTGAACAAGTCAACAGTAATGGTAGCTGCAGCCCTGGCCTTTCTCCACAGCAGTACGGGTAAGACTAGTCAACTCCCAGCTAGTGCCTTGATATGTAGTGTGTATCTCTAATGAAAATTCAATGCGCTCTCATTCCAAAGTTTGAGATCTGTAAGATAAAAAAATAAAAAATTATCTCCAAGAAATTTATTTGATCCAAAAATACAACAAAGACAGTATTATTGTGAAATTGTTTTACCATTCAAAATAACTGTTTTATATTTTAATATATGAAGATTTTATTTGCAAAAGAGATAACTTATTATGTTATGTTTTTTACTGTGTTAGTTAGCTGTTTTTTTAGTTATTTACCTAATCAATTTATTTACCTAATCAAAATAAACCAACTGCAGTTTGATTGAGATTAATGGGAATGCACAATGAAAAAACATGATTTCGAGTTACCTGTTTTTGCAAATTAACTCTTCGTATATTTAAAATATATTTTACTTTTGTGATGCAAAACTGAATTTTCAGCAACCATTAATCCAGTCCTTCAGTGGCACATGCCCTATAATAATTTTGGTTGATGAACATACGGTGCATCCTTAATCCTTAGTTAATTATAAATTATTACAAATGTATCTATATTTAAAATATTGTTTTCTATATTTGAAAGCAATTTAAAAAAATAACATGTTTATCATGCTTCTGTAATCTCAGACTGAATTTGTGCATGTTATTTCTGTTTCAGACACCAAGTCCATGTGAAGGAGGAGCCAGCTGAGATGGAGGACAGCAGACCCATGTCCCTTATAGCATCGGTCACTCAAAACCTGAGCATTCACAGTGATGAGCGTGACATGGAGGAGGAGCTTCCCACAGAGGAGCTGGAGTAGGAGGAAGGCTTGATGGAGGCGGTGCTCACTGGCCCTGTCCCTCCCTCCCTCGTATTCAAGATGTTCAATATCAAGTGAGAAACAAAGATTAAAAAATCAACAACTTCAAAAACCAAAACAGGGTTAGACCTCATCAGATCACAATGCAAAAACACCCCCCTCCCCTTAATTTTTGTGTCCTCCGTCAGTACCCTCAAAAAGACCCTTTGTCCTCCTGTATTTTGAAACATGGTCTGATAGAAGTATGGACCACTGTATCTAAAGCTACTGAGGAAAACCTGACGTCAGTATACAAGCTTAGTCAGTTTTTTTTCACAAGTCACTCAAGGTTTCTTTACTTTAAGTCTTTTTTAGCTTTAATTTGTATGTTTTTTGGGCCTGAGAACACTGCTTTTCTATGGGATAAATACACCGCGGTGATTTACCTCAGAAAGATGTTTGAAAAAAGGAAAAAGATGACAAACACACGTCTTTAGAATGACTTCTGATTTCAACCGGATTTGTGTACTCGTTCAAGGGGATGCTGCAAGACTTTGCGGTCACACAGATAAGTTTGCCACTCATGACAAAGACTGAAAGAAAATGAGCTGAAAGACTGGAAATGGTGTCCTTGACCAACCCTTTTTTTTGTCTCCCTTACATGACTGGACTAGAGAAACGGGGACGCGTTCTGTCTCGAGGCTGTGTTAGCCTCCGATCAGACGGCGGATGCTTGCGCTGTCCCTATCTTTAGCTGATGGTATCTGCCCAAACGTGTTTTTCCCCTCGCTCTTTGTCAGACTAAACGTAGAAAATGTTGCTACCCCCAAAAAAGGCATATTTCAGGAAAAGGAACTTTTTCGCTGTTGTTCTCCTGTGGTGCTGTTATGACAGCCAGACTGACACGGGGCTTGTGGAGGACCGGCTCAGAGACTTTATTGACTGTATCGTTGATTATAATATGTGTGCAGTAGCTTTCGATTTCCTTTTACTTTCATAGTCATTTATTTCTAAAGGATCAACAGTTTTTCATTGTGATGTAATTCAACGATTATGTCTTCTGTTAATGATTGTTTTGTTTTGTTAAGTTCTCTCATCATTCCAAAAAGGGGTTACATTTGGGAGAGAAGTTCCAAAATCGTCTATTCTACAAACTCCAAAAAGGCAAAAATTGATCCTGGCATTGGTTCACGAGTATTTAGCATAGCACTTAGCATTAAGTGAAAACTTACAAACCACAGATGAAATATAACGTGAAATACCAACAAAACCACTCAAACATCTCTATAGCAGAGAGAAGCTGAAACTAAAGAGACGGAGGTGGAATACGCATTGCAGGGCTCCCTGTAAGACCCAGGAGAAAGAAAGAAATAATTTACAGGCACTCTCTTATTTTTTTCTCTAATTTGTTTTAGAAATTTTAGATCTTATTTTCCCAGATTTGCACCATTTACTTTTTTCGTTTTAGAATTTTCTGTAGTAGCCAATTGATATCCGCTGCGATACAAAATATTGCTTTAAGGTAAAAGATAACAAGGTCACGGAATACCTCAGACCACAGTGTTTGCCCCCTCGCGCTGTTATTACACAGGGGATTTGTACTGTGGCTAACCAACATGGTGACTCTCTCATTATCAGTTCAAAGTTCTATAATTACTAGATATATCAAAGTTATTTGCAATCCACTGTGTGAGTAGAAAGTGTCTGATTAGCACGTGAGATTTTGCTTTCGCTGAACTATATAAAAAACACTTTTCTCAGTAGTGCCATGCCAAATTCTGAGTTATAATTTAATATATGTTGCTTTTTAGTTTTTTCCCCAATTTACTTTTGTTACAGGTAACCAAAGAGATATTTAGTAAACCAAAAACTCTTTATTTATCATTTCTTCTTCCTAAAGAACTGGCCAAAAGTATACAAACACGTCATTTGAATATGTAAATGTCCTTTTTTTTTTTTTTTTGACTTACACTACAAAGCATTCCAAAAACCAAAGTGTAAAATGCAAATGCTTTTTTGTTTAAAAAAAGGAGAAACTGTTTTAATATACGTTAACCTAATGAGTTCTTAACACTACATATGTAGGCCAAAAAACAAACCGAAAAGGAAACAAAAAGCAAAAAAAGCAGTATTACCAAGCCTCTCGCGGTTCTTTAGTTAATGTTCAAGCACTTATGATCTGAGAAAGGAAGCTCTCTACCCCATCTTGTGCTCAGGCAATTGCAGTGCTGAGATGCAGTCTTCACTATCTAAGATTGCAAAGGACTTTACATGCAAAAGGCACTTGAATAACAGTTGATGTACTTTGTGACACTAGAATCCAGCAGCAATTACTCAGCATTATGGTTTACTTCAATTCCCAGTATTTCACAATAAAATGCAGTTCAACGAATACCAAAAAAAGCAGGCAAGCACTTGCTTGTTATGCTTACCCTGCCTGTTGAACAGTATTATTTACCACACTAATAAGGGATGGCTGATAGGGACTCAGATCTGTTAAACCTGACAGGAATCATTTTAAGGACTGTTTCCACTTTTTTTTATGTTGGAGGATCCTTGTTTCTTCTTTTTACACAGATATGTTATCATGGTCTGGTGTATATGAGAATGGTCTGTATGTTCATTTCATATACACACTTCGAAACACCTTCAAAGAAATAAAACCAAAAATAATGCTACCTCCTTTTAAAAATGGTTCACAAAATAGATAGGCCAATGAAAGCCACCAATAGACATACAAAGGTGTTAACTCCCTTCTAGTTTTTCATTCATCCACAAAATACAAAAAAAATCGAATAAAACGCAAATGACAAAACCAAAATGTTTATTATTGCATAGCTGTGAACGGAGCTTGTCAATTCCTCTCAATTCCAAATTCATTTGCATGAATGGAAACATAAACGAGACACAACAGGAGGGAAAAAGACGACTACCTCTCCATCCCCTCCTAAAAATTTTTTTAAATGCTGTGTCCTGTTAAGTATGAAGCATTAAGTGGTCAACATATTTAAAAGGGTCTACTCCAAATCACATATTCCCCACTTTAAGTGATCTATTAGCATAGTGTCTATGTACAGGTCCTCTGTGCGGAGGCTTAATTGTGTGTTCTAATTCCGCATGCATAATGAGAGGCCAGGCCAATGAGAGCCATCGAGCTGGCCGGTCATTAGAGCGTACTCAATGGGCCAGTCAGTTGGGTGTCAGAAATGATGATAGGCAGAATGCATTAATGCAGGCCACTCTCGCGCGGACCCCGCTTCCCAATTAATGCAAAGTGTAGCTTCGTGACGGCGGTGGAAAAATAGCGCGCACACACACACATAGACCATCCCTAAAAGATCATCACGCTCCTGCTAAAACGGGCCTTTATTTTTTACCACGCGACGAAACCAAAATATCCAAAGAGAACCAACGAGCTTGTGCTACAAGAACTGAGGATTGCGAAGGAATTGAAAAACTCACAAATGAATCGCTGCATTCACTAAATGGACTACAGTTGTGCTTTAAGGTGCACGTGTAAACAAAGCTGTTTTGTAAGATGTGGACTGAAACGCATCAGCGGTGATCGCCATGACTCCGTTGTTACTTTTACACACGTTGTAATGATGTATTCTTGTATATTACCGCTCGGCTTAGCTCTCAAGGGCATTCCCTCTTTTTGTCTTTCCTTGTTTTCTTTTGGCTTTAATTTTTTCTGCACCTGTTTTTAGCTATTGTAAAGTTTTGAGCTCAGAATTCCTATACTGTATTGCTTATGCTAAAGTGTATGTATTTATCATATTATGTGCTGCAGGTATCATGGTTAAATTTTGGTTTCCTTTTTTGGTTTTGTTTTCACAGTTTTTCTGTCATAAAACGTCTGGGACGATGATTTTCTTTAGTGTATTATCTCTCTAAAAAGACAGATTAAGAGTTAGATATGTGGTTTAGGTAACACACCTGTTTGTATATTTATCTTAGCTAGGTCTATTTTGATACTTTTTGTCTCTGTAGTGCATTTATGCATTTTTAAGGAAAAAAGAGAGAAAACAAACTAAAAAAGTTTAACTCATTGTGTAATGATACCTCAGAGGGACTTTTCTCATAAGACAGGACCAAAACTTCAGAAAAACAATGAAAGAGAAAAAAAAAACATTGAAGAAATATGTGTAGCCCTCTCTTGCTTATAAGAAAGAGCAACTTTAAGTTTTTTATTATTATTATCATTATTGGTCCTTTTAGGTGCCAATATGTGTACAGACTCCCTTTAAAGTCCAATCATTCCTTTATTTACCATGAGCACTCAAAGCTGTCTCTCATAAGGCAATAGCGCTCCAGATTTGTTTCTCTGAGAAACTGGCTTTCTTTGGTTGAATTATGCCGATTGAGAGCGACTTCCTAATTTTCTGGCTTCTCTGCACCATTGTTGCTCTAAAATACCATGCTTTCATGCACTCAGATAGATAAGTCACACAGGCTATTTTTGACCACTGTTTGCCATTTGCTGTGAAATTGGTGTGGCTTTTCCACAGTAGCATACCAAATAAGATTGTGAAAAGGCTTTGAGAAATGCAGTTCGTCTTCAGTGACCACCAAAGGGATTGTGGCTTGATTTTTGTACTCCAAATCGATCAAGTCTGCCACAACTGTAACCAAACAAATGCGTGACGAAGGTGACAGCAGTATTTGATTTCTAACCCACACCCTCACGCCGCCTCAGAGCTCCATTGCCCAGTGATGAATAGCTTTGAGCTGCCGTTTTCTAAGTAAAGGACCCTTGCAGGGGAGCTTTTGCCTGATGGTATTAACTTCTTCGGCCAATCAAATGGAACTACCACTTCGACTCCTCTCATTGTATTTTTACGAATGTGTGTACATTTACAGCAGTGACTTTTTATGTACTTTAGTTTCATTTTAACTTGTTTGTTTACTTCTCTTTAATTTTTTATTTTGTATTTGTTTTGCTTTTCAGAGAAGACTTGGGGGGAAGAATAGGTGATGGCTTTTGAAATGGTATAAAAAGGCATCTAGCCATCCACCTTTGTCGTTCTAACCCCCGGTGACCATGTTTATGCCAGTCACTGCCGTTTTTCTTCATGCTGTAAAAAAACACATATATCTGTGTATTTGTAACCTGAATCTTCTTGTGTCTGTCCATGCAGACAATAAAAAACTGTACAGTAGGTCTAGTTGCATGTAATCTGTACTAATTATTGACAATGGCATTATAAAATGCAATAAAAATACTTATTACACTGTCATAGGCTTTGTATTGTAACTTATTTTCTACATTCAACGGTTTAATTAGAATTAACAATATATTTTCACCAATATATTTTTTAAGTCCCTATTTTACTGTATGTCTATAATGCATATCCCTATTGCTGTATCTGTTTACAATATAAATTAAGTTATGGAAGTTGAAGTTATTATTATTATGCATAATATTGTTTAATAAAAAAACATATAGCAATAGTAAATATAAATATATTTTATATATTTTTAGAAATATACTATTAATGTGCTGAGTACAGTAGAGTGAACTGACTTTTTCATTTATGGAAAGTAAATTGCAGCTAATAATGATAATAATAATTATGCCTGATCAGAAATGTTCCTTAATCTACTAAAAGTATCCCAGGCAGATATTTTGTCATCCATTTAAATTTCTTATATTTCTAAATGTCACAAAGAAAAAGAAAACCCTAACATATAAAGAGTACAGTCACAAAAAAATATGAGCGAAGGTAATCACCCTTTGGTGGATTAGATGTACTAACTCTCTGTGAATGGTTAAACATATATATAAAAAAATCGTCATACACCAGAGGATGAATATCTAATTCACTTTTAAAACTTTTGGCACTATCAATCTCTGTGGGGACAGCCTGTCACAGCTTGTGCTGTTTCTCTCATAGACCGCCTCAAAATAAGTTCACTGTGTGTGAGGTGCAGAAAATGTGCTCTCAGTTGAGAGCAAGGGAGGTGGATTTCCTTAAAACCTGCAACATGCATGTGACACTTTGTCTTTGGTGAAAAGCGGGTGATTGAACCAGAAAGCAGGGGCCTCAACTTCAAGGAAATGGGGTGTCTACAAAGCACTTGCCATTCCAACTTACTTAAGAATGGGAGCATCACGGCCTGATCCATTTGATGTGGTTTTTGGGATAGGGGACAAGATAGATGAGGCACAGGAGAAAAAAAATCATGACAGCAGTTGTCTTTATGTGAGCTCTGTCTATAGTGCATTGAGTAATAGGGTAATGTTTGCAATTACCTCTTTGCCTAATAGCATCCAGCTAATCACTCAAGTTACATAATTTACTGCTCATATTAAACTGAGTGCAAACCCCCTCTCGCATACTTTAAATTATGTTGAGTAAGCTGTAGACTGACTGCCAGAGTATGAATAGAGTAAATGTAATAGATAATAAATATTAAAATATTATATTATCCATGAGACCTCAATTATGTGAGAACAATGCATCTTTTCTGCACCGTTTGTATTGTAATAGCTACGTTAAATATTGATCTTGTTAATTAATTATTGTAAAGTTAAAAAAGGAACACTTTATAAAATGCTATAACTATTTACACTTTTTTTTTGCTGCTGTTGCATTGTCTAGTAGTCTCAGACTGACAGTGTGGTGGCAGTACATTAGCAGCAGGCTGACAACATATAGACGTGTTGAAACCCTACAGAAGTGTGGCCATGTGGCGGTCTTGTTGTTGTGTTACAGGCTCTGTCCACCAGGAGGGGTAAATAAACCAGCCAAAAACTGAATGGGGCAGAGTGAAAAAAAACTGAAAATGAAAATAACAGGACATGCCCAGTCAGAGAGCTTTCAGTCTTCTGAGAAAATCTCTCACTGACTTACAGACAGGGTGGAGAGTGTTATTCCAACCCATTTAGTCAGGATCAGGTTATTGTCTTTTTTTGTTGTTGCCATAGACTCTAGTTTGAAATCTGCCCTGGAAGCTTAACTTTAAAGCACACAGGCCTTCGCTCTGAAGAGGTGTCGCTACAATATTAAGAGTAATTAGGGAAAAGGTGGGTGCCTTTGGGAAAGTTAGATTTCTAATTTAGTAAAAGTTTTGGAAAAATCTGTTGTTTTTTTGTTGGAACAGCATTAAACTCCGGTAAACTCTGGCAATTTCTGATTAGCAAGACTGAATGACTCAAGAAAAGTATGACTGATACTGTTTACAAAGTGACCATCCGCACATGCGCACAATGACGTAGTAGAAAACGCGCATATGATAATTCTGTTTTGCGATGATTTACGACACTGCACGATCTGTTCCACGCTTGCGCAACTTTGTACCGCGAGACGTACAATTCATTCACTCTCATCGAAAGAAAATGGAGTGCAGCGAAAGAAAAGAAAAGTTTGCCCTTTACGCTGCCGTTAGGCAATTTTTGGTTAACGGGCTGGTGGATGCAGCGTTGAAGAAGAAGGTCTCACGAATGGCCGCAAATTTCGTTATAAGAGGTAAGTGAGTGTGGGTATTTGAAATAATATTAGCATTGTTTTCGTTAACACTTGTGAGCCTGTCAGTAACGACGTTCATAGTCAGACATAGTAACCGCCAACATTTTTCACCACACATGTGTTTGCATCCCTGAACAAAGACACGTGCACAAAAGTGCTGTGTTGTAATACCAAACAAAGCTGCAAAATCATTACTTAACAAACATTGCTTGTCTATCACAGAAAGTAAATTGTTCTACACTGGTCCCAGTGCACAATTCATGAGGCTGGTTGTGCTGTCTGAGGAGCAGAGGCGGGCTGTCCTGGAGGAGTGCCACAACAACCCTGGCACAGGGAACCATGGGGGCGTAAGGGCGACCATGGACAGGGTTGTCGTGGGGTACTACTGGGACAGCATAAAGGCAGATGTGGCAGATTGGGTACTTTTTTGGAACTCTCTTGGAATTTAACACTACGGCTCTCAGGCAATGAATTGATTTAGTGGCTTTGTTTTACTTCAGTTAATTATTTTGTCTAAATAATAAATGTATCCATCAGGTCAAAAGCTGTCACAGATGCCAAAAGAATGACCCCATAAAGACTGTGTCTCCTGCCCTTCACCCTATTAAGGTAGAGCTTACCTTGGTGTACCACTTGAAGCAACAAGTTATGTATAAGGTGATGTGGTAATATTGCATATCTCCACAGGTGAAAGAGCCATGGGAGGTGGTCGGTATAGACCTTATTGGTCCACTGAAGAAAACCGTGAAAGACCATCAATACATCCTCACGGTGACAGACCTGTTCACCAAGTGGGTTATCGCTGAGCCTTTGAAGTGTGGCTCCAGCACTGAGGTGGCTGAGGCACTTGTGTCAAAGCTGTACACATTTGGTATGGTCCGGAAAATCATCACTGACAGGGGCCGTGCATTTGTTAACGAGGTATGTGTCCTGATTACCCTCTCCCTTCACACAGGTCATATGACATCATCACAATTCACGCTGTTTTAAGCGGCCATTGGTCATTTCTGAGACCAATAAATATTGAAAATAACCATGTGTGTCTGAATTATGTACAGCTTAATGCACACATATTTGCGGCACTGAACATCAAGCATGCCATCACAAGTGCATACCATCCCCAGTCTAACGGCCAAGTAAGTGTTGCCATCATGACATCCCGCAAAACAGTAAAGTCAACTTTAGCCAATGTATACTAAAGTGCATGTTGTAATTCCTTACTATGTTGAAGGATGAGAGAACTAATCAAAATGGGAAGAGGACTCTCAGAAAATATGTTAATCAGCACCAGGATGACTGGGACATCCACCTGCAGGCCATGGTTTATGGAATAAACACTGCAAAACAGGTTATTATTCAAAGTGACTAGATAACCTATATCACATACATGTTTTAAGAGTTTTATTTTGTGGTTCAATGCAATCTAACAAAACCTTTTCTTTCAAATTAGAGATCCACCAAGTACAGCCCGTACTTTTTAATGTACAATAGGCAACCCCGTCTACCACAGGCATTAAATGCCTGTGAGACAGACGCCGCCTTTGAATTGGCAGACCCAGAGGAGGAGCTGGAGCTAAAACTAGCTGGAGTCAAGGCCCTCAATGAAACGGTTTGTTCAGAGTTGTGGTGTGGATGGCATGTTCAATTTGAATAAGAATGTTCGCATAGTAATTAATATATTCTTATCTTTAAGGTACGGAAAAACATTGAAAAGGCGCAGGGGAAACAAAAAAAGGCTTTTGAGGCCAAGAAAAGGAAAGGGGTTCGCCAGTGCTCAGTCAAGGCAGGGGACGAGGTCCTAATTGGGGAGCCCAAAAAGAAGGTGAAGAAGGGAAATTGTTTACAGGATCTCCACCAAGGGCCATTCACCCTCACATCCCTGGCTTTTCACTGGCCAGGTGCAAGAACCGTCATACATGTTGATGGATCATGATGACCAAATGAATGCGTGGAGGGTGCTGATGGAGTCGACGGAGTGGGATGCCAAGGAGCATTTCACGTTCATTTTTTAAAATATCCAGGACATGGAAACATTCATGATTATTTGCAGAGACACCCTCAACCTGAGAGTAAATGCTGGACATGGGGTGCACAGTCACCCATATACAGTTTGTTAGTGTGTGTGTGAGTGTATCTGGGTGACTGTGCACCCCACACACTGTTTGTTAGTGTGTGTGAGAGTGAGTGACAATTTTTTCAATTTTTTTCTAATTTCTTATTAAAAATACTCTGGTTCACCAATAATTGTCACTTCTGTGTGCACACTATTTCAAGTCATTTCCATTGTTTTAAATACTCTATAACGTTTCCCCAGACTTGTTTGTAGTTCTTTCTTCATGTAAGTGCAGATAGTCTAGGCAGAAATGCATATTATGTTCCTTGTTGTCTTCTGTAAACACCATTGAAGGGATTATTTTCCTCATTGAGATTATATAGATAGATATATTAGCCTGTATATACATTATATATGTATAATTAGCCATACTAATACAAAATTACTCACCTTAAAGTTAACTAATATTAGCAGCTTTTAATAAAAAAAATGACACTAACCGTCTTTGATAATACTAATGACCTCAGATCGAAACGGCAAGTTAAGTAGGCCTAATGCCATACAGCAATGAATCGCAAAGGGGAGTATGGAGGAAACTGAAGGTTTGTAGTGACAGAAAGTTTCAGACTTTATTCCACATGTAACCAAAATAGTGTCATGTAAAAGCTCCTTTATTATTTTGGATTGGCATCCACGTAAACACATCATAATGCAAGCGTAAGCTACATTTAAAAATATAAAAATAGACCCGACGTGAACTGTTAAATGAAAAACACAATGTAGCCTACAAAAATATGCCGCCAGTTGTGCCGCCTGGCCGTCAAGTGTTTCATCGCATGCGTGATACCAATAGTGTAGGGAAACCGTGACGTTTTCTACTACGTAATTAAGTGCATGCGCAGAACGGATCGTACAGGCATCCCGGATAGTGTACCCACACCTACTACTGAGTGTCAAAATATGCCATTTGGACCACTGATCCACCTAGATGAAAGATAAATCACACACACACGCGCGCGCACACTTAAAGGGATAGTTCACCCAAAAATGAAAATCCCGTCATCCCGTGAGTAAAATCCCATTTTCTCACCCTCAAGTAGTTCCAAACCTGTATGCATGTCTTTGTTCTGCTGAACACAAAGGAAGATATTATCAAGAATTTAAGAAACAGAGCAGTTCTAGGGAACCATTGACTTCCATATTATTATTTTTTCCTACTATGGAAGTCACTACTATGCCCCAAAACAGCCTGGTTACAAACTTTCTTCAAAATATCTTCCTTTGTGTTCGGCGGAACAAAGACATTCATACAGGTTTGGAACTATTTGAGGGTGAGTAAATGATGACATAGTTTTCATGTTTAGGTGAACTATCCCTTTAAGTGTATCAACCTTACATAATGAGTCTAATTAAGACTCTGACAGAAAACCTCTGCCCGGTCTAGTGGCTTACAGAAGGCCCGGACAGAAGAACAAAAGCATCTTTGTGAGTGATTAGAAACACATTTTCATCCCTCTCTTCTACCTAATGTGTGCCAAAATGTTCAATTCTGCTACAAACTATCAGTGTCAAACGTTTAAAATAACATCCAAGAGAAAAACACTGTTGAACATGAGTAATTTGTGGCTCTTTGACTCAAAGTTTCTTGCAGTTGTCTTGCAATAAATTTGCATTAGTATACTGTAGCTACTTTAAATTATTGTGACACAGACACTTTTCTAAACCTAAATATACATTTTATATCATCTGTCTATCAATTTTACACTCAAAATTATAATTTTTTTCTCTCACCTTGCACCTATCTAGCTCCTCATTTGTTTTTAGCACAAATATGTTTGGGTCATCACCAACACTTGAACATATCAGACTGTTATTTTTACATTCTACAAGGTATTATCAGTTTCTCCAGATTTCAGCACCCACTGACGTTGACCTATATGAAGTACAATTACCTATAACCATGGAGTGATGCATAGTCAAGCACTTAAACGGATAGTTCACCCAAAATATTTCACCCTTTACTCACCCGCATGTTATTCAAAACTTGGCCGACTTACTTTCTATTGCAGAACACAAAATAAGGTATTTTGAATAATGTTATAACTAGTTTTGTCCAATGCAACTCAGTGGGGTCTAAAACAACACTGAACACCTCTTTTGAAAGTTTGGAACGACATCAGGATGAGTAACTATCCCTTTAACGATGCTGATGATTGGCCACACGCTGTTAGACCCGATTTAGGCCACGTTTAAGCATGCAGGGAACACATAAACACTCATCTCTCCACAAAACTATGCAGTACATAAAGGCATACAGGACCACAACATTCTCTTGCCATAGAGAAGAAACTAAGCAGAGTGGCACCTGGTAAATGTGAGGTTAAACAAGACCAAAACACTGAAAGGTTGAATATCATTGACCGGTAAACAAAAACTGGCAGAGGCTAATGAGTGTCTGATGCTGTCCTAGGAGTGCTGTGTTTTTTTACAATGTGTCATTTTGGATTTGGTGAGGGTGTGGACATTACACCTTACTCAGTCATCAATATGTTATTAGTTTACAAGTTTGTATGACACATACACAAAGCTGAAGTCTGCATAATTCTGATGTGTACTGATGGCTGTGTGATTCTATAGGAGGACATCAAAGGTAGCATTCCCTCTACATGTGCGAAGCATTTACAAGAAACTGCTTAAAAAAAGTTAGGAGAGAGAGGTTATAGAATCATAAACATGGAATTCAGGTCTGACACCGGAATAAATTGGAATGCATATCATTCCTGCCCCAAAAAGAGGGAAAGAAAACATGCCTTTACAGGTACAGATGGCACATTAGCCAAAAACGAACTTAAAACTTCTTTCTCAGGTGTATATGATTACCACCCAAACATTTTTAAAGGCACATTGTGTGCCTTCAGGGCTCTCATAACTTGACCTCTTAAAACGTTATGGATTTTTATCTATGTACAAATCCTTTACCTCAATATTTTTTTTTTTTTTTTTTTTTTGTTACATTTTATTTATTAGTTTGTTTATTTTAAAATATTTGTACACACACACACACACACACACACACACAAACAAAGGCCCTTGTGAAAAATGCTGTAAAATGAGAATGGCTTCACAAATAATGTCATAGATTTTCTTTATTAATTAATGTCTATTAACTAAATTAAATCAACATTTGGTGTGACCATCTTTTGTGTTTAAAGCAGCTTTTGCCTTAGTTGCACTTGCGCATAATTTTTCAGCTTTGCTGGTAGGTTTCTTGAAGCATCTTGGAGACGATTGTTTCTTCATGTCATTTCAGACAGACTGGATGATGATGAGATCAGATCTCTGTGTGGAGCACTGACTGTTGTCAGACTCCTTGTGCAAACAAAAATCTCTCTGGATTATTACAACTAATGGCAAAATCAATGTTTGGAAATGTAAACTGATATTTACTACTAACACAATACTTATCACACAACAGCAAAAGGCAGAAATAACTGCCAAAAATACATTGTATGTGTCCAAATTATTTATTTTTCTTTTATGCCAAAAATAATTAGAAATTCATAGTTAATTAAGTAAAGATCATGTTCCATGAATCTATTTTGTACAATTCCTACTGTAAATATATCAAAACTTAAGTTTTGATTAGTAATATGCATTTTCTAAGAACTGCATTTGGACAAATTTAAAGGAGATTTTCTCAATATTTAGATTTTTTTGCACCCTCAGATTCCAGATTTTCAAATAGATGTATCTCTGCCAGGGTTACATATGTGATAATTACATAATCACATAATTTTAATATAATATTATGATACATAATACAGAATTACATAATGTTGCATATGTATACATTTATAATAATATAAAAATCATATAAGAATAACACGATTGTACATTTCTATACATTCGCGTGTATGTATTTTATTGTATTGTATTTTATTGTTATATTTCTATTCTATTCTATTGTTTGTTTCTATTGACGTGTTTTTATATTTACTGTGGTCGTGGAGAGTGTAATCAGTGTAATTGTAGAGTACAGGCATCTCTTGCCAGCAGGGAGTGAGAGTAATCATCCCTCAATGTCATTTCCTGTCGAACAGTCTCGAGCTGAGTGCGCGACCGCTGCCGCTGCTGCTGCTGCTGCTTGAGTTCTGAGCGACAGTGCGTGAGCTTCAAACACTGGCGAGCGACCTCGACACTTTTCGTCATTACTGGAAATTAGGAGGATTTGAGAGGGAAAAACTTTTTATTTCTTGGCTTTCTTTTGTGTTTGGAGAAAAACAGACTAATTTTTCTACTTTACTGTGTTCTCTGTCAAGTTTGTTTGGCTCTGAGAGAGTTTGAAGACGAAGATAAATCTTTTCATGTATTCAACGCCGGAGACCGCTGACGAGATAAACTAACAAATAAGGAACTACGAGAGCCAGCATTCATGTAAATAATACAACAACTCAAATACTTGAAGAGAGAGATACATGAAGAGAAAGAAAAGGCTTTTCCCCACTAAACGGGACACTTGAAAGTTTGTTTTGTGCGCTAGAGCACTAGAAGATGCGTCACTGAAACACTGGCACCGAGTGACCGTTGCAGGTAAGACGTTTGGACAATTATATTTAACATTTCAGGTTTGTCTATAAAGTGAACTGTGGAGACGTTCAACAGGTTTGAGGGAGTTTTAGCAGAAGCGTGCAGAGACTCGCCAGAGACAATCCACAGCATAAAACCAACAGAGTCATGGTGTTCTGTGTGATTCATGCTAAATTATGATATTCTTCTTCTTAGTGAAGCTTTTAGTAGTTGTGAAGTAAATTAAGCATGTCTTAAATGCATGTTTTAATAAGCTAAATAAGTATTCATTTAGCACATGACATTTTAATTAAAGAAACTCTTGAAATTGCTTGTTTGCCACAAGAATGCCATGGTCTGAGCATCAAAATTATGTTTTTTTCTTTATTTAGTTAATGACTTGAACGTTTTCACAAGTCTATTGTATCACACCACACCAAATATTGATCGTTTCTGGCCATGTTCTGCTTCATTGTGCCATTTTAGTTGTTTCTTCTTTTGCCAAGCATTATTTCTCAAGCCGCTGGTTGTTTTTTAAGTGCTTTGGCCCACTGACATGAGCCAAACACAATAGGAGGGAAAAGCAATAGTGGGAACAAGGACAGCTGTGTGTTTGCAAGCTTTAGCATTATTTTTTTCTGTGTTTCTTTTGTAGGGTAATTTCTAGTCACTTGGCGCCTGGCTCCAGAACAGATGTCCAAGGAGGACCACAGCCACAGTGTCACCCCGCCCGAACCTACAGATGGAGCCCAACCGGACAGCCGGCCCATGGAAGCTCTCACCACGCCATGTCCAGGTACAACAAACACAGCTACCAGATCTCTGGGTGTAACTTTAATATGTTTTTAATCAGTAGATCAGAAACACTTGATCACAAGCAAAGGCTAGTCAGCTCCATGTGTAGGCATCATAGGCACACTTCAGACATGAAGCCTATACTGAGAGGTAGGCAACTTAATTATAATGGCTGCTAAGATACCTTTTTAAACCAAATTACAAGGCAGCATCTCATGTATCCTATGTGGAGAATACAATCCCAGAATGTATTGCTTTGAACTCAGTGAAAAAATGCTGCGGCGACAGAAATGTTGGTTATAAATATAATTCATTCAGTACAATGATTAAAAACTCTATTTAAACATAGATATAATAAATGCAATATATTTGTATAAATAATGTGAGGCATAGCGTGTAACTGGCATGCATTCAACATTAGAAGGCAGATGTCTGCTTCTCATCAGATCCTTTACTGTGGTCGGCTCCATGCAATGCGATGGCGACGCTGTAATGAGATGCAAATATACTAATATGATTATGATTTTCTAAAACATCTTTTTAACTTTTTTTTAGAATAGACTCATACAATAATAGCTGTTCCGAAACCTAGTGAGCAACCTCTGTAGGAAGCAACTTGATGTTTTCCAAACATCTTTTAACATTTTAAAAGGGATAGTTCACCCAAAAATTAGAATTGTCATCATTTACTCACCCACAAGTTGCTCTAACCTGTATGAATAAACATAAGATATTACTAAGAATATTGTGAAATATTCAATGATTAAAATAATAGTAATTATATATTAAAATATAAATCTAATTTTGAATATAATTTATTCCTCTGACTGCAAAGCTGAAAATTCATCAGCCATTACTCCAGTCTTCAGTGTCACAATTCTTCAAAAAATAATTATAATACATGTATTACAAATCATTTTGTATTATTATCCGTATCGAATGCTGCTTAACATGTTTTTTTTTGTGGGGGGGTAACTGTGAGAAACTTTTTCAGGATACTTTGATTAATAAAAGTAATTCAAAAGAACATAAATTATTTGCAATTAGAAACTTTACAGTAACATTTTAGTATAGAGACCAATTCTCACTATTAACTAGTTGCTTATAGCATGCCTATAATTAACTTATTGGCTGTTTATTAGAAATGTACTTATAAAGCAGATATTCTGCATGACCATATTCTACATCCCTAATCCTACCCAAAGCCTAAACTTAACAACTACCTCACTAGCTATTAATAAGCAGCAAATTAGGAGTTGATCAAGGCAAAAGTCGTAGCAATGGTTTATTAATAGCAAGAATTGGACCTTGAAATAAAGTGTGACTGAATTTATTATAACTTTTGGTTAATTTAATGCATTCTTGATGAAGTAAAGTATTCATTTCTTTAAAGTAGTCATTTCTTTCTTCTTTTTGGTTTAGTAGTGTGTGTGTGTGTGTGTGTGTGTGTGTGTGTGTGTGTGTGTATATTAAATATAATTCACTTAATAACTTATATATCTTAATAATCTTTTCACTTGCATTGGCCATTTGAAATTCCCTTCCATTTTGGGTGCAGCCTACTGTATGTATGCAGCCAGGCTGCTAACTAGATTTAGAACAGGGCTAATAGGAGTAGACACTATTGTTTTTGTGCTCGGCTAGTGGAAGTCTGCAAACAGGGTTCACAGTGCTAGTGAGGCATTTAGTGGTTTAGGAGAATATGTGCTTTGCTTAGCTTTGGAATCATGCTTTGCAGTGAATGGGGTTCAGTGAGCTTTGGTTTGTCAATAGGGCACTCAGGGTCTCTGAATTCCAGAAGAGGAATGAGGCACTCGGAAATGCTCTTCAGATCCACCATACCGTCCTAGTAGCACAGGCTCAAAGTTCCAGATTAGTCATGGTGTTCTATACAAAGGGCACTGCAGAAAACGCATGGCTTATGTGTGTGTACAACCAAACTAGTCCGTCTTTGGTCTGGGAGCCTGTGAATGTGTGAGAACAACAAGTGGCTTTGAGCGCACCACCTCTGAAAACTGCCACAGTCCTATCCACAGGAATCAGATCCGCAGGCGGAGGCCTCGTAATTATTGTGGAAGCGGGCAAGTCCTGGCCCAATCCTCCATTTGCATAACAGTGCTTCAAAAACCAGTGAGCGTGTTGATTCCTGTGTGATTGCCAGAACCAATGCACCATGGTAAGCCAGCCACAATCAAAATTAGGCCACCAGGCATATATGCGATCTACCCAATAACCGCTAATTAGATTTAGCTCTGAATTGCTCCAAAACATTTGAGGTTTGTGCCTCAGCATGAAGCACATTCATTTGGGCTGTGAGGAATTTTCATCTTGGGGTGTTCAAACATTAGCTTAAGGTGTTTGTTTTTGTCTAAAATTAAATGATCTTTTTGCTTTTTCAATTTTTACAGTAAAATATTAGCAAGCGTTTTTTGAGAACATTTGGATTTTTGACCAAGAGGGGGTCAAAGGAGAGAGCAAGTGAGAAAGAGAGAGCGAGCACAGATCAATGCTGACCTATGAGGCAGCTGTTGGCCACTCACCACTGTGTGTTTGAAACATCCTGTTGCTGCTTTGGAGCTAGCAGAGGTGTGCGACTGTGCAAAAGTGAATGTTTTTATGTTAAAGAGAACCAGGAGACGTGGCATGTCACGCATGCAGATGCCAAGCCTTGATACAGACCCCTACTTTCTTCGCACTCTTCTATCTCCTCACAGAAACTTTCAAGCACAAGATATAGTGCTGTTAAATCCTCCCTAAAGCCTGTTAAATACCAGACATTTTCTTTTGTTAATGAGCTTACAGTGTTTTTCCCCCTCCTCTATTGTACTGGCTAAATAATCTGTGAATTTGGATAAATTCCAAAACAGTTCTTTGAAGCTTTTTCCCCCTGAGCGTGTGTTTTTACTCTTGGCGAGTTTACAAGCCCAGATTAGACTCTATTGTTTCAGAGCCAAGCTTAGTGAAGATGTTACCATAGTTATCAGTATGTCTCTTCAGAGCATCAACCACAGACGTTTGTTTAATTATTTTCTTTCTGTTCCCCTAATTACATCCCTGAGGGGTCATCGCAAAATTTGTCAAATTCATGATATGCTCACAAATTTGTAACAGGGGAGGATGAATGTGGGCTTTAAATGAGGCACTCTGCTTTAATCCATCTGAGATGCTACACTAAGTGGCACCACATGTTTCCTGTTGCACTTAATGCTATTGCAGTGCGTTGAGTAAAATACAGATAAATGTGAATAAATATGCAACAGTCAGTGAGTTTATGTTTCTGGGAGCCATGACTGAGGTTAATTGACTCAAGGGCCTGGCAAAAATCAACCACATGGCTGAAATATAACTGGCATGGTACACAGATCCAGATTGTTGAACAGCAAAATTAAATAATGCAGAGAGAGAGAGATTGGCTCAGATCTGGTGCAGTAGGTTCTAGTGTTGTCACGATACTGGAATTTCTAACTTCGATACGATACCTTGAAAAATATCGATATTCGATACCATTTTCGATACCAGGGAGAGAAAAAAACTGCCACAACATTAAGGGGGTCAATTTTATTTTATTTTTTTAGATAAATATAACATGACAATGAGGTATATTTTACATGAACAAAAATGTCTTGAGGTAGTGCACTTGTTCAAGGTGTAGTGTCTAGTGTAGGTTGTGAGTGTGTTGTTTTTGTTGCAGGTCGAGTCTCATCTTCTTTCTGGTGCTACAAGAAAATGCCAAACTTTAATAAAATATTTATTTTATTTTATTTTTGACCACACTTTTAAAATGAACTGAACTATCTAACTAATCGTAGAACTTAAGTTAATGGTAATAGATATTTGTTAACGTTAGTTAACATGAATAAACAATGAAAAATACTTCCAAAACATTTATTAATCTTAGTTAAAAGTTAATTTTAACTAACATTTTCTAATAAATGTAGTAATTAAAATCCAAAGTTCTATCTGTTAATATTTTTTTTCATTGGACCAGAGCGAACATGATCCGTTGTATTTTTATTACCTACTGTTATCAAAGATTAAAATATACTGTAGCAAATGCATTGCTCATCGTTCATAAATGCTGGTTAATACATAATATTATTTTATGAACAGATTTTAATGCCGGATTCACATATCACCGCAAACGTGCGTGCATCACACGCGAAAACAATGCTCACAACGAGACAACACTCATATCAGGTTTGATCGTTCGCACGCGCCCGGACCGAAGTTAACTTCAGGTCTGTGTTTGTATATCGGGCTGGTTAGTGGCGCCGGCTACAAACACAGTTAAAGTGATTAGTAATGAAGTTGGGCTCAGGTTGTTGTGTTGTGGGATGTGTTTCACATACATACATTTATTTGAGGCGACCCACCACAATATCAAAACTTTTCCAAAAGGCTTTGTTGAATAACATGAGCACGTAATGCATGTTTAAAAATTAAAACGAGGCGCAGGTGTTTTTATATCACTGTATTTTTGAAGGAACACTGTCTTTAGGAAATGTTTGATGTCATTTTCATTTCATCTTGCATGTAATATGTCTGATAAAGCAGCGTTTGTACGCTCAGTTTACAGCCGTTACAGGGCGCAAACCTCTAACGTTAACGTTATTTCTCCCGCTTGTAAGCGTCCTCCTGCTGACAGAGTTTATTTGCATTTTAAGAAGTCCGTCCAAGTAGTAATCGCTGCATCTCAGTCCGCCTGATTTAAGAAGCAAACATATTTTGCTTGTTAGAAACAAGCCGCCGCCATCTTTATATTCACTTCACTTTTGCTATTTAACCAGAGCGAATGAGCGAGACACGTGACAGGCACTGCGGTCACGTGTGGTGTTTGTCAACGCGCCTTTGGAGAGAAGTGAAAGTGACAGCTCGGCTAGGATCGGAGTATCGATACTCGGAAAATTAGTATTGGTACCGTTCAGATATTTCAGTATCGATATTTATCGAAATATCGATATTTTTGACAACACTAGTAGGTTCTGATCTAGTCATTCCAGGACTCTAGGCTAACACAAAAGACCGTTGGCACTGTTGAAAAGTTTTACAAACGGTAAAAAAAAATATATATTATATATAATACAAGTATGGTCAAATAAAAATTACTACTGTAATATTTTGTATTTTCATCAGTGCAATGGTGCAAAATGTAGTCACGTCCAATAAAAATGGTTGCAAAAACGTTAGTTTAGTTTAGAGCCCTGCATCTAGACATTTCTGACCACGCACACACACACTCACACGCACACGTTATACTGACTCAGATTTTAACTACAACTAAATTTAATAACTTTAACTTACAAATATGAAACCTCATGAAAGCACAGCTTCCACTTTACATAATCTGTAGCAGCTCCCATCTTGTACTGTTACATTTCACAAGTTGCACGTTAAAAGATTTTAGAGAGACAAATCTAAATTATTATGCAGACATTATACAACTTTATAATGCTGCAGAATAGTTTGATTCTGCAGCCTTCTAATTCCCAATGCATCCCCCATGGCCAGCACATTGTTCCAGATGCCTGCAGAGCTACAGCGGACCTTGTCTGCCAAACCTGAAGCCGATGATGATATTAGCCCACAGCTGCATAAAATCAACCTCATTTTTATGCCTTTCATTTCATCTGTACTTTTTATTTGACCTCTCCCCCTTGTTTTTCCCTTCACCGCACTGTGCTAGCACGATATCACCCTCAGTGGATTTTAAAGAGTGATGGTTTTAATTAGTCAGGGTAATAATGACAAGTAATTATCTCCCAACACAAGTGGCCAGTGCACTGCTCCTTTAGGCCCGCCTCTGAGATCTCCTGATATTTAAGTTGTTTTTTTTGTCATGTTACTCAATACTTTTTTCTGTAGGCACACGCTGAATGGTGAAGATGTAAGTTTTACACTTCAACTCTGCAAATTATCTCTAGATTGAAATGGATAATATTTCCGCCTGCTGCACAAGAGAAGTAGTGTAATCTCTTGTATTCCATTAAAAGCTGAATTTACAGTCACCGCTGTTAGGGGAGGTCTCATCGAGTCAAAGGAGAAGTTCTGGATATCAGAGTTGGAGAAAGTTCTAATTCAAGCATGTCTCTCGCCTAGTCTTCAGTTCAGCTATTCCACTGAGACGCATGGGGGTGTGAACTATCTCTAAGTCTCTTGTCAGTCTCTCTCTGTTTGTCTTTTGTCTGTTTCTTCTGAAAGAGCATTAGTAAGGGTTGGTGAGGACAGAGCAACTCTGCCACAAAATAAAGAAAGGCCGGGGCTTGTGGGTTGAGAGAATTTCAAAGTGTCGCTGTAAAGCCACATGGCTGCACAGTCTCTAATACCTGGCCTCATACCTGACTGCTCGAAGATTATAGAAAGTCTCAGTGTGCTCTCCCAGACCTCAGGAGTAAATAAGGCAAAACCACAGAAAGGAGAGAAAGAGATTGAGAAAAAGAGAGACACAGAGGCACATGGAAAGCTTCAGGCAGGGAGACTGACTCAGAATCAGACGTGCATGAGAGTCTTGGCCTGGTAACCGATGGATGTTATGCACACCCGCAGAACATTCATCATTCTGCACACTCTTTAAAGGTGAAGTGTGTCATTTTTTGGATGATATACTATTGTCCTAGTTTAATATGCAGAGGAGATTATTTATAGGTTGATATCCATGAAAAGTGTAAATTCAGTGGTTGTTTGAGCATCCAAACTCATTTGCTCAACCAGTTTGGGGTGTGAATATCTATTAGAAATGGATATTATTTTTGCGGTTCTGTCAAGTGATGCTAGTTGTGAAGAAATGACACACTCGACCTTTAAAAGTACAGTTCACACAGAAACGAAAAAAAAATGTGTATACTCAAACTAATTTTAATGACATTATTCCATCTGTGAAATACCGTTTAAGATGAGCATGAAGATCAGAACGCGACAGACTATTCACAGGGATTACCAATAGAATGCTGATGTACATTTTTCCAACTAGTCTTTACCACAAGACACCTCATTCCTGTTGTCATGAGAAAAGTGCTATAAAATTGAGGTGCCCCCTCTACAACTCCGAACATTACATGTAGAACAATGCCTTTCATGCCATAAAGTCTTTATGACATTACCCACATACTATATTTTTGTTACTTCCTATGTTCTTATGTTATTTACTGGGAAATGTATGAGCCCTGTTTACAAGTCAAGTAAAGTTTCCACACATTTTCTGCCTTTAGGGTCCACTCACATTGCATGTCGAATTAATGGCCTATATACACACCATTGTCCATCACATTAGGAAAATTCTTATTTATTTTTTATATACTTTGCCAGCTTTAAAACAACTAGCGTGTCTAAAGCACTAGATTGTTAACCCAGACGTCTGATTTCGAAATGCTTTTGCAAACGTGGCGTAATTGCTGAGATCATTAAGTGCAGGTTCCTGAAATTCCTCGCCACATAATACGGAAGGCTGAGCTGAAACTATGATGCCTGCGCAGTAAATCTCCCCTGCCTGCTGTACAGCTTGATTATGATGAGGAATTAAAGCTCTGCCTTTGATAACGGCTGGGTACTAGTTGCTAATGCTCAGTGATCCATAGCAATGGGAGAACAGAAGGAGCCGACGCACGCTTCAGTGCCACAGTGGTATAAAAGCAGACTTCTGTTCAGCAGCGTTACTGAGGCAGGCTTCAGTGGTCTGTGTTTTAAAGCTAAAATGGTTCATAAATGTGATCCCTGTCTGTCCACAGCCCCAGCGCAGCTCTCACACTCACCCACATCAGCTTATAAACTCTCTGAACCCTGCAGGTTTCACTCTCTCACTTTTCTCTTTATTTGTCTCTGTATTGCCTTCCTCTTATAATTGAATGTGTATTATAACACAGCTATCTTGAAAACTTTGATTCTGATTAGTCTATCACAGAATTCAATTGCCAAATATTTTGTGTACTTACTGCTAAATTATAGACTTAGACTTTCTTATTACCCTGTATGTAATATATTTAAAGGGGTCGTATGAAGTTGTTGAAAATAACATTATTTGGTGTAATGCAATGTGTTTATGCGGTTTAAGTAAAAAAAAAAATATATATATATTTTCCACATACTGTACATTATTGTTGCTTCGCCTTTCTGAAATGTGTCGATTTTTCAAAGCTCATCGTTCTATGAAGCGAGGCTTGCTCTGATTGGCTAGCTATCCAGTGGGTTGTGATTGGCTGAATACCTCAAGCGTGAGATGGAAATGTTGCGCCCCTTACCGTATTGTGATTCCGTGTCCCGGTACGATGACACAAAAACAATAAAACCCATTAT
Source organism: Gymnocypris eckloni scoliostomus (assembly GCA_027564155.1). Classification (NCBI taxonomy): domain Eukaryota; kingdom Metazoa; phylum Chordata; class Actinopteri; order Cypriniformes; family Cyprinidae; genus Gymnocypris; species Gymnocypris eckloni. The sequence goes on from CM050431.1 coordinate 12,225,667, forward strand.
AAATGAGGCATTTGTTGCAACAATTACACAATTACTGATTATAATGACTTATACTGTCTTTTTACGCATCGCGTTGCATCACGCCATGTAAACATTACCATGTTTGCATTTGTGATTGGAGAAACGACAAACAACAAGAACTACTCTACACTGCTCAAAACTCGCGTTTGAATCCTTAGTTATGAGTCAGAAGTGCCAGACTGTCCTTGCCAAGTTGGAATTGCCCCACTTAATAGAAACAGCCTTTGTGCATAGCTGGCAGAATACTTCCAGGTTCAATGAAATAGTTATCCGTAAAATGCGCTGCACACACTCTAATATTTGGGTTGAACTGTTCTGGAACAGTGTTGTAAATACAACTTAACTACAGATTTGTAGTTGTGTTCACTTTTGGAAGCCCAAAGTAGTTTTGCTTTCACAACGAAAAACAGCGTCTCCAGGACATGGTGCCAGTGGCAGCAACAATACTACAGCGAGAATAAAAATCACGCCCTCTTTCTTTGCTTATACATTTGGGCGGTATTATACAAATCTCACACACAGTGATGTAGACATGTTGGGGCGTGTTTGAATGAGCTGTTTTAGCGGGGTGTGAACGAGTCTTAACTTTGATAAATAATATCTCTTTGGTTTTGAGACTTTAGTCTTTGCAACTTCAGGGATCTTATTTATGCACAAACCGCTTGTAACACTCCAAAGAGAAAGAAAAACTTGAAATCGCATCATATGACCCCTTTAATATACTACTATATGTATTTCTTTTTTTAATTCACAAAATAAAATTTTTAAACACAAATTCTCTGTTGTGGTTAGAGTTAGATTTTTGTGACTTTTGCTGCTGTTATTGTGAGTTTTTCTGCCCTGTCAGCAGCTGCTTCCAGATGTGGACTTACCAATTCCAGCTCCTTCATTACTACTCAGGCACATACAAGATATACGGCCAAGGGGTCTGCACAGAACCACAAGATGCTTTGAGACCTCAGCAGGCAAAGTGTCAAGGGATATTTGTGATGCTGGCATGAAATGTTGCAAACAAGCTGTACTTTTATTTGTCATTAGGGTTGAGGAGGAGAGAATGTTGACGTTTCTGTGAGCTATGAGATCAGGCCCTGACAATTTGTCTGTTGTTGGAGTTTTGTTTGAGGAAATGGGGAATGGAAGCCCCTTGTGAGTCATCTTGGTTTGACTGCTCAGAGGTGAAAGAGTTTGGTAGAGAAAATAAATAAGACCATATGGTTACAGTTCTTTCAGCAGTTAGATTTGTCTGATACTGATAGGTCAACATCCCTGTCACTCATACTCAGCTCTCTCTCTCTCTCTCTCTCTCTCTCTCTCTCTCTCTCTCTCTCTCTCTCTCTCTCTCTCTCTATATATATATATATATATATATATATGTATGTGACCCTGGACCACAAAACCAGTCTATAAGTGTCAGTTTTTCGAAATTGAGATTTATACATCAACTAAAATCTGAATAAATAAACTTTCCATTGATGCATGCCATGGTTTGTTAGGATCGGACAATATTTGGCCAAGATACAACTATTTGAAAATCTGGCATCTAAGGGTGCAAAAAAATCTAAATATTGAGAAAATTGCCTTTTAAGTTGTCCAAATGAAGTTCTTAGCAATGCATTTTACTAATCAAAAATTAAGTTTTTATATATTTATGGTAAGAAATGTATTAAATATCTTCATGGAACATAATCGTTACTTAACATCCGATTTTTGGCATAAAAGAAAAATCTATAATTTTGACCAATACAATGTTATTTTGGGTATTGCTACAAATATACCCCAGCGATTTAAGACTGGTTTTGTGGTCCAGGGTCACACATATATATATATATATATATATATATATTAAAACATATTTTTTTTTAAATAGACTAGTCTGTGATTTGCTTGAACAACTAGTAAAATAATTGGTCCAGAAGCTTTCTATAATCAGGTAGGTTTGGGGTTGATCTGACCCGGTTTGACATGTTTTAGTAGTTTAAAAATTGTTTATGAACTTTTAACTAGTTTACTCTCAAAAACAGTGCACAATGTTATGCAATGGCAAAAATACGTCCATTTAAATGCTGTATCTGCAATAGTTTACAGATCTAAAACATTCTAAGATGGTTTTACCATGCACAACTCCTAATAGCCCTTTGTGGATGGCTAATCAGTTGTTGTCAATCTTGACCTTGCTAAGGTAATATTTTTTAAAAGTAATCATTTTGTCAACAAAAATGAATAGAAATCCCTCAACACAATCACACAAAAAGGTAGAAACTGGAGTCTGCTAAAATCCAGTAAAGCAAAATGAGGCAGAGATTCACTAAAGGAAATAAACAGAGAGCAGTGGACTGATGTGTGTTTATCAGACAGCGAGTAAAGCCCAGCTGGCTTCCATTTGGGTAGGTATGGGCCAGAGGCCAGGATGGAGCAGAGCTCAGTTGCACTCAGCTCAAATGAACACAGCGCTTCTCCTCACTAAGACCCAGTCCTGACCCTCTTTGATGTCATATGCTGCTCTAGTCTCCTCAGACAGCCCTGTATAATTACCAGGCCACATAATAAGACCACTTGGCTCCAGCTCTAACTTGTAAAACACGCACACACAAACACATGCTGCTGACCGCATGTGCATTCTCAGATACGTGAACACAGCGTGCATGCAAAGTGATGATCTAGCAAAATGTACTGGTGCAAATGAGCATCAACATTGTAGTGTTGTTGCATCAAGACAATTTAGAAATGGCTATGAAAGCAAAGCTCTCTTTAATCCCTGTGTAACTTTTCTTTTCTTTCTCTCCTTTGTGTTTGTGTCTTTTGGCCTCAGATGGGAATAAAACCGGTGAGCAGACAGCACAGAATTCAAACACCCCACCCATGGAAAAGACAGGAGACGTGGAGAATGGCAACAACAACAACTGCTTGTCCCAACCGGACCTCACTAGCACTCCTGGTAAAAGCATAACATGTAAGCATGAAACAATTGGACTACGTTACCAAGCAGCCCTTTGCAGTTTGTTTGTACTTGGTCCGTCTGTTCCATTTTTATAGAAGCATATGAAATGATGAGGAAATTAGGACTGATGACACTGGCCAGAGGGACAGAGATGTTAAGGTCATTGTTATAAAACAACTTGGGTCTTGATTAGGATTTGATCCTAAATTCTTTGTATTTCATCCTATGTCAAGAGAGAGAAAAAAATTGGTATTTATAAAGACAAAAGAGCATTTATACCAACTATAGAGCATGCATATAAACTTTTTGGGTCCCAACACTATTAAAATGTATTCAAATGAAAAGACAAATAGACACCTATTTCTGACTATACCGGTGCTAAGGAGACTGTGGTGTGTCTGTGACTGTGTAGATATATAGGCTGGGTGTGTTCTAGTAAGTAGGCTGTGACTAAGTCCTCTGACTAAGGGGTAGGTTGATATAACCTGAAATAACTACATACATATAATGAGCACACTGACTAATCACACACTCAGCTGTGTTCGTTTTTATCTACAGCTCTGTGTATAAACACATTTATAAAACGGTAGAGCAGAAATATTGCTGAAACTCAGACATTTATAGCAGACGCTTTTATCCAAAGCGACAACAATTGAGGAATACAACACTACTTTATAAAGAGGCAAACAGTCACAGGAAGTGCTTGTAATACAACATTTCAGGCATTGACCAGAGGAAAAACTAGCTAGACAGGGAGAGGTTAAGGAAAGAGAGCAAAAGGTGTTGTATTTTTTCTTAAGAAGAAGCAGAAGTCAAGTGAAGATAGAAGAGATGAGTTTTCAGATGTCGCTTGAAAATGAGTCAGAGAACAGTTTACCCACCCATAACCTGAAATAACTACATACATATAATGAGCACATTGACTAATCACACACTCAGCTGTGTTCGTTTTTATCTACAGCTCTGTGTATAAACACATTTATAAAACGGTAGAGCAGAAATATTGCTGAAACTCAGACATTTAGCAGACGCTTTTATCCAAAGCGACTAACAATTGAGGAATACAACAAGCGATACTTTATAAAGAGGCAAACAGTCACAGGAAGTGCTTGTAATACAACATTTCAGGCATTGACCAGAGGAAAAACTAGCTAGACAGGGAGAGGTTAAGGAAAGAGAGCAAAAGGTGTTGTATTTTTTCTTAAGAAGAAGCAGAAGTCAAGTGAAGACAGAAGAGATGAGTTTTCAGATGTCGCTTGAAAATTGTCAGAGACTCAGCATTCCGGATAGGGGTGGGAAGTTAATTCCACCAGCCAGGAATGGCGAATGAAAACGATCTGGAATGTGATATTGTGCCTCTCTGTGATGGCACCACGAGGTATGCACCATTGCACTGGTAGTTTTACAGTTATTGGAGGGGGGGCTGACTGTGACTTCCTGTAAGTGTTATTCCATGAGGAATAAATAGATCCATGCAGGACACCGACGAGACAGCCGTGAGTGTGGTTGCGCACTGTCGCAGGTTGTGTGAAATTTACTGAGAATAAGTATGGTAAGGACAGGTCCTTACTGTATGTGTGTGGTAGGTGAGGTCTTGTTTTGGTTGTCCAGTTTGAGACCGTGTGCTGACACATTCCAGACACCTACTGCTGCTTATTTACAGGAATAATTGTGCTGGGGCGGCTACAGCTGAGCTCTGCGGCCATTTCCTCTCACCTTCATCTCCTCCTGGAGACCATTACAGTACATCTGAGCATATGACCAGCTAAACTTTATCTTGCAGGAAACCAAGGCACAGACTAAAAACAAAATTGGTTTCAAGTACCGTGACTGGAATTCTTGCGGAGACTTTGAGAGTGGAAAGGCTTGTAACATGATCTCATTGTCTCTTCACAGTCTAGCAGTAATTAATTTAGAAAAGTTCACAAAAGTTAAATAGTCTTGAAGGCATGTGTTTAATAGGCATGTGGTAGGTGATCACGCTAACCTGGTGGACGTTAACTACTCATTTGGTAATGATACTAAGAGCACAGCTCATGTTTGCCCACTTCCACAAATCTGTCACACTTTAGTGTGTCATAATGTGTAGATTTGGTGTGACGGTATGACATTGCCTCTCTAAAAGTTCCCAGTAATGAGCTGGCCAGTGCAGTGCTTTGACAGGCTGACAATTCAGGATCTGAGTGCAGTGTGAGTGAAGTGAAAAAGAAAGTGAAAACATGAGTTCAGGTTCAGGTCCTCTAGCAGAATCTGTGTTGATGTCATGTAAGTGAAGATTACTTTTATAAAACCATTAGCTAAAAAATGCTCGCTTCTACTATTACAAATGTTTTAGGGCGTAAAAAGATTGGTGCTTATAGATTTTTTTTCTGAGCTTAATATCCAACGTTTGCATGAATACACTTAATACAAGGCCTGGTTAAAGGGTTAGTATACCCAAAATGAAAATTATGTCATTAATTACTCCCCATGATTCAACCCGTTCCAAACCCGTAAGACGTCATCGTTGGAACACAAATGAAGATGTTTTTGTTTGAATCTGAGACTCTCCATAGACAGCAACGACATCAGGGTGAGTCATTTTTTGGGGGGTGAACTAACCTTTTAATATATTAACAGTCTTGGAAAAAATCTGAGATGAGACTAATTGGTCTTAAGAAAGTCCTTTAGTATTGTTTGCATTAGGCAAGAGACAGGTCTGTCCACTGGCTTGAAATTCTCTCATTGGTCTTAGGCCACTGGGTCATCCATATTCATGAGCCATGGGATGAATTTAAAGACACGACTTTTCTCTAAAGTCCAGTTAGCCTAATCTACCTATGACATCTGGTTTTAAACTCACCCTGTGTGATGCAATTGCAAAATAACTGTAATCAGCACTGGCTGTCTAGACTGCTGCAAGATATGAATGAATCGATCACATGACCGTACCTCTCTTCTGATTGTCAGAATGCCAGCTAGGAAAATGATGACCGGGGAGTTCCATATACTGTATAAACAGGGAAAATCGGCTTTTGATATGGCTTGATAAAAATTGAATTTGGTCATTGAGTAGTCTCGTTGTATATCCCACCTATCTCTGTCCCATTCTGGTCCTTTCAGTGAATCATTCAGCTTCAGCAGGGCTTTAAGCTCCGTCCCTGTGTCTCAATCATCACATCATCTATTATCACTGTTCAGAGGGGCCGGCATCAGGGGAAATAAACGACTTAAAGGAAGAGGGGAAATGCTAGCTTAAATTATAGCTTTAAAATTCCCTGATTAGAGTCTTCATCGCTGGAGATTGTCATTGAAATGAGCTCAGGCAGAACGGGATTAAAGACTACTTGGTCTCTCTCTTGTGAACTTCCTGTATGCTGTATTTTTTGTTTGAGGCCACCCTGTAAAATCTGGCTCTGCTCCTCAAAGAGCCGTATCATTTATCCTTGCCACATTTAGATGTTTTCTTTTTCTTTTCAGTTTTGCCAACAACAGACATCCTTGTTTAAAAAGTAGGGGATTTCCTTCTCACTGGTGTGAAGATATGGTGCTTTTATTTGCACCATCTGTTCTACACATTGGTATTTTTCATTTATTTATTTTTGCTCTTGAAGCTGTCATGCGTTTGTATTTTCATTTTTATTAATGAAAAAATGCTGACTCACTGGTTTCTGAGACCCTGCGGGTTTTAAACGGAAGGTAGTGTTACTCACGGCTGTTTGGGGCAGTGGGGGACTTTAAATGAGGTGTTACGGGAAACCTGGGGCCCTGGGCAGGGAATTTAAGATGAGATAATGCAGCTGACATCTGGGGGCCTCAGGGGCCCAGAGAGGCACATGTTCAGATTATATAGTGGGTCCTGAGTGGTTCTGCACACCTAAAGAAGCTTGACATCTCAGGGGCTGAATTGTGCATTTTAGACAGAATGGGTGATCCTGAGAGCAGTTGATCCAAGGGCTTCATGTATGATTTTGGAAAATATATCATTTTTATTTTTAAAAATGAAATATACTATTAAACTTTTTTACAAGCAACCTGAAGATGATCCACCCCTTGTCTGAACATCCCCACCCACAGATGATTTCAGACTGCAGTGTAAGGCACCAATGAACTATTATTTTAACAGTGGAAGACTATTTATTTATCTAGCAGCCATATCACCCTGCAGTCCAAGACTGAATCCATTCAGCTAAGCAGGGTTGAGCCTGCTCAGTACCTGGATGGAGACCTCCTGGGAAAACTAATCATCTTTTCCACTGTTCAGAGGGCCGCATCAGTTCACTTTGGGGGTTTTCCACTGGGTACTGTACCTTGTACAGCTTTAAAATTCCTGATTAGAGTCTTCAAGCTGAGATTGTCATTGAAATGAGCTCAGTGTAAACTCTGCTGATCACTGATTGGCCGGAGAGAATCGTCATTACTGCGTCACTGAACTTTTTGTTTGAGGCCACCCTCGGGTTCTGCTCTCAGCTAGATTTAAATCAGCACAGCCAGCGAAGGAGATCGGACTCAACTTTTTCTGTTTAAACAAACGCACATTTTGCATCAGACCACAAAATAGCAGTGTCGGATTGTCTGTTGAGGAAGTTCTTCCTCTGTTGATAGCCGAGGTGCGGATCCAGCGAGAGCTTGATGTTCTACACATTGGATTTTTCCTTATTTATTTTTACTTTGAAGTTGCTATATTTACAGAGTATGTTTTCTGTTTATATTTTACCTCTGTATCTGTGTTTCTGCTTCAATTAAAAACAATCTGATCGAATAAGTGTTTCCAGACTATATTAAATATGTATCATTGTATGAGCACGTAATGAACCTCTTTAAAAGACAAGATGATTAATGCAGCGATTATAAAAACCATCACATAAATAAACAAGGGATACATTGTACATTTTGAAATATTCAAAAGTTTATTGATAATTCACTTTACAGAACACGCTGCATGAATAGTTAACATTTTAGACAGAACATCCTGAGAGCAGTTGATCCCTGCTCTCCTCATCTAACAAAATATATTATTTTAACTGTTAAAATGTCACCACAGTCTCTGCTGCTGAAGATGATCACAAGCATTCTCATAGACCTCCACACCATTGTTGTTAAAAACATCCACATGCCGAGTGAAGAAGAACTATTCCGTCTCCTTTCTTTGTTGTGAGTTTGTTTGTGGTGCGTTTACGATGATGTCAGTGGCAGTAGAGGCGCAATTATAACTAGCGTGAATAATCACCCTGCAGTCCAAACTGGTGGAAATGCAAACCCACTGAAGCTAAGCAGGGTTGGGCCTGGTCAGTACCTGGATGGGAGACCTCCTGGGAAAACTAAGTCGCTGCTGGAAGAGGTGTTAGTGAGATCAGCAGGGGGTGCTCACCCTGCAGTCTGTGTGGGTCCTAACACCCCAGTATAATGACAGGGACACTATTCTGTCAAAAAGCACCGTCTTTCGGAGATGTTAAACCGAGGTCCTGAGCCTCTGTGGTCATTAAAAATCCCAGGATATCCTTCTAAAAAGAGTTGGGGTGTAACCCCGGCATCCTGGCCAAATTCCCCCGTTGGCCTCTGACCATCATGGCCTCCTAATAATCCCCATAGAACGATTGGCTTTATCATTCACTCTGTCTCCTCTCCACCAATAAGCTGGTGTGTGGTGGGCGTTCTGGTGCAATATGGCTGCTGTCGCATCATCCAGGTGGATGCTGCACAGTGGTGGATGAGGAGACTCTCCCTTCCATGTAAAGTGCTTTAAGTACCTTAAAAGAAAAGCGCTACATAAATGTAAGGAATTATAATTATAATTATTTAAAGAGAAGAGACCTTCAGTAAAGCCTTTTCTAAAGATAATTATTTCCTCTGTTATTTACCTCCTGTCATTTGTCATCAGCTTCACACTCTCATTCTGTCTACCTCTCATCCTTTTTTCCGGTGTTCTGTGGTTTTTGGGTACAAGGTAAATAATGAAAGCTGATTCAATTGATAGTAGGCGGACAGCCAGTCCCTTCCAGTATCGTATATGTATATCATTTTTTTTCAAGATATGAGAGCACAAGACACGTCGTAGTTTTGCTCTCTGATTTTCAGCAGAGAAAATTCTGGCTTGTGTAGAAATTTCTGTCTTTCTGGCAGATGCCCAGGAGACCGACTGACGCTGCCTGTTTACTGCCCCAAACACAAATGCGCACAAACAAGTAACATCCCCAAGTCAAATACCTCATCCAAAAACTGCAGCACAGGATAACACAAATATGCCCCAGTATTATTGTGGATTCAATTCCTGACCACCAACTTAAAAAAAAAAATGCCCAGTGGTATTTAAATATGTTTACACCCTTTAATTTGAATTCAATTTTATTTAGGTCAAAAAAGTTTGAAATGCTGTGGGTGTAACTCAAGCAGTGTACAATCCAGTGCTGTTCTGAGAACCGCTAATGCATCTATTTAACCTTGAAATAGGCACTTTGAAAGCAAGTTTGGATGAGTCAGAGTGAAAATGTGTTTTTGTCAAACTGTTTCTTAAAAGGTTTTATCTTTATTGAAAATGTTTCATTTTTCTTTGGCTGGATTTGAAAAGCCATTGTGTTATTTTCTAACAAGTTTCATTGTCATCTTCTCACTGAGCCACTCTGTGTCAAAAGACCTAGTCTTACCCTTACAAAAGAGTGGAGCTTTCACACAGTAGCCTTCATCGAGTGCTTGGCATTCACACTTAAATGCATTTATGTATTGTTATACATTGTAGGAGGAATTTAGTTTTAATGTCTATTGTTTTACTTCACAAAAACTCCTACAGCAATATCCAGATATTTATTGAACAAAGCATGTGTACCCTTAGTTCAAAACACGTGTGTACTTTATTTTTATCTTGTATCATTATGTTATTTATATTTTTACGTGTACCTTCATCTCTGTGATTTGCAAGCACTGCTTCTTGAGAAGAGAGATGTACATCTGGGATTGTGTGTTTAAAGAGATCAATGGTTACTAATAAACACTATCTATTTATCAACATAATGTTTTGAATTAATGTTACTGAAATAATCTCTTATGCTCACCTAAGGCTGCATTTATTTGATCACAAATACAGTAAAAACAGTAATACTGTGAAATAGTACTGCAGTTTAAAATAACTGTTTTCTATCTTAACCTAAAATGTTCAGTAATTTATTCCTGTGATTTTTTGTGAGTTTTATTTTCATGATTTCTTGATAAATATAAAGTTCAAAAGAAGAGCATCTATTAGAAATGTTTTTTGTAACTTTTTAAATGTCTACTCACTTTTGATCAGTTGAGTGCCTTCTTGCTGAAAACAAGCAGTAATTTTGATAAAAACATCTTAGTTTCCCCATTACGTTTGAATGGTAATTGTAGATGCCGGACCACAGTTGTGCTGTGAACCTCTCCAGCAGCTGGCGATGTAGATGAAGTATTTCAGATTTACTGTCTTTGTCTCTGTATGAAAGAATCACAAAGAATCACACATCACCGCTTCTAATGTCAGATGTAAATCCAATGTGAACTGTAACGGTTTCTGAAGGGCTGATCCTCCAACTAGAGCTGGCAAGCTCAAGATCATACACATTAAAGCCTGGCAAACAACGAGGATGGAAGTTCATTATAAACACCCCGCCATTCCTACACCCAACATATGGACTCAAGGGAGATGTTTACCTGCTTGAAAGAAGGAACTGCTTTCACTTCTAAAGAAATGCTGGCTTTCAGTCTTTTCATAGACTCTGACATATAATGCACGTCATGAAGTTATCTTTTTTTCTTCTTTATTACAAACCGAACATCTGGAGTAATGTTTGAAATGGAAAAATATCCAATCAGAGTGAATTTGCTTGTGGTCTGACCTCGGCCAGGCTCCAACACCAGCACACTGTGGGCATGTGTCCGCAGCCATTATCTAATGTAGCTGACAGTTCTGTCTTCTAGAGACCTTCGAGCGTCAGACTCTGTTAATAGAACGAGGTGTGTTTGTGTATGTTTTCCCTGGACTCTATCAAGTCCACATGCCTCCGCATGGGCACCAGATGTCTTGAACTCTGGCTCTCTCAATATTCCCTTCAGTCATTTCTCATATGACCTGAAACATGCGTTAAGGTCAAAAAAATGTTTAGTGCAGCAATAAGATGGGATTAAAAACTATCATCATTCACAAAAACATATAACAAAATATTTCACGCAAAAGGTCCATTTAGCCTTTCTCTGATTTGGGGGTTTGTTTCCTTTGGCTCGGAAGGTCTGCATTTCACATAGTTTTTATTTCTTCCAGAATAATTAGCCTTTTGCAGTGCGCAAGAGTAAAATATACGAAGTACTGTAGACTGCTTGCCAAAGTCAACTCCACGAGCAGTTTGTGGAGGAACACTAGAACATTTGTAGGCTGTAAACTCGCAGGGAGACGGTGTCTGAACTTCAGAACGCCAAACTTTTGGCCTCATCCTCACACCCAATGCAAAAAAGACTGTCGTTTTAATCATAACGTTAGTCGTAAGTTAGCTGATATACCTCTCCTTTTGTTTTCATTACCCTGATCAGACTGCACTGTGGCATATTGTTGTACGCACTCTTTTGTTTTCGATGGCAGCCTGTGTGGATTGTGGTCCACTTTTCAAACAATTGTCCACCATACGGTGCCCAGATTCAAGAGCTTAATTGAGTATTTGTTGAATCAGTGCCTGTGCCCGAAACAAAGCATTTATTTTTAATTGGAGCCGAAAAATGTTTCTGACTTTTTCGAGACATTCAAGTTTAGAGAGAGTGGCTGAAGTCAGAACGTTTGCAGATATCATATTTTCCAGAAAATAAGTTGCACCTGATTAAGTCTTACAAGTCACATTGTATTATTATATTCAGAAATAATGTAAAATGCCAATAATTATAAAAAATTAATAATTACCAATATAAGCCATTTAGTTCCCCTCACTCCACAACAAATCATTTGAATTGAATGGTCTTTAGAACAAAACAGGAATGGTAGTTATAAGTATAAAACTAATATAAATTATAGTAGCATTCAGTATGAACAGCATTTATCATAAATGCCAAGAGTAAACTAATTTATTTTAAACTAAACTACCGGCATGTGGGAAATATGCTATTCAAATAAACTTAGGTTTACTTCACGCACCACTTCCATTTTTCTCTCATTAATTCAATTATATAGGTCACTTTAGAACATGTTACAGCACGTTTCAGAGGAAGAAAACATCTTGACATCCTATGTTTAAGACTCTTTACTGTAGAGCTTGATTATTGCATTGATTTTAAAGCCATTCTCTACTATAAAATCCCCAGTATTTGGACCCCTAGACATCTGCGGTTTGATTTATTTTTCATTTTCGAGGCACACAGTAATGTGCTTGATTTGTGTATGTTGTCTTGTCATTTGCTCTCTGTGGGAAACGAAGCATAGCGGTGATCTCATATTGTTTGTTTGTTCCTTTGTGTACTCTTCCTGCAACTCTGAAGCAATAATATGCAAATCCATTCTGGTCTCTTGATCTCGGTTTTTTAATTCCTTTTTCTTTGTTTGTTTGCTTGTCTGTTTGTTTTGGACTGTTTCTCTTTGGTCCTTTGAAGCTGGTTGGGGGGAAAGCCATCATACTGAAACGATACACAACCCAAAATGAAAGGAAGCATTATGAGCAAACAAACAGTAGAAGAGAAAGATGAACTTGATAGAGTAACTAAGACAGTGAATCTGAAATCATGAGCCGTATCATTGTGTCTAGTCTTAGTCGACAGTCTAGACCCCATGCTTACTGCTGACCAGCAAGCACCGAGCGGATATTGTAAACACATGCGCTTTTCCCGTCAGGACCCCTGTCCATACTGAATGCTGAAGGCTCTTTCCCAGAAACCAACTCTACTCCGGCATAAATCTCTTGTTTCCTCCTGTGGTTGACCTGTTGAAAACACTAGGACTGGGAGATAAATTGAATTTACTGGTTTTGTTGTTGATTTATAAAATTAAGCAACATGTGCTTTTTATATACTCATTAGGTTTCATAAAACCTCGTTGGACTAGTTTTGTGATCTGACAGATGTTTTAATAGTCTCTGATTTAAAGTAGCAAAAAGTTCAAACTTTTAATTAATTCCAAATTTATCTTCAAAAGTTTATAACTCTACAAATATATATGTGTGTGGATAATATTTTTATAATAATCATAAATTAGTAAAACAATTAATCAGTTAAATGTTTTATAAATACTGTAAAGGTAATGTTAAAATATAAACCGTTAAAAGTGTAAATTCAGAAATACCGAGACACACACTACTGTTCAAAAGTTTTGAATCAGTAAGAATTTGTTTTATTAATTAATAGTTTTTATTCAGCAACCATCTATTAGAATGACCAAAAGAACCACAATAAATAAACTAATTAATTAAATAATTATAATAATAATGTATTATGGTTTCCACAAAAATATTAGGAATAACAGCTATTTTCAACACTGATAATAAATGTTCCCTATCAGTCAGTCACGTTCGACGTAACGTCAGAGTGACTGACTAATGGGATCTCGCCGGAGAGCCCAATCACCTTCGAGTGTTAACAAAACAAGTCAATGACAGTTGGCGTGCGTGTTTCGCCACGCCACTCCGCCGCGTGCGGGTATAAAGGAGAGCGGCGTGCAAACGCACATCAGCTTTTCGCTCGGAGCCGAGCCATTGCAAGTCTCCAGAGTGTTCGCAAGACGAGTCTCACAGAAGCGTTGGTGTTACAGGCGTCAGCGGAGGTCGCTGTCCAGTGCTGCTTTTTCTTTGCGGTCACGCTGCTACCTCCCCTCGGCGCTTCAGCGCTCCTAAAAGAGATATTAAAAAAAAAAAAGAGCAATCTAAAAGAGCTCCACGAGCGACGGGCGTCTTTTTAAAGATGGCTTCCCGCTCGTGCGTTTCTGGATGTGGTCGTTTCCTGACTCCATCTGATGGTCACGATCGCTGCCCTCGTGCTTGGGCTTTAGGCACGCTGAGGCAGCGCCAGGATGAGTCATGTTCTCACTGTGGGAACATGACCATGGCGATGTTGCGCTCCAGATACCTCCTCGCTAGACGTGGGGGTATCCCCCTTGCTCTGCCCCGTTCTAGTTCCTCCGGACGGAGGACTACTCAGGGCCAGGGTGATTTGAGGATCACAGTGAGAGCTTCCCGTCGAGTACGCCTCCGCTGGGCCTCTCACTCCTCGAGCACATCGCACCGCCTGGGGTTCCCGGATGAGTATGCGGGGTCCTCGGACAGGGCGGGGCCCAGCATCTCATTCGGTGCCCCAGCAGATGACGGGATATCGATCACTGCATCGGGGGATGAGCTAGGTTCTGGAGAGGACGATTCGGCTGCGCTGCCTCCGTCAGGAAGAGTAGCGTTGCCCGAGTCAGATCCAGAACTGACCGCTATGCTTTCCCGGGCCGCTGAGAGCATCGGGCTGCACTATAGGCGTCCGCCTTCTCCCGAGCGCTCAAGGCTGGATGATTGGTTCCTGGGGGCGCAGGCCGAACGTCGGCAACCGCCCCCTGGTTCCTTTCTTCCCGAAAGTGCATGAGGAGGTGACTAGGTCTTGGAAGGCATCTTTTTCTGGCCGAAACAGGCCTAGTGCCTCCTCCGTCCTCACCACCCTCGACGGTGGAGCAGCCCAAGGGTATGTGGAGGTCCCCCCAGTCGAGCGCGCCATTGCCATGCAGCTTTGCCCGCAAGGCACTGCCGCCTGGAGGGGTAATCCACGCCTTCCGTCCAGGGCCTGTAAGTTCTCGTCCGCTCTAACGGCCAAGGCTTACGGTGCTGCTGGACAGGCCGGTTCCGCCCTGCACGCCATGGCCCTCCTGCAGGTCCACCTGGCCAAGGCATTAAAACAGCTGCATGAGGGTGATGCTGACCCAGGTGTGTTGCAGGAACTGCGCACAGCGACGGACCTCGCACTAAGGGCGACGAAAGTCACGCGGGCCCTGGGTCAGACGATGTCCACATTAGTGGTCCAGGAGCGCCACCTGTGGCTGACCTTGGCGGATATGAGGGAGTCCGACAAGCACCGCTTCCTGGACTCCCGATCTCCCAGGCCGGCCTATTCGGCGAAGCGGTGGAGGACTTTGCCCAACAGTTCTCCGCCGCACAGAAGCAGACGGAGGCGTTCGTCACATCCTGCCCGGCGGTCCGCTGCTGTCTCCACCCCACCGGCTGCAGCCTCCGTCTGCTCGCCGAGGGCGCCCTCCTGCTGCCTCCACCTCCGCTCCAGCTCGGCCACAACAGCAGCCTGCACTACGGCCGCAGCGTGGAGCTGGCCGCAGGAGACGGCGCAGCCTGCCTCCGCCCCTGCCAAGCCCGTGAAGCGCCAGGCAGGCGGCGGCCCCTGAGACGGGCGACCCGGAGCCTTTGGATCCTGCTCTTCAGGAGATGGTGACCGCACCACTCCTTCCCCGGAGGAGGGCCGGGTGGAGAATCTTGTTTCCTTTTTGTTCTGGCCCCCTGGGTCAGTGGTACCCAAAACTTCAATAAAGAGCAGTTTCCTTTTCCTCCGGGTCCCAAGAGGGCGAGGATGGCAGTGTACGAGACCTCGCCTCCACACGTCCCTCTCTCTTCGCCAGTGGGCAGCAGGGTCCGTCCGAGGACGCACGCCTTCTCCCGCATCCCCTGCCCAACTATGGAGCCAGGTCAGTGTCACACCACACTCAGACCCCACTTCGAGACGCACTGCCTTCGAGTCGGGCCCCTGTGCTCTCCATTTCGCTGCCCCACCTGGGTATGTCAGTGACTCCCTGGTCCCGCTTGTACGGTCCCTGGGGCCTGGCTAGAGCTCCCCAGGCCGCCTCGCTGGCTCCTGAGGACTATCAGACTCGGCCACGCGATTCAGTTCGCCGGCGTCCCCCAAGTTCAGGGGCATTCGGTTCACCTCAGTGTTGAGCAAGGATGCCCCTGTCTTGCGGCAGAAGTCGCGGTCCTACTGGCGAAGGACGCGATAGAGCCGGTCCCTCCAGCCGAGATGAAGTCAGGGTTCTACAGCCCCTACTTCATCGCACTCCAAGAAAGACGGTGGGTTACGACCAATCCTGGACCTGCGTGTTCTGAACCGGGCCCTTCACAAGCTCCCTGCTCAGGATGTTGACGCAGAGACGCATCTTTCAATGCGTCCGTCCCTTCGATTGGTTTGCAGCAATCGACCTGAAGGACGCCTACTTCCATGTCTCGATCCTCCTCGACACAGACCGCTTTCTCCGCTTATGCTCGAGGGGCGAGCATACCAGCACAAGGCCCTTCCCTTCGGGCTATCCCTGTCGCCTCGTGTCTTCACCAAGGTCGAGAAGCAGCCCTTGTACCGTTAAGGGAAGCAGGCATTCGTATCCTCAACTACCTCGATGACTGGCTCATCCTGGCCCAGTCTCGAGCACTGTGCGAACACAGGGATATGGTGCTCAGTCACCTCAGCCGGTTGGGACTTCAGGTCAACCGGGAAAAGAGCAAACTCTCCCCTACGCAGAGGATCTCTTTTCTCGGCATGGAGTTGGACTCGGTCAACCTCACAGCACGTCTCTCAGAGGAGCGTGCTCAGTCAATGCTGAGATGCCTGGAGTCTCTCCAGCGCAAGAGGGCGGTTCCACTGAAACATTTTCAGAGGCTCCTGGGCATATGGCATCCTCAGCCGCTATCACGCTCGGATTGCTTCATATGAGACCGCTTCAGCGTTGGCTTCACGACCGAGTCCCGAGATGGGCATGGCGCCACGGCACATACCGGGTCTCACTCACCCCGTCCTGCCGCCGCACCTTCAGCCCATGGTCGGACCTTGCGTTTCTTCGGGCAGGAGTTCCCCAGAGCAAGTATCCAGGCATTGTTGTTTCAACAGACGCCTCTGCCACGGGCTGGGGGGCCATGTGCAACGGGCACGCAGCCGCGGGGCTCTGGACAGGGCCCCAGCTGCAGTGGCATATCAATTGCCTCGAGTTGCTGGCAGTATGGCTTGCTCTGCGCCGCTTCAGAACGCTGCTACACGAGAAGCATGTACTGGTCCGCCGACAACACTGCGACCGTTGCACATCAACCACCAGGGCGGCCCACGCCCCGCCGCATGTCGCAACTCGCCCGCCATCTCCTCCTTTGGAGTCAGAAGCATCTGAGGTCGCCGCGCTCATGTCCCAGGCGAGCTCAACCGTGCAGCCGACGAGCTCACGCCAGCACGCCCTTCCGGGAGAATGGCGACTCCACCCCGAGGTACTCCAGCTGATTTGGAGACGCTTCGGGGATGCTCAGGTAGACCTGTTTGCCTCCCCGGACACGTCTCACTGCCAGTTGTTTTTCTCCCTGTCCGAGGGGACCCTCGGTACAGATGCGCTGGCATGCAGCTGGCCTCGGGCTTACGCAAATATGCTTCCCCAGTGAGCCTTCTCGCACAGACCCTGTGCAAGGTCAGGGAGGACGAGGAGCAAGTCCTCTTGGTGGCGCCTTACTGGCCCAACCGGACGTGGTTTCCAGAACTGATGCTCCTCACGACAGCCCCTCCTTGGCAAATTCCTCTGAGGAGGGATCTACTTTCTCAGAGAGGGCACCTCTGGCACCCGCGCCCAGACTTGTGGAATCTCCACGTATGGTCCTTGGACGGGACGCCGGAGGTTCTAAGTGGGCTACCTCCAGCGGTAGTAAACACTATCACTTCTGCCAGGGCTCTGTCTACGAGACAAGCTTACAGGCTGAAGTGGAACCTGTTCGTCGATTGGTGTTCTCCCGCCGAGGACCCCGTAGATGCCCGATCGCAGTCGTGCTTTCTTTCCTGCAGGATGGGTTGGAGCGAAGGCTGTCTCCCTCCACCCTCAAAGTGTATGTCGCCATCGCCGCACATCACGATGCAGTAGACGGTAAGTCTCTGGGGAAACACGACCTGGTCATCAGGTTCCTCAGAGGGCAAGGAGGCTAAATCCTCCGCACCTCACCTGGTACCCTCTTGGGATCTCCCTCGGTCCTGTCGGCCTTGAGGGGCCCCTGAGCCTCTGCAGTCAGTAGAGC
Organism: Gymnocypris eckloni scoliostomus; assembly: GCA_027564155.1. Taxonomy (NCBI): domain Eukaryota; kingdom Metazoa; phylum Chordata; class Actinopteri; order Cypriniformes; family Cyprinidae; genus Gymnocypris; species Gymnocypris eckloni. The sequence goes on from CM050431.1 coordinate 12,243,595, forward strand.
TTAAGTTTCTGTCTCTAAAGACAGTGCTCCTCTCGGCATTGGCCACAGTCAAGAGGGTAGGGGACCTGCAAGCATTTTCGGTCGAGATTCGTGCCTAGAATTCGGGCCGGCTGACTCTCACGTTGTCCTGAGACCCCGGCCTGGATATGTGCTCAAAGTTCCCACCATGCCCTTCAGGGACCAGGTGGTGAACTTGCAAGCGCTGCCCGGGAGGAGGCAGACCCAGCCATTGCTCTGCTCTGTCCCGCTCGTGCCTTGCGCATCTATGTGGACCGCACGCAGAGCTTCAGGACCTCAGACCAGCTCTTTGTCTGCTTCGGAGGACAGCAGAAGGGAAGAGCTGTCTCCAAACAAAGACTCGCCCACTGGATAGTGGAGGCTATAGTCTTGGCCTATCAGGCCCGGCGCCACTGTGCCCCCTTGGTGTGAAAGCAGCACACTCTACGAGAGGCGTTGCTTCCTCTTGGGCTTTGGCACGAGGCGCCTCAATAGCAGACATTTGTAAAGCTGCCGGCTGGGCGACACCTAATATGTTTGCGAGGTTTTACAATCTCCGTATAGAGCCAGTGTCCTCCCGTACTTGTCTCGGATGGCCAGTAACACTGGAACCCGCCGGTGTCAATCACGCTTGCTGCGCCATTCCCCACGGACCGGATACGTGCGCCTGTTGCTTCTCAGTTCAGTTCCCCACGGCGAACCCTGTTGAAGTTCCTCCCGCACCCTCGGCAGTCAGGTGTGGCGGAGCACCAGACGCCAGGTCCAGTACTCTTACGTTGCCCAAGGTCAACCCTTGTGCTGGGCTAGGTGCCCATGTGTAGTGATTCCCCTTGATGATCCCACATGTGTATTCTTCCACGGCACGGCTCCCCTTGGTGAGCCCGTGTCTTCCTGGCAGAACCTCTGCCTTCTCTGCTGTGTAGCTATCTCACCCCAGGCAGGCTGGGTCTACCTCAGAGACTCCCGTATGTGGTACTGCCCTTGGCCAGTCCATACGTGTAATCTCCACATGATACCTCCTTATGCGGGATGTGGCTCCGTAGCGTTTCCCCCTACTTGGGGTACGCTTTCCCAGTGTTATTCTACCCACTGAGCGGAACAGCAGTGCGGTTATCTCTGCCTAAACCCTGTCCTATCATCCATCCCAACTGGTGTGGGGGGACTTGCGGCTTCTGCAGAGCACTGGAGGGGGTCAGCAATAGTGGCGTTTTCCAAGGGATCCCATTAGTCAGTCACTCTGACGTTACGTCGAACGTGACTGACTGATAGGGAACATCTCGGTTACTTGCGTAACCCCCGTTCCCTGAAGGAGGGAACGGAGACGTAACGTCCCGTCGCCATAGTTGCTGTACCACCGCTGTACGGCCGGGGCACACAGTCTCGCTCCTCAGCGAAAAACTGATGTGCGTTTGCACGCCTCTCCTTTATACCCGCATCGCTGGGCGGAGTGCGCGGCGAACACGCACGCCAACCGTCATTGGCTTGTTTTGTTAACACTCGAAGGTGATTGGGCTCTCCGGCGAGATCCCATTAGTCAGTCACTCTGACGTTACGTCTCCGTTCCCTCCTTCAGGGAACGGGGGTTACGCAAGTAACCGAGACGTTTTGAGAACTAAAATGATTTCTGAAGGTTTATTTGACACTGTAGAGTAATGACTTCTGAAGAATTGCTTTGCCATCACAGGAATAATTACTGTTGTTACTTTACTTTTACTGTTACGTTACTTTAAAAAACATTTCTAGAAATACTAGAATACATTTTGGAATTGTAGCATAATTTAAATCTTGTCAAAATGCTTCAATTTTGTTTGTATTTACTGTGTATTCTTGACTTTCTATAACCTTCTTTAAGATTTACGATGAAGTAAATCTTATTGTAGTACAAAAAATTGTAGCACACTATCTCTCCCTTTCTGTACAGTGGGATCTTTATATAAAGTTCATGGTTATTACACAATAACCCGAGGCCCTTTTTTGGAAGTTGATTGGTCCATGTGAGGACATGGCTAATTCCATTAGAAGAAACAAGATGCTAACTAAGTTTACTAGCCACAATATGCACCTGCTGTTTTTCTTTTACACATCCTCAGGCTGCAAAAGGAGAATAATTACACCGCTATAACTTTGTTCACCTTTTTGTTTGTTTTCTCTCTCTCTCAGATCAACCTCAGGCACGGTCTACACCCATACATCCCACGCTACATAACTCAGCCACATCAGCGACACTGCTGAGGAGAGACAGCAAGCCACACAGCAACGGGGTCAAAAACGGAACCTTTTCACGCGCCGCCTCATCATCCTCCTCATCTTCATCCACAGCCCCAAAAAAACCCAAGAAACTGCAGTCGAACCCATCCATCAACAGTCAGAGGAGCAAAGGAAGCTCCAAATCCAACAGCTCCCAGATCCCCATAGAGGCCCAGGATGGTGAGTCAGACCTCACTGCACATTAGCCCTGATTGTTTGTACACACTTTCTTTCATTTTCAGGAAGTTTGATGGATGCAGATAAACATCTCTACACAGTGAGATTTTGTTGTGACTAACTATCTGTGCTACGTCCAGATTGCTGTGTCCACTGCATCCTGGCCTGTCTGTTCTGCGAGTTCCTCACACTGTGCAACATCATGCTGGACTGCGCCACATGCGGCTCCTGCGCATCGGACGACTCGTGCTTCTGCTGCTGCTGCGCTTCAGAGGAATGTGGCGACTGCGACCTGCCCTGTGACATGGACTGCGGCATCATCGACGCGTGCTGCGAGTCTGCAGACTGTCTGGAGATCTGCATGGAGTGCTGTGGCCTGTGCTTCTCCTCCTGAGATGTCCGTAGGGGGCGCTGCCTCTTTCACTGATTTGGGACCTGAGAAGAAGCAAGCAAAGAATGACATCTGATGATCTAGAGTTGTGAGTTAGCTTTCTTTTGAACTGTCTTGCTAGGAGAAGGGTTAGTCATCATACACTAGTGGTGTTATTCTGCAGTCGTCTTTATACATATAAACTCTTTTTGGGCTGGCTTCTGCTTAAAAAGTTTTGTTGAGTCTGCATTGGCATGATGCTGAATACAAATACATCCAAAAGACTTAAGAGGCCACTGAGTAAAGCCAAAAAAAATGTCAGTGTTTGTTAGTTATTTCAAATGGTCTTAATGCCAAACTTTTTATAAATGCACAATCCACAGCCATCCAGTGGTTTACGAATTTCGCAATGATGCCCACCGTAAAAGAGCTTGAATTGCACATCAGTTCCGTTGTCTCCTAAAAAGGAATACATATCCAAAGATCACATACACAATCAAAACTTCCCCTATTTTGCAATGTTAATCCCAAATATCACCTCTCCGTACGCACACTTACTGTAGTACACTGGTGTAGTCCTTTGAGGACTACAAAAGCCATAAACTGTGAGTGTGAAACTCATAGATGTATGCGAGTGGGAGAAAGATGTGTGTATTTAATATATGGTGCCATACTACAGTTGTATCATAGATTGTATATAAACGTGAAAAGAATCCTGTCACTCTCTACATTTGGTCCTGTGATGTTCTTATTCTCACTCTTTCACTCATCAGTCAGTCAATCTTCTTACATACTGGAATGTTATACTGTAAGCGGTTGTGAATTGCTCTGTAGTTTTTCCAATGTGAAATATCTGTTTTGTAATTCCAATACTCTCCATTTAAATCAGTTGTGTGTGAATCTAAATGTTACATTTATGTATCTACTTATTGTTTTAGTGTTAGAAGTGTAACAAGTGTATTGTTTTTTTCTAAAAAAACAGGATTCCTTACTGTCTACATCTAGAGCAGCACATGACTTCAACACCCCGTAATCCAAACCATAAACTGTACATAATCATCTCACAGAATGATGGTGAAAAGCAGTGCATTGATTTGAATTGTTTACATTTAAAGGAAGGACACATCTCTGTTCTTGCTTGGAGGTAGACAGGATACGTTTTTAACTGGACAAGACTGTACAGCAATGGAATAAAAGTACAGGATAAAATAAAAATATTACTTTTATATTTTGTGTTTTTTTTGTATTTGTTTTATAGCAAAGAATCCCATTGTCCAAAGGTAGAGTTCAAACCCCAAAATGTATCAAACAATGATTTGCATTATTTAAATTTAGTTAAATCTTATTATATTTTTGATTAAAATAAAATGAAAAACTAATAATAAAGACGTACAACATTAAGCTGTCGCCATATTTTTTTAGTTTATTTACAAAACGAGTACCAGAAGTACATAGCATTTTCAAAATCGGTCCTTTAATGCTGGGAAACATTTTTTTTCTCTTAACAGCGTCTGCTTTATTTGCTCATAACTGAATCACATCAGCCACGCTGGCATCTTGTTAGCATTTGTTACGCATAATCCTCATATTTTCATCTTATTTCGCAATTAGCTGTGTGAAGTTGTGTGTTAAAGACTGCTGCTTGGACAGGCGTCGCCTCCAACCTCATTTCTGTTGCCCAAGAACGTTCTGTGAGGCTTGGGCAACAGAAAACAGAGCGGTTTAATAGGCTCTTAAAGGGCTGCCAAAGTTGTTGAAGAGGAATGTCTGTTCGAGGCAACAGTGCAGTGTGTGATAAGACCTTCTCTGTTACATCTCTTGTTCACTTTGACTCTCTCTCTCCCTCTGTTTTTGTCTCTCTTTTAAGTTTACGGTCTATAAATGTGGTCATAGCCGTTGTGGGTGGTAGATTCTATCCCTGGTTGAGTCTTAACCACACACATCTATAGATAGGAAATTGACCGTTTTAACCTGGTGGTCAGAACAGTTCGGGTCTCTAAATGTTTGCATGCACAGAGGGTCCATTCAGGCGATGGGAGAAGTTAAACACATTCTCCAACATCTGCATCTGTTTTTAAGACTCCAGTGTCTTCATACACAATGCATCTGTGCAGTTTCTTGTTTCTCACGAGCGCATTCATACTCAGACACAAATCCCATCCAGATATTCTCACAATTCAGCAATTGAGGACAAGTGGCTTTTGAATATTAACTGTGAAATTACAAAGAGCGCATTATAATGGAGGTGAAGAGGTCACCAGCTGTGATGAAAACCATAGATTAATAACCCTGTCATGAAAACGCCACTGGCCTCAAGCTCTGATACGATTCTTCATTTCTTTCCTTCCAGAAGTCACAAAGACGCCAAACAGAAGACAAAGTGTCTGTTTTATTAATGCAGGGGTCAACAGAGGGCAACAGCAGCCATATTTCGATTGTTTTTCCAAGTAGTCCAGTTCATGCTGCTAGATTGACTGCTCTAGGAGAGTAAAAAAAACCTTGGCGACTTTAAATAAGTCATAATCAAGGCACAGCTAGCATGCTTTGCCTCATTTTTAAAGAATTCAGAAAAACACATGCAAAAAATCTGCAACTCTGATTTTTCAGATAAAAATGTGATTGCCATTTAAAAAGCTATTTTTATTAATATTAATACTGAATAAAAGTATTAAACATATCAATACATATTATTCTTGTTTGTAGCGCCCAAAAATTACAGTAGTAATATTTATTATTTTGTTTAATATTTTTAGTAGTAGTAGTAAAAATAAAGTAATATTAAACAAATGAATACATATTACTACTGTAATATTTCACTGCAACACAAAAATATATACACATATAATAAAATATACAAGATAAATGTAGTAGTAATACTAATCATTTTTATTATTATCATTATTTTAATTTACTTAACAGTAAAATAACAAAATTGTATCAGAAAACTGCAGGGAACATAATAATAATAATACTTATTTCACTTTACTTAACAGTAAAATTAAAATTGTTTGTCAGAAAACAGCAAGGAGCCAGTTAACAGCACTACTACTTATAATAATAATAATTTTAATTTACTTAACAGTAAAATTATTATTTTTTGCCAGAAAACAGCAAGGAGCCTATTAACAACACTACTACTTATAATAATAATAATTATTATTATTATTATTATTATTATATTTTACGTAGCAGTAAAATTGACATATTTTGTCAGAAAACTGCAGGGAACCTAATAATAATATTGTTGTTGTTGTTGACAACAGCTGTTTTATACGTGTTTCTCATTACAAGTTTGGGAATATGGTTGCTCTGAGACACCGTAAACGCTGGATAATGAGCTGCTCGTGTGTAAATGAACACAGTGCCGCGCTTCACTCTGAAACACACAGCACACGTACAAGTACTGACTGACTTACAAGTACATTGTAACGTGATTTCTGTTTCGATTAATCATGCAGACCTAGTTTTGCGTATTTGTGAAGTGCTCAGAGGACGCTAGAATGCTTACTTGCTTTCGAACAATGGTCTCCTTATTACTTGCACGGTTCATCCAAACCAAACCGGATCAAACTGAGGAATGATTGGTTTTACTTAATGTATCCGGCTTTGCTAATCAAACCAACTGCAAATGTATGTTTAAGAGACTAGAATAAACATTTTGTGGAGGGAGTGGGTATATTCAGAGTGTAATATAATATATTGGTCAGGTTCTTTTGGTTTTTCTTAATGAGGACGGCTCTCAATGGACCACATCTCTCTGTTTGGATTACACTAATACCTAAATGTTGAGCAGCCCGTGGTTTTATGATCATTTTGTGGGATTTTTGCACATGTACACCCCACCACCACACACACACACACACACACACACACACACACACACACACACACACACACACACACACACACACACACACACAGAGCAGAACGATCAGTGCGGCAGAGGCCTGGTGAATCACCAGATATGTGGGACCAGAGCCAGTTGCTTTCTTTCTCTACAGTGCAACGTCTTGTCCTCCCACAGTAAAAGAGCTGGCTTACACACTTCAATCACTCTGAAAACTGTCTTCAAGACATCATTGTATCTCAAACACACATAATAGCTCAAGTGCACTCGTGGAATTTTGCACCCTATCTATCTATCTATCTATCTATCTATCTATCTATCTATCTATCTATCTATCTATCTCTCTCTCTCTCTCTCTCTCTCTCTCTCTCTCTCTCTCTCTCTCTATCTATCTATCTATCTATCTATCTATCTATCTATCTATCTATCTATCTATCTATCTCTCTCTTTCTCTCTCTCTATCTATCTATCTAGCTATCTCTCTAGGATGCATTAAATTGATCAAAAGTGACTCTAAAAGATTTCTATATCAAATAATTGCTGCTCTTTTGCACGTTCTATTCATTAAATAATAATAGTTTCCACAAATAACAAATTAAGTAGTGCAACTGTTTTTAACATTGATATAATGTTTTTTAGCAGCAAAGAATCATGTAAAATTATTTAGATTTTATCATGTCAAATCACAGGCCTTTAACTTTTTGTATCGTATCATTTACGTTATTGTAATATTGTAAACGATACTATATTTGTTTATTGTATTGTTTACAAAAATGAAATTACACGCTCCACAATAATACTATTCAATTCTTAACAGAATTAAATTCTTAAATACTTTATTCCATGTCACATATACACACTTAATATCCATACAGACAATAATTAAATCAACCAATGTAAAAATAAGCATGGGCGTGCTACATATATTTTCAACCAAAACTGAAGCAATCAGGAAATCACTGCTGCTTGTGCAGGATACATCCCAGAAATGCTTATTACAAGAAATTCACATGAGAAGAAAATGATTTAAAATAAGAGTGCAATGTGTATTTTATTGTGGCTCCTTTGAAGCGGCGCAGCCTGGCAGACGGTGATGGATTTGATTCGGTCTGGATTTGTTTAACTTGCACAATGAAGCTTGAACATAACATGAAGGACGGAAATGGCTCCTTATGGAATCACTTCTGCGCTTGTGTTCAATTTACTTCCAATAACAGGTAAATTGGCTTATGATGAATCTATTAAATAGATGTCTGGACGTTCTGAAAGTGACATCACTTCCTATTAAACAAAGTTCCAGTGTTGTCTACACCAAAAAATCAATGACATTAAATCTAATTCCCACCAAAAATGTACTTATGCCTTTTTCTTTTTGTGGACTTTTACCATGGTACTCAATAATTTAGTACTTTATTTGTAAGAAAATTATTTTTCAGATCTGATTTTCTTTCTCATTCAGAGCTCACCTCAGTCATGAAGCAATGAATATGAAGGAATCTGCAACGAAATCATAAGCTTTTGCAACATGCCTCTCTCGCTCTTTCTCCCCTCTCTTCACGTTTCTGTCACTCTCACTTTTTCGTCTCTGAAGTTCTGCGGTACAGCACAGCAGTCCTGCGCTGCTCTGATGCTTTCATCAGAAACACATGTTGAGCACAAAGCTTCCCTTTAGTCCTGCAAACAATGAGCCTTCACCGTCAGCAGAAACACAAGATCTTCTGACCGGCTTCGTGTGGTCAGTCCAACACATTTTTTCTGGTAATGCCAACAGGAACTGCATAAACACTTAATCGTAATCAGAGATGGTAGGTTTTTGTGTTTCTCGCCCTTTCCATTTGCTCTGAATTATGCTTGAAATGATTGCTCAAACCAATCTTTCTGAAACTCCTGTGATGCCTTTTTTTTTTGGTATGTAATCATCATATATCTTTATAGATGCATGACAGAGAGATTAATCAACCTATCCAAATAACTATGATGGGAGACGGATTTCCGAATAATGAATCAGTTGATGAATGCCCAGATATATTCGTCCTCTTTTAATTGAAGTTTGGTAGATGGACAATGGGGCTACGTGCCTGCACAATAAGAGCAGGGGGATAACGGTGCTTTTGAAGATGAAGGGGGAGATTATTTCCGGTGGACTGGAGCAACCCAACACTGCAAAGTTAAATTAAAGGCAGAATTTGCACAACAGATGCGGGGAGCGCAGTCAGACAAACGGAGCGGAGGGGACCGGCTGGGTTTAATGACCTCTCCTCGGTGTTGATTCAGCTCTCGCATCAGCCCCATGCAATTAACAGCCATATCCATCCCTTCGGCTTTTTATTTAATCAAAAACCAGAGAGAGAGAGAGAGAAGGAAAAATGTAAGAAGCGGGGAAAAAATTAAAAGATGAATGAGATTACTGTAAGTGGCTTTAATAATGAACCTGCCATACATACAGTGAATATTAGAGATAATGCAACAATGAGAGGAGTGTTAGTAACGCCGCACATGAGCTTATAGAGTTCAGTGGTGCTCACTTTATTTATGAGACGTTCTCATAAACACCTTCAAAATAACCTGAACAAGAATTTTATTCCTAAATCTGTGCTTCTCATAATCTCAGTAATGCTCTGTTCACTGATTTACCTTTAGACATTTCAGATATAAACACCTTCAAAATAACTTCTTATATTATTATATTTGTCTCTCATATTATGGACATCTATAAAATAAACTTCTTAACACGAATAAAACATAATTTAAAAGAATAAAATAACTGTATAAAATATAAAGGTATAATGAAAGTTGTATGTTTTATTTATAATTTTACATTATTATTATGTAATTTTACAAACTAAATTAAAGTACATATTGTAAAATAAATGTTATTTTTAAATGTTAGATAATTGTCATTTTAGTTTTTTGATAATTTTTTTCTTTTTTATATTTTTTAGTGCTGTCAAACGATTAATTACATACAAAATAAATGTTTTTGTTTACATAGAATATGTGTGTGTACTGTGTATATTTATAATGTATATATATAAACAAACACATACAGCATATATTTAGAAAATATTTACGTGTATATATTTATATTCATATAATTAAATTTGTTTAACTATATTTAATATATAAACATAACCTATTTCCTTAAATATATACAAGCATGTGTGTCTATTTATATATACGTAATAAATATACAGAGTACACACACAAATATTATGTAAAAACATTTATTTTGGATGCGATTAATCATTTGACAGCACTAATTTGTTGTTGTTGTTGTTGTTGTTGTTTTTACTTAATCCTTATTATTTTCTATTCATTAGGTGATGATTTCAGTCCAAACCGCTAACCTAACAAAAGGCTTTTTATTTTACATGAAAAACAATTGTATTTACTTAAGATGTTTCTGTTAAAGCTATTTTGCTTTACTTGGAGAGTCACTTCGGTGGGGCTGTCCTTTTGGGATCACATGATCAACTGAATGCTACCCATTCTGTATCAGTAACCCCTCTGTTACTGTACACATTCATCCACAGAATAAATTAGTAATGGCTTACTGAGAACACAACATTCCTTCAGCAGCATAGGTAACTGAAAACTGTTGCACGATGCTGCATCCACACCTCTAGGTGTCAGTATAATGGGACTAGTGCAACAAACACAAAATGATTGCCTCTTAAATACAGCCTAATCTTCCTTTATGGTATTGCAATAAGAGCACTGTAATACTTGAAGGTGTGTAGGATGCTTTTATAGATTGATGACATGAATGAAATCCATTAGAAAATCCCTCTCACTGAATTTTATTAACAAATTTGATTTATTTGAAGCAATAAAGTTTTTATTATTACTTATGCATCAATTTTTACATCCGCAAAGAACTCAAGCCATTAAATATGAAGTCTGGTGTATATCTAGGGTTTTGCTAATGCAAAGTTATGAAAAAGCAGACCGTGGTGTAAAAGCAGACAGAACTACAGGGGGGCGACTTTGATCTTGGTAGGTGGGTGTTCTGAGGTACGTCTTTTGTGCAAACTTCTGCTCTGCGTGCCGCTCCAGTTTGTCTGTCGTTAGCAGACATGGAAGTCTCTGCGACAATGAAAGCAGGACAATATGCACCCTGCTGTTTTATGGCTATAATGTTACACAACTGCTGGTCTACAGACAAAAAAATTATGTGCAAATGATGTGTCTCAGGTGCACTGCCCTCTCAACTGTGGAGCCATATTAGATAATATATATATATATATATTGTTTACATATTCATTTATATATTTGTTAATTGAAACAAAGCTGAAAAACTATAAATTATAAGATTTTAAATGTAACTTTAAAAAAAATGCGTCACTGATATCATATATACAAGATATTTGTTATATATCAATTATTTAAATATATATAAAAAAATGTTATATACATATCGTCTAAATTTAAACTTTAAAAAATTTTAAGTTGCATTTAATAAGTTGCATCCTTATTTTAAATGATCGTCAAAGACAAAGCCAATATGAAAGCATGAAAGTGGCATCAGCAAGGAAACGCAAAACTGCTTTTTACAAGAAAAGAAACAGTATTTTTGTCACTGTTCTGCAATCTCATACAGTACAGTCACCTCAAAAGTGTGCTTTGTGAGTGTTTAAGCCCAAAATAACACAGCATTTTATGTATCAGAGCCAAATGTCAAAGAAATGCTTGGCAGAGCATGAAAAAAACAGGGCCCTGTTTAACCCACAGTGATTCAGTGCAGCTTGCACAAACAAGGAGCACAGACCGTGGCTTGTAGGACGTCGCAGCCCTTCATGGAGACTTGCCATATGTAAACATTTTTCAGGGCTAACGGGCTCTCTGATTTCACCTTGAACTTCAGCTCATCTTAAACACTTGGAGATTTTTGTCTTCTTTGATATTTACACATGCTTGATTTGAAACATTTCACTGTGCAGAACGATCGCTGGGCTCCAAAACGGCAAACTAAATGTACCAGGTGAGTCAAATTAGCATCTATCTGGCTAGTTTGACGCACAGACCGTATGTTGACCGGAGTGCTGGGTATTGATTTTGGAAGCGTGAGAATGAGTTCATTTCTTTCGGTCTTGAGGTCCCTAAACGGTCTCAAAAGAAGCATGTATTTGCACAACTTGGTGAAGTTGTGTCACAGATCAGCAGCATCTGCAGGCCCAGTGTGCTGAGACAGAGGCAGGGGACCCAGTGCTCAGCAGGCCTGGAGCAGGTTCGAATGTAGAGGGACGAAAGCACAACAGGACCCCGAGCATCGAGGAGGCCCCTGGAACTCGACAGAAACATGCTCCACATTCTTATATTAGCATGGTTCAAGAAAAAACTAAATATATACACATTTTAAAAATTTCTAAATAACTCAGTTATATTATTTTTTATTTAAATATAAGTAAAATAAATGAGTATATACACACACACACACAAAACGGGGTACAATGATTTTTTTTTTTTATTACAACAGTGGTTTACTGAACAAATTACACTTTCTTTAAGTAAATGTAATTATAGTTAATATTTTCCTAGGGATAAAAATCTACCTCAGCTTATGTTCTAAACTGTAAGCAGCCCCTTGACATCACTATAAGGTTACAATTGACAACAGAGCCCAAACTTAAAATGTTATTATTATATATTATTAAAATAATCAACACTCGACACACATAATGCAGTATTTAAATTACCTTCTAAATGATAACATTTATATTTGTTGTTGAAATATATTCAATTACACAGTGGCTGTCGTAACTTGTTTAGAACAGATTCCTTTAAACATGCATTAAATAATTAAGACTTCACTAACAGGTAAAGTAAAATATAATGAGTCTAATATTTTGTGAAATACTCTTCTCTAGACTTAATTTCTCTAGCTAACTAACTAACTATAAGTCTTTCTGCAGATGAAACGGTGATTACAGGAGTCCTGAGATGTTCATTCATGTTTATTGTGTAGTAGTAAAGAGAAAGGATTGATCGCGCTTACTTGCGCTCCACGTTACCGTTTGAGGTGTTTATACAGCGATCTGTCACGCCACATCAAAGAGCACCAAAACAGCATTTATTGTCTGAATTTCCTGAAAGAAATGGACATCATTTCAAAGATGAGACTTTGTTCTTATCAAAAGTAACAATAAATAAAACTGGAAGTTTCCGCTGAAGTTCCACTCGTGCAATGGTTAAAACAACGCTGTAATTGTTTGGTACCAAACCGAAAGGCACAATTTAATATTTGTATTTTATTTATGATTGTAACTTTATAACAGCTTACAAAAAATAACATAATTTCCTCCACTCTTCTTTTAGAATGGCTGAGAAACGTGAAATACAATAAAATATATTTTATTTTATTTTATTTTAAGTCTAAAAAACTGCAGTGCATTTTAGGTCTGAGAAGGGTACTCATGAGCATGCACTTTCTAAGTGGACTATTACCCAAAAACCATGAGGCATTAGTTCACCAAAGTTAGGCGGACCACAAGGCCTTCCTTTGAAGAAAACTGTGCGGAAGGGAGGATTAAGTGCTGAATTTCCGGGTCTCCCTTAAAATAAATCTCAACTTTATCCCTAACACCCTCAATAAATGCTCCCTCTCAGATTTAGAGACCGCTGGGAGACCTGAAGTCTTTGGGTCGTAACACATCTATTTCCAGGAAGACTACGTAGCTTTAGATTCTGAACCCCACCCACCTGCTGACACCCCATTGTTTGGTTACTGGCTATACATGTGAATAAATTATATGTTAAATATTTAAGAGAATTTAACTACATATTTGCCTTTTCTATTTTTGACATCTTAGAATATAGTTCTGAGTCTGACGTATTAATATTTAAATATGTTCTAGTTTAAAGAACTTAACTTGCAGCCTAATTTCATACTGAATTCCACCCAGTGTCAGTCAAAGGGGATGTTGAATGGTAATATCAAATCTTTGGAGCACTTTGTTCATTTGAAAGCATGATCAATGTCTCAATGGAAGATTTAGTGGGAAAATCAAATAGCTAATGGTAATATAACACAGAGCATGAGACTCTGAGTAACAGTGGCCCAAATATCGCTCTTTCTGGGAACAAATGTAATAAAATCAGACCTTAATTTTATTAGGCATCTTAAATTTTAGAGTAGATGTTTGTGGAAAATGCTGATTGCTGGCATCTGTCCATCTGTCTCTGTGCATATAAATGAATGACAGCTGGAAAGTGGACGACAGGGCTAGAAAGACGGAAAAATGTCAGTAGGTCTATTCAAGTTTACAAAAGAGAAATAAACACACGTTTATTTCTCTTACTCTCATGTGTGTCAGGTTTCTGGATTTGGCCTAATGCTGCCAGACTAAAAGTGCAGAATTGGCAAATGTCTCGGAAATTGGGTGCTAAATAGTATTACCGAAAATTGTTGACATTCAACATCTTGTTAAACAAGAAAAGCTAAGGGAAATCTGGAGAGCATCGTCGGGGTCTTAGCCCATATTATTGTAGAAAATGTTATCAAATGAATCAAACAATGCACCATTTTTATATTTGTTCTCTTCGATAAATGTAAATCCAAACTGAAGAAGAACCACAACTCAATTCAGCATGACAAAATGTGACAGCCACGGTGCAAAGTGCACTCTTAGAAGTGGTGAACGCTTCACTTCTTTCTGGGACTTTTCCAAACTCCCTGGAAAACAGCTGTTAAGCGCCTTCAGAAAATCACAATCCTGATAACACCATATTGAGCAACTATAGACCAATGTCAAATCTTCCTTTCATAGGTAAGATTGTTGAAAAGGTAGTTTTTAATCAGCTGAACAACTACTTAGACTCAAATGGATACCTGGACAATTTTCAATCTGGTTTCCGACCGAATCACAGCTCAGAGACAACGCTCATTAAGATTATAAATGATATTCGCTTAAACTCTGATGCTGGCAAAATATCAGTGCTGCGTTTGACATTGTCGATCAAAACATAGAGACTAGAAAACCAGGTCAGGCTTTCTGGGATGGTACTCAAATGGTTCAGGTCTTACTTAGAAGGAAGAGGTTATTATGTGAATATAGGAAAGCATAAGTCTAAGTGGACGTTCATGACATGCGGAGTACCACAAGGCACAATTATTGCACCGCTCTTGTTTAGCCTGTATATGCTCCCCCTAAGTCAAATAATGAGAAAGAAACCAAATCACAGCTATGCTGATGATGCCCAGATTTACCTACCCTTATCTCCAAATGACGATTGACTCTCTCTGCCAATGCATTGATGAAATTAACATTTGGATGTGGCAGAACTTTCTTTGGTTAAACAAGGAGAAAACTGAAGTCATTGCATTTGGAAACAAAAATGAAGTTCTCAAGGTGAATGCATACCTTGACTCTAGGGGTCAAACAACTAAAAATCAAGTCAGAAATCTTGGGGTGATTCTAGAGACAGACCTTAGTTTCAGTAGTAATTTCAAAGCAGTAACTAAATCAGCATACTACCATCTTAAAAACCTTGCAATAATTAGAGGTTTTGTTTCCTGTCAAGACTTGGAGAAACTTGTTCATGCCTTTATCACCAGCAGGGTGGATTATTGTAATGGTCTCCTCACCGGCCTTCCCAAGAAGACCATTAGACAGCTGCAGCTCATCCAGAACGCTGCTGCCAGGATTCTGACAAGAACCAGAAAATCTGAGCATATCACACCAGTCCTCAGATCCTTACACTGGCTTCCAGTTACATTTAGGATTGCTTTTAAAGTACTTTTACTCGTTTATAAATCACTCAACGGCCTAGGACCTAAATACATTGCAGATATGCTCACTGAATATAAACCTAACAGACCACTCATTTCAGTAAGATCGAGTCAGTTAGAAATACCAAGGGTTCACACACAAAACAAGGGAAGTCTGATTTTAGCTATTTTGCTGCCCGCAGTTAGAACCAGCTTTCAGAAGAGATCAAATGTGCTAAAACATTAGCCACATTTAAATCCAGACTCAAAACTCATCTGTTTAGCTGTGCATTTGTTGAATGAGCACTGTGCTACGTCCGAACTAACTGCACTGTATTTTATGTATAATCATTTTTATTTTCAACTGTTCTAAATTCATTTTGAATCAATTTTTTTATCAATTTAAAAGTTGTATTTGTATTTCTGGTTTTATTGTTTGGATTATTTTACTTCCTTTTATGTAAAGCACTTTGAATTACCATTTTGTATGAAATGTGCTATATAAATAAACTTGCCTTACCAGTGAAAGATAGACAAACTGTCAAAACGTGACAATGTGACAACGAACAGCAGAGTGAATTAAGCATTTATCAATTTGACACTACAATGCTGGTTAACTTAATTATCGACTCTTAAGTGCTACCATCCCTCAGGGAAGTTCACAAAAGAGCAGTCTGTAAACTGATCGCATAAGTTTGCTTGCTTACAGTAAGCTGTATTTCGGGAAACGCACACACATGGGAAGAACTATTAATCTTGTAGAGCCATGTGAGGACTAAGAAATTTCAGGCTCAGGATTTTTGGCTGCATTATAGTATGGCTATCAAATGTCGAAAGTATAACATAAAAAAATATTTTGCAATTCAATAATTCGATTTTACATTGCCTTATAGCATTATGCTGGCAACAAATGTCCGTGGCCATAGTAATATGCAATACT
Organism: Gymnocypris eckloni scoliostomus; assembly: GCA_027564155.1. Classification (NCBI taxonomy): domain Eukaryota; kingdom Metazoa; phylum Chordata; class Actinopteri; order Cypriniformes; family Cyprinidae; genus Gymnocypris; species Gymnocypris eckloni. The sequence goes on from CM050431.1 coordinate 12,259,880, forward strand.
CTCTAAATTACACTCTTCATGATACAATTATTAATATCCCATGTGCTGAAAATCTTTTACCTACTTTGGTGTTACCTTTTAACTTGTTTTTGCCTTTTGCCAACTTGTTTCCTTTCAATTAGCTCTTTTGTAATGATTATTAGTTTTATTTATTTATTTTTGCAACTGACTGATCTCATTGATCTGAGCTTGTGCACCTCTGTTTTTAAATGAACAAGCATTATTTGTTCTTATAATTTGGGCAAAATTCACTCAAAAACAAATTAAAATATTTAATAGTTGTGAGTAACACAGCATAACGAGGAATTTATAAGCAATTTTTGTAGGCAAGTCATTTTTGACCGGGAACATAACAAGTGTGACAAGGTGAAAAACCAATTACAAATCAATCCCCAAAAAAGTACAAAATGAACCAACTTTTTTTTGTTTGTTTTTTTGAGACGTTATTATATACTCTGCGTGATTTTCAGGGAAAATTTAAATCCTCTCTGGGTCAAACTGACCAGAACACAACATGAGGGTATAATCAACCATTTAAAAGCACAAATGAGGTCAACAGAGATGCAAAATACATTCATAGCTTATATATATCCAGCTATGAAGATGGGCACTGTCCCCCCATTCTGAAAACTCTGGCAAAGTCTTCAAGGTTGTCCAGAGGAGGAATGAGTAATGACTGCCATTATCCAACTTCACATTAGAAATGACTCTGGTATTCAGCACTATCTAGGGCAGGGCAAAGAACATGTCCAATCTGTCCCTTTGTCAGGTGGGAATTAGGCTTTTCTCACCTCATAGAGAAGAGCTCCAGAGAGCTGGAGGAGAGAGATAATTCACATACCTCCCCACCAGAAGCCCTGACCCATGATTGGCTCTCATACGGAGAGTTCGAACGGATCAAAAAATCATCCTTAATAAAATATACCTTTTTTTAAGCCTACACGTCTCTAAATATGATCATTTACTCCTTGCATTTCAAATTGCCGGCATGATTTAGCTGTTTGTCCAATGCGTCACTGATGCTGATGTCAAATTAGTCGCAGCGCAGTTGACCAGAGGTTTTAAATTGGCCAGTGAGGGCATGTCCCTACCTTTTAATGAGGTCTGTATTGTTGCGGATGTCAAGGCTCTTGAAAGGTAAGCCATTTGTGCCAAACCTCACCCCTCCCCAGCCCCACTCTCATTGGTTCGGGCTGAATGGCTCTGTGATGTGCTGTGCTCTAGTGTAGTACAGAAGAATTACTTTGTCTTATCTTCCAGTGGACAGGGGTGACCTTGTGGAGAAATGAGAGAGGCAATTAATATGGCAATCACTTGTGCCGCTCAGTGAGTGCCTCGCTGAGTCCTCTCTGTTAACCTTTTGAGGGAACAGGTAAAAACAAAGGAAAAACAGGGTTGACGAATGCTCACCTTTACACTAGTTGGTGAGATCTCTTGGACTGGGGGTGTGGTGGAGTTTCTGGCATACAGAGGTGGTGCTGTTGCGAGAGGAGAGCAAAGTTGCATGTGTTGCTAAATCGGGGCAATGATATGCCTTTTTTAGTAGTGCACAAATAATGATCTTGCTTTCTAGCAAAATAAATTTACTAGAGGAAAAACCTGAACTGTTTCGAGAGAATGCATGTTGAATTAAATGCATTTTCTTAACCTATTGGTAAAACTTTGTTGTTGTTGTTTAAAACATAAATGTAACTCCATTTATTTAAGGGTATTTCTCTTTGACAAAATAAAAACATGAATTCAAGTGAACTATTTATTCATGTATTTAGTATTTTGTTACTTACATATTTTTAGTATTAAGTAAAACTAATAGGTCCTTTTTAATATGTTTACTGCAAAAATATATATAAAATGAATAAATAAATACAAGTACTGACAAATGGAGAAGCTTCCATGCCAACAGTGAATACTGCATACCATCATGCAGCAGGGAAAGTTGAAATGTTCCAGTTGCCAGATACACCCAATGCTGATTTAGATTACCATGATCCATGACATCTGTCCTGTTCTCCATCTCTAATGCTGTTCAATCTCTGTTCCACTGTACTCCCTAAAACAAAAACACACTCTCATTCAACAGTCCCTAAGCGATGCTACACAACACTAATCTCTGAATGCAGACGACACGGATCAGATATGCATCGACAGACGCTGAGATTATCCCCTGTGCACACAGATTCTGTTGCTTTGCTTCAAATGAGACACAATCACACGAAGACGAAATGTATGAGAATTGAGCTGCCTTTCACGACAGAATAATAAACCTTTGCTGTAAACGTGTACATCTCTAAAAATAGAAGATTATACTTACCTCTGTGCAGCGAGGAAATGTGACGCAATGTTATAAACCTGTAACAAGGAAAATGGCATTGAAATAAACCAGTTTGAAGTTTCAGAGTTGAGTAGCTTACATTTTAGATGCAATATTGTTTCATCAGTAAAAATAGTTCCAAATGAAGCCGTTAAGTGTTAACACACTGTAGTCACAACACACTGTAGTCAGCTGAATAAATGATTCAGATTATGAATAAATGACTCAATCATAGAGACACTTGTTTAGTTCCTGAACGAATCAGTGTTTAAAAAATGTTTAATGAATGATCCAATGCCTCATTAAAAAACTAAATTAATTTGGAAACACATACTACTAAATATTCCTATATTATATACCAAAAGTACAACTGCAGGGTATTTTAATTAAGCACATAATGTAAATGTATTTGTAGCATACTTACTGTAGCATGACAAATGTATTTCAAATACATTTTAGTATATTTATTTTTCACTAGGAAAATCCCATCCACTGATGCTTATAGTATGCATGGAATGTGCAAACACAGATAAGAATGATACAGTGTATGTATGTATGTATGTGAGTGTATATATACAGTCATGGGCAAAAAAATCGGCACCCGTGGTAAATATGTTTAAAGAAAGCTGTGAAAATTAATCTGCATTGTTAATCCTTTTGATCTTTTATTAAAAAATTCACAAAATGTAACTTTTCATAGGATAATAAGAATTTTAAATGGGGGAAAATATCATTATGCAATACATGTTTTTCTCTAATACACATGGGCCACAATTAACGGCACCCTTTTATTCAATATTTTGAAACCTCTTTTTGCCAGTTTAACAACTCTAAATTTTCTCCTATAATGCCTGATCATATTAGAAAACACCTGACAAGAGATCAGAGACCATTCCTTCATCCAGAATCACTCCAGATCCTTCAGATTCCCAGCTCCATGACGGTGCTTCTTCTCTTCAGTTCACCTCTCTCATGTTCTACAGGGTTCAGGTCAGAGGACTGGAATGGCCAGAGCAGAAGCTTGGTTTTGTGCTCAGTGACCTATTTTTGTGTTGTTTTTGAGGTTTGTGAACGGTTGGAAGATTCAAACATGGCCCATTATAAGATTTCTAACAGCGTCAGTCATTTATTTATTTTTTATCTGTTGATATTTGATAGAATCGGTGATGACATGTGTCTAAACAAGATGTCCAGGACCTCCAGCAGAAATATAGGCCCACATCATCAAAAATACAGCAGTATATTCCATTGTAAATATGGGGTACTTTTTATCCCTGTGTTCACCAAACCCATCTTGAGTGTTTGCTGCTAAAAAGCAATTTTTTTAGTTTCATCTAATTATAGAAGCCAATCCTATTTGAAGATCCAGTTTTTGGATGAGCTTGGAGAATTTTTATTGAAACCCTCCCAAACAACATGCCATGGCTAGATAATTTAATGTTCATAATCACCCTGGAGTGCTCAAAATTGTGAATATGAATGGGAATATACTTCAGAGATATTTCTTGGGGTGCCAATAATTGTGTCCAACGTGTATTTGAGAAAAACATTTATTTCAGAATGATATTTCCCCCCATTTAAAATTCTTATTATCCTATGAAAGGTTAGATTTTTGTGATAAAAAAAGAAAGATCAAAAGGATTAACAATGCAGATAAATTTTCACAGCCTTCTTTGATCATATTTACCAAGGGTGCCGATATTTTTGGCCATGATTGTATATATGAAAAAGTGTGGTCAATACTTGTTTGAGTCTCTGAAAGCAATACAAGGCCTTGCATGCTATAAAAAATACGAGTGTGCTTGATTTTGTGAGACATACATTACAGCAAACATAAACATACTTCAGAATCTGCTTCAAAAACAACCTGGGGTTGTTTTCCTTCCCGTGTAGTAGCTGTTTGGCTATCACTAACCCCCATTAACTAAATCAGCATTAGGTATAGACGTTTGACTAGGAATTCAGCACTCATTGCTAAATTGAGCACAATTAGTTCTTCAGACCTCACATAGGGTCTTCTAACCCAAAGGCCACGTAAAGCTGACAGAGGAAAGCCAACTCTCATTAATCTCGGCCTGCTGAGTGCTGGTCTGCGAACGGAAGTGAGTGTGAAACCTGCGTGTCGAAGAAACACACTCTGGCGCTTTTGCGTGACTGAGGAGAGCAAGAGACTCAAGCCAATTATCCAGTCCCCACTCTGCCTTTAATTTTATGCAACGTATGGAGCCCATGAAACTGCGTCTCCCTACCAGGCAGACACCCAGGGCCTGTCTAGATGATTGCAATTAAAGGCAATTCCACTACATTGCTGCTGTTAGGTAGAAATGCTGTTTGGTAAGGAGATGGGGGAAACGCTCATGGTGGTCTTAATCACTGACCGGTGTGACGGCTATTTTTGACATCCCTTTTCACATCCTTTAATTAGCCACTATGAAGATGAGAGATAATTCAATGCGAAATCAAGGGATTATGGTAGATAATAAGGCTGGATCCACTGATGAAGACAGAAGTATATAGTGCTTAGTGCATAGCACCATTGTTATCAATGCTCTTAATTATATATTTTTTTTTTTCATTAGAATATTCAGAATATCCACATTTTTTATATTCAGAATATCAACATATTTTTACAACAAAAATATTATCAATGAGGGTAGATTTCATATCACACAATTTCAGCTTCTGAGATACTGCTTTTGAGCTGAATGGAAATAATAATGCACAGCTTTCCCTAATAATTTTACATATAGGTATCTGTTTTATTATTAAAAAGAGGATACATAAAATAAAATAAGTCAAATATAAAATAAATAAATAAATAACAAATAAACAACTAAAACAGAAAAAAGAAACAAACCTTAAAATGATCTAAATGACCATCATTTTTCAACTATACACTTTTAAAGGGACAGTCCACCCAAATATTTACACACATCATGCACACTAATGATGCGCGGATGAACTAAAATATCACCTGAACCCACCAACCGCCCTCTCCTATATTTTTATCTGATTTAGATAACCGCACATGATTCAGGGTTCGTACGGACATAAAAACTGGAAAAGTTGACAGAATTGTCAATTTCCTAATCGGTCATTGTTGCATCGTCACAAAAATTAACTCACAGTATAATCCAAGGCGCGTTCTGTGAGTACCAAATTATACAAGCAAAGCTTTTTTTGCGCTTAAGTGGCCAAATACACACAAAATGACATCGAAATGGTCGTCCTGACGAGTATCCTCGTAATTACTGTCAGTTTTGTCTTAAGTTAATGTAAACAGTTACAAAAGAAAAATCGCATGTGTATCAGAATTAGATTCGTGAAATAGCTCGTGTAACATCAGCCTAATAAAACTGTGCCGTCTGTCATTAATGTTAATCAAACAACAAAAGAGGGAAAATCCCTCACTGCTCTTGACTAAATACCCTAATGTTTTGTTGAGTAACTTTAATATGTTAATTTACACTTTATTCGATTTCTGTAGCCTATTTAGAAAATGTAGTTAATAATTGCATTATTGATGATTTATCTTATCCACCCGCGACCCACCCACAAATAATCAGAATGCATTTTTTTATTACCCGACCCACCCGACCCGCGGATCATCCGCAGCGCCCGCGGATATAACCGCCATCCGCGCATCACTTATGCACACACATCATGTCATTCAAAACAGAATGCAGAATGGGAAGTAAAACTGTTTTTTTGTGTTTTTTTTGTTACAATATTCTTTCAAATATATTTTCAGCCATTTGAGTTATACAAGCTTGGAATACATGATGACCGAATTTTCATTTTTGAGTGGATCCCTTTAAAAGCGTGTAGTTGATATGACTCATTTGGTTTGGTAAACATAAATGCTCATGAGAATCTAAAACCTAAAATCTCATCAACTAAATCTCTGATATTTCTAAGCCTTTGGAAGTTTCCACCCAAACCAATTCCCTCTTTTCCAGTGCCATTCTCTTTTCCAGTGCCATATACCCACAAGCAGATATACTGCTCCCCCTGCTGGGGGAAACACTGACTGCAGAATAGAAAAGCAGAGATGGGAGATGAAAATCTAAAGGTTGCCAAGTCCTGTTTCAATATTTCTTCAACACACTGCCCCAGCTGTTTCATAATTAACACTGGTGTAGGGAGATGCTCTTCATCTGCTTGATTAAATAATTAAATAATTAATTAACCAGGGGCTTACACAACCTCTTCAGATCTGTCTTTCTCTGTAGAGAGAAAGTAGCGGGCGGGAGAGAGAATGAGAGAAGGACAGATGAGCGTGCATTGGGAGAGCCTCTCAACGGACAGCAAATTATGTCATTCTCCGGCACCTCATCCTCACTTTTCCACACACCTTAGCTCATCTAAATGACCAAATGTATTATTTTATACGTCTTTCTATATATAGGTAATTCACCCACAATTTGTGTATAAATGCATAAATGTGCAATGTATAAAACACTTGTCTTTTGTTCTGATGTGTTTTTACAATTGATGTCCACAAAAGGAGGTTCCTTTTCTGTTGTTCACTTCACGTTGTGTCGAGTGTACGACACTAGGGGTCGCTCTTGGGAGCCCAAACACCTCTGACATCTTTGAGAAAAGGACAATGAAATTGGGTGTGTAGAATTTGCATAGCTGGGCACTCCCGGACAGTTACGGTTGCATACATCAACCACCAGGCTGGTGTTCCCTCCCATCGGAGATGTAGCATCGGATCTATGCTCTCCTTCCACCAAGGAGGCCTGGACAGGCACCTGTCTGCTTCTATGCTTCTACACTGAAGGTGTACGTGGCCGCGATTGCGACTAACCACAACACCGTGAGAGGCAAATTGGTGGAGAAGTACGATCTGGTTATTAGGTTCCTCAGAGGCGCCCGGAGATTGAACCATCCGAGGCCACGTCTCATTCCCTCTTGGGATCTCACTGTGGTCTTTCAGGCCTTACAAAAAGATACATTTGAGCCCCTTCAGTCAGTTGAGTTCAGAGCCCTCTCTATGAATACGGGCCTCCTGACTGCGCTCACTTCGGTTAAGGGATCTCCAAGTCCTTTCCGTTAACGAATCATGCCTGGAGTTCAGGCCGGCAGACTCTCACGTTGTCCTGAGACCTCGGCCTAGATATGTGCCCAAGGTTCCCACCACTCCTTTCAGGGACCTTCTGGTAACATATCAAACTATCCCCTCCCTGGAAGGGAACCCCGACCTATCTCTGTTGTGCCCAGTGCGAGCCCTACGCACATACTAAGATTGCACACAGAGTTGCAAGCGTTCTGAACAGCTCTTCGTCTGCTTTGGAGGACAGATGAAGGGGAATATTGTCTACAGACAAAGGATCTCCCACTGGATTGTGGATGCGATCCTAACGCCTAGGGAATCCTAAGGAATGAGGGCTCACTCTACCAGGGGCATGGCTGCAACAGCAGCCCTGGAACGGGGCCTCTCTAGCAGATATCTGTAGAGCTGAAGGGTGGGCTACACCTAATACATTTGCTAGATTGTATAATCTGCTAATGGAACCAGTTTCTTCTAGATTTCTGAACTCAGGAGACTGGCAGAGTGTAGAGCTTGCTACCAGCGCCACTCCCCCCAGGGTAGTTATGCGCTTATTCAGTCCAGCTCTGGTTCTTTTCATGAACTCTAGTCCACCCTTCCATCACATGAGCACTTTTTAAAGCCAAAAATATCTATCTATCTATCTATCTATCTATCTATCTATCTATCTATCTATCTATCTATATATATATATATATATTTCACACACACACACACACACACACACACACACACACACACACACACACACACACACACACACACACACACACACACACACACACTGGCCACTTTATTAGATACACCTTGCTAGTATGGGTTTGGACCCCCTTTTGCCTTCAGAACTGCCTTAATTCCTTGTGGCATAGATTCAACAAGGTGTTGGATTCCTCAGAGATTCCTCAGAGATTTTGGTCCATATTGACATGATAGCATCATGCAGTTGCTGCAGATTTGTCGGCTGCATATCCATGATACAGATCTCCCATTCCACAACATCCCAAATGTGCTCTATTGGATTGAGATCTGGTGACATTGGAGTCCATTTGAGTAAAGTGAACTCATTCTCATGTTTAAGAAACCAGTCTGAGATTATTTGAGCTTTGTGACATGGTGCATTATACTGCTGGAAGTAGCCATCAGACGATAGGTTCACTGTAGTCATAAAGGGATGGACATGGTCGGCAACAATACTCAGGTAGGCTTTGGTGTTTAAACAATGTTCAATTGGTACTAAGGGGCCCAAAGTTATCCAAGAAAATATCACCCACACCATTACACCACCAGCAGCAGCCTGAACCGTTGAGACAAGGCAGGATCCATGCTTTTATGTTCTTTATGCCAAATTCTGACCCTACCATCTGAATGCCGCAGCAGTAATCGAGACTCATCAGACCAGGCAACATTTTTCCAATCTTCTATTGTCCAATTTTGGTGAGCCTCCGTTTCCTGTTTTTAGCTGACAGGAGCAGCACCGGTGTGGTCTTCTGCTGTTGTAGCCCATCTGCTTCAGGGTTCAACGTGTTGTGCGTTCAGAGATGGTATTCTGCATACCTTGGTTGTAACAAGTGGTTATTTGAGTTACTGGTGCCTTTCTATCATCTCTAACCAGTCTGCCCATTCTCCTCTGACATCAACAAGGCATTTTCATCCACACAACTGCTGCTCACTGGATATTTTCTCTTTTTCAGACCATTCTCTGTAAACCCTAGAGATGGTTGTGCGTGGAAATCCCAGTATATCAGCAGTTTTTGAAATACTCAGACCAGCCCGTCTGGCACCAACAACTATTCCACGTTCAAAGTAACTTAAATCCTCTTTCTTCCCCATTCTGATGCTCGGTTTGAACTTCAGCAAGTCGTATTCACCACATCTAGATGCCTAAATGCATTGAGTTGCTGCCATTTGATTGGCTGATTAGAAATTTGTGTTACCAAGCAATTGAACAGGTGTCCCTAATAAAGTGGCTGGTGAGTGTGTGTGTGTGCGTGCGTGCGTGTGTGTGTGTTTAGGAAAGGAAATTGTGTTCAAGCGCCAGCAGAAGCAATCTATCAGCGGAAGTTAAAAGCAGCTCGTAAGTGTATTTACTTGTCTCATTAGTGTTTAGTGCAGTTGCCGTTGCTAGGAAACGCTTGTTTTGTTTACTGTGTTGAGACTTGCTGAAATCGTGTTTGGTCTGTATCGCGTCTCTTGTCAGTGTCTGCGCTTGCTTGGCCATTTGTTGTGATAAACAGGAAAGTGTATTCAGCTGAATTCAAATAGTGATTTGTTAGACGGGTTTAAAAAAGTTTAATATACCGCGGCAGCCGTCACGTGAAGCCCTCCTTGTGTGAAGACCGAAGAGTGTAAAGACCATCGACTCTACCATGCGACTCCACCGGGCAAGGTATACAAGTATCGCTTTTTATTTCTCCTCTTTCCTACTACTTGTTTCACTTCTGTTTTAGTTTTTATAACCAATTCTTACTATGTAAAAAAGAAGTATACTTAGGCCTTAAGTGTTATGTTAGAATCATTTTTATACTTATACCTTTAAACCTTTTCTTGATTTAATATTTTGACTAGTTTTTAGCTTTATTTTTGTTTTCATTTAAATGTTTAGTTTTGAAATGTTGTTGTATGCATTTGTCATTTTTATATACAGTATATACACATTTTCTTAAATAAGTATATATAATATTTATAGTTTTAACTTTTAATATTAGTAAATTTGTCTTATTTGTAAGTCGCTTTGGATAAAAGCGTCTGCTAAATGACTAAAAGTAAAGTAAGTAAAGTATATGGGTCATTGACATATAAGGACAAAAGTGCAAAGTGCAACTGACAAAATTCAGACATGAGAATTAGATTTTGATTTTTAATGATTAAAGATACCAATAAATGTTTTGGATTGCTTTCATGAAGACGAAGTGTTAGAAATTGAGTCTCAACTGTTTTGTTTTCACTCACAATGATCTAAATCTTCAGCTGATATTTATGGTTTCGATGGAGGATGTGACCACCGTTAGTTTCCTAAAAATAAAAATCAAGGCATGACCAATGTTCGAACTGCCAGATGCTTCTCATAACAGACTGTCAATGCGAGAAGACACATGGTATATTGCATACCTCATTGTTTAATTAGGTACGAAAGGGTGGAAATCAGTTTTGAAAGAGAGAGGAAAAGTAATAAAGTCAATGTTTCTGCCTGGTTGTCGGTCTGGAAGCCGAAAAGCAGTAAAAGTGTAATAATAATAAAGAAGCCCAAATGCGGATGTAATGGCCTGTATTTATGCGTTTCATTTTATCTTCAAAGACGGGCTGAAATTAAACAAACGTGCAAGTATAAAGGGCCATTTTAAAAATAGGCCCTTTTTTTCAGAGAGCGATCTCATCTCGGGTCCCACAGAGAATATTGCTACCGTCAGCACTAGCACACATTAAGGGATGAATCAGAACAGAAGGAGTGCAAGAGAAGGGCGAACAGTGACAAAAAGACATTTTAATCACCGTTATTTCCGCCTGCGCCCAGGCGAACGAGGGCCGTGCCAGGGGTTGCATGATTGAACAGTACCCTGCACCTTTAAACAAAGCCCACACAACTTTCTCACCGGCTTCGTTTTAAAGACTCTTTTAGCCATAATCATTTTCATATAATTCACTTTCATACAATTCTTTCTCCTAATCATTATCAGGGCCACTAACGTCTTAATGACTTCATAAATTTAAGCTATAAAAAGTAATGGAGAAAGACAAATGAGATAATTAGGAATAAATCTTAGTGGAAGCCCATTTATCAAAACATCGAGAGCCACTGAATATTCAAAATCATTAGGCCCTGTGTGTAATTAACAAAGCCCCTCAGTTATGAAGGAAACCTGTTTCCAAAGATATTAAGATCCAAAAGACTCCATGTTATTAAATTGACCGATGAATCTACGGTGTATAATATGATGTGGATTATTAGGATCCTTTTTAATTAAAAAGTGTGTTCGTTTTCTCTCTCTCTCTCTCTCTCTCTCTCTCTCTCTCTCTCTCTCTCTCTCTCTCTCTTTAATATTTTAATTTTTTAACACTTTAATGGGAAGTTGAATTCAGGTCTTTAGTCACAAGGCAGTAAGAGACTTATCTTTTTTCTTCTCTCACTCTTTGGCTCCTTTTCTCTCCCTTATGAATTGGCTGGAGATTATATAACGGACATAAGCATAGCCCTCAGTACCAATATTTTATTATCCTCCAGTTCTGTTGCGTTGCACATGGATGGAGAGCGTATTTTAATTTAACACACTCTGAATTCCTATTATCTTAAAAACTATGTGTAATGAAATCATTTTCCCTGATTAGCTAAAGTGAGAATAAGACTCATGTTAAGTGTCTGTGGAATTAAAAACAGATTTTTTTTCTTCCCTTACTGTCTGAGGACAGACCGAGCTTAACAGCTACATTGTTTTAAAATACATTTCCAGAATTTGAGCTACTATTACCGCTACAGTCTTAAAATTATTTAAGTTATTCATCTTTTTATTTTTATAAAATGTATTCATTTTTACTGGTGTGATTTTGCTATATGTATGTGACCAGAACTTAAAATTACTTTTTTTTTTTTTTACATTTAAAACTCTTAATTGATATAAGTAGTGATGAACAGTCCATCAACACTTATTGTGTTACATGACTTAAGTAGGGCCTATATACACACTAATGTCCAAAGGTTTAGGGTCAATGAGAATTTGTTTTAATACTTTTATTCAACAAAGATCCATTAAATGTAACAACAATTGACAGTAAATACTATTGCATTGTTACTAATTATTATATTAATAATAATATATATATATATACAATGTATAGTTATTTTCTTCTTTTATGTAAAATCCTTAAAAAATATATAATGTTCACACAAAAACACCAAAAAGCACAATGCTGATAATAATAAATAATGTTTTTGGAGAACCAAAGGATCATGTGACACTGAAGACTAGAATATTTGCTGCTGAAAATCCAGTTTTGCATCACAGGAACAAATAACATTTTAAAATATATTAAAATATAAAACAGATATTTAAAACATTTCACAGTATTACTGTTTTTACTGTGTTTTCGATTGATTTAATAAATAAATGCAGCCTTGTGCAGCATAAGATAATTATTTAAAAACATTAAAATATTTTACCAGCTCTAAACTACTGATATCATTAATTATCATATAAAATAATAATTATAGGCCTATATAAATATTAATAATTTTACTTATTATGGCGTTAAAGACCTTCAGGGGATGTAACTGCCAATCTTCAGTCAAACAAAAAATGGGAAATTCATTTTTCTAGATCATCATCAATGTGACCAGAGCTTCAAATAGTCTTTTCAGAATCATCATTCAACATCTACACATTTCTGTGCTGTTTGCTTACATACAGACGCATGTGGTCACTGGTCAAGGCAGACATGACTCGACCATCTGGCTCTATTTACCTCGGTCAGGTGTGAAATGTTATTTCTTCTCGTGCCCTTATCTCCCATATCAGCTCCCTCGACACATAAATTATACATGCTTATCGGCAGAATACACAACAGTTCGTCATTAGAACATTAATTGAAAAAGTGTAATTAATCTGCCTCGGTCCAGCTCCTGGACCCCTGCCAGCATCGTCTGGGCAGGACTGAACGAAGAAGAGGAGAAGCAACTATAGTGACTCAACACTGCCCCCTGTTGTCCACAAGGCGCTCCATCCATCCACCAGGGAGAGGAGGCATGATCATTTGTTCATCGACGGCAGCGTGAGACGCCTGCGGTGCGCGAGCAGGCCTCTGTAGGGCAGACTGACACCCCAACGGGCTGCAATTACCCCACAGCAAAACCTATTGTCTGCGTGTCACCCCCTGATGAGCGCACACTGTAAGCAATCGTCTCTTTTCTTTCGCAGCATTTGTACAAATAGCTTCCAGAGGCACTGAAAGACAGAGCAATTTGGTATTTTCTGTCATTTGACAGGTGAATAGAGAATGCTGGTGGATACACTAACAGAATCATTTTGCGTCCGTTTAAAAGGACAACGGGAAAAGGAGAGAGTGAAAAAAAGTATCGGCAGAGAAATTAGTGTTGCTAAAACAGCGGTTCAGAAGACTTCAGTCACATGGAAGGAAGCTGTGATTAGTCCAATTTGTCATTAGTGTCTCACTGACGGACCCATTAGCCTTGACTCAGAGAAGTAAAACGCTGCTCGGTGAGATCTTTACATCAAATACGTTACCCTTCATCACTGATTCAGAACTTGCATATGTAGTACCCCAGTGAAATGCATTAAGGAATTGTCCTAAAAATGCAAATCTCATAATTTGCTCACATTCTGAACTCATGCGACTTGCTTTCTTCTGTGAAAAAAAATAGATATTTTGAAGAATGTGCTAGTCGCTCTTTTCGGTGCAATTACGATGGATGGGGACCGGGGCTTAGAAGTTTCAAGAAGGACACAAAGGAAACATAATGGTGCTTTATGAAATTTTGAAATGAATATTAATTATGCACAGATTCAAGTCACGTTTCCACCATTTTGTGAACAATTCATTCAAACTGGTTTTATGAACTGGATGAACAAGTAATTGACAGCACATCAGTTTAAAAATATATTTTTAAAGATATATATGTTTTAAATACACGTTTCTGGGCCTTAGATTTGAAATAACATGAAGATTAGTAAATGGCAACAGTTTAATGTTGTAGTAACGTAAACATATTGGGGGAAATAGGCATCATAGTGAGAAACATTTTGAAAATATGAGGAATGTATGAGGAGAAGCGTTGTGGGCAGTGCGCTAACACACAGCACTGTTGTGCTATACAGGCGTCCCGGGTTCGATCCTGATCCCACCCCTCTCTCTCTCCCACTTCGCTTCCTGTCAGCTCTGATCTGTCTTATCATAATAAAGGCTAAAATGCCAAAAAATAAAATATACAAAATGAAAATAAAAATATAGAAAAAATAAATAAATAAAAAATGTTTTTATAAACAATGGCCTCGCATCAGTTTAATAATGAAAAATAAACAAAAAAAATTGATGATGCCTAGCATCAGTCTCTCAGAGAAAAATTTAAAAAGTCCGCCAATTAAAATAAAAAAGTGCACTAACATAGTAAATCAATGAAAATAAAAAGTGAAAAATTACAACAAATTAAAAAAGGCCTCATCTCAGTTTAAAACATGCCACCAATAGTGAGAAAATTACCAATTACAAAGTGGTTGGAAAAAAATACCCTGACATCACATCAGTTTTAAAAATATCACTGCTAACACTAAACCCAATGGACACCCTGTGTTTGAGGGCCTTGGGTTCAGTTGCTGTCCGTTCAGTGTTACCATCCACCTGTGTCCCTGGAGAGCCCTTCCTAACAGATGCATATAGATGAGGCTGTAATTGGCTGACCCCGGGCATCTTTCCCCAGGCTTAATTAGCCTGCCAGTCTGTCCCCAGATTGTCCCGATTCTCACCCGTCCCCGGTTTCAGAACTCGGAAAAGAGAAGTCGGGATGTGCAGAATTTGACACCCATGAGGAAACATTCAGAATCATTCTTAATGTAAGAGCTGTTTTAAGATCTCTTTTGCAGCTTTAGCGCATGACGACATGTATTATCATTAAACAGAGCAAGAGTAAGTTCATCTAGTTCAACGCTTAAATTCATATTCAGCGTGAATGAAGGTTCCTGTAGTTGAGTGGCAGTTTGATCAGGTGCGGTGATGAGGTGATATCATGGCCAGTCTTTATGGATACTTGCTAATGAGGTGTCAAAAGTAATCTGACACTTGGCACAGTCCAGCGGTAAATGTACGCTCTCATGAACTTACTGCAATCTACCTGAAATGAACAAACTGAATGATTCATTAAAACTCACATTAAAGGATTCAAACTTTTTCACTATCATCATTCCTTGTAATAAATCTTTTTTTTTTACTAAGTAAGTTTGTCTAGATGGTTTCAGTGCAATTGTACAGTTTGCCAATCCTAAAATAGAATAGAATAAATCTTAAATGTTTAGAATACCGTACCATTTCTTTGTTTTGCATCTTCTTTTATAATTTATGAAAATATTTAAAATAAATATTTCATTGTGTCATAACATGGTATTGGATCTTACAAAATCTTCACTTTCAACCTGAAAATAAAAAAAATATTTTACGTCATATTTTTCTTTGTTTTGCATCTTTCAAAATCCGAAAACAATATTTTAAACATGAAAATGATAAAATAAATATTATTAATGTTTTCATAAATTTTCTTTGTTTTGCATGTTTCAAATTCTTAATTTTAAACCTGAAAAATAAAGAAAATATTTTTTCATTATGTCACAACATTCCACAGTTTTGTATCTTTTTTCAAAATCCTAAAACATGAATATAAACCAGAAAATAAACTCTTAAATGTTATATTTCTTTAGTTTTATGTCTTTCAAAATCCTAAAACTGTAATTAAACCTGACGATAAATAACTTAAATTACGATTTGATGCCACAACTTTTCTTTTCTTTTTGCACCTTTTATAATAATACAACTTTATTTTCAGGTTTCAATTAAAATAAATGTAAAAATTCCCACTATTTTAGTGTGATCTCAGATTTTTAGAAATGTAAAATTCTCTAAACATAACAGTAAAATTTATCACTTTTTTAATTTGTGAAAAATAATGAACATTCCTAAGGGAAAGTTTCATCTGTGATTTGAGTTACAGAAACAGAAAAGAGACAGAACGAGAGAAAGAGAGAGAGGGAGAAAAGAAACAAAAGAAATGTTCTTTAGCCAATGTTCTGGAGTTCCTTGAGAGTAAATTAGTGAAAGAGCAGGATGGCTTACTTTATTATTGTAATCCACATGCAGTGCTAGCGCCGTGACCTTTAGCAAGATGATTGTTTCTCATTTATGAGTTTGAAGGTGCAATTTACTGAACGGTTTGATCCATAGGACCTGACCTTTGTAAATTGGCTGTTAAGCATATCAGGACTCGACCAACCTGCTCCACACATGCTCCAGAATGAACACAACATCCGCCCTCACCACCTTCCCACACACTCGGAAAGTTAAACAGAGGGCAGTTTCTTCGTGCTATTTTCACTATATCACATTGTTTTCAATATTTTAATTAGCATACACATTTAAATGGATAGCTCATTCAATTTTGTAACAATTATTTACTTTCCCGTTATTTTTTATTAATGTTTTTGTCCTTTTTGGAGATTGAAAGCCATGATTTAAAAAAAATAATAAGCAAATGCTATCAGTTAACGCTTTGGATCCAAAGCATTGTTGGATAGTTGAATGAAGTGCTTCATTGTTATTACTTTTTTCCTTTTTCATTGCTATAATGATTCAAGTTTCCATGAATAATGCTATTTGATTTTAAATGAATCATTATGAGTCAATGGAACGCTTCATATGTTCACCTCTATATGTGAAATTTAGATAAAAGCAGATCATTTAATGCTGTAGATGTTGCATTGAGTAATTCGAGGAAAAGGGTTTCATTATGCAAGAATGCAAAATTATCATTATGCAAATCAATCTAGATTTAAATGAGCGCTCTTTTACCAACACGCTGTGGAGCAGAACATTACCAAAGCTGGGGGCTACCTATTTAAAACACTGTAGTGAAATCATTTAACTGAGCAATAGATTCAATTAACATCTGAGTCTCAAGTCCACCGATCCGTTTGAGAGGATGCCAGTGTCGGACCACAATTAAATCTCTTGTCATTCTCATTCTGATCAAGGCTGAGTGAAGGATGGTGAGAGTTATGCTCTTCAACCGTCTCTTTCTACTCACCGAAGTGGCGACTTGTCAACACCAGCACTTTTTCATAATATGATCCACACATCCTTCAGACTGTCTCGGATCTCACCTAAAGCCGCCAGCTCGGCCATCGCCTGGGATAAAAAGACATTATTTTATTATGAGTCCATGGGTGTCAGATTTCATTTCATGGCTTAAATTTCACAGATTAAGCTGTTAGAGATATTCCAGCGCATCTCATTAATATCTGAAAGCGGTAATGTGTAATTTGTGGTGGTAATCATTTAAATCATTTCTGTGAATGTATGCAGCAGTACAATTCAGGCTTAGGACGCTGCGGGACCTTTCTATTTGACAATTAACTTATAATTCCAAACAGGGATTTGTCCTCTGTCCACGGTTATATCTCAGACAGACAAGAGACCCACGCCCTTCGATTGGGGGTTTTCAAATAGCGGTCTGCAAAAAAAATTATAAAGCTTTTGTATTTTATGCATATTAGGACTGTTCTAATCTGTTTGACATATTGAATGAGTTTATTTATTTTTAGTGTGGATCTTTAGCTTAACAGACAGACTTCTTAAAACAAAAACACCCATTACTATACTTTAAGTACGAATAGAACTTAGAAATTAATAGTTATATGAATCAGTAGAATAGTTAACATAGAACTTAACAGTTGAATAAAGTGAAATATATTTAAAAATATGTTTATGTATATACGTATATACATATGTATATGTATGTTTGCAAAAAAAAAAATATTTTGAGCATTTTACTGGTTAAAAGAAAAAATGGTCAGAAAGCAAAGCATTAGACAGTATGATTATTGTGAAGTAGTTTAATAAGTGCATAACATGTAGAAAGTGTTAATGTCAGATATGGCATAATTTAAATATTAATATAAAGCAAATATTTTCCAGATTTTATAAATTGTATTTATTTGCAATACAAATATAAATCCAAGTATTTAATATTGGAAACAGTTATAAACTTTAACTTACAGTTGTCATCTCTATTATTTTAAAAGTTTTTATACATCAAAAGTCCTTGGCATTACAACTTTTAAATCCTGTTATATCATTCTCATTCTGCATTCGCTGACACTGTAAAATGTTGTCCTGTGCCCATGATTTTTTGTGACCCGTCACTGAATGACACTCATCCAAACAAGGTACATTTGAATATTCACACACCGACATGAACGGCTGCAGGCAAATATCAGATTTCCTCCCCAGACAGTCAGATCTCCGGACCCCCCCCACACCCTTCTGTGACGTGACCCTCGTTTGCAGCAGAGCACATTTTTTCTGACTGGCACCCCAGACGTGAAGGACAGATGAGAGATGGAGCGAGGGCAGGAGGCAGGAGAGAAGAGGCACTGAGGTCGCTCACTCGCAGGTTTCTATACAGAAGCAAAGGCACATGAAATTAAAGATGATCATCCCGCTGTCAGAAACAGAGCTCTGCTGGCGTATTTCGGCCCACTCTGAGTCCCCATAGAGACCTGTTATAAGGCATATGCCTCTTGCCAATCAGAGCAGCCCCGAGCTCTATGGGATCACTGATGAAATATGGACAATGGCGTGCAAGGTGGGCACAAGGGGAGGCAGGCAACTTAATGAGGCAATTTCTCAGATAATAAGATTGGAAGATATGCTAATATTTCTACCTTAAGGAGATAATTATGATGTAGAAGATAGAATATTTTATCTTAAAGCGACAGTGGTCCCAATCCTGATGCTATCATGCAATCTTTTTTTTTGGTTGATGTTTTCAACGTGTGCACTGGGACAAGGGAAAAAACAATGCTAGCTAGGACAGTTTTTTCCCTCTTTGTGCTTTCTTTGATCATTTTGATAGGGACTTTGTATCAAACGTTCGCTTGGGACTTCAAAAGAAAGTATGAAGGCTTATAAATATTTATGTCATTTGGGGATTAAGTGAAAAAGAATTATAGTAAAACATAAATAGGCTCATATACATTGATATTTATTAATAATTAAACAAGTAATGTAAGTATTTTGGAAAATAAAGAAAAACTAAAACTCTTTAAAACTTTTTTCCCCTCATACCCAAGATCATACCCATAGAGATTATATACACTCGTGTGAAAAAGAAAGGACAGCCTATTGAATGCCATGGTTTTCTGTATCAGGACATGATAAAAAATCATCAGGTCTTTGTCAGGACTTAACATTTGAAAAATAAAAGCCAATATGGAAAAGCCATGTTTGATAAATTATGGTCTGACCATGGGGTAAATTTCCTGGGATGTCCACACCTGGGAAGATTGGTGTCTGTCTTGAATGTCTTCCACTTCAGAATAATCTTGCTCTCTGGGATGATGGACTTGTTTGGAAATGGCCACATTACCCTTGCCAGGTTGATGGCAGCAACAATACTTTATTTTAAGTTGTCCATACAATGTAATCATACACTTAAGTACTGAGTATTATTAATTAACTACTTGTACTTACTGCTTACTATATGTGACCCTTGAGTCATGAGTAGCACAGGTATATTTGTAGCAATAGCCAAAAATACATTGTTTGGGTCAAAATGATAGATTTTTCTTTTATGCCAAAAATCATTAGGATATTTGTAAAGAAGTAAAGATAAAGACCATGAATCATGAAGAGTATCTCAATATTTTGATTTGTTTTGCACCCTCAGATTCCAGATTTTCAAATAGTTGTATCTCAGCCAAACATTGTCAGATCCTAACAAACCATACATCAATGGAAATCTTATTTAGTCAGCTTTCAGATGATATATAAATATACATTTTCAGAAAATTGACCCTTATGACTGGTTTTGTGATCCACAGCCATATCACCCTGCAGCCCAAGACCGGTTTCCAACTGAAGCTAAGCAGGGTTGAGCCTGGTCAGTACCTGGATGGGAGACCTCCTGGGTAAACTAGGTTGCTGTTGGAAGAGGTGTTAGTGAGACCAACAGGGGGTGCTTACCCTGCAGTCTGTGTTTGAGTCCTAACACCCCAATATAGTGACAGGGACACTATACTGTCAAAAAGCACCGTCTTTTGGATGAGATGATAAACCGAGGTCCTGACTCTCATTAAAAATCCCATGGTACTTCTCGTAAAGAGTAGGGGTGTAACCCCGGTGTCCTGGCCAAATTCCCTCCACTGGCCCTTGTCAATCATGGCCTCCTAATAATCCCCATCCGCTTGATTGGCTCTGGGACTCTCTCTCCTCTCCACCTGTAGCTGGTGTGTGGTGAGCGCATACACTTGATTGGTTCTATGACTCTCTCTCCTCTCCACCTGTAGCTGGTGTGTGGTGAGCGCACTGGTGCTGTTGTCCTGTGGCAGCCGTCGCATCATCCAAGTGGATGCTGCACACTGGTGGTGGTTGAGGAGAGACCCCCCCACACACATGATTGTAAAGTGCTTTGGGTGTACGACAATACACAATCAAGCGCTATATAAATGCATCATTCATTCATTGAAATAGTTAGGGTTTGGTTTAGGGTTACCTGCACGTATTTATGCATCATTTATTGTTATTGATAGTACCATGTGTAACAAGGACACATTAAAATAAAGTGTTACCTAAATAATTGCTTCTCTAAGATCATTAGCAGATGATTAGCAGTGCCTGCCCATTACTTACCCTCTTAATTATTATGTTAACAGTAAGGATGTCCTAACTTTGTCACACATGGCTTTTCCATAATTGCTTTATTTTTGCTAAATAAATAATGGCACAGTGTGATGGACTATGCCATGTTTTTGTTAATCTGAGGTCTTATTTTCCAAATTTTGAGACCTGCTAATGTCAAGATGATTTAATGTCCTGATATGGAAAACTATGGAATTGAAGGGTTTCCTTTCTTTTTCAAATCACTGCATATATACATAGCAGGCAGCACAAATAATAATACACAAATCATATAAAAAATTATAAAAAATTATATATGAAATAAAAAATATATAATAAAATATTCTTATTATAAATTATAAAAAAAATCTTATACAAATGATATATACATATATATATTTTTTTTTTATTGTGCTGCCTATTATGATTCTATGTAACAATGGCAATAAAGTATACCGTGTTCATCAGTGAACCTGTCTCATGCATATTAACAGAGTGAAATGTCATTAATTGGTCATTGATCAGAGTGCCCATGCTAATATATGTGAACATAATTTGCATTGCAAAGAGGTTGTTTGCCCATATTCATGTAAGACGTAAGGTAACTGTATGAGAAAGAAGGGCCTGGGGCTTTGGAGTATTTCCCACAGTTTTCTGCTTATTTTATTGCTATTTTTCTCTCAGAGGATACAGGCACCTCCAATTACAGCCCATAATGAGCTCCATCAGATAATTACGAGCTCAGCTGGCCTGAAAAACAAGCTGATACATATGGCAGACCATGGCAGCCACAGAGGAAGTTTCAGTGTGAACTTGCAAAGTCTGAGGTTTGTCCCTAGACAGAGAAACTTGAGACCTGAACAGAGATGGTCATCAGGAAGTGTGTTTAACCACATGTCACTGCTGAACAAAAGTAGGACACATCTGGAGGCTTTAAGCAGACAATCTACAGAATCCACATTTTGGCTTTCTGAGGATGGAGTAGTGATGAACACAATGTTCTCTTGTCACTGATTGCTAAGAAATTTGCCTCTTAACTTTGTTCTGCTGTTACCAATGAAGATTCAGCCAGAGATAGTATAAGGGGAGGAGAAGGACCACTTGGAAGAAAATGAACGGAAGAAGTCTTAACATGGCAACTTTAGGAGTGTGAATAAAAATGAAACAATGTAAAAAATAAAGTAAAATAATATAATATAATAAAATTGTTATAGGCTGAAATGCCCAACATGGGGATTTTTAGCGGTTCCAATTAGAAACACAAAAATTGCATGTTTTAACATTTTAAAATTGTGTTTCTTGATATCTCTAAAAGTATTTTTACAAAACACATTTAACATAAACTGAGTGAAAATAGCACACAACACTACACAGTTAAATAATACAAGAAAACGTCTTGTGAATTTCTTTTTTGGCTTGTTTTAATCTCATTTTAAAAAGTATTTGCCATTTTTAGCCCTCTTTTTAAATCCACATTGTTATTCAGTCAAGAATAAGAATAAAATTCGTCACATGTACATGTTAGCTCCCTCTTTAGCATACTGATTAATCTATGCCCGGTGTGGGCGTCATGGACCATCTGAATGCTGGGTAAATGCCATCTCCTGGCGGGCGTGAGTCTTTGTGATATTGCTGCTCTCTGTCAAATAGAATTCATGTATATTTTGCAATCTTTGCATCCTATTATGTGCAATAAACTAGGTACTTTATCCATGACAGCACCTGGCTGGCGGTGAAAATATGCAGAAGCCAATCTGCCAAACACACCCTTTCAAAATCAAATTTATTTAGTTAGAAACGGTCTCAAAGACACTCTTGTAAGCTATCATGTAACATTGTGATTAGAATACAGACAAGCAGAAATTTAATTCATTTCAAATTCAGACCTGCTCTGCTTCCTATTATGCCGCTGTATCAGTAAATTGTAAACCCTCCGTTGCAGCATTACAATTCAAACAAGGTTAGTTTTCAAACACCTGATTTGAATACGCTGAAAAAAGGGAAAGGAAAATGAAGGAAGAACTGCTTCGAAAGCCTTTGTGTCGACGCAAGGCAAGAGATGAAGAAGTATGTGAATGCACGCAAGCAGAGGAGAGGCACTTTTAGATGCGATGGCTGAGCGATAACGCCCGAGGAGGTGTCAGCTAATTTCAATGCAGCACCTACAGCACAATTATTATTATTATCACCAAATCATGGAAATAAATTAAAAGAGCGAGATCCGAAAATAGCTCATATGGGCCTTACACTTCACAGGTACACCCAGTGGGGATTCGGAAGGAGATGACTTTGCCTCATTATGTGCTTGGGTGGCGCGTGTGTGTGTGTGGGTGTGAAGGGAGATGGTGGACTCGCTGTAATGCCAGATCTCAACAGATGAGATAGGGTCTGTAATTTGAATGCCAGTGGGAGGCAATTTAAACACATGGCAGTCAGAGAACGCGACACTCTGATCAGCAGCAAGGCCGTCCGGGGCTCGCCAAGGTCAGTCAGAGGCTGTTTGGGCCTCCTCTGAGAGCGCTTTGTTGGTCAAAGAAGGAAAGTCGTTGACAGGCTCTATTAATTGGCTTGAACTCTGACAGAAATTACACTTCTAAATTTCCTCATAAATTATTTCAGCGCTTGGTTGACATTATTGAGCTTGAAAGAATACCAAATGCATTGTAAAACGAGTTCATTGTGTCATCGCGGATAAATCAAGCTGAACAAACCACAGGAAATGTGGAAAGTGTTGCGTTAGCCAAACTGTGCAAACAAAAACGCTATCCCAGTTTATAATGTTACTCCGTTTGACATTTCCTGAATCATCTGCCAGGAAACCAGAGTGACAGGATCTTCCTGTAACTTTTTTGAGGAAAGAAACCGAGTAAAGTATCTGGCATGAGACAGAGCGGGGTTCCTTCCTTCCCTCTGAAACAATGCATATCTCAATCAGTGTCAATGAACGCTGATTAGAACATCACGAGTGCTACAGTCATGTATCCAAATGCAGATGATAACCAAAGTACAGTAATTTCCACCAAATGAGAAGCAGAACAAAAATCAAGCAAGTTCTTAATCAAATATGCTCAACAGCCGACGACGGGAGAGGAGTAGTGGGTTCTTCTCCGTTCAGAAAAGCCAGTGACTCATCCTTCACTCTTTCCATCCCTCCTCCTGTCCTGTGATTCATGGGCTCAGGAGGGGCCCCCATCTCCCTGGAGAAATTAACAGTGATTTTAATTGCGTAGACGTCTCCAATTCATTACTGCCCACTCGCACAAATTTTCACCCTCTCAGGTGTCAAATGGCACTTAACATCTCTGCCAATCACGGCAGCACTAGAGGAGAGCTGAAGGAGATGGGAAGCGAGTGGCGGGTGCGTCGGGCCCTCCGGTGCGGAGACGGCATGCAGGACCCCTCTTATCCCCTCAGTTTAACTCCTGCAACCCTGCACACATACACACTCTGAATGGTCATATATGTGTTGAATCGAAAAACATGGTGTGTGGCGCCTACTGTTGCATTTATTTCAATTACATCAATGATTAAAGCTTTAAAAGAACATACATTATATTTTCAGTCATAAGGCAGACGCGTGACTTCCTCGCACCCTTATTATCAAGATTCTGTCTGATCGTAATATCCAAAACTGAATATGAAAATGACGCAGGGCGGTCAGCTTCACGTGGTGAAAATCCCTGATGTGCTCATGAGTCTATTTACAGCAGGCTGCCCTCAGGGCTTTGATTAATTTCAGATAATCAGCAGCAGCTCCTTGACCTTGGAGTTCAATGTGAATGCTTGTCATATTCTGACTTCTGCTTTACAGACAATACTTCCACAAAACACCACTGGATAATGCTAGTTTTTCAGGTGGTTGCTTGTAAAGTTAAGATATTAAACTGGAAGAAATCTATCTATCAATCTATTGCCACAATGACATGTAATGAGATGTTACATCATAAACATTGTAATATAAAACATTTCATGACACCTCAGCTGATGCGACTGTGGAGTAGAAAGCTGTGAGATTAGTGGCCTAATTGAATGAATTTAATTTGCTGTAATGGGAGAAATATGTCACAAGAAAAAATGGCTGTCGACTGCTTTTTCTCATTCAAATGTAAATTTCTTAGACCTCCATCCCCCACCTCATTCTCATTTTTTCTTTCACATACAGTATATATAGTCTCAGTCAGTCATATTTTGAGTTAGGCTTATAAAGAGATTTGGGCAAAGTAAAGAACTGAGAAAGTGTGCATCAATTGATTAAGCTGTAATTATGAGGATTAGACATCGCTTTAAATCTGGAGAAAATAAGACATTTTTTATCAATGTGATAAAAAAAAGCTAAATTTCCTAAGGGCCTCAGAATATCTAAAATAATGTATATATTTTAAGGTAAGGCATGTGGCTTAACAACAGAAACATTTATTTATTATTCAAACAAAAATTTGAGCTGTTGAGTAACAGCAAACATACCATTAATGATCTGCTGTCCTAAACCAATTTTTCTGTTGTTTGCTCTGAAAGATTTTTTATGACATACTAAGTAGCTGTAATATAAATGTCACCATCTAAACAACTCAACCATCAAAGATGACTAATAAAAGCAGCTTTGTCCAATCTCGTTCACAATATGCCTGTGAAAAACACTGAAACTCTCAACAAAATTGCAGCTGAATAAACAGAGTAACTCTCAGGGAGATATTTAACTGTTCTGACCTTCTGCAACCTTTAACTAGCAAATACAATTCACATTAAGCTGAATACACACAATCTATCTATCTATTATTATTATTATTATTATATATTGTTTAAATAAATGACAGCATGCAAGGGTGCAGAAGAAGGATGTGTGTGCTTTTATTGTGGCCTCAACCGCCCTGAAAAGCAGAGGAAATACATTTCTCTAGGGTGGCTCTGAAAGGTCATGTGGTGTTTGTCTTGGAGACGATATTTTATTATTTCCTTAGGAGGGAGAGGCATATTGAGGTTCTGAAGTTAAAGCTTCTAGTCTAATGGACAGAGGTGATTCATGGACAGTTTAAATGACTTTCGTTTAGTTTTCAAGAAAAGTTTCAATAAACTTAAAATACAAATATAGAGGGAAAAAAAGTTATGCACGCATATTTTGTGATACACATATTCTGGATCTTGCCTAGTTAATAAGTATGCTACTGTCTGATTATAGATGGCTCCTTTACAAACAACAGCACTTTAGTGGGGGTTAATGAAAGATATGAGATCTCCAGAGTGGGCGGTAAACAGTAATATGTGGTGTGTGGTGCAGGGCAGGGCAAGGGCAGGGACTCATGAGTATATGACCACAGAGGTGGTAAGTCTCATTATAGCTTAATTGGTCTTCATTCAAAGGATCTAGCAGAATAAATGTGTTAAACATCAACCCATCTCTTAGTTATCCTGCGTATAGATAGCCTAACTGCCTCTGTGCCTGACTTCAGAAGGAAATGATGACATGAAAAATGATTACAGAAGTAGAATTTGAACACCTATTTATTTATGCATTTTATTTTTTTATTTTTAGCTAGCTGCACAAATCAGTCACACAGAGTTACGTTGCTTCTCCGAGTTTGTTGAAAAGGCAAAATAAAAATGAGATCTTCAACCTTTTGCAGGCAGAGTCCAGACTGATGAAGCAAGGACCACCTGCTACATATAGTATAAAACTGAGAGATGCATTTAAAATTCTGATTTATAATATCACACATACTCATGTGTTTATGATCCTTACACTGCAAAAGTGCAAAGCAATTAATATACTTTTCAAATATTCACCAATTTGTCAAATATCTGTAAGTTACATCTTCATTTTAATTATTAAATTATAATACAAAATAAATCTTAATTTCAATTTTAAATATTTGTAATTATTTTTATTTTAATCAAATTAATAATCCTAATTTTAATTTAATTTAAAAAGTGAACGATTTTTCATCACATTTATTTTATATTGAAATATACTTTTAATTTGAATTCTATATTTAATATTTGAATCATTTTGAAATTAAATAATTATTGCTGGCCAGTAAGACCCTGTAACGTATCATGCATCCATAGAAAATGCGCTCTGGGACCATCATGACAACTATGCAGCCTGAATTTTAATCAAAGTGCACAACAGCATCATTTCTGTCTCTCATTTCATTATCGCTCCAATCTGAACAAAGAGTGGGGACACGGCTGATTGTGCTATACATTTATATGGCACTTCCCATTTGCCCTTCTAACCCAGTTACTGCCAGTCAATTACTGCATATGTGAATCCATTTACCCCTGAACCTCAGATGCCCTGCGTGTACATGACACATCAGCGTTCCTTAAAGGGGACCTTGAGGATTCTCTGATGTGACCTCCCATGGGCTTAGCAGCTAAAATGTCAGACAGCCTCACTCATGCCCCCGAATGAAAAATGGCACCCCTCACTGCAGCCCGCACCGGGGGAGGAGCGCGAGAAGGAAGGCCTCTGCAAAAGTCCACCAAGGTACATCACTGACAACAGACGGTGGCTAATTAACCATTGTGTGGCACTTTTACAATTAATTAGCCCCTTAAGCTGCTTTTGTCAAAGGCGGTAAACAAGGCGAAGTTAATGACTTACTCAGATCAAAGGATGAGTTATTGTCTTTATTTTTCAGCAGTACCTGTGGGAGGTTCAGTTGCGCTCCAGAAACATGGAGATGTTTCCTTTCATCAGTTTGTCATCAGGGGCAGCGGAGCCACTTCTGGGGGACAGGGATGCTGGATGGAGAGATTTCGAGAGAGAGAGAAGGAACCAGAATTGAGATCAAGCTCAAGGGAGGATTTATGAAATCTTATTTTTCTCTTCAATCTAACTGTATCAATTCCCATGGGTATTCTTCAAGAGTGAGTTAATGATATGATGCAAATCATTTTTGATCGGTTCAAGCGAACGCACAAACAACAACAAGGACACGCTGGCACATTTTCGGCGGAGAGTTCCCGAGGGCCAAGAATTTTTAATTCCAATAAGAGCAAATCCAAGGTCAGACTCTGAACTTCCTGGCCATTAAGAGATCACAAAGACTAGCAGTAAGAGTGCATAATATCCACACCGCTATTTTTGGCCTCAAATTAAAATATATGACATGTTGAAATGACTGCAATGTGGAAGAGAGGTATTCAAACTAGACACTAATGATGCTTATTAATGGCGTGAATGAAGTCTTGACAGGTCGTGTGTCATTTTCCAAGGAATGCTTCACTGGCATAATGGCTAATGTAAGTGGGTGTAATTATATATATTATACCCTGTCCTATTGTATTTTGGCAGCGGTTTGAGGGAGTCAGACAGTTAGGATGAAAATCAAAGCCGTTATGCGGAAGGAACAGGAGAGCTGGAGGAATTGTAGGCCGTTGCCAATTTGCTCATTTCACGTGAACCGGACCATGTTTAAGCCAATAGCACCCATTAGTGGTCAATTGGGGAGATTGGCAGTAGAGCTTTCACATAAACATGCATAGAATTACATAGCATGTTGCAGTATTAGTGGAAACTAAACGTCACAGAATAATCTTCTGCAACAGATGGCAAACTCCTAGCGGCTCTCTCCTCTTTAGTTTTTTTTTTTGACTACAAAAAAGATCTCTAATTGGAGGCCCAGAGGTAAAGACTTTCATTAATCACTAAGCTTTGCAGTCTTGATAACAGATCTGGGAAGCTCAAACACCTCTCACATTTATTTTTATTTACATATTTCCTCTCTCTCTCTCTCTCGCTCTTTTTATCCAAAGGGAATGAGGTATGGAAAACCCGTCAAAAGAACAGACAGGGAAAAGGGTCGGAAAATGTTAACTTATGCTCACTGGGAATTACCAAAGCACTTAGTAATTAAATCTAAATTGACATTCTAGTAATTAGCCCCTTTAATTACGAGGAATAACACAATTAGCAACTGAGTCTTTGCTAATTGTTAATTAGCCCAGGCAAAGTTATTGTGTGTGTGGCAGAAAAAGGCACGTAACAGAACAAAAGTTAATTTGTCTCATTCAACATCCCTTTTTTACTCTGCTCATTCACATATTCAATTTAAGTAGTGATAGAAAAAATTATGATCATGACCATCATTAACACAATTCATAAAATGCCCAATATCCTGTTTCTGCTTAGCTGGAAAAGAAGAAAGCTGTGTGCAAAAATATCTTAGTTTTTTTTTCTCCCACCAACCAAACATTAAAAGACATGTTTCAATAATAAAAAAACACATTAGATGATTTTTATATTATTATATGTATATATGTATGCATGTACACACATACGCACGCACGCACGCACGCACGCACACACACACACACACACACACACACACACACACATAGATATATGTATGGGTGATGGAAGAACATTTGTGGGTAGACTTTGGCACAGCACCACCATACTAGCATCCCATTGCAGACCCTGAGGTTCATTTTAACGTGGTCTCAAAGAGAGGATTCAGCCCTAACACCTCATGGTTGAAGCAGTATTGGCAGTGCAGAGTATTTATCCAAATGCTGTTATCACTGGGTTCAGCATGCACACAACCTCCTGCCCTCAATGACTCCAGTGTCCTTCCATTCCAGTGGCAGCTTCAAAGATAAGTGTGTGTACTCAGGCACAGATTAGCCTGCCGACTCACAACAAATATTTGGCAAGCGGATGAGCCATCTTAGAATCCAACCGAACATGAAATTAAGCGGTGTGCAGAAAGGCAGGGGTGCAGAGCAACCGAAAACTTGATTTAGGCCTCAGTAAACACAACAGAGCGGGTGGCAAAGGTGCGGAGATGAGGAGGTTGAAGGTGTCATATACTCAGTAACACTGCTGTGGACTGACTAATGTAATGTTATGACATTTCCCGATTTTTTTTTTTTAAAGGCTTTAAAACATAAATAGTTTTGTATCATAAAAATGCATTTCAATGGACATTGGAGCACATTGTGCCAAACTAAGTGATTCTGCTTCTTTATCTCACTTGCCCTCGCCGCAGTCAAAGTGCAGTGCGAATCTAATGCCCCCACTGCTCTTTTCCAACTGTGTCTTTAATTGGATCCTTATTACCATTCCAGCTCCCTGAGAATGATGAATTTGTATGTGTGAGAATTTCATTAATCATTCTTATTCACAGTCCACCCAGACGAGAAAGGAGATGGAGAGAGTGAGAGGAGATAGAGAAGGAAGAAATTAATAATTTTTTGAGACTGGGATATATTTCGTAATGAATATTCATGCCTGTAGGATATTTGGGGTCAGCCATAATCAGGCAGGTAATTTGTAATTTGCTGTGTTTCACCCAGGACCTGCTGCATAGGTTAATATAGAGCTATTTGAAAAGAACTAGGGGGGTTTTTGAAGTACAACTATCTTGTCTTACCTGGGCTTGTTATTTATTTATAATTTATAATGCAATTATGAAAAATTAAATAACTTTTCAGTGAAAAATTACACTAAAAACATTTTTGAGAATTGAAAATTAAGCTTTGTCATTCAATTCAATTCAAGATTATTTGTATATAGCGCTTTTTCCGATACAATCGTTGCAAAGCAGCTTTACAGGAAATTACATTTTTACTAAATATTTAATTCTTTAATAATAATTTTTTACATTTATATAGTCCTTTTCTAGGCACTCAAAGCACTTTAAGGGGGATATCTCCTCATCTTATAAACATTTCCAAGCTACAGAACATGTTACCTGTTTCTGATGCAGAAAAGCTAGTTCATGCATTCATGACCTCTAGACTGGACTATTGTAATGCACTGCTAGGTGGTTGTCCTGCATCTTCAATAAACAAGCTACAGATAGTACAAAATGCTGCGGCTAGAGTCCTTACCAGGTCAAGAAAATATGATCATATTACCCAATTTTACAGTCTCTGCATTGGCTACCTTAAGTTCCTAATAATTTACAAAATACTATTACTTATAAGGCCCTAAATGGTTTCGCTCCTGCGTACCTAACTAGTCTTCTACCACGCTACAATCCAACCCGCTCCCTGAGGTCGCAAAACTCTGGACTCTTGGTAGTTCCTACTAGGATAGCAAAGTCCACTAAAGGAGGTAGAGCTTTTTCATATTTGGCTCCCAACTCTGCATTAGCCTTCCTGATAACGTTCAGGGTTCAGACACACTCTCTCTTTAAATCTAGATTAAATGCACATCTCTTTAGCCAAGCATTCATATAATGCATCTCATAATCTTGTACTGCAGTTATATATGATCAAAAGCACATATTATGCTTTAGCTTGGGTTGAACAACAGATTTTAAAATTTTGCCATAAGTTAAATATATTAAGTTTCTACAATATATAAATTGACTCTATGTGGTCATTAAAAATCCCAGGATGTCCTTCGAAAAAGAGTAGGGGTGTTACCCAGTCATCCTAGCCAAATTCGCCCATTGGCCTTTGACCGTCATGGCCTCCTAATCATCCCTATACACTGATATGCTTCATCACTCTGTCTCTTCTCCACCAATAAGCTGGTGTGTGGTGGGCGTTCTGGCGCACTATGGCTGCCGTCGCATCATCCAGGTGGATGCTGCACATTGGTGGTGGATGAAGAGATTCCCCCTTGTATGTAAAGCGCTTTGAGTGCCTAGAAAAATGCAATATAAATGTCACAAATTCTTATGAATTCTTATAATTAGATCTAGCGTATGATTAAAGTGATGAGTGGGCCCGGTGATGTTTTGCTTGACTCCAAAAGAGTTTATTAGGTCAGTAAACTGTGTAGCTGTGTTAGCGACAGCCTGTGTAGCTGTGTTAGGTGATGCTAATGGGCTATAAGCTAATAGCGGACTCGGGAAATCAAAATAAAACAAGTGATAACAAGGCGCTCTGATTGTTTTGTTGCAGAATGCAATAGGGAATATATTCACACGTTATAGAAATGAAAATTATGGTGTGTAAAATTGATTTTAAGATAGAAAATAGATGATAAATAATTGACTTGACGGAGCTCAAACTGCATTCAGTAGCTGAACACATTCAGTACACTTGTAGCTGAACAAACATTCAGCTACAAGTTTCATCCAGACAAATCTTTTTTTCTTTCATCACAGGAATAAACTATATTAAAAAAACATCTTAATAGATAACAGTTATTTTAAAATGTAATAGCGTTCAGTTTTAATAACTTTTTGATTTATTAATCAAATAAATGCAGCCTTGATGAGTATAAAATAAGTCTTTCAAAAACATTAATAAAAAAAAATATTACCAACCCTAAACTTTTAACAGTAGTGTGTAGATATATATGATTTAATTAAAATGACTAGAAAAATGTATTAAAAACTGAATTAATGAAAACTATGAGAGACATTTCACGGCTTTAAAAAAAGAACAAAGAGCTTTCTTTTATTTAAGCTTCAACAGTTCAAATGTAGATTTTAAGGACACCTTTAACTAATTGGGGTCAAAAGCTGCTATCACGCATGTATTTAATTGTATTTCATGGGGGGGGGAATGTAAGTACTCATTTCAGACAAGATTAGTTTCAGACAAGTTCCCATATTCACATATTGGCTCTCAGTGGCACCTGTTAAATAGTACAACTCTGTCATTTAAAGCGAGTGCACTCCATTTTAAATATATCTAAGGGGCTAAAAGGGAAGAACTGGCGCTCCATGCAAACAAGCCAAAAAAATATCTATAGTTAGTCTCTTCTTTCCAAACATGACCAAAGACCCACTTTAGGGGAAAAAGTGTTTTTGAACATGAAAGAAACCAAAGTGCCAACACTTGGTTCATAAATTCACAGCGCCTGTACTTTAAAGTCTTCACCCCCAAAAGGATTTTTCCAATTCTTTTTGAAATTATACCCACCTGGCATCACTTAAAGTTACTTAATTAATAATTAATCGATACATTTTGGGATGATTAAAATTCATGATGAGAAAGTGTTTTTAAAATAATGTCCAACCCCCCCAGGGAGGCTAATCAGTTTGAAGCAGTTGCTAGATCTCGCTGAAATAATTAATTGCACCTGAATGTTTAGCAAGGTCAGTGAATGGTAGCACAATGCCTGAGGTATAGAGGGATGTTTATAACATCACTTGATTGCACTAAACCAACATTTTCATCTGGAAATTAATTCAGGAACCGAAGCTGGAGGCAGCCGCGTTGCCCCCTACCCCCCTCCTGTGTGAGACGAGCATCGTTTTAATACGACTTTGATCATTACTGGTGGAAGAAACTTGATGTGTCAGATTTGGAAAGGGGAGGCGAGGATGTGTGAGGAGGAGAAGGAAAAGCATAATTTAAGAGCACATTCCCAACCGTTTTCAACAAATGCTCATTAAAAGGAGAGCAGGTTAGGAGACCGAAACATTAACCCCTGAACTTGGCGAGAGGATGTTTTAGAAAAATCACTATGTGTGATGTTATAGAAACATCCTTCACTCAACAAAATACAGTTTCCTGTTTCAGCCCTTGGATCTGGGAATGTTTCGGATAAATAAGCTACTCGAGATCAACAAAAAGGTGGCCATGCCTCTAACCTGAAGTCTATTTGTACCCAGCACAAAAAAAAATCTGCCAACCAGCAGAGAGATCAATCTCAAAAAGAACGGCGTGATGAGATGCCAACAGAATTCGAACCGAACAATGATACTTTGTGATGGTTCTGTAAAGCTGCAGAGCGGGAAAAAAAAGCCCAGCAGCATTTCAAAAGCGACCAGTTGATTGACATATCAGTGGGTATGGAGTGACTGACGCATTTGCCAGTCTGAGAGGGAATGAGTGACGCTATTTTCCTGCTGGACATGACGCATTATGAGGGTTGATTGGGGACTGTTGGCAGCAGGTTAAGGAAGCTGTCATGTTGCAGGTCTTTGTGTAGCTCTCCCCGGGGCAAAGCAATTGACAGGAAAGGGGGCCTGGGACAACACAGAATCCTGAAAACAGAGGGGAAAGAAATGGGGGTTTGTAGGTAGGAAAGATGGAAACATGAAAGCAACATCAAGGAGATGCTTTGCAGCATTTGATTATTTTTTTATGTGCCAGACAGGACTAAATACATAGGTCTAGAATATTAAGTTTGATCATGAAATGGGTGATGAGTTTGACACTTTACCAACTGAATGCTTGAGTTTTAGTGATTGTTCCCAAAAGTACGCATCTGTATGAAAGTGGCATCTGTATAGGGAAGATATATAAAAATGAATAACGTATTGTATGAAACTATTGACTAAATTGTACCTTTCTAATTTATGATCTGTTGATAACTGTATTGTGTGGTGATGAATTTACTTAATAATAGTAACTATTATTTTTTGTTATATTACAATAATATTATTAAATATCTTTATAAGGGGTTTTACAATACACCTATTGTATCCGTTAGATTTCTTATTATTATTATTCTTCCGCTCTTTAGTCTATGGCAGCCCATAGAACCACTTGCCGGAAAGTTGTGAAATTTGGCACACTGATAGAGGACAGTCCCAACATCAATCATAGCACGTTTAGAGTCTCTAACTCAAACTTTCTAGTGCCACCACTTCTCCAAACTTTTACTCATGTTTATACTAATAACTTTTGAACCGTCAGGCACAGAAGGAAAATTCCATATATCCAAAAAATGGACACCAAAAATCGTAAGGTTTAGTTTTTTCTCTACTTTTAATTGTTCGTAAAATGTTTAATTGTTTTTCGAACTCATCGTAGGCGGTTTGTCTGATTTTCACCAAAATTGGGTCAGATCATGATGGCAAAAATGTATGGAATTCAAGTCGATTAGTCAAACCGTTCTCAAATAACGCACGAACAAATCCTGCAAAAAGCACGCAAAAATGGATATCTCCGATTGGTGTATTTAGACCAAACTTGGTGTTGCTGTAATAAGCACCACCCGAGACTACCTGCAGAGTTTCAGCACTGTGCATATTTGCTTAAAGGGGGTCTTATTATGCTTTTTCACTGTTATAATTTTACTTTTACCTTTTGAACACTTGGTTGAGTACTGCACGTTTCAAAATTGAAACTCAGTGCGGGTGTATTTATATCACTGTATTTCTGATGGAAACCGACTGTTTTCAGAACATGTTGGATCTCATTTTCATTTCATCTTGCACATAATGTCTGATAAAGTAGCGTTTGCCACAAATAGTGAAAATCTGTGGGAATAAATAATAAACTATGGAATAAATACATTTAACTGTATAACAGTTTCACTGCATTTAATGGTATAATGTTAGAATTAAAGAACAATAAACATAATACATATTACCATTGTACTTATTTGTACATAGTAAATAAAGTTATTTTTAAGCTGTTGTTGACATCCTATCTAAAACGTGATTTAGCCAGAAACAAACAAAAACAAAACCATAATAACGTTAACACTTTAATATGTCTTGCTATATCCATGCCTGCAAAGGTTCTGTGCAATACTCTTTTTCAATATTCTGAAGTTCTGAATTGATATATCAATATTGACGAACTTGCTGTTTTGGTAAGGGGCGGGGCAGTACTGAAACACAGTTTAAGCTGTTCGCCAATTACAATGCACTGGGACAGCTAACCAATCACAACACATTTCGTTTTTCTGAAGGCGGGCCTTCATCAAACCCAGAATTAATCGAGCCGTTTGTGCTTGGCTGGGGAGATAGGATTTGTAATAATGTCAATTCTTTATGTTCTATTGGCTTGTGTGATTTGAAAGTCATTAGTTTTCATTTTATTCAAATTTAAAGAATGTCCCAACATTTCCAGAATTCAGGTTGCATTATACAAGTTATGAAAGTGTTCCTGAGAAATTGTGGGGGACTCAGGGCCCTGGCCTAGAAAAGTATTTAAGCATACTGATATGGAAACTAATCATTGTGAAAGGGAAAAATGAATCAAGTAACTGTGTTTTGTCCAGATGAAGCTGGAAGAGAGTTAATGAAGCAAAATAGATTAATACGAATAACTGTAGCATCTCTGATGAAGGTAAGATCACATTTATGTATATTATTTTATACTCATGCATTATAAATAAATCTATCCTACACCCTGGGTTCAAAGGCACAACACCCATGAGGGCTGAGGACTCTTTTAAAGATATGTGCTCGCTTAATCACTCAAGATAGCGCCCCATGAGTGAGCCTAATATTACAATTAATTAATTCAGCAAAAAAGGGTATTAAATTTCCTCCCTCTAAGGATATTTTCTGAATTCATTGACCTTTTTGGAAATCGCCCTCTAATTGTAACCAGGTTCCATTGCATTTGCCGACTAACTTGTTTCCCTTCCTCGCTCTCTCTCCATATCTCCTCCTTTCTTTTTCAAGAGCTGTAATAATAGTTGAGAAGAGCTTCTTGGTGCCTTATGTGGTGTTAAGATCTCTCCGTCAAAAAGTCATTCCAGGGCTTTATCTCCTGCGAGTGGCACAGACGAAAGAAGAAACTTTTCTTATTACCTGGAAAGTGAAAATGGAATCCAACTTTAAGTCGCCACATATCTCAGAGGAAGACTGGATCCAAACCAACACTTTCAGTACACACCAACTCTGACTGAAGTTCTGGAGGTTTGGGTTCTCGGCTCCTCAGCAAAGAGAGAGGGGTTTAAGTGGGATCCCAGCAATGGCAGCATTGTCCAAGACTTTAAATCGGCAGAAATAAGAAAGGGATTATGTAGGCGACTGTATTATTCTTAATTTTCTTCAAGGATTGTCCTCAAATGAGTGAGATTTATGACTGTAGGCCAATCTCAGATTCCAGTGTTAGTATCAAGGCTGAATGGTGTATTGACCTCTAAGAGTGTTCATTCTAAAAAAGGATAATATGAAATTACGTTACATTATTATGGAAGGCCAGTGAATTGAACGGCTATTACAAAAAGTGGCTTGAAATATATAAATATTTGAGCAATATCCCACGAGCAAGGGCCATTCACACAGAATGTGCTTTTCCTTTTAAAAACGCCAGATGAAGGCAAGAGAACAGAGAAAACACAAGGTATCGAGATGCGTTTAAAAGTTTAACTTATTTTAATTTGAGGACGGTGTTTTTAGAATGTTGTCATGAGATGCAACCACAAAGGTCAAACACTCCATCTAACTTGTTTACATAAAAACAATGGTAAAGTATTGTAGACGAATGGAAAAACTTTTTTTTGTGAACAGGGTGACACTTTTTAATAAAGCAGTTCAATAAACAATTAATATTGCAACTTACGTAAGAGTACACTTCAGATGCAAAATACCCAATTAGGCCACTCCTTCTGTTTTTCTGCCACAATTGGTTGAAGAAACAAATGAAGCCAAAGAATCAAACATTACCTCTCACGCAACACATGCGCTGGTGCTTCATTCTTCAATTAATAGATGCTTTGGACGAATCAATTCAATTATTAATTGACTCACTAAAAAAGAAAATAGCTCAGTTCAAAAAAGCATACTAACATATTAGCCCTTTCCTGAAAAATCTTTATATGTATGGTGTTCTGAATTTAAATTTAGTCTTTCTTGTTTGGCTCCAGATTCAGAATGACTTAATTACTTAAGTGAATGAATTTATTAGTTGCCACCTACTGGCCTAACGATGTAACCTGCATTTCGTTTGCAATACTTAATTTTTTTTTGGTCTATAACATGAGGTCATGGCCATGGGCATGATTAATTTATTATTTTTTAATTCTTCATGCTAAATTAACATGTTTAATTGACAGCCCTAATAATTTTATATTTGTATACGTTCCATGATAATCTCTCTCCCGCTGTTTGACATTCATGAATTTGGTTCAGTTTGGAAAGCTGTTTCTCTGTTCCATTATATAATGGCATATCAATTAGTGTAAACAGTGATTATTGCACAAGGATTTTGCAACAGTATTACAGTAAAATACATTTTGTGTGTGTCGGTGTTGTAGTTGGCAGAGGCATATTGCGTGATCATTTTCTTGCATTCTTCATGCAGTGGGGTCAAGCACCGATTAAATAAATGTGTGTGCTCTTTTCTCTCTGCTATTCTATAAATTCAACTGCAGGGTCAATCACATTTTGCATGTGCTCAATTGAGTTTTATATTTCTAAATACATTTCAATTCAATAAGCTTCAAATGAAAACATTTCATGAAAACAAAATGTGCCTTCTGTGACTAACATTTTTTTTATATATTACAGAATCAGGGTATCTGGCACCCCAAACATACAGAAAATTTTGTCAGCATCTACAGAACCTGAAAGTTAAGTGTGTTTGTTTTCACAAACACCCACAAATCATATAACAATATGCACTTGTACAGAACATGATATTTGCTATCAGACTGCAATCTGCCTTCAGACATCATATACTGACCGTGAAGACCTAGTGAAGTGCGGACTACTGCTTCCCCCTGTTGGTTCACTGGGTTCTGGTTTCTGTAATGTCTTCTGCATGGTTGCTGTATGGTGTATTTAGTCTCTAATCTGCATATTGTTGTCCAGGTGAAGAGGTCTGTTAGCAAGGCCCACAGGGAGGAATTCGGGTCTTAATCAGGCTCTGCTCTGGTTTATTTAGTTTGGAGATTCATTCAACCAGAGAGGGGCCCAAGAAAACACAGCTGGAGGCTCATTGGAGTACACAAACATCTATCATGTAACATTTAAACACATAAGCAAACCGACGCACAGACCAACAAAGTCAGGCACACTAAAGATTGTACACACTAGACTGTAACAAATAAATACATTCACCATTAGGCCTGTAAATACACCAGTTTGCCAAATTATAATTTTTTAATCCAAAATTAGAGACCACATTGAAATTTCGGGGTTCCTGATCTAATGTATACATATAATTTAACACCTATCAATATCAATCTTAAATGTAATGCATTATGCCAAAAATATATTTATTTACTGATTGGTTATTTCATTAAAATAAATAAATAAATTTTTAATATGGCTTCTCAGACTTTTAGACTTGCTGTATTTTTATTTATGACATTGGAACTTATATTTGGCATTTTATATAAATATATTTATTTAAATCAATCAAGCACGTTTTTCATTTTAGAAAATGTCACATGTTAGGAAATATTATTGTCAAAAAATATAGTCATATTAGAGCCAGCCTTTTCCACAAATCTGTTGGGATGGACAAGTGCCAGCACCCTACACAGTTCAGGTTTGATATCTGGCCTGTTCTTCCAGACAGATTTGGTACAAGTTCGTCACATGCCGCTTGTGCAGGTTTCAAACGATGGCACAGACTCTCAGTTGGGTTGAGATCAGGGGTTTATCTGTTTGACTTTAGTGTTCACTGATTTTCAAAAACTCGATTTGAAGCAGAAAAAGTCCTTTTATTATGCATGCACTTTAAAAACTTTCAGCCCTTCTTTAAATGATACAGTGACACAGAGGTTGATCAGCACGGGAGCTCACAGAGCAGAAGAGCCCCAGTTGGAGCTGCCGTGTGCCTCAAAGGAAGCTCAGATCCATCCTTGAGGCGGCCTAGATTGGTTACCCTGGGACAGAGTGGAGTCTGCATGGGGGTGCATCTTCAAGGTCATTTGGTGGTTTCAGATGACCTTCTGACTAATCCTTTATGGCACTAGTACTAAAAGAGGCCCTCGGCAGCAGAATCCCATCTTTTATTATTCTCACTCATTCCCTTGTTAATTGCCAGCAAGTTGATTTGATCTCTCCATTCTATAAGTTGTAAATTGACCTCTTATTTCCTGATTTTCAAGCCCAGCTTACTTAATTAAGCCTATATGAAAAGAAGAAAGAACCTTGTGAGACATCGGCAGGTCGCAGGCGGCGTCGTGAGGGAGAATTGCGATCTGTAGCGGATTAAAGAGCGACGGCATTCCCAAGGCTGAACAATGTCATTTTCCTACCTTCTCTCACCTCTGCTCCTTTGGCCTCGACTCACGTTCTCCAGACGCGAAAGGGCAATCCGTCTCCCAACCATGTTAATGCAGAAGAGAATTATTCACCTTCTTTTCTCACCCCTGCCAATTTGGGCCTCTGTCTGATGGTGGATTGAAATAAGTCAGGAAAAAGTATTAAATATGTAGTGGAGTCTGCAGTGAGGGAAGAGAGAAAGATGACAGGGTAACTACCTGAGAGGAAGCCGTCACCGAACATAATTGACCTTTCGAGGAGGAAAAAAGAGCCCCCATTTACTTCTCTGACACAATCCTCCATGTGTCGATTGTCCAACTTTATTATTCTCTTTTTGAGGCTCTTCTCTCAGGACACCGAGTTTGGTCTCATCTCCCTCATTAAAATAGGCCGGTGCAGACAGGCAGAGGTTACAATTGATCATCGCACCATAAAGAATACATAACCTTCAATTTTGCTCCGAATCCACACGTTTGGCTCTTTGTGTCACGGCGAGAAAATGAGCTGTCAATTTCTCAAGACAAGATCATAAAAAAGCCCCTGATGAATGGTGTGGTAATGGATAAGTGTAGGATCAATAAGCAATATCAGAAGTTTTAAAACAAGACAGTATGCATAAACCTTTACGAACTTCACAATGTCACTTTGTGTTCATAAAAGTTTTTTTTACTGTCTTGAGAACAAAAAGTAATAAATTTATCCCAATCTGTCAGGTTTTACAGCCTCCAGCCCCTCCTCCTTTCTAATCTTGACACATGCCTATTAAAAAGACAGTGCTGCCTCCAGTGCACATGCATCATGGGGCTAAATTACCTCAATCAGCAGATTGTTGCCCTCTGCTCTCTGCTTAAACACTGATGATACACTCTGCTGATGGTAAATCGGGTTCAAGAGAAGCCCTTGAAGGACCAGTCCAAGATGGGAAAAGCACAGATGTATGTGAGAAGAAAGAATAAAAGAAGACAAGAGGCCATTCAGTGGATGAAAGACTCAAATGAAGAAACTTTCCAGGTTTTAAAGCAGCAAAACAACCAGGGGTAGTAGTTTGGCAAGATTGTATAAATGAATGAATGAATGAATGAATGAATCTGATTTTTATCAGCAATCTAATTTCATCAACATGTTATTTTAAAAGGGTCATGACAGGATAAATCAAATTTGCCTTGATCTTTAAATATAAGAGGTCTTTGTACATTAAAACATCCTGCAAATTTCATAGCTTAAAACATCCTCCTCATTATAAACAGAGTATTTATTTAATCAAGCTACAAAACCGCTCGTTTTAGATCTGAGTTGCAAGGTGACATCACCTGGGCACAAACTTTTGCATAAACACTGCCTCCAGAGCAAGACATTGATGAATAGTCATCATCTCTCCATAGGCCCCGCCCACTGGCGTTCACTCGCTTAACGGCTGACATTTGATTACACTGAATGTGTGTCACAGCAAAAGCAAATATAAATTACAATCACTGCTGCTATCTTGTCTACACTGGATACAGTATACAGATGCGCGTTTGCTTTCGGAGTCCACACGCTTGAATCTGTCAATAGGACAAATGGAGTGAAAGAACATTCACTTTGACACGTTTGGTTTAAATAGCTCATTCGCATCTTTGTTAAGATATCAGAAGGATCCCAGTGTCAGAGACAAGTGGATAGTTTATTTTTAATGGCACCCCAGATCATGTCAGAGAATTGATCGGAGCATGTTGTTTTGTAAACGAGGCACAGTGTCATGGAGATTTCACAAAGAACATTTGTTGAAAGATGAAGCGGTACAAGATCTTACTGCAGCTGCATCACAAACCGTAAGTAAAGGATCTCATAATGCTTTGTGTGGAAATGATCATTTTATTTTTGATCATGTGGACAAAACACTTGCATGCAATAGCGATGGGGCATTGACACTGTTTCCTATGCAATGACATTAGCCAATCATAACAGTGGCCGATTCCTGACAAGCCTTAAAGGACCCGCTCCTTAAAACAGGTCGTTTTAGAGAGAGGGTCAGAGAATGAGGGTTCAAATGATCATTTTCCTACATATTTATTTGTTTTTGTTTTCTTTTGTGCAAAAAATTTATTAACAGTAATCCTCAAGGAACATATTAAAATAATAATGAGAAAAAAATCCATGTTCATTATCAATTTAACACTAAACCAATAAAATCGATAGCTCTACTTGCTGTCTGCGGAGTAATACAAGACATGAAACTAATAAAATCAATAAATAAAGCGAATGAGCATTTGTTATGGACGACAGTGAACGTTAGGAAATATCGGACTGCTGGCATGACTTTAAGTTTTGCACATATTAAAGTAGATGGCACTCACAGCAGAAAGCATGTGTTATTTGGTAAGTTTGTT
The DNA here is from genome assembly GCA_027564155.1 of Gymnocypris eckloni scoliostomus. Taxonomy (NCBI): domain Eukaryota; kingdom Metazoa; phylum Chordata; class Actinopteri; order Cypriniformes; family Cyprinidae; genus Gymnocypris; species Gymnocypris eckloni. Next base: position 12,301,820 of record CM050431.1, read on the forward strand.
TTCCACTCACAATACTTATTAAATAAAAAAGTTTAGAAACACTGATTTAGAAAAGAGAAATGTAAGAAAGCTGCCCAAATAAAAGTGTGGAATGTAGTGAGGATAAACTAATCTGACGCAGTGTACAGCTCAGCAGCACATTCCCTTGCATAAATGGATTCCCTTGTTACTTTTTTTGGGGGGGCAATAAAATGACCAGTTTGATTATTCTCCTTCTTGCGTGTTTACATACATGTTATTCTCCTCAAGCCTACATCCGCATGCCACCCGAAAGCTCTTCCAGAGCACCAGAAGAGGCTTCTCTGCCAAGCACCAGAGCAGGCAGGAAATGTACAGCCCGCCCAGGCCACCTCCAGGACAGACATGCTTCAGCGCTGCTAAAGCCTTGTGGCGTAACACAAGCCCTCCTGCACCTTAATGTATGTTATCAAGTTTACATTTTTTATTCCTCACACCTACAAGCTTTTTCACCAAGAAACTACAAGTATCTGCTGGTCAGGCATTTTCACGTGTTTTGACGAGCAGGAAAATGAGTCGTGGGATGAATGAAAAGATATAAAGTGTGTGTGTGTGTGTGTGTGTTGAGGGGGGAGGGGGATTCCAACAAGCGAGCCATAACATCTCCACACTTCAAATCTACAGGGATTTATTAGATATGGAAGTCCATTAGCATCATAAAGAACAGGCAGAAAATGGCATTTCGCCAGGCTGGGGCCTGAGGAGGCTTAAAGACACATGGACGTCTGAATCTGAATAAGCCGATTTGTCTTGATTTAAGCCCGAGAAGGGCTGTTTAACTCAGATATGCATCTTCAGCACTCGGAGTCTGAAGGAAGGTGAATAATCATGGGGCAGGACTTGGGAGAAGGGAGACCACCAACAGACCAGACTCACACGGCACTTTCTTCATGCCAGTGTCCAATTTAATGCAGATGGCAGCTAGAGGAATATGTGTGTGAGTTTTGAACATTCGTCCATGAGCACAGCAGGAGCAAATACCACAGTTTTAGGGATACAATCTCCAACGTTTAATTTGACAGATGAAAAATAGACCATACTTTCACCCTGTTAAATATCTACACCTTTTAGTGAGGAGAAAACTGCATGCAAGCTCCACATACAGTACAATGGGCCTTTTTCCAAGTCCATTTTCACTTTAAAGTGCTACTTTAACTTTTTTTTCTTCCTTTTTAGGGGGCATTGTAGACCACACTCCACATGAATCTGAAGCCATTAACTTTTATTCTAATCATCAGATTTGTATTGCTTAAGCCTGTAAAACGTATAGAATCGTTTTTGATACCTGGACTATGCATTTAAATAAGACATAACAATGAGACATATCATTGGGGATCTAGAGTGATAACTGATATTTTTAAAAGTAGTCTGTTATAAAAAATATCATTGCTTTAAATTACAGGCTATCAGACTATGATTTTATTTTTTGACCATATACAGTAAATATCAGCATCTGCACCAAATTGCATGTTTTTGTGTAGTTTGTGCCTCTTAATAAAACAGATCTGTTTTTTTCAGTATATGACCATATTCTCTCTATAACACTATATGAGTCATAAAAGCCTGATGTATCAAATATGATACAAAACATAAAACACATATGCAAACCGTTAACACATATTTGGTTCAGTAAACTATATATTTTTTTTCAGGCTTTACAGCTAATGGTCTTCAACCTTTTACAAACCTTATCCACATTTAAAACAGTTTTTTTATTGATTTAAAACAAAAAACAATTTAGTAATGTTGGATACATTTTATATATATAGGCTAATTTGATATGTAATATATAATAAAGTGCACATGAATTATAATAATAAGCTGTAAATGCATAAGACAAGTCATTCAGTGTGTGAATACAGTGTGTATTTGTATTCACTTAACATGTTAACCTTGGTTTATATCGAGGTCCTGCACCACTATATACTGATAATTGGATGAGATTATGTTTTCTCATATAAGCTCTGAGTCATGCTTATCTTTGATACGTGTTGGATTATTGTTTGTTTTCTTTAGATGATATATCAAGAGGTCAGTTTAATATATACTGTGCGTAAAGAGAAAATTAATTCTCCAGTTCTTCTCCATCACTGTTTACAGTTCACTCATTTTAATGAAGCAACATTGGCCAGAGCGTTTCATATGCGTGAGGTGGCAAGATGACTGCAAGCTAATTATTCCTCACCTCGTCCTATTTTAAGCCTCTCTTTATCTGGGATAAACTGCCCTAATAAAATGGTATTTAAAAATGGGTTAATTGCATTGCAGTGCTGTTTCTGTAATTGTTACAGGAAGTAAATGAGGTTGCACTCAGGGATTTTCACGGTTCTCTGGTGCCCCCTAAAGGACACAGCTTGATATTGTGTGACTGCTTTAGTCATACTTCCCACTATAATCTCTTGAAGCATGAGTGTATGGGAAAATTAAGTGGTTATGGAAGATTAGTCAAGATTGATGCTTGAATTAAAAAATGAGTCAATGTTCACATATCATTTTTTTAACCCCCTAAAAAAATTAGTAATTTGTGCCAAACCAAATGTGGTGCTGAAGACATCAAGCTGCTGTTGATATAATAAGAAATCAGGTTTAATATAAGGAAGTGGGTGGGTATTGTTGTAAGGCACAAAACAAAGAGGTCAGGTCATGAAAAACTATTTCCTCTAATATTTAATTTGTATAAAACCTCAAAGTTGTTTCCCATGGTATATTTTTATTTCTTCCTCTATTTGTTGTACATTGTTCCGCCCAAAATCTATTTAAATCGTGTTCAGTATCATTTAAAAATAATAAGAGCTGTAAAAAAAATAAAACTACAAAAGCACACACAATAAAAAGCAGAATTAAAATATAAATCTAAAAAAACTAATCAGAAATAATAATAAATCCTAAAATAATATATAAATAATACTAAAATAACAATGTTTGCTAAATCAGCAAACAGCAATCTCAGTATGTGTTTTTTGACTCATTTGATTAAACTGCCAGAAGTTACAGTTACAAAACTGATTTGGAAATAATCTGTATAAAGAAATTCATAATACTTAAAACACCTTGACTATTTACTAAATTCATTAAACATGCAATGTGATAAGATCATGTGACACTGTATCAAAATGCAATGTAATGAAATGTGACAATGTATTTTTTTATTATTTTTTATCGTAATGCGTTATATTTAACTTACCATTTTTATTAGTATGCAGTATACAGTCTATTAACATTTCAAATTCAGTCACCATTAACAAAATAGTATTCCATTTCTATCATGGTTAGTCATTTACCTGTTATAATTCAGTATGCTGGTGTAGAGCTCCCTCTCATGGCACCATAGAGAATCGCTCACATCCTGACCATAAAAACCCATAGAAGTGCACAAAACACACAAGCCATACACCATCAACTAAAATACATTTAATGTATTTTCCCTCCAAGATATTTATGAAAGAGCAAATCCCATAAAACATGACACATCCACAGAACTAAAACATTCTCAAGGCCGTCAGAGGGTTTTGGTAAAAATGTGAAACTCATTCTTGTATCGTCTTTCAACATGCTGTCAAATGAAATGTTTATATTTTTTATCATCAAGATATTTTACCAAACCATACTCTTTACTTCAAGAGATTTATCTTCGTTTTAAATGGCAAACCTTCTCATTCCTGGTGCATTGCTAAAAACAAGAAAAGTCACAAGCAAAATTAGAAGCCCCCTTTTGCTATGCTATGCAAAAATACCCTTGCTTATTTCGCTACACTATGCCTATTCTAGCAAACCAAATCAAAGATCTGCATAGAATAAACCAAGTCTCATCAAGAGTTGTCGGCTGGTTTAACTTGGCATGATCCAGACAGTTTGTTATATACCTGTGATAATAATAATGCATTAAATAAACCTGCGGTGTGTCTCTCCTGTATTTTCAAAGCTAATTCATGAGGTTTAAATGGTGTCATCTCAGCACCTATGAACCGTACCTTTAAAACAATAAAGCAGTAAAACCGGGAGAGGTGGTTAGGGAACAAGACACTGGAGGTGCATCATACTGTTTCTGAGGACAGCGCATTGGTTCTATTAAAGCTCATGTTCAACACAGGCAGTTTACAAGCCACTTTGATTTAACTGTACAATAAAATTCACATTCTGAACATTTTAATTAAAATTGAATGAACTGTGAATCATCACTCAACAGTATCACTTTTCCTCAAATGTCTTTTTCTTAAAAAAAGGAATAAAATCAATACAAAACAACATTACATATGTTCTTTTAATCATAAAGCCTAATGTGTTTTAACGATTTTGTACAAAAAAAAATTTGAAAAGAAAAATATGGCTCTGCACTTATAATAGAATGGCAGCAATGTTTTCAATGGCTCGGCAGTGATATAGTAAAAATTGTTTTTTAGAAAAAAATAAAACAAGAACAGATAAAGTACATTTAAGTGACTTAGTGGCATAAAACATTTGAAATTAAATGCAATTCATAAAATCTTTATAATATCAATAAAATTAAATTAGTTTTTTCCAGTGCCTTGAGAAGAGAAAAAAAGAAAGCCTATAATACACATATATTTTCTACATATTCAACCTCCTTCACGGTACAGCTCAAAAGCTGGATCAAATTTCAAGTTGATCCATGTTTCCTGAAAGGCACCTTGGGCTGTATGAACTTCACTTTGGCAAATGGGGCTCACAGCTGTCAGCTTTATTTTACCGAGTGCCAGCATGGGCATTTGAGCCTGTGCTTCTTGAAGAATCTGGCCTTGGCTTTAAGGCATCGATGTAGTTGTGTGTGGCAACAGGACTAATTTATGGTTGATTCATACTGCATTCTGCAGCAGCGTCCACTGAACGCAATGTCACACTAGCACCTGGTCTGGCCTGTTATACCAACAGAAGCCTGGCATCACTGTTTTTCTTTAACAATGACAACAGCAGCTACATAAAAAAGCATGTGTAAAGCTAATGCTAGGGTGATAGGGCAGGTTTCTTTTGATAGCTTTCTTTCCAAGTCTCTATATGTTGGTGGAGAGTCATAACGGAGTATGGCCTAAACTGATCAATACAAAAAACATGCTTTTTCCCTCTAATATTTTTCATGGACATTACAGGGCACTTTCAGTGAGACTTTTCCAGGACCCCAGTGTGATTAGTGGATAAGGGCATTTTGATAAACTGTCTAAGGATAAGCTTTGCATATAGCTCTGATACAGCAAGCGTTGTGATGTGGCGGTAGCCTATATCTCAAGCGAAAAAACTAATCCTGCAAAAATCTCTTCTGTCTGGATTTAGAGGACATTAAGTGAGTGTCTCACATGTGAGAAATGGCTGACATGTTAAAGCAGAAAAATATATAATTCTACAGATAAAGAATGTGAAAGTGTAAGAGTGGTTCGGATGTAAAAGTTTATAGGGGATAGTTCAGCCAAAATCCTACACTCACCCTCATCTTGTTCTAAACAAAGAAGATATTTTGAAGGATGCTGGAAACCAAACAGTTGCTGGTAGCATTTACTTCCACAGTGTTTTTTTCATACTATGGAAGTCAGTGGCTACCAGCAACTGTTTGGTTACCAGCATTCCTCAAAATATCTTCTTTTGTGTTCAACAGAAGGAATAAATTCATATAGGTTTGTAACAACATGAGGCTGAGAAAATTGAGAAAATTCATTTTTGGGTGAACTATGGCTTTATAGCAATCTGTGTGTGTCTATGGACATATTTTTATACAAAACATTCAATAAAGGCCAATTCTCGGTTATAGAATTCAAGCATCTCAGTTCTGTTTGTTCAGTTATTCTACATTGCATTTATCAACATATGCATATTTTCATTTCAGTGACAGCTGTGAAACAAAACTGTTGCATGATTTCACTAAAACCATGTTTCTTGTTTCGCATGTCAGATAAAAAAAAATAGCTAAACTCTCAGTGTGGCAGGGTGCATCAATATCGTACCTTTCCCCGTTAACAGTGTGCCAGACTAAATGCAACATCTGTGTGTGTGTGTGTGTGTGTACATGTCACATCATATGCACGTCGTGCAGCGACACCTAAGGATGTCCAGGTCACAATATGTCTGAGTCCTCAATGCTGAAGCTGCTGCGGCGGCTGCTGTCCACAGAAGCCTCAGGGGACATGGCGGACAGCAGCGGGTCTCCTCCCAGCGGCGACAGGGCCTCTTCCATCAGCAAGAAACCCAGATCGCTCTTCTTTCCCATGGGCGCAACACCTCCGCCCAACGAGCCGAGATCCCCAATGCCCCCCATGCCATCTTGATATCCTAGGATGCCTCCGTCACACAAGTCCAGCGACTGGGCATAGTCAAAGTGCTGGGAGCTGCCCACAGCCGGGTACTGCAGCGGGGGCGTGGGGTGAAGGTGCTGGTGCTGATGCTGATGGAGCTGAGTGTGGGGCTGGGGTTGTGGCTGAACCTGGTGCTGCTGATGCTGGAGGTAGTGAGGAAGGAGATGGGGCTGGTGTGAGAGGTGGTTCTCCTCGGGGCTGTTCTCCTGCTTGATGAAGGGGTTTGGAAGCTCAGCGTTGTTCAGACCGGATGGAGAGCTGTTGGGGAGGCCATGCATCTGGGCCTGCCTCTCAAGCTCCTGAAGAATGAAAAAATATATATATAAAAAAAAAATAAAAAAAATAAAAAATAAAAAAAAAAATCACAATATTAATACTACTATAATTGTATGAATAGTTTGAATCAGTTTTTATTTAGTATTTCCAATTTTCAATAATTTTTATTTCAGTTTTTGTTTTCGGTATTTTAGTATATCAGGTTAAACTAAATAAATATGAGAAACGCCGCCTTGGCATCTAGCTGAAATAAAATAAGTATTTAATTGTATTTCTGTTAATATTTAAAGTAATAACAATGTGTATGGTTGTAGTTTTAATTAAAGGTGCAGTGTGTAGATTTTAGCGGCATCTAGCTGTGAGGTAGCGAATTGCAACCAACGCTGGGAGTCCCCCGCTCACCCCTCCCTTTAGAAAAGCTACGGTGGCCGACTCTGGTAAAGACAGCAGAGAGCAATGCGATTTCTTTACAGAGGTAAATTAAGGAATTATATTTACTTAATTATTCAATAAATAAATGTTATTGCAAATATTAATGTACTTTATCATCATTGTGTGTTTTATTCGCAAGAACAACATAGTGATGAAACGCGCTCTGTAGAGCAGTTTGTCCGTTTAGGGCTACTGTAGAAACATGGTGACAACTTCTCAATCTAAGGTAATAAAACATAACGGTTCATTGAGTAAGGTCTTTATATACACCTCTGAAAACATAATTATGTATATTATATTGCATTTCTGTCAATAGATCGCTAATAACTTAATGAAACTGTAACATACTTTTTAGCTAATCTATTTTTCATACTCCATATTATAATGCTATGATTCCTAAATTCACTTGTAGTGCTTGAAATGACTGATTCAATTTTTTGTGTTTTAATTTTACATAAAAATATAAAACATAAAAGCGGCCTAATACAATCAGACAGAATTTTACTATTACACATCCCTAATAATGCTCAATAAACTTTTCTTATTATTAGCAATGTTGAAAGCAGTTGTGCTGCTTAATATTGTTTTCAGTATTTGATGAACAGGAAGTTCAAAAGAACAGCATTTCTTTGAAATAGAAGACATTTATAATGTTACAAAATATGTCTGTCACTATTGATTAATTTAATGCATCCTTGATGAATAAACATTAATTTTATGGGGACAAAAATGGCCCCCAAACTTGAATAAACATGAAAAAAAATAGAAAGAGCTAGGAAGAAAAAGCAGAAAGGCCACACTAAAGGCATGTAAAGTGATCATCTTGTTGCTAGGTAAACTGTTTTCCAGGCTGTAGCAGACCATTATTCTTAGCGGATGCTTTAAGCCTTAGGTTTTATTTTGTGATAATGGCTGTAACATAATGCTGAATGAATGTTCACCTGAATGCGGATCCACATCTGTTTGTTGGCCATCTCCATCCTCCTGAAGTTGTTCTCCACCTCTCTGGATCTATGGCTGTCCTTCTGCATGCGTTTAATATACTCCACAGAGGCCCTTAGAATAGTGCCTTTATTCCAGCGCACATCCCTGAACACAAGAGATTCCAGACGGTTAATGGTTTATCAATGAATGTCTCCAAACAGAACTGTCCTGCAAAATTCACATCTGGCCAGAATTAAATTAAATCATTTATTTGCTCAAATGAACAACTTACAGGTCATTGGTTTTGGGGATCATGGTGCCCAGCTCTTTAATTCGATCATTGATGTTAAACCTTCTCCTCCTTTCAACTAAAGAATACAAAAAAAGAGTTTGTTAGTATGGTTATACTTATAATTAGCAATATTAGGAGACTTTCAATTCTGCAGCATATTGCTTCCTTTTTGTCTGACCTTGACCATCATGTTTTTATTTGTTTTCTGACTCAATCTTACAATAATGATAGGAAATGAGGTAGCCAGTACTGTCGCTTGCAAATTGTTTATGATACTCAGGATATGGCACTATATACGATCTTAACCCAAAGTATTTGGGAATAGGCCAAGCTTAGCTAAGCTTTGCAGGATTACGGTCTCATTGTACAACTCCAATACTTGTGAAATGTCACAGGCAATTACATTTTAATGCCACGGCAGCAGGAACTGGCGGAGTTAACGATGGACCAAAGTGTAGGCAAGTGCACTTTAAACTGTGAACGGTTATAAACTAAAATTGTCTTTCTTCTGCCTCTCTTTAGCCACTGCACGAGCTTCAGCACCTTGCCAAAAACAAAAGGCAGTACGTCAATCAACTAATATGATCAACATATTTTGTAATACAAGCAAATGCTCAATTTCTGATCTTTTGTAATAGTGGCAATCAGGGACATTTCCTCGGAACTGTGAAACTTTGCTCAACTTTTATCCAGCAGGGTTATGTAATCGTTTCTCTCATGTCTTACAATTTTAAAACAATGTTGTTTACAGTAGGCTTTGCTTAATTTTCTGTTATTTTTGTTTGGTATGTCAACACATTATAATAAAACTGTGCATAAGGTTTCTCTAGATATAAACCATAAAAACAACACTGACATTTTTAAATATGAATATGATTTAACTTTCTCAGAAATTCCCCTTGTGACACTAATGTCCCGGTTGCATCCCATAATTCATGTTAGTCATATCACTTACAGTACAAACACTGTTAACGGGTATACAGTAGCAAGTAAACATTTAGATACTCTAAATGTGTTTTTCATGTTTTATACCATTATTAAAGATAAGATGCATTTAAATAGTGTGTGTATGTGCAGCAGTATGCCGTTTTGTTCGACTCTATAGATTGTTCTACCTGACAGCTCTCTCTTAATGGCCAGGTTGGCAGGGCAGGAGTTGCTGGTCATGGCGATACCGGCTTCGGACATACCTGGCCCCATGTACACATCCAAATGGCTGCTGGACAGTGGAAGCTATAGTGCACAAAAGAGATATACATGAGTCTTGGTGAGTTGGAAGACAACAACAGTATTTAAATTTACATAGACAACATTTTCTTGGCATTACAAAACAAAATCATGAGCACAGTGAATTTTCAACTATTCTGACCAACATATTACACTGTATTAGAAGACTACTGCTGCATGTCCTTACTGCAATCCAAACCGATTTCTTTGCTGGACAAGATACAACTAATTTGTCTTGCAAATGCCATTTTTATGAAGCTATATTCAGCGTAACCCTGGTAAATCATCACAATCACTAGATACCCAATAAACACTCAGCTTATCTCTAAAGCAAAACCATATATGCTAGAGATACCGGAGATAAAACACAAAAAATATCACACTCGGCTATTGCATCTGGGTGAGAGAAATTGTTGACTATGCTCTTTCTTATCCAAGTCTTTATGGTTTTATACCAGTTGTATCTTTTATTCCATCTTAGTGTCTTAGTATAATTGTAAGCAAGCCGGCTCTGAGCTCCTAATGAGCCGTGACAGCTCAGATACCTTATCACAGAGGCTACTGTGAAGCACGAAGCCAAACAAACACAAATCAACAGTAAAAAGTCAGAGAGGGAAGGCCTTTATGCAAAGCGGAGTCGTTATTTCTGGTCAAACGCATGTCTGTCATCACCTTACGCCTTGTGTTTTTCAATACTTCAGTGAAGCAGGTCGTACTGGCACATTGAGAAAATGGAAATGGCTCTTAAAGCATTTCAAATGTGGGGTGGAAAAGGGTGTGAACATGTGAACGCCATTTCCCGACAAACAATTGCAATGATTCAAAATACATGTATGCACAATGCAAAGTGTTTGACGCCCTATTGGTTTTGGGAATTCCATCTCTAGAGGCTTTAATCACTGATCAAAGAAACAGTGATCAATGGAGGGACATGGTCAACAGGGTCAGAAGCGGCCTTTGTAGCCTCATTAGGAGTCTGAACCCCCATGTCTCTTCTGACCTTTAGAAAATCCCTAATGTCCCTCTGAAAAAATATAGTTTGCACACCAAATTTTGAGCAAAGTGGCCGATGTCCCTTATATACATTGAATTTGAGATTATTCATCATGTTTGCATTTTTTAATGGCCGTATTACAAATCCACAAGGGTTAGGGATTTAATTGTTCTGTGGATAAGCTTAATAAGGCCATTTATCAGCGAAAATCTTTGCATACAGAAAAGTTGGTAGAGAAAAATGGCAACATACAGGACTAATTCAGGTAAATAAGTTTCTGGCAAAACAAAAGCAGCATTTACTTATGCATGATGATTCCTATATGCAGGAGACCAAATCAGAGAGTCTGGAACCAAAGATCAATCATTAAGATGAAAAACAGATCCCCAAGAATGCTGATCAATCGGAAAAATCAATCAAATGCACTTAATCCATATAGTAAAATCAACACTATTAAAAAAGGCTATATAAATTAAATATAACAACAATAACAAGGACCTATGCTATCTAATAAATTAAAGTTCTATCATTAATTACTCGTCTTTATTTTGTGGAACACATACTTCGAAGACAACAGATATACTTTATTTCTATACAATGAAAATCAGTGGGTTCCAAAACAACTTTGAAGTTCAAACCCCACTGACTTTCATTGTGTGGACAGGTTTGGAATGCCATTTGGGTGAGAATGATGACAGAATTGTAATTTATGGGTGAACTATGCCTTTAACAGTTGAAACAGTTGTACTCCGTTGCTCTCCTGCAGGTCCACATAAACAGCAGCTATAAACAACGAGCCATTTACTGATATATGAGCAAAGTATGCCACAAGCCTACGGCTAAATGTGTGTGGCAAGGTTACCGGTGTCCTTAAAATGCTCATGGCATGTGCTCTTTCTTTCTAGTCTCTCTAGTTTCCAGGAATACAACTCACAGAATGCAAGACTAAACAACCCCCTCCCACCCATATCAGCCTGAAAGAAGGAGAGTGATGGGCCTTACCAGCTGAATCTTCTCTCCATCGATAACCTCTACGATGGCATACGTTTTATTTGTGTCTTTCATACTGGCCTCTGAATCTCTCATAGCTGCACACCCTTGTTGTTCACCCTCAACTTCCCCGGAGAGACTAACCTGAGCTGCACCGGGACCTTCTCTCTTCTACTTTCTCTTAACAACTAAACACTGAACTTTCCCCTATCTGGACTTTCAGCCTCCCCTCCCCAGCCCTCTCTCTCTCTCACCCAAACCTCCCCCCTGCTTCCCCACCTTCACGAAATGCCTTGTAAACAAGTTGAACTCTAACTAAGAGCGGCTTAATTGTTAATGTCGGGCAGTTACTTTAAATACAAAGCACAGTGCTCCCACTTTCCTGATTCCCAACACAATGTCTTTACTTGAGTGAATCAGGCCACAATTTTAAGTCAATTAAACACTTTAAATACTTACAACATTTCCCTTGAGACATGCTGAAGGAAGCTGGCAAGGTTCTAATAATGGCTATCCAATAAATCGAGCACAGAAAATTTAGCTGGCAAAGTTCTCGATGAGTCTTAACAGAAAATAAGTCGTTTTGAGATCGCATGAGAGAAAAACAGTTGCATCATTTTTTCTGAGATGGTGCTTTGCTATAATTAGATGTGACTTTTGGTAATCAGACAAAGATGCTTTTCATCCCTATAACCCTGATAAAAAGCAGCACAACAAATGGATCCAGTATAATTCCTCCATTGTTAATATATGAGGTTGCGGGGGTTTCAAAAATAGAGCTATTCAGCGGCAATAAGACGCAGCCTGTACATCATAAACAGGAATTATTCACTCAATCTTCTACTTACCTCCTGGGATTCAGCAATCTGTATTAGTCACAGGCGGTAATGTCAACGACTAAAAGGCCTGAACTGAGTGAAGTAGTTACTTACTGTGTTTGGCATCTGGACCATAGGGTCAATATAAGCCTGGATGTCATCATAACTGGACTGCAGGCTGATGATGTCATCAATAACTTCATCCATCTTGTCAAAAACAAATCCATAAGGAGAATTTTAGACACCTTGTACATTTGCATTCTACAAAAGTACTTTTCTTTTGATTACCAAAGATTTTTCTATAAATTCTTCAAAATAAGATGATATCATAAAAGAAACATTTTATAGAAATTACCAATGAAAGATGTATTCCTCTTAACAGTCCTATAGACATTATCCTTGTGTAGTTTAGCTCACAACGGCTGTTAGTATGCCACAAGCACACACTCACTTAGGATCCCATAGGATTTGGTGGCACTGGGAGTAGAGGAAGGAAGGACCAAAGTCTGCTCTATTCCAAAGGGCCATCCTGCCTAGGGTTCCCTGTCACTCTTTAATCTTAAATTATACCTCCACAGCCATAATTGGCCACTTAAACTCCAATGACAATGAAGTTAAGTTAGTTAACACCCTGACCTTTGTGTGCACTTGAGCAAATAACACCCACCAAAAACAAATTCATAGATCATGAACAGCATGTTGTAGGAGAGATGAGCAAGACTTTGTCATTTACTAACGTTAGATTTCTGTGAACTCAAAGAGGAACCATGGTGCAAAGTATGCAATTGCAAAAGATATACTAACTGTAAACAAAGATCAACACAATTAATCATGATGAATGTAAGGACATGTTATGGGAAAAGTGTTCATTTCAAACATGCCTAGACATGATTACAACCACAACCGTGTGAAAATGAAGAAACACTGAACTACCTCATTCTCATGGTTGGAGCCAATGTTGAGCATGGCCATGGGACTGTTGGGTGCGCTGTTCCCAGCAGAGGTCATGAGCTGTTCATGGCGCATGCATGGAGATGGTGGGACGGTTCCTGACTGACCCTGGGTCATGGTAGGAGGAGAGGGCTGTACAAAGCTTGTGACCGCATGCACAGCCTGCTTGGTGGCATATGTGGTGGACAGAAACTCCTTGACTTGCTGCCGCTGAGACTGGCGAATGTGGTAGTCTGTTGGGTTCTCAAGATGGGTCTGTACCTGTAAACATAAAATAATATAATATAATTAGTGCTGTCAATCTATAAAAAATACTATTATTCACACATTTTTCTGGATTTAATCGCGATTAATCCCACCTAACATTAGAGTTTTTAAATATACTTTTATATTGCAATAATTTCACATTCATTCTTCATATGAATGTACAAACAACAAAGATAGTATATTTGTTTAATGTCATCTTTTTTTATGACCGAAGGCCAGTATCCCTGATACCAATTAATACCGATTTCCCTTAAAAAATTATTTTGTGACTATAGCCATTCAACTTTACATTCTAATTAAGAGCTATTAATTGTAACATTTAGTAGACTTTAAAAATAACTTCTAATTTACAGCCATGACCAAAAATATCGGCACCCTTGGTAAATATGATCAAAGGCGGCTGTGAAAATGAATCTGCATTGTTAATCCTTTTGATCTTTTATTTAAAAAATTCACAAATCTAACCTTTCAGTGGATAATAAGAATTTAAAATGGGGGAAAATATCATTATGAAATAAATGTTTTTGTCTAATACACATTGGCCACAATTAATGTGCATTTGTGTGCAAGAGCACGCGCTACGAGCACCGGACCGTTTCCGTGCTCGTTTGACTCGCACCTGGCGCTTAAGTGAAGTGGAAGTGCATGACACGCGTCTGAAACGTCTCCAGTTTGATGTGGTTATATAGACATTCTGCGACTGAATAATGGCACAAGAAAAAAGAGACTGAAGTAGCAGCTGTGAGTGGGGTGGCCAACTCCAGCCCCTCCCCTAAATAATTTTAACGCGTTAAACTGGAAAAAATTAATTGCTTGCGTTAACGCGTTAATTTTGACAGCACTAAATATAATATAATATATAATATAATACACTGCTATCCAAAAGTTTGGGGTCAGTACAATTTAAAAAAAAAATGTACTTTTATTCAGCAAGGACACATTCAATTGATCAAAAATGACAAAAATAAATAAATTTATAATCTTACAAAGATTTATATTTTGAATAAATGTTGTTCTTCTGAAATTTCTATTTGTCAAATAATCCCAAATAAATATAACACTGATAAGTAGAAATGTTTCTTGAGCACCAAATCAGCATATTAGAATGATTACTAAAGTATCACGTGACCCTAAAGACATAATGGTTCCTGAAAAAGCAGCTTTTACAGGAATAAATTAGATTTAAAATAGCTGTCAAACGATTAATCACGATTATTCCAGAAAAATATATGTTATGTTTATATATTAAATATATTTAGATATAATATAAATTATATGAATATAAAATACTTGTACATATTTTCAAAATATATACTGTATGTGTGTGTATTCATATATACATAATAAATATACACAGTACACACACACACACACACATATTACGTAAACAAAAAACTTATTAATCATGATTAATCGTTTGACAGCATTAATTTAAAATATATTAAAGTTGTTATAAATTGTAATAATATTCCACAATATTGCGGTTTTACTGTATTTTTGATCAAACAAATTCAGCCCTGGGTGAGAATAAGAGACTTAAAAAATTAATTAAACGATTATGCTAACTCCAAACTTTTGAATGGTAGTGGAACTATTTTTGTCCAATATAAAAACTGCAAGAAAAGAATACAATGATTTGCATTTTCTAAACCCACACTTTGAGTATTAAACACAGTTTTTTTTAAGTCTGCACCATCTGGCACCATCACATCTCATGACTTACTATTCCAGTGGAAAGTACAGAGTTTTTACGTCACCACTGCACATTACAAATAAAATCAAGCCAAAGTCTCCAGGCTCAGCCAGCTATGTTTCAAAGCCACAGTTATAGATTGTTATATAACTGTGGGTTTAATCTAATCATGTACGGGGCACACAAGTGCCAGAAAGAGCCTCCAGAGGTTCACTGAATCACACAGACACCTGCAGATGGAGGTTCAGAATGATTACGAGTTAAGTCTGACCGGACTGGCCTCATTCTTTCACTTCAAAGCCAGACTGACTTTAACCGAGTGATTCAGGACACAAAACTTACAATTGACAAAATGTGCAACAGATGTGCACTGATGAAAAGAAAAATGTATTCTAAATGTTAATAAAACAACATATTCCCTGTGTACATATGCATGACTGTGCTCACATTTTAGCAAGAATGCATATCAACAAAACTGTGTCTGTCTGCCAAAGGAACATTTTTGCCATAATACCACATTCCTGAATGAAAACAAGCCACAGGATTAGTGGAGAAAGCCTTTATCCTTTAGCTCCCAAATTATTCAATCCCAGTCCAAGCAGTTTCACTTTAAGATTAACACATAAGTTGGAGCAAATAAAACTTTTATGGGCAGTTTAAGGCAAGGTTACAGGACTCCAATTTACACACACAAGCTGTAAAGTGGGGACACTGTCTGGGAGGACATTTCCCTGGTGTTAAACCCCTCTATGAACACTATGTAAAGGCATTTCGGATAGGTCCAGTTGCTCTAAACTCTCAGAGGTGAAATTACAGAAGGTTAGTTGTGGTTAGAAGTTCATCTCACATGGAGCTCTTCATTACACACTTTTATTCAACCTAGGAATGGTGGGGGTAAATGTCCAGCTAAATGATACAGCACTGTGTGAAACAAGAGCTGTTGTTGCTTAATCTGGAGGTGACACATGGTTGGCTGCATGGGAGGGCAGCAACAACACGCGAGTGGCACAAGTTATTTTATTGCTGCAGAGTGTTGAACCTTCTCCAGCGTTTTTCAGTACAGACGTGAATTTACTTTTCCTTCAGCCTGAGGTTTATTCATTCTTTTTGGTGTGAAAGGGCTTTTACATTTGCTATAAATAAAACCTCTTATATTAAAAACAAACAATCAAGCCCTGCTCATATTTAAAAAGCAACGCGAAAGTAATGTTACACATTATTTTCCATAAAAAGTAACTAAATAAACGTAATTCATTACTTTTTTAGGGAGTAACGTAATATTGTAATGCATTACTTTGAAAAGTAACTTTCCCCAACACTGCCGTTAATACATTTGGGGTCAGTAAGATTTTTTATGTAATTAATACTTTTTTTCAGCAAGGATGCAGTGAACTGATCAGTAAAAACATTTATGTTACACAAGATTTCAATTTCAAATAAATATTGTTATTTTGAACTTTATAAACAAAGAATCCTGAAAAAAAATGATTATGGTTTCCACAAAAATATTAAGCAGCTTAGAAAAGTTTCTTGAGCACCAAATAAGCATATTAGAATGATTTCTGAAGGACTCGGCTGTACCATCACAAGAATAAATTACATTTTAAAACTAATTTTATTTTAAATTGTATTAACATTTCATACATTTTTGATCAAATAAATGCATTCTTGGTGAGACTTCTTTTAATAACATCTTACTGGATTCATTTCTGCTTTTTAACACAAATAAATTATCTTAAAGTATAACAATATCACAATATGCTTTCTATTTGTATTATTATTAATTATATAAGTATTGATTTACTGTTTTTTATGAACTGATAAAATGTCGATACAAAATACCAGTCAAAATGATTGCCAGTCTCTTTCTTTAAGTGTCAACACTTCCTAAATCTGAAGTTCAGTTTGAATGATTCAGTTCATTTGTCAGAGATTACAGTCTTGGAGGAAGTTGAACAAACCTTAACAATGTTTCTGGTTACACAAACAAAGTTGTTGAGCAAGTAACTTGATTGAGAACAGAGACCTTTTCTGTCTATTCAAAAGAGCACAAGAAGCTTTACAGTTCCAAAAACCTGCGGGGCTTTTTATCAGGCTTTGAAATCAGAATGAAAGAAAAAAAACTATGTAGGTGCAATACAAAGCTTCACACTCAAGCTCAAAATTCCATGTGTGTACGCTGAGCACAGAATTGTTTTTCTTTAACTGATAACAATCAAGGAAAACAATGGCAGAATCACACAGAAGCATGTCACCTGTAAGAATGTCTTCCTGTGTGTTATCTCTAAATAAATTATGTCACACCGGCCCCTCTTTTCTGTCTTTTTCCTCTTACCTCGTTGCCGTTCCACCACATTCCTCTACAAATATTCCTCGCTTTGTTTTTGATCTTAGTTGAAATGTTATCCAGCCCTCTAAAGCCGTGGTCAGTCTTGCATGACCCACTGACTTCTGGACTTTGCCCACTACTCTTTCAACGCAACAAGAGAGGAGATTACCAGAGGACCTAATCTTGCCTAATTTGGTCTTAGTGCACTCCTTAAAACCCATTCATCCTGTTGGGACCACTAGAGTGGCCAGAGCGCTAGACTACCCAATGCAAAGCAAGAGCCCTGAGACATAGAACTGCACGATGATTTGAGGAAATTTGGCGAGATTTAAGGGAGAGAGAACATCCCTCTAATAATCAGTCTTAGCAAAGTATTTCCACAAAAGTAGAAAATCTCTTGCACTCATGACATGTTTCGATGAATGACTCATACTGGTTAATGTGATCACACGACCTGGCATTATTGTTGGCACTTTGATGAATTGCTTTTCTTCCTCTTTTTCTAACTTGTTTTGGATAAAAGTGTCTGCTAAATGCATAAATATGAGATACGGTCACATAAGCTGATGGATATGCCTACCTTTAATACTTCAACAGGCACCTGCATGGGCGGCTGGAAGTGTGTTGGTGCACAGATGGCTGGCGAGGGTGCTGGTGGGCCTGGCATGTGATGCTGCATGTAATGCATGGATGCTGCCTGTTGCTGCAGCTGCTGCCGCTCCCGCTCCCGCTGCTCCTCCTGCTGCATTTGGTCCCGCATGAGCTGCAGGCGCAGGCCGATGCGTGATGACATGGCTGGGGGACGCGGGGGGCGGGCTGCTGTCACCGTGCAGTCCAGCCCGAAGAGTGGTGGGGTGTCTGCAAAGGAAATAGTTAGAGGAAATGAAGTAAATGGATTTCTAACAAGTGTTTTTTTTGCACTTTCTATTCATCAAAGAATCCTGAAAAAAGCAGTTTCCATCCTCACATTATCCAGCAAAGGTTTTCAACATTGATAGCGATAAGAAATGTTTTAAGAACCAAAACGTTTGTCAGCATATTAGAAAGATTTCTGAAAATACTGTTTGAAAAAAGGAATACATTTAATTTTAAAATGGATAAAAATAAACAAATTAAATTTTACTGTATTTTACTGTGTTTAACTCTTTACTGATATTTGACTGTATTTTGATCAAATAAATGCAGTCTTGATGAACATTATATTATTTGAAAAACATAAAACAATTCTCAATATTAATGCTTTACTGTGTTTTTGTAAAGACAAAAATATAGCCTTTGTAAGATCTTTCTTTCTTTCAAAGGTTTTAAATTTATAAAGCAGCACCAGCAGTCTGTCTGTTCGCCACGGGGGCCTGCTGCAACCGCAACAGTTGCACCACCAAAAGATGACCCTGAGCACCAGTGAGTTGGTTGCATATCTCTCTGCATATCTATACATTTGTTATATGACAAAAATATATTAATAAGTTAATTTATAGACTTGCTTAACATATTTAAAAAGGTACAATAAATCATGTAGCTAGAAAAAAAAAAGAAGAAAAAAAAAAAAATGGTGACCCCCCAAAAAAAACATTTAGAGATTTTTAGGCATGTAATATTATATTCAAATTTGATATTTAACCACCAAATGCATTCATGATATCATTTAGAAGTCCTCAAATTGCCCAATAGATTATCAACAGCCTATGGTATTATTCATTAGAGCTGCGCTCCATTCTACAAGAAGACTGATGGCTCTAAATAAATACATTCTCAGAAGTAACGATGAGTGTGATGGGGAAGTCATGTGAGGGTCAGGTGGTGTTTTTATTTTCTATTGAAGCTCATGTGAGTAGCCTTTTCGATTTGGAAATGCCTCCAAAACCTACTCACCCCACAAAACAGAAAGGCCCACACCCTGTTTCTTCTGCAGTCCTGGGGAGTCCCTAAGTGAAGGAGTTCCTCTTTTTGGGGTGCTACAGAAGACCAATATGCAAACAAGCATGACTTTGCTGTTATTGGAGACATTGCTGCTAAGATACAAAAAAGTAACTAGAATTTAAATGTATTTATTGAAAAAGATGGGGAGCTGAGCATGCACGATATGTTAAATAAAGCCATCTGAGGCCTGTGTGGTGCATCTCAGTAGAACCACATCACAAACTATACTGTGGAAAGGGACTGGGCCGCCTATAGAGAAAAGCTTATTGTACTAGAGGTACAATAAGCAAAGCAGCTCCTATTGAGATGGCACTGAAGCAGTATTTAGCCCACAGTGTACATTTCAGCGGTGGAGGGGGGCACGCACACTACAAGCTTTGTGGTTCACACTGGTCAGTGAACACTTTCAGGCTTTGTCACCAGGGCAGTCGCCAGAGGTTGACTCAGTTCCAGGAGACCGGAGCTTTGGGACGGACTGTCTCGCAAAGAGATGGACTGATGTGTAACAGAACCGGGCAACCGGGGTGGTTGATAACCTGCTGGTATTTGATTTCAAACTTGCAAGATAAGATATTGACGTGGCAACAGAGCTACATTATTATTTTTCTAAATAAAAAAACTACTAATACTTAATTTTCAATGCAAAAATGGCACAAAAAGTTCAATGCAAAGATGGCACAGATGCTCTTGAATGCTGCTCAGAGGTGGCAGAAATATATTGATACAGTTCTGTCATGACAACTCAGAGACATATTGTACAATGTTAATGTGCTTGATCTTGGCGGAATAGATCTGCTGCTGCTGCTGAGGCAGAGCAAGCACTGAGATGCTACGCAATATATACAAATGCTATTCATGCTGTGATATTGAAGAAAAACTGCTGCTGCAACTTGTTAATAACAATAATGTACAATAAAACATGAAATCATTTTGAGATCCTATACAGGTGGAGCTGGAGAAGGTGGAGGGTTTCTGTAACACACCGCAACTGCTACAGCGAGCACTAGCTGAATATTTGAATGTGAAGCAGCAAGCTCATTGGCTGCTGCTATGAAAAGAGCCAATCAGATGTGCCATGTGAATAATGATGTCATTATTTCAGATTGATTTGAATGCGTTGAACTGCAATGGCTTACATATAGTCATCTCTACTTCTTAATTGGGATAGGAACAGCTATTTTTTGTAACTTTGGTTTTAAATATGAGCAATAGCTTTAGCAAACACCACTAATGAGTAACTGGTAAACATTTCTCAGCTCATCCAGTAAAGTAAAGTTTCTCAGAAGTCCACTGGACAGTGAGAGTTGGGTGTTCTTGTCTCCCTATTGTATCAACAGAGGATTTGTGGCTCAGCCCTGTGCACGGTGACGTATTTACTCGGCATATACTGACGCTGCTCTGTACGTATGCCACCTCCTCCTGTGACGTTGCTCTCCCACACCGCCCATCGGCGAATGCCAGGCATACACTGCCCCGATGGAGACACATCCAAACAAAGCCAGCTATCAAAGTGCCCTATTGTCACAGTAGCCATTGAATTCATGGCATCTCTACATCAAAGGATGGAGAAAAACAAATAGAAAAAGTGGTCCACAAAGCTTATACACACATACAAACTTGGGTGTTGTCTTTGTCATCTTTTATATATAAATCTGTAAAAGTAAATTTAAATGTATGTAATATGTAACAGTATCTATTTAGTAAATTAAGTAAATGTAAATTATATGACAGAAATATGACAGAATTTCCATGCTTTATTGCAAATTAAAAACCTAATAAATTGTAATGCATTACATTTTTTAATAAGAACATTTTAAATAAAAATGAAATAAATAAAATAAATGTGTTTTCTGGAAATTGAAATGATATTTTTAAAATATATGAAATGATATGATATATTTAAATGATAAATTATTTTTAAAATATATCTTTACTTTCAAAATTATTGAGGCTATATGCCAAGCAGACAGAAATAGTCCATATTGTTGTATTCAGAGATTTTCACATGTCC
This sequence comes from Gymnocypris eckloni scoliostomus, assembly GCA_027564155.1. NCBI lineage: Eukaryota > Metazoa > Chordata > Actinopteri > Cypriniformes > Cyprinidae > Gymnocypris > Gymnocypris eckloni. The sequence continues at coordinate 12,323,261 of CM050431.1, forward strand.
TTCCAGCCATTTAGAAGCTGTGACTGCAAACGTTTATTTACATAGTTGAAAAGTACATGTATGTCTTCCTTAATTCACAATGACAGTGATAAAGGAGAAAGGAAACAACAGGGTGGGTACAGAATCAGGAAATTACAAGTACTCAAACTCGCACTGCCTGCATGAGCACCATTGTGCAATATGCCAGAGCACATGCATTTACCACCAGGCCAATACCTCAACAAATATCCTAAACAGAACTATTCCAGGAAACATGCAGATATAAATAATAAATGAATAGATAAAAAAAGCATATTTTGCATTAAAGGACCTTCTTATTGTACCTTGAGTTATTACAGAAAACCACTTCCTACAATGCAACTAGCATTAGCCAAAGTAGCTAGAAGAGGAAACAATTTATCAGTTTACAACATTTAGAGAACAAGTCTGCGATATTCATTCACTAATTTGGGGAGTAAGTGCTTGTATGCATATATGAATATATAATTGGGTTTCAGCAGGGTTTTGGAAACCGCAGTAATCTACACAGGACGGGAGGACAGGGGTCTGGCAAAGAACCATATTATGCTGCCCACCCTTGATTTATCGCCCACCCTGTCTAGCATAGCAATGAGGCAAGCGGAACCAAAAATAACACCCACACTTTCTGTTCCTGTTTGCAGAGACACCCTGTTCCCTCGGGGAACAGACTGCCGGTGTGTAAATTCTATGCCTCTGCAGCATACAGAGAACTTTCCATGCTCTGGCTAACTTATCTGGCATGTTCTAAAGATTCACACTCGCACATGGGATTAACACTCGCTGGGATAACATTCAGTGGGATGGGCAAAGGAAGGACAGCTGTCAAGTAGGAAGATGAACCTTCTGGCAGTGTCTTCACAGCACCCTTTTCCTTCCTCTTTTGCCTCAAGATAAACAAGTGTGTCAGTTCTAGGAAAAGCTGCTCTTATTTGGGTTTTGATTTGGTACAAACATTACAAAGAATTCAACTGCAGCTGATAATGAAAAATGGCAGTTATAAAAATATATATGCTATTGTCAAAATTAATTAAAAATAAAAGTAAAAATGTCAGTGAGTGTACAAGCTGCAAATTAATTTAGGCATATGAAAGTTAATTTTTTAGCAGAATGGCAAGATATCAACTCTATAACATTTATTGTTTTATTCCGTGGTGAAAACAAGCTTTTTTTCCCCTCAGAATTGCAAGAAAATTTGCAGTTACTTTTTTATACCCTGGTGGAAATAAACATCTATAGCATTATAATTTATAGCATGAAAAATTATATTCATATTGAGATTTACATTTAACAGTGCTATTAAATGAGAAAACTGAATCGTTACTGTTATGCTAAAAAAAACATCTTAAAGGGATAGTTCCCCAAAATGAATAATTTGTCATTAATTACTCATCCTCATGTCGTTCCAAACCCTTAAGACATTCATTCATCTGGAACACAAATTAAGATATTTTTGCTGAAATCCGAGAGCTTTCTGAGCCTGCATAAACAGGTACGTATGAGTAATTCAAATGTAATTTTATGAAGCGAGAATACTTTTTGTGTGCAAAGAAAACAAACAATGACAAGTGGTGCTGCTAGCGCAGGAGCCGGCGTTCTGATGTAAAACCCGGATGTGCTGGGAATGGCTTGCAAGCAGAGTAATGTACATCATGCATCGTGGTACGGTCGTGTCGAAGACTGACACAGAAGAGAAGAAATTGTCGTTGTTATTTGTGTTTTCTTTGCGCACAAACGTATTCTCGTAGCTTCATAAAATAATGGTTGAACCACTGATGTCACATGGACTATTTTTAAGATATCCTTACTACCTTTCTGGGCTTTGAACGTGGTAGTTCTGTTGCGGTCTATGGGGCCAGAAAGCACTCAAATTTCATCAAAAATATCTTAATTTGTGTTCGAAGATGAATGAAGGTCTTACAGGTTTGGAACGACATGAGGGTGAGTAATAAATGACAGAACTTTCCCTTAAATATAACTTCAATATGATAAATTATATGGTAGAGAAATATTGTGCATCGCTTTTTTATAAATACTGTACGATAAATTACAAAGATGATAAATTACAGTGAAGAGGACTTCAATTAAAGCACTGAATATCATCTGAGGTCCCATGATTTCAAGAAAATAAAAATCCCCAAATGATGCTTGTGTCATGTGCAGTGTGGTCATGCTTCTTGGGCTCCCATCAACACAGCGATTACCTCACTCTCAAACTCTCGCAATCAAGTAAATAAACATCACTCGAACTTCTGCTTTTGCAGTCACTGATTCTGCTGTCCTCATTCCAAAAGTGATAGATGCTGTTTCATTTAACCACGGATAGACAATAAGAATGGAGAAAATGCCAATTCATTAAATATCAAAAGAGAACAAACACTTTTAGGTTCCCCAGCTTTCATATGAGCAAGACACATTCAGGGCCTTCCTTACTTATTCGTAAATGCTAGTCAATGCAAGACAACTTAATCCTGACACAACTGTGATGATAAATTTGAGATGTTTGCTTACTAGTCTAGATCAGGTTTTTACTAACAAATGAACAAAAGATCGATAGATAGACAGACAGGTAGTGTAACTTGAATATAGTCTAACTTGATTAAATTATCTCTTATTTAGTGACTACAATGACCTGTGGGTGACTTGTTACAAAATGTTCAAAACACACATAAACAAGAAACTTCATTTCTGCTGTCTTTGCCATGCCAATTACTGTCTGACCTCTTGGCTCTGAAGCAAAGGGAAATATATTTGTTTATTATTATTGGACAATGCTGCTATTGAGAAGTTTGTAAAAAAAAATATTGCAAATGCTGTGGCGTGCAGTAAGAGCCACGTGCAAATTTTTCATGGACTTGGAAGGACCATAAATAGTTTTCATACCAAGTATGATATAGGGTGAATCCCAATTCTCTGTCTTACCCCTTCCCCTTAGTTTTGAACATTCACGTGAGAATAAGGGCTGTCCCAATTCTCATTTTGAACGAGGGGTAGGGGAAGGGGTAGATACCCCTTAAAACCAAGCATTTTCGCGAGCTTACTTGAAACCAAGGGGTACCCAGAACATACTGCGGCCAGATCATCCAGAAAGTCCCATAAATGTATTTCGGCTTAAATAATTTATAAAAATTACAACAGTCTTGTTTTGTGCTCTACACAGTCCTGTACATATATATTTGCAACCATGTTCTTAATTGAAACGTTTTTAAAAATCACTATTTTTCCATGCTAACGTTACATTGCTGATTTGCACAACAGTCCTGCATTTCTCTGACAAGAGAAAACATCACAAAAAACATGCAGACAGCAAGTTTGGGATCAACAATTGTCGCCTCTGGTGACCTAGCAGCCAGCTAGCGATGATGTATGATGACATAACAGTAACCAAGTGGCGTCTCATTTCATAGGGGTATGTTTTCACCCCTAGCGCTTACCACTCGGTTTCGAGGGACAAGGGCTAGGGGTAAGACGAAGGGGTAAGACAGAGAAATGGGATTCACCCATAAAAACAATGTCATATATACTTTTATGCATATTTTCTTTATATAAACCATTTTATATTGAGAGGGCACTTTATTTACTCAATCCGTCACTGATTGCTCACTCGTTCAACAGGAAATCACAACCCCATAACGACCTAATGCAACTTCCAATTTTGACGACGCTTACAGGAAAATGTATAAATGACCAATGGGTTTTCCTAACAGACAGGCCCAGGTGCATTCGGACACGCACTGAATAGTTTATTCTTTATGGCTTTCTGTGCCTTTATTCATTTCTCTCTGTGAGAAATCTCTCACAATTACCTCTTTGTGTAGAAAGTGCTGAAAGTGATCTGGGTGTCCTCCACGCGCTGCTCTCTACATGACTGGGTGCCTGCTTATGAGTGGGCTGAAGAACTGGAAAAGAGACAGAGATTTGTATTAGTGCCCATCCTTTGCCCGTGAGTAACATGAAGAGGTTTCCGGCTGTGGCTGGATGAACTGGAGTGATGACAATGTTGCAGATAGCTGCACTGTTTATAGTGGTCAAAGTAACAGGTGCATCTAGGATATATCTATTAATATGTATATCTGATATCTTGGTTAAACTGGAAACATATAATTAAACTTATTTACAAACTGTGAGAATTAAACTTGTGCAGTTCATTCATATTTACAGACCCAACAACCGAGTGAAGACATTTTGCACACTGAGGTGTGGTACAAGGTGTATGACTATCCATGCTAAAGCTGATGAAAAAATATAGCCTACATTAATAAATCCAAACACAATCAGTCTATCCAATGGATCCAGTGATCTTAGAGCAACCACCTACATTACAGGAAATATAAGCACGTTATGTTCAGCCATAAAAAGCACTGCTTTCCAGGGACTACACTTGATGTGTATATTTGAGTTAATATTGCTAATATTTAACTGACAATATTTGTTCCTCTAAATATATATATTTATATAATTATATAACATTTTACTATATTTAAACCCAAACTTCAGGTTTTTACTCTAAAATCAGCACCGAAAATGCCACAAAAGTCTACTTATTCCATCCAGGATGGTTTATGGATATCCATCACTGATTTCTCTCACAATAATAGACATCATAATAAAAGCTAGTCCAAATCGATTTACACTCTCTTTTAAATAGCTACACAACCATGTTAACCAAACATGCCAACAGCCTATAATTACAAGCCAAGTAGATCTCAGTTAAGTGTGAGACTTCCAATAAAACACATTTCCCAACCCAATATGTGCATCCAACAAAGTGAATAATCAATCTCGTTACGGATCGTTGATATCAAATTATACACAAATCTCGGTAATGATTCACTCTCCATACCTTATACGCAGTTGTAGACCGGTCAATGATTATCTCGTCCTATTTGTCACGGATACAAAATCCTCATGTAAGTCCAAACCCCAGTGGCGTTCTAACTTAGCCTTCATGTTGAAGCATGGCTCTTATACTAGAGGCTGTGCTGGCTGAGAGCGCCGCCACTCGTGACCAACAGCCACCGAGAAAAAGAGAGGGAGAGCAATCAGCAGTCGCAGGGAAATCCTTAGTCATGAAGTCTTAAAAGGCCAGTACAGTGTCCAAAACTTCTCTTCTGTCGATTACCCCCTCCACTTCCCCAAAATGACCCAAACCATGTGAGCGTCCGTGAGAGAGGAACAAGGGGACTTTATTGTCCCTCATCTGTTTCCTCAAGTCCTCTTCCATCTCATCTAACTGTGTTGCTGAATGCAATGAGTCTGGAGGAGTGTGGTGAATCACTGGTTTGGTTGGGTCAGCAAAACACTCATGTGAACATGTGTAAATACACTTTACACGACATGTATTGATACATTTGGATTACTGTAAATGAACAGGGAAGTTGCTCTTAATCGGTGTACGGTGTTGACTTCACCACAAGTTGAAGCATGAAGATGCACACGAATGTCACATGAATGTCTAGTAATTCATTTGGCAGATGATTATATGCAAAGAGACTAGCATTCAAGGTACTTTTTTAACCTGGGAATTAAACCCATATCCCATGATTTGCTATGGGACATGGTGCTCTGACATAGTCACATGATGATGATGATGATGGTCCAAGCATTGATAAGTTTGCGATCGGACGTCTTTTATGCTCACTAAGGCTGCATTAATTTGGTCAGATACAATCCAAACAATAATACTTATGCAATTTTATTTTTTTTCTATTTTAATATACTTTAAAATGTAATTTATTCCTGTGATGGCAAAGCTGAAGTCTTCAGTGTCTCATGCTCCTACATAAATTATTCTAATAATATGCTGATATGGTGCTCAAGAACCATTTTATTCTCATTGAAAACAGTTGTGCTGCTTCATATTTTTGTGGAAGTTGTGATACATTTTTCAGGTTTCTTTGCTTAATATAAAGTGCAAAAGGCACAGCATGTATTTGAAACAGAAATCTTTCGTAGCATACAGTAGTCTTTACGGTCACTTTTGATCAGTTTAATGTATCTTTTGTTGTATAAAAAAATAAAACAGCTCTTTTTCATATAATGGAAATGCATGAAATCATTGGCAGTTAATATGCCAGTCCACCCCAAAACGAACATTTTCTCAACCTTGTGTTGTTGCAAATATGTATGACTTTCTTTATTCGGTGGAACTCAAAAGAAGATACAATGAATATTATTGGAATTCTTTAATGTTTGGATGCCACCGTTCTACCTTTTGTGATCTGCAGAAGAAAACAGAAGTCATACAGGTTTGGAACAACATGAAAGTGGGTAAATATTCTGGCAAAAATGCAAACCTTGAATGAGGGGGGGTTAGTGGAGAAAAGGCAAATCTAATGGAAGGCGCATTGCAGGAAAGCAGGAAGCGTGATAACACGTAATATCAAGCCAAGGACCTTAAGAAATATTGCATGAAAGTGGTGCTTTCAGAATAAATATAACAGCTGTGACATTGTCTCCCCCTAGTGATCATAAAAATAGACATTAAATATTATGTTTATATTCTGTAAAATGTTCAACAAAGTGCACTGGGTAAAAGGCAGATACATTTTAAGAATTAAAGCATGATTTGCTCTCAAGAAATAGTTAAATTCAGTGGGCCACCAATTTTCTAACTCCAAATAATGAATTACAATCATCAGACATATAAAGACTGATGGAAGGGTGAGTTAAGAGGAAGTGAGATGTTAGTTACAAGAAATGACTATTGCATTATGCCTGAATAATTCCCACCTCTGCTTTAAATCACGTGCGCATACAAAAAAAAAATGATTTCAGCATTATGAGGTTCTGTGACATTTACAGGATCAAACTTTATTCCAATATCTTAAGACTTACAGTTAAAGTCTCAAATTGTAATGAATAGCTTGATTTCCAGTATAACAGTTATTCTTGAGCAGTTTTGTTTCAGGATCTAAATGTAACAACTTTTAGGTGCACAAAATCCTTAGAGAAATTGCAATGTGTTCAATTTACTATGCACAATATTGTACCATTTTACTATTATCTGAAGGATGCAATAAATTGATCTAAAGTGACAGTCTATACATTTCTAATGCTACAAAATATATCTATTTCAAATAAATTTAGTTCTTAAGTGTTGTTCAAGTTCTTGTAGAAAATTCAGCTTTGCCCTCACAGCAATAAATTATATTTTAAATATATAAATATATAAATTGGTAAATGTGAAGTATTTTTATTTGCATTTTTGCTGCTGCCCATGACAGCAGTCGAGAACCACTGTTATATTCCATATTCAAAACAAATTATTACAGGCTGTCTGTAATATGAGGGTAATTTACAGGAAACACATATTCTAAAGCACTGCTGAACATACCAAACAAAGAACTGCTTTGTAAGTGTATGTGTGCATTACTTTCTAAAGGTTAAACATCAGTTTAGGGCACACAATGAAATTACACGCAAAACAGATTTGTTTAGTTTGGCCACAAACCAAAGTTACCAAAATTACAATGAGACAGCAAAATGTCTGTGGGCATTATAGAAGTTTACAGATTCTGTTTCACCAAACTAATGTGAAGCTGCCTATTACAGCTGAAGCTTTAATAATGACGAACCAAAACAAACAGTTTATTTTCAAATGCCCATCTCTTTTATTCTCCCCTGTATCTAAGATTCACTTCTCGGCAGACTTTTGTGATCAATTCAAAGCTTTGTTTTTTCTATAGCTTTGTTTGGAAGGTGCATGATGAGTAATAAAAGCCTGGACACCATGCTTTCCATTCAGGCGCTGTGACCTCTGCAAAGTACTCAAACCATCAGTGACCTTTCCTCCAAAAAGACCTCGCTGGGGAGCTTTTGAAATGATAAACACAGACAGAAAGAGTTACATAGATGCAAAGTGTAGAAATGTGGTTTAAACGGCTTGTTAACATTCAACGTGCTAGACAAGACCAGCTTTGTGTGCATACTGAAGCAGTTTAATAAACTAAATACAGACAACAATGTATTTACAGTAGTATTTTGGGCCATAGAAGGAGCGCCAGAGACAAAACTGCATTTCATTGGTCCGAACAGCTGCGGCCTGTTGCAATGCTCCAGCTCCTGTGTAGGAGGCCATGTCTATGACCAAGAAACTGTTGTGTTCCTGACAATAGCCTATGGAAATGAGGATATTTCTAGACCCTGACTATGTATAAACCAGCTGGTCTGGCATTTCTATTATTTTCTGATCGGGAGGGAACTAAAAACTTACTCAAGCATTTTGTAATGACATTAAGATGTATGAGGGGAATCCCAAAGTTACATATACCTGGTCTGCTTGGTAAAGAGTGTTTTTGTGATAATGTAGAAGTTAGTTTAGTGAGACCAGAAAAAAAAGATCACCTCTATTCCTTAATCGGTGGTCTTCGGTCATTTTAGACCGGAATATTTTTCTGATTTTTTTATTGAAATATTTACATTTTTGTAACTTGCTATAAGACCATAACAATCTGGGCATTATTAGAAAAGGCCAAACGGTCTTAAAATGTTAGCACTTGTGATGTTTGCATAGGAAATTAATAGAAAATGAACTAGAAAAATACAGAGCATTTTTTTTGTACAATCTACAAATCAGTCATGATGAAGTAGTCTTTGATAATGTCTAAATATCGTTCTCTAATATGCAAGTAATTATGTCTGATGATACTCTTACACCACGGTATTAGTGATGTGTTGTTCAATTTGAATGAATCTATCATATGACTCGGGGACATCGAGGGATTCGTTCATTTCGCGTTTACCTGCATGCGCAACATCCTATAGGTTCTTTACAGGAAACAGAACTGATTAGTTCACCCATCGAGTCCTCGGGTTCGAGTCGTTCGTTCGTCTGCCCCATAGGCTATAATGCAGTCTGTACCGGATACAGAAATGATTAGTTCACTTCTCGAGTCTTCGGGTCCGAGTCGGTCGTTCTTTTGTCACGTGATGTGACAGCCGTATTTGATACAGAAATGAGTTAATCAGTTACGCGATGCATTTCTGGTCTCAAACTGTAGCTTTTCATTTCTTACAATTTATACATTTGTGAATTTCTGTCATGATTGTTATTTTTCATAACACAATGTGGTGTGGTAAAGGGGTTGTTTCAAACGTGATAAACACAGATAAAGCAAATAAGATAACTACATATAATAACAACAACATACAACAAACGTTCGTTAACCGAACGAACGATTCGAACCCGAGGACTAAGTAAAGGTCAGTAAAATGAACTTCCCATCACTACATGGTTTTATATATGATTTCCGTAATTCCTCCCACCAGATGACATCAATATGCCTCATAAGTGTTGGATTTTAAATACTTATACAATACGTTTAGATTAAACACTATATTAATTGAAAATCATTTTTCCCATAATATTTGTATCATTTAATAGACATAAATGCAGCATAATTAAAATGTAAATATTACAAATCCATTTATTTTAGTATCATTGAGATACTATTATAGGTTTTGTTGATATTTTATTGATACCATTGTTTGGTAATTTTGTTGTTGTTTGCCATTTTTATTAGTTTTTGTAGGTTTTAAATATGCCTATGTAGTTTCTATTAATTTTTATTTTATTTTGGTTTTAGTTAATAAAGTTAAAAATGTAATGAAAATGAGAAATGCTGCCTCTGAAACTAGCAAAAAATTTAATGTTTTTTATAATTTAAGTTTATATTTATTTTATTTCAAGCAACAAAACTATTTTATGGTTTTAATTTGAATCAAGTTCTCTGACATTAAACAGTTCTTTGGTGAATGGTCGTATGACATGCAGGTAAAAACTATTTTTTTTTTTTTGTAAGTGTTTTAATTTGTTATTTTCAAATTCCAAGGTTCAAGGTTTTTTTATTGGTCACATACTCAATTATACAGAATATAATCAGCAGTGAAATGTAAGTCAGGTCAGGTCCACTCAATGGACAGTGCAAAATATGTAACACTTCTTTATTTACATTTTTCATGATTTATGATTTAGTTAATTGTGAGCTTTTCATAAACTCACAAACCACCTCTAGTTCCTTTATAATCCCCAGTTTGGGAAAACTTGATTTAATATAATGTTTAATACACTTCAAGTTGTTAATTACAATGAATGGTATACATTTTCAAGATTATTTTCATTTCATAGGACAAGATTATCCTATTCAAATCAATGTGATAAACAAGTTAGGACAAAAGTAATCTAAAAATAGTCTGTTTACATTACCTAAAATTTGTAATGTAATGGATTACGTTACTGAATATAATTTTTGTCATGTAGTTTGGAATCAGTAACCCAGTCTACCCAGCTCTGGTGGCCAAAGGGCTCTTTAGGAGATATATTATGAGATTAGGAGCGTTGGTAGAAACAGAACACTGTTGACAATTGTCAGCGTTACATATGCTGCATTATAACGCAGGATCTACCTCCCTCTCTGTCTCCCCCACTCAAAACTAGCAGCGCTCACTCGACGGTATGGCAACTATGCCCGCCTTTGGCCTATCTGGCATGTGTGTGGAGAGAGAAACGTTGAGAAAGAGAGACAGGATGCTTTAGGACCTTAGTCAGAGTGTAAAGAAAGCAACCATGTCCATGTTTAGATGTGTCATATTTACAGGGTGACTGACACAATCATTGCACTCAATGGTGACTGACAATGTGGGGATGAGAACAAACAAATGTCACTTCACTTGTTATTATTACACAGTTTGTTAACTTACAGAAGACAACTGTACACTCTCACAAAGAGAAAAAAGGGGTACATACTGGGGCAGTACTCTTTGAAAAATATACCTAGGTAACTTATTTCCCTGAAAAGGGTGCATATGAGGGTGCAATCTTATATTGTATAAGATATACAAACACTTCCCATTTTTGCATGCAATATGCATCAGACGATCAGTAAACAGACTGTGGGTGAGCCCTGTCATATTAGACTAGGCTCTTATATACACACAAAATATAACTAAACTAATTATATTCCACAATATTCCAATTGATTTATTTTGAACTCAGAAGTAGAATTTTCTACCCCATACACATTTTTAGAGCTTAGCATAAACAGAACATTTTATTCATGATAAAATGTTATTTATAAAAGTATCAAAATTAGGCTGCCTCATATTCAGGTTTTCCAAGACCAAGGGAATCCTGTTTCTTGAATAAAAATTACATTTGAATTTAAAATAAACTATTTAAAATTAAGGGTTTTATTCATTTTTGGCCTATTTTAATAATTTTATATTTATTTTTACTAATCATTTCAAAGTAATCTTGAGGCCCTCTAGTGGGCCCTGGACCCGTGGTCGAGAACCACTGGACTAGACATCACCTTGATACCACCACAGCTATACAAAAGCTTGAATTACTAAATATGTAATATGTGCCTCGTTTAATCTAGCATGATTATTCACGTGATACTTCTTCAGATTTCTCTTCTGTCTATGCTCGGCTTTGCATAAATGCCACATACATTTGAGATCACAAAATGAATTTTTTTGTGCTTTAGCATTAACTTTGTGTGTGTTTTAGGAGGATATACTGACTAGAAAATCTGTAGCGCAAAGAGGAAATCCTTGGACTGTTGGGTAAAGACATTATGTAAGAAAACAATACATTTGTATCACTACTGCCCTCTTTTAACTGTCCCAGAGCCAGGGGTACAGCTACAATGGTGTACCTGAAACCCCTATAAAGGGGCAAGTACAAGATCGGTACAGTCTGTCCCTGTGTCTGTGGAACTAACATCATTCTGCACATATTGACCTTCACATTCTAACTGAGTACACTACACCCCTTACTGTTTCCACACTCCCCACGTATACTTTAATATACCTTTAATTTGTATCTCGAAGACTAAAAGACTAACCAAGAGTCTCCAAGCAGGGCTACCATTAAGCTCACTACTTGCTAATGCATACAGTGAAGATGAGGCCGGAGTTAAACAGGATTACGTCTGTATACATAAGAACAGGACCGCCTGGACTGGTTTCAGGTTGGATTGCACACCAACAGGTGCCTGAATTACTGAAGTTTTAAGAATGGAACTATTACGCAACTAGAACATTAATTACATACTACATCAAATCAGGTGTTTTTGAGGACTGTGTCCAAAAGTTGGTGTTCATTTTTGGGTGAACTACCCATTAAAGGCCACTAAACATGGTCCAGCTCTATCACCTAAAGCAGGTGTGTTTTTATCCTTTATGGTTTTTGCTTAATAAATTGCACGACATTAGCAGTCTTTTTTTAATTTGGACTGTAAAACGGCAGGACTGGATGTGAAAAAATACAATGTAGATGGATAATGATGAAATACAATCAAAATAACTGTTTTTGCTTTGTATATTACTATATTTTTACTTCGTTACTGTACTGTACAAATTTCCATTATCTGTACTTTACTGGAGTAGTTTTATTTTGGAAAATTACTTTACTACATATTCAAATCATAGTATTGTACTTTTTACTCTCCTTCATTTCACATGTTGTTCCTTGTTATTTTGAACTGGAGGAATCGGCACAAACTATATGTGATGTGATAGCAGTGTCGTATTTTGTAACGACCTGTTTTTTTTTAAGAGCCTATTAAATCGGTTTTACAAATCGCACTGAACGATTCATTCGCAAATTGGATTGAGTGGATTGCAGCTGTTCTCGTGTCAAAAACGTACAGATTCAAATGATCCGGTCAGAGCGAGTCTTCAGTTAACCATTCACTGAATCCACAAGTCTGACTCAAAGTGAGCCAAGAACGGGAGATCAGAAAAGCTTTATTGTAAACGGAAATCATATTTAGGCCGTAAGTTTCATTGCTTGAACTAAATCTGCTGTAAAGTGGCTGTTTAAGTCCACTGTATGAAACGCTTGAACATAGACATGCCCATATTTGTGTATTACCATCTGAACAGGGTAGGTTTTATTTAAAAACTAAATATAACGTTAAAATAATGCAAATTAATGCCTATGCATCTACCCCGATGCCGCAGCATTTTCAAATTATGCAAAAGTAGTACATCTGCATAACTTTTTCCTTAAAATGCTAACATTATATATTTAGTTATTTTCACTTGTTTGCACACTTGAATTATCAGTAATTGTCATTGGTAATCAGTGTATGAAATGTATTTTTAACAGGAGGATAGAGTATATAAAATAGCAAAATAAATAAACATTCATCAATCAGTACTTTTAATACTTAAGTACATTAAAAATCAAGCACTTTTGTACTTTTACCCAAGTAAAATTGAAAGGAGTATTTTTTAGGTTATCAAGCACTTGATTTGTGTACTTCCTCCACCTCTGATTATTTATTATATTGAAGCCTAATGTTATATTTTCAGTTTTGCTAGGTTACAAATCTCTGACCGCAGAGAGTTCACTGCCAAACAGAGAGGCATGCTGTTGGTTGGTGCTGTGAATACACGTGAATCCATTGAAATGATTGGATTTCACTTGCAAAATTTTTAAGTGCAACTATAAATGTGGCCATACTTTAAATTCTGTGTGAACCGAGAATTCACTTCAATATTGTAATGTATCTCTGAGAATCAGAATATTGAATGAAAAATAAAAAGAAGGTGGGGCTTGATTTTAGTGCATCTTGCAGCCTCTCACTCAGACCGGCGGTCGGAGAGGAGTTTTTAAAGACGTTCCGCCCAAGCTATCAAACTAACAAAATCCGAGATTGAACACCATTCCAGAGGGGAAGCAAATTTTCAGATTTGGAATATAGATTACAGACTAAATTGCATGGATTAATTGATCATCACAAGACTAGTAATGTGCGCTTACAAAGTAAACAATGTCATTTTTTATTTAAAGCAGACTTTAAGGGCAAGATTAAATGCAAAAGTCAAGAAAACTTGACCAAGTGACCAAGACGGCAGACTTTTTCACAACCACCAATGAAATCAACATTACCCGATATTGGTCTCAGAATGCAAACACAAGGCCCAAATCTGTGCACTGGGCTTTAGAAACAGAATGGAAAGCTGTATTTGTACACGTCCTCCGTACATTATGCTTTTCCGTCAGTAATGCCTCTGTCATTCTTGAGAACAGCTGTTGCATTAAATGGCCCACTGCTCTTTCCTTCTCTCCACGCTCCACCAGCTTCAAGTATCGCCTCAGCACAGCATTGTGAAAACAAGCAGAGGAACAAAATTTGGTTTCATATTTAAAGGAAAGAGTTACAGGCTCTTGGCGCATGATTTGGTGCAAGAGCTGGTTAAAAAAGGCACACCTTGACCTTTTTTCAAAGCGCTGGCCTGAACATAGTGTGCTGGGTATTCAACCAAACAAGAGGCAAATTAACCAGCCTACATCAAATGTTGATGCTAACAGTCACAGCCTTTATGTGAAAAAGAGAAGGAATTTAAAACACTGTTTATTTGTGTACACCGACGTACTGTTCCACTAAAGTACCTTCAGTAGCAGCTCATTTTTAGTCAAGATGACGAGGTCATGTCTAGAATTAACGCAAGTGTAGTTTATGTTCAACTAAAACGCTCGACTCAAAGGCAGTGTAATGGAAACAAAGCAACAGCAAGCCAACCCAAACACCAATGCGCAGCAACAAATGTGCTTACCGTTGTCCTCGCTGCTGGGTGTTTATGTGTCCGCGGGTCTGTGGGAGAGGTGAGTGTTCTGAAGTTACCTTTTATAAGGCATACTGTCTTCCTTTTTGTTTATATCTGATTCAAGTCACTATTGCATGAAAACAAACACATAACTGCCTCCTAATGCCCTGACTTTGACTCGATTACACACACCGGTCAAACATGTCGACGCGTGTGATGGACAAGGCCGGGGTGCCACACCTGCGATAGGACCGCGTTTATCTCTTACCATCAGAGAGCAGAGATAAAACCCCCAGCTCTCGGCTGCGTTCTGATATAACCCATGGGTGAACTTGATTTTCTGGCATGTCTGAAAATGTATCTTATGGATGGTTCAGCTGAATTATATAAGAAGCAGCAGAGACCACATGCGGACAGGCCCATCCGATTTAATGAAAAACACAAAGCACGACGCAGAAATACCCACTTCTGTGAAAGTCAACAACAAGCAAAGGCGTTTTAGTCATTGTATAGAATCCTATTCAAAGTTTAATGCAAGCATCCATTCCTTACATTAATTTCCATAACAGGTATTTTTCTAAGATTTCTGAAAATATGCATTTCAATATTGCATCAGCTGAATGACTTAAACTGTGTTAGTGCTGTCAATCAATTAATGGCATCCAAAATAAAAGTGTTTTGTTTAAATAATATGTGTACTTTGTATATCTATTATGTGTAATGTATGTGTGGGTATTTATATATACACATATTAAATATGCACAGTACACACACTTATATTATGTATACAAAAACTCTTATTTTGGATGTGATTAATCGTGATTAATCATTTGACAGCACTAATTCCCATTTCTCACAGCCTCATAATTAAATGTTTCTCATTTTCCTCAGTCAGGGTTTGTGTACTTGGATGGCAGAAGGGAAAGACAGGCAACAACAAACAAACAAGGGATTCACTTGATACTATCAGTTTCACTGAGCCACCCCACACACATTGTTCACTTCTTTGCTCGACTAAATCTGAATAAAGGATTATACTGTAACCATGTACCGGTTTTTATTGTCTGGGTTATCTGATACTTGAATAAACTAAACCAATGCTATCTAGCTACTACATCTCTCAAAAATATCATAATAAAAACTGGTCAGAATTTTGTGTATTATTAACCCTGACAGAATTATGCACAATAATCAAATTGTTGTTCACTACACAGCAATTGTTGTGTTAACATATTGAAATTGTCTACTTTGTTCAGAATGTGCTTTTATTAATAATATATTTACAGTTCAGGCTAATATAATATACTAAGATCAGGCTTAATGACACTTCAATGTTCTCTCTAGTATTGATCTGTATACAAAGCCATACAGAAGTTGTCAGTTAGACTAGGAAGTATATTCACAGGCATTACTTATGCCATCTATAAATATCTTGCGCGCTATATTTGTACATAATGTGTAAATAGCCAACACTTTTATATGGGACACGTATGTGAGGGTTTGGGTTGCGCTGTTCGCATTACAGAAGACGTATCACTAACGCTGTTTATACATAGAGTTTATGCATATCGGGTGTCAGTGAAACAGCAGAATATGGCTGTGCTCCAACAATAAAAGAATATTAAACTTGAAATAGCGTCAATATATTATATATAACCTGACCTCGTGAACAACATTGAAAATGAAAATTGAAAAATTATGCATTCTCAAGTTCAGTAGTCTTTGTTATTATATATGTAATAACAAAGACTACTGAACTTGAGAATGCATAATTATTTCAAGCATAACTGAGTTTATCATTATACAGTTTTGAGTCACTTCTCTCTCCTACCAAATTCAATAACTTTCAATAAACGAAAAGCATACGCACCAACTGGGCTTCTGTTTTCTGTTAATATGTAGCTGTATGTGTCTATGCATGTAAATACTGTCGCTGTGGAATAAGCTAGAAATGAATGCAACTCAAACAGAGGCAGACTTATTTAGATACAAGACTGGAGCGCAATGGGCTGTATCACTTACCCGCTGAAGGTCAGAAAGTACAAAGTTGGAACGTAGTTTTTGGAAAGGAGCTGCAACTGTGCCGTCTTAAAATCAACCTGGTATCAGTTCCCTCTACAGAAGTATGGAAGCGAAACTGCAAAAGAGCACAGTTTACAACTTCTCGATATTTTTAACAGAACTCGCTCCGCTGTGTGATGTGCGATTTGTTTTCTGACGACGCTGTGTGATGTGACAACGCTGTACACCAGTCACCTGTAGGCACTTGTGACAGCCGCAGCCACCAATCACAGCGCTCACGGAGCATTGTGGGAAATGTAGTTCAGCTTCATGTAAATGTGAAAGAATTAAAAAAGGTTGATTTTTTATATGGATTCTAACAGTTTTAAGTAAGCTGTATATAGCTTAGACCTTCTCAGAAGGTATACACTTGTACACACATTTTGAGTTTATTTTATATGACCTTTATATTAACTTTTATGTGCAGTTATATTGAGCTTTTTATGTCAATAAGCAAAACAAAATTAAACAATTACCCTTAGTTGAACTAGTTTAAGATCAAATGTTTATATTATACTCTTAATTCTAAAATTAAGCGATAAATGTACAATAAATCAATTATTATTGCTAAATAAATCATTGTGTAAAAAGCAGAAGCAAAGGGGCTGACTATATACGTGACCCTGGACCACAATATCACTCATAAGAGCCAATTTTTTTAAATTGAGATGTATATAAGCTTTCCATTTATGTATGGTTTGTTAGGACTGGATGATATTTGGCCGAGATACAACCATTTGAAAATCTGTAATCTGACAGTGCAAAACAGTCTAAATATTGAGAAAATCACTTTTAAAGTTATTCAAATGAAGTCCTTAGCAATGCATATTACTCATCAAAAATTAAGTTTTGATAATTTTATGGTAGGAAATTTACAAAATATCTTCATGCTACATGATCTTTACTTAATATCTTAATGACTTTTGGCATACAAGTAAAATCTATAATTTGGACCCATACAATGTATTGTTTGGCTATTGCTACAAATATACCCCAGCGATTTAAGACTGTTTTTGGTCCATGGTCTTGGTCACATATCATCTCAGTCACCGTGTTCAGTGGTTAAGCATTCCTTTCATGCACTGCTGTTCTTCATTCCAATAAGTATATAATTATACATGTGTATTTTTTATAAATATGTTCAGTGGC
Source organism: Gymnocypris eckloni scoliostomus (assembly GCA_027564155.1). Taxonomy (NCBI): domain Eukaryota; kingdom Metazoa; phylum Chordata; class Actinopteri; order Cypriniformes; family Cyprinidae; genus Gymnocypris; species Gymnocypris eckloni. Next base: position 12,341,051 of record CM050431.1, read on the forward strand.
ATTACAAAGACAATCTACATGACCTGGATTTAAATAAATAAAATGAAGTCAGTTGCATTTGCAGATTTTCAGTGTTTGGGTTTAGTTGTTGTTTCAGATTTGCCCACAGAGTGTCAGTATTGATCCCATTATTTCCCGGACAGGACAGAACCAAACACCAAGAAAAACAACAACACACTGATTATGGCTTGTATTTTTTAATATAGTGAAACATAAGTGCCTTCCTTTTTAAACCATACAAAATGCAAAAGTATACCATGTACTGTGGTAAATGCCATACTTCATTTGAAAAGACTTCAGCTATAAAAACTGAGGGCGGCAAGCAGAATCTGTTCAGAGGGCCACTGTTGTGAATTAGGAATTTGATTTAATAACTTCTCTTGATCACAAAAATAACAATGGCATCATGTGATAAACACTTTAGGTATCCCAGACCATTTAAGTCAATTGCCACATACATTGTAATGGCACCTTGAGTTTGGATCAGCACAGTAAGCAAACAGCAGCACACTAAGCTGCAACTCAGAATGGCCACCACAAAAAAGCACCAATTATTACAAAGATTTTTTAGGATTGGCCTGAATTGTCATTCCTGTGTTTTTATACATTTGCAGAGAGATTGGAGTTCAGTCTAATTAAGGTGAGAATATGGGAATGCTATTGAAGAAAAAAACAAAAAACAACAACTGACTATTAACACGATTCAAGATTAGAGTCATGTTCAAAGCTTCTTCCTACGAATGAGTGGTGAACTCAATGCTGATTTTATTAAACCATACTCGGTGGTGCCTCAGTATCACATGTAATGGGGTAAATGCCAGACAAATTTGAAAAGACTTCATTGTCATTTATAAAAACTGAGGGTGGCAAGCAGAATCTGTTCAGAGGGCCACTGTTGTGAATTAGGAATTTGATCATTCAGGAAAAGAGAAAAAAAAAGGGGACAATGGCATCATGTGATAAATATGGCAGGTACCCAGACCATTTAAGTCAATTGCCACATACATTGTAATGACACCTTGAGTTTGGATCAGCACAGTAAAGAAAGCAGCACACTAAGTGCAACAAGTAAATTCTGAACAGACTGCCAAAACAGGGCTAGGCATCATACATTGTCTTCTGCAAACAGTTGTATCTGAGAAGATTGGAGTTCAGTCTAATTATATGAGAATATGGATCACTTTCTGTCAGACTTTAAAGTTGTTCTGAAAATACGCACACTATGGACAGGGTCAAAATCAGTTCATTATCAAACCTACTTGAAATCTTCTCAATGAGTGGTGAATCCTGGAAATCCAAGCGCACTCGGTGGTGCCTCATGTCTGTGCTCACATTAATGGTGAACTGAAAGACAATTTTGGGCAACTACGATTCAAACTCTGTCCAGACTGAACATCAGAAATGAAATTGCAAGAAAGTCAAGTAGTGTATTCCAGCTTTAAAGACTTGATGATTAGAAATCCAGTAGCAGGATTACACGTTATCCTCCTGTAATTCAACAATATAAAAATCACTCACCAATGTTAACGTCATGCCCATTACAACAGAAGTGAAAATGAAATTGAGGGTAGTGACCCGCAGCAGATAACAGTCCGAGTCTGGATTAGTGTGAACATCTTTATACTGCTTGGGCAGCTGAAGACTCAAACCACATCCGTTTTTGCCCTTGGTTGGCTGAAAAAGAGAATCCGACAGAATTAAAACCATAACAGCTTTTCTCAGTCGCTTTGGTGCATTTCTCAGATCAGAAATGAAATCGGTCAACCTCCACATCATCTAATCACTTGCGCACATCATAAAAGCAGTTTCTCATTCTTTTGAACATGTTCCGATTGCTTTGGTACATTCATGCAATTGATTAGGTACATTTGTCTTACTTTCACTAATGAAGAGAATTAGATCAACCAATGATAAACCAGTTCTCTGAAATAGCTCAAAGGTGCATCTCAAGATCCTTCAATTGGAAAGCATACATAGAGGAAAACACAAGAGTTACAAATTCTGACAATGGATGAACATACAGGAAACAATCAGGGTCAAAAGCCGAGAGGAAGAAGAGGAGTAAGGATGCGTGGTGGTAGGGTACAGAGGCAAACCAGGCCAAGGATTGGGGCCACTATTGTGGACCATGTTGTCAATCATGCCCTTACGAATGGCTGAGGCGGGTCGAAGTGTGCAGCCAAATATTGGGAGATCGACCGTATCCTCAATAATTCAAACATTTCATAGAGAAAACAGGTATGTCAACCAATGTACAATGTACTGCTATAGTGTCTACTTACTGCTATAGTCTACTTGCTGTAATGATTCATAATACAATGTCCATTTGTATTTAGCAGAATACAGCAAATATACTTTATACAGATATAAACTGCACATAAACACATTTTAAAAATATATTTGTGTTTGTGCACTTTTTCTGTTTTATGTAAAGATTTGTGTGTTTTGCATTTCTGCATTTCTCCCCAAAGGACCACAAGATTACCTCATAGTGGCGGCAGAGGACCCCTTTTCACACATCAACAGGAGGAGGCTATTTGCACCATGGTCAGAGCAAACAATGCCATTAGACTAACAATGTCTTTCAAAACATCCAATCTGTTAGCATCTCAACTATCGTCAGGGTGCTGAAAAGACACCACATGAGTATGAAACAGCTGTACCGTGTACCATTCGAAAGGAATGATGACAGAGAGAAGGAGCTACAGTACCAGTATGTACAGGTAAAATAGCTATGTACATACAACAACATTTTATAGTGATATGTAGTAAATTAAGAATGACCTGTACACATTTCCTATGGCTGTAGAAAACAACAACAACCTTGCAATATGTATAAACTTTAGGTAACTATGTTGTCCAAAATGAAAATGGATGTAATTCATGAAACTAATTTGGTGTGTTTTGGGATACAGCATATAATGGAATTGGAGTCAAGGAACCTTCTCACAACTTCATATATGTGGATGAGGCTGGCTTCTGACCAAAAGTAGAAGACGTGGTCGAAATGTCATCGGCCACAGAGCAATTGTTGATTTGCCAGGCCAACGGGGTGGAAATATCAGTGTGTGCTCACTGTGCTGGTATTTCAGAGAACGGCATGCTAACTCATATACACCATATAGGGCCATACAACATACAGCATCTCCTCACCATCTTAGAGACCCTCTACATGACTCTCATCCCTGATGATGAGAGGGGACCATTTCGAGATGATTTACCAAAGTACGTGGTAATTTGGGATAATGTGAGATTCCATCACTCACACGCCATCAGGCAATGGTTTGCTACCTACTACAGGATGCTGATGGAATTCCTCTCACCTTATTCCCCATTCCTTAACCCAATTGAGGAGTTCTCCTCTGCATGGAGGTGGAAGGTCGCCAACCACATACTCTGATGACCCTGCTGGCGGCCATGGATGTAGCCTGTGAGGAGGACATCACAGTAGACGCCTGCAGGGGCTGGATAAGACATTCCAAAATATTTTTTCCACGTTGCCTTGCAAGGGAAGATATTTGTTGTGATGTAGATGAGAATCTGTGGCCTGACAGACTGGCACGTCACCAGGTGTAGACAGACTGCACTGCAATTCCTCATACAGTGCTGCATGCAAAAGCAAAAGTTCTGCCCAAGTGGTGTTTCCTGTGTTTGCCTTTCTAATTTTGTGTTTTCACCTTTGTGCCCATATTTCTTTCTTTTCTATATCAAAATGACATTGTAAGGAGTGTGTTGTTTTTGGCAAACCACTAGTAAAAGTCTAACTGTCTCTTTCAATCAATATCCCACATACAGTAATGTGTAAATTTGTACTTTTGAAATGGATATGGCATACAGTAGAAGTGCAGGCTTCTGGGTTTCAATACTGTAACTGTCATCCAAACTGTTGCCATAGTTTACATCAGGTAATACTAGCAGAGTGCACTGTTATATTGAGAACATGACTAAGCATTTTGACTAGCTTGTTTATGAAAAATGACCCAAGGACTTTTCATTGTGATGGCACGGATATGTCCATTGACATAAATACTTACTTTTGAGAGATGAACTAAAGATTTTGAGTAAGTTGTGTGGTGCTGTTTGTACAAATTGTTTTGAGAAACGCACATCATACTTTGCAAATATTAAGGATGATTCGAGAAATGCACCAAAGCAAAAAAAAAAAAAAAAACTGTAAATCTCATATTCTACTTTTATGACTATGTAGTGAACATACCAGTTTCACAAACTTGAAGTTGAACTCCCACATCGGCTCTGACCTACTTCCAGACACTTTATTGACCCAAAACAACAAACACTGTGGGAACAAGAAAGGCATCAACACAAACATCTTCAAATTAAACATATTTAAAGAAAAGAGTACGTCTACAAACCTTGGAATTGAGGAGTGTGGTAGGTGTAGATTCAGGGAGAGGAGGGCTTTTGGACACCCGCAAGCTAAAGGGCTCATATAAGTGAAAAAGCGAGCGAATAACTTGCGCACGAAGACAACGCATCTTTGCAATAGAATCAGGTTGAAGGCGATCGGGGAGGTCTGCAGCAAGATTATAGTGCCTGGAGAAAAAAAAAAGAATGCCAATACAAAATAAACAAAAAACTAATTTTAAAGGAATACGGTCATGCATAAATACCCTTATTTAACACAGGGATGTCCAGTGGAGTGCAACAATGCCCAATGTTACAAAGAGCTCCACAAGACATTTAATACCATGTTTTGGCTACCTACCTTTTGTAGAGACGTGTCCAAAATGCAGCTGTGCACGAGGCAGTCCAAGCATTCTTGCAGATCAAGGAGAATCTGCAGACATCTTCTGGCCGAATGTATGCAGCAAGCAGAAGCCAAATATCAATGGGATACTCCTCTCCATCTATGCTCTCACTGTTTTCTGGCATTCATAATGACAAAATCTCAAGTCAAATAATACTATCGGAACACATCAGAAGAGAGATCGTTTTAGTCAGCCCAAACCCCCAAAAATATGTACATGAAGGATCCATTGAAATTAAGTTAACACTTCAATTTAACACCTCTTGTTTAGTTGTTTAGTAAATTTAGTTACCTTTGCGTCTTTTGTTTTTCTTTTTACAGGACCCTTTGATTTCATCCCCTTCCTCTGAGTCCAGTTCATCACTGCTCTCACAGGCTGCATTACTCACACCAGCTGCAGAAGAGAGCACTTCCTGCACAGGACCCTGGGATGCCTCAAGTCCACAGAGTGATTTCACTGAAACAGAATAAAGATCAGCTTATTGTTATTTTTAAAGTGTCAAATGTTTTAAAAGGAACTTATTCTCAACATACTGGTTAAAATCATCCTCTAAATAGACTGAACCAAGGGCTGTTCAGAATATGGATATTTATGTTTAATAAAACACACCTGAATCAGCTAATTAAAAGTGTTTGGGGTCGTTGTAAAGTACAAGCAAAAGTTTGAGGGCTGAGGAGCTCCAGAATCAGGAGTGAACATCTTAACATCTAATTCAGAGCTTCATATAATTTAACATGAAAAGTTAAACTCATGACTAACTCACAATATGCTATATTGACTATCATAATTTTATTTACCGCAATATTTGATTTCGTCATTATGGGACGAAAATAAGCTTTCATACATATTTCTGATTTTACCTTCTTTTTCAATTGCATTAACAACAGCCTTTTTAACTCTTCCCGACTTTACGATGGCGGGATCGGCGTTGGCATAGTCAGCCACAGTTACTGTAAGAAAATATGAAGGAACACACGAAATCAAGAGAACGGACTTTTATACGCAACACAAATCATGATGACATCAGCCGGCTTCACTCTGTTGTTACCTGACTCTGAGCAAACATCATCGGCTCTAAATTTCAGCCGTTTTCGGTTCCCTTTCTTGGGCATGACGACAGCGGGGGTCTATGGCCGTTTAACGAGGCTGTGTGCCCTGCCATCTTTCCAGCAGAGGTAACGAAAAAACGATAAAAATGAGGGTGAAATTAAAGAAAGCTCCTCCAGGATCTTCAGCCATCATGGAACTGACGCTCAAGGTCACGAACATTCTCGCGAGATCTCAGAAAGCAAAGGCCTCACCAGACTGGACGCAGAAATCATGAGTGAGAAGAATTGTCCAATCAGACGGTGTATATTCATAACCTCAAGCTTCAGAAAAAAATGGTCACGACAAATCATGACGTCATCTCAGCTGTTTCTTTTTTAACGTTTAAAGTGTCTTGAAGTACCATAAATTGTGCAAATAAATATACAAGAGAATCTCTACGAACAACGAAAAGACTACTGAACCTCGAGAAAAGTCATTTTTGCATGAAGTCTGAATAAATGTTGTAAGCACATTTGATCAAAAAAAAAACTCTTCGTTTTACATTAGACATCAGAAACATTGGGAAACATTTTTTTATTAACGAAAATATTTGTTCTATTTATTAAACATGATATTTTCTGCAAAAGTTCATGAGATTTCCTAATAATTAGATACATTTAGTTTTTTGAGGGGGGTTCATAATTTATATATAGACACTTCATGAAAGGTCCGTGTTTTCTTTAAACCTGCCTGCCGCCAGAGGGCGCCGCGCGTGACACCATTTCTCACACTGGCTTCTCGTGCATGACAGTCATGTAGTCGCGTGGTGCTGATGTGAGGAACTCCGATTTTACGGCGTTTGAAGAGCTTTACAGAGCCACGCCGGGTGGCTATGCTTTTCGCCGACGACGTGGGAGACGTTTAACCTTTACGTCCACCAAAGCGTCGGCGCATTCACATTTTAAAACATGCGCGAATGTTTGTGGAGATAGCGGAGTCGCTGTGTTGCAAGCGGGAATGAGCTCGTAGAGGGAGGAGCGCTTCGCTCGGCTCGCCGTGCAAGGAGATGATGATGGTGGTGGTGGCAGAGGGATCTGGAGGATGCGGCAGACGCGAATTTCACCGTTTTCTGAAAGGTTAATGGCAACTGGTGGATTTTAAAGCGAAGAGGTTCAATCAGCTGAAATCTGAATATGGGTTTGGCGAGCGCTGTAATGAGCGTCCAGCGATATACATCGAGTTCCAAGTCAAACTAGGTGGATAATGTCAGAGCGGAAAAGGCCGACAGTCATGGACCAGAGAGGTCAAGGTGTGTGAAGAATCTAGACAGAGATGCAGTTTGTGAAATTAGAGGATGTATATGCATTTTAATATACATGGACATGTTTAATATGCATCTAAATGGCATTAAATATTAATAGTGCACTTCACACCTGAATACAAATAAAATCAAAAGCAATTTCTAATTTGACTTAGACTTCATAGAACACCAAGCAATATGATGTGTGAAGTGATGCCAACCATAAATGAGGGGGACTCGGTGAGTTCCCAGAGAGGCTCTCAGAACTGCACGGATGCCGAATCTAATTTTGAACAGCTGATGGTGAATATGTTGGATGAGAGAGATAAGCTGCTGGAGTCTTTACGGGAAACACAGGAGACCCTCATCCAGTCTCAGACTAAACTCCAGGATGTGCTTCACGATAGAGATGTGCTTCAGAGACAGCTCAACTCGGCGCTACCGCAGGTAAACTCGCACACCTGACACAGGCAGGCTGCACGGGGAGTTGCGTCATGACTTACTGTGGTATTTACAGTATCGTTTTTCCTGTAAAATCTTACAATGTAAATATTAGAACTTCAAACACTGCTAGAAACAAATGTAATGTCAGTTTTAATAGCTAGCTCAAGTTTGACAGTATATTAAGCTCCCAAAGTGACAATAACTGAAGTGACTGTGGTATTTTGAAAAGGAAAAAAAAGTAATTTTCAGCCTATTTATTTGTATTTTCCATTAAGCATTGTGAATGGCATATGGATATTATGTTTACATCATTTACAGTGCTTCATAGGAGTGGACCGGGGCAGTTTGCTCATTGGTGGAGATTTATTTCCAGAATCTTGTTTAATGTTGTTTTGCACCTGGTTTTTGAGATGGTCCTCAATGCAGAACTCAAGATCCAGGGGGCGAGGTTGGATCCAGATCCAACTCCTCCCACCTTACATATAAGGTGTGTTCGACTTCATGCAGCGCCATGCAGACCGACCGGCGGCTGACTTGAAGCAGTGCATGCCGGTTAGAAAATGTGTCTGACTTGAACCGGCGCCGACGGCATGTCACTGTCACGAGTTGCATCAAAGTACCACGATATCGTTTTGAGAGCAGCCGGCTCACTCAGCTGGCGCAGCTTGTTCAGATCGACTGCAGGAGTGCTGATGATGACACAGCTGTTTCATGATTGGCCAAATTTACCACATGACAACAATAAAGTGTGTTTCTAACATCAATTTCAAAACTCCTCACAAATCTTATTTTACTTGGAAAATATCACATTCGTGTGAAAAAATGGACTAAAGCTAAGTCAAACTTTGAACATTGTATAAAAGAGATTAAACAATATGGTACTACATTAGACAAAATGAAGAACTAAAAAGCAGGAAAGACCTATGAAGCTTTTTGTTACTTTAAATAGTTGTAATTTTACCCCTGGCATGAATTGTTTCACTTTACATATCTTATGATTTTTTATTTGTTTTTGCACTTGTTTTGAGTTGAATATGCTTGTACAAACCTTTGTATAATTTTTGCATAAAAAATAATGCTCAGAAATCAGTTTTTAGAACAGTAAAGGCTTTTTTACTGTATAGTCGCAATGTTATATTGAGTCACATTTAATAAAAATACACTGATAAAGCAAATATACCCCCCCCCCCCATTGATATTTAAATAGTATACGTTTATGTTGAACTTTATTCTTGAACAGATCGCCCTGTAAGCAGTATATAAAAAGTGTTTCTGTTGCTCATGAAAACATTTCTGAAACGTCTGTTGTAGTAAAAATACCAGTTTAATATAGAGCTATTGTTTCAGCTCCGGGAATTAGTTATTAAATATTTAATATGGCTTGATTAAAGTCATATTAATATTTAACCTACAGTTTACACCTTATTAAGTGCTTGTCCAGCAATCACTAAAAGGTACATTCTGTTACTCTCAATTACAATCTCGCTTCCATTCCGTGGCCCCGGTAGATAAACGAGATTGATAATTTCGTTAAGTTTGAGCTAGGCTGCGTTATCTTTAGGGCAAGTAAGGATAAAATACTTAAAATCACATTCCAGAGACAATTCTTTATGAAATGAAAACGATTTATTCGTGATATTGCTATTCTAACATAAATGGATTAACTGAGAAGACATAGACATACACACACACATAGGCATACGAGAGTTTTGAGGTAACTGTGGATGAAAGAATACCATTCTTTCTACTTCATAGCTTAACCAGCCAGCCAAAAGATCACGAACAAATACGTATGTTTTGTTACTGCATTCAGATCATATTTAACCAGTTCAGTCAGGATTAGAAATTCAGTTTGTACTTGCTTGGATGGGTTTAAAGCAGGTTTGGAGTTGTTTCGTTTTCCCGCGTGAGTTCAGTTCTTTGTTTCGGGCGTCACGTGTTCAGCTCGGGCTCGGTCGTTCTCGTCTGGAGACTTGAGATGGCTTGCTTCGCTGTCGCGTGACGTCACCGGGAAAGCTCTCCTCACAATCCTTGACTTCGTGGCTCCGTTACGGCTTTGGCACAGCCTTAGACCCCCCTCCGATGGTTGGTTTGGTTGTGAGAGTCTAGCGGGCCGGCTTCCAGGTCAGCCTTGGCGTTTGAGCGCGAGTTCAGGCGCCGAGAGTTGCAAGAGAAGAAGAGAGCGGCGCGCGCTGGCGTCATCTTTTCAACTGTCCGGTTTGGACGCCGCCCACCGGCGGCTGATCGAATCAGATTGTCCGCATGGGGCGGAGCTCCACCCATGTCCATGGTTTTCTGGGGCCATGCCCACTCGTCATCTGATATTTAATTCAACGTGAAAGATAACGTACAGATCTTTTATGTCTGTTGTAAACATACATTAGGATGCCAAAGCTTAACGGTCATCCACACATTTCTGACTTACGACACTAGCTTCTTTTAGAGACTAAACATTGCAATTGGGCACAACCTACACACTACAGTTTATGCAGTTGAAGGCACAAAGGAAAGTCATCCCACATTTCTTATGTAATTCATATTCAAAATCATCACATCAAGCCTATGAGGGAAAGAGTACATATTAATATCCATATATTTTTGTGGATGCTTTGCAAGTCATGAAATGAACGAATGTCTTTGAGAAGCGTTCCCGCACATTCCTTTTGTTCCACAACAGGAAGAAAACGCGCGCTTTTGCGCTGAGGCGGAGGAGGGGCTTTTAGAGGGCTGCTGATTCTTTAGCTGCCCCCCTTCTGGTGACTTGTAGAGTTGAATTCCTGCCGCTATATGTTACATATCCCCCTTGGGCTTGGTGATGTTCCCCTGATGGAACATTGTCAGGCCCTGGAACAAGAGGCAGGAAGAACAGGCACATACAAGACACAAACATCATTCCTATCACTGACTAAAACCTGGTGCAGGGTAATTTGGGAAGGAACAGGTTAGAAACTTGAGAAGACATAGGGATGCATTGTTTATCATTATTGACAATTGGGTCATTTTGACTTTTAATTGTCAGGGGCTCGACGAGGCGGTATAGGCATGATCTCAGTCAGGTTGTTCAAATTCTCGGGTTCGGGGTCTGGTCGGGATTACCACGTCGAAAAAGGCGAGGGACGCCTGACGTGCATTTGTTGAGAGACTCTTGACGACGTTCACTCGCTTGTGTAGGAGGAAGGCCAGTGTCAAATTCATAACATATCCTACGATAGTAGAGATACAAAGCGCCGTGTCAGCGGCAGACCAGGACCGAATAATTGGCGGGCGGAAGGCGGCGATAGCTTCTAGCGCTGTCAGCGGTGTCAATTCACTAAGAGATTTCGATTTCAACCTGATATCCATCGTCGGTGAGGTGATACAATGCTAACTCGTCAATATGGAGGATCACGCCCTTCGGGACAGTGATCCATAACATTTGGTTGGGCAAATTAATGCGCGTGCGTGGCGTCGTGTTAATCGCATGTGAGGGTGGCTGGTCGTGCTGGGGTACTGACCAGCCAGCGGTTTCTGATGATTTCGCCATGCGTTACCTCAACTTGAGAACGTGGTGTTGTTTCGGCGGGCAGCTAGTGTCGGGTTTAATGGATTCTAAACCGCAGATGCCCTTGGTATTATCGCGTCGCAGAGTTTACTCGGGTAGGGGAAGTGAATGTCCTAAGTGAGCGTGCCCATCTTTGAGTTTGGGGCCAGATACAACCGTTCGTTGTTCTCGTAATACGCAGCGACTTTAGGAGTTTGGATTTTACATAGGTTTTCCCTTGCCGTAATCCCGCATTCACAACGTCTTTGAGCCGGTAAACATTATTAACGCCGATAATGGGCAAACTGAAAAGGCCACTAAATCACCTGTTTCCGGGTTTGCGTATATGGGAATAGCGCTACCGGGAAAGGCGAGATGGGTTTGGATGAGACTAGCGGGGCCCGCAGTGGCCGGGTTACAACGCTTTGAACAAGGCTAAGAGGTATCGTGTAGCACGGAATCCTATTCATGGCTACGTTGTCAATCGAGGAACTTACATCGTGTATCATGTCGTTCATGATTTTGGCGGGTGGCCTCGATCGGTCGACAGCGGTTCTCACAGCGAATTACAACGACTTTACTGACGGGAGTCGATCTCAATTTCAGGACCTGGATTCAAGGTTTGGTAAAGGGGTTCAAAGTGAAAGAGAGTAAAGGAAACACAAAGTGAGACACGCGATAAAGAACCCAAACGATAAGGTAAATAAAAAATAAAAAATAAAAAAAATTAAAAAAAAAAAAAAAAAAAAAAAAATAGTTTTAAACTAAAAATAAAATTAAAAAAAAAATTAAAAAAAAAATTAATAAAAAATTATATAATAATGGAAAAACAAAATTGAGAGTAACTCCTCTCTACTAGATTGGTCCTAGCAGTGCTGCGGAGGAGAGAATATGGGTTGTGTCTAAGCATGGTTGCTATATGTTTTCCTAAAATGACAATAATTATGCTTGTGTGGTGCATATGGTTGTCGGTCTGTGTCAGTGGGTCGGATCCTCCCCCTTTTCCTGTCGGTGGTTTGGATTTGCCGGTTGGCACTGGCAACCCATCATGGTGCATCGTGTGCGTGTGTCCATGTACTCCCCCTCTGGCCGTGAGGAACTACGAGCTGTGGCGCAGTGAGTGGCTCAGGGACATACGTGTGGACACCGTCTTGCAGATGCAGCATGTAGTCGACAGAGTGGAGCTTGCGGAGCTCGGAGGATGTGTTATCATGGTTTTGACATGTGAGCTGTCATGGTTCGTAGTGACGAATCCGCATGTGAGGGTGAGGAGATCGTCAGCAGCGAACTGAGGTGGTATGGTAATGCAGGAGGGCAGGGGTGTGCTCGCCAGTGGCGTGCTGGCGGGGTTACTGCTGCCACTGTTGGGTTGGGTGGGTGGGCATGAAAGGTCCAGGACTCTTCATGTGATGCACCTGCTATGGTGAGGGCATCGTTTTGGTCATTTGAGGGGCTGGAGTTTGGGAGGAAACGTTTAGGATGTCAGACCTGATCTGGTGTTCTCCGGAGGAATGGCAGGTGACTGAGACAGCACTTTCAGGAACTTGAGTTTCATCAGCAGGTGTTTGTTGGACGCTGCTGTGATTTGGAGTATTGGGTGTTGAGTTAGTGTTTAACTCTGTTGCTGGGTTTTCAGGTGGGGTTTCATGTCCATCTGAAGTTAGGTGTTTACTGTCCTCTGAGAGCAAGGTGAAGCGGTGCTGTTTTCTGGGGCTGATTTGTTCAGCTTGTCACTGCCGTTCCGTCTGACAGCTAGTCAGGCTGACTCTGGTTCGCCTTCCTTTTCCCACTGATTCTCATGAGACCACTTCTCCCAGTGTCGTCCAGGTGAGCGTTGACGCCCACGCGGTCCATCCCATCGGTCATACCTCTGTTCAGGTCGGGTGTCAGCGTGTGAGTCTCGTTCTCTGTTGGACGGAGTGCATTCCATTCTCTGTGTGGTGGCTTAGCGCTGTCTTGGCGTTGGGTGCCCTCTAGAGCCAGTTCATGGTGTTGCGTGTTGAAATCAAGAACTGCTGGGGTTTTGCGCTCTTTTCTGAGGCCATCTTCTGTTTGTAGTAGGCCTTTTGCACCAAGTCTCGCAACTGCTGAGTGTTCATCGTTCGTGGACATGCGAGAACGCCAAGATGGTGGCTTATGCCAGGATGAAGATTCCTGAGGAAGAGAGTTTTAAAGTTCAGTTCATCTTCCATGTCAGAATCATTGCGAGTTCCAAAATATGCTTGTCTGAGTCGACTATAGTAAGCTTGAGGAGTGTCGTGGCGTCCTTGTCTCGTCTCCAGGGCAGCCACTAAGCCTTGATCGGACTCAGGGTCGGCGAACTCTTTAATAAGGGCTTTTCGCAGCCGTTGATAATCAGTCTTTGTGTTAACAGGCTGCCGGTCCAGGAAGCTGCGTACTTCAGGGCTGGATGTCGTTCGGAGTAAATAGAGTTTATCTTTGTCCGTAACGTTAGGTCGCATTTCAGATGGAAATCAATATCTTGCAGATACGCTTGGACCGTTTTGGCTGTTTGGCACGCTGGGGTTGAATTTGCCAACGTTTCGGGCGAGCTTGTCAAGGTCTTTTAGGTCCAAGCTGTGCGACGATCTGCGGCTGGCTGCAGCAGATTCTTCTGGTTCTGTCGTGATATAAAGTTCTTCAGACGGCGCTGGTGACTGTTTTAACATCACCCCCTCTGTCTTATGTTCACGTGTCAGTCCAGGCACAGGTGACTTGGTCCTGCTTGGCAGGGGTGCGGTTGGTGCATGTCCTGTCCTTGATGGCTCATGGCGTAGTTCGTAAGCGTGCTTGAGTTCCTCTTGGAAACTTTCAGACTCCTCTGTGACGTAGTCGAGCTGTTGTGTTAGGCGGCTGATCTCGTTTCTTGATTCAGCCAAATGAGCTTCGAGGGCCTTGATTCTGCTGTTTTGTCCCTGAAGTCAGTCTTTGCCTTCTCTAGTAGCTTCTCTGCATACTGTAGCTTGTCTGCACGATCAGCGAAATCCTCTTTGAGTTGCTGCATTTCGTGTCTGGTAGCTTCTAGAGTTTCTTTTAGCCTGTTGATTTCCTCATCGGCGCCTTGCTCCACCTCATCGGTCCCTTCCCGTCGTACCTGAGCTTCACGTTCCAGCTGCTCTATGTGCGTGCCAGCGCTTGTCAGCTCCTGCTGGCGTTGTGCGGCGCTTGTCGCTCAGTTTGAGGGTGGCGATGAGTGTGTGACTTAAGCTTGAGGTGATCTTGGCTAATTCTTTGTGATTGTAGTTTTGACTTGGGTCTTGTCTCATGATGCTTGTGATGTTGTCATCTAGTTGGTCCTGTGTCTGATGTTGGAGTGCTTCAGCAGCTTTAGGGAGGATGCTGTTTGTTGTAGCACTTAGCCACATTTCCAGTCCTTCCCAGTGACCGACATGTTCTGGCTGGTGATACATGTTCTGGCGGTGATGGGATCTTGGACCGAACTGACACAGACCTTGGATGGGAAACAAAGCAAAACAAAACACAAACAAAACAACAGGGGTGTGAATGTGCACAGTGTAGTGTATGCTAGTGTTGAGTGTGATTCTGTTTCTGTGGTCCTCTGTGATGGGGTGCGTGTAATTTGCAGCTTCTGCGTAGAAATTGCGCCCACGTAGAGGCAGCACTGTTGGGAAACAGAAAGAAAAGCACACTAACAGAATGAGTACACAGGGACAATAACACTAGACCGATCTCTCTTTTAATAGCAGATTCTCTCTTCGCTTTGTTAAGTCTGATTTAGAAGGACGCTTCTAATCAGAGGATTGTAGGCGAGTTTTCTCTTTTGTAACAAGACTGGTATTGCTATTCCAATTTTCTCCTTGATGGAGGAAAACAACAGCAATGACAGTACTTGTCCCTGAATGGCAGGATTTTACACCGCAACGCTGGTCAGCGTGTGTCACGCGTGTTAAAACTTTTGCCGATGTCTATCTTCTCATTGCGCCTGCTTTAACCTGGGGGAATAGGATTTCACAATAGAGGGTAAATGATAAACAGTTTGAATGTGGTTCTCAAGTTTCATACATATGTTCAATTGTGACATTTCGCTCTATTCGTGATCTTCCCCTGGCTAGCTTTAAGCAAACAAGTCAAATTAGAAGTTAGTAACAGGGAGAAAAGAAAAGAGAAATTAAGATTTATTCCCAAGATTTAAAACTAATACGTTGGCACAAGGTGGTGCTGTTGAGTCGCTATGCTAAGGTTACGTTTTATGCTCCAGATTGGTGAGAAATGACCTGTATGGTGTCACTGTCACTTCTCTAACACAGCACTAGGGGGAGCACTATCTACTCTCAGGCCTAAGTAAGGAGGACTAATTTTAATTTAATAAAATTATTTTAATAAAATTATTATTAATTTTACTTGAGTTAATCAGATCACCTAAGGAAATGAAGTATGGCCTACAGGGGCGCCAGACTTGTGGTAAGTCTGAAATTATAATTAAAATTAGACTTTGTGGTTTCTAATTAAAATTTATGATGTTATAATTAAAATTAATAGGATTCACTTAGGATTAGAATTTACAAATGCAATCTGCAATTGAGTTGACAAACCAATATTGTTGCAAAATGTAGACAGGAAGTGTAATTAATTATTAAATGTAATTAGAATGTTCGAATTCATAATTAATTATTAAATTAATTTACAGCTTCTAAATCACTAGTTTTGGATTCCCATAATAGTAATTAAAATAATTTCCAAACTTAAGCATTCCTCTCATTGTCCTTAACACCAAAAAAAAATAATAATAATAATTAATCGGTATCCTACTTGTAAATGAAATTAAAAATTTCTGGCCCTCTAGATAACTTAAGGTTTTATTGTAGTGGTCAAATTATAAGCGCGTTTATGGTTAAGTAAATGGATGCTGTTGTTGGAAGCAGGAATTGAAAATTTTATTAAATGAAATTAATTCAAAATTAATTTGTAATCAATTGTGACATTCAATTAACAATTAAAAATTCCTAACAATAGCGCTCATCCATTGATGTGTTATGAAATCATAAAAGCCATTATAATTGAACTAAATCAACCTCACTATGTTATCACATGGTAACCATGTTACCACCACTTATTAAGCTGGTCTCACAAAAGGTAAAAAGACTTTAATCAGCTGTTATATTAAACCAACCTGTGAAATTGTTAACACTGATGAACATTAACACAGCCAACTCAAAACATAGTTAGTCTTTTAAATGAGAGAGAGAGAGAGAAGGAATTAGTGTTAGCTGTGAACCACATTTCCAAACACACTGCATTCAAGCTGTAAATGCTATGTGCTAATCGCTAGCGTAATGCTACCAGCATGGCTTTTGCTACAATGCTACAGTTTCTTTGTTAGCTTAGCGCTAATGCTATTTACACGTGGCTAAGCTCCACGTGGTTAAACTGGTCGGAGGAAAATGTGCTTCACGCTTCAGACTTGAATTTTCTATAGCACATATAATCTCACTCATTTAGGACGAGATACATTTATCTACGGGTTACTTATAACCCAACAAAGCCTCAGCGGGCTATTATGTGAATATTTGTCTGTTTAGACCGCACCTATAACAAAACAAACAATTAAATCGATTTGCAAAATGTCTCCCTTTCTCAAAAACGACTGGCCACTCCTTTGAGCGCCGTGCGTCTGAATTTCACTCGTGAAATCAAAAATTGGCTGAGAATTACTTAAATAGCTACTTTAATATTCTACAGCGGGAGAGTCACGTGGCTGGGTTTGCAGTGGAACACGCACTAACAAAGCATTACCACGAAGGCCTTAAGAGAGGGGCAACAAGGGACACGCTTGTTGCCTCTCATGCGCTTTAGAGCGACTTTTATTAATTATTTACTGCAGTTTAATTTCTTCTCGAACTCGAGTTAACAGTTACACTCTCTTTCATTCAACCTCACTGTGTTTCGCAAACAAGCATGCAATATCACCAATAACTTGTTTCTCTATATTTACTCAATTCTTTTCCGGATAAAAGTGAGAAATATTTATATTGTCTCTGGTTTGATTCATCAGATCTAAATCTTTAATGCCCGCTTTTGTCCTCCACCATTATGTAGTAAAAATACCAGTTTAATATAGAGCTATTGTTTCAGCTCCGAATTAGTTATTAAATATTTAATATGGCTTGATTAAAGTCATATTAATATTTAACTACAGTTTACACCTTATTAAGTGCTTGTCCAGCAATCACTAAAAGGTACATTCTGTTACTCTCAATTACAATCTCGCTTCCATTCCGTGGCCCGGTAGATAAGCGAGATTGATAATTTCGTTAAGTTTGAGCTAGGCTGCGTTATCTTTAGGGCAAGTAAGGATAAAAATACTTAAAATCACATTCCAGAGACAATTCTTTATGAAATGAAAACGATTTATTCGTGATATTGCTATTCTAACATAAATGGATTAACTGAGAAGACATAGACATACACACACACATAGGCATACGAGAGTTTTGAGGTAACTGTGGATGAAAGAATACCATTCTTTCTACTTTCATAGCTTAACCAGCCAGCCAAAAGATCACGAACAAATACGTATGTTTTGTTACTGCATTCAGATCATATTTTAACCAGTTCAGTCAGGATTAGAAATTCAGTTTGTACTTGCTTGGATGGGTTTAAAGCAGGTTTGGAGTTGTTTCGTTTTCCCGCGTGAGTTCAGTTCTTTGTTTGGGCGTCACGTGTTCAGCTCGGGCTCCTTGAAACTCTCGTGTGGAGACTTGAGATGGCTTGCGGCTGTCGCGTGGCGTCCACCGGGAAAGCTCTCCTCACAATCCTTGACTTCGTGGCTCCGTTACGGCTTTGGCACAGCCCAGACCCTCCGATGGTTGGTTTGGTTGTGAGAGTCTAGCGGGCCGGCTTCCAGGTCAGCCTTGCGCGCGTTTGAGCGCGCCGAGTTCAGGAGCGCCGAGAGTTGCAAGAGGAAGAGAAGAGAGCGCGCCGCCGCTGCGTCATCTTTTCAACTGTCCGGTTTGGACGCCGCCACCGGCGGCTGATCGAATCAGATTGTCCGCATGGGCGGAGCTCCACCCATGTCCATGGTTTTCTGGGGCCATGCCCACTCGTCATCTGATATTTAATTCAACGTGAAAGATAACGTACAGATCTTTTATGTCTGTTGTAAACATACATTAGGATGCCAAAGCTTAACGGTCATCCACACATTTCTGACTTACGACACTAGCTTCTTTTAGAGACTAAACATTGCAATTGGGCACAACCTACACACTACAGTTTATGCAGTTGAAGGCACAAAGGAAAGTCATCCCACATTTCTTATGTAATTCATATTCAAAATCATCACATCAAGCCTATGAGGGAAAGAGTACATATTAATATCCCATATATTTTTGTGGATGCTTTGCAAGTCATGAAATGAACGAATGTCTTTGAGAAGCGTTCCGCACATTCCTTTTGTTCCACAACAGAAGAAAAGCGCTTTTAGCTGAGGCGGAGGAGGGGCTTTTAGAGGGCTGCTGATTCTTTAGCTGCCCCCCTTCTGGTGACTTGTAGAGTTGAATTCGCCGCTATATGTTACACTGTGCATTTGACAGATATTGCATGTTATTCACTTCATCCGTGATAAGAGTATCCAAACACCGTGAGAGCATCACTACCGGGAGCAGAAAAAGTCAGACTTCCCGTCTCCGCTTTCAATTTTGCCCCCGAATGTAAACGGCTACTCTCGCCTATAGGTCTGTGTGGCGCTGCATGAAGTCAAACACACCTAATGTTAAACCTCCCCGTCTCCACCCCCTGATCCTTAAACCCACCCATCTCCACCCCTAAACCAACCAATCTCCACCCACTGTGGATCCAGCGACGCCCCCTGGATCTTGTGTTCTGCAGTGAGGGGCTACTGGGGTTTTCGCTGTTGAGTATTATTATTACAAATATAAAATATTACAGGCTGATTGACGTAACAAATGCATACACATTTGAATTACAACCTCATAGCTCTCGGTTGGTCTTGTCTTCAATGGTTTATAAGTTATTGTTCAAAATCAAATCCCATAAATTGAATGGATTTTTACTTCCAGAACCTGACTGCTGCACTCTATAATATGTTCAGTCATGCTGTCAATTTGTGGGTCAAATGTGGGCTGGTTGGCTTGCAGATTTTTTCTGTATTTTTTTTAATTGCGGGTTTTTGATGTTTGAGTAAATTGAATGTCTGTGGTCTGAATATCTGAATATTGAAGGCGCTGTGCTTTTTTTTTCAAGATGTTGCGAAATGTTTCAGTGTAGCCAAATGGATACTGCAATAAGAAATCCAAAGGCTTAAATGTTTCCTCATTGTTTCTGACTTAAGTAACCGATAACATGGTATTATGTGGAGGAAATGTTTAGCAAATGTGTAGTTATATAAACCAATTGTCCTCAGCAGAAATGTTCCCGGATTAGTTGTTTCGGCAAAAGAGCTAAAACTGATCTATTTATTTTGGGTTTAGTAGTTTGCGTTTCTAAGAATCACTCAATTATAAGGGATGTGTTGTGGTGCTGCTGGAGCCAGGTAAATGCTAGTTTTCATAAAGGTTCATCATTTACAGGAATTTTCTGTGTCCCAGAAACGTCAGCGGTGGTAATTGTGCTTGCATCCCAGTCAAATAATGGCAACAGGGTTACAATTTAAAGAAAAGCCTTACATTTTCGCAAAATGCATATCAAAATGGTTTCCTTCTTAAAAATATATATCAATGACCGCGTAGTAGAGGTAACACGGCACGCTAGTGTCTCCACTTCTATATCACGTTGCTCTTATTGGTAATTCACTAAGGACACAAGTGATATTTATCGATTCATATGAGTATCCTGCCCTCATCCTTCCCCCTGTCTCCCTCCCTCCAATTGTATCTTCCACACAAGTGATGCAAAAGCAGCTTACTTCTCAGTTTACGTCACCCAGCTCATCCAGACAGTTAATAGGTGGGATAATATGAATCTTTAAGAATCGTTCTGCCTGTGAGAGACTTTTAAGACTCTGTTACATACAAACTAGTTTGGTGACTGAACCCTGGAAATGGAATCCAGGACTAGCTTTTGTAGTTAGGATATGCCTCACTGTTCTGTCTCTAGAGTAAAATTAGACTTCCTTTCTTGCTGCTTGCATGTCTAGGACTGTTCAAAGCAAAATGCCTCCTTTCGTCTGATGCTCTGAAGCATGTGAGACTGTTGCTAAGAGGCCAATTAATCTAGTTTACAGCCAACGTTTACATTTAAAAATATAATGATTTAACTTATTGCCTGTATAGTCTTATCCTCAGTTGACACAGAACCCCAGACCTCAGACCGGTAGCGCTTCCTTGACCTGGCAAGCTCAAATCTTATTGGCTGTGCAATTTCTGGGAGTAAGGGTATGTGTTTAATTTTTTTGTCTGTCTGTCTGTGTCTGGAAACAAAGTCATGTGTATAAGGTACTGAGATGATGCATGCAGTGAATGCTTTTGAGGATGAAAAGAGAGGTTAAAATAGCATCAATTCTTTGAAATATATTTGCAGTTTAGTTGGAGGCGTTTGGTAGGGAATCATCTACAGTAGATCTCCAGAACTGTATATTTTGCCCATCTATCTATCCATCTATCTATCGATCTAAAATAAGTGAATTTTATTCTTCAAGGATGCATTAAACTACTAAGGACATTTAGAATTTTACATTTTGTTTAATAAATGTATTACGGTTTCCACAAATATATTAAGCTGCACAACAATTTTACTGCTATATTCATTAATACATTCAACAATTAAACACTTCAATCGCTTAATCTGAGACTTCACTGAACCGGAGGCGGACTGATGACAGCTCACTGAGGGCGGGTCTAAGGTAAGACGGTCTTGTCAATCAACTATCGTGGGAGCAGTCTGTACAGAATCACGTCATTCTGACAGGAATCTCAGAACAGCCTGATTTGAGAAAGGGGTTTTTAAAATAGGGATAAAAAAAAAAAAAACACAGGGTGGATTTTTTATCATTATAGGGATGGTTGTGTAATGTGTACACACACCTCCAACAAGCATTTATGTTCAAACAACTTGTAAAGTGAATTTTGCATTTGATAACTCCTTTAAGTAAATGCAGCCTTGGGGATCATAATTTGTATTTATTTATTTATGTTTTGTTTAATTTATTTATAAAACAGATTGACTGACCACAAACATTTGAAGAGTATAGTATATCCTAATAATCTATAGTTAGAATTTTTAGATCAATAGAAACTCTTACCACAAAGTCTCTCTTTTTTATTTATTTAAAACAAACAAACAAATATATTACTGTAGTTTAATTTGGTTCTTGACTGTAGAATCAGGTCACATAGAAAATTATACAAATTCTGTCAATTCAGTCTCTTGAGGATTCAGTGAATAATTCCCCATTTGCATTGTGTTATGGTTCCATAAACCGCTGTAGGTGCTCGGCAGTAGACTGTTTCATTGATAGAGCACACCACCTTTCTTTTGCTCATAGTGTATGAAGCTAATTATGCCTTGCCATGGTTGATCACTTCTGTTTTGGTGGTCTGCAATTGCTGTCAGGCAGCTAATACTGGTAAGTTTGCAAACACAAAGCTGAGCTTTTAATACTTTAGTTAGGAAAGAAAGGAAGGAAAGGACATGATGTGTGGCCAAGTATGGTGTCCCATACTTGGGGTATGTGCTCTGCATTTAACCCATCCAAGTGCTCACACACAGCAGTGAGACATGAAGAAACACACACACACTCACACACTGTGAACACCCCCCCTGAGCAGTGGACTGCCAATGTTGCGGCACCCGGGGAGCAGTTGGGGGTTCGGTGCCTTGCTCAAGGGTCTCACCTCAGTCGTGGTATTGAGAGTGGAGAGAGTGCTGGGCATTCACTCCCCCCAGGTTAGATCCTGGAAATGTACCTGCGCTGTTATCAATTATTAGTGTATTGTTAATGCAGAGCATGATGACAGTATTGATGATGGTGATGATACATAAACAGTATACAGACTTGATTCTGCAGAGTCATCTTGAATGATAAGAGGGATCCGTTTGATCCCCGATATGTGAGGCAAGCGTTTGTCTGAAACACGAGAATACTCTGTCAAGTCCTGCCCAGGAGATTTGAGACCAGCTATTCAGCGTTTCTGCTGTTTTGTGCTTCGATATCTGATGAATACTGCCTTTTGATGTCCTTTTCCCTTTTAAATTAGGTTAAATGTGTCATAACGGTAGTGCCATGTTCAGCATTTTGATGAAGTTTAATGTTTTATTTGATGGTTTATTGAACCAGCATTTTAAACAAACAGCCAATAAAATGTTTAATGCAAGAAGAAACAGACAGTAAAAATGTGGTTAAAAAATGCATTATTTCCATTTTTCAAAAGAAAATTCAAGAAATATTTTTTTTTTTTTTACTATTTTACTTGAGACTGAAAAATAAAGAGTTGAAAACGGTCAAAGGTTTGATAATTTAAAAAAATATATAATAATACTGAAATTTTACTGTAATTTTAGCTAATAATTTAGCTATTATATGTTTTTAATAGAGTAAAATATTTGTATTTATTTCAAAACTTTATTCTTTGTTTATTTTAATCTAATGGCACAGTCTTTAGGAAACATGTAATGGATTAATTGCTGTAAGGATTAGTATACTGTACATACTGAGAAGAAAAGTACGAAACCTTCACCGGGGCAGTGCCTTTTCAAAAAGTACACTTTTATACCTTATTTACCCTGAAGGGGTGCGTAGTAGTACCTTAAAAGTACATATTATTAACTAAAGTGAACATATTAGTTAGGGATGCAGAGATAATATTTTTGTCAGATCCGATCCAATCCAGAAAATTCTGAGTATCAGCCGATTCCGATCCAAAACCAGCAAAGTTGTTTTAAATCAGTGTAGAATTTTACTTCAGTGTGTTGACCTGATCATCACTCTTTTGTTTGTTAAACACAATCTACTTCATTTTAATTTAAACTTAATTTTTCTTAATTTTTTATCTACTTCAGTCAACTACATTTTAATGAAAAAAATATATAATCAAAATCTGTGACAAAAATAGTATTATAAACTAGGTTAGTGGATCATTTAGCATCATGAATGAACAAATTGATCAAAATCTAAACATTTATTTAGTGGGCAGTGTTGTCACGGTCCAAAAATAGCTTTTTTGCTGCTTAATATTTACAGATACTGGTCCATATCGCGATTTGATTTAAGTGCAATGATCTACTTTTTACAAATTTCATGACATTCCGTGTTAAACTGTAAATTCTGTTTTTAAACTAGGTATCGCGATTCCCTCCATGTTTTCAGCGTCGCGGAACTCATACGGCCCTGAAATGAAAACAAGTACATATATTTATATTAGTGTTGTGAAACGATTAATCGCATCCAAAATAAAAGTTTTTGTTTACATAAAATGTATGTGTGTATTTTGTGCATATTTATTATGTATATATAAATACACACACATACAGTATATATTAAAAAAATATTTATATGTATTTAAATGTTTATATATTTGTATAATTTGATTAAGGAGTCATATCTATCATATGTTGCTGCCTCCATTACTGTCCTTTACATTAGATTATTAATAGCCTTTCTTGTTCTGCCCTTTCATAGGACAGAACAAGAAACATTATAAATAATCTTTCATTGCACAAAAGTATTATAATACGAAAAGCTCCAATACAGAGTGGCACAAAGCGCATATCTGCATCCGTGCGCAGAGATGATGCGTTTGAAGCAACACGAGTCTGGCGTGCAGATAAGAGATATGCCAATAAGATAAAGATATATTTATGCGTAGTTTATTAAATTTGCAGTAGTTTATTGAGCCTTTTGCCTATGAAATGGCTTCAGAACACTTGGACTTTGACTTTATGGCGCTAGATGCTTTTTTGTGCTTTCGAGGGGCTTAAAATAACACAGAACAGTATTCGCCAGAGGTGGAAAGAGTACAAAAATATTCTACTCAAGTAAAAGTACCATTACATTACTGAAATTTTACTTAAGTACAAGTAAAAGTACCAGTCTAAAAATATACTCAAGTAAAAGTAAAAGTAGCTCATTTAAAATTTACTCTGAGTAAAATTACTTAGTTACATTTTAACAATGGGAGGGAAAATGGGATAGACCAAAGGTGTCAAACTCAGTTCCTGGAGGCCACAGCCTACACAGTGTAGATATAACCCTAATTAAACACATCTGATACAGCTAAACTAATCATTTAGGCTTATTTGAAAACTACATGGTGTGTGTGTTGGAGCAGGGTTGGAACTAAACTCTTTGGGGCTGTGGCCTCCATTAACACCCTCCAGAGTTTTACACCTGGGATATGGGCCTATAAATCTCAAACTAGGTGTTTTAATTAAAGGAATCAGTTATTTAGAATAATAACACAGGCTGTTACCAGGAAATTAAATCAGTATCAACTAAATGCATCTTTGCAATGCAGAGGCTTCATCTGAAGTGGCATATGTATTACACACTGACATGAATGCATTTAGCCTGCAGTTACAAATGCAGAAATAATGTTTTGATAAATAAGACATAAAATGTGACCCTGAACCACAAAACCATTTTTCCTAAATTACATCATCTGGCTGAATAAATAATATTTCCATTGATGTATGGTTTGTTAATCACAATATTTGAAAATCTGGAATCTGAGGAACAAAAAATATTGAGAAAATCTCCTTTAAAGTCAAATTAAGCTCTTAGTTTTGATATATTTACAGTAGGAAATTTACAAAATATTTATATGTATTTACATGTTTATATATTTGTATAATTTGATTAAGGAGTCATATCTATCATATGTTGCTGCCTCCATTACTGTCCTTTACATTAGAATATTAATAGCCTTTCTTGTTCTGCCCTTTCATAGGACAGAACAAGAAACGTTATAAATAATCTTTCATTGCACAAAAGTATTATAATACGAAAAGCTCCAATACAGAGTGGCACAAAGCGCATATCTGCATCCCGTGCGCAGAATGATGCGTTTGAAGCAACACGGAGTCACAGCGTGCAGATAAGAGATATGCCAATAAGATAAAGAGATATTTATGCGTAGTTTATTAAATCTGCAGTAGTTTATTGAGCCTTTTGCCTATGAAATGGCTTCAGAACACTTGGACTTTGACTTTATGGTGCTAGATGCTTTTTTGTGCTTTCGAGGGGCTTAACAATAACACAGAACAGTATTCGCACAATATCGGATTTGGATAGGTTTCATCTGACCGATACCGATCCGGCAGAAAATGTCAGTATTGGAGCGATACCGATAATAAGTATTGGATTGATGCATCCCTAATATTAGTACCTTTTAAATGGGTACCACCCCAGTGAAGATGTTGTACATTTTGTCTAAGAGTGTACAGTATCTTAATCCTTACAAAATTAATACTTTTATGATATAGACCCCAGAACATCTTCTGTCCTATTAACCCATGGAATAACATTATCTGTACTGCCAACACAACTGCACTTCCTCTCGTGTCATTGAGCGACTCAGCATTCCCCAGCTCTCAGTGATAGATGAGCCTGATCAATAGATGCTATTTTCTCATCTCTGCCTCATTGGAGGATGTCTCAGTTTTGCAGAGTCTCTGAAAATGTACACGCTACCCTCAGAGAATAGTGTGATCCAGCAGACAATTACATTTTAGGCAGCTGGGCCAATATTATAGTGATAACGTGCTCAAAATACCACTGCTGTTTCTCACACACTGATAATTATGTTTCATCAAATTGGTAATTTCAGTTTATGTTTGTTTATAATATTATAAAGAAACCGTACTGGCTTTGTTTTCTTAAACTAAAGCATCCTCGCACCATTGCAGACTGGTACCGTGCCAGCACAGGTGTGAAAACAGCATCACATGGCTTTTGGCAGCTGCCGTAATCTCCAGCATGACACCTCTGAGCCGCCGGACCCTCCCCAGCAGCTGCGGGCGCTTTGTTGAGTTAACCTCACACATGCAAATATTTTACTCTGTTTGGACAAAATTAAGCTCTTAATTTGTATTGATTTATATTTACTGATATTTCACAGCACTGTCAAGCATATATAAATCCATTTGTTAGGTTTTTTGTATTTTTTTTGGAAATGGTTTAGTTATGTTCTTCTTTTTAAAGTGGACCACCTTGACATTATAGTATGTCAGGCATTTAGGACTGGAAATATTTTGGGTGAGCTGGCTCATGGTTTCTATTGCAGCTGATTGAAAGCAAATTAAATTTGGATCCGCCCCTTCACATTTTTGCTCTTTTCTTTTCCTCTCTGCTCTTTTTTTTTGTGTGCATGTAATTAAATTCAAATGGAGCACCCCCGAAGCGTGTGGCCGGCTTATGTCTGAAGTAATTCGTGCACTCAAGCTTGTAGTGCACAGCTGACTGTACAGAAGTGCCGGAGAAAAGGACAATATTCTCAAATGATCTCTAACAACACTTTCACATTAAGGTATTTTACCCAGACGGCTTTACAAGTGCAATTAAGTTAGAAGAACCATGCTCTTGTGTTCCTAGACAAAATAACTTGTCAAGCTGATTTAATCAAGTCTAAATATACACTCTTAAAAATAAAGGTTACAAACGGGCTTGTTTTCGCAGTGATGCCAGAGAAGAACCGTTTTGGGTTCCCAAAACTATCAGTTCTTAAAAAGACGAAGTCAGAATGAGAGTCCAAACAGCTGATTTTCAATATGACTCCAATTCTTCAATTGATGTCTTGTGACACAAAAGCGTGTAAGAAATTCATAATTAACATTTAAGACTTTTAACCATCGCTTCTGGCCAAAATACAAAAAAAGTCCATAATTCTCGAGTGAAAAAAGGCCTCTTAAAAGTTACCTGTTGTTCTCTCAAGTTAAAATCCACCAATATATTTGTTTAAAACCTGTTTTGCACAGATTTTTCCCTGATCTGTGTTTATTTTCTTCCTGATTCATATGAGATTACTGTTTTACTGGAGAAAGCCATATTATGGTTTGAGGGCTTGTTTTGTGAAGTGCTGCATGTTTGTAAGAAACAAGGCATTAATTGATGGACTGGCATCATGCTGTGGTTAGAAAAAGCTGTCAAACTGCACTTTTCCCAACCTCTGTAATTCTCACCTTGTCTCCAACATTTCAGTTTTTTTCCCCTCTGCACACAGTAACTGCTCTCAAACTAATCCCTTAAGATACTCAAAACTCTCTCGCTTGCTCTGTGACTCTCTTCCTCTCACTTTGCTACACTCTTTCACTATTTGTCAAGTCACCAAAGCTCTTTTCCTAATCCCCTGCCACTGCATCTGAGCGGAATTACGCTCATTTCACGCCTGGAGGAAAACACACCAAAGATTACAGACCAGTTTCACATATAATTCCCTAAGGGTCCATACATGACAAAGTTTGGCATGACAATCATAAACCCAGACTACCATGACATTTCTTTCCTGATTTGTATATGGTTGATTCTACAACCCTAGATATCATAATACCCTACAAGAGACCATCAGACTCTGCCCTTGGCTGTCAAATCTTGAAGAAAAGGGTCCTTGAGAAATTGGATGATTCCATAATTTCCCCTCTATTACAGGTGCATCTCAATAAATTAGAATGTCGTGGAAAAGTTCATTTATTTTAGTAATTCAACTCAAATTGTGAAATTTGTGTATTAAATAAATTCCATGCACACAGACTGAAGTAGTTTAAGTCTTTGGTTCTTTTAATTGTGATGATTTTGGCTCACATTTAACAAAAACCCACCAATTCACTATCTCAACAAATTAGAATACTTCATAAGACTAATAAAAAAAACATTTTTAGTGAATTGTTGGCCTTGTGGAAAGTATGTTTATTTACTGTATATGTACTCAATACATGGTAGGGGCTCCTTTTGCTTTAATTACTGCCTCAATTCGGCGTGGCATGGAGGTGATCAGTTTGTGGCACTGTTGAGGTGGTATGGAAGCCCAGGTTTCTTTGACAGTGGCCTTCAGCTATAATTTTTGGTCCATACATTTCAAAGTTTGGCATGACAATCATAAACTCCAGACCACCATGACATTCCTTTCCTGATTTGTATATGGTTGATTCTACAACCCTAGATATCATGGACCAACACCAGCAGATGACCTTGCACCCCAAATCATCACAGACTGTGGAAACTTAACACTGGACTTCAAGCAACTTGGGCTATGAGCTTCTCCACCCTTCCTCCAGACTCTAGGACCATGGTTTCCAAATGAAATACAAAACTTGCTCTCATCTGAAAAGAGGACTTTGGACCACTGGTCAACAGTCCAGTTCTTCTTCTCCTTAACCCATGTAAGACGCCACTGACGACAACTGTAGCCAAATTCCTTGAGATGTCTGTGTGTGGTGGCTCTTGATGCCTTGACCCCAGCCTCAGTCCATTTCTTGTGAAGTTCACCTAAATTCTTGAATCTATTTTGCCTGACAATCCTCATAAGGCTGCGGTTCTCTCAGTTGGTTGTGCATTTTTTTCTTCCACACTTTTTCCTTCCACTCAACTTTCTGTTAACATGCTTGGATACAGCACTCTGTGAACAGCCAGCTTCTTTGGCAATGAATGTTTGTGGCTTACCCTCCTTGTGAAACCTAAATAAACATGTAACAAACTGAGAGGCCATTTTGAAGGCTCAGGAAACCTTTGCAGGTATTTTGAGTTGATAAACTGATTGGCATGTCACCATATTCTAATTTGTTGAGATAGTGAATTGGTGGGTTTTTGTTAAATGTGAGCCAAAAGCATCACAATTAAAAGAACCAAAGACTCAAACTACTTCAGTCTGTGTGCATTGAATTTATTTAATACAGAGTTTCAAAATTTTTAGTTGAATTACTGAAATAAATGAACTTTTCCACGACATTCTAATTTATTGAGATGCACCTGTGTATATAAAGGGCTCTTGTCTCTTCTCACAGCTGATGTTAACATAAAGCTAGGTTACACTAAAATGTTGACTTGTGTCACAGGCTAAAAATTAAAGTGTTTATGTATATTTTAAAGAGACTTGCACTGTACAGACGAGCATGGAGGAGAACATGAGGAGTGCAGCCTCGCATGACTTGCTCTATTATTTTTTTTCAAGATGCTGTTACTTTCTTGTGAGACTCATTTTATGCCAGCTTTTACGTTAGGTAATAAACAGGCAAAATATATGCCGATTTTGAATGTAAGTGATCAAAAATATGTGATTTGTTTTGGGGGGGGGGGATCAAAGATCACTGTCTCTTGTTTCAAGCAAGGGGGTGGGAAGCCCATGAAAGCGATGTCAAATATTTTTCTTAGGTCTTATTGAATTAAAAAAATGCAGAAAATGAATGATAGTTCCTGGAATAAACATTTAGGAAAATAAGCCTGTTGCCTGTTTAAAAAATGGCTCTGTTTGAACTGGTACAGTTTAAAACTGCTAAAGTGCATAAACAGGAAGTGTTAGCTCACTGAGATGTTGATTTGTAAACATAGTGTGTTCTTAGTTTAAAAAGACACCTGTTAAAAAGAGTCAATAACATGTAAAATAATATATGTATACATTCACATGGTCCTTTTTCTAAATAAATTCATGCTTTTTACTAGAAAGAAAAAATCACATCAAAGAATTTTAAACTGCAATTGTTTTCAGAATTGACAGATTGATTTCTGAAGATTATGTGACATTGAAGACTGGAGTAATGGCACACACACATCACAGGAATAAATTACACGTTAACACAGATGAAATGTGTATATCGTCTGATCATGTAGGTAAGTAACAGCACACCTCTCTTCATTCAACCCAATGGTTTGAGGTCAATACCAGTGAAGTTTTCATGATTCTTCATAGGAATTTCAATACTACAAAAATGCTGTTGAAAACAAGTACAAATACAAATTATGCAAGGATGCAAATATTATAAACTGTCTATTAGTTTTTTAGATTTTAGGATCAGCTTCTTCAAAGTAACAGTACTCCTCACATCCCCATTTTGAGGGATGATTCGTGTCTATAACACAAACCGTGCTGGCTGAGTTATTTGCCAAGGTTTAATAGGAAAGGTTAAGGTGGTTCTTTGTTTTCTGTGCCACTCTGCCTCAACTGTAGCTCACTGCCACACCCACGGCTGGTGCCTTGTGATGTCCTCGCTGTGCCATGCACAACCCTGGCCAGAGTTCACTCCTTTGTGCGTTCACCTAAAGATAAGGCTCTTGAACACTAATGAAAATATTACTGTGAGTGCTTTCACACAGCTTGACGCCATGTCTTAGCCTCTGTAGGTTTGCCAAACCATCTGCCACCAAAGGCTCTCAGCGTGATTAGCACACCGAGATGCCAATTTGTCCCTTTTTGCCATCAGATGGGGTGAATATTAGCGACAACATGGAAACTGTCACACCTGAATGAGTTTTTTTAAGAAATTAGCACTTTGCATGACTTTTTAAGCACCCAGTTTGGCTTATTTAGCTTTAGCAAAACATATAATTATTGTGTGTATTTCTACATACAGATTTTTCCAAGCATTAATGAATGCAGAACTGTGTTGACTAATGCTTCGATAAAACTCCATCGCAGTGCTGAAGCAGTGTATGATCTTTCAGAAGAAATGTCCCGCTCTATATTACAGATGCACATTTCAGGCGTCTTGATCTGTGTGCAGTACATTAAATTCAGCTGTCCGTCACTCTGGCCTAAAACAAGAAAGCACTTCCCCTCAAGAGCTTAACTGTCAGTGTGAATGCAAAGTTTTTCAAACCTTCTGCAATGCTTCCACAACTTCAATGGAGTGCCGAACCCTTCTGAGGCCCAGCGCTCTTTAAAAAGTCATAGTGGTAGCATTAGTGCACGGTGAGGAGGCTGTATGTGGGGTATTTAAGGATAAGATGTATAATGAATGCTTATTTGATTTATTATGAGTGTTTCTGAGAGATGGATAGAGAAATCAGATGAGGATATTGGGGAAATGTACACTGAGCATTTCACAGAGGTGGATTTTATCGTGTGCTTGCTCTTATACTCTCCTGTTTGCTAGGGAAGAGATACAGATATCTCATCTCACCTTATCTCGGTATATCAGATCTTCTCATTTCACTCTTTTCTTCTTCGTTTTGTCTCTTTGTTCTTTTCCCATCTAATGTCTTATGCTCTTCTCTTCTCTTCTCTTTTTATTTTTGTTTATTGTCATATCAATTTTATGTTTATTGTCTTCATTTCTCTTATCTATTTTGTACTCTATTTTTTGTACTTTTGTACTTTTTTCTCTTCTTCCCTGTTATTGGCTTTGATTTCTCTCATCTCTTCTGTACTGTTCTCCTTTTGTCCGATCTGGTCTCTTCTCTTTTTGCTCAGTTCAAATGGCCAGATTGTTTACACATTTTCTTGTTTTTAGGGCCTGTTTACACCTGATCACTTAATGTGTTTTCTCTGATCGGATAGCTATCCGATCATGAAAAAAAACATTTGTAAATATTCTTCGAAATTCTTTTGGGGCTGATTTAAATCCGATCGCTAAAACCACTTTTGGAGGTGGTATGGGGTGCATTCCAGACAAAACTGGACAAGTGTAAATGCATCTGGTTATTGAAACCACATATGTAAATTTTAATCCTCCCAAAATGTTAAAATAGTAAACGTGTGAAAGTGTGTTATAGGGTATATGACATGTTATAGCCATACGATACGATAGCGCTAATGCAACACACATCTCTGCGGGTGAGTAGCTGAGTATCTCTTCAGCAAGCCTTCTTGTTGTCCCAAGATCTCAGTGATTTCTAAGATAGGAATGGCTTTGTTTAGATGTTAGACCTTGTGAGTTAATGTTGTGTAAATAGATGTGATCTATTTCCCCCTCTTATCTTTTTCTCTAACTATATTTTCTTCCAAACTTTCACGTATCATCTTAGAGTATAATTCTCCTGAAACACAGTTACCAAATCCTTGACTTTGTGATGTCTCTGCGGAGAGACACATCTGCCTTAAGCTCCACATTGTCTATTGCATTATTTATAACGTCAGATGATTACTCAGGTTATTCACTCCACATGTCACATCAGAGCCAGGTCTCTGGAGAAAAGTCAAGAAAATGCACTGTACCTTAGGGGATGATATCTGCTGCTGTGTTGTACTCATATTTCAAGGCCTGCTAAAGGTGTATATATATATATTGACTTTCTAATAATAGTACTCCATCAATAACTTATCAATACCTCTTGTGGTCTACAGTGTCATTCAGACACCAGTCAATCTGTGAATTTCTTTTCTTCTAGACAAATTAGAGCACAGTAATAGGATACTGTAATCAAAATACCCAATTCAAAAGCAGAATCTGTCATTGTTAGTTCGCTGCTGCATGAGCACATAATAAAACTATTTCAGTGTTTGACAGGACTGTGATTAATCGCTCAATGTAGTCATTGAGCCAGTCAATTTGGAGTCCAGTTACAGTAATATCATCAGCCCTCACACCCGCCCACACGGATAAACCGAAACATGGATGTGATAGCCTCATTTCATTGAGGAGCCAATGAAAGTGTTGCCATTTGTTACTGGACTAGACAAGAAGGATTTCATGCACAAGATGGACCATTTGAAGTTGCTTTGGATCCTTTTAAGGCTCAAGCGTGACTCATAGTGGCATCTATTTTAAAACCGGATCAGTGAAGAGTGGGTCAAGGGCAGTAGGGGATAGTGGGGAATGAAGTGTCAGTGTAAGCGCCCCTAAATTTAGCAAACTTTGCGCATTTTCTTTTTATTTAGATTTTTTTGTCACATGACCCTATATATAGAGAAGGCCTATCATACATATATAAATGAGAGCTATATAGTGTATATGACATAAACTGCTTTTTGCATGTGTTTTTTTTACATTACAGTTCAAATTAGTTTTATATGAAAGTAAATATAGAATAATTTTAAAGTATTATATGTGTTGCTGAATTACCAATATATAAAATCCTGTAAGTTATTTGGCTAAAGGTTAGCCATGAATTATCAAACTAAGATTTTTTCCCAAAATGTAGTGTATTATATCTGTGCAACAGTTTGAGCTTTTTCTTTGAACAGTTTTAAATTTCAGCTACTACGTTAAAAACTATTGATAGTCTTTTCTACTCCTGTGTTTTATTCTAACAGGCACACGGTAGCAAGTCAAAATATTTAGAAATAACAATAAACTTCAGCAAGATAAAGCTGTTAGTTCAAACGTATAGTATACATTTATCTACTAATCAAGTATTATAATGGGAACACTGAATGATCTTGGAATGATCTCGGCTTGGATTAGCCCTGTCTGACTGATACCCGATTCGGGAAATAATGACAATATCGGAGCCGATACCCGATATGAGTATCGGATCAGAGCATCCCTAATTATAAATACTCCAGAATTTGAAAATATTTTTTATCTTTTGAATGTTAAACCTTTATCTGTCTAAAAATGCTAAATGACTGTAATGCAAAATAGGCATTGGGAATTTGTTTAATAATTAATAAATATATTTATTTATTTTGAGATAACATAGGACCATTTTTTATGGTCCTATGTTATAGATACTCTCTTCTTCAGTTGATGGCAGACGTCCTGAAATATAATTTGTATAATTTCTTTAACTTCTGTTTTATGCTTGTCTCATTTCTCCTTGCTTGAACTTGAACACAACTCAAGACTTGTATACCAATTTTTGCTAACAGGAGAAATCCATTGTTCATCAAGCATATTTTACTGAACTATAATACCTTTACCCCTTTGAGGAACCCCTTTTGTCTGTTGATACTTTAAAAAAATTTTTAACCATTTTAGTTAATGTTTAGTTTAGTTTAGTTTATTTCATAGAGTTTTATAGAAAAACGTATTCACATTTCCTTTTATTTTTTAATAATGAAACCTGGCTCTCACCATGAATGTACCCACAAGCTGGTATGGAGTTGAAAAGAAAAGAAAAATATAATGCAACTTGGATGGCACACTTCAACCCTCTCTCCCCTAATAGTTGGGCAGACAGATCGCTTGTTAAGTTTCTTTTCTAGATAGCATCTGTGTTATTTTCTTGCACGTTAACAACCCCTCTCTACGACAGGCTTGTGTTTGTGTGTGTTTGCGAGTTGGTATTATCTCCCACCAGTCTGTCCGTTCACAGAGCTGGTTTACTGTGGCATGTCGTGGAAGACACAACAATTATAGGCAGCCACAGCTGAGTATTCAATTAGCCGCTGTCTTATTTCCTTCATGACTTTCACAGGGAAAATAATCAACATTTAATTACATTAAGATGAGCTCCTTTTTTGGCTGTCATAGACATTGTTTTGCTCACGTATGCAGTGGGTAGCACATTCACTTAATGATATTTGAGTGCTTTAAAGCATTTCCAAATCCTCGACTAATATGCGTCGCTCTGGCATATCCTTGAAAACAACCCCCGAGACATCAAGACACGCACGTTGCCAAGAAGGTGCCAAGCTGGACTCAAAAATCAATGGAGAGGAAAATATCTCAAGGAGGTTCAAGTAAATTTTGCCTCCGTCATGGTAACTAAGTCATCCCCTGAGCCAGACAGATCAATTTTAGCATGCCTAAAAGGTATAGTAAGAAATGAGGAGAATATGAGCAGTCAGACGATGTCTGTTAGAGGAACCACTTGGTTTATGTAGCGTAGCACTCGTGTGGACCTTTACGTGGGAACATGGGAAGCGTGGAGTGTGGCCTAAGATGCTTGATTATAATTTTTGAATAATTTAATTTTTAAAGTCGGGCTAAAGAAATCAACTGAGGCAGGCGAATCTTTTAATGAAGTCCTAACTAGGTTAATGATTCCCGATGGGAGAGAAGACGTGGAGATGTTACCACTTCTGAAAACTTTGAAAGCGGTTTTGCATACACAAAATGGGGTTTAAAATTGTACCTTTTGGGGTACAACAGCTTGTCGCTGGAGCAGTACCCTTAAAAGGACATATTTGTACGTTTTTTACCCCTAATAGCTAATAGTTACATATTAGTACCTCGTGGGTACGTATTACTACTCTAAGGTACTAATATGTACCTATTAGGGGTAAAAAAAGGTACAAATATGTCCTTTTAAGGCCCTTTTAGCTTTTGTTTTATTGTATTTTGTTGAATCTTTGGCCTCAAAATTAAGCTTGTGCTCCCACATCATGCAGAGTCTTCCTGGAGCACCCAGTGCCGCTTTTGCACTTACTGGCTAGAAAATGCTTCACTTGCAGCCAGAGCCAGTAACACGCTGCTGACCCACCAAAGCTTCAACCTCCAACTGTCCTCGGGGCAAAAAAATAAAAAACTTGGCAAAATGTAATACTTAGTTTTTCCACAATAACATAGTTACTTTCTCACATACACAATGATGGATGCTTCTGTTCATGCCAAAGCAGTTGTGAAAAGAACTGCCAAAGTCCAACTCAGTCCCTTTAAGCCAAGCCACCACCAGCTGGCAGCTCTTTTCCTTGTAGGCAAAAGACATACAAGTACAGGAAAGACTAAAATCTTAGTGTTTGTCAAGAATGCATTTTTTATAGAATGCCAAATCTACAGTAAACAATGGTATCATATATTTAGCATCTTCTGCTACATCATGCTAGCGTGCAAAAAGACAAATAATCACACCCTATCAGAAGGCATTTGGCTCCATTTTTGCATCCACATGGAGCTTTGCGATTTTCCTATTCATTTTTTTTAGCTGTCATCTCCTTTTCCACACACTGTCTTTTGTATCACTCACCATGTGGATAAAGACAAAGTCCTTTTTTAAGCTAGTCAGTCCACCCAGTGGCCGTGGTAACACTCTCAAGCAGCTATTTCCATTCTTAGAAACAGTACAGCTGCTATATTGGATAGGCTGAAATCTGTTTTTGTTGAAACTGTTTTCTGAGCTTGTGATATGACGGTTTGTCAGATAACAAAACGCCCATACATAAAATGTTCCTTAGTAAAAAAATATATATTTTTGTTATATATTTTTGTGTGCACATGCAAAATAATTTATATTAATATTCTTTTTAGTTTTCAATTGTTTTTATGTATACACACAACTGTTCAAAAGTTTGGTTTCAGTAAGATTTTTGTCGAGGAAATTAATACTTTTATTCAGCAGTTTATGCACTGATGAAACATGAGCTCTGCCTCTGTAAAGAAAAGACATTTATGTTACAAAAATTACTATTTCTAAGTTAATTTCTATTTTCATTTTTTTCTGTTCATCAAAGAAACAGAAAAAAAGTTTATCAGTTTCCACAAAAATATTATGTATGATCATTTTTTTTTTTACTTAAATCAAATGAAGAATTTAATCTTGAGCCCCAAATCTGTATATGAAATCTGAAGGATCATGTGACTCTGAAGACGGGAGGAATGGCTGCTGAAAATTCAGCTTTGCCATCATAAGAATAAATTACAGTACATAAACTATATTTAAATAGAAAGCGGTAAAATGTTTAGAAAATATTTCACAATAATGGTTTTACTGATCAAATAAATTAAACTCATGTGGGTTCAAGGCCCTCAGGGAATCAAGCATACATAACAAGAAACAAAGAAATCAACTCAGCTAATGAGACCGCACCTGTTCCACTAAAGTCCATGAAATAACCTCATGACTCATTTGTGACTCATTTGATTAGGGCTGTAATTGGGACGTGTAGCGTCCTTTGCTGTGCTAGCAGCACTCACTGAATGTGCCCAGCACAGGGCTTGTTAAGAAAGACAGTCTCGGTAAACAGTGAGTCGGCCAAGTCATGAGTACTGGGAATTTAATTTGCTGCAATAAAACTATGGGCTATTTTTTATATTCATTTTTGGTATTCTGGTCAAAATTCAACATGCAGATATTATAAAGATTTACTTCCAGCACATACAGAAGTAAATGCATTTTATGCATTTTTGGGGTTGTCAGTTTAATGCATTCATTTGAAGTAATATATTTTTTAAATAATTAATTTAGATTAACTTTAGAGATATGCCATGTAGGGCTGTCGCGATTCGTCAATTTTAGTCGAGTAGCACTGTTATAGATCAGTGTCGACTAGTCGATTTTTTTAAATCGTTAACTTAATTTTGCTCGTGTTGACTAACCGGCAAAATACCGGACGAGAATCCATAAAACATACTATTAGGCTATTTTCCAATGCTGCATGATATATTAAACCCATTTAAAAATCATAATTAAGCATAATTGTGAATTCACAAACGCTATGATTTAATTAAATAATTATGTGTTGCAGTTCTAACACAGTATATGCAATATACAAATTGTCCTGTTTAAATAGCAAATTAATCTGCACCAATTTGTGCGCTCATGAGCGTGCTGGTCTGAAAACGAGATGTGTTCAGGCGCATTGTTGGCGTGTTGCTATTTTGAGGAACTGAAAATAGACTGCGCCATAGACCAATTCAAACCTGGTCTAAAGTCAATGGCGCAATGTTTTTTGTTATTTAAAGAGCACGTTAGAAGAAAATGCGCCACTGGGCGGATCCACAACACGCCTTCACTTTGCTTATTACACACAGGGACGCGCAGCAGCACACAAACATGCCAAATATAAAAATTTAATGATTACAGTGTAAAATATTAATATTGAGTAGGCTACATAAATGTTAAAATACATGTCATAATGAATAGCTATTGCGTGTATTAGAATTAGCCTACCTATGTGCTCGCGCATGAGCAGATCCGTCTGCTCTCAGTTAAGTCTGTGCACCCTAAAATTCCGCCGTTTAAAGAGAATCCGCCATCGCGAGCGCAACTCGCTCTTAAAGGAAATGGGAGATGAGACTCTGATTGGTTTATTGCATGTTAAGCCCCCCAAAAAATACCCATTACTCATTAAGAGAATTGGGACAACCCGTTTAGACCAACCCGCCGACCGTTTTCAAATATTAAATGGACATTTGAATTAAATGGTGCTTGGTCAATATTAAACAAGGATGAGATCGTACAGTAATGTGTAAACATAATCATCAGGCCATCTGCGCCACTGCAGGCCTTTTGTTGTTATGCTTAATAGCTCTATTGTTTATAATACATTATGTATTTTAACAGTTTTGTTCAATAAAACCATATGAATTCTTGCTTTTGATACTTTATTTGAACTAATTATTATTACATAATTGCAATTATATATGTATTTTAAGTCATTTTAAAAGCTATTGTTCACTTACATCTATTTGTCACTTACATCTTACATCTACATCTATATCCATTTTATTTCCAAATTCAAATTTCCATTTGCATTTTTAACTGTGTTTTATGGTAAAAAAAAAATCATATTTTGAGTGTTCAAAAAACAACAACAAACAAAACAATTATTAATTAATCTAATTAATTGAGTTTTACAGTTTTGTCTTTACCAAATTATGTTTTACATAATTTTCTGGATTTCATTTTAATAGTTACATTAAATTGTAATAATCAAAAGTATCTCAAATTAATTTATCTTATATTTTAAAAGTTTTTTTTTTATACTGCACATTTAAATTTTTCTCCTAAATAAATTCTGTTAAATAATATTTCTGGTAAATACTCCTTTAAAAATAGTTTTTTGATTATAATTGTATTATTAGTAGACTTTTAAAATAGATTTGTTATTTTTTGTGGGAAATTAATCCTTTAGATTAATCAATTAATCGATAAAGTAGTTAATAGATTAATAAAAATAAAAATAGTCGTTAGTGGCAGCTCTAATACCATGCAACCCCAGGCTGGACATGAGCTATATGCTTAGCCATATTTACATGTAACTTGTGAGATGTTTATTTTGGGTCTTCTCCATCAGTATGCTATTTTGGACCTCCAGGCATGGCCAGAAGATCAATACAAACCCATTCATTCACTGTCCGGCTTTGATGGGTCAATAGAGATCTATACACTTAGCTCCAGTCCTCGGTGCAAGAGAGGGAGGACAATACAGCTGTGAAGGAGATTAAAAGGTGGGAAGTGACATAATGGCATGCATTTCATAAATAACAAATATTAGCCCTTGAATATTTGCAGTAATCCCCTCATGTGACCGTTTCCCTGTCCTGCTAGCATGAATGTCAATGCTGTTTTCCACCATGGCTCAGTCACCCGAGACGCTGGGCCTCTGTTCTGTATTTCTCAACCTCCCCACACTCTTTTAACTACCTCTTGAGATGTCTTGCTTTTAATAGAGGCACAAACATGACTGCTCCTGCTTGTGGTTACACTGTGATCTCCATAGGAAAGCAGGCTTCAAACATTCTCTGAAATGTAATTATCATATTAATCATTAGTATGATGCTTAATTGATAGTTAGTATCTATGAGGCATGGTCCTCTTCTTCTGGGCCTGTATGTCTTCAGTCCATTGTTTAAGGTGGAACAAAAAAACTTTTAAATGAATAAGCTCATAGTTATTAAAATCAAGAAATATCAGGAAAATATTGAATGCAAACATTTCGTTTTTTATTTTGTATTTATTTATTTAAATACACATTATAAGAGACTGCAAATTCCCAAGGATGACTTGGTTAATTAAATTATATTATATTATAATATACGTTATATTAGTTATATTATAATACAGTTGCAATATATTATTGTAATATAATTTGTTTTGTAATTATTAATATATGTAAAAATGTGCATAATTAAAATTACCATGACAACAATCTTTTTTTTTCTCTGTAATTTAACTGAATGATTATTGAAGAATATACAGTTTTTGGATCTTCTGGAATCACAAAATTAACTGTGGTTAATTTACCTATAATCACTCACAGTTTCTGTAATAATGTGTTGTATCTTTCCACTGACTCTGGAGACTCTGTGGTTCTAATTCTTTTAGATTTATCGGCTGCTTTTCATACCGTAGACCACTCCACACTATTATCCAGACTAGAGTCCTGGGTGGGTCTAAAAGCTACCGTTCTAAATTGGCTTCAGTCATACCTATCGGACAGAACGTTTTTAGTGAAGCTAGGTAATTTTACCTCTTCCCCTGCACCTCTATCCTGTGGCCTTCATCTAGGTTCTATCTTAGCTCCTTCTCTATTTTCTCTCTACATGCTACCTCTGGGCTCTATTCTGCATAAACATGGAGTGTCATTTCTACACAGACGATAGTCAAATCTATCTACCAATCAAAAGAAACAATGCCACAGCGATTACCTCTCTTCTGCAATGTTTAGAGGAGGTTAAATCATGGTTCGCCCAAAATGTCCTCTTCCTAAATGAGGACAAGACCGAAGTAATTGTTTTTGGTTCTAATGAGAATGCTCAGTATATACGCCCAGATTTGGACAGTTTATCTGTTTTTAGATATCACAGGTGCTATGTGTTCTTGTCAACCAGCATTTTAAATTCGATAAACATATTTCCTCCGTTATCGGTTCCCGTTTCTATCAACTTCGTCTACTGTCTAAAATCAGAGACTTTCTCACTTCCAATACTCTAGAAATGGCTGTTCATGCGTTTGTTACATCTCAGCTAGATTACTGCAATTCTTTATATTGCTTTATATCAAATTGAGCGCCTTCAGCTAGTCCAAAACGCTGTGGCTAGACTTCTTCTGAAGTGTAGCAAACATGAACACATCACTCCTATTCTCAGATCTCTACACTGGTTGCCGGTTCATCAGAGAATAGACTTAAAATTTTTACTCTTTGTTTATAAATCTTTATATAAAATAGCTCCAGTCTACCTCTCTGAACTCCTTCATTTATACACTCCATCTAGAACCTAAGATCTTGCGACCAGGCTTTGTTGGTAGTTCCACATGTTAGACTTAATTGTAGAAGGGAGCGTGCATTTGCGGTGGAAGGGCCATGACTTTGGAATACCCTGCCTTTAGAGATTAGAATGGCCCCTTCCCTGTCTGTTTTTAAGTCCCTGCTAAAAACCTATTTGTTTTCCCTAGTGTATTGATTACTGTTATACTGTAATTTTAAAATGGGTTGTTCTTGTTTATCTGGTTTGTTTTCTGAATTTTCTCTCCTGTAAAGCACTTTGGTCAGCTGAGTGGCTGTTGTAAATGTCCTATACAAATAAAATTAACTTGAACTTATATCATGTTATATAGGTGAAATTGGTTGTATAACCTGTGTGTGTGTGTGTGTGTGTGTGAGTCAAAAATAACCTCAAGCTGTAGAATAAATAAATAAAATAACATTACATTAATAAATTATATAAATATATTGAAATTAACAAAAAAAATCAAAACAATTTAGTTATGCATTTTAATGTTATGCATGTGTTTTAGCAGTTTAAGTTAGATTACTATGTTTATTAAAAAATGAAGAGTCCCCTGGTTTAGAACCTTTGCTCTAGAAACCTCCAGCACTGTTCACTGAAAAAAAGCACCCAATGTTTGTTTTTAATATTTGAACGGTTCTGAAGGCTGTTATTGATGCAGATTATTCAGTGAAATCTATAAAATGTCTGACCTCTACTGAAGATTGATGTGTTTCAGGGCACAATGCAGCAAGATCTTGCCAATGAAAGGTTGTGAATCTGACTCCACAAGTCTGAGATCTGACTACATTGCCTTCTGATTTGTTACATAAAAGTCACAGGGAATGCCTCTCTCTGTCAGCAATACCTGCACATGCGCACACAAAAACTCTAGTATTCTTCTATTTCTTTTAGCTCTTTTATATCCACTTTTTTCCCCCCTCTGGCCTTTTCTCTAGCTCTCTCAGGGTTAATCGATGTTTTCCTTTTTGTGTGCACAGGCAACAGGGTGTCCTTTATCTTCAGGGCAGACACACAGGCATCAGGTCACATCCACAAATTCACTTTCACACACACATACACACAGGGTAGTGCTCTTTAATTGTTCCAAATTGGATGTGGTCACTGGCATGTAAACTAAAGACACTGGCAAGGCGCAGGGAGGAATTGAAGCGTTCCTCTGATCAGTGCCATTCCTTTCCGCTCAGATTGCCCATCTTAATTGGCATTCATAAGACTCACGTGGCATGTGGTCCTATAACCCTTACAGTTGAGACTGAAATAGATCTGTTCTAGTCTAAGTATATATTTGTGTCTTTTTGCCCATTAATAGATGTTAGTTATTACATTTACATATTAAAAAAAAAACACAGTCTATGGAATTTTAGTCTGGCCTGTACAAATAAACTTGGCACATTGACTGCCTGGCATGAGCACCTTTGCTATTTTGTTAAAAATACATCACTGTCTGATCCTCGCAATGACAAACTGTTTCCATGGTAGCCATCTTAAATTTAATATGGCCACGGGTGCTCTACACTTGTTTTTAAAACATAGGCTAAGAGCGACTACGAGCAAGTGTAGCTGAATGGGTTTCTGCAGACCATGGCGTGTTTGAGATCACTTTAACTGATGCTCATTTGGAAGTCAATATTAATGATTATGCATTAAGCATCCTTAGGTGAGAAATTAAATATTGAGTTTTAGAAACATAAACACTGCAACTTTTTCTGGGGGAATCGCCAAATCCTTCTAGTTTACTTCAAAAACGTACTAAAATGAGGATTTGAGTATGTGCTGTGTGTGTTAAGGTGAGGTCACAGTATAAATCATTTTGTGGGCAAAAAGGTCCATTGCTTATTGCCAAAAGTGTAGTGATGTATGAGGCACAGCTCACATAAAAGTCACTTTCAAACCAAGCAGCTTTATGTTGATCAACAACAGTCAATTCACATTACCAACTGAACTGATGCAAAAGCTGCATGAGGTGATCTTTGGTCCTCACACGAAATTTGTGTGGATTTTATTGAAATTACTAAATTCTGATCATGAAAATTCGCCGAACAACAGTACATTTAAATATTAAATGTGATCTCACCTTTAAAGAATTAGTAGAGTGAAACAACATGATTTCAGAATGACAAATATGTAGGAATAGTTCACCAAACATGATCTTTAATTCCCCTCGGGTACAAAAGTCACCTAAAAAACAAAAACACCCAGCTTAACCTCCCACTTCATCAAATACCATACTTTTGAAAATATGCCCAACTACCATTGTAAGCAGGACTAATTAAAATTCCGTTACATTTTAACTCTATTCAACTGTTACTCACCAGCATAAAACTACCAACTCTAACTAACCAGCATTCTGAAACTAACAATCTGAGCTAACAACCAGCATCTGGAGAGCTTCAACCAGCACTCTGGACTACAGCACTGACTCCATCAAAGAATTAGAGCTATGATACTGGACCAGCAGCTCTGGAAACAACCAGCATCTGGAGAATCTTAGGAACCCAATCTGGAGAGCTGATCAAAAGTTCACAGGCTAATCCTTCCTGAACAGCAAGTCATGAACTCCTCAGCAATTCACATCTTTCTAACAATTACGTCTTCGCTGACTCTTCCTGTCCCGCTGATTGTTGGCGCTGTGACCACTTTCCGGGTGCTGATGACTCTCCTCTGAGCTGACTTACATCGAGCTAGAACCATGGGCATCAATGAAGCACGACCGGCACTGGGCGCTCCAGGCACTGGAGGGCACTGGCATGCAGGCACTGGAGGGCACTGGCGTGCAGGCACTGGAGGGCACTGGCATGTGCAGGCACTACACTGATGCAGGCACTGGAGGGCACTGGCATGCAGGCTTGTGCAGGCACTACTCCAGTCTACTGGAAAATGGCAGTGCATGCACTACACTGGCGATGCATGCACTGGAGGCACTGGCATGCAGGCACTGGACGTGTCTCCAGGCACTGGGCGCTCTTCACTGGAGATCTACAGGCACTGGGCGCTCAGCAGGCACTGAGGCGCAGTCTGCACTGCGCTTTGAGCAGGCACTCGCTGTCCGCAGGCACTGGGCGCTAGCGCGGTCTCGGGCGCTGGGCTGTAATCTGGGCGCTCGGGCGAACTCTGGGGCCACCGAATCTGGGGCGCTAAGCGCGCTCTCTGGGCGCTGGCTGTCTCTCGTGCGCTGGAAGCGCTGAACTGGAAGGTCGGGACCAGCGGAGAACAGTGGGCTGGATGGGATAGCGGACATGCTGGTTCCGACTGAACTTAGACACGAAATATCTCTCCAACACAATTGGTGTCTGGGAGATCCATGGGATGATGGTAGAGGCTGAGCCACAGGTGGAGGATGGCTGAGTGCATCTGCCCGCGCGAGCCATTTAACTCCACGAGAGGGAGGTCTCGGCTAAAACAGGGCTGGTCATCACCTCGGAGGAGGGATGAGTCGTTTGGGTCCAGTATTCTGTCACATTCATCCAGGAACGAGGAGGCGTGTCTTCAACACTTTATTTCAAAAGAGATGGCTCACAGGTACACACCAAAATCGTTAATGCTGGACAAGACACTGGGAACACTGAGGACTTATAAAGGGAAGGAAATGAAGCAAACAAGATAATTAATAACACAGGGCTGACTAATCAACTAAAGACACACTGGAACTGATAATTACAAATGATGACAGGAACAGGAACTGACCAAATAGGCACGAGAGAGGAAACACAAGAAACAGAGAGAGAGAGTCTGACACCATATGT
Organism: Gymnocypris eckloni scoliostomus; assembly: GCA_027564155.1. Classification (NCBI taxonomy): domain Eukaryota; kingdom Metazoa; phylum Chordata; class Actinopteri; order Cypriniformes; family Cyprinidae; genus Gymnocypris; species Gymnocypris eckloni. The sequence goes on from CM050431.1 coordinate 12,385,535, forward strand.
GTTCCAAACCCGTTAGACCTTCGTTCATCTTCGCAAAACAAATTAAGTTATTTTTGATGATATCCAAAGCTTTCTGACCCTGCATAGAACAGCAACACAACTACCACATTTAAGGCCCGGAAACGTAGACTCCATTAAATTAGTCCATGTGCAGTATTGGGAAGATTACTATGGAAATGTAATAGGTTACAGATTACAAGTTATATCGGAAATGTAAAAAGTAGTGTAACTATTTCAATTACTTTATTAAAGTAATGTAACTGATTACATTTGATTAATTTTCTAAATTTCTTATTTTTCAACTGTTAATAATTTTCAGACATGCAAACCAGGCAGGGTTTCTTTCAATACTAGTGCTTAATGCTGATTACTGTCACTTTTGAAATCCTTCATCACTTCAATTAAGATTATAATAATTTCATTTTAAAGCACAGCCACCACAAAATCAGACTTCATTTGAGATCATTCTGAGCTTAAATACAGATTTAAAACCATAACAATAAATATTTTAGTAGCTATGATACTGTTTTTGAAATCAAATCATTGCATAGCTACGACAGGAAACACTAGCATCTAAAAATCTTAAATAGGAACCCAAATAGGAAATAAAACAGTTATCAAATAAGTATCAAATGTGTCCTATTCTGTGTCCTGAACTCCTGAAACATTGGAGTCAAGTTTCATATGTAACTAATTCAATTACACTTTTTTTCTCAGTAGCTGTAACTGATTACAATTACATTTATCTTGTAATTCAATTACGTAATTTAGTTACATGTAACTAGTAACTCCCCAACACTGTCCATGTGATTATTCATGTGACCATTTCTGGGCCTTGAACGTGAGTTCTGATGAACTAAGGACCTACGACATGAGGGTAATTAATGACAGAATTTTAATTTTGGATGAACTCTCCCTTTAAATGTACAAGAATATCAGTCTATACATCAGTAATGGTTGTTGTATGTAAATACATTAGTACTACATGTTATTATTTGCCAGGCTTAAAATGCAGCTCTCAGATTTGTATAATACACTTTTACTTTATTACCAAGGGGTCTATAATATAAAAAAACAGTGTGAGACCCCTAGCGTATAAATTATGGATACTTTATACACCATTAAACGTGAATCTAATTGTGTTGTAGTTGGTAGTTTTACCATTGAAGATAATTGTTACTCTAAATCCTCCATGTTGACCAATTAAATGGTTAAATACAGTCAGCTCTCTTGCTCTGCCTCGTCCTCTTCCCTTCCTTCTTTCCTCAGATCTCTGTGACTAATGTTCTTTAACCACACAACAGTAATCTCCATTGTCGGTGTAATGGGCTCTTGTTGTGTATAACTGATAGTGGGTGTGCATCGGTGTGCCAGACAGGGACGGGCTGTAATTAAAAAAGGGGGCATGTGTGGCACCACATGCCGTTCTGGAATGGCCGTGGCTGTCTAAGTCGTGCTCACTGGGACTCGATGACAGGGTCATGTCATTCGTGCTGCTTCTGGGAAATAGTGCAGGAGGTTAGGATGACGACATTGATCTGCCAGGGGCGTTTTCGGAGGAGGTTTTGGCTAGGAATTTAAATGTAGGCCGAGTAAAGAGTATTTAAAATTGGAAGCAGTTGTTCATTTTAAAATAGCGAGGTGCATATATAATGCTTTCTCTTGAGAAAAGCATTGTATTGTTTTGATGGAACAGTTGAGCACTGCCCTTTTGTGCTATTTAAAGCTCGGACCAAATAGGGTCTCTTCTATTTAAGCATACACGGTATGTAAACACGACCGGTATAGCTTGCTCGTGTTGAGTCTGTGTATATTGGTTAGGTATGCTGACCGTTTTTACCATTCAGATGTCATATTCGGTAACTTGTGTCTTGCCTCTTTGCTCTCTGCACATTTGTCTCTCTCTCTTTCCTTGTTTTTCAAATGGCTTGTGTCCAGGGGCCCTGAAAATCCCGTCTCCTTGGAAACAGTGAGACGTTGTGGCAGCTGAAGTCAACTTTACATCTCCCATCTACCCCAAGAGGTGTAAACAGTCAGCGACTTCCTTTCAAAGATACACAGGAGAACATAACCTCACCAGATTTTATGATTGATGGATGTGTTACATGTCACGTTCTTGAGCCTGATTCGGACATTAATTGTTAATTGACGTTAATAATTCTCTCTTGATTTACTCGTACTTCAAATGTTTCATATTTTACATGCTGCTCTTGCCATAAAACCTCGAGGGACTGTCAAGCTCCAAAAACAAAAAAGACCATAAAATGCCAAAACGCAATACCATCAAAGCAGTCCATTCAACTTGTGCACTATATGTCATGTCTTCTCAAGTCATATGATGAGTTTTGTGTGATGAACAAACCAAAATATCGGCATGCTTCCTATAGATAGCTATCATAAAATAGACTGCGGTTTCTCTTTCCATTTGATCTGTTTTTTCAAACACTGAAATTCAAACCCATCAATGCCACTTTGCTCATTCATGAAGTGAACGTTTGCCTGTATGATGATTAGATTTACTGTGCTGGATTGTCGCCTTGAAGTGAACACGTCGTGCCTGGTGTTTTACAGCAAAATCTAATTTAGTAAAAATGTACATATTTACGGAATAACCTGCAAACTTTAGTTAGAACTGTAATTTAACAAGAAAAAAGTGAAACGGTAAATCCATTAGCCCTTTTCTGCTGAATTAGCAAGGCCACGCTGCTACTAATTTTAACATGTACTGACAACAACCATAATTACTAAATGATAACTATATAAATAATAACTATGTGTAAATGTCAAGTTTTAAGGCATTATGCAGGCAAGGTGAATTACATCATTCTCTTCGTGTCATTGTCTGCCTCTTGGTCCTCAGCCAAATTCTGAGTGCATTTTTGGGGCATGGTTGAAGTGAATTGCTCGTAAAATATGAATGCTGCTGAAGAATATAGTTAAAGATCCGTGAAATGTTTGATTCACACTTCTCAAATTGAATGCTTAAACTTGGAGGGGCTCTCATGAATTATTCAAAGCTTGATTATTTATACAGTAAGACATTTTCCCTAAAGCTTTTTACAGCTAATGCCAAGAGTGTGTCGCATGCGTTATGTACGTGCTATGTTTAAAAATGTGTCATTTTAGCCCTGTTAGCCTAAGGGCGTGATCATACATTTACATACAAACCGGAAAAAAGCAAATAAGAGACCATCTTTTTTGGATCCGTCTTACAATTAGGCATACTACACTTGTAATGCAGCATGCCATTTGTGAGCATGTTATATAACACCCGTTCTTTAAGTGGGATTAGTGGGGTTTTTGCCATTCTATATGGGTGCTGGATCAATTCTGTTTTTATAGCTGTCCTGTCCAGACTGATATAGTGACTGTCGCGCATGAGTGGGGTGTGGTGTCTCTAGTTTCAGACACAAAGAGACAACACTGTCTGCCAACTGCAGTGCCATGCCAGTCCAGTAGGGAGTGACACAGTGTTGACATGTGCTCCGACCACACCTCTGAATCTCAGTGTGGTATTGCTAGCAAACAGAGAGGAGAGAATTGTTAGACTGACCTTTTGCCAGTGAATATTCAATGAGGTGATGTTTGAAGTTGCCACTCACTGATATTCCAAAAACAGCCTTTGTAATTCCAATTTACACTATGTTGGAAATTTGGAAAGTAAACTGGCCCATATCAGGGCTGACAGAGGGTCATTTTTCTTACAACCTTGTGAGATGAAGACAACGTGGTACATAGTAAAAAAGAAAAGTGCTACACTGCTCCAGAAGCATTACATCATGCTAATGCTAATCCACATTCTGGCTGAGTACCGTGTCTCTTCATTATTCATGGAGTGAGTGCAGAGGCGCTAGAGCTGTGCTCATGACTGTGCTGTCAGGATCACAAGCTACACCAATCCTGTGCCAAAAATACCATCCAGATGTCTCGGCTAAGACCTTGAGAATAGAAAGGAGCGCACATTAATGATAGTGACTTAAAGATGAGATTCATAAGAGTTTCCATATCTGTTTTGTAATGGAGAGATTGTAACAGTTCATTATATCATCATTTTTAATTGCACAAGGATAGCATTTGCATATCAGATATTGTTTTGAATTCTTTCACTGTCAGCTTTCCCATTTCATTTCAAGCGAACAGGAAATTAAAACTTAATTGATCCTATTTATTATGGGCTTACTTGGTCTTATTGATTGATATTGATAACAGATATTATCGGATATTTGCCTAAATTAGTGTTATTTTAGTATAATTTATGTACTATTATACTATGTGTATTAATTACACATTTTGAAAAAGCTTTTGTATTTATGTATGTTGTTTTTAATTGTAGTTTTTATATATTTCTTATATATTTCAATTTTATTCATTTTTTTTGTATTTCTATAATATCATCTATTCATCTGTCTATAGTTCTGTCGTTATATCCATCTGTGGGTCTATCATACAACACTGACCTACATTCACTTAAAATGAGATAGAAAGGGAAAGAAACATTTTCAATAATTAAACACTGTCGTCAGAGTTGGTATTGTGGCTTTATCAGACATTTGCACTTAACATTTTATGAAAATCAAGCTCTACTGGAGTTAGCAAGGTTTTTGACCAGCAAATGACGGAGACGGAGTGTTTTTTTCTGTCAATAAAATGGCTGCATCTGAGGTGCGTCACATTATGCTTTCATCAACTTACAGGTTATGATGTTTATTGTAGCTATATGGGCCCCTAGTTTTTCTTGTTGTTTAATACACTTGGCCAAAATCTCCTGATACAAATTATGAAGCCCTATACACTATGAACAGGATATTTAAAATGTACTAGGGATGCACGATATATCGGCCACCATATCGGTATCGGTCGATAAATGCCCATTTTTTCTATTATCGGTATCGGCCCGATAAGAAAATTTGGCCGATATCTTTAAGCTGATAAATAATGTATTATCCTTGCATTTCGAACAAGCGAAACTCTGTCTTCAGACTGTGCGCGGCACGTCAATCTGAATGAAGTTACGAGGTTTCGCTGACAGTTTGAGGATCCAATGGCATTACGAAGTTTGTATACAAGCTCTTTTGAATGCTTTCCATTGGTTAAATATTTGTAAAACCCTCAAACAGACATAAGGAAGACCAATAGCACTGATTTAAAATAATAATAACAAAATATAGAGAGATATGAAGTTTGTATAATTTTCCACGGCACACCTGACTGGGCTAGGGTATGGTGACTGCCATACGTAATTTTTCAGCCATGATTTTAATACCAGTGCATCCCAACTTGTAATTTGTAAATATACCTTATAATTAGGGCTGTGACGGTCGCCGTGACAACCTCGTCACCGACCACCTCGGTCGTGTATTGCCACCGGCGGTAGCGCACGTGACGTCACACAATCCATAACAAGCATAATACAAAATGTTTTATACAAGTGTAATAGTAACAGTTGCAAATTGTTTTATTTAGACTATAAATCTATGCTAATTCAGAAATTACCTCAAATGCCATACACAACGTTTCCTTTAGATTGAATAGGCGTCTTTCCTATTTAACTGTATTATTTCTTTGATATTTATTTTAGTCTTTTGCAAGCTGCGTATTCACTGATGGAAGCGCTAAAATTAAGTAAAAATCTGCCACCATCACAGCCCTACCTATAGTTTTGTTTTTCTCATTGAATATCCCGTTTCACTCTCAAATCCCAAAGTAGAACTGTTTTATTTATTAGTGTTGAGGACTGTCATCTGTTATCTATAATAAAAACAGAACTGTACCTTACATATGGGAGATGCTACTCAAACCTAATTAAAATAACTTTTTTATTTTTACATGTAAATATAGTCTGTAATGAAGGGTGTTTTGACTAGACAGCCCTCAAGGTCACTTAAACTCATCACCTTGATTGAGAACTTCTCAGAGTCCCAGCTGCACCACTTGGCCATCCACCAGAATAGTCTTGTAACAGTGTAAGGGCTTATAGGATCACTTTGCACAAGGTTCACATGTTCATATATGCTGTCATGAATGCAAAAATACATGCACACAAGCTCATTATGCTCATATTCTCTCCCCCATCGCTTCACTCCCACCCAGACTACTCCATCTGCCTCCCCATCCTCCTTCCCTCTCTTTGGACAGACACACAGAGAGCTGCAGAGTGCTTTAAATACAGCTCTGAAGTCATATGTCTCAGATGTCTCTGGGTGGCCGTGGCGGATCTCAGTAGAACGGCTGTAGCTCTCTTCCTCTCAGGGAGCGCATCTGATTTATTTATGAAATGTGATTTTTCTCTTCCAGCTGGGGAACTGAAGCTCCTCGCAGGTTAACGCTGTTGTCTAAAGGCTGTCCGGCGTGAATGCCGTTAAATCAAATAGACTGAGGTATGACGGGTGCTGTGAAACAGGAAATAGCCAGACCGTTATGGCCAATGATTTTATTCCCAGCTCTTTTACTCACAAGTTACAGTTAGCAAGTGGGCCATTAATATTCTGTGGCATCAACATAACTGCTTTTTATTGATATAAGAATAATGATATGGGTTTTAATGAAGCTATTTCTTTGACAAATGATACAGCTTTTTGTGTTCTTATGGTTTACAAAACATATGCCTGAGTCAATGAGTAGGACGCCACAGTCACAAAAATAAATGAACCTCGTTCAAGCACATGCATTTTGATCTGCATTTACCATTAGTCAAGTGCTTTAAGTGATAGTTCACCCAAAATATCTGCTTGTTATTTCTTTCTTTAGCTTATTCTCTTTATAAATTCTGTTTTATGTCTGTCTGTCTCTTTGAATTTGAGTGAACATGAATGTAAATTGATAACTTACGTCATGGGAGAAGATTTTCAGTTTTCGCAAGCTAATATATGGCTTTGGATTCATTTTTTTGTTAGAATAGCTATAGATTCACCATGTCTACACACTGCATCGTAACAGCCTAAGCTACTGTTGCCAATTCATTTGTCGTTTATGTCAGAAGTGTCATAAATAGAACAGGGTATCAGGTTACTTTCGAAAGAATCACTGATTATAATAAGCTCTATTGGCTTATGTCATGTTGTGTCGCTTGCATCCAGTGTAGACACAATTTGGAGTGATGTGTGGCAGGTATAGTAAGATGATGATTATGATGAATAAGTGTGGTTATATAGTCGTGACAGGACTAGAACATGGACAGAGAGCAGAGCCAAGGATGAGCAGGACCATGCTAGTGCTGTAATGTCCTAGAAAGGACACTCGGTCATCTAGGATGTCTCTTGGGTTTTTATTGTGGTGATGAATGAATTACTTTTAACCAAGACAGAAAGAGCGTGAGAGGGGGAGGTCTAGGCTGGGAGGTAGAGGAGCTTAGTCTTGTCGAGGATAATCGTGGGTTGATGAGTTTTCATCCAGGTCAATATATCAGGGTGGCATGTCAAGATCACCTCTGAGAAAGTAGAGGAAGAAAATGAGATGCACAGTATCCATACAGCTGGATAACAGTGCTAAGAGATCTAACTGATTGAGCCTTTCCAGGTAACTTAGTGTGATTTGAACTAGTCAGTAAACCAGGCAAATGCAGATTCGGTTATACTCTGCGAGCTCTGAGATAAACAGTTTATACTTAATTGTGGACAGTCAACAGATCCAAATTAATTACAACATTCAGTACAATTCTAAAGTGGATAGTTCACCCAAAAATGTAAATTATATAATTGAATTACTCACCCTCATGTTGTTCCAAACCCATAAGACCTTTGTTCATCTTGGAACACAAAGTAAAATATTTTTACTTCCGTGTAGTGTTGTCAAAAGTACCAACCGCGATACCATTTGGTACTGAAATTTAAAAAACTTCCATTTCCTGCTAATCATTGTGTACATGCACTCAATATCTTTGACTGTGATTGGCTACAATGATCATTGCTTCACGCCCTTCACCGAGCGCTTACACAGAAGCACACGGGAGCGTTTGAAAGCCACGTCTATCAGTGGATCTGTCACTGTCAGCGGATCCTTAGTATATCTGCAGATAGACAGAATTCTTGGGTGAAGTAATGATCATTGTAGCCAGTCATATTTATTGAGTCACGTGAACACAATGACCAATCAGTGCTGTTTAAGAATCTGCTTAACAGTGCACAAATGTTAATAGTAATTTGACTTTTTTTATTTCAATACTGAATGGTATCGCGGTGGGAATTTTTGACAACACTACTGTCAGTCTTCGCTGCGAGTTCACAAGAGTACCACGACGCATATGTGTGGTGCTGCTGATGCTGGAACCTGGATGTACGGGCCTTGTTTACAAGCAGAAGACCACACATGCTGTACATAAAGTAGTCTTTGTAAACAAGTCTGAAGATTTTTTTTGACAGAGAGGACGATTTGCTACTTTTTGCCCAGCCTTACTTATTTAAACCAGAATATACAGACGATGAACTAAGAGATGGACGTAAGAACGCCGACTCCTGCGTCAGCAGCACCAAACGCATGTGTCGTTGTACTCTTGTTAACGTGCAACTGAAACATAGACGAGAAGACATTTTTTAATAAAGTCATTGTTTTTGTTTTTATTTACACACAAAAAGTATTCTTGTAGCTTCATAAAATTGATGTGCATAGAAATATCTGATGACCTTTGCAATTCAATAATTGCTCCCATCCAACAATATGTCACTCACATGAAATTGCAGAAATTAGCAACTATCTGATCTAATATTGACAAAAATCCAATCAATTTACAATGGACAAAATCAAGACTCGCCCTACGTTTTTTATTGAGATTTCATTATTCACATACACCGCACAATATGGAAGAAAAGACTGCAATATGGAAGAAAAGATTGCAATTTCCATTGTATGCTGAATTTAAGCATTCCTGTTATAATAATATAATGTGTTCCTGTGGCTCAGTGGTTAGAGCATTGCGTTAGCAGCGCAAAGGTTGTGGGTTCGATTTCCAGGGAACACATGTACTGACAAAAAATGGATAAACTTGGATAAAAGTGTCTGCTAAATGCATAAATGTAATAAAGAGGGCAAATGTGATTGATAGTGGTCAGGCAGCTTGTTTTTAACAAAGGTTGACATTTGGTTGAAAGAAGCATATTCAAAAGTTTGACAGAGACTATCTATCAGACCTTAATAATGAGGGAATCAAATTTTGGTTTATTCAGCTTAAAATGTCATTCCAATACAAGAAAAAATAAAAATCAACATAAAGGGATAATGTAATTACATAAATACACCACATTTTAAGTGTTTGGAAGTGTCACAAATATTTTTTAGTCCCATAGTCTACATTTGTCTGATTGGATATTGTCATAAACAATAGCTAGAAGAGAATTTGAGTATATTTGAGCATAATTAGAGTATAGAGAGTGTAATTTAATTTTTAATGAAAAAATAATCAGGTTTTGTTTGTTTGAACCTCTGAGTAAATCATGCAAAGGTCACTAGAAATGAAAATGAGAATGTATCGATGACAGTGTTAGCATTTATATAATATTAATGAGGAGGAGTGTGATGTGTAGACAGGAGAAAGGTCAAGGCAATGGCACCACCCTTGCTTCCTGTCAAATGACCTTCTTCTTCCTTTCCCTTTCAAACTCCATTGTCTACGACAGGGTGTAAGGTTTCATCAAAGCATACACATTCTTATGGTGCCCCTGGGAGGATACTCTGGCCTTGACCTCTTTCTTATGTCCCAGCATTCACTTCCATAAGCATGCCTATATAAAGTTCATCAGTCCGCCCATGCTCACAATACATACCCACAAACACTGTGAAATGTGTCAGTCTATAACATAACCACTCCTGTTGGAGTGAGCTTCCTCTTTCTCGCCCTTGCTCGTGTTTCATCTCTTCCCCCTCCTCCTCCTTCCTCCTCTTGATAAATGTGATGCAGGTATCAGATCATGTCCTGTATCAGATTACACAGGCTGTTCACTAATAGCAATCACAGATTGCATTGAGAGAGCGTTCAGTGATATTAAAATCTGATTTACTAATGAAATTGAGCGTCTGGGTAATAAAATGTTATTTGGAGTTATTTGGTCATTTGCTTGGATGTGTCTGAGCCATTTTAACTTATAATTGTGTGTAAACATGTTTATATGTGATAAATCTGTACTATGTGTATTAGTGGTTGGCGAATATATACATTTATTGTTTGGTGATAGTATTGTAAAGTAGTAAAAAACTAATATAGTATAACTGTTGGGAGTAATGGCAGCGTAAAACATGTTTTTGTTTGGCAAATATTTTTTCTTTTGTGCAGATATCTACAGTATCTTTATTGTAAAGTCTATAACTACAAGTAAAACAAATCTGTTTTTCTAATTTAATAGAATTTTACTTTTGGAGTGATGACTGCTGAATAATCAGATTAGCCAATTATACATATTGGTTGGCAGATATAATTTTTTTTATGTTTAATGCTAATATCTACATAATCGTTATTGTAAAGCCTAAAAGACTACAAGTCAGAACTATTTGTAATTTAATATAATTGTATTATTCATTATTTAACAATTACATTTCATATATTCACATTTCATATACAGTATATTCACATTCTAGTTGAATTAAAAATATATATATAATAATTTCAGAAAATGTTAGTACTTGGATTATCTCAGTTTTGCTTTAATAACATCATGGACACTCAATAACCTTTTTGTGCTAAAATAAAATCACTCACTCACATCCTGTTCTCAGCACTACCAACTACAAGTGATTAATGGTTTGCTTATGCCATTTTGCAATGATGGATGGGAGCTGTAACTCAGCATCAGGTTAACCAGCATCTTTTCTGACAGACGTGATGCACATTAATCATTATGAGACGATATAGAGCTTGAGTAGTCCCTGAAATCCCAGGGATACATGGAGTTTTTGGAGGTGAACTGACCTGACCAGAGCCACCTCAGGGTGTGGCTGCAGTTATTGTGTGCCTGTGAGTTTTATATATGGCTGAGTCTCAGTTTTTGTGCAGACACCGGCAACTGGGCGTTAACATGCTCGTGCATGTACAATATGTTCCTCGAGAACCGTGCTGAGCTGTAAAATGGCTTCTCAGTCATGCAGTCACCGAGTCCAGCATAAGGAGATTATCTGGAGAGGTGCTTTAAGAAAATCCACTGGAGAGAGATGCGTGGTGAGGGGTAAAAGAGATGAGAAAGGGTGGGAACACATCAGTGAAAGCTTTTTGTTGGAGCTGCTGACATCATGCTGCCTGGTGGGAAACCCTGTCTTCCTATCAGAAATGTGTTTCTTTTTTCACCTTGACCAGACAGCAGGAGTGATGGGATTCTCACCAATGTTAATGTGACTAAATCATTTACTAAAAATATTTGTAAAATGCCAGTTATTTGGTCCTTTTTTTTCTCATAGAGTGTGTTAGAAGTTACGTTAAAGATGCTGTATAATATTTTGTAAAGACCAGTTGTCTTTCATGTGCTGATGATTTTCTACTGAAATTGTATTGTTTAGGCAGGATATTTTTGAAGCCTTTTTTAATATTTAGTAACATATTACTTACCCCCTTTCTAAAAATGGAAGATTTAAATTTTAACTGTTTATCTGCTACAATTTTGTTTTCATTTTTGTCAATGTTTAGTAAAAAAACTGTTTTCAAACTGTTGACTGTTAATGATTTGAAGTGCTATAAAAATTAATTTGAATAATTTTTAATAAGATGATATTTCAATTATATATTTCGGCCTTGGTACAAGGTACAATGACAGCATAAATTCCAGTTGTTTAAATATAGGCTATAATATAATATAATATAATATAATTAGTGGTTTCAAAATTAGAGCGTTAATGCAGGAGATAATTTTTTTCTGATTAACGCATAAAAAAATATTTTATGCAAATGACGCAGGGGTGGGGCTAATGTTGGCCACCCCATTCACAAATTGCTGCCTCTGTCTCTTATTTCTTGAAAAGGATTGCGTTTATTTAGATGCAAAATGTCTTTATGACCACATCAAACGGGAGACGTTTCAGACACGTGCTCGGAAAAACGAGCACGGAAAAGATACTGTGCACGTAGAGCGCTGTAGCCTATATCATTTCATATAAAACAGTGAAAGAAACTACGTGCATGCAATGTCCTAGTTATGCCGACAGTTAAGGCATGAAGTTACCAAAAAGGCTATTAAAGCTGCCTTAAACTGTGTGCATGAATGCAATATATTATATATACATCACATTTAAGAACATGTCCCTGAAATGGTTTTAAAAAAATGTCCTGAGTTACCCTCATCTAAAACACCAAATTCAACTCGTCCGCTCATTAGCAGAGACTTGGGTCAGAACAGGTAAAGAGAGTTGTGAGAAAATAAGATGCGTGTCAGATCCGTGTCACATGCAGCAGCAGCTTTTAAAGCAATAGCAGGCAAATAAGCTAATAACCAGCTGCTGTGATGTCTATTAATCCAAGAACACAATTAAAAAAGAGGAAATCAATAACTTTTATAGCTTTAAGGGGTTAATCTATATTTAGTTTAGAATTTAGTGTTTGGTCATTATTTATTTTCAGTATATTTCTGCTGAAGGGCACAGGCAGCTAAATATGTCATTTATTATAATGGGTTAGTCTGAAGATTGTTTTTATTTCACTTAAATTAGAAGTTAAATCTAATAAATGTGACCCTCTCTGTAAAAATCAGGCTAAAGTCTAACAATCTCATTCTGAGATAACGAGCATCAAAGTTTGATTACAAGCATTAATTTCACTATGATTTCAATATTTGACTTGGCCTTACTCAGTCAATATTAAAGATACCAATGTACCAAATATATTTTCACAGGAATGTTCTTTACAATATGTAGGATGATTTTATGCAGAAAATAGTCAATCTAAAAAAAAATATGACTATAGCTGGGTTTTCACAGAGGGGTCACACAAATGTAAAAATGATAGCGCTCAATTATACTGTAATGCTGAATGGATACAGTCAATGTCTAAATATTAAGATTATTTTTTTTATATAGACATATTGATATTAGTGATGTTGTCAATCATAAAGATTATTAAAACTCATAATTTGAATGAGACATTATTTAAATAAAATATAATAATATAAAGAATAAATATTCGACAAATATATATCATGATCATCTGAAGCTTTGGTAATGGATGAACATTCACTGCTGTCAGTCGGAAGATAAGTGTTCATGTAAATACCATCCACCCAGCACGTTAGTCCAATCTCTTGTTTATGCATTCTGTCATTTGAATCAATCTGATATGACTGAGGACGACTCATATACTGGACGTTCAAATGATCAATATTTTAGGCACCAGATTTTGGCCTGGACCCCAGATCAATATAATATTAAATATACCACCAAGATTAAATGATTATATAAATATATTAAAACTTAATGAGGATTAATTTAAAGATTAATTATTTAATATAATATATAATATAATATAATATCTTTATACTAAATTAAATTATTTTATTTTAAAGGACAATATTGTTTAGTAAATAATATAAATGATCAAATGTATATTGATCAATGTCCAACAGCACTGGCGCCCGGCCTCACGGCGTCAGCACCGAGCTTAGTGTCAATTTACCGTTCTCCTCCTCACCAGTTTTGCGTTCACAATCTGACCATACGTGGCTGCTTCCGCGACGACCAGTCCGCTGCTGCTGGCTTGCCAGAAACCCACCAGAGCACAGTTCACCACGGTAACACACCTCCATTCTACATTTGGTACATTTAAAACTGACACAGAATGCTTTCAAACAAACAACCACAGCAGCCGCCAGGAGTTTTCTATATCTGAGTTCACCACCGCCTTTGCCCATGAATCAATAATAAAACCATCACAGACAAAATATAAACCAGCCTGCTGCCCACACACATAATATATATTTATATTTATATAACACCAATTAAAATAATAAGATTCAAATAATACAATTGTGAGAGAAAGGAGCCGAAGAGAATATATTTAAAATATTGATATATTTCAATAAAACAAAACACTAAGTAATGTTTAGAACCGAATTAGAATAACTGAACCAACTCTGATATCAAGAAGAAAACCAAACAACCAGCCATGCCTCTCAAACCGACAGTAACTGTGCCACTGAGTGCACATCAGAAACATTTTGATCCCAATCATCAAAATTAAAATCTCAATACACTTTGGACCTTTGCAGATCAAATTCTCCTCAAATTCTGGATCAGCAAGTTCAAATGAGCTAAACAGAAGTCAAATGAAAGGAGCCAAGTGATGAAGTTTATACTGCAGCATGCTTGATTCCATTGTTCAAAAGACCAAACCCCAGATATAAAGTTCAAAGTTCATCAAATGTAGCACCCCAATACGGAATCTGAGCATGAGTTGTTTGATATCTGATCAATGGTTTCTATGACTTCAAGTTTGCAACTCAATCAAGACAATCATCTAGAGCTGAGCAGAAACTGCATTGTGAGCAGTAACAGTACCGGGATAAATGACCCCGGCTTCCCTCCTGATACCATAGAGGAGAACTCTGTTGAAACATCCAGCATTCTGCCTGAACTGAACCACCCAGGAGCCAGTGTCTATATGCATGTTGCTAATATCTACAATTGTCAATATTAGTACCTATTTAAAGGGACAAATGAATAAGTACCAGCCGGTTTTTAAAGCCAGCACTGCTTGACCCAGAGTCCATTTATTATAAACAGATCTAAAAACCTATTAGAAGATTGATAATTCAACTGCAATGATGTCTATTTCAGGATGACATCATTTGCATCGACTGGTATATGATCAGTCTTGAAAACACTTCCAAATCTCAAGACCATGTCAACTTGACCTGTTTGTCATACCAAGAAATACAGAACTTGTCCACATTTCTGACATGTTTGAGTTCTATCTGAAGCAGAACCGACTTTTATGACTCACAGTCCCAACCGCAACTCCCAACCGCCTCCCAACTGGCCTGAGTGCATGACCCACCTGACCACTGCACCTTACAGCTGCATCAATTTCAGAGGAATTATGGGCTCACCAGCCAATGGACAGGAGTAGTTTAACTTAAAGCAGTCCGTTCTCTCACAACGTTATGTTAAGACAGTCTGAATTTTAGTTTGTTCTTCTAGGCCACCTGTTTTACAGACACTGCATCTCATGTTACTATGGCAATTTCACTGCACGCCTGAATGTTAGATCTACCCAAATCTCTGCATGCCTCTCGCAGCCAAGGGACCAGGCAGGATTTATCATCGGTATTCATCCTCAAACTGACAGTGTTCTTGACAAACTTTTAATTCAAAGCGCATATAAACCAGATTCTGTCAGATCAAATCTGAACGCTCTGCAAATGAGCCATGCCAGATGCATTACTTTCAAGATCAGGCTTAGGGAGCAGGCTTTCAGCAGTCTGCAAGCCTCCATTTAGACTAACAACACCGATACCAATTTATCAATAATTACTTAGTTACTGTTGATTCAAGTCTAATAAAACAATCTATATGTATCAACATATCCTAGCTATCTTCGTCACTTACTGGTCATGCTGAATCACCAATAAAAGCCTCATGAGCTCCTGGGGTTTCTTCCTTTGCATTGCAGAAAGTCAGAAAACGAGAAACCTATATGATCTGTCAAATCTCATTGCCAACTATGTAACAAGCAACAAAGTTTAAAACAATGGTAAAGCAGTTCTTTCTTTAGCTAATGCAACCCGAATCACGAACCTCGAATATGGTGTCTCTTTCGAATAAAATCAATAACCGTAGAGGACCAACAGCATTTGAGTTAGTCTGTAATAAACACAATATTACCGGCCATATACGACAAAATGCTGCCGAACAGATTATTATTGCAGAGCTTCAACATCCTGAAAGACAGCCCATTTATTATTACGATCAAAACCATTGACACGAATTGGAGTCTGCTGCGCGCTACGCGCCGTTATGTCCTGACTTTCAGGATTGAAACAGCCACACATATTGTACAGAACCATTGAAGTCTCAAAATACACCACAGACTCCATCAAGGAACTGAGTCAATAAACTGTGTTCTGTTCTCTGCACAAAACCAGAAGACTAGAGACTGATTTGTCACTGCACCACTATATATTTTGGAGATATACTAGGAGAAACATCAAAGAACATCTGAGGAAAGAAGACAGAAAAGAAACTTCTCGAACAGCTCTAACATCCAAGGCTTGAAATCTTCCCTTGATATGACTTCAGAGTTCTTTATTCCTGATTGAACGCCACTCTAGCCCCATCCAGCACTGTTATTCAGTTCCTCTGAGTTATGCACGCACACAGAACCTGTGATTTTGCATTTTTTGATAATGTCCATAAGCATAGTCTTCCTCAACCAGTCATGTCCCCAAAATAGAGGAATTATAATTCACTTCCAGTATATGTTTCTCAGTTTGACAGGCGATAGTTTTACAGATTAGCTCACTTGTTGATAATTGTACAACCTTATAGTCATGGGCATACAAGTTCTAGAGGAATTATATATTACCAGCATATGTTTTCAGGGTTTACCTTTGGACAGTGGCTTATAGTTGTTTCATAGACACTTTCACCCTTTATTGTGTCCAGCAGACCCCGTCACTGCACTGCGCTGTTGGCCACATGGCAGCAATTTCCCACTGCCCAGTTCAATCTGCCTGCCCGACAGCAATCTCTTCTGTATACCTCTTGTGAAATGCCATAGGACTAGACGATCTCAGCGATCATTCAGTCCATCACCTTGTTGATAGTGCGTTCTGCCTTATCTTTAATTCAGCCACATAAACTGATTCCGCGACAATCTGGCAACTGTTACTCTGCAATGAGCAATTTCAGTTTTGCGCTTAGATGCCTTTGCATTGACTTTCACAATGTTGTCTAAGATCTCGGCAGGCAATCTCTTCTGTGGGGAGCTAGAGGCTTCAGCAGAAAGCTTTCCTTCCTATCGCACCATCGACTAGACGACTCTCACACACGCATTTGTCAGTCCATCCCAAACTCATCTCGTAATTCACAACTTTATACCTGAATAATGATTCGTTCACCAGTACAAATCTGAATCGTTCTGCAATATGCATCATGGCGCTAGATATCCTGCCATCTTCTGCCTTCACTTTCACAATGTTGTCCAAACTAAGATCGGCAGGCTTTGTGGGATGAGGAGGCTTTTCAGCAGTTCATAAGCTTTCCCTCACTATCCCACTGGCTACCGACATGCATCCAGAATGAATAATTCACTTTTAAATATGAATTCACTACTATATGATCTGTCAACCCCTCATTGCCAAATGCTATCAATCTTATATGCAAATAAATCCTCGCCATTACAATGGTGAGGCAGCCTTCACTTACTATTTCATGCTGAATCTACCCATTTTGCCTTTTTCATGAGTCTGCTTACTGTGCTCAATAACTGATTTAACTTCTCCTGTGAAAAGCACTCAGGTGTCTCTTTCTTTGTAAAAAAAAACTAGGCCAAATCACTACTATATGATCTGTCAAATCCTCATTGCCAACTATGTAACACAAATAAAAGTCGGAACAATGGTGGGCAGTTCTTCTTTCTTTGATTTTTTTTACTGTGCAATAACTGAATCACGAACTCCGTTAACACAGGTGTCTCTCTCTTTCTTTTTGACTAAACTGGCCAACCAAAATCTAACCCAGAGTGACCAACAGTGCTACCTCTTGAGTTTAGTCTGGGTGTATTAAACACAATACACGACATATAAGATTGGTAATTAGGTCTCTGTTGAATTAAAACAACATTTTAGATGAGATGTTGGTCTTTCATATTGCTGCTTGTGCAGTGAGCTTTCCCCCCCAATTGTTTGAACATGTTTCAACTAGTTCCAAGTCATCATGCATCCTGATTGAAAGTACTGTATTTTGTGAGTGTAGAGCTATTTGTGAATTTTTACTCAAATATTTAGGCCTAATTATTTATTTATTTATTACACTTTCCATTTGGTAAATTAGTCAGATACATAATTGAGTTCCGTTCAGTTTCATTGCGTTATGTTGTGTTACGTGGCGTTACTTTGTGTTACGTTATATCGCGTTGTGTTATGTTATTATTAGTGGTGGGCCGTTATCGGCGTTAACGTGCTGCGTTAACGCGAGACTCTTATCGGCGATAAAAAAAATATCGCCGTTAATCTATTCTCAAAGTTGGGTTGGGAGCTGGGTCTATACTACGCAAGCTATGATGACTTTCACCCTGATATTTTAGCGGGATGTATACCTAGCCGAATTGCACTGTAGGGGCGAGAACGAGTCTTGAACTAGAGGCTCGCAGTCCGTGATGGACAGATTGTTAACGGCTGGTCTATGTGGTAATACAATCGGACAGGACATCCAAACGCTCACCTATCATTCATCAACCTCAAATATGGCTTTTCATCTGAAAGATGTATGTAGTAGCAACTTTACATGGCCGCTCAATATGATGTTAACCTAGAGAAACGTGCGCTATTGAAGTGTTTGTGTGGAAGCGCTTACAGGACAGGCTCGTGCGCTCACTTGCTCTTAAAATCTCCGTTATTTTTGGTCATACAGATAAAAGTAGCCTAATACATCTTTCGAATCTGTAAAGACTCTACGTTATTTGTGTGAACTCAGAATAACAACAAACGTTGCGCTTTTAAGCAAACAGGATGCGCTTTAGGTCTCATGTGAACTTGAGAATTCACTCCCGTGTCACCCTCTGCTTGAACCTGTGTGTATGCCTAACGTTACTGTGAAATTACCACATCAGACGGACGCTAACATGGATGCAGCTATGAAGCCGGGTTTGCTTCAGGAAAATTTATTTTAAGACGCTTCCCAATGGAAACTGTAAACAGTTCATCACGACCTCTTATGTAGGCTTACAGTTCAAAATTCATGTTTAACTGAATAAACAGTTAGTAAACACAAGTACATCTTATTGAACATAGTTTATTTTCATCACCAATTATCATAGTAGAACAGCTTTCTCAAGCAGTTTGTGATGCATTTTGGAAACAGGAGATGAGCCCTGGTCTAATGCCACCTGGCTTGAGAAACCCGTTCTCAAAGACTTACTTTTAGCCATTATTTGGGTAGCACACATATTCTGAATGCCTTCGCAGAATTCAAATGAGCCATTTTAATCTAGATTAATCTAGATTAATTCCAAAATTAATCTAGATTAATCTAGATTAAAAAAATTAATCTATGCCCACCCCTAGTTATTATATAAGTCTCATATTTTTCATAACATTTTTGAGTTGCTAACATATTGTATGTCTATAGAACTAAACAAAATAAAGTTAATATTAAAGGGTAAGTTCACTCAAAAATATTTTTACGTTATTTTTAAGACTCTTACGTTCTAAATCCAAAAGACCTTCATTCATCTTTGGAACATAAATTAAGATACTTTTGATGAAATCAGAGTGCTTTCTGACCCTGCATAGACAGCATCACAACTGAAATGTTCAAACCCCAGAAAGGTAGTAAGGACATTGTTAAAATAGTCCATGTGACATCAGTGGTTCAACCTAAATGTTATTTGTATTCACAAGAGTACCACAACGCATGTGTCTGGTGCTTCTGACGCAGGAGCCGTCATAATGCAGAGATGGATCTTAGCTGGTATAAGGATTGCTCTTTTCTTGATGTGTATCTACATTGTTTTAACTGGGTATCTGTTGAGGCTGGGCTGAGACACCCCTGAACTTCTTTGGCTTGTTTCCATTGATTTGGTTCTAAGTGCTTGTTCTTGTATTGACATGATTAGAATCTTTGCGCTTCCCTTTATGCCAGCCGTTAACAACCACATGTAATACATCAGCCGCCTGTAATAGCCAGTGCTTGTGCATTCCATTGGGTGTTCTGTTTTGCTATTACACTTCCTGATCTTCTTCCTCCTCATCCATTCTCCTCCACAGCGCATCTCTTAGGCTAATCATGTCTCCCACATGGTCCCAGCAGACGTCTGTCATTCTTCATTTTTTCTCTATCCAAACCACTGTTTCCAGATCAGTTTAGCCTTTCGGCATATGAGAGTCTGGACAAAAGGATCTTCTCCTACTTTTCCTGAAATATCTGTTCTCATTCATTTCAAAATGCTAAACAACTACACAAAATGTGAAATTCCAGTTCTACATCTTTTGGGTGAAATAATAATAATTTGTTACATTTATATAGCACATCTTGTGGTTTGAGACATGATAGTGAGAAGAAAACAGTAGAAGAAGTAGAAATGACACACTAACAGAAAAAAAGTACTTATTTTCTGCAGAGTGAGCTCTGCTTCAATATCCATTCACATCTTCTCTGTGCTTTTTTCTCTGCATCTTGAAAACTTTTTCTTGGTAAGGTTTTTGGGAGGACCATTTTACTGTCACTTTTACTCAAAAAAGCCTTTGAGCTTTGTATTGTGAGCTAAACAGTGTCTGTATGTCTAACCCAGGAACAGAAGAATGCGATGCTAATCCCTTTCCCTTTATAGCAGCCTCTGTTTTGTTTGGTGACAAGTTGCATTGTATTATTGGCTTGTATATCAGTGCAAGTGTATGTATCCTATAGATCTACTGCCTAATGTCTTTTGAGGTTTTTATGAAAGCAATTTATTGTTAATTGACTTGGCTTGGTGCTTGATTTGTCACTGATCCATATATCACATCTGATACATACAGAGATATTTCCGGAAAAGTAGGAGAAGATTCTTTTGTCCAGACTCTCATGCTGAAAGGCTAAACTGATCTGGAAACAGTATGTTTGGATAGAGATCAATAACCTCTTTGACAGTGGCCTTCAGCTCATCTGCATTTTTTGGTCACTCGTTTCTAATTTTCCTCTTGACAATGCCCCATATATTCTCTATGGGGTTCAGGTCTGGTGAGTTTGCTGGCCAGTCAAGCACAGTAATCATGATCAGCAAACCACTTGGAAGTGGTTTTGGCACTGTGGGCAGGTACTAAAGTCCTGCTGGAAAAGGAAATCAGCATCTTCATAAAGCTTGTCAGCAGATGGAAGCAGAACGTGCTTCAAAATCTCTGGTAGAAGGCTGCATTGACTGTGGACTTCAGAAAACACAATGGACCAACAGATCTCATGGCACCCCAAGTCATGGTCTCACACTTGGACTTCAAGCAGCTTGGATTCTGCCTCTCAGTCTTCCTCTGGACTCAGACCTTGATTTCAAATGCAAAATTTACTTTAATCTGCAAAGGACTTTGGACCACAGAGCAACAGTCCAGTTATTTTTTCCTTTAAAATGCTTCTGACGATGTTTCTGTTTCATTAGTGGCTCGGTGATCCTGAAGAGATGACTGAGTTTGGTGACTCTTGATGCACTGACTCCAGCTTCAGTTCACTCCTTGTGAAGCTCTCCTAAGTATTTGAATTGACTTTGCTCGACAGTATTCTCAATCTTGCGGGCATCCCTGTTGCTTGTGCACCTTTTCCTACACAATTTCTTTCAGTAATGAACCTCTGTGACTTACCCTCTTTGTGGGGGGTGTCAATGATCGTCTTCTGGACTGCTGTCAACTAAAGTCCACATTATTGTGGTTTCAAAGAACAAGAGATACCCAGAATGTATACTGTATGGATGGTCATTTAATGAAACTCAAATGTAAATATTCTAGTATTTTGAGATACTGGATTTTTGACTTTCATGAGCTGTAAGCTCTAATCGTCAAAATTAAAAAATAAACAATTTTGAAATGTTTTACTTTACATGTAAAGAATCTAGAATATATGAAAGTTTCACTTTTTGAAATAAGTTACAGAATCTTTTTGTCAATTTTTGGATGGATAGTTTCTACAAGCATGATAAAATGGTGTCGCTGTGATTATCCGCGCTATATTAGTATTACTATTACTACTGGGTATCTCTGACCTTATAATGAAATAAAAAATCTAGTTAATTAATCTTAATTCTAATCTAATATTGTATGTGGTTTCATCTTAATACTGCTGACAACTTTTTAGTGTTACGGAAATATTGCTTCTGACATTTAGACTACTTTGTGCCTGTGAGTATTATAACAAGTTGACTATATCAAATATTTGTTTTTGGTGTCATGGCTAAGGTGTCATCTTCTCAGACATTGCTCCTCCGTTGAATCTTCATTTTCTGGATTAAAACTCTGTCCATGTTGTATGATATATCAAATATTTATATATATAGCCTCTTTATATCCTCTTCCTCTCATTATCTTTTCCTATCCTCGCTCTCTCTCTTGGTCTCAGGTTATCTAAAGCAGGCCTTATTTATTCTTTATTTTCTAATATTCAGTTGATTCATTCTAATTCTCCTCCTCTGGGTCAGTGAGCCTCACCTGAGATCATTGACCATTGGATCCCTTTGGGTGAGGTGTCCTCAGTGCTCAGTCTTGAGACAGACTAATGTGTGTGTGTGTGTGTATTGTATAAGTCATGCGGAGTTGTTTTGTGTTATTTAAATCAAATATAATTATACTGATACTAGTAATAAAACATATTAATCTATATATTTTTATTTATTGATTCAGGTTGTTTATTCTTAGTGCTCTAAATTCTATAACAAAAGATATTTAGTTCTTCAGTGTCTTTTATTAAATCTAGTAAAAATATTTAATTCTAATGATTGCTGGACTATATTAAATATAATTATAATTCTCTATTCTCTATTTGAGAATGACTCCTTTTGGAGATTTTTATGTCACCTGCATTCGCAGAGAGCATTTCTGTGAGACCTAGCTTATGGTGGGTTCTTTAGAGATCACTAATTACGCTCATTATCTTGATTGTTCTCAATTAAATGAGAATACTTGAATGAAGCTATTTTGGTGTTGAGCTAGAGCTAAACAAAGGGTTTAGAGAGTATCAGAGTTATGTGTAATCAGATTGCTGGAGAGTAATAGTTGTCATGCAGCGTTTACGCGTGTTTCAGCAGTTGTGCTGAGATAAACAATCACCCATGATGACGATATTTCATATTCGTTCATAAAATATAACCAAAGGCATTTCATCTAATAATCTCAGACGGCCTGTTGGTTTTATGCATGAAAGAGCCAAACTCAGACAACCAGAAGAGTCTCTGATGGTGCTTGGAAATCAATGGTTTGATGGTCTTTAGTTCTATGTTGTGTCACATCACTCTTTGGTTTGACAGAGATTATTTTCAGCATTGATGTGGCCCAGTGTCTGAAGTCTTGTTCAAACTGTCCTTGACCTGATAATCCCTCTCCGCAGAGTACAAATTCAGAATGACATATTTATATTCCTGCTGAATGCAAAATGGTCTTAGCCATCCTGTTCTCGCACCCTGTCATGACTGTCTGCTAACATTGATAGTTGCTTTGAAGCCCATGTCCCATTAGAACAGTCCATAGGTTTGAGTCCTGTTCTCGGTGACCCTGATGGCCTGGATGGGTTCACAGTGACGACGTCTGTCCAGCCCTTCTGCACTGAGTGTGACTGACAGATTGGTCTGATGAGAGCTGAACTCTGTTGTGTCTCATGTTTCTTCTCTCTTTCTGTCTATCTCACTTCTGTTTTCCAGATCAATATTTTCAAATTCATTAAATCTGTTTACACTCGGTTAAGTCTTAGGTAGTGATATGTTAATTCTTTGCTGAAACCAGATTTTCTGTACACACTGCAGTGCAAACTAAATTAAATGAAAAAAAATGTTGTTAGTATTATTTATTTGTTTATACATTTATTTTAAACTTTATGCACCTCCTGTTAAAAAAATTGGGTCAGTCGAGTTTTTATGTTACTAAAATAATCTCTTTTACTCACTAAAGCTACATTTATTTAATCAAAAATACAGTTAAACAGTAATGTTGTGAAATATTACAATTTAAAATAACTGTTGAAATTCCTGTGATGGCAAATCTGCCATTACTCCAGTCACCAGTGCCACATGATCCTTCAGAAATGCTGATTTGGAGATAAATAAACTTTTTATTATCAATGTTGAAAACAGTTGTGCTACTTAATATTTTCATGGAAACCATGATACAGTTATTTCCAGGATTTGTATTATTATTTGCTATCACCTTTTAATAATTTAATGTACATGTGTCAAACTCAAGGCCCGCGGGCCAATTCCGGCCCGCCACATGGTTTTATGTGGCCCGCGAAAGCATATGATTGTCTTAAAAATAAAATTATATACAGCTTTATATCATAAATTATGAAAGTGTGTATCAGTAACAAAAGTTTCTGTTTCTATTTGGCGTTCTATTTATACGCAGAAATGGACTTTGGTGTGCATGGATACGCAGTGGTTAGGATTAGGGGTGTGGGGTTTTTTGGTTGATGACGACTGCGTGGTTCCTGTATTCTCAAAGGAATAAAGCGAACCTCATCAAGTGCTCCACCGATGGAAAAACACGATATTCTCCATTCTCGAATTAAAATTTGATTGTGGCTTGTTTGAAGGGGGTTCTATGGAGTTATTGTAATGACAAATGTCCAGAGTGCATTATATAGCCTATGCGAGAGCGCATTAAATGCACGAGCGCAAATCTCTCTGCTCGCTAGGGGTTGAACGACTTCTGATTTTTTTAAGTCGACTTTTATGTGATGAAAGTCAAGTCAAAGTTGACTAGTCACTGATGATGTCATTATGAACAAATAAGTCTGAAGCTGTGACAAACGCCTTGTGCACAGCTATTTCTTAGCTATTTTACAGAGAAATCACAGAACAGTGTTGACAATACTTTTCTGTACTGAATGATTCTGTGTGTGCGATCTGCGCTTGATGTATTGTACGCGCTACTGTCTGTAGCCTATGTGAGTGCGTTATAAGTCTGTCCAACCCCTACTGCTCGCAAGTGGATTCATTCACTCTCACAGAAAACGGACGCGCTTTCTATCAGCCAGACTTATATGCGTGCACTCAAAAAATATCTTCTCTCCTGAGTTTAATAAACGCAATCTGGAGTGTGGGCATCGACTGGCTGAAACATACATTGCCGCATATGCCAGCTAATGTAAATCAGTATGTACATAGCATAACAGTAGTATAAATGTATCTGTTTCATACGGGTCCTGCATTGTCCCACAAAATCAGGTCATAGGTCACCTATCAGGTCAGAGTAGTAAAATAATAGGCTAATTGCTAATTTGAATCAGTAAAGTTTTAACAAAGACAAATGAAAAGAAAAAGAAGCAGTTTTTTTGCGATCAGATCAACCGGTAAACTCTTGGAAAATGTAAGGATCTAGTAAGCGAATGCATTCATATGTTCAAAACAGCACTAATGCAGAGAAAACGCCTGATGTCATCAGAGATGGAGGAGATAATAGTACTCATGTAAAGATGTAAGTAAAAAAAAAAAGCCTTTCTAGCTTAAAAACAGTGTATTATACTGGATGCTGATTGAAGGTGTTTTCGATTACGCAGTAGTCAGTGGTTTAGTAAATCTGGATCAGTCAAGTCAAGCTCATTTAGTGGTTAGGTGGAGGAGTGGGGTTGAGTACCACCACTTCTTTTTTTTCTACTACAAGCATTGATTGCGTATCATAGATATGCCAAATACGTGTGTATCATATGCACGCCAAAGTCAATTTCTGTGTATAAATTGCATGCTAAATAGAAACAGAAAATCGTGCTATTGATATGTATTTTCATGAGACCGGGCTCATTTGTTTTTTTAGATGCCATATCTGTCACACGTTCTTAGCAGCTCACAATTATTTGCTGTACCATAAATGTAACAATTCTTTTTTAACAAATGTAATGTAATGACCAGTGTTTGATGATGCTTGTCTTTATTTACTTAGATTTATGGAGTCATTTGGATTTCTTAACCTGATAAATTAAAAGGATTTATGTTAAAATAACACAGAGCAATAACATATATTTGACATCTATGCAAATGCATATGCAATATTTTTATCTTAAATAGAGACAGTTATTTAACAATATGTTAAGGAGTAGTAACATTTGTACAGTTTCAACCGGCCCTTTGATGGCAGCCATAATGTTGAAGTGGCCCTCAGTGGAAATGAGTTTGACACCCCTGATGCAATGCATCCTTTCTGAATAAAAGTGTTCATTAAAACAAACAAATAACCAAACACATTGACCTCAAAATAACTCTCAAATAAACTAATTTATATAACAGAAACATTTCTGTGCCCTATAATATATTACATGAGTATATGTATAATGCATGGGGAGAGGAGGATATTTAGGCAATGTTCTGTTCAAAAACAGGAAATATTCTTTATTAATCCACCGAGATAGTCTATATTGAAAAATGCAAATGTTTGTAACATTAAGTGTTCTAATTATGTCACATTTGAATTTTGATTCAGTCAGATAAGATTTGACCTGTGCCAGTTTTAGTTGAAACTCTCAGAGTTGTTTTTCAGTTGCCTCTTTGGCCTATGCAGGGTTTTCTGTTCTTATCCTCTCTCTCTAACACTGTCTGTTTCTCTCTGTAATTTCTGCTTTGGGCTGAAGGATCAGAACCGGTCCCACTGAGCCGTGTCCCCATGTCTGTGATACACTTCAATAAATGTGCATCCTGGCACTTTGTCAACTCAGCTTTTGTTGCCTTTGCCCCTAATTAAATTTCTGCAGGACTGATTCATACTTGAGGCCCTGTGCCAAAACCATGTTCAGTTATCGAGTGCCTGCCTCTTCTGATATTTACAGAGTCACATCGTTTTTATTTTTTTAATTGCATTTCTTGACAGATCTGTAAAGGAATTAATTACTGAGCTGGAGGTTTCTAAACATTTCCGATACATTGACTTTTTCAGTGTTATATTGTTTTTGACTTCATTAAGTAAGTGACACGGCAAGCAAAGTTATGTGATGGGTGAAGTACTGTCAGCAAAACAAACCCCACAGGGTGACCAGGTAATCAAAGAAGAAGAAGACAAGCTTTTTAAATGCCTTTTCAAATTTTACTATATATTTAAATAAATATCAATTATCCTTATTAACCCAAACAAATTATCATTGCAGAAAATTACATAACTTTGCATGAAAATTATGACCTCACAGAGGTCATTTATGAGATTTTACAGACATTTCTTTAATCCTAAAATACAACATATTGCTATGCCTAATTCAAAATATGGATAAAACACCTTTGCAAGTTTGATTTCCTTCATATCAACTCAATATTTTGGTATACTTGGTAAGTATTTTGGTATCAACACTGTACATTTTGGTATATTTAGTAAGTATTTTGGTATCAGCACTGTACATATTATTATAACTGATAAGTATTATGGTACACTTACAAAGAGAGAGAAATAGACATGGAATATTGATTTTGTTTATTGCGTTGACAATTATTTTAGGATGTGACAGAAGAACACAGAGTGATATGAGACACATCAGCTCAGATGTGTAGGAAACTGGCTGCCTGGGACAGTGGTACAGCAATTTATGCAGATTTTACCATAGAATACCAATCAGAATCGAATGTTCTAAAAAGCCTGTTATATTTGATTTTGTAAATTGGTCTTTTAGGTAGATGTTTTATTGATGAACTGTGGCATCTGTTGAGTCTCTAAACTCAGTTGTATGTGTTAGGGCAGTGGTTCTCAATTCCAGTCCTGGGGACCCCCTGCTCTGCACATTTTGCATGTGTCCCTTGTTTAACACACCTGATTGAGATCATCAGCTTGTTAGGAAAGAGATCCATGAACTGAACCAAGGAGCTGATGATCTCAATCAGGTGTGTTAAAGGGAGAAGTTTAGTCATCTCTTTTTCTAAGGCCTCAATTCAAATGTGGAAATAAATCGGATATGTGCCAATGCGACTGTCATGTAAACAGGCAGATCGGATTTTCTGAGGCATTGCGTTCTGTACATCATTAAAACTTGAAAATGTGGTTCTTATCCGCGATTTAATGACGTTATATGAGACCCATGAGGGCAAAATGAGTGTAAATGCGCACAGGCTATTCTGAGCTACAGGCAAAAAAAAGAAACATTATATATATTTTTTTATTTGAGGTTTTCACAAAAAATGCCCTCATTAAGCCCTCATTTAGCTATCCCAATGCTCCAAATAGTGATTAAACATCTAAAAGTATCTTTAATTTTATATTTTATGAGAGGATTGTCTTTTCTCCACTGCTTCTGGCGCTGACTCATCTGAAGAACATGCATAACGGCACTTCAGACGACCGATAAATACACAGAATTAGTATTTCAGTATTCCCGCAAACATAATCTGTTCTGTCTTAAATGAACGCTTGGGGAACTGATGGGTAAAACTTTATATGATTCGTACATTACAGTAGGCCGTCTGTCTCAATGTTATCTAAAGAAACAAGGGAATCACTCGTAACACTTCATTGAACTGCTTTTGTAGTTTTAATAATCAATTTATTTGTCATGAACACACTGAAGTGATTTTTACATGTGGTAATTCATTTTTCGTAGATTATATGAATGCTTTGGTGTAGATGTAAAAAGATAAAGGTAATGCATTATTTGTTTGTTTCTTTCTATACTATTTGTTCCTATATAGCCTACTGTTTTTTTTTTGCATCTGTTCTTATTTATAATAGGAAAGATAAAATAAAAACAGCTATATTGTGATTTATTAATATATTAGCTTAATTATTAATAAGAAAAGAACTGGTGGAAAACTTTATTCTATCTCATAATCAACCTTGCTGACTCTATATCGACTTTAAACGTGTAGCAGTCATTTTTTCTTAGATTCCAAAAAAGCATACATCATAAGGTCTTATTCTTTTAATGGAGAATGTGAAGATTTTTTTTTTTTTATAACTAATTTTTACATTTGCTCGACTCGTTTTGTCAGCACAAGTCACATTATTCTCATGAGGAAGCACGTGTGGAGGCGCTAAATGACAATGCATGCGCGATGTTTCAGATGGAATGGCAAGTGTAGACACGTGAATCGGATATGGGTCACAATTGAAAGAACGTGTAAACGGACAGCCAAAAAAATCGGATATAGGCAACAAATGTGCGGTGTAAACGAGGCCTAACATAGAAAGTTCAGTGAGGCATCACTCTCTGCCGCATTGGCAAAACTGATATCAGCGGATGTGTTCAAGCCACCGTTACCATGGTACTGATATCACACCTCAGAGGGAAGTGGAGGTGCTGAAAACACTCATTTGTATTTACATATGCATTCTGTTTTCTGATCAGCTGAGTTATGGAAAACATCTGATCCTAAATCTGCACAAAGATTCTCTGTGTTATCTAATACTTCATCCAACAATCTGCATTCAAATGTGAGACCGAAGGCCTACATTTGATATTATATATTAAATGTCAACAAGCATATTAGAGATGTGGTGTTGTTGTAATGGTCCATACGGGTCCATACACGTTTCAGACATGTTAAGCCGTCCATTCGTTTGCACGAGTTACAGTCATAGAAGTCTTTAACCCTTAAAAATATATCAATACACACTCCAGTTAAACTAAATGAAAAAGAGAACTGGTAACTACTACCTGAAATAAAATGTGAATTATATTTTATTTGATTTCAGTTAACATTTATTTTTTCTAAGTATATTTTATTTAAAAAAACATATATGGTTAACTATAAAAACCCTGTCTGTTATTCATAGTAAAATCACTGTAATGCATGACCTTGATTGGCTTATTGATTTATTCTGTCCTTCGGTGACATTTTATATTTTTCCTGCAGTGTCAGGTGTGTTACTTTATATTGTCACCCAGAGGACTCCCTTTTCCCAATGATTTATAACTTTTCTGCGACCCTGACCTGGACAGAAGTCTTTGCGTCAGGTCAGGGTTATCATTAGCCAACATGTGACTGCTCAGGAGGAGAGTGACATTTCCTGTGCGTATTTTGCATGTTTTACTTTAAATACTGCAGTGACGAGTGACTGGTGTAATTTTCACATCAGTTTGTCAGAGAAACCATCTGTGCTGTCAGCAGTCGATTAAGCGTTAAATGCTCTGCCTTTACTTTCGCCTTTTCTTTTAACATTTCATATTTGTGCCATGTCATAACTGAGCTGGCTAGCTCATTGGCTAGCTGGCTAGTTTACTTTCAATGTGTCAAAAACATTTTTTATGATTTAGTTGGATTTTATAAAGGCTGAGAATAAAATCCCTTTAGGAAAGGATGATGAAATGAGCAGTGATTTGCAGGATGTCTGATTTTTTTAAGTCTTGATCATCTGAAATATATGCTATATGAGTATGGCCCCACTGCAGAGTCATATAGAATGCATTGGGACTAAGATGAGCTCCTTAAATGCTATTCTAAAAGTCTAGCCCCTTGCCTCTACCTTGTTCCAGTGCCCACAGGCATCCTGCCATTGTTTTGACCACTGCTGTCCAAACCTCGCATGCCTTTCTCTGTGCTCTTCCCGACTGATTCCAGCCCTGGAGCGCATGGCCCTAATCCGGTCTGATCCCACAGGAGATGCTGTGTTTTAGAGGAATCAATCCATTAGCGGCTAATTGAGCACCAGGTTCTGCATATTTTCCTACAATTCCCTCTTTGCACTGGGCCAAGGGGAAGATGAGCCAAAGACAGCAGCTGTGGTATGAAATAAACCAACATCAGGCCTTACTAACCCGTCAACACCAAGCCAACAGATTCAGTCTGCTTTTTGTACTCTGGAATGCCTAGGACCAACAAGATGTTTAAAACAATATATCCAAAATATATTCAGTGATTGTAATGAAATTAGGCACAATAAAGAGTATTGCAATGGTTGATGACTCCTTGTAAATGTGAAGATGTTTCAGTAGTGCCATTGATTTAAAGTCATTAGTTATTAAAGTAGTGTTTTATTTGGGAAATTTGATTGATTTCCATGATTCAGTTAAGTCCGTTTTAGTGAACTGATTCAGTTGAATCTGATTCAGCAATCAAGCTATATCGCCCTATTTAAGTACACACTTTGCTAACAAGGTCTACATTGAAAGGATAGACCATGTGGTTTAGACACCTGTGCTATTACAGAACGATGTATCATATTTCACAGGCTTTCCAATATGTAAACAAGCTAATTGAAGCAAACGCCCACTGAGCAAAATGAAGATGGAATAGAGTACTAGTATGAGCTGACCGTCTGTGCATTGTGCCAGATAGCCATCTCACTGATAGTCCGAGGTGATTCATTAAAGCTAATAACAGTTTTCCTCCCATCTCCAGACATATTCACTTATTCAATTAGATTGCTGTTAGATGTTGGAATATTTTATCTTTTAACAGAAATCATGATGATTTTCAAGTTATTTGCTAGATATAAGAACAAGTTTCCATAGTATGTATAGGTCAGTTGACATGTGGATTATGTAAACTAAATGTATATATGAATATTTAATGGGAGTAAAAATCGCATCGTGATTCTATTTTGTTCGAAGTACTTTATCTTTTGACATTTAATTTAAGTATGTGATATAGGTTGTGATGTTCTTAATTCTAGTTTAACGTTTATTAATGTAAATTATATAACATTTCCTTACATTTATTTAATCAAGGTTCGTACAAGGTGCTTAAAGTGCTTGAAGTAGCCTACTTGAATTTGACTTTTTTAATTTTATGTCCTGGAAAACCCTTGAAAACAGCCATATTTTTAAGAAGGTACATGCATTTTTATAGGGCAGTGTATATGAAATTAGTGTAATTTTTTCTCGATAAAACAATATTTTTACGCACAATTAACAATGCAGCACGTCTTATATAAATACAGAGCCATTTCGCCTGGCTTTTAGCAGCGCACGAGATCTCGCAATATTACTCCTTGAGGTTAAAAGTTGAGTTTGTGGTAAAACCTTTAATAGTGCTTGCATTATTTTGTTCAGTCTTTTATTTCATGTGCTGTTCGTTTGGGTTTCATTTGGGAACGTATATAAAGTCTGACGCATTTTGTGTTACACTGTTATCATTTGCAAGCATGGTGCACATCTCCATCTCAGCCGCTCGGTCCACAAACTCTTCCACTGCACATGCTGTCCATTTGTGTTGCTTAACATTCATCTGGGAAAACTTAAGTAATTTATAAACATATGCCAACACAGGAGAATACATCAACATATTTCTAAAAATCTGATTTGTTGTACATCGTGATTCCAAAATAAAAGTGCAAACCCTCGCTGAGTTTGCATCTGTCCAAATATTAAAATTACATGGATTTAAACAGCGTTGAATCACGCTGTGTGAAGCCGTTCAGAACCGGCTGTTGGCGCCCTCTGCAGGTATTTGTTATTATACATAATATACTTAATTTGGTTATGTTAATTTTTGGTGTAGGCA
Organism: Gymnocypris eckloni scoliostomus; assembly: GCA_027564155.1. Taxonomy (NCBI): domain Eukaryota; kingdom Metazoa; phylum Chordata; class Actinopteri; order Cypriniformes; family Cyprinidae; genus Gymnocypris; species Gymnocypris eckloni. Next base: position 12,417,729 of record CM050431.1, read on the forward strand.
TATTACATTATTTAGGCCTATTTGATCAGTGTTGTTCAATGAAACCATGTAATTACTTGGTTTTGATACTTTATTTGAACCAATTATTATTGCATCATCGTTAGTTTATATATAAATAGTCACACTAAAGCCTTTTTTTCACACTAAAGCCTTCTTACTAAAAATATCAGATTATTCAGTTGCAAAATAATCAGTAGATTACTTGATTACCAAAATAGTCATTAGTTACAGCCCTAGATTAGTTAAAATATTTCAAAATACAATTGCATTGTTTTGATTTGTGTTATTAAAAGACAAATATTTTGTTATTTTTTAAAAACCTTACAAATTGTATTCAAATATTGTCTCATTCTAGTGAACCAAGTATCTGTATATCTTGTGAACTAAGTGTATTGTCACACCCTAGTGTTGATAAGTGGTGATATCTCATAATTTCCCAAGTGTATGATAGCCTACATCATTCTTCAGGTCAATCATATATTCATGAAAAAAAAATCAGTTTGAATAAAGAAAGCGATAACTTTGCCATAATATCCTTTCAAATGTTAAAGTTGCCACAGTCATTGCATGCTTTTGTGCTGCACTTTATTTGTACCCTTTTTTTAATTAGTTTATTAGAATTTGAAAGATAATAACGATATTGTTTGATGAGTGAGATCTCTGATTATAGTCCTTGAATTTGTTTTATTGTAGAAAGGTCACTAATGATGTACTAAAAACCCAGTGGATACATTTGTTGCTCATTATCCTGATTTAGGTTTGCATTTAGCCTTATTACATATGCTCACATTTGATTGTGACATCAAGACCGGAGCAGTTGATACAATTAATTTATATGAAAAAAATGAGGTCGTTATGATGAACTGATTTTTGTTAGTGATTAGCTTTTTGTTGCACATGTAAATGTGCTCAGTGAGCAAAAAGACTTGACTGATCTGTCTCAGTCAACAACAGAGAAGCGGCTAACTACGATCAGATGTTTGCTGTTAGTTGTGAGGCCTTTTATTCTCATGTTTCTTCATTCAAAACCCATTTAATATATAAAACAACAACATTGTTATGAATTTGGGGTAGACTACGAGAAATCGGCTTACTGTAAGCATGTCTGGAGGAGGTCGGGAAATAGTTTAAAGCTGTTTGTGGCAGGTCAGGATGAGCATCTGTGGAGTGTTTATAGAGAACTTGTTGAGGTTTGCGGACAACACCAAGTACTGGATTTTTGTTGTTATTATTACAGTATATTTTGCATTCCAAGTCTTTCATATTTCATCACAAGAACATGCTCCACTGTCATTTGACTTAAGACGCATGAATCACTTATCTACTAACCTTGTTAGGTGTCAAATCATGCGGCAGTTTCTAAACACGTATGATACTGTTAATTCTGTAGTATAAACCATTTGTGGCATATTGAATAGTCTCTATAATATGTGTTTGAGTGTTGTCTGTTGGTACGTATAGTAATACAGACTGCAGAAGGACTTAATCCTGTGCTCAGAAACGCTGCTGTATTCGGCAATATTGCTTCCATTCCTTAATCCCAAGACATTTACCAACCAAACACAGAGAAATCCCTGGAGCTGTCTGGCCTCAACACTGCTCACCTGCCTACAGCCGACAATTGCCTAACGAGCAGGGCCCTATAAAATCAGTTTTATTTTTTCCCAAATTCAGTTTTATTTTGTTATAAATGCATTTTTTTTTCGTTTGAATTTTTCTGGATTCCGTTTTTTTCCCGTTTTAAATTTTCTGGACTCCTTTTTAATGATTAAATTAAATTGTATTAATCAAAAAGCATGTTTAATTAATAAAAATAATGAAACGTATAGAATATAACATTAACTTATTAAAAGTGTAACAAAAATGACATGTTTAGGGCGTATGAAATGTATTTTTTTGCTCCATGCATACAGAGATGCACAGAACAGGCAGGATTCATATTTAAATTGGTGGCGTAATATTTACAAATACTAGTCCATATCGCGATTTGATTTAAGGTTAATGACCTGCTTTTTATTAATTCATCCAAACTTTGACACATTCCGCGTTAAACTGTAAATTCCGTTTTTATTACTGGATTCCGCGATTCCGTCCGTGTTTTCTGCATCGCGGAAATCATAGGGCCCTAAACAAGGTCACACTGCTGGCCAACACTTTATTGATTTTTCTTTCTTTTATCAGTACCTCACATTTTGCAGGATGTTTTGAATTTTAGAAACCCCTTAGTGAGTTTAGCTGCGTGCAAAACTGCGTGCTTGATTTTAAATAATATTTTTTGCTCAAGATTTGCTGAATAATGCAGGAAGGAGGTGTATAGCTTTCAAAACTAATAGAAGTAACAGAAAAAAAATATTAAGTCTGTATCAGTATAACAATTGTAATTTTTTGACACCTTTGTCAGTAGTGTTGCTCTCTTGGTAATTATGATAAGATATGCTGATAAAATGGTTTTGAAATACAAATGTAAGTTAACTGTGGTACCTACTGTGGAGTATAAATGAAGAAGGTGTTTCCAGAGGCACAGCTTGCGGATTATATCTCAGACTGATTTGCTTTTCATATAGTATTCACCAGTGTTGGCTAGTAACTAGTTACATGTAAACGTTTTACATAATTTAATTACAAAATAAATGTAACTGAAATCTGTTACAGTTACTGAGATTTTTTTTTTAATGTAATTAAATTACAGTTACTTATGAAAATCTTAACAATTACAAATGGTTTACAGCTGAATATTTTCTGTAAAAAGCTATGATATGGTCATCGCTGATAGCCTCGCGGGCAGTGCGCCAACATACAGCACCGTTGGGCGTCCCAAGTTCGAATTCCTGAATCGAGGACCTTTACCCCCCACCCTGCATCTCTCTCCCACTTCGCTTCCTGTTAGCTCTGATCTGTCCTATCATAATCAAGACAAAAATGCCAAATATTTTACAAAAATGTAAGCTAGGGTGTGTTGAATAACATTAATTTGTTGCTTTGCCTGTTTTGATGTTCACAATGCCTCCTGCCATGTAAAGGCTGTTTAGTAAAGTGATGCTGCTCTGATGCTTTTGATTGGTTCTCTGCCAGTTACATCAATCCACATTGCCACTGAAAGCTTTAGGCTACAACCTGTCAAAGAGCAGATTAACTGATACATTTGATTAACAAAAATGTAATTACAATACTTTAATAAAGTAATTGAACTAGTTACACTACTTATTACATTCTATAACCTATAACATTCCCAAAGTAGCCTTCCCAACACTGATATTTACCTGAAGATTTTTCATAGTTCTATGCTTGTAAAGGAGATGTAGTTATCGCAGCTTTTGCAGATGTTAGAATTGAACATTTTGAAGGCACCTTTGTACTGTATGAATACTTTTTAGGATGCATATATATTAGAGATGCACAATATATCAGTACCATATTGGTTATCGTTTATAATTGTAGGCCTTTCATTAAGCATACTTATTTCCCAATTGTTTTACATTTGAGATTACATTGCCATTATTCTAACACTTAAAGTTAGTCTTTAAAAGCTCTAATACTTTAGTAACAATGTTAAATGTAATGTTTTCCTTATCCAAAATAGTGTAGAATTTAATGACCGGCTATTTATTTGTTATTATTGTATCCCAAATTTACAGTGTTTAAATATCTGGATTAATATAAAAATCACATATAAGTGTTTATTACCAGATATCATAAATGTAACAAATTAAGAACCACATTTGAAAGTACCCACAATCTGATTTTATATCTGTCTATGCAACCTTTTACTTTGAAATACCACTTTTTGCAAAGAGACTCATTTGTTGAATTAATATTTGTTTGGGCAAGCTGAAAAGTCTTTTGCAACCACTTTTAAGCAAAGCCAAAAGTTACAGATGAGAAAGTAAGTCAAATACTAACTGGAGGGATTTCAGCATTTCACGCTCACAAGTCACAATACAAATATAATCCTGGGTTTCAAATGCAAAACCTCCGCACAGAAAATCCTCTTGTGTTACTTCTAGAGTTGGGACACATTTACCTTTGAATTGAGCGCTGAAACAGCAATCTGTGATGACGAACACCAAATACATGTTTTCAATTCCTTTTTGTTTATTCTCAAGCATTTATTGATGAGCCATGGTGGATTGAAATATAATTGCTTTTAGTTTTGTATTTATTTTTTCCCAGCCATGTCCTGCTATATTAGAAAAAATATAAATTTTTAGATGGTTGCAATGATTGAAAGAGGTGGGAAGATCCAACATCTGTTTGTGGATTTGAACTTGCTTCGTGCATATTTCTCCACTCCTGTGAAAAATCAAATGAACGCACTGACCCATTTTCCTTTTCCTCCCCCCCTCTCACGTTTCAGTCAAGCAGCGTTGTTCAAAAAGCAGAAAAACAGCACACTAACACAATGTGTGACCTCGAAAGTTTTCATTTAGCATAGGAATCATAACTGACCCAATAGCCTAAATACAGTTTATTAATATAAACTCAGTGTTAGTGTGGTCATCTCTTGATTAACAAGAATCAGGGGTCATTAAGACCATATGGAAGATTTGATGTTTAATTAAAACCTGTTAACCTGAACGAGGACGCTGGCGCTCTGAACGCTCTTTGTTTGCACATGTCATAGTTTACAAATAAATTAAATGAAACGGGACAAAATTAATCTTGACAAACTATATATCATTCTGAAGGTCTAAGCCTCATGCATTGAAGATAGATCGCTGTTTTTCGATGAAAAGCTTACAAGGAATGTATTTGCTAAATTTGTGTAAGCAGTACACATCAAACCATCCGTAATAAGTACATACCAGCTTTGTGTAATATTGAGTCACAAACGCATCCACTGCTGTAAATCACGGTTTAGTTGGAGAGGTAAGGGTCCACGGAACAACATCCCAATGAAGCAATAACGTTGTTATATGGATGTATATTCCTTTGTTTATGTCTCCTTTCTTCAGAGATAGTTATTGTTTGTATAGATTTGTATAGTTATCTGTTATGGAATAGCTTACGCTAAAAAACTGTGTCTTGGTTGTAAAAAACCACATGGTTTTGTAGTATACAGTGTTACACACAGAATGAGACCATCCCCCCAGAAAAAGCAGAAAATAGTTTATTTGAATTCTGGCGCTCTCTCGCGGGGGCTGTGACGCACGCGGTGACGTACCTGTCATCTGATGGGGGTGGAACTTAGCGATCGGCTTTTTGGACAAAATAACCCTTTTTTTTTTCAACATTTTTTATATATGTGTAAATGTGTTTTGTGGGGAATGTGACTGTATCTGTATGATTAGCATCTGTGTGGCTGATAATCAGCTGTGATTACTCTGACTGAATGATGGCTATCAGTATGAATGCTGATCGGCCGTTATGACTATATGGCCCATATCTGTATGATTATCATCTGTATTACCCCGCACATCAGTGTGTGATTACTGACTATTAACAGCAATCAGTGTGAATGTCTGGCCATATCAGTGTGCATATCAGAGTATGTACGTGAGTATGTACTACATATAAAGTAGTGATGCGTGGATGGCGGTTATATCCGCGGGCGCTGCGGATGATCCGCAGGTCGGGTGGGTCGGTAATAAATAATGCATTCTGATTATTTGCGGTTGGATAAGATAAATCATTAATGATGCTAATATTAACAAAATTTTCTAAATAGGCTACAGAAATCGAATAAAGTGTAAACTAACATATTAATAATAATAATTAAATAAATAATTATTAATAATTTGTAGAACTCTTCAATATATTTGTTAAATAAATATTTTTCCTCAAACATAGGGGTTGGGGGGGGGAGGTATATATAGTCTCAAATTTGTCATGGTATCTTCTTCAGATTTGAAATATAAACTCATGAGACATGTGCCTTTCAACCCATTACTTTTCTGGATTGCTCCAAGACTTATTTCATGTATTTTTATATGAAATACATTATTTTTTTCAGTAAGGTACACTTTTTTCAAGGCACTTCAGTCTCTATAACATGTTTATCTTTTGAGCATTATCAACTCTGGATGATGGATAGTAAAGCCCAAAGGGTCTTCTTTGCAAAGACACAAAAATTGTGTGTGTAGCATACTGAAGTCAGCAACTGTTATAATTTTAAGTTAGGTAGGTCTTTTTCAACAGTGAGTCCCAAAATGGGGAGTGCTGGCTAACAGGTTAAAGACACAAATTTTTCCATCCAAAAAATAGTTTTGTCATCATCTACTCATCCACATGTCATTCAAAACCAGTATGATTTCTTTTCAGGTATTTTGAATGTTTCAGGTGTTTTTGTCCCCATAATGAAGGCCAGTGGGGTTCAAAACAACACCATTGGACCCCACTGACATTCATTGAAAAAACAACAAGACTGAGACATTCTTTAAAATATATTTTTTGTGCTCCACAGTTCAACGAAATGAGGCAAAGTAAATTATGTCAGCATTTAAATTTTTGCATGAACTATGTCTTTAAGAAAGCATTTATGATCATGTGATCCTGGGTAATAATTCCTTGTGATTTATTTTCAAAGCTGAGGTTATTTTATTTAAGATATTATACGATTTAAAACACATCCACATGCATCCTGGGATTGTTAATACTCCACCATTGCAAAATAATTTAATATCCCCCTGTTGTCGCAGCATAGACGACAGTTTTTCTGTCCATTTCACCATCTGTGGAAAATCCATGTGACTCTTTTTTTCAGCCCCTAGTATTTTGTGCACTTGAATTAAAGAGCGTATGAATGCATGTATGCTGAAACAGGAGGGGGTGTTGACATGCTTCAACAGTGCCCTGAAAGTTTCCCAAAAGACTGTGATGAACAGCTGGGTTAACTAGGACTAGTGCCAGAGGTCCGGCCGGGGCCCTTCAGAGAACAGAGCAATTGAGCCACGCAAGACTGCAGCCCGGATGCCGGTGGGACTGAGAGGCAGAAAGCCAAAGTGTCGCTACCTTCATGCTGCTAGAGAAATGCGCTTTGTTAATATTAGTGGGATGTAATGCGTAAAGTGGCTCATATGCCGTAATAGCTTCATGTCATTGATTTGAAGTCTCGGGCTAGTTACAAGGTTTTTATTAAAGGCATAGTTCACCTCAAAACAAAAATTGTCATCATTCAAGTTTTTTTCAGACCTGTATGAACACACAAGACGGTGTTTTGAAGAATGATGGTTTAAAAATGAAAACTATGGCTGCCGTCAACTTTTTTGGTTACCAACATTTTTCAAAACTTTTTGTTAAGATAAGAAATAAACTTGGGTGAGTAAATGATGGCAGATTTTCTGTTCTGGTTTCTTGGTGTTTGTGCTGGTGGAATGAGACATATACTGTGGGAATATAAAAATGAACAATATCCATCTGTGTGGTCCTGTCTTCAAAATGTGTGGCCCTGGTTAACAAAAGACCAGAAATTGGAACAGGATTTTGAAGCTTTAGTACCTCTGGCGCTCTATGGGCCATGACTATTCATTCTTGTTGTCTCTTGGACCATTTAGGGGAGACTGTAAAGATGGGTCAGTAAATATCATCCAGTATTTTATGAAATAATGCATAAACGACGTCTGTGGATGAGTTATCATTATGTGAGCAGATCCGTATAGACTTGAATAGTTCTGAATAAAAATAACAAACCTGTCAAACCACATTAAGAGTGTTGTGTATTAGTTTGCTGTAACAGCACCATATTAATGTGCATTATTTAAATCAAATGAATGAATTCATCTCCTTTCTTCTCTCTTCTCTCAGGAGTTTGCTACCCTGACTAAGGAGCTGAATTTGTGTCGAGAGCAGCTTCTAGAAAAAGAGGAGGAGATATCTGAGCTTAAAGCAGAGAGGAATAATACCAGGGTGAGTATGTGTTTGTGTGTGTTAAAGTTACAGGACATCCTAATACAATCGGTACAGTCCAGACGGCTGTGTTTTGTCCCAGTATTTTGTTTTAATTGCTAAAAGTGAACGTTTAAAACTGAAAATCATACTTTTTCTGTCATGGAGCTGGAGTAGCTGCCAAGCAATATGATTTTTCTTAATTCTTAATCATAAATGTGGTGCTTTGCATTATTATCATCATTATAAATCAGCTATTGTTAGGATTATGTCCACTTTTGGGTCACTCAGCAAAATGAAAATTCTGTCATTAATTACTCACCCTCTTGTCGTTCCAAACCTGTAAGACCTTCGTTCATCTTTGGAACACAAATTAATATATTTTTGATGAAATTCAAGAGCTTTCTGATTTTCCATAGACGGTAATGGAACAACCATGTTCAAGGCCCAGAAAGGTAGTAAGGACATTGTTAAAATAGTCCATGTGACTCTTGAATGTTGAAGACTAACACGGAAGAGAAGTTTATTTTAGTTTTCTTTGCACAAAAAGTGTTCTTGTAGCTCAAAAAAAAGGTTGAACCACTGATATCACAGACTATTTTCTCGATGTCCTTAATACATTTCTGGGCCTTGAATGTGATGGTTGCATTGATGTCAATGGAGAATCAGAAAGCTCTCGGAAAATTCATCAAAAATTCTTAATTTGTGTTCAGAAAATGAAGAAAGGTCTCAAGGGTGTGGAACAACATGAGGGTGAGAAATTATTGACATAATTTTCATTTTTGGTTGATCTATCCCTTAAAATGAATCAAAGAATCGGTGAATCCTGAAAATGTGTACAATTATTATAACAAATGTCGATCACAAAATCAGCATATCAAAATTATTTCTGAAGGATTATGTGATTATGCTGAAAATTCAGCTTTGTCATCACAGAAATAAATTACATTTGAAAATAAATAGAAATGAAATAGAAAACAGTTGTTTTCAAATGTAATTATATTCCATAAAATTACAGTTTTTACTGTATTCATGATCAAATAAATGCAGAGTGAGCATAAGAGACTTTCAAATACATAAAAAAATGATCAAACCCAGACTTTTGAGTGGTAGTGTATGTTCTAGGGGTTGTGACGACTACACATTTCAGCAAATAGTTCTCCTGAAAATTAGTCTGTGGGTAAATGTTTATGTAAATGCTTCGCCATACATTGTGCCGCATCAGCGGTCTTTATGTTTCTGGCAAGGCCGAGGCTGCGAGATTGTGTGAATGGAGTGGATGTTCACACAGCTGAGATGAGGCGGGTGAGAAATGGAAGTGTGTATATCTCCATTGCCAGATTCATGCTGCTGCATTGTCATGAGCATTGCAAAAGATATTGATTTGCTTGTAGATTCTCTCAGCCCCTAGGCCACACTTGACTCGCTTCAGGGGAGATTTGCAAGAATTTTGCCTTGTACGATATGTGAGCCACCCAGATGAACTCAGACCATCTATTGTCGCAGTACCAGTTTGTTTCGCTTACAACATGATTTTCTAATGTAAAGCATCTAAAGCTGACTATATTTTAAAATTCTGAAAATGCACTGTGCCATTTCATGTTACTATGCATAGCTTATGAGTAGCAGTAATCACAACTGTACAAGCACAATTCAAATCATATTATCTAGAACGATAGTCGATAGATCTGTTAACATGTGCTTGTGTTTCTACTGTTCTTTAGCTTCTTTTGGAACACTTGGAGTGTCTGGTGTCACGTCACGAGCGTTCGCTGAGGATGACTGTGGTGAAGAGGCAGGCTCCTCCGCCGTCCGGGGTTTCCAGTGAGGTGGAGGTGCTCAAGGCTCTGAAATCACTCTTCGAGCATCATAAAGCTCTGGATGAAAAAGTGAGAGTTTTTTATTCATTTTGTCTTGTAATTAGGGCTGCATGATGTTGGAAAAAAATGACATTGGTATATTTTGTTTTCTTGTGATTATATATTGTGATTATGAAAAATACAGGAATGTTCACCAAATGACTTAAATAGTTGAATCATTAGTCGAGTGATTTTGTTGGAGAGTGCATCTGCATAGAAAATAATAATAATAATAATAATAATAAAATGATTTTACTAATTTTTTAAGTGTGAAATAATCAGATTCTGAAACACTGAATCATTAACTACCCATATGCAAATGCTGCACTTCACTTTAAAACAGTAAAGCTTACAGTATGTTTATTTAATTAAATCACAGCCATTGTGATTTGACAATCGACTAAGCTATAATGCGGAAAACATTTTTTTATATATATATCTCGCAACCCTACTTGTAACGTTTTAAAGACACAAATTAATGCTTTTCATTAATGCAAAGTCAGTCTGACTATGTAACATTAGTAATAGTTAATCACATGACTGGAATTGGAATGAATGCTGACAGGGCTTTGTTGGCATGTGTAAATATGGCTATTAAAGTAAAGTCTTTTCTTTTTGCACAGGTGCGTGAAAGGTTACGGCTGTCTCTTGAAAGGGTGACTACATTAGAAGGACAGCTGGCAGCCGCCACTCAGGAGGTACGGCCGTTGAGTGTGAGTGTGTGTGCGTGTGTGTGTGTGCGTGTGCGTGTGTGTGTGCGTGTGTGTGTGTGTGTGGTATGCATGCACACTGGTATGGATTTGCTGATCTCATTAGCATCTGTCCAGTGAGCACATGCCCCCCGCTGTCAACCCAAGCAGGAAATGCACGCTGCCTGTTTCCATCACTCACATGCTGCTGAGCGTTCAAGCATAGCCAATGTACTTGAAATGCTTTAGATTTACACTGATAACAAAAAAAGTATTGGTAACACACTTATTCACTTCACTTCTTCTAAGTGAATTCTGTTTTTATAGCCTATACGAATTGCCTATAGTGAATATGGATTTTTGTATCATAATTTATTGGTTTTAATTTTAGTCCCTAATTGGTCTCTATGTAGCCTAATTAATTTATTTAATGTTCATTTAATTGGTGATGTAAAATTTATGAATAAAACAAATATGAATTCCACATACCATTCATGTATCTTACATTTTAATATTTTAGTAATCAAAATACTTTGGATTTTACTAAAATGTAAATTATTATATATTTTTTAAGAATGCTCTCCCATTGAATAAATCTTCACATCATTCATAACTGTCTAGTACGGGTCAGTCACCATGTGTGAACACATTGACAAAAAGCTTTTTTTACGTCATCCGTTGAGTAAGAAGAGTCTTTGGCTGCGGCCTGCACTGCAGAGGCGGGATGTGAGGTGGCCTCTGGGTGTCATGATGCGGTGTTGTGGCCAACGGGAAGATTTTATGCTGTCTCAGTACAAACCGGACCTAATGCTGCGAAAGGAACTAAGAAAGTGGTCATCACCACTGTTAGGGAATTGACTTTGAAACTACCAGGCTATGAGCTAATTATAATTTGAAGTACTGTAGTTGAACTACAGTTAGGCTATTCACATTTTTTATCAGAACTGCACTGGAACAAAAACACTTTTTAAATGACAGTTTAGACTGACAGTGTCAAACAGGCAAATCTAAAATATTATAATTCGTGTAAAACAGTTTACAAAATAGAATTAAAGTTTACAAGTTTGAATTGAATATTAAAAGTATAGTTCACCCAGAAATTAAAATGCGTCATTTACTCTCCCTCATGTTGTACCAAACCCAAAAGACTTTCGTTCATCTTTGGAACACAAATAAATATATTTTTAATGTTCCCATAATTTTTTCATTCTTTGAAATTCTATGCAGCTGCAGTGACTGCAAATACGTAGCAACTCAAATATTTTCTCATTGTAAATAAAGAAGAAACTACTGTTAAAACTGAATGATGGGCATTTTGTAAAAATAAATAAAAAAAAGTAATTTGATTACTGAAATATTATAATGTAAGGTACAAATAATGAGTATGAATGGCAGGTGAAAGTTATATTTAGTGTTTAGTTTTTTTTCACAAATGTTGCATTAATTCAATTAGCAACACAAAATGAAAAAGTTACAAATATACATATACATATATGCTTAATTGTAATATTTTTACAATTATTTCAAAATAAATAATAATAAAAAATGTGAGGCTACATAGAGGCAAATCAAGGCCTAAAATTAACCCATGAATTAGGATACACACACACACACACACACACACACAAAAACATACTAATTCAAACTGATTCCATAGAATGAATGTGACTCTCCAGTGCTACACCGTTTAGGATGATCCAGTTCACCGAAATGAATAAAACATTCAAATCGGACCATTTAGGTGACGTGATTTATCCCTCAGCTCAGATACTAAAACAGCGACGTTGCATTTGGTTGCATTACTCGGACCAAATTGGTCCTTGTGGTGGATTATGTGTCATAAAACTCTTAAAACACAATCTGTCTTTCATCCCTTCCTTCCAAACCTGAATGTATTGTCCTCTTACCGGAGATAAAGAGACAGTACCACTGCAGATTCTTCACTCTATTTTGTAGTTGTCTTGAATGTTGCACTCGTGCAGTAGAGGGTTTTGAGGGATTTTTGTGAAGCGTGTCTCGTCAGCCTCCTCTAATGCTCTAATACAAAGGAGCTATAGTAAAAAAAGCCTTGTGAATATGTAAATCACATCTCTTCATCCAAATACTGGCATGCAAATGAATGTGTATATATTTTAATTGTCTTTTTCCAATTTTCACATTCAGTGGGTCTGATATGCGAGGATTCAAATGCAAATGTCCCACCAGTATTTCATTAATACCTTAATAACATGCAGCTTTTAAGCACAATGATAAGTTAATTCCTCAAAATGGGTAGTTCTTATAATCTTATCTCCCGCAAGACTCCTAGCCAGCCGTAAGAAGACAGGAACAGTGCTCAAATGCTATTAGGAGGAACACTATTAAATCCCACTATCACCCAAAGTGCACATCTTCATAATGTGCAATTGGAAAAAGAAGTGAAGAAGTGCATCATTGCCTCTGCTGTGCTTTGTGAACAGTAATCATGTGCTATGCCTCATTTCACGTAGCATGAATGTTGTGTGGTAGTGGTACGGTAGGTTAGTTTAACACATTTAACAACCTTTATAGAGTGACTTTGCTGCGTTTTTTGTTAACTCAGGTGGTCATGTTGAGACAGAGAAAGGATGGACAGACGGATGGGGATGCTGTGGACAGGATGGACAGCTCTAAACCTACATGGAAGGTACATGTGCTGTAGTTAAAGTTGGATAAGCATAATATGAATATTTTAATTTTGGCTAGTGCTTAAAATAGTCTTGTGTGATAAAGCGTCCCGAAGTGCGTTTCTACAAACATTTTCTAATAATGTTTTATATTTTAAGGGTATTATCACAAAGACACTTATTTTCATGGAACTTAAGGATCAGAAAGACTGAAAATAGTCATATAGAGTAAAACTACATTATGGCTAACATTATAAATGGAGGGAGAATTTGTTTTAAAAACTAAATGTATGATAAGACCTTTTAAAGCTAAATCTTTATTGGGACATTTTGTACATTATTCTGTAAAATATAATGTTCAGTTCTGACAATGCAAATGTCATGCCAAAGTAAACTATTGCTCAAACGTTTAGATTTATTTATTTATTTATTCAGTGGTTGGAAAGAAATAATACTTTTATGATATATGAATAACACAAATACTTATATGAATATAATAATAGCTTTAATGTTACAAAGAATAATCTATTTCAAATAAAACTTTTTTATAATGAAAGGAAAAAGACAAATGTATCACGGCTTCCACAAAATATTTGCAGCACAAATGTTTTCAACATTGATAATAAGAAATGTTTCTTGAGCAGCAAATCAGTGTATTATAATGATTTCTGAAGGATCATGTGACACTGAAGATGGCAGCAATGCCTGTTGAAAATTAAGCTTTGCCATCACAGAAATAAATAAAAATGTTAAACATTTAAATACAAAAGTTTTTTTTTTAATTGTAATAATATTCCTCAGTATTATTGTTTTTACTGTTTGCACAAATAAATGCAGCTTTGGTGAGCATAAGAGACTTTTAAACGTTAGTGTATGACCCCAAAGGTTTTAGCATTACTTGCACCTTGCAACAGTTTTTATCTGAAGCACTGGTCCAAAAGGGATCCCTCCTGCTCTCATACCTCTCTCACAGATGGTATTTTCTTCACTACTGAGAAATAAACTGCATTGATTATGCGCCAAGTGCTTTTGCCCTTCAACCTTCAGCACAGGCTGCTAAATTGTCTCCTGTCTCTGAGTGTGACTCACTTCTAGCAGTCAGCAAGCCAACAGGAGTCTGGTCAATCGGAGAATTGTGAATCGCTCTTAATCTTTGATGCTGTGGTTCATTGTTTAATTATCACCTGGTCTTTTATTTGTGTATGTGAAATGCTATTTATTGATTTTCTGTAGTAAGAGATTATTTTCAATGCGACAATATCGATTTGCTCATTAGTACAAAAAAATAGTTTGGGAGCAGCAGATATTAGATTGCGGTTTCATTATGAAAGTCTTTAAAGTCTTTCATTATGAAAGTCTTTAAAATAAAATGTACCCTATTTTCTGTTTCTATCTTTTCTAAATGCTTTTTATAAAGCTAATTGTGAAAAATACATCCATGTGCGTATTTATTTTATTTTATATATCAGATCTAATGCTATTTCAACTATTCATCCTGACTATAAAGGCGGATTTATTGAACATGCTTTTCTTTTCATGTTAATGTATTTCCTATTGAAACAGGAGGTTGTGGCAAGATTTAAAGGTATTACATTTGTATATACACTGAACAAAATTATAAACGCTTTTTTTTGCCCCCATTTTTCATGAGCTGAATTCAAAGATCTAAGACTTTTTCTATGTACACAAAAGACCTATTTCTCTCAAATATTGTTCACAAAATCTGTCTAAATCTGTGTTAGTGAGCACTTCTCCTTTGCCGAGATAATCCATCTACATGCTGATTAGACAGCATAATTATTGCACAGGTGTGCCTTAGGCTGGCCACAATAAAAGGCCACTCTAAAATGTGCAGTTTTACTGTATTGGGGGATCCGAAAACCAATCAGTATCTGGTGTGACCACCATTTGCCTCACCCAGTGCAACACATCTCCTTCACACAGAGTTGATCAGGTTGTTGATTGTGGCCTGTGGAATGTTGGTCCACTCCTCTTCAATGGCTGTGCGAAGTTGCTGGATATTGGCAGGAACTGGAACACGCTGTCGTATACGCTGATTCAGAGCATCCCAAACATGCTCAATGGGTGACATGTCCGGTGAGTATGCTGACCATGCAAGAACTGGGATGTTTTCAGCTTCCAGGAATTGTATACAGATCCTTGCAACATGGGGCCGTGCATTATCATGCTGCAACATGAGGTGACGGTCGTGGATGAATGGCACAACAATGGGCCTCAGGATCTCGTCACAGTATCTCTGTGCATTCAAAATGCCATCAATGAAATGTAACTGTGTTCGTTGTCCATAACATTTGCCTGCCCATACCATAACCCCCCTGCCACCATGGGCCACTCGATCAACAACGTTGACATCAGCAAACCGCTCACCCACATGACGCCATACATGCTGTCTGCCATCTGCCCTGTACAGTGAAAACCGAGATTCATCCGTGAAGAGAACACCTCTCCAAAGTGCCAGACGCCATCGAATGTGAGCATTTGCCCACTCAAGTCGGTTACGACGACGAACTGTAGTCAGGTCGAGACCCCGATGAGGATGACGAGCATGCAGATGAGCTTCCCTGAGACGGGTTCTGACAGTTTGTGCAGACATTCTTTGGTTATGCAAACCGATTGTTACAGCAGATGTCCGGGTGGCTTGATGCAGAAGATTTTGGAGGGGAAGATGCTGGATGTGGAGGTCCTGGGCTGGTGTGGTTACATGTGGTCTGCGGTTGTGAGGCCGGTTGGATGTACTGCCAAATTCTCTGAAGCGCCTTTGGAGTTGGCTTATGGTAGAGAAATGAACATTCAATTCACGGGCAACAGCTCTGGTGGACATTCCTGCAGTCAACACGCCAATTGCACCCTCTCTCAAAACTTGCGACATCTGTGGCATTGTGCTGTGTGATAAAATATATATATATTTTTTAAATATAAGGGAAGGTATACTCTGATGGCTACTATTATAATTTCTATAATTGTATTTTAATAGAACAAGAGCAAAACCTGTTTTGGTGGTTTTCTCCTGGGTGTTGTTTTAGCACCTGAAAGGTTGCGTTTCGTAATATTACACCTTCAGAGGAAGATAATGAAAATGCCTGCAGGCTTTTGCCAAACATACCTTTTTTTGTGATTTGTTAAATTTTAACAGAAATGTCTTAAATTTATAACAAATTTTCAGTTGACTTCAAACTGCATGTGTGATTAGTAACAATGAATCATATAGAGCTGGATGGAGAGGATGAAAGCAGACAGAAGTAGATTGCCAGAGACGCCAGACGTGGTCCAGACTGTGTGTCTCTCTGGAGAGCTGGCACAAGCCTCCCTGAAGGGCAAAACGGCTGATAATCCCTGTGGTTCATGGCTCATCAAATACTTGAAACAAAGTTTAGCCTGTCAAAGGCCGACATGGGTTTTTCGGCAGTCTCCAAGTAGAGTGACAGAGAGGGTTCTGCAAAATTTCTGATAAAGCCATGAAAGTCAAAGATCATAGCATATGAGGGTGTTTTAAGAATGGGCATTCTGGACCATGTGGACTTTTCATGTGGGAGTAATACTCCCATGAAACACATTTTTCTGTGTAATTTCCACCACATTTTAAATTATATATTGCATTTAATAGCATTTCCTGGTAAAAGAGTTTTGTAAATTGACACATTGTTTCATAAATAAAAGGCATCCTAGGTCTTTTAATGTATAATTTTATATCTGGCATTTAATATGTCCCATAATAATACTATTTTTTTTTTATAAATTATTTATTTATTTATGTGAAAACTATATTGAAAGTTCATATTTTGAAGTGTTTTTTGTTCAAATGTTTTTCAATATTCCAGTTGTTTCTTTTTTTTTTTTTTTTTTTTTACAATTTATCTTTCTTATAGGCAAAATTGTTGGATAATGCTGGTCCGTGACAAGGGTAAAACAATTAAATCAATCCATACAGATTTTTTACACCTTTTGAAAATATTTTACAGCCATTTGAAGTACAAATAATTGTTAAAGTGATAGGAAAAAGTATTTTGTTTTGTAAGTGGAATCTAATTGTTTAAAAAATGGTTTGTAGTTCAAGATAGTACCTACTAATGAAATAGTAGAATTATTATATGATTTTAATGAAAAAAGGGATTTAAGTGGTACTGTATTAAATCAGTATATATTGAGCATTTGCAAATGTAAATATAAGGGGTAAATGTTATCAAATGTGAGAGACAAGTAATTATAAATGAGTTGTCTTTGGCGGACTGCCTGCTGTACTGCTGAATCTCTGAGCTCTCTCTGAATAATTATTTTATTAACATCATGTCATTCAGTTTAATGCCGACAAACACATCAGTGCCAATCAGCATTACTGACATCCACAAACAAATATGGTCAAAAACATTTCAGAAAGGCCTTTGTAAAAGTCCTTTTGTCAGCTTTACAGTAGCGATATAGAGTCAAGCACCCCCATGTGCCCTCATTAAATGTGCCTATGTAATTCTCCTGTCAGCCCTGAACTGGATGTTTCAGTTTTGAGAAAGCAGACAGTTTTGGGGGAAAAGATCCATCTAACCCAGGTTGTATTTGTAGGCTGGAAAAATCACTAGTGTGGAGGTTTTAATTTGCTTAGCTGTATAAAGTAGGTGGATGAAATGCACGGTCACAATATGATGCATGCGAGAGAACCTCTGAACTCCTGAGGCCATAATTGCAGTCAAGCTGTTTAACTTGCTTAGTGTGTTCTTCAGACTCTGACTCAGCATTTTTTGCCACTCTGACAATTATTTAGAAGTTTATTTTGTCATTCTGAAACTCATTTGGGAACCTAAGTGGAAATCAGGGGGCCGATAAACAAGTTTTAAAGTTCTCGATAGGTCTCTATTGCATCACTAACATACCTTTGTGTTTTGTGACAGAGGCTTCCCAATGGCTCCATCGATGCTCATGATGACGCCAGCAGATGTCTGGAGCAGCAGGAACTCCTGGATAAGGCCAATAAGGAGCTGACCCAAAACAGAGAGCGGATCAGCGGCCTGACCAATCGCATGTCTGAGCTTGAGACGGAACTGTCTACCGCCCGCAAAGACCTGCTGAAGAGCGAGGAGCTGAGCACCAAGCACCAGAGGGACATACGCGAGGTTAGAATGATTGGGGAGAGAGGAAAGGGACAGAATGGGGACAGAGCAATGAGGGCTTGTCTCAGGGAAAATAAAACATCAGACAGTGAGGACATTTTCTGAACAGCTTTATATTTGCTGAAAGACAGAAGGTTGAAAATAATGCAAGTATGACTCATTCCTTGGCAAGGTCTAAAGATTTAGGTGTATTTAAAGGAGCTGTTCTCCCAAAACTAATTTACTTTGAAAACTACTATTAGTTATTGTGCCATGTGTATGTGTATATAAATATAAATATATATATATGTGTGTATATGAATATGTGTGTATGAGGACTTTGCCTCGTCATTTCAGGACACCAATGCACATCGCCTGTCATTCCAGTTATGGCTTTCTGATTAAAAATAATTATTAAATAATTATTAAACATTCACAGGTGAAGCATTCACAATGGGATCAATAAGATGCATGAAAAAATTCAAGATTATTTGTACAGCGCTTTTTATGATACAATCGTTTCAAAGCAACTTCACAGGAAATTAAAATAGATTTGAATGGTGCTTTCACACTAGTTCGGGTTCATTTGACGTCAGAGTTGGATAATGTGAATGCTGTTTTCTGTACTCAAATGCAGTTCTCCCGCATTCTTTTGAATCTTTTGAATCATTACAGTCACAACAATGTAGACACATGAGCTGTTCTGTGTTAACACTATGCAAACAAATCTAATTTTTTAAATCCATTAGTTTTGCCGCCTTCTGCATAAACGTTACCTAGCATTAGAGATAAACAGCTGCCCCTTTGATGACACTAATATACTGATGAACCAAAAAACTACCATGTAACACAGAACAGAACAGTAACACAATCCAGTGTGGGTAGGAGGTCGGATCAAATTCTAGTAAATTTAAATGTTATGCCGATTTTAATCAGTTCTATTGTTTAGATTGACTTTTTCACAAGTTGTTGTAGGGTTTTCAAACTTCCCAAGAGTTTTTGTTTTCTCTTACTATGTGCCTGTTCGACAGGCGATGGCACAGAAGGAGGACATGGAGGAGCGAATCACAACATTAGAAAAGCGTTACCTGGCCGCCCAGAGAGAAACCACCTCAATCCATGACCTGAACGACAAGCTAGAGAACGAGTTGGCCACCAAGGACTCACTTTACCGACAGGTACGCCAACCTTGAATCAGGCTTGTGCTGATTGGAAGTTCATTTCAAGTTTGAGCACTGTTGGTCAGTGCTGGTTGATGTCCCATAATGCAGTTGAGATGTTCTGAGAGTCATGTTCCATCTGTGCCTGTGCGTATGAAGGGCGCATGTTAGTCAGAGGGGGTTTAATTAGCTCTAAAGCAGCAGACTCATGCTAGAATCCTTCAGCACACTGTGAAGAGGCATGCTGGGAGGAAGCAGGTACCGCCCGACTGTTTTAATATCCAGATCTATCAGCTGGAGAAAGAAAGAGGATTCCCAACTGCATTGATGTTGGTGCCAGTTTGGACCGAGTGTTTGTTATGAATGCAGTGGGTATAAATATCTCAAAAGAGATGGATAAATCAAGACATCTGCTCTTGTATAGACAGCATGTGTTTTGTGTTTTTGTGCTCAAGGCAGGGATGTCGTTAGGGGGGACAACCAGGAACATTGATTTGGGTCCTAGCCCACTTATTGGGCCCAGGGAGAATTAGGCAGACCTAAAAAAAAAAATGTTGTCCCAGTCCATGTGAATATTCACAGAGCATATGAGAATGAAAAACTGCATTACATCACATTGATATTACATTGGTAGATGTACACTACCCTTAAAAAAGTTTGGGGTCAGTAGGATTTTTTATTTTATTAATATTTTTATTAATGAAAGATGCATTACATGGATTAAAAGTGGCAGTGATGACATTCATAATGTTACAAACAATTTCTAATTTCCACAAAATCATTAAGCAGCACAACTGTTTTCAACATTGATTGTAATAAGAAATGTTTCTTGTGCGACAAATCAGCATATTCAATTGATTTCAGCATTTTATAATTATTTCTGAAGGATCATGTGACACCGAAGATGGCAGTAATGCCTGCAGAAAATTAAGCTTTGCCATCACAGAAATAAATTACATTTTAAATTATATTAAAAAAGGAAGCAATTATTTTCATTAAAAATGTTTGTAAAATCTTTCACAATATTACGATCAAATAAATGCAACCTTGGTGAGACTTTCTCCAAAAACATAAATATCTTATGACCCCAAACTTTGGAACATTAGCATAATCCAAATTTTGACATTGAAACTTTATCATGTGTATGTATTTTGTGTGTGTTTGTACACTGGTGGTTTGTTTTTATGTGCACTTATTTATTTGTGTTGTATGTGTGCTTCCTTTTTTTAAATGTATGGTATGTTTTCGTTCACGTGTGTGTTTTGAGTACCTTGTAACCTTGTGTGTGTCTTACCTTTGTATCTCAATATGTATTCTCAATATGTATTCAATATGTATATACCGTTGTATCTGTGTATTCTTCTAAAATGGGGGTGTCTAAATGAATGTACACCCTCTGTTAGTCTTATTTTTGTGCTGTGTGCATGCACCGTGTCTATTTATCAGAGCGAGGAGAAGGTGCGACACCTCCAGGAATTGCTAGAGTTGGCAGAACAACGGCTACAGCAGACTATGAGGAAGGCGGAGACTCTGCCCGAGGTGGAGGCTGAACTGGCCCAGAGAGTGGCCGCCCTCACCAAGGCAAGTACTCCGTCACTTCTCCAGACAACAGCAGCAGAAAAGAAATGAGAGTATGTCAGTATAATACCCTCTGAGATGGTGATGAAACAAATGATAAGATAAAGAAGGGCGGAAACTGACATGAAAAGATTACACAGCAGGATTAGATATGAGATCAACAACATAAGCTGTTCAAAAGACTGTTTAGCCCACTGAGACATGATTTAGAGAAACATTTAAAAGTTATATGATGGGTCAAAGCCCAATTTTAGATTGCAGGTAAAATCTAACTGGATCATGGAAATCAGGAACACAAAAATGTTTAAAAAAAAAGTGAATTGCGTATTAGGCAGATGTAGATATCACTTTAAGAATCCTCGGGACGCCTAGTGGTGACAGGGTAAAGTCGTCAGAAACAAAAAAAAAAAAAAAAAAAAGTTGAACATGTCATATATCCATGGAAAGCTGAGATTCTTGTGATTTCAACTATGTAAACCATTTTAAGATACAATAAACACAGCATGTACAATCAGTGTCATTATCAGACCACTTTTTGTTGACATAATGCAGACATGCATGATAGTACAGACATACATAGGAATAACACAGTAGGGATGCAATATAACACCAATATAAGAAAAACACAAATTAAGTAATGTACTATGTACAGAAATAGAAATATAGGAAAAAAATGTATTTAAATGATAAATTATAAATATATATGTAATTTTAAAAGTGTACACATTTTGGATTCTATAAATAAATGTCACTATAATGTGTTTATGCTTCAGTTACTATGTGTCAGCAATTATTGACAGTGAATCTGGATGAGAAACTGAATAGCTCTAAGTGTAACCTTTCATTAGAGCCCAAAATGATGATTGTACATTAAAGCATTCAAGAATTACAGCATTGTATGTGTCACTGGTTACAAAGGGTCACTGGGAGTCTCCCAAGTGTAATTTTTTTGAAAGCTTCTAGACATAAAATTAGATAAACATGTGTAAAACACTAATTTTCGAATATATTGTTTATCAAATGGGAAATTTGGCTTGGTAAGGCTTCATTCTGTGATCCCAATGTATTTTCCAGTTCATACCTCCCAGCTATAGTCATCTGCAGGCTTCTATTTACAAAGAAAATGCAGGCAGAATTATTTTGTTCTTTTTTTAGTGTATTCAAAGTGCTATTATTCAATATCAGTAAGACTTACAGTGATTCTGACTGTTAAGAAACAAACCTCAGAGTGTCACCTTTCAAATGAGACCAACACCATGCATATCATCCAAATGACCCAAGAACAGCATGCTATTTACTTTGGGTATGCCTTTTTTAGGCGTTTTAGGCAAATTTTACAGGAATCGTAAAGGGATATTAACCTAAACAATTGACATATTATGCAAATGCCAACGATGTTTAACCAAAGTATGTGTGGTATAATAAATACACCCCATATTACATTAAATATGGTGCTTAGTTTTTAGTTTGATTTCAAGGCAATAGTTTTCATTTCATTTTTATTTTAGTCAATGAAAATGTTGAATAGATTTAGTTTTAATTCTGACTGACATTTTCTCAATAGGTAAATCACATTTGTGCTATTGTCTATATCATGCTAATAATCTTTAATATTTTGGCCCTATAGAGTTCATGGTACTATAGTTAAGATTGTTGTTTTCAATAAGCAATTTTGGTGGGTCTTTTCAGTGTTGGGTTTCCACTTGATGTCCACAGTAAAATCTGGATCTTGAAGCAAAACCAGTTTAGGATCACTTATTTAAAAAACTAAAACAAGGTCAGACCTGAGGCCTAGTGTCAGGCAACATGCTTTCCGACACATTGAGCTGTTGTGCTCATGTAAGTTTGAGTCTGGCATTATTTTTTCATCCTGTTTCAACCCTTTTCCCATCAGTTGTGTCCTTTCTCTTCTTATAAGTGTCAAAAAAGACTTTAAAAATACAGCTGTATTGTATATAATAAAGCACTCCATTGCATCAGACATCCACAGGTAGAGCTGATATTTCTCTTCTACAGGCTTCCTTCTCCTTTTCTTGCCAGTTTAGATAATCCTCACTCTGTAGCAGTCACATTTCATCTGTACATCAACTGGAATTATGGATGACAATGTTTTTCAGAGGCAGCCAAATGTCTTGTAAGAGTGGCAGAGAGGCAGTGGGGTTTTGTTTATAGTCTCGCTAATGTAGTTAATTAAAAATGGCAATGTTTATCATTCTCAGTCAGTGGCATCCTGTCATACACATCATGCTTCAAATAATACAGATGCCTGACCTTAAACCAGATGCAGACTTTCACCTTCCTAAGATCCTATTTATATGCCATCACTGGGCTATAGAGAAACTGAATAATACGATATCATGCACACAAAAAAAACAATACTTTGATGTCCCATAGCCTTATTTTCCTTTTAAATATGGTATTTGAAAACAGATTTGACATGTTTCTGTGACCAGTAAATTCAAGCATTTAAATCTAAATCTCTTTCTTGTTAAATGTGAAGTGTCTAATCTGTGAAGGTTTTAGCCCCGCTGTTGCTCTTTATACTAATGTCAGTGTTTCCTCTAGGCGGAGGAGAGACATGGCAACATCGAGGAGCGTTTGCGCCAACTGGAGGCCCAGCTGGAAGAGAAGAACCAGGAGCTGGGCAGGGTGAGGACTGGGTTGGGGTCACGACACCAAAAGAAAAAGGGATGCCGAGTTTGTCACTGAATGAGTGAATGTTGGATAGAGGAAAGATGAGTTATGAGGGAGTGTGAAAGTGACTTTGGTTCATTACGCTGTGTGTGTGAGTGTGATTTTGATTTGATTAAGTGCACATAAGAATTAACAATATAACCAGTGTTTTTTTTGTGTGAGTGTATGCGATTGTTCATATTCTTGGCCACAATGTCAACACAAAACTTGAAATAACACACATCAGATGGTTCCTATGAGGGAAAAGTAAATACACAACATATCAAACTGTAAATGTAAAACGGTAAATGATTTGCCTCAGTGTAATGTTTGTTTGGTCATATCGTCCCTAGCAGTTTGTATTACACATACTTCACACTTCAAAATAGTTATATGTGTTTACATTAGGTAACATGAACCTGAGCATGAACTTAATAATCTTAGCTTACTGTATATTAATTTCAACATTTACTAATACATTATTCAAATACAAAATTACATTAAATTTAATGGACCTTTATTAATTAACATTAACAAAGATTAAAATATTGATTTATATATTTTGTTACCATAATGGATTCTAAATATATTTTTAATAATGAATCATTTAATTTAAGAAATAATATTTATATATTAAATATATTTTAATATAATATATGATAGGAAATTACAATCCGCACTCACGAGAACAGTCTTGAATAGATTGATGAATAGACACAATAGTGTATCTTTTCCCCATCAGTAATGAATATTAAATAAAACAAAAAAGAAGACTGTTCTCGTGAGTGCGGATCATCATTTCCTATGCTAAGTAACTTAACAGATTGACGCGCCAAAATAAAAAGATCAAGTAACGAAAGAGCGTGGTGCAAATGACATTGTTGGAATATTATATAATATAATAATACTTTTATATTAAATATATTTTAATATATAATATTTAATATACACTTTTTTCACTTTTAACAATAGAATAGAAGTCAATGGACATGTATATCCATAATTTAATGACAATGTTCTTTTATTTTAAAACCATAAACATTTTTGTTTGGGATTCAGGGTTAGAATATAGTTATTTTTATTAGATATCAATAAAAACAATACAAGTAGATGGTCCGAATTAGAAAATGAAAGTGTGTTAAGTAAGACTATTGTTGCACAATAGGTCTTGACCAGGCCTGCAGGCGGTGTGTTCGACCTCACTGTAGGGACTCCATGGCCTGCCCGCTCTCATTAGCCTGTGCTGCTCTGTGTCTTCTTCTGTTTTTTACACACACAACAGAGGCAAACAAAGATCGATAGGCTAGCACTCCTGTACAAACACACTCACACACACATGCTGCTGCTCTGAGAATATGGGACATTTTTTAGCTCATCCTGCAGATGAATTTCTCCACCCCCAGTGAGAGCAGAGCTGTAATTGGCTGCTATATTTGGATTTTGAATAATTCATGCATGGTTAATTTCCTTCTGCGTGTGAGCTGATGGTTGTGATGACTTAAAGCAGTCAAAGAGTGTCCTTATCCTCCTTCAGCCTTAATTAACCCTTGAAACTTACACCTCAGACTGGGCTTGAGATCCTGTTCTTTCCTGACAGTCACAATGCTCTGGGTTGA
This sequence comes from Gymnocypris eckloni scoliostomus, assembly GCA_027564155.1. Lineage (NCBI taxonomy): Eukaryota > Metazoa > Chordata > Actinopteri > Cypriniformes > Cyprinidae > Gymnocypris > Gymnocypris eckloni. Next base: position 12,442,869 of record CM050431.1, read on the forward strand.
ATACATTTTAAAGACCATTGCCACCAAAAGAAAATTAAGATTTTGTTGCCAGGCAACTGAGTGCCCATATCACGCCGCAACTGTGTTTAAAAGTCATCACCCCTGCATTCAGCTACAAAGACTGTCATTATTCATTTCCTTGAGGGATTATCACATAATGCACACTAAACACCTTTAGAAATATGTGAGAAATGAGTTGTAAATGCTGAAGCAAAATGGGAACTCTCAAAGGCAGCTATGTGTTTTAATATCATGAACCTGACTTAAAAAATCAGATATAAAACTCTTAGAATGTGATGACAGTGCTTCAGGGTGTACTACTGCCCTCTATTGGTTCTACTGTATGTAGATTATCAGAAAAACAAAGTTCCAGTCTAGTTGTACTCTTAAATAAAGGATGTTTTTCATACTTCCTTTTATCTTCTCTGTTCGCTGTCACTCTTTCTCAGGCTCGGCAGAGAGAGAAGATGAACGAGGAGCATAACAAGCGTCTGTCTGACACTGTGGACCGTCTTCTCACAGAGTCCAATGAACGGCTTCAGCTGCACCTGAAGGAGCGCATGGCTGCGCTGGAGGACAAGGTACAGATTTTACAATACCCACCCGCACATCCTACTGTACACATTTGACCATTTGCTCAGGAGATGCTCAAATAGTATTGAGGCAGACACAGACAGGTCTGACAGGTTCCCCAGGCCTAATTACAGCAGATCTCAGATTTACATGCACTTCACCAAAAATCATAATATATTAAGGGCTGTTTTGAGAAAATATAAATATTTGTTTATAATACTTATTTTTTTTAATTATATTATTTAACATTCAAAAATGTAATGTTAAAAGAAAATGTTTTTTAATTACATCAGCATTGGCAAATCATTTTTTATTGTTGCTTTTTTCTTTGCTTAATGAACATAATTACAATAGGGCAAGAAAAAGAACATCTTAAGAGCTCATTAATTAAAAAAATATATTTAAATGTTTTATTATTATTTTATTTGTAAAATTCATTTTCTTAATGCATTGATTCATTTTCTTAATCTTATGAAAATGTTTGAATTATTATTTAAGTTATTTACATTATATATTATTTAAATTATTAATGAATTAATACAAATAATTTAAGATGAATATTTCTGTACAGATTTACTATCTGCTTCATCCTAGAGCGTCTGGAAATTGCTTGTGAAAAACAGAGATATTAAGGTTCTGCTTGAATGAATAGAACCCAGTCCTTTTCTCTTTTGAGCTGTAAGCTGAGATGACAGAAGTGGCCAGATGTGAAGGGACAGGCTGAAGCACCACACATAGAGAGAGAATGTACAGGCTATCTTTGGCACAACATGCTGCTTAAAGCTTATTCTCAACTTTGTTTCGTTTGTTTTCCCCATTCCCTTGTCAAGAATTCACTCATCCATGACCTGGAGAATTCCCAAAAACAAATGGAAGAGTTCCATCACACCAGGGTACAGTAGCACTGCTCATTAATATCACACAGATCTGCAGAAATAAAACTGCAATAGCCAGAAGTGTTGCAGTGTTGCAGTTTCAAGAGATACCGAGGAGCATAACATGTCCATGGGCATTTCTTAATTAACATCAAGTGTTAAAGATATTTGTATGAATGTATACAGAAGTGTGTAAGTGTTTAACCTGTAGATGGTCTCCATTTATTTTATGTGTTTTATTATTTTTACTTTGGCTTTTGTAAGTACATTTTATAATGTCCTGCAATGTGAAAATTTCCTTTTTAAAAGTGCACATTTCTTAAAAAATATATAAACTAATATTCAAATGTTTAACGTTGGTAATATTTCGTATTGTTTTTACATGTATTGTTTAAATGTATTATTATAGTTTTTTGTTTTACATGTGCTTTTTTTTTTTACATTTGTTAACATTTGTGTTGTTAATTTTTCAGGATTATTTGCTGAAGAGAAAGTTCCAAAGAACAACATTAATTCAAAAATAGAAATCTTTTGTAACTTTATAGATGGCTGTACTCTCACTTTGATCAATTTAGTGCTTCTTTGAGGAATAAAGTATTAATTTACTTTCAAAAATCTATTCTAAAATTAGTATGATCTTATTTTGATCTTAATTCATTTGAGTTCATAAAAGTGGTTTTCATAATAATGAAAGAATTGAATAATCAAGTTTTTTTTGGTTGTTTAGGAGAGGCTTATTGGGGAGATTGAGAAGTTACGGGCTGAACTCGATCATCTGAAGCGCAGGAGTGTGGCATTTGGAGATGGAACATATCCTAGGTGACATCCAGATTTAAAAGGATTATAGTATTTTGTTATGTAAAGTTTTTATTTGCTCATTAAAAGTGATGTGCTAAGTAAGCCTCTTTCTCTGCCTCTCTCTGTTGACCCGGTCTTAGGTCTCATGTTGGCAGTGCCACAGACCTGCGCTTCTCAGTGGTGGAAGGTCAGGGAGATCACTACTCCTCCACAGGGGTCATACGACGGGCTCACAAAGGTCGACTGGTGGCACTAAGGGATGAACCCACCAAGGTGTCAATGTCACACCTACTGTACATCGCCATCTGTCACTGTCATAAACCAAAACTATGTACTGTACTGGTATTATTGTAGTCACTGACCAACCTTGGCCTTGTAAACTAATTTCTCCCTATTCTTTTCTTTTGCCTCGTTGGATGTGTTCGTTGTAAGTTCCGGCTTCTCTAATCCACTTCACTAATGTTTAGAACAAATCAGATCTTACTGAAACACTATTATCTGGAAGCCTGATTTGTAATCCTGATCCATGTCTTTATTTCCAGATCCTGCCGATGGTGGAGCAGGATTGGGATCGCTCTCAGCCTTCCAGCTTGCGAGCCAGCCGTACTCACCTGATGGGAAGCGACTCTGAGCTGTCGGACCTGGACGATGAAGACCGTGATACCATATTCAGCTCAGCCGATATGCTGTCTCCCAGCGGGCACTCAGACGCCCAGACACTTGCCCTCATGCTGCAAGAACAGCTGGATGCCATCAATGAGGAGATCAGGTTGGGACTTTTAAAAGTGACAATATGGAAATCTTTTTTTGTGATTTTTGACACCATGTGACCATCCGTATTTATATATCAACAGCTGTTTGGTATTCATCATTGTGATGGGGGCGTTGTTACTCATTTAACTTGTGAAGACATTAGCCAATCAACAGAAGTCATTTGCATAAGTCTAAAGATAGGGCTATTGAAGATAGGCTGTTTCATTTGTTTTTGGTGGGCGAAACAACTAACATTAGAAGGAATTTATAATTAGTGTTGCATATAGGCTCTTTAACTTACTGATAGCTTAAATACCTACTTAAAAGAGTAGAAAAGCACTTTAACAGTTCAGGGTTACTCTTTACAATAATTGCTTTAGTACATGAATGCTTCAAATTCGACTTGTGTGAAATCTAATCATGTGCCTCAAGTATATCAGCTTAAATCCTTAAAATGTCCTGTTCAATTGTCTTATTGATCCAAGCTTGTGCTCTAAACCCATGCTTTGTTGAACAGAGGCTTCAGACGGGTGGCCAGCTGCAACCAGAGCTAACTTTCTTCTCAAACTCAATGACCTTTTTTTGATTTCAGAATGCATTGACCCAGCAGGCAGATAAAAGAAAACCTGTGTGGCTTTGTCCTCTGGCGGCCAGCAGATATAATTAGAACGGTAACAGAAACTGTCAGGCAGGCCAAAAACTTCATTCAAAATCCAAACAGTGCTCTGAAGCTCCTGATACCGAGCTGTCTGGATTCTTTTCAGCAGCACAAAGTGCTGGAGGTGGAACATCTGTCATATATGACAATATTTGTGAGTCTGTAAGTTGAATCTGCCCATCACACAGATAGATTCTGAGTTGTGGATGAATATAAATGCCAGACAATAGCAGAGCTATCACCTGAAATGTGCAGCAGTGTGCAGAAAGCAATGTCTCATGACCTGAGCTGTGGCTGAAACTCATGAAGGTTCAACAGCTTATACTTCCACTGCATGAATATTAACATATATCAACAGTAAGAGGAGTCCTAGTGACATTTTCTTTAAGGGCTGAATACATAATGCCCTATAAAGCTATTAGTAGTGCATTTTATGGTTTTACCATTAATTCTAGCCACCGTTATAATGTATTGTATGTGCAGCATAGAATATATTGATAGTCAAGTTTGCGCATAAGTGGTGTGCAACCAAAATAAAAATTGCGCTGTTTAAATAAGTTCAGATCATTAATTTGCCTACCGACATGATTGACAGCTGTTAATGCACAATCACCATTTTAGATCGACTAACTGTAATACTGTATGAGATGTCAATTCAAACTAAACGCTTACATCTAAACTATGCACTGCTGGTTTCAGAGCTAAACGCAGTGAACAGTGACTAAAACCGGCAGTACATATACCTACTTCCCTTGCAGATCTCAGGATCTCAGGATAAAGAAAAAATGTCAAATGTAAATATTAGCATTGTTTTTTTAATAATGTTTTTATCTTAGAATATAATATTACCACACTGCATTTATTATAAAAAAATGAACTAAATAAAGTGCAGTAACACTATAATTACTATTATTCGTTTTTTTTTATAGTCATATTTAATGGGTCACACTGTCAGACTTTGTCTTCCTTTTCCTTGTGTTTCCACACCCTTATATGGTCCTTCCTGTTTCCTGTCATTAGTTCATTCATCCCCATCTGTGTTTGATTTGCTCCTCACCTGGTGCTGTTTCCCGTGATTGTTATGTGTTCATAAGCCCTGAGTTTTCCCTGAGTCTTTGTCCGTCAACTCGTCTATGTGGTAGTGTATCCTGTGTTCTTCATTAAAACTCTGTTTATTTACCTTACCTCTCGTCTCCCGTGTCCTTCCCGCTACACGACCGTGACAGATTGACGGACCCAAAAAGGAAGATGGAGGAGCGCCGCCGCCGCCCACAGCTGATCTTGGTCTGCCGTTCGCGGGGTTCCTTCGACGCCGCCCGCGGCTCGCCCAGCCCACCATCTCCCCGCTGCGCGGAACGCATGCCCGAGCCCACCGCTGACGTAGAGCCGGAGCCCGCCACGACCGACGAGCCATCGCCACTCGGAGCGACAGTGCTGAGGATCGACGCGGAGCCAGAGCCACTGACGTCAGTCAAGGTGCGAGAGCCGGCAACAGTGTCTGCCACGTGGGAGAATGTCGCGGACAGTGAGAGCGTGGAGAAAAGCTCCGCCCCCTGCATCGTGGCTGAGGGTGAGCGGATTAAGCAGCTGGGACTGCTGGACATAGAGGAGGATCTTATAGACTGGGAAACTGATCTAGAGGTCGAACTGGCCCCTCTCCACTCTCCGTTTCCTCTGCTGGTTCCGTCCAGCTTACCGTTGCCTCCGCGGTTCCAGTCCAGCTCACATTCCTCCCCGCTGCTTCCGTCCAGGTCCGCGCTAGCCGAGCGCCCTCCAGTGCCTGCTCCTCGCCATCGCCCTCCGGTGCCTGCTCCTCGCCAGCGCCCTCTCTCAAGTTTCTCAGGTGCTCTCAAGTTTCCCCGCTGGTTCCGTCCAGCACTCCAGAGCACCCACGAGAGTCAGCGCCACCCGAGCGCCCACGAGAGTCAGCGCCACCCGAGCGCCCACGAGAGTCAGCGCCACCCGAGCGCCCACGAGAGTCAGCGCCACCCGAGCGCCCACGAGAGTCAGCGCCTCCAGAGCGCCCCCAAGAGTTGGTCCCATCCAGCTCACCTTTGCCTCCGCTGGTCCCGTCCAGCTCACCTTTGCCTCCGCTGGTCCCGTCCAGCGCCCCTTCTGCGCTTCGGCGCCCCGAGACTCAGCGCGACCCGAATGCCCGCGAGTCAGCGCTACCAGCGCCCACGAAAGTCTGCGCTTCCAGGCGCCCCCAAGAGTTGGTCCCATCCAGCTCACCTTGGCCACGCTGGTCCCGTCCAGCTCACCTGGGCCTCCGCTGGTCCGTCCAGCTCACCTTGGCCTCCGCTGGTCCCGTCCAGCTCACCTGGGCCTCCGCTGGTCCCGTCCAGCTCACCTTTGCCTCCGCTGGTTCCGTCCAGCCCACCTTTGCCTCCGCTGGTCCCGTCCAGCTCACCTTTGCCTCCGCTGGTCCCGTCCAGCTCACCTTTGCCTCCGCTGGTCCCATCCAGCTCCCTTGGCCTCCGCTGGTTCCGTCCAGCTCACCTGGGCCTCCGCTGGTCCCGTCCAGCTCACCTTTGCCTCCGCTGGTTCCGTCCAGCCCACCTTTGCCTCCGCTGGTCCCGTCCAGCTCACCTTTGCCTCCGCTGGTCCCGTCCAGCTCACCTTTGCCTCCGCTGGTCCCATCCAGCTCCCCTTGGCCTCCGCTGGTTCCGTCCAGCTCACCTTTGTCTCCGCTGGTCCCGTCCAGCTCACCTTTACCTCCGCTGGTCCCGTCCAGCTCCCCTTGGCCTCCGCCGGTCCCGTCCAGCGCCCCTTCTGCGCTTCCCGAGCGCCCCCCTGAGATGGGGAGCTTCCCCAAGAAAATTTTGGGGGGGGGCTACCCTCCATGGCCTCCCAAGCTCCCCGATCCGCCATGGCCTCCCAAGCTCCCTGCTCCGCCATGGCCGCCCGAGCACCCTGCTCCGCCATGGCCGCCGGAATCCCCGGATCCGCCATGGCCGCCGGCTCCGCCATGGCCGCCCGAGCACCCTGCTCCGCCATGGCCGCCGGAATCCCCGGATCCACCATGGCCGCCGGATCCGCCATGGTCGCCGGAGTCCCCGGATCCGCCGTGGCCGCCTGAGTCCCCGGATCCGCCGTGGCTGCCTGAGCCCCCGGATCCGCCGTGGCCGCCTGAGCCCCCGGATCCGCCGTGGCTGCCTGAGTCCCCGGATCCGCCATGGGTCCCGGAACGGGCACCGCCCTGGAGGCCACCTGTCCGGTCTCCAGGTCCTTGAGGCCTCCAGAGTGCCCACCCCCCCTCCCCTTTCGATGTCGTACGGCGCGGGACGCACCTATTGGAAGGGGGGGGTAATGTCAGACTTTGTCTTCCTTTTCCTTGTGTTTCCACACCCTTATATGGTCCTTCCTGTTTCCTGTCATTAGTTCATTCATCCCCATCTGTGTTTGATTTGCTCCTCACCTGATGCTGTTTCCCGTGATTGTTATGTGTTCATAAGCCCTGAGTTTTCCCTGAGTCTTTGTCCGTCAACTCGTCTATGTGGTAGTGTATCCTGTGTTCTTCATTAAAACTCTGTTTATTTACCTTACCTCTCGTCTCCCGTGTCCTTCCCGCTACACGACCGTGACACACACAAAGTGCAGTGTGAGCACCAAACCAAATCTCCAGGTGCTCTCATGACCAGACTGAAAAATCTATGTGCACCCCTGTACACAGCCACTCTTGGCTACACTTTATGCACTTATAATTTATTAGATGTAAGAAAAGGCATAAAATTGAGTATTTTGTAGGTTTTAATTCATTATATTATTTAAAAGTATAACTATAAATATGGATAAATGGGTAGCCAACATTAAATAGATCAAATAGATCATTAAATATATGATTTATAGAGATGATTTTAATAGAGATTTGAAGTGTACTCTACAGAGAGTACCGTCTGGGGATGTTTGTGTGTGTTTTATGTAGGACTTTTACATTTTTGCCGTCCAGGTGTTAAATTTCTCTCTTCTTCGGTTTCAGAATGATCCAGGTAGAGAGGGAATCAGCGGAGCTCCGGGCCGATGAGATCGAGAGTCGAGTAAACAGCGGCAGCATGGACGGCCTGAACGTGACACTGCGGCCACGCTCCTCCATCCCCACCTCCGTCACTGCCCTCTCTCTGGCCAGTTCATCACCTCCCGTTAGCGGCCGATCCACACCCAAACTGACGTCTGGTTCAGCGGCCCACGAGTTGGGCATCATGACCCTGGTGATCCTTGCTTCACATTGAAATGCTTTTATTTTGTGTTAACCCCGTTAAATCGCCTTTTTCTAACACTCACGGCACTTAATCATCTGTCACCTTGCATCTTCCTTTGTCTCTTTCTTCCTGCTAACACTTCAGCCTAGTGATTTAAGGAAACATCGCAGACAAGTGGCTGTAAGTGTGTCTTCATCTCTAAATGACTAAACTGAAGACTGGATTGCTTGTGCTAATTAAGTGTGGGAGCATTTTAAATGATTTGTGTTCAGGGTGTGTGGGAAATGTCATTTGTTGTTTTGTGAGAGGCGATATTGTGATATTTTGTTTGTGTGGTTTTGTCCCAGTCTCCTGTGGAGGCCCGAGAGGACAAGGCCACGATCAAGTGTGAGACTTCGCCCCCTTCCTCCCCTCGCGGTCTCAGACTAGACCAAATGAACTTCGCTCAGCTAACAGGAAGCCTTGAGGATGGCCGGGGGTAAACGCACACACACAAATCCACAGATGATCACGTCTCAGGTGTTAATAGATCCTTCACTGATTGAACTAGATGAGACATAATTTTCCTAGCAGGCACAATTGAGGACAGATGAGAGTTTGTTATAGGCAGAGATTCTCCCACATACACACAACTGCTCTTGAGACTATGGGTGTATAAACTAGTTCATTACTGTCAGCTTGCCAAGTCATGTGTGACCCACATTTGTTCTGTAATACACCTCTAGGTGTGACACGCGCAGTAAGAATTGTGAGTAGATAAGTAGATAACTTAAATATTTGAAAATAAGCTGATTAGTGTTGGTAAAAAAATAAAATTGTCAAACTAATTCACATGTATTCATTTAATCTCTTCAATTACCTTCTGCAGGTCATTTGCTTTAAAATTGAAATGTTATTATAATTTACATTACCTGCTTTCAGTTTAAACTTGTATATTCTCATAGTGGAACAAAATGTCAAAGATGCTGTTTTGCATAGAGCTTTTCCAAAAATGCTGCCGTTTAAAATGTTCTATTCCTCAAATAATCCTGAACAAATGTATCACACAAATATTAAGCAGCACAACTGTTTTCAACATTAATAATAATTTGAAATAATAAATGCTTCTTGAGAACCTAATGCAAATTATTCAGCTTTGGCATCATGGGAATAAATTACGTTTTTAAATATTATGAAAATATAACTTTTTTTCTGTTTCTATATAACGTAGCCTTAATTTGCATATGAAAACTTGCATCAAAAGTACAAAAAATGTACTGACACTAAACTTTTGAACATTAAGTATATAATTTATTTAATAAATAATGTAATACTTTATATAGACAATTAATAATATTTATAAGATAATATATTGTTGAGAATATCATGTATATAATTGATCATATGTTATGTCATGATTTGAACCTAGGTCCACTTTTAATGCTAAATAAAAACATAAAAAATAAAATCACTATAGACTGACTGATACAAAGAATTTCTAAATGATTTTCTGGTGGGCAGCATCAAATTTAGCTATCATGCTGTGGTTTTAATTATGTCGTTCCAGATGTTCTCTCTAGAGTATCATCTACTATTCAAGCTCTGTCAGGGTTTAGCTGGTGTGATGTTTTTGTTCGGCAAAATTTAATGACGAGCTACCATGGGTATTGTCGAATACAAATCACACTTTGTAGTCTGACTAATTTAATTCAAGTAAGACTTTCTGAAGGTGTCCTGCACACTCAGACTAATACACATTGATTTGAATCAAAGCAAGAAATCACACCTGATGTGCTGTTTTTCAGTCTCTCTCTGTCCTTCCTACTTCCACATCACTGCTGGGGAGTGAAAGTGCATCTCAGAGCCGCCCAGCTCCATCACGATTTAATGCTTTACACAAATGTGTGGTGATGTTAGGGGAGGAGGGATTTCATTACGATTGAATTGGCTTCGATAGAACCAAATAAGAGTGCAGGAATAACTAAGCATTTATCAGCAGGGCAGGCAGTTCGTCTGATTAAAAGAATACCAAAATAAGTGATCCGGCATGTTATATAGTGTGAGGTGTTGTTCACACAGGACAGGTTGTTGTGTTCTGTCTTATGTACACATATTTCGTGAAAGTTCACATTTCTCAAATAGTGTTATAGAGTTCTTGATTTTAGTGTGACTCTAAGCGTTCTGTAAGGATCCACCTGCTCCGTGTTCACCATTTAAACATGAACATGTAGGAATCTAGCACACTGTTGGGAACACTCGGCAAACAACATCGCCACGCATCATTTACAGTCGGGTTCTTAGCAGAGAACACGCGGCTATTAATAATAATTATACTCATTCCCACAGGTTCCGACAGAATGCATCACATTTGCGTGCTTTTGATTCTTGAGCTCACTCACGCTCTCTCTATTTGTGCGCCCACAGATCGCGATCAGGAGACAGCTTTTAATAATTATAAGGGAGTTTGCAAATGTGATATATTGATTTAATACAAAGATCAATAAACAAGTACATGATTTTATTCTATTTCATCAACGAAAATAGTTCAAAATAAAGTAACAGCTGAGCCGTTGTGCATCTCTAAAGCAAATTTATATGTAAAACATTAATGTCCACATGAATCTATGAATGTAATTGCACTCATGCCACCTCTGAGCCTCATTAAACGTCTGAAAATGAGCATTACACTTTTGTGTTCTTCTGTGCCAAATTATACAAATAATTGTTTTATTAATACTAATTTCATGATTGGTAACTTATTTGTCATATTGTACTTATTCTATTTTTAAATATATTTTTAAAAGCTTATAAACATACATTTTTGAATTTGAAGTAGATGTAAATGATGCTATTGCAAAGGTAAAAATAAAATACCCCTGTAAGTCACTTTAAAGTCAAACGTCACTCGTATTCGAAGGCAAATTTTTATCAGAATTTTTTTATTGATCAGAAGGTATTCCTATGTTTTTAATTAGGAGGACAAGCGCTCCTAATTACAAGAAAACACAGCTCTTAAACTGTGTGTGTGATTGTATCCGTATGGCTGTGGAATGGGGTTTCGAGAGAAATATTTTCAGTCAAAATATTTTCTTTTGCTTTAACCCTGTATTTAGTGTGGACTTTTCTACACTTCCTCATCATGACACTAAAATATGGCATTCTAAGTCAATCTACTGCAGTTTTCCTCAGTCAGAAAAAATGTGGTTAACACCGGTCATGCATGAAAAAAATAAATACCGTCATATACCGTGAAACGGTATAATTTAGAAAAATACCGTGATACAGATTTTTGGTCATACCGCCCAGCTCTATTTCAGATACATGTCTTTATCTTTTGTGTCAGGTCTCACTGTTTTTAAAGCATTTCCCTTCACCCTGGCAGTTATTAAGGGCAAAAATCCTTGCCACTATTACTGTTTCTATTCGACTGCAGTTTCTGCCTCCACATTGCAGCACTTCTCATTTGCATTAGGTTAAATTCTGCTCAACTTAGTTTTGCTATTGATAATAGTTTCTAACGCCACCAGAAATTATGAAAAATCAATGACTTCCAGTTGATATGTCACTACAGATGTCATTGCAAACATCCCTTAAAGGGCTAGTCCACCCAAAATTATTTTATTATTTACTCACTCTCATGTCAATCCAAATCTGTAACTGTTTTTTCTGTGGAACGCAAAATAAGATATTTTGAAGAATGTTGGTAAACAATGTTTTGGTTCTCAATGACTTCCACTGAATTTTTTCAAAGAGAGAGAGAAATACGGGTTTGAAATGTCATGAGAGTGAGTAAACGATGATGGAGTGTTCATTTCTGGGTGGACTAGCCCTTTAAATGCTTTACTGTCAGTCACACAGTGCCTCTGGTTTTCCTCACTTTCTCTTAGGGGCAACAAAAAGAAGGGCATAAAGTCTTCTATTGGCCGTCTCTTTGGCAAGAAGGAGAAATCGCGTTTTGATCAGCCTTTGAGCAAGGATGGCCAGATGACACCACCTGTCATTCCAGGTAGCATGAAACAAACACGCATACATTACATGTGGGAAGAATCATGTTTTGTATTAGTACTACAGAGTAGGTTAAAAAGCCTTAAATTCAGTTTTATCAAATTTAAGGCCATAAAAAGTCTTAAATACTTTAAATGGAATCAGAAAAGCCTTACTCAGAAAGTATTTGGTTTATTTGTCTTAAAGTCAATTAAATTAGATTTTGATACCATGTATCTATGTGAGTGAAGATTGTATACTCCTTAACTAACTGTATTTTAAAATGTTGTTTCACTTTCGCAGATTTTGAGATGGTCATTGGAGATACCATGACCTTGAGCAAACTGGGCACACAGGCAGAGCGAGACCGCAGGATGAAGAAAAAGTAGGTCTTCTCTGCTTTATATCTGACTCACACCGCTCATTCGCCCTGACGTCCATCAAATCACCCAGAGACATTCACTAATCTGACCTAATCCTTATTACCAAATTACACTGCTCAATTAAAGAAAATGACCAACCAATCGGATGGCAAAGTGCCATTTCCTGCAGATAAACAAGCTACAAATAATGCTTAATAGTAGACTAATAACCTGGCTTCATTTGAGCATACTTTACCATCTCATAGAGTCTGTCCTCATCTCCACATCGTATCTCTGTCCCATTACCATTAGCGTGACAGACAAATAGGTTTCCTAATTAGCACCTGCCATGTGGATAAATTTGTGTTTGTGTGCGTGTCCATTCTTTGGCACTGTGCTAAGAACAAAATGTGCTTCTTGTGTGGGTGTTAGATGAGAAAAAGAAATTGGAAAGCTTTTGCATTCTAATAAAATGAATTATATTAGAAGAATAGCCTAGTGCTGTTCTCTAATTGAATGAAAATCTGATTCATATTAGTTAATATTTAAAATGAAAGGAATAGGAATAAATTACATTTTAAAAAGTAATGTAGATAATAAAAAAATATTATATGTGACCCCGGACCACAAAACCAGTCTTAAGTCGCTGGGGTATATTTGTAGCAATAGCCAAAAATACATTGTATGGGTCAAAATAATATAGATTTTTATTTTATGCCAAAAATCATTAGGACATCAAGTAAAAATCATGTTCCATGAAGATATTTCGTAAATGTCCTACTGTACATATATCAAAACGTATTTTTTGATTAGTAATATGCATTTCTAAAGACTTCCTTTGGACAACTTTAAAGGAGATTTTCTCAATAATTTGGATTATTTTGCACTCAGATTCCAGATTTCAAATAGTTGTATCTCTGCCAAATATTGTCCTATCCTAACAAACCACACATCAATGGAAATCGCGTTTATTCCACTTTCAGATGATGTAGAAATCTCAATTGAAATTGAAGATAAAAAAAAATTGACCCTTATGACTGGTTTTGTGGTCCAGGGTCACATATATTATAGTATATTATATTATTACATATCAGGGCTTGGGTCCACCTTCATGCAAAAATAAGGATAACATTATAAACATATGTCATTTTTAACTCCAGACTTTTGAGTGGTTGTGTATATTAGCCATATCATTTAACCACTACACTGTATGCTTCATATGTGAGATTGATGTCTCTAGCGTTGTGTTTCCTCTACGCTCTGACCTTTCTTTGTCTTCTATCAGACATGAGCTGCTGGAGGATGCTAGGAGGAAAGGGCTTCCTTTTGCTCAGTGGGACGGCCCAACTGTGGTCTCCTGGCTCGAGGTACAAAGAAATCAGCCACCATCCCTCCCACAGAGCAGTAATGAGCACAGCACTCATGATCTCCATGATTATAATCACACAAATCATAGGGGGGTGGGAAACGGATGACAATAATTACAATAATTACTTATTCGCTCTGATGATGATGGAGATAACGAAGATGCATTTTGACGGCCTTCTCTGAAATTCTCCAGCTGTGGGTGGGTATGCCAGCTTGGTACGTGGCGGCGTGTCGTGCTAACGTGAAGAGCGGCGCCATCATGTCGGCACTGTCGGACACAGAGATTCAGCGAGAGATCGGCATCAGTAACCCGCTGCATCGGTTGAAGCTGAGGCTGGCCATTCAGGAAATGGTGTCTCTGACGAGTCCGTCAGGCTCCTCTCACCTCACGCACAGTAAGAGCTTGCCTCTAAACTGGTCACATATACAGTCTCAAACTGAAAACAAATATGTGAACCTCTCTGTGAAAACCCAGCTAAAGTCTTTTTTTTTTTTTACTATTTTCTGCATAAAATCATCCTACATATTGTAAAGAGCATTCTGTAAAAATATATTCTTGGTATCTTTAATATTGACTGAGTAAGGCCATGTTAAAGATTGAAATCATAGTGAAATGAATGCTTGTAATCAAAATTTGATGCTCGTTATCTCAGAATTAGATTTTGAGACTTTAGACTAGTTTTTACAGAGAGGGTCACATATGAATCAAAAGTTTTACTTTTACATTTGATCTTATTTTATATTTTATTTTATTAAAATAATAAATAATGACTTATAGTAATTTTTCTAAAATCATTGTAATTTAATATTTCATGTAATTCTTATTTTATAAGTGAAATCGTTTTTATAATAACAATTTATATAAAAATATTTAATGTATATTTCTAAACTTTAGTTAATTTTATTATTTTAGAATTAAGTATTTAATAATTAATTATAATTAATACAAGTATTGTAGTTTATTTAATTATTTTGTTAATTATTTAAATACAATAATTATATTAATCTGGTACTAATTGAAGTACATAATCTTTATAATAACAATTTGTGGAAAGAATATTGTATATATTGTTTTAAAATGTATTTTTATTTTATTTAAAACTATTAATTTACAAATTGTTAATTATTTATAATTATATTTATTTATAATAATTTGGTAAATACATTATAATTGTATGCATAATAATGCATTCTAGTTTTATTTAGTTATTATTTTAATCGTTAGTGAAAATAAAATAATTATATAAAAAATATGAATGAAATTGTATTAATTAAATAATTGTTATTAAAAATATCATTATAAAATTAGTTTTATTGAAACCCAAATAAAGTATTAGTGATTTTGGTACAATTTAGATTAAAATAGTCATCTGTACACCTACTGCATACATGGAAAATAATTGTCGGGTTGTTAGTAACATGACTGCCAACTGTACAGTCTTGCCTTAAAGGGACTTTGCGTTAAAGGTGGATATGAGGACTATGCCATGTGTGATCATGTATCTGTGTGTGTGTGCGCGTGTGTGTGTGTGTGTGTGTCTGTTTTTCTCTGTTCAGTCTTCCGGAAATGTGTGGCTGACTCACGAGGAGATGGAAAACATGGCAACCTCGACCAAAATGGTTAGTCCATCTGGGTGACTCCCTTGTGCCCGCGGTGCCATGCATATGCCACGCTTCCGCAGCCCTCACAACCCCCAGCCTGCTGCCCCTGAATCCACCCCATCTCCCTCTGCCCTGCAAACTACCCAAAGAGTGCGCTTATTAAACCTTTTGCATGTTTCTGTGTGATTACTGTCCTGTCGCTATGCAAAAATATTCCATATTTAACTGCATTTGCAGTAACCTAGTAACAACCACAGCTGCTTGGTTTACTCTTCATCTACTCTGACTGGACTGAACGTATTTAGCTGGAAGAGAGCATTGTTAACACTCTCCTCTGTGCTCTAACACGCTGGCACTCTGGCCTTTGACTGACAGGAGAATGAGGAAGGAAGCTGGGCTCAGGTGAGAGAGCAACCGAGAGCCTTCCAATGACCTCTTTTATTTGGTTTTTACTTTCCAGTTTAAAAACTGTCATTAGCTTGGTGTGTTTATGGCATAAGAATTGACAGTCTTTATAACATTTTCATATAGAGTTTAGTAGAAAATTGCAATTTGTCATGTAAATATCTGCATTTATACTCTGTATGTAAGGAATGCAATGAAAACTTTGTTAATTTGATAAAAAAAAAAAAAAATTATGGGCCAAAATGCATTTATATATACACTCACCAGCCACTTTATTAGGTACACCTTACTAGTACCGGTTTGGACCCCCTTTTGCCATATGTGTGTGTGTGTGTGTATATATATATATATCATTATTAATATAATAAATTATTAATATGTTTAGCATTATATTACAATTTAGTATTATATTATTAAACAATTGAAATTTATATAATATAGCTATAAATATTTTTCGATTTTAATATTTTTATTTATTTTATAAACAATACAATTATTAATTATATAATATATGATATATATATATATATTAATGTCACATAAATGTTGAGGTGTGTGTGTATATTTATGAATGTAAACATTTTATTCTCCTTTTTTTTACTTTTTACATTTATTGACGTCTGTGTAGGATCTAATTCAAATTATTAAACTAAATCAATGTAAGATCCAGTTGACAGAGGCACAGTGAAATCATTGATTTTTTCTTTCTCAGACGCTAGCATATGGTGACATGAACCATGAGTGGATTGGGAACGAGTGGCTGCCCAGTCTCGGCCTGCCTCAGTACCGTAGCTACTTCATGGAGTGCTTGGTGGACGCTCGTATGCTGGACCACCTTAATAAGAAAGACCTGCGGACACATCTCAAGATGGTGGACAGCTTCCACCGGTAAACAATAAGACTTGACTGCTCCTTTTTAATAACTACAGTGTGAACCAGACTTTGTATGGAATGGTATATGCATTATATCCTTACAGGGCTAGTTTACACTATGGCATCATGTGCTTAAAAAGACTGAACTATGACAGGAAGGAGCTGGAGCGAAGAAGAGATGATTTTCAACATGATATCAAAGGTATGAATAAATGAACAATGCACTCTCTGAAGTTATGAAGGGAAGAGCACTATCTAGTGGCCGTACCTGTTATCTGCATTTTGGTGGCAGGAATGTGTGAGGTCAACAGCTGAGCTTTATTGTGTCAAATTCATTTAAAGGGACGGCGCCCGGCTGAACTTCAGCATAACACTTGAACTTGACACAGCTGTCACAGCTTTTTAAAATCTTTCATCTTCATCGCTAAAGACACACGCACCAACTGCACAAGACACACACACACACACACACTTAAGCACATTACGCACGGGATTGTACAAACAGAAAGCAGGCTAGCCAGCTGTTAAAATGATCATGCTCCACATATACTGTTACCTAAACACAGATATTTACAGTACTGTTATAAACACAGACCCCTTCGAAGATTCGCTTCATTAATGTTTACTGTATGGGTTAGAGGTGGTCTGTTCAGTCTTATACCACAGTATATCACGGAAACTGTATGTCACAATAAACATGTTGTTTCAATAGTATGTGTTTTATAACATATAAAATATAAAACATTTTGTTGGCCAAAACCCTAGACATAAAATACTTCATTGAAGTATCACCTGAGATTTTAGGGTAATATTTCAATAATTTAATGACACGTTCACATTCGTGATTCTCTGATGTTGATTAATGATCACATGACATGCAAGTTAAATTGTGATAGTGGTGCAGCCCACATGAAATATTATTAGTATTATTATGATGTTTTAACTGTGATTTACAAAATTGAAGACAGAAATATATTGCTGTTGTAAATTACAATTGTACTGTAAAATAAAAACAATTAATAATTTTATTGTACACTACAATTTACAATAATAATATTGACTTTCAAACATTGAAACTTCCAAATATGTAAAATCCTTCTTGTTTTTATTTTGTTGAAATATTGCATATTTATTTATTTTATCCGTGTAATACCATAACTTGTGCTAACACAAATTTTGAAAATGATGCTGATGTGTAAATGAAGTAAGCATAGCACACGTTGCATTAACAAATGCTTGCAGCACATGTAGTGATAAAGCTGATCATCAAATTATGCAATTGATTAATTCATTCATATTGATTTGATAGTCACACTATGCCACATCTTCTGATATGGCTTTATAATGGAAGTGATTTGAGTCAGTTTAATATGAATCCAATGAACCATTTTGTGTCTATCAGAGGTAATAGCAAACGCATGTATTGTTGTCACTCCCAGATACCCTGGTGTGGACCAATGATCATGTGATGCAGTGGATTCAGAACATCGGTCTGAAAGAGTACAGTAATAACCTGCTGGAATGTGGTGTGCATGGAGCTCTCATTGCCCTAGATGAGACGTTTGACTTCTGCAGCTTGGCCCTCATTCTACAGATCCCCATGCAGAACACTCAGGTGAGGAACACACATGATGTTTAACAGCAGTTTAAAGACACTAGCTGGTCCATTCTGTTCTAGCATAGGGAACTAACTCAGTTGATATAGTGGTTCAGCCTACGGCGGTCTTTCTAAAGTCCTGTGTCTCTGTGTCTTCCAGGCCAGGCAGATTCTGGAGAGGGAATTTAACAACCTCTTAGCATTGGGAACAGATCGACGCCTGGAAGAGGTTAGTAAACATTTGGATTATTTTCGAATTTCGGCTAAAATAGCATGGGATTTTTACTGGTCACTACTAATAAATTTGTCATATGTCATATGCACACTTTGCAGTCTTCTAATGTTTGTTGAATGTTTTATGAAGCCAAACGCATGTAGCTAAAGATTGTCATGGTAATAAATAATGATTTTGGTTGCACTTTATTTGACAGTACGTGTACTTACAATGTACTTACAGTGTACTTACACAGGAAAGTACTGTAATATAAAGTACATGGGGTAGGATTAGGTTTAGGGGTAGGTTCAGGGTTAGTACCTAGTTATTGTAATTACTACAATAAGTACATAGTATGTACATGCGGAACAGGACTAAAATAAAGTGTTACCATTTTGTCTTTTGAATGGGGCAATAATAAATCACCTTGCAAAATATAGACTAGTGCTTCTAATGTACTAAGAAAGAGACTTTCACAATTCAGTCTTTAGTCACCACTGTTCAGAATGGAGCAATCACAATCGTTCATGATTGTTTCATCTTATTTAGTCATATTAAGAAACTGATGAAATCTATTTTAATTTGTATGTCAGGTAGCAATGATTTTATTGTATATATTTAAACAATTGTAATTTTTTAATGTATGGATGTCTACAGTGAAAAACATCTTGAGATTTGAATGCAGCTTTTCAAAGCTTTTTAAAAGGAAGCAGAAGTGTAAAACAGAAAAAAATGTTAAATGAAACAGAAAGAAAATATTTTTTCGTTTATTTATTTTGTTTATTTTGTCTTTGTAACTTTGTATTTTGTCTTTGTATTTTGTACTTTGTCTTTGTTTTTTGAAAGTGAAACAAACATAAAATAGAAGTATTTATTTGTTTTATTTGTTATCATGTTTTCTTAATCCGTGTAACATCTTTTTCCAAATTAAACAGAACTAGAACAACTAGAATATTTATTGGATTTATTTATTATTTTATCTATTTGATTTAGAATTTATTTTATATAGGTGTAACAGTTTTTTAAATGAAACAGAAACATAAACTAGAATATTTGTAAGGTATTCTTACTTGTTTTAAAATGGCCATTTTGTGACACGGCTATAAGCTGTAATAAGCAGAAGCAGCCATGATGGCACTGCACATCATTAATGTTGACATTTGTTCCCTTTAGAACTAGGACATTATTATTGTGCTGTGATACTCACTTCTCTTTTGCCATTTATGAAATAACACAGATGTTGGTGCAGTCATAGTTTTGAACAGTACCTTAACCCAGTTGTTGTGATGTCATTCCTTTCAACAGAGTGATGACAAGTCGTTCCGAAGGTCTCCATCGTGGCGTAAGCGCTTCAGGCCGAGAGACGGCCAGGGCTTGGGTATGATGCCAGGGTCAATAGAGACTCTTCCCGCTGGCTTACGCTTCAACACCATGTCCATTCCCCCCTCTATGGCTTCTGTGCCCAAGAAACAGCTGCAACCAGAAGGTAAAAAGGGGGGGCAGAGTGTTTTACAAGGGTGAAGTGAGTTCATCATTGCCATAAGCACGTTGCTCTTCAATGGTTGCAGTACAGTACTAACAAGTAGTGCCTTCTCTAACTCTTTTACAGTTTATCTTGCAGCACTAATTGCAAAACATGAATGCATTTGACTGTGAACGCATGTGTTGAAAGTAACTAATATGGCACAGGTCAGGGTCATTCAGCTTGTCACTGCATGTTTTCTCCCCTCTGTGTCTCTGTGGTTCAGCAGCCGGTCCCCCGGCCCCGCAGAGACTAGACCCCTCAGCTGTCAGGACTTACTCCTGCTAACTTGCTTTTACTAATCACTGCACTCACACTAACAGGTAAGCTGGTCACTGCAGCCTCTCTGCTCAGATAGAGATGTTTAATGATGCTCAGATTCATTTCTTGGTTACTTTTCATTCAGTACATGAATGGTCAGTTTTCTTTTGTGTAAAACTTAAGTAGCTTAAACTTCTATAAAACAGAGAAAATTGAATGAAAGTTCATATAATCCACTAGGATCCAACCAATCGGAACATGCACTAACTCTATAGTAACTGAATGCATTATTGTACTACATTATTTTATTTCAGTTTTCAGTGTCCTTTCATGTATATTTATTCAGTCTCATGGATTATATGAACGTGAACTCATGACTATTTTTCTCTGTACATCATTATTTAGTTTGTAATTAGGAGGTATTTAAATGTCATATTTTGTAATTATGTCAGTGTTCTTCTGGGTTTGGTACAAGTTTGGTACAATCATTAGAATTTGTAGCATAATAATTTAACACAAAGAACTATTAACTAAAGTAGAAATTGCAGTTGCTCAAATAGGCCATTCACACAGTGTGCATTGTTTTCGTTACACTTCGGTGCTTCTCTATTTTATGTAAATATGCTCTAAACGAGCATGTTTGACAGTTGCAATTGCATCTTCTGCATGACACAGCATTCTAAAAACATAGTACTCATGTTAAAAGAAATTCAACTTTTAAAAACGCTTCTGTAGACCTTTTTCTTTTCTTTTTTCATTCTACTGCCCTGTGTTTTAGTGCAAAAACACATTCTGTCTGAAACACACTTATAAGTTGTTCACACAGGCGTTCTGCTTCTCAGTTGTTTTTCTAGGTAAACGTGTTAGATATTGTGTCTCTTGCTGCATTCTAGAAGATTGATTTAGCTTTTGTATTTTTTATTCCACTACCTGACATTTCACATGTACACATGCGCTACATGGATCTCTACACTTGCATCTTCTCAGAGTTTTGCACATGAAACGGCACTCTAAAATGTTTAAAGAAGCCCAACTTTAAAAAAAATACTTGCATTTTTTAATTCGGCTGCCCTCCATGTGGTATTTTTAAAGACAAAATGCATTCTGTGTGTATGGCCCATTACACCAGATATAAATACCAGCATCTAGAGAGTTTATAGACTGAATGTTAAGCTCATCATTTTATTAAAGCATGAATTCCTCCATACAATAACATGATAATTTGTAAGTATTTCCAGTACATCAACAGACACCTGACATAGCTTGTGTTTACACTCTCCTGGCTGCTTTTTTATGGTACATTAACTTGTATCGAACCCTGAATGTACTTTTTTATTAAAGAAATATGATTTTGTTTCTGTTATCCTCTCATTTCCCTGCCAGTGCATTCCCACTACCTGTACGGACACATGCTTCCGGCCTTTCGAGAATGAAATATGCCAAAATCTGGGGACACCTTGAAAGGATGAGGGAAGGGTAAACCTCCGCCCCTCCCCTGTCCTCAACAACACCAGAGCTTTCTTGGACACCGTGCAATAGAGGGGGCCAGAAAGATGAATTTCGAACTCTGAACGCGTGGAACGTATAGAAGAGAATTCTCGCCCTATCACTCGTTTCCCAGTAATCCCAGTTCTATAGTCTTTGTGGTGGTCGTACTTAACTGGTGTACTTGGCCCTGTAGTCTGTCAGTGCTATATTCTGCTCCTTTGGGTGTGCCGATGGCATTTTACTATATAAGGCTTTCTCCCCTTTGGTTATGCAAAATATTAATCAACGTCTCTGTATATATGAAAATCTGAAAATTATGCTATTATGTTTTTTTATGGAAATATATATCAGACTTGTATATGGAGATGAATATATCATATGAATTTTAAAGTCTCAGTTGTGACTGTTTCTTGTCGGTTAGACAGCTCCGTCTGCTAGAATGGTGTTGTATATAGTCGGTGGTGACTGGAGAAACGTGCGTTTGTGTTCACATCAGCAGTGCTTATCCACGTAATACACTTCCATGACTCTGAGATCGTGTAAAGCCATGATGCTAAATATTGTCGAGCATCAGGGAAAGCAATAGACTTCAGTTCACTTAGCATCAGGAGAGGAAAAAAAACGAAAAACATAGGACCTGCGAACAAGCGTGATCTTCGCCACTTGAAATTCAGCATCACAACGGGAGCAAATGATTCTCGAGGAACCTACCTAACGAACCAGTTAAGAGCGCGTGTCAGTCTTCTGGGCATTTTTATTTTATTTGTTTTACACAGTATTTTCTGTAATTCACAGGATGTATCGTGCTATTGTGGCAGCTACTGTAATGTGTGAAACGCACGCGTGTGTGTGTGTGTGTGTGTGTATTATAAGTGTTACACAATGCTGACAAATCATGTTCTTTAAAAAGTGCTCTCTTTAAAAAAAAAAAAGAAGTCTTAATATAAGTGACTGTTTTTTTGTTTTTTTATACACAAAAAAATCATTGTCATTCTTAAAATAATTATATCCTATTAAATGATTGAATTGATGATCAATCCTTGTTTGTGCTGTGTGGGTCACTGTTGGCATCGGGGCGTCCGGTGGAGCATGCATGCCACTAAACTTGACAATCACTGTAGCATCCTTTGCCTCTCTTTCTCGCTCTCAGCCATCATTACCACAGATCTGAAGGAATATATCACCAATCAAACACTTGAACTTGAAATCCTGTGGTGTGCTGCTCTTTTTAAAGCCTCGGTCTGCCAATTGTGCCTAGCCTTTCACAGCCAGTTTAGTTGGTTCTGCTTGGTTTTTAATGTTCGGCGTGCTTGCTGAATATCTATTTGATCTTTTAGTGGCTTTCTAAAAAAATGCCTTGATGAGGACCAAGCGTTTCCCTGATGCGACGGTGGTGGAGTAACTGAAGCCTCTTGCTTTGCAGCGTGTTCTTCTGTGATGGTCATTTTTACGCTAATTTGTTTCTGTAGCTCTTGACAGTAATGTGAACTGTAAAACAGGTGCAAGTCTCTCTCTAGCCCCCTCACAAGCTCTTTCTCTTCTGTGTGCATGTAAGGTTTAATGTGTGTGTAAATAGCAGATTTATGTATATAATTCTGTATAGAGTAGATGCAGATTCCACATAAAGCATGTGGTTGAACAAGTGAGAGTATTTTTTCTTTGAATGTGATGTTTGTTTAGTACCGCTCAGCTACTGTTGAGGTTTTTTTTCACTTTAAATGTAAAAAGCTGTCACAAATAATGATACATGAATATATAAAATAAATATTTACCTTATGTATTCTAAATCATTTCATGGATTTTGATTTGTGTATTTGGTGCTTTCTTGCACACAAGTCTAAAACCAAAGTCATATTTTAGAGATTGCTGGGAAAATACTTGGCAACAATACAATAAATTAGATTATCAATTCAGCTACTAACAAACAAACTAAGTTATTTAAAGGGCAAAGAAAATGAATATATACAAATACACAACAATCTTTATTATAAAAGTAAAATAAATTATTCCAAACACACAGAAAAATACAAAATAAAATAACAAATCCACTCTGTAGAAAATAGGAACATATTTACATGACTGGCATTCAGTTTAAATTAAGCAGAAATTGGTCAAAACCAGGAGTAAAACATTGGACCCACAAATGTTTTGCAGTTGTTGGTAAGCATAAAGCACACACAAACAGAATGAAAATATAGGAATCAATAGGGAAAAATGACAAACTATGAATTTATGAATCGGCCTGTCTGAAGTTTAAGCAGGATTTAGGCTGATCTGAAATTCGTTCTTATTCCCACAGATATAAGTGACATTTGGAAATATAATCATATGGACCTCAAGATTTGTCTGGAAATTAAGCCCCCAAGGCTTTTATGACTTTTAAAAGCTACTTCATTCTCCTCGGGTTTTACAGATAGTGCTGTTATGTCAGTGAAAGGTGGTCTGAACATAACGGTGGTGTCACCCTCCTCATTTATTTGCTTATGTCCACTGAATAGGGGACCGGAGTCAACTCTGTTCCTGTAATGCTCTCCACAATAGATGTCAGAGACCTCAGGTTGGTTTGCTCTGAGTCGTCGTCATTCAGGAGATCTGAGGAAATTAGAGAACTCTTTCACATGTTTGCCAGGCAAGTCGTTCAGACCTCACTTTTTAATGCAAATTTCAAAAATAATTACGTTTATGTGGCTTAATTGTGAAGTTTACAAATGTCAGGCTAGTTAGTGTAGATGTGGGGGTCTTACCCTCATGGGTGGAGCTGTAGGCGGGGGCGCAGTGCTCAGACGCACTGCTCCACTCTGGACTGCTACAGCAGGTGCTGCCAGAGCCCTGATCGCTAGAGGACGACATCTGTTACACACACACACACACACACACACACACACACACACACTACTGTCAGTCACATCTCCAGCTATCCCTCACGACCATTATAAAGCAGCCATGAATCAAGCACTGCACACAGCAACCGATTATCCTTCACACATTTGGTTTGATTTATTTTATATGGACAGTCTAATGTTTTTAAAAACTTAAATGTGAAATACTGTATGACATTTTTGTTATTTAATTGAAATAAAGAAGTAACTTTATTTGATTTAAATAAAAAATTAACTTTTTCTGACTTTTGTCAAATATTCTCAATTAATGAATGAATAAGAAAATGTAATTTAATTATTTAATTTTTATTAATTATTTAATTTTTGTATTTCTTTTTTATTAAATGTATTAATTTTTTCAATGCATTCTTCATTTCTGAATTTACTGTCATCCTGTCATTGAGTGAATGACTAAATATAGCTGAATGTTTTTTGTTTTTTTTATCTGTTTGTGAATGGGTTGATTTTCAATAGAAATATGAGTTAATTAAATGCCCATATAATTTAAAAGAATGTCTGTTTAATTAATGCAAAGCACTTTTCATTGACCTTGAACTGTTAAAAAGTACAGTCCTGTTTGACAGCATAAAGCCCACCGTACACCTGCCCCTGACTCCCCGAGCTTCACTCACCCCTTGAGGAGCCGCGGCTCTGTAATGCATGTTTCCCTGCTCGTGCTCCTGCTGGTTGAGAGAGCTGACCAGCGCCTGGAGTCTCTCGATGTACTGGATAGCACTGCGCAGGATCTCCACCTTAGGAAGCCTCTGGTTGGGATTCATGAGCGTGCTCCTCTTAAGAGCCTCAAAGGCCTCGTTGACTTTCTTCAACCTCCTCTTCTCCCTCATAGTGGCGGCTTTCCGTCGATCCATGGTCACCGACTTGCGCTTACACACCTTGCAGGCCCAGGGCAGACACTGACCCGGACAGTGCTGCTGCTCCTGGTGAGGAGACATGGACAGACCGAGGCTAGAAGATGGAGACGGTTTGTCCTCCAACCCCACTCCGTTTGACAGCAGCCTTCCGTCGCCACACAAGCCCACCATGGAGCTTCGGTCCTGATATCCTGCTTGGTCAAAGCCTCCGGTCAGCCTTGACTGGAAGAAGTTATCGCCGCCTTCGTAAAAACGCTGGTCTGCGAAGAAGTAGGGGTTGGTCTCGAAAAGCTCCATGTCTTGCTGGAATTAGAGTCCACCGGCTCTGCTCTGTCTTCTCTGAAAGTGTTATAGGTCCTTTGCGGTTCTTGCGAGCGTGTGTGGGTGTTTCCCCCCGGAGCTGAGCTCGTGCTGAAGAAGATCTGTGGACGACAACTGCTCCACACCAACTGCAGTGGTGGCATTTAAACTCTCTGCCTGGTGTTAGATCAGTAGGTTAAATATAGCCAGGGCTCTGAGAAACCTGACCCTGCGTTTAGCTGTTGCCACACATCTAAACTTTACATCTCTTTTCATTCCCCAGTCTTATGGGGATTTGGGACCGTTTTGCTTCGAGAATGGCGTCAGGCCGCTGTTGAAAGTCCAAGAACATGATCTGAGTGCCATGGAAATCAAACAGACTACAGCAGATATGAAAGATCCACTATGGTCTAAATCCTTGTCGGACAGTATCACCTTCTCTTCCAAAGCTGCAAAATATGGCACACTTACTATCAACAGTTCCATGTTTCTATAACTTGGCTGAGCAATTCATTATTGAGGATGTCTGTTTGGAAAAATATTAAGATAAATGTAAAACTTGAGTTTATAGTTTTATACTTTATGACTATATATATATATATATATTATAATATTTATATACTATATATATATAAATTAATAATGATAACAATCATTGTAATATTTTATTATAAAAATAAAAATATATAGTAAATACCTTATTAATAATTATATATTAATACAAATGATTGATAATGTAATAATTATAAAAGTATTAATAACTCAATCTCCGTATTATGTGATGGTAAAATAATACAAATTAATGTATATATTATGTATAATATTATGTTTTAACTTTTGTCATGCCAGTATTTTATTTGTACCTTTCTCAATCATTATTTGCTTATTTAGTAATAATTTGCTGTTGTCAATAATAATAATAATAATGCATTTTAATTATAATAATATAGTTAATAACTTATTAATAATAATATTTTCATAAAAATAATTATTATAAATTATATATGTATTATATTATAATGTGTTGGGAATATAATAAATAGCATTTAATATAAAAAGAATATATACAAATATAAACATTAAATATTGGTCACTTTTTTCTTTTTTATATAGTAATAGTGAAGTGTATAGTATAGTGCTGCATCTATACATTCCTCTGTGTAATGTCCGGCATTGGTTCAGTAAGGATAGACCTTTGTTGCCCCTGACCTCAAAAAGTGAGGTAGGCTCTCCGGACGTTGGAAATCTCTAATGGGCTCATCTGGGCTCATTGCTCACATGCTAATTCGGAGGAGCTTCCGCTATGTCCCATAATGAATCCACAGGCTTATTTATGGTTACTGACACCACCACAGCTATTCAGGGTTCATGTAGTACTGTCGATGGCGAAGGGTTTTTCACTATAATTTTTTCCTAAGTTACAGTATGCTGAACACTTCTACAATGTTATTCACTGGGATTCCACTTCGCTTGTTTGAATCCTATATCACTAGGTCTTTCGAGGTGGCCTGGGGAGGGGAGGTACCCACAGCACATCAACTGGTCACTGCGGTTCCTCAGGGGTCAGTTCTTGGACCCCTCCTCTTCTCTACTTACACTACATCACTTGGTCCCATCATACAAGCACATGGCTTCTACCATTGCTATGCTGATGACACACAGCTCTATCTTTCATTTCAACTAGATGATCTAATTTCAGGCTGCCTGGCGGACATCTCGGCATGGATGAAAGAACATCACTTACAGCTAAACCTGGCAAAGACTGAGCTTCTTGTCTTCCCTGCCACTCCAACTCTACAGCATGACTTCATGATTCAGTTAGGTTCATCAACAATTACCCCATCAACTTCGGTCAGAAATCTTGGTGTAATCTTTGATAACCAGCTGATCTTCAAAGAGCACATTGCAAAGACTGCTCGATCTTGCAGGTTTGCACTTCACAACATCAGAAAGATCAGGCCCTTTCTGACAGAGCATGCTGCACAACTTCTTGACCAGGCCCTTGTAATTTCTATGCTGGACTACTGCAATGCTCTTCTGTCTGGAATTCCA
Source organism: Gymnocypris eckloni scoliostomus (assembly GCA_027564155.1). Taxonomy (NCBI): domain Eukaryota; kingdom Metazoa; phylum Chordata; class Actinopteri; order Cypriniformes; family Cyprinidae; genus Gymnocypris; species Gymnocypris eckloni. The sequence continues at coordinate 12,470,483 of CM050431.1, forward strand.
GCAAGCATAATCAATGCTTCTACAAATTATTCAGAATGCAGCGGCATGACTGGTCTTCAACGAGCCCAAAAGAGCCCATGTTACATCTCTCTTTGTCTCCTTGCACTGGCTACCAGTTGCAGCTCGCATCAAGTTCAAGACATTGATGCTTGCATATAAAACAACCACAGGCTCAGCACCCACCTACTTCCACTCACTATTACAAATCTACATCCCTCCAGAAGTCTGAGATCTGCTAGTGAGTACACCTCGTGGTACCATCACAGAGAGGCTCAAAATCACTCTCCAGAACATTCTCGTTCACCGTTCCTGGCTGGTGGAATGATCTTCCCACCCCCATCCGGAATGATGGATCCCTGTCAATCTTCAAGCAACAACTGAAAACTCATCTCTTTCGACACTACTTGACTTCATCCTAAATTTAAATAATAAAATTAAAATGTCTTTCTCCTTATTTATTCCTCCCCTTACTAGCTTGCACTTATTTGAAACATACCTGAGACTTAGTATTATTATGATTTATTATTATGAGCACTTCCTCTGTCTGTTTGCCTCTTTAAGATGAATCGCTTCATGTATTCCCCAATTGTAAGTCACTTTAGATAAAAGCATCTGCAAAATGACTAAATGTAAATGTAATATTATTTTTGAAAGTGACCCTTAAAAACTGTGACTGTTTCCTTACACATCTATAGTTTACAAGCATGGGATTGGGGGACCTGTTTCAGAACTTAAAGGTACCTTCTGTCCAATACAGGTCTGAAACGGGACGCCCCGCGGGGCTCTCGTCATGGTAACCCAAGCTTCCATCCTTGGCAGGATTAGGAGGCTGTGCAGTTGGCTGTCAGGTTAAAATGTGATGGATGATCACTGATGGTTGAGGAGCACAATGGGGCCTCTGTGGTTGTCCAGGCTGCAGGAGTGCAGTGTGTCCGAGTCACTCACCCCGGACCTTCCCTCAGCCTACTGTCAGCAGAAACAGAGGATGGCAGGGTGACAGGTCCGTGCAACTACACACACACACACACACACACGCATGCACACACACACACACACACACACCACCCAGGAACTCTTCCTGAAGAGGAAAGAACTTTCTCAGCATTTTTGGTAAAGAGGTCAGGTTGCTAATTATATAACACCGTTGTCTTGCTCAAAGGGGGTGTCACAAATAAGAATTTCTGTGATAATATCTTTTGAAAATAATCTTAGAAATGTACAGCATTCTTTGTGTTCACCTCGGTTTCATATAGTTCTGAAAAACATTTATACAGTTACCAAAAAGTTTCAGTAAAATGGTTTTAATAATAATAATTCAACTAATATTTCATAAATGTTGGTTAGTCATGCCAAATAACATTTTATCATCAGAACCAACCTTTACTTTTTTTTTAATTATTAGTAGTTAAGCAATTTTGTTAACATATAAGTACAATTATTTAAGAAATACCAGTAAAATATTCCAGACTCTTTGATGATGTTTTTTATCTTAGAGATGAAGCTTAGAAATGTACAGAATTTTTCAAATAAAAAGTATCTTAATTATCTTAATAATAATTGTAAAAAATGTTATTACACATTTTCAAGGTAAATGCTTTTAACAATAATAATAATAATCACAACTAATACTTCATAATGTACACCACATAACATTTTATCATCTCAACCAACCTTTACTTTGTTATGAGGGGTGCACTCTTAAAAATAAAGGTACTTAAAAGGTTCTTCAAGCGATGCCATAGAGGAACCATTTTTGGTTGCACAAAGAACCATTCAGTCAAAGATTCTTTAAATAACCATCTCTTTCTTACCTTTTTAAAATCTGAAGAGCCATCTTTCGCCACAAATAACCTTTTGTGAAACAGAAATGTTCTTCAGATATCAAAAGGTTCTTTATGGAACCATTTAGACAAAAAGGTTCTTCTATAGCACCGTGAAGCACTTTTATTTTTAGGAGTGTAAGCAGTTTTGTTAACATGTAGTAAAATTATTTAGGACATTTCAGTAAAAGATTCCAGACTATTTGATGATGTCTTTTTCCTCTTCATTTTTTATTTGAGGAAAATAAAAATTAAGAAACAAAAGAACACAAATCGTATATAGGAACCAGACCATAATATATTGGCCATTGCTCTTGTTAGAAGACAGACAGAGCAGCATAGCAATGCACTGCCAAACACCAGCAATATCTTAGCAACATTTCATCAAAAAGCTCAAATGGTAGAGCTTGATGCTGTTCCAGTACACTGTCCACTTTTTGTGTGAATTTCACTGAATCATTAACATTTTATTCACCCTTTCTAAGCTTTAAAACTCTTACATGAGGTAACAATCACAATACAATCAATAGTTTTCATCGACTTCACTTCACCTATATTTAAAGTCACAATGAGCTGTATCAAGTTCAAGTGTGTCTGACTACCAGCAAGCACGCTAGAAACACAGGTTTATCACGGGGGATTGAGTAGATCCTTGACCAGACAGATGATATCAGTCTATTTGAGTGGGTCTTAGGTGTAAGGCGACATTGTGTTACTGAAAACAGTGCGCCACTTCTCTTCACTGACAAGCAGCAGCACATTGCAGGACAGCTGGCAGAAAGGGAGGAGGAGAGAGGGGGAATTGGCTTCTTGTGAAGAAATGCCCAGAACGTGGCTGCATTAGCTATGGAATGCTCACTCTTCACTCATATTTGGCTCTCGAACCCTAGAAAGATATTATGGCCTCCGTTATTGCTTTTAGGAGATGGAGTAGTGACTGGAACAGATGCTTAGCTCCTCTGGACCGCAGCACAGAGCTGGTCTAGCAACAGGTTCAGGGGTGTTTGTCAGGGACTCTCTCTTTTCAAGCACTTCTAAGCACGCCTCGTCAAATACAGCGGCCCCACAAAGTGTTTGGACACTTGAGACACACTTAAAAATGTATGATTGTGATTATGTAAGATCAAATTCGAAAGGAAATGCCATTAACTTTACAGAAGGACAAAAGCTAAGTCTAGCATCACATGTTTGCAAATACTGCTTGGTTTTCATATTTTATCATCTGTGTGTACATTATTTAAATAACTATATCTTCATTCATGCAGTTTTCAGTATGACCACTATTGCCAGTGTTGTTATTATTAACTAAAACTACAACTAATAAAATATTTGTCATTAATCGAAAAGGCTGAAATAAAATACAAACTTACAAATGAGAATGCAACAATCTAAAAAAAAATATTTAAGTACTAAAATTACTGAAATGAAGGTAAATAGAAATTTACAAAATTGCAAAACCACAAAATTACTAAAACTTAAACGAAATGAATCTCTTTTATATTATAGTCATATTTAAATAAATACAATATTCAAATAATACTAAAATAACACTGACCAGTACCTGTGTTTGTACGGTCTTTAGGGCTCTCTGTCAGAAAGAAACAGTAGTGGACTGGGCCTTACAGTATGATAGTCACTGGTCTCTTTTATCAGGTTATAATCCTCTACAACAAACAGAATGGAAAGCATGTGCGTGTGCAGCTGTCGGTGTCTTAGTGCAAGTGGTGTCATGTTAAGTCACAGGAATGATCCTGGCTCTCTGAGCACCATGACTGCCTCACCCCTCAGTGGCACGCTACTCACTGTTAGTAAATGCCTATCTCCAAGAGACCACAAACAAATCGGCCCCACTGTAGGCACGGAAAGAAGAATATCACATAAAAACGATTTGGTGCTTCCAGAGGTGGAGTCGTATCTTCTGTTTGACTATTCTGTTTTTGAATTTTTACGGTTGACTCGGAGTTGATTTCCGACTCTTATTCTCGATTCTCAAAAACGGAAGTTAAGCGAGAACTCACAGTAAACAATCAAATATCACGATAGTTATTTCCTATTAGATATTTCCTATTAAAAATATATAGGTCAAATCTCAGGGTAGTCAACAGCAGATGAAGTGAAAGCCTCTGTTAGTATACTGATAGCATTCGAGAAGGTCTGAAATAGTTATGTTTGATTCTTGAACGAATCATTCTTTTGAGCCAGTTTACAAAATCGAACTGAATCGAACATTAGTTCTGGGTTGATGAAGCAGGACGCAGAGCCAGGATAAATTATTTCCATTAGTCATACTGTGTCAAATTAGCATGTAGCTTATTCTACAACAGTACCAAAGTCATATGGCAAACTATTAATCACCTTCTTAAACTGTGGCAATGTGACTGCGGCCTCTCATGGGTCATTTAAATAGACCAGACAAGCCGTTAACGATACATCACTTTCTAAGAGCACCATCATGGCGGCTGTCCATGTAGGAAGCTGGTTGAAACACCTCTTGACAAGAGCATCGTAGAACAGCTGACAAACCCATTAAAACCTGTAACACGCCGCGATGCTCTTTAAGAGACTTTATGGAAGAAAAGATCTCTGCATTTTCTCGTGTAGGCCAATTAATGCTAAAAATTTATTTGACCTCCTTTGACCTCCCTATGAATCGTTTGCAGCGCTGGTCAATATCAAGATTGAATGTCTTTTCAGTGTTTTCCACATAACAGCGTGTGTGTTCGTGCTGAATTCCATTTGATTGTCACCCACAGACCTACACTGATGCCTCAATGCCATGAACATCCAGGAATAGCATCCTTTAAATACTTTTCTCTACAGTGTATGAAACTAGTCGCTGGAATTTGAACTACATATTTCAAAGACATGCATCCTCCTCATTCCAGCATATCGAAGGATATTTTTCATTCTCAGCAGTTAACGGCGATCATTCCATAGATGAATGCATATAAATCAAGACGCTTTTCGATACAAACATTTGTGATCATTATTTGCATATGACATTCGTTTGAAAAGGTGGGGCCGGGATGGGACCGCATTCAAATGTTTTCTGTGGAAACTATGCCGGCAATGGTCCTAATATTGTTTGTCTCCCATGTCTGGATTCCAGTTAGGACGTTAAGGAAAGTTGAGCCTCGTCCCAGGCTTTATCGGCGAGTAAAAATAAGGGCTACAAGCTTCTCTGCTCGTCCCTCACTGTTTATATCTGACTCTAGGCTCCAGTGACCTTCTCCCATGTCATCAGGAGCACAAATTTAGCACTATGGTTTCTGGAGAGACCAAATAGTTAGACAACATTGAAGACGGGGTGAGAATGCCCATGATGCAGATACGGTTACTCTTACTTGAAGAGACATAAATGGAATCTAGTGAAAACATCCCAGTCACTGGAATGCAAATATAGTGACACAGAGACCAGGCATATCCCTGACTTCAATGACTTGATGACCAAAGACAGGTTCCAGTCAAGGCAGCTTCCTACAAAAACACAACACAACCTTCATAGTCATTGTTTCAAAGCATGGAGGCTTGTTTATGACAGAATCTCGAGTTTTACGAGCCGCCAGTTACAGTGGCATGCTGCAGAGTGTTTTTGTGGGGCGTTGGGATGACACAGAATGACAGTTATGTAGTAGTTGTGCTGACATGTCTGTGGCATGTTCATGCCAGCACAGTGGCATCTGATGTGTCACTGCTCAGACACTGAGCAGTGTTTTTTTCCCTTCCCAATCTTGCTTGGATCATTGTGTTTTAAATAAACCACGAGTTCTGACTGATTTGCAGTGCTGATGCAACACATAGAAAACAACCCACTGCTATTTTGTCATGATACATTCCAATAAATTTGACTATTTTATATGATGTTCTTTCATACAGTAGAATAAAATGTGTAGATTATTAAAAGAATTGCATGTTTTTATTTATTAAAAAATGTGTTATATAAATAATGATGTATCATCTAGGTTAAATAGTTTATTTTATATACTTTTACATTACATATTCTACATACTTGATATGCTTTTCTATATATTATATGCTTTTACACACACACACACACACACACACACACACACACACACACACACACACACACACACACACACACACACACAACCCTCTAAATGTTATGTTTTTAAAAAGTCTCATATGCTCAACAAGGCTGCACAGTAAAACTGTAATAATGTGAAAATATTATTACTATTCAAAATATCTGATATAAATTTATTTTCTTGCTTACTTCACAAAGATGATTTTTTCATCAGCCATTACTCCAGTCTTCAGCATCCGTTATTTTTGTCAACCGTAAAAACATTTGTGCAGCAATATTTTTTGAGGAAACTGTGACATTTTTTTCAGGATTTGAGACAGAAATTGTTCTTAACACTATACATGTCTGTACTGTCACTTTAGATCAATTTAATGCATCCTGGCAGAATAAAAGTATTCATTTGTTTCAAAAATATTAAATATATATAAAAAACTGTATTGACCTCAAATTTATGAACGGTAGTGCATATTCTTTAAGTCATGTTATTCGGTTCTTTCAGAATTAATCAAGAGCAACTGGCTTCTTTTTTTTTTTTACTGAACAATACAAAATGGCAATTAGCAATAAGTTAATGTGTTTGGCACTAATCTGAGGTGGTCTGAAGAGAGAGTTTGTGACCATAGTTGGAGAATCGTAGGCAGGTGGCTAGGCAAGGCCTGTCGTGAGGAAGAGTGGAGCTGACAGCTGGCCCTGTCAAACAATGACTTATTCTTCACCATCCACTGCACTGTAAACCTGCTCTCAACTGCACACACACTCCAGGAACTCCTGTGTGTTTGAGGGCCATTTCTCACCCCTGACGTGGCATAAATTCTTGTTATTCAAGTGTTAATATTTTAGAGTATAGGCTGCTATTTCTAATATTTTAACTCCTTTTAGGTGATTTTTTTAAAAGGTTGTATAAACCTGTTTCTAAATACGGTTGAAAGAATAGCTCATTTGATTTGGTTGTCATCTAAATATAATGGCCCTTATTAAAATGTCACTATGGCTTTAGTACAGTAGGCTAATGATGATGGTATTTCGGTGGACATTTTGTAGATTCATGCCAAATCATTTATTTGGAAGAATAAGAAAATCACATCCTTTTCATTACAGTCGTTACACTTCCTAAATGTGTTTAGATTGCTATTTCGATTAAAACCATAAATGTATTATTAGATATGCTATTATTCATGTTTCCATCGTAACAGAAAGCGACGGGGAGAGGAAGAAAAGGGATGCTGTTGTTTTGAAGGTGAAGGCTGTGAATTGAGGGGGAGAGAGAGAGAGATTATGCAGCGTATATGTTTGTTCCTCAAACTTTAAACTCTTGAATCAAAATGATATGGTCTGGTAGGGAGATGTCCAGAGTGTTATCTAAAGATTTTGATTTAAAGTCTGTAATGGAGAAAAGTGCTCTTTAACGCAGATGTTCAGCTCACATCCAGACCAGCAGGTGGCACTGATTATTAACGAGCTACAGCAGGATGAACGCAGACAAAACGACGGACGAGAAATACATTATGGATGTGGAAATAAGAGGCGGATAGATACTTCCGTGATAGTTTATCAACACACAATGTCTAAACTGCCGATATTAAGTGTTTTTCTAACAGAGAGATTAACATTAGCTGCGCAGGAAATATTTAAGGCTGTGGAAGACATATTTTCAGAGTATAATGAGGAGATTTGTCGCTCCAGACAGGAGATTGAGCTGCTCAGGAGGAGACTGCAGCAGGCAGGAGTTCAGATGGACTCTGGTTAGTCAGTTCACCTTAAATCTGAGTATAATACGTATTATTGTCATGTTATGGTTTTCGTAAACACGAATAATTAAGGATTTAATATGTTTATCTAAGCACTTTAAATCAGTCACACCTCTTTAAATAGTTAACAGCTCATTGAGGTTTAGACATGCCAACAACACTTTGCCATTTGTTTTATTATTCAGCGTTATTTTTATCGGTTTACTAATATACTCTTGTCATGTATAACGTTACATTACTCACCTGACATTGTTGTACAGCTTATGATCTTTACGTATGCTTGTTTACTATGTTTATTCGTATAGAAACGCAGCTTTGCTCCACTGAGACTGAAGGACAGAAATACACCCAGACATTTTCAGAGGAATTGAGATCTGAACATGTCTTGAAGGATACAGAGATGCATATGAAACTAGAAGTTTATACACAGCCCGAGGAGAATGAAGAGAGCATGCCTGTGTGCAGTGAATCAACATCTTTATCATCATGTATGGATGTTTATCACGACCAGACGCCCTGCAAAGATCGTGAAACCCAAGTGATGGACAGTAGTGAGAATAATTTTCCAATATTAACAAAGCAGCTCGAATTAAGAATGAGCCTGAGACTAATACTGAAAAAGGTACCACCTGTCAAGTACAGCATCACACCTCAAAACACGGCTTGGGTGATTCAGGGGCCAGTGATGTCAACAAAGTCAAAGTTAGCCACATTGGCTCCCCCAGACATGAAACGCAAATATTTAATGTAAGTCTGTCTATATGTAGGAAATGTCTATTAAAGTGAAATATTATTATTCTAATTGTATCCCATAAACACCCGTAAACAAAAATGTGAGTTGATGGATATCATTATTTTACAGCTGCCCCTCAGAAATCAAGAGATGTTGACAAAGCATCGGATGGAGCTGGCCCAGATAAGAGCAAGGTACTCGAATATACTATTTACTGTTTCATCTGTGCCGAGAATTGACATTTTGTAGTGAAATCAAACACACTAGACTACATAAATCCTTCGCCTGTCAAAATTGTAATTTGAGTCAAAATCTGCTAAAGAGTAATAATGGAAATCAGTGATTTTCACTTATTTACAAGAATTTTTATGAGTTTTATAAAAAAAAAGTGACAAGATGATAAAAAACCTGTACTGTTTAAACAAAAAGATTATCAAAATTAATGATTTTACAACAGCTGAATGTACATTTTTTGAAGAGATATGTCAAACGTGATTTGAGTAACGGTATTTATTTGAGCCACAAATAAGCTTCATCCTGTTAATAAGCATAATGAACTACGCAAAAGTATTTTACTTACCCGACACTCAAACATTGCAGCACTCATGCATGTTATCCCATCCATCAAAAACTTAGGCTGGCTGTCAGTTGACATATTACAGCTAAAAACATCGACATAACACACTCATGGGCTCTTCACTGAATATTTGCTGCTAAGAAATAAATAATTATTACCTTATCATTCATCTGTTTTCAAATCCACATCATTTGAATTTCACGGCATCAATGTCTGTCAAAACATAATATGCAAAATACACAGTTGTATTTACGAGAAGCAGAAATCCAGGTCATTTATTGAGAGGTGTTTTTTGAAAAATGTCTAATCACTAGTTTGAACACTGTCTTCTCAGTTGTTTAAAAGATTAAGGCAATTTATCAAAGTTCATTTTCCAATAAAAGATTATAAAAGGTTTTGCACATAATTGTAATTACCCATAGCAGATGTTAAGACAAATATATATATATATATATATATATTTCAAATCTATGTATATATACAAATCTATGTATTTTTCTCCAAAATCTGCAGTTATTTCTTAAATATTATTTAGTTTATCTTTCTGTCTGTTTGAATTGTTATAAAAACAATATCTCCAAAAAAATATATACCTATACCTAGATAAACCTAGGTTTATCTGGCCATTGAAGGGTTTTTGATGCTTTTGTTTTGTGCTGCTCATCCTGGGTGATTCTCACATACACATAAAAACATTTCTAGATCAAGCACACCATAGTCATGTTACTTTACTGTTAGTGCTATTACTGTCGTTATTACTTCTAATTTCAGTCGGTGACTTACTTTACTGTTTTGCTCATATTTCCCAATCATTTCTCAATCTCAGCATAGTTTAAACTGGAATATGTGTGCTAGATTACATCAGTGAGAGCTTAATGTTAAAGTATATTTAATGTTAAAGGGGTCATATAATGCCCATTTTTCACAAGTTTATATTATTCTTTAGTGGCTTAATGAAAAGTCTGTAACATCGTTTGGTTAAAATGTTTCATTGGTAGTGTAAAAAACACCCTTTTTAGCCCGTCAAAAACAGCTCTTTTCAGAGCAAGCCGTATTGTGTCATTCTCCTTTAAATGTTAATGAGCTCTGCTGACTCCGCCCCTCTCTTCTGAGCACTCACTGAGGGACTGTTTACTTTAGCCGCATTCATCCTGAAACTTGCTAATTAGCACATTATAAGGAAAGGCAGTTTGCAAAGATTAATTAAAAAAACCCTGTACTCACTTCTTCTGTAGATGAAGCTGGATCACGAATGATTCGCGCGAACATAGACGCATTTATGTAGATCGAGGGCGCATACCCTTCAAAACCAAATGTAATCCTCTTCAGCCGCTCAGGTGACGGGAGTAAATGACTACTGCCATGTTCATTATTATTACATCCAATAACAAAACACCTCAATGAACCATTCTAATATATGGATTTGCAATTATTTGATAAAAATCGTTTGAGCTGCGCCCACGTGGTTGTTTCGTTTTTGTTTTGTTTGGCGTTTGATGTTTCTCATATGCAACAGAAATGGCAACGTGAGTTGAATAACGCGAGGGTTGCACCAGTGCGACCACGCACAACATTTACTTGTACCGACAGAAAAAATGGTCGCAAAATGCAATCATTGGTTGCAGTCTGGAGCCCTGCCTTTTTTAGTATTAAGCATATGAATGCAGGGGCTGGCATCCCACTAGCCAGTTTTTCAGCAAATTTACAGGTAGTTTGATGTGTGTGTGGCCACATCCCTCACCAGGTGGGTGCTAATAGCCTCAGTGACTCAACATCCTGTGGAGTTAATGGCCCTGCTCAGTCTCTGACAATATCCAACATGTCTGATGTTATCTCTCAGTCTGACATTCGTGGCCTTGGACGAGACCAGTGGAAAAAGTCCTGTTTGGATCTGGACATTTTTTCCCCAGAAACACTGCAAGACTAATTGTTTTCCATTGTGATTTTGAAGCAACACGTTTTCAAGAGTTTTCCTACATTGCATCTACGACAAGACCTGGATGGAAACATGAAATCTCACTCATTCACAGGGAAAAGTAAGTCAGAGGCAGTGATTTAGCCTGTTAACCACTTCTTGTTATCCTGTGCATGTGAGAGACCTCTAACAGAAAAGAGTGAGGTTTTAGCCGAAATAGTCTGGTGTGACATCAAGTTGGCTAGTGGGACACCTCCCAAAAGAGGCAAATGCTCATGATAGTTTCTTTTAAGGTCAAATTTTTCTTGTTGTTTAGATTGACAGATGAAGAGCGAAAGAAGTCTGCAGCAAAAGCTAGATCTCTAAAGCACAAGCAGAAAGTATCCAGGAATCCTGAGCTTCGTGAGGCATACAGGGAAAAGGAGAGAGAGAGGTATACTGCAGCAGGAGTGATTTGTGAGATGCTTTATGACCAGTGCAAGTACATTAAGTACTATAGTAACAACAGGCCATGTATACTTAAGTATACTACAGTTTAAATATTTAAGGTTTTTATTAATACTTTATTTTGCAGGGATCCATTAAATAGTTTAAAATGAAGGTAAAGACATTTAGTTATGTTACAAATTACTATTTCATAGAAATGCTTTTGAACTTTATATTAATCCAATTCTGACAAAAATGTATCATGGTTTACAGAAATCATGGTTCACACAAATGAATTATATTTTAAAATAAAATGTATTTTAAATAGTGTAAATATTTCACAAAATTACTGTTTCACTCTAGTTTTGATTAAATAAATGGAGCCTTGGTGAGCATGAGAGACTTTCAAAATCGTAAAACAAAACTATATATACTACATGTATGTGACCCTGGACCACAAAACCAGTCATAAGGGTCAATTTTTCAAAATATAGGAGACAATACTTGGCTGAGATGCAATTATTTGAAAATCTGTAATCTGAGGGTGCAAAAAAAATCTAAATATTGAGAAAATAGCCTTTAAAGCTGTCCAAATTAATTTCTTAGCTATGCATATTACTAATCAAAAATTACGTTTTGATATATTTACGCTAGGAAATTTACAAAATATATTCATGGAACATGATCTTTACTTAATGTCCTAATGATTTTTGGCATAAAAGAAAAATCTATAATTTTGACTATTGCTACAAATAAGACTGGTTTTGTGGTACAGGGTCACATATGTGGTTTTAATGTAAAAAATTAGCTTTAGATTGAGCTTTTTAGAATCAGCTTGACAATGACTCACTGATATTTCTCATTTGTGTAGATATCAAAGACGAAAATCTCAGGGGAAAGTAAAATTCGCTAAAGATCTGAACCCAATAGAACTGAGAAGGCAGCAGAAAAAGTGGAGGGAGAATTCAGCTGCTTACAGGAGAAAGCAAGCATTTCAGGAGGTTTTAGTCAACATTAAAGAAGACATTAATCAAGTCATTCCAGAACCAGTGCCGACCACCTCCTCTGATCAACATTATGGTGTTTTTAATGTTCACTGAGATATGCGCAAAAATATTCTTGTTTTCCTATTATTCAGCTGGTGGATTGTGTGTCCCTTGCCAATGCCAAGGTCACTGGTACGATTCCCAGAAAATACGCTTGATGATAAAAATCAATGTAATGCACTTTACAACATCTGCCAAATTCAGAAAGTAACCTGCATGCAGTTTGTATCAGAAACTAGCACTTACACATTCATTCCATGTCTTCTGTGTAAAAAAAACTTATTCCTTAACATGTACTTTAGATTACATGCAGTAAATGACAAAGTTTTGGGATGCTCTTAATGATTTTTGAAATAAAAATGTGAATGATGCAGTGCCATGCAGTGTGCTTTGTTTGTTTTTTTAGCTGTGAGTGAAATCAAATGCATTCACGTTCATCTCCAACAATGGGGTTTTCATTACTGTAACGAGTGGGGGAAATACATATCAAATATAATCAAATATGGTGGAAGTCAACATACAACAACTTCAGAAAATGCCACATATTTTCTTTATTAATGTGTAATGTAATTTTAGCACAGAACTTCAAATATCAAAAGTTTGCCCATTTAGATTATTTGGACATTTGTTTGTGAGAATCACCCAATGAAAATAAACTCTTAAGAGAAGCGTTTTTCCCAATAAATATCATCAATACACCTTTTTAAATTCTGTTCTTTCTGAAGTAACATGCATTTTTTTCCAAAGTAAATTACAAGCACAGCAGGAGAGTAACAAGAGGAATAAGAGTGAAAATGAGGAAATTCACAGAGTGAAGAAGATCAGACACTTTGAAGAAGTGACACTTGATGAACTACAAACACGTAAGGGCATTTTAATGAACAGTGCTAAAAGGATTTGTCAGATATTGTTTCACTAATCTTTTAGACACACAGGATAAATAAAAAGTGTAATTGTATATCTTCTTTAGAGTCCAAGACAAACCTGGCTGACATTTGTTTGGAAGACGTTCAGCATGAAGAGGAACTGTCTGAAAGCCACCCGACTCGTCATGATATTCACAAAAATCCACACGGTACAGGAGAGTATTTGTGTGTTGTGTGCCGCAGAAGATTCAGCTCGCCAGGACTGCTGAAAATTCATCTGCGAGTTCACACTGGAGAGAAACCCTACCACTGCAAATTTTGTGGGAAGAACTTTAGACAATCAAGTCACCTGAAGACACATGTCAGGATCCACACAGGAGAGAGACCTCACATCTGTCAGAACTGTGGGAAGACGTTTATCGACTCGAGCGCAAGAAACAGACACTTCAAAAAATGCGTTCTTATCTCTCTGCAAGCACAATGAAATCATAAGGAGCTCCTGCTGTTTTCTGTAGCTCACTGAATACTTTCAAGGCTAAAATTACAGCAGCTAATTTTTACAATAGTGATGTTTCATTACAAACATAACCACTTAAACAGGTGACGTGTCAAGAACATCTCCTCCTGTCTTTAAAAAGATTTTACCTTGTTTTGTTTTTGCACTGAAATTTTACCTGAACTCCTTGAAGCAGTTTCAATGGTACATTTTCTACAGCAAGACTAGTTGAGTTTCTTGAAACCTCTGAACTGAGTTACTACTCACATCTTAACCATTTGTTTATTTACTGAGAAAATGTTTTTCTACTTAAAAAAGCTGTTTATCTCCAAATTCTATCTTGTTCCTTCTACTTAATATTAAATGTTTATTAGCTAGCACATTTGTGAGAAATTGTACGACTTTATTTATTACTGTTTTTATATGCAAACAATATATTTTATTTTATTTGAATACATATTTTTCACATCTAGAATGCATTAATGCAGTTTATAGTAATTCATTTTTCCTTTTGTTAATGGGTGAATTTGGTCTGTCAAGTCTTATTTAATTTTGTTTATATAATCATTTTATAAACTGCAATTTTTACAACTGAAAAAATAAAAACCATGCAAAAATAAAAAATGCAATACTGTATTAATTGTAATTAGATGTTCTTTTACAGTCCAGGGGCAGCAATTTGTTCAATTCAGCGTATTAATACCACTGAAAGAATCAATCAGATCACAATTCTGAAGACTTGTCATAATGCCATCTTTTATTATTGGACAACATTTGTAGTGGGTCAAGTTTTAGAGAAAAACTACACTGCATGTTATACAACAGTGGAAAGGCAGCACATCTAAATGAAACAGTCTCTAAGAGATGACTGCTTTAACTATCTCAAACTCTAGGGGGCAGAAGTGATCCACTGTCCTTTTTATGATCCTATGAAGAATTTAAATGGCATTTTCTTTAAATTATTAAAAGAAAAATCACCAAAAGCAGCCATTTATACATGCCATTGAGGCAGCCTATGTTCCATGTCTTGTGTAACACAATTGCTAATTCAATTTATTAGCAGTCACTTCTTGTCGCCGCAACGCAGAGACCTTTTCAAATGAAAAGCTGTGACAGTGAGAGCTACACCACAAACAATCCACACAGCACACATTTGCATTCACACAGCTCTAATGTCAATACGAAAGTCAATAGAAATCTACATTACGATTAGCCTTGCTAACCCACATGCCTCCCGGCCTGTGAATGATGCTGGAAGAGTCATGCAAACTGTGTTTACTGAGTACTGAATACACTGTATTAGTAAACCACTGAAGAGCAGTTCACTAGCTTCCTGAACTTGTTAAACTCCCTGAATGAAAATTGTATCATTGTGCAAACATAAAGGTGTTATTTGTTTAGCTTGTAGTATTTATTCATGGCAATTCCATTCTGTATGGCGGCCCAGTAGTGCACAACACAATGGAATAAGCTACAACACAACGGAAACAAGCTGCATCACAACTAAATTAACACAATGGAAACAAGGCACAACACAATTAAATGAACACAGCGGAAAACAAGCCACAACACAACGGAAACAAGTCACAACACAACAAAATTAGCATACGACAGTGGAAATAAGATACAACACAACTAAATTAGCACAACACAATGGAAACAAGCCGCAACACAACGAAATTAACTCAATGGAAACAAGCCATAACACAAGGGAAACACGCCACAAAAAAATGAAATTAGCAGAATTCAACGGAAACAAGCCACAAAAACGAAATTAGCACAACACAATGGAAACAAGCTGCAACATAAAGAAATCAACACAACTGAAAAAAGCCACAACTAAATTAACACAACACAATGGAAACAAGCCACAATACAACGAAATCGGCTCAACACAATGGAAAAAAGCCACAATGAAATTAGCACAACACCATGACAACAAGCCACAACACAATGGAAACAAGCCGCAACACAAAGAAATTAGCACAACACAACAGAAAAAAACCACAACTAAATTAGCACAACACAATGGAAACAAGATTTTTTTTTTGCTAATTTTTAAATAAGATTTTTGTTGTTGCTGTTGGTATAAAGTACTCAAGAGTTACATCATCATTCGTTCCTCTCTCGTTTTCTAGTCATTTTATTAACGAAAACAAGCCACAACACAATGAAATTAGCACAACACAATGGAAACAAGCTGCAACACAACAAAATAATAACAACACAAAGGAAACAAGCCACAATACAGTAAAATTAGCACAACACAACGAAATTAGTCATGCATTGTGTTGTGCACTAATGGGGCACCATATGATTCAGACCTTCATGAGCACAAACAAACAAAAAACCAACTGACACAAAAAGTAGTTATTTTTGAATACTTGTGTAATTCCTCATCCTCACAGTTTCATTATTTTGAGGACCATTAATACAAAACCATGCGAGGAAGGATATTCTTGTTAAATGCCTGAGAAAAATAATTTAAATGATTCTATTAAACAAACAACAAATATTGCTGTAGGGACACAGATAGCTTCACACTGTTCTGACCACATTAATGTTTTTTTCCTTCACATGAAGAATGGAACAATAATCCTCTAAACTCATTAGTTTAAAATAACAAGCTCAGATAAGCTTTTTTGTTGTTGCTGTTGGTATAAAGTACTCAAGCGTTGCATCATCATTCGTTCCTCTCGTTTGCTAGTCATTTTATTTTCGGCCTTGAGCTTCAGCCCATGTGTAAGGTCAGCTGAAGGTATTTTTTTTGTGTAAAATACCTATATTTTCTGGACGTGTTCTGACATTGACACTTTCCAACTGTGTGAATAATTTTGAAAATAGAAATAAACACAAATCCTGCAGTAAACTCTCGGCCTGTTAGCTCATTGGTATTTTTGCTCTGCTCTTGGCTGTGAATCGCCTAAGGCACAGTTGAAGGAAAAAACACATTAAAGGCCTCATAAACTAGCTTTTTAATTCTATTTGTTCTTTTTTCTCCTCTTGGACAACTTTTTACTGATGTGCTGATAGATAAGCATAGACGTTTTTGAAGTCAACTATACGGTTTCTTTTATAAGCTATATAATACAGTATTGAAAGCTCTACAACAGCATAGGGTCGTTATAAAACACTATAGCATTGATAGCAAGATGTTGTTGTTCTCCTCTATCCTTGGGTTTCTCCTTAATACCTGAGTTGTCTCTGGTCTGTTCTCTCCACGGTCAGACCTCCAGGCCAATCAAACACAAGGCCTTGAAGTACTTTACCGTTTCTGTGGCAACATCAGCCTGTTTGGTAAATGGAGGACTGCGCCTAATTTTTCTTGCAATTAAGAGTTGAACTGCTGTACACAAAAGCCCTGCAGGCTTAGTTGTGAGCTCATACCTCAAAGGACTCACGTTGTGGTTCACTGCTGTGGTTAGTCGACAAGACTTGCACTGGATCAACACTAAAGAAAAATCCACTTCATTTAGCTGTTCAGCAGCAGCAGCATGTGAACATACAATGAAATGTGACAGTACATGTGGAAGAAGAAAGGTAGAATCATTTGAGCAAGTATGATTTTGAGTCTTGTTTGTACATGGTGAGAGCTTGTGCTTGCCGTGGTTGCCCCGCAGTCGTCAAAGAACCTGCCAGGCATCCGTCTCTCCAGGGTCCCGTTATCAGTGGGGGAAAGCGTCATTCTGAATAAGTCAGCCTGCTTATTGGGCTTAATGGGACTGCTGTCCAGAACGGGTTTCTGCCACTGGTGCATAGATACACACTAACAGTGCATTAAGTGTTATTGTGTATTTTTTACTCTTGTCAGTCATTCCCCCCCCCCAGAAAGTAACACTTTTCTTGAACAAGGATACATTAAATAGGTCAAAAGTGACACATTTTTACATTGTTAGTTTATTTTTTTATTTTTTTACTTGAAAGGCTTTTTTATTCTAGTCTACTCCTTAGTTAATACAAACAACAAAATGATAAATGCATTTAATATATACAGAAACAGCTGCGCAGAGATGTTTACAAAAGCTGATATTGCAGGTTGGATACCAGCCGAATGCTGGCTGCAACCCAAATACACAGTTACGATATCGCCCAACCATTCTATTACAGATAGATTGGAAGCCTGGTGCTTGTAATCATCAACATCTGAAAACAATTTAAAAACTATTCAACATTCAAATGATGTCTGTGTGTCACTTATATGCACTACCTTTTAGAACTTTGGTGTCAAATTAGTATATTTTCTTCCCCATTTCTATAAATTAGCCTTCTGCTCATCAAGGCTGCATTTGTATAATACAAATACAGTGAAATATTATTACAATTTAAATGAACTGTTTTCTATTTGAATATATTTTCAAATGTATTTCCGTGTTGGCAAATCTGAATTTTCTCCAGTCTTCAGTATCACGTGATCTTTTAGAAATCATTCTAATATGATGATTTGATGGTCAAGAAACATATATTATTATCATCATCATCATCAATGCTAAAAACAGTTGTTCTGATTAATATTTTTGTGGAAACATTTTGTTTTCAGGAGTCTTTGATAAATGCTGTTCTTCTGAACTTTCTATTAATTTAGAATAGAAATATTTTAGAACATCAAAAATGTCTTTACTGTCAATTGTGATCGATTTGTTGAATAAAAGTATTACTTTTTAAATAATAACTATAACACACACACACATACATATACATGTGTGTGTGTGTATATAACCCTGGACCACAAAACCAGTCTTAAAAAATAAATAAATCGAAATAGAGATTTATACATAATCTAAAAGCTGAATAAGATTTCCATTGGTGTGTGGTTTGTTAGGATAGGACAATATTTGGCTGATACACAACTATTTGAAATATGGAATCTGCAAAAAAATAAAAAACAGAACATTGAGAAAATTGCTTTTAAAGTTGTCCAAATGAAGTTCTTAGTAATGCTTATTATTAATAACAAAATACGTTTTTATACATTTAAGGTAATACATTTACAAACAATCTTCAAGGAACATGATCTTTACTCAATATTCCTAATGATTTTTGGCATAAAAGAAAAATTGATAATTTTGACCCATATAATATATTCTTGGCTATTGCTACAAATATACCCAGTGACATAAGACTGGTTTTGTGGTACTGGGTCATATATATATATATATATATATAACACATGTATTACATTTCATTACCCAATTTAATAATAAGTAATGACGCTTGTTTGATCTGCTGATAACTGATATGTTGCTAGTTCAAAATGGTCTACCAGTTTGCACTGGATACTAATCAGTTTAGTCTTTCTAAAACCAGTTAGGAAACAACTATCATCTTAAACTTGATCAACAGACCAACAGTAAAAAAAAGAGCAGAGATGGAGTAAAGGTCCCAGTTGCTGAATAAATCAATAGGGCTGTCTCAGCCATCTGTGTTCTGTCTGACTCACTTTGTACTTTTAAATGGCTCATGAGTGGCATGACTTTTTGCCCCAAAAGCAGCACTTATTTTCTGTCTCTCTCTCACATAAGAGCATCTGTGCTTTCACTCCCATACTGGCAAGTGGGAGACAGTAGCACGTGTCACTAGCCACAGATAGTTGCTAGGCTACTGTGCTGGTGGAGGCCTGAGGCCTGCAGTGCTTCTGTTGATGGGAGGAGTTGACCTCTAAACTCTGGGTGATGATGAGCTGCTTTATCGCATTACAGAAAAACAGCTTGCAGAGAGTGATTCTAGTTTCTACAGTCTGAGTTGTTTTAGAGTCTTTTTTTCCTCATTCCACTTAGGACGAAAACAGGAAACATTCCATCATGTTTTTTGATGTAAAAAATAAAGAGAAAACCCAAATAATGCTTTATTTAGTGGGCAAAAACCAATGCTATCTCACGGCAATACGCACATATTTTACGAGGTGGCTAATTCGTACGAAATACACCATTAGTATGATTTGTCTAAACCCCAGTGGCGGGTAGGTTTAGGGGCGGGGTTAGGTGTAGGTAATTCGTACAAATTCATAAGAATTGGCAACTCGTAAAATACGTACCATTTAGTACGAATTCGTACGAATTAGCCACCTCTTAAAATATGTGCGAATTGCCGTGAGATCAGGCTGGCAAAAACATAATACCCCTTACTTCAAAGAAATCGGATTCATCTGACATACTGAATAATTTATCTTCCTGTGTGTATCTGATTGATTATATGCTAACGGAAGAATTTGACATCACTGTCTGAAAGTAATTTACACTGATGCCACATTAATATAAAACAGTCAGATTATGTGGCCCATGGGACTGGTAGCAACTAGCCTCATTTTCGAAGACAGATCCTATTTATGTAGCAAATGAGAAGTGCAGGCCAGAGTGACATCGGATTTGCACTCTGGGAATATTTCTTATGATAGCTGGTCAAAGTGAGATTAAAGGCCATGGCATGAGTGTATCTATAGAACAACAAAGCCGCTTGTTTTGGCTATTTAATTGATTAGGATCATAATGAATATTCTGAATGATAATTCACACTTTACACATGTAAACATTAGTCATTACAAACAATACAAAAATATATTCATAAGTAGATCATCAAAAACGCATAATTTCTGGACACTACTGTTCAGATTTTTTTAATTAATACTTTTATTCAAATTGATACAAATTGTTTGTAGTTTGTATTATTACAAAATATATTTATTTCAAATCAATGTTGTTTTTTAATGCTATTAATCAAATTAATCTGAAATGCATCATGGTTTCCATAAAATATTAAGCAGCAAAACTGTTTTCAGTGTTTCTTGAGCACCAAATCTACATATTCAAATAATTTCTGAATAATCATGTGACACTGGAAAGTGGTGTAATGTCTGCAGAAAGTTCAGCTTTATCATCACAGGAATATTTGTGTCTGTTTATGAAGCCGCCAATAACTGCTTGGAAAGTAAAGACCAGCAGCAGTCTTTCAAATTCAATCTTTTAAGTCACAGAATGATGTCAGAATATTCATTTTCACACTTATCTGTCACACAAAAGCAGACACAATAGATAAATAGATCTTAGAACACCTAAGATGGTACATGCAAGATATTGACCCTTTTATGAAAGAACTGTTTCCAACAAAGCCGAAGTATCAAATGATATCTGAAGATGTAACAAAGCGAACTCCATGGACACTGAACAGAGCTTCAGACATCTCAAGAACAGAGAAAAATATTTTATAGACATTTACTTGCACAATGGTGGAGGTATGACAGACATGCAGTACCAAATATAATACACAGGGGGAGCTGGCATTCAAAGCACAAAGTGATTAAATCATTCCAGCCAATTGAGTGCTGCAACATGCATTTGTGATATACCTTATTTCACAGCAGTATGTCAATGTGAAGCACTATGGATAAACAAGTGTGACTGTCATTTTGCATAGTAGGATGCAACAGAGTTCCAGATTATCACAAATCAGATTTAAGTGAAAGGAAAAGTTCAAGGCTGAGGGTTTCAACAACATTCATATGTACTATATATTTAGTCTCTGAATTTAGCAGCAGTTCATAGTAAGGTTTAGGAATATTTAAAATGAATGTTTTTGGTGCATGAACCACGCATGATAAATCCAGCATAACAACTTTTACCTTACATTGTTCTCTCAGTGTCACCTGTTTGCACAAGTGACTTAACTGTAAAGACAAACCCAACAGCTCATGCAAGGAGGTCTTAGATTGACTAAAAACACTGTTTACTCCAATTTTCCTTCATTCTACTCACCCCTATGGCCATTTAGAAAAACTCATCTTGCTATTGGATTGCAGCAGCCCCTCCACCTGAGAAAGATTCTCTGCAATTGCCATGGAAACTGTTTGAAAAGAAACCAGCAGCATTAATACCTGTTGCCATTTTCTCTCCCGCCTACATCCACATAACGGTAGAAACAGCAACAACAAACTCGCATTGGCAGGCAAAAGCTCTAGGCAGCTGCTGCATGCCAAACTGAGGTTACACATATAAGGATCTGTGTATGTGAGGGGGTGGGCCCTGCTTTAACACGATAAGCAAACGCTCCGATGCTGGTGGTACAGCCATGCTGGTAAATCCAATAAATGTTCTTAATAGGATAAAAGAGTACTGTTATCTTGCTTATAATTGGGAGCAGGCAAAATTATTCCCAAATGTTTTGATCATTATGCGAACACATAATATATATGCTTGTGGCATGCAGCTACTTCCCGAGAAGATATAGATCAGGGTTGCACCGCCTCATCTCCCTAATAATGTGAACCATTCATCTAATGCTAAAGACAGAACTATCCCAATCCTCCTCCAGCAGCAGCTTTTATTTTATTATGTTGGAAATGCGCCTCACTGGAATTGGTTATTGGTTATTACTTGAACAGTTTACTTACATGGCGCTCTGGAATACTTGATTCTGATTGGTAAATCGTGGCATTCAGCGGTCAGACATTTTCTCATGTTCGCTGTCATCCATGGAGATGTTCTATAAAAACTAATGAAACTTGCTCTGCTTTCATGTCTGTCGTACTGTACCACTCCATGGATGTGCTCGCTCGGTTCACACAAATGCAACTGATGATATCTGTATCTCAGCAATCAGAGTGAAAATACCTACTGTAATAAAACAGATTACTGTGTATACTGCAATGAACTGTTTTTGGTTACACTCTATTTTGATGCACTTTAGATATTTGACCACACAACTTTTAAAGGGTTAGTTCACCCCCAAATTACTATTCTGTCATTAATTACTCACCCTCATGTCGTTCCAGACCCGTAAAACATCCATTCATCATCGGAACACAAATTAAGATGTTTTTGATGAAATCAGAGAGCTATCTGACACTAAATATACAGCAACTGAACACAACTTCAGTTCAACACAACTGAAATGTTCCCAGGTCCAGAAACGTAGTAAATACATCGGTAAAACGGTCCATGTGACATCAGTGGCTCAACTTCAGTTTTGCGACGCTACAAGAATACTTTTTTTTTGCGAAAAATAAAAATTTACTCAACCATTCTTCTCCCCGAGTTACGTCTTCCAGCATTTTGGAGAGTACCTCAGAACGTATTTCACATAATCAGCATTGTTTACGTTCGGAGGGAAAGCGTGAGCATGAACGTAATCTGCATAGTAAGCATTGCAACTCGGGAGATAGAAAGGTTGAGTAAATTGTTAGTTTTGTTTTCTTTGCGCAATAAAAAGTATTCTCGTAGCAAAAATGAAGTTGAGCCACTGATGTCACATGGACTGTTTTACCGATGTATTCTATGTTTCTGGACTTGGGAACATTTCAGTTGTGTTGCTGTCTATGGAGTGTCAGATAACTCTCAATTTCATCAAAAACATCTTTATTTGTGTTCTGAAGATGAACGAAGGTCTTACGGGTTTGGAACGACATGAGGGTGGGTAATTAATGACATAATTTTAATTTTGGGGTGAACTAGCCCTTTAAAATCTGAACAGATTTTTAAAACACTAGGCATCATACACTTACCGACTTTGTAAATAGGCCTGAGAAAAACTGGTCATCATATACACTAAATGACCGACTAAATATCACATGTTTGATATCCTCTGACTGGATTGAATCATAGTCTGAAGCTAAAAAAATCAGTCTGTGACCACTAGACTAGACGATTCAAGCATGGATGATCAACTGGCCCTTTAATTGGTCTGTGCAGTTATTTTATCCGAAAGAAAAAAGTAAATACGACAAAAGAGAATATGGCAGAAACAATGGCTTGGAAGACGTGGACTACAGGACTGTCAGTATTGCAGTATTGCAGTATTGCAAGTTTGAGGTAATTAAACAGTACAACTAAATAAGCAGAAGAGTGTACAGCCGGTAGAAACTAAATTTGGGGTGTTCATGACCATGATGTGGAGCTGATAATGACTGACTGACTGTACATGACATATTAAATCTTGTGGGGCATCGTTTAATATTTAGCATGTACTTATAATGCCGAGTCGATCTGACATTTACATCAATCAACATTGAAATTGCATTTGTAGGGACAGTTCCCACAAAAATTTACACAGATTGGAGCTACTTGGGGGTGCAACAGTTTGTCAGTGGGGCAGTACTCTCCAAGGGACATATCTGCACCTTATTTACCCCTATAGGTTCATAGTAATATCTTTAGAGAACATACTAATATGTCCCTTTTAGATGGATATAAGGTACAAAGTTGTCACTTTAAGGGTATTGTCTCAGTGACAAGCTTTTTTTCTTCTGGCCTGAAAAGGCTGCAAAATATATGAACATTGTTTTACACAGAACTTGCCCAGGACAATTAATATTTAAAGGATTTTCATGCTCATAGGATTTTTTAACCCACATTTTATCATGTATTGCATTCATTCTGCTTTTGAAATGCTAATAGATGGTAATTATTACCAGCTAGTTATTATCAGCTAGTGGTTTGGGGCAATTTTAGAGCTCAGTGTGTGCAAGTATTCTGGCTTGGCTTGATATTACAAATGAGTGTTTTTGGGCACAGATACAAATATCTCTGTATGTCAGTGATGAAAGGTCTGATTGATGATGCCTACATAAATTATGTCTAATCATCAAGCATAAACTGGCCAAAATTCCCACAGCTTAATAGCATTTTCAAATGCCATAATTTTTCTTTGGGTATAAAACTAATAGCATAATATTGTTTTCATAGAAACAATCTCAATGTGTTAAGGGTTCACAAATCTATTTATGATGATTTGAGCTTTCTGTTCTTATCAGCGCTTTCATTTTCCAGCAAATGCGAGGTAGCTGCTTAAATTAAATGAACAGAATGCAGATGGTTTCAAGAGAATACAAATTGACCTCTCTGCGTCTATCATGTTTATGACAAATAAATATTTGATTACTCAATTATAAGAATATTTTAGGTCAGTAACCTTCCCCACAAACCATCGGCTGTATTTGTTCTATGCGCACAAGCACAGCTGTTGAACTTGTCCGATTCTCTTGACTGTGGTTTCCTCGTGCGTATATGGGGGAAAAAGTGCCAGTAAAAAATGTACATAATTAGTTGGTGCTTATGTGGGAAGCACAGATCAAATCCAGCTGGTGTAATAAAAAAAAGAAGAGTTTTAAACTCCAGATGTTATCTACTTCCACATTGCTCTTTTCTATTCTTTCAACTGTATAATAGCCCATCTGTTAAGTTGATGATTTTTTAAAAACTGGGAAATGAAGACTTGGGCTTAATGTCATCCACATAAATTATCAGAGGTAAATTAATAAATATATAATAGTTAATCGTTTCAATAAAAAATATAGTCATTAAATAATCTAAATATTGAATACAGTCAAACAATATAGTTTTATATTTTAAATAATTTATTTTAGTTAGTAAAAAAGCCCACTATGACATCCACTCAGGTTTTGTAGTGCAGTTTTTTCATGTCTTCTTTTTTTTTATCCCGAAAAACAGATTACTGTTCCAGCTTGTGTGGAACACCATCTATCAAATGGAGGCTTGATCAGCTATATGGATCGATTCAATTCACTTTCATGCCCTTGTTTCAGTGACCTCCATGATCAAGAGCATTGTGGTGTAGCAAACTCCATAATGCTGTAGCTTCAGACACTTTATCATATCAGCTAAATTACACAGCAAAATTACTGGGTCTCAAAAACAAGCAACTGTTGTAACATTTTGTAAATACAGAAAATAAATAAAGAAATTGGCTTCACTGTTCTAATGCTTTTGGAGGGGAGTGTATATACATTAATATACATAAAATATAAACATTAGATGAAAAACGTCACATTAATTTAGTTTGTTGCCAAGGCAACATTTCTAACATTTATGTTTAAGTACTAAAATGACAAACAACAACTGAGGGGAAAAAATAAGTCTATAAAGAAATATATTTTATATCATAGTTGGTGACTGTAAATTTGATCAACTACGTAAAGCTGAAATAAAACAGAAATACAATCTAAATATAAATATATGAAAAACAACGAAACTAATAATAGACAACAGCTAAAAATAAAAGGCTAATTAAAATACTGATGTTATAATGAATCCAACCCGAATTCCGGAAAGGTTGGGACGTTTTTTAAATTTGAATAAAATGAAAACAAAAAATTTCAAATTGCCTGAGTTAATATTTTATTCACAATAGAACATAAAAAAGTTAAACTGAGAAATGTTACGATTTTATGCACAAAATTAGCTCATTTCAAATTTGATGCCTGCTACAGGTCTCAAAATAGTCAAAATAGTACCAGAATTCAGGTTTTAATATTAAAATAACACTGGTCTGTATATATTTGATTAGTGACCTAAAATCTTATCTTAAATATGTCTTATTGGAATTACATCATACCATTTCAATGTTTCACATTTTTCTCAATCCTAAACTTTGTTTAGTAAAGTCGACTGCATATATGTCTAATCAAGATAGATGTGGTTAAATCTCATCTTTCATTGTCCCCCTCACATCACCCCTTCCAAACCAAGCAGCTTCACGTCTGCCTACGGTGTGTGCATTAAAGAGACCAGGTAGAAAGGGACCATTTGAAATTGATACATGTTGCTCTTGTGGGAACGCCAACCCTTTGCAATTTAGCAAAGAAAAAAAGAAATGGAGAGGAATAGCCGTACAAAAAACGGAATACATTTCCATTTAATCTGTCGATATAGAGTCATCTCTCCAGGGGAGCCTTTGATCTGAGATGCAAAGCTTCATATCACTGTCAGTAGGTACTGTGTAATGCTGTCTGGATAGTGTGCAGTGAGATTCAGACAGGACACACACACACACACACACACACACACACACACGCACGCACACACACACACACACACACACACACACACACGCACACACACACACACACACACACAAAGTTCACACAGATATTGGAAACAATTTTTATTAAATACTATCCCAAAATACAAATTATAGAGTCCTAGGATTTTATTTTAGAACAATATGAGTCTAAAAATATCCGTTAACAATAGCAGGCAATACTGTACCAGCATGAGTCACCAAATGCTGGCCAAGTGAACTCACGATGGAAGATTGCCAGACTTTTTGCCTGTTTTTATCTGTGTTGTTTACACTTGCAGTAATTTAAATATAGTATACCAACACTTCGGAATCATCCAATAAGGCCATCAGGCCATTCAAAATGTAGATTAGTTTGTTCCTTTATCACAACAGATTTGAAGAAATTACAGCACTTGCTCACCAATGCAGTGAATGGGTGCCGTCAAAATAAGAGCCAAACAGCTGACAAAAACATCACAATAATCCACAAGTAATCCATATGACTCCAGTCCATCCGTTAATGTCTTGTGCATGTTTGCAAGAAACAAATTCATATTTTCTGGTCGAAATACGAGCCCATAGTCCATAAGATGACCCTCTTCCAAAGAAAAAGCCCATCCTCGGTTGTCCTCGCACATCAAAATCCACCAACATTTTTGTTTAGAACTGCTTTGGACAAAATGTTTTGTTCACAGGAGAAAGCTATATTATGGACTGGTTTGAAATTGAAAATGGGTATTACAAACCATGTAGATTATTTCAATGTTTTTATCAGCAGCTGGACTCTCATTCTGACGGCACTCATTCACTGCAGAGGATCCATTGGTGAGCAAGTGATGTAATGCTACATTTTTCCAAAACCGTTCTGATGAAGAAACAAACTCATCTACATCTTAGATGGCCTGAGGGCAGTAAATGTTCAGCAAATTGTAATTATTAGGTGAACTAATTCTTCAATCCTAACCTTTTCATCTGTCTTCCAAACTATGATTCAGTATCACCAAATAAACATGTTCATTCTACTAATCTAATACTACTTTATTGAACAAACCCACATATATGGATCCACAGAAGCATTTCCTTTCCTGATAGCATCTGTGACCCTGGGCATTGTTCAGTCATCTATTCATCCATTATTCACTGAGGAGCTGGTGATTGAACTTTTAACAAGGTCTGAAATCACCCAACTAAAGCCATAGCGAATTCCATCAAAAAACGTAAATTGTCCTGAGAGTGGGAATGTGTTATTTGTGAATGAGACATCTACCACAGTAATCTTAGCAGACACAATTGGAAATTGAATCGTAAATTAACAAGGTTTAGAGGCGCACAAATTTCCAATGCATGTTGAAGCAAACAAACAGCAATACATTAGAAATAGAAACAAATAAACCCCCTCGACCTGAAATCTAACAAAAAAAAACCTGTTTGAAGCAACTAACAGGAATAAAATGTATATATGAAAGCAGACAATTGGATATGATTAATAAATGTTGTTTTTTAAATAACACTATTATATAATATTACTATATATTATGATACATATTAAAGCATTTATGAAGTATTTAAAAATACATTATATAAATGTTATGCCATTTAATATATTAATCGCATTGTCTAAATACAATCAAATTAACCCATTAACTATTAATTAAATATTTTATGAACCTAAATGGACGTAGCTTGTTTATGCACAAAATGTCTATAGATTTGAGATATTTGCAGTAGCTTGTCTGTGGTGTAAGAAAGGTTGGAAACCCATTATCTAGAATGATTATAGTATGAATATAAAACAAGGTAGCAGGAGTCAGCTGATAATTCTTTATGAAATTTGATGTATTCAGAAAATAGCCTCAATCAAGTAATTGTCCTCATTGTGTGTGAATTCTCATTCCTGAATTCTGAGAGGTGAATCTGCTGATTATTAATGAAGTGGTTCACATGTTGGTCACAGTATAACTCATGCATTGAATCAAAATGTAAGCGTTGAATCGCGGCTAACTTAATGGCATGAAAATGACCTGCAAATCTATGTAATAGAAGAAGCACACTCTAAACGCTTGGCATGGGCTCCGTGGTAAATCAGAACGTGATGTGTGAAATCTCTTCTCTTGCCTGGGGCATGAATAACAAGCCTTTTTCTTGACCCAGAATGCATTTGCTTATACAATATATATGCCAACATGAGGAAAAGATGCATGGAAATTGTTAAAGTAGCACTGTCTGTTCAGGAACAGCATCGTGAAGCAATAAGTCATCCTAACCCAAACTGTGCTGAACTTTAAAACAACGTTTGTTGCACAGCAATGCAGATGTGCTGCCGTAAACTGGATATATAATACTGTATCTTACTAAAAGTTAGGAAAGTAGGTTAATTATTAAGTACAGTAACAATACAGTAACTTATGTAAGAAAGGACCCGGCTGGAACGATCCAATGACGGCAGTCGTTCCGCGGGTGAAGGGCTTTGCGTGTTACGATCTTTCCTTTTCACGACACAACAAGAACATTAAAATGGAACACTTCTTCTTATGTATTTTATCTCGTTATTTCATCTGACTCCATAAAATGAAAAGGGTTTTAATGATGTCTGTGCATCATTAAAACAGGAACGAATGATTGATTATTCTTATCAGCTCTTTTCAATACTTTACCCGTCCAGACATAGGGAAGCTATATCGCTCAGAGGTCCTGTTTTCCACAGATCTCACGGACACAATCTCGTCAGGCCCGGTCATCAGTCAGAGGTAAATTATGGTTACGTATCTGAGATTTGCCGTAAATTCACACGTACACAATCAGAGATATCAATAACCCTCATGGGGCACCCTCAGAACTCGAACTCAATCGTTTACTTCAGTAAAGGGTTTTGGCCACTATCAGATATGTTAGCAGATCAATATACTACACTCGTAATAGCTTTGGATTGGCCAAATCTTTGTTTAAAGTAACATTAAATCAAAGTCAGAGGTGTGGGCGTGCCGAATTCAATCTGATCAGACGGCGTTCACCGTCATTGAACGGAATTAACCCGTCCCTACACCCAAGCACACTTAAAAGATGCCGGATATTAGCCGTCGCTAAAACTGACGAGGCTTGGAAATATACGAATCCACTAATCTAGTAGAGAGAAAGCAATCTTCAGAGGCATTTAGAATAGAATCAAACGTTACAATTTATTGACCAGGTAATCAAAACAATAATTCAAAGCTCCAATGTTACAAGAATAGAATCAACGGTTAACCATAACATAACAATAATTCAGGAATTGAAGAACTTGTAGAAATTACTACCTGGCAATGAAAACTACACACAAGTGACATGTGCGGGCAATCAGTTTACTGACTCCCAGATGTTTGTGTCCCTTTTCCTTATATACCCAGAATTCAATAGACCCACCCAGGTGGGTACCCAGGTGGTATCTTGTCATTATAATAAGTCTTTAGAATTGGCCACCAAAGGCTTCTGGAGATCCTGTGGCCAGGATTACTTATTTACATACAGGAGGTGTTTTGAGTAGGAAATCAGGGGGAAGGCACGTCCCCCTGCTGTACACTATTCTTCTCAGATTTTAGAACTTCTTTTAGCTTTTCATTATGGTTGGGAGGATGAGACCATTTTACCAGGCGCACTGAGACATTTCAAAAGATATCAAACATGTATGGTTACTTATTTGTACATATTACATTGCATGGATTTTTCAGTGAATTCTCAGTGGTGAGGGGAAGGGGAAATGATGGGACCGTCAGTACAGGGTGTGGATCCCCCAGTGTGCTGCACCCCTGGATGTTACTGTTACATATGCAAGAGACAGCTTTGTGGATTCCCCCAGTGTGCTGCGTCCTGGATGACATATGCAAGAGACAGCTTTTGTGGATTCTCAGGGGGGCCTTTTGTCCTCTAGAGGGGGGGCCCAGACACATTGGCACAGACACATTGGCACCAGTCTTACAGTTTCCTCCCTCTGGCACTGTTTGGGCCACTCACAGGCTTCCCTGCAGTGTCACTTCAGTCGTTGTAAGGTGGTACTCTGTTTGGAGGATGGCGTTCTGTACCAGGTCCATCGTGTCGATCAAGGCTTGTGTTCCGTGTTCATAAAAGGTGTCGTCCCACCATGGGAGACCTCTGTCCTTTGGCATCCATCCGAGGATGTCGATCTGGCCCATAGAAAAATCCTCTGTCACTTCCAAGCAAAATGAGTGATCAGCAGGACAGGTCAGTCCTCCATATGTGAACGAATTCATCTCACTGATGACACACCACTGTGTATGAGACACCTGAATCGCATTTGAATGTCCATGCAAAGATTCAACACTTATGAGTTTGTTATCATTGGGAGAGAAAGGTTGTAATGTGTTACATGTACAGACAACATAATTGTGAGTTTCATGACAACAAGTGCGACTGGTAAATACGGTCTCAGTACCCTTCAGCGTCATATATCCGGTGAGGTGATCCCATTTAATTACCTGATCTTTAACTACCATGCCAATGGATCGAATATTAGTGGAATTTGGATAAACTTGATCTGGGTGGATTAAAGGAAAAGTGGCAAAAAATCCAATACAATCAATACATTCGTTTTCAGTATACATCACAATTGTGGATATTAATTCTGAATACTTTACATTTTTCCTGAAGAGAACCATCTATGTAAATCTAAAACCTCAATTAAATCATTCAAAACATGTCTCGGGGTCTTGTGAAGACGAAGATCTAAAATTTCCTGTCTTGTTGCAGTGAATAAATCTTGTGCATATGATCTGCAGGCTAAGTCACGTTCGATGGTATGGGTCTGATTGATGTGTTGGAAACCAGTGGCCATCTGATCTGTCAACCATGTAGAGAATTGAGATTGTTTGGTTATTTTATAAGTGTTGGCTGCTGAATTAATTGATCCGAACAGGCCGGCTATACTGTTGAGCAGGTCTCGTTTTAGCGAGCAGGTGGAATTTGGACGCAAGTCTGTCTTTGTAATCAGAAATTAAATCATCGATTCGTGACTGTAGTCATGCATATGACTCATCATTAGTAATACAATGTTTTGTATAAGCAGAAATGTTATAAGTTACATGTGTCATTACCAAATTTACATCATGTAATAAAGTAACAATTGTGTGGATTGGTGAAATTGTCTATGCAATGCAAACATTCCCGACACAATACATTCCTTCCTTTCGGTTGGTCCAGACAAGTACATTAGCTCGTGAATCTCATATGTGTGTTATTATGCGTTTCTGTATGTGTGCACCTATATGTTGCAGGTTTCAAATTTTTAATATAGTGGTACAATTTTGGGTCTATGCCATTGTTTTAGATTTTTCGTGTAGTGTATGCATGTTACCTAATTGTGTCACCTGGATCTATTTTAAGTCGATACCAGGCAGTGAGGTTGTACATGAATTTGGTGCTCGAGTGTGTCCTGAAATGTTTCTTTGTAGGTGGGTGGGTGTTACCTGAACTACAACAAATTTGTGGTGTGCAATTTGGATCCGGTGCTAATCCGGGAGGCCATGTAACTGTCTCTTTTTGGTGCAACTGTGATTTTTGTGTGGATGGCCCTTGAGTGTTCAACACCCACCTCCCACATTTCAGGTTGTGTGTGAGTGATTGGTGCTCTCCAGAGTGGGAGGATTTGATTCGCTACTACTCGTGCCACTGTGTTTGAACTGTTAAATTGGAAAATTTGTCAGTTATCACAAGGTAATAACGATATCCCGCTTTGGCACTAGGTAGTGGGCTTATGAAATCTAATTGGAGTAACTCCCAAGGTCCCTTGGGTGGTTCTGGTCTACACAGTTTTGTATGGCCAGGCTTGCCTTGGTTAGTGGAGGCACATACGATGCATGTGTCACACCATCTTTGAATGTCTGATGCCATTTGTGGCCACCAGAAGTTTTTGGATCAGCTGTTGTGTTTTGGAGCTGATACGTGTGCATAATCGTGGTACAACTTCATCACTGGTTTCTGGAGGGCTTCTGGAACAATGTATTTATCGTCTCTTAAAATCATGCCTTCAGTGACCTTGACTAGTTGGTCCTGCTGCAGGTGCGGTGTCAGCTCTCCATCAGAACTCCACAGTTCTTGTTGGTACTGTTTCAAGTCAATAGGAATAGTTTGAATCGCACTCACGGCAGGAACAACCAGTCTGTCAGGCTTCCATTCATCTCCCTTTTGTGCTGCTAATTTGGCTAATTGATCTGTGATGTTGTTGTTTTTCTCGTTTTCATCTGGATTTTCGATGATGTGCGCAGGCACTTTAACGACGGAGAGTGAGGGATCGCGTGTTCTAACCTCCTGCCAAATCAAGTTATGATGTTAAAATGTTTTATCATGAAGTTTACGAATTGTTTCAACAGCTCAGAGTTGTCGCTAGGGGCGTTTTTGGTAATGCTTCGCTTGTTTTTAAATCTTTTCTCTTTTTGACAATCTCGCACTACATGGTTAGTCTTTCTGCAATAATGGCATATCATTTTATTTGGAGACCTTTGGCTAAATTTATCTGTGCTGTTCCTTTCTTCTGTTAACCACTGTGCGGACGCAACGCCGCGGGTTTTAATCGCCATCTGTTTTCTATTCTTGAACCCCAATCTACTATTGCTCTGAACGTGTTTTCGGCTGGGTCGACGCCATTTGATAACGCTTTCTGAACGGGGATGCCGGCATTGTTTTTAACAAGCTGCAGTAATGCGTCATGGTTGCGGTCTGCATTTTCAAGGCCTGAGTGCTCTCTGTATGTTACCCATAACCGTTCAGCGTACGTTTCAAATGACTCATTACCTGCTTGTTTGATTTCTAATATTTTGCTCCAGTCTGCATGTGTCGGTCCCCTCATGTCTAATAATGCCTGTTTTAGACGTTCATAAATCCTTCGTCGGTTTCGTCATTTACTCTGTTCATTATGTTGCGGATTTCATTTCTGTGTTTAGTTTCGGTCTGAGCTCCTCAGGGATAGTGAGGAGGGCTATTTGCCATACGTCTCTAACCTCTAGTTTGTAGACATTAGCCTGTAGCATCAATGCTTCCCAGTAGGGTTGAAAAGGCCCTTTTCTCGGCATAGTTCCTACGACTTGTTTGTGCCTAGAGCATTCTCCGCATGTTAACGGGCGGCTGATTGTTGTGATATCATCATCCGCATTTTTCATGGTTTTTAACACTGCGATTTTAACTGCCTTTTTTGGCGAGTCGTTTGATTTGGTTCGGGTCTTTATTGGGCTTCGCAGGCTCTGTTTTTCTGGCCACAGACTCACGAGAGCTCGGTTACGAGTTTCTCTGCGTGGCCTATTGTTACTGCGCTAACGCAGTGTCCTCATCTTCGCTTTCAGTTTGCGCCTCTAACTCGGTTTCATCCAGTGCTGCTTGTTTAACTGCGGCAACTGGAAAACCTGTTTTATCGCAACAATCTTCGACGCAGATATGTAATTACTATATGTAATTAGTTTCCTTGAACTTGATCAATTTTTGTAGCCATTTCTTCGCGTTGTCTAGCCCACCCCGTTGCTCGTATGCAAACATTTCGACTTGCTTTCTTAACTTTTGTAATTCGTCAGATCGCACTTTTCGTTCGATTTCTTTGATATTTGTTATTGTTTTTTCGTTCTCGGTCATGGTCGCGAGGTCGTTACGACGAAGCAAATAAACAATTGCAGCGGGAATGTTCTTGTATTTTGATTTCGATTTTAGTCTCGCACCTCGGCAGAATACCAGGATGTTATTTCGTTGTTGTTCCACTTCAAATTGAATCCCTTGTCGCTTAACCGAACAAGGATTTTTGTAATTGTATTCCTAAAACTTCCATTATCTCCTGATCTCCTCTGCTGCTGTGGTTTCCTGAAAAGACATGTTGTTTCTCGTCTAATTCTTAATACCACCGGGTTTTCGGTTCCGGTTTCAAAATGGGTATACCGACCCGTTCTACAAAATGTGTCTATATGGTGTAAACAACATTTCCCTCAACTTTTAAAGGCAACAAAGAATATACTTACCACAGCAGCTGGATATTGATGAGAAGGATATCAAACCTCACGTCCCAAGGAGAGTTCAAGTTGAATGTCGCGGCTGGAATGACGTACTCGTCTCTGCGAGAATCACGTTCTCGTCTTTACGAGATCACGTCGGGTCACCACTGTAAGGAAGCCCGGCTGGAACGATCCAATGACGGCAGTCGTTCAGCGGGTGAAGGGCTTTGCGTGTTACAGTCTTTCCTTTTCACGACACAACAAGAACATTAAAATGGAACACTTCTTCTTATATATTTTATCTCGTTATTTCATCTGACTCCATAAAATGAAAAGGGTTTTAATGATGTCTGTGCATCATTAAAACAGGAACGAATGATTGATTATTCTTATCAGCTCTTTTCAATACTTTACCCGTCCAGACATAGGGAAGCTATATCGCTCAGAGGTCCTGTTTTCCACAGATCTCACGGACACAATCTCGTCAGGCCCGGTCATCAGTCAGAGGTAAATTATGGTTACGTATCTGAGATTTGCCGTAAATTCACACGTACACAATCAGAGATATCAATAACCCTCATGGGGCACCCTCAGAACTCGAACTCAATCGTTTACTTCAGTAAAGGGTTTTGGCCACTATCAGATATGTTAGCAGATCAATATACTACACTCGTAATAGCTTTGGATTGGCCAAATCTTTGTTTAAAGTAACATTAAATCAAAGTCAGAGGTGTGGACGTACCCGAATTCAATCTGATCAGACGGCGTTCACCGTCATTGAACGGAATTAACCCGTCCCTACACCCAAGCACACTTAAAAGATGCCGGATATTAGCCGTCGCTAAAACTGGCGCAGGCTTATGGAAATATCTGAATCCACTAATCTAGTAGAGAGAAAGCAATCTTCAGAGGCATTTAGAATAGAATCAAACGTTACAATTTATTGACCAGGTAATCAAAACAATAATTCAAAGCTCCAATGTTACAAGAATAGAATCAACGGTTAACCATAACATAACAATAATTCAGGAATTGAAGAACTTGTAGAAATTACTACCTGGCAATGAAAACTACACACAAGTGACATGTGCGGGCAATCAGTTTACTGACTCCCAGATGTTTGTGTCCCTTTTCCTTATATACCCAGAATTCAATAGACCCACCCAGGTGGGTACCCAGGTGGTATCTTGTCATTATAATAAGTCTTTAGAATTGGCCACCAAAGGCTTCTGGAGATCCTGTGGCCAGGATTACTTATTTACATACAGGAGGTGTTTTGAGTAGGAAATCAGGGGGAAGGCACGTCCCCCTGCTGTACACTATTCTTCTCAGATTTTAGAACTTCTTTTAGCTTTTCATTATGGTTGGGAGGATGAGACCATTTTACCAGGCGCACTGAGACATTTCAAAAGATATCAAACATGTATGGTTACTTATTTGTACATATTACATTGCATGGATTTTTCAGTGAATTCTCAGTGGTGAGGGAGGGAAATGATGGGACCGTCAGTACAGGGTGTGGATCCCCCAGTGTGCTGCACCCCTGGATGTTACTGTTACATATGCAAGAGACAGCTTTGTGGATTCCCCCAGTGTGCTGCGTCCTGGATGACATATGCAAGAGACAGCTTTTGTGGATTCTCAGGGGGGCCTTTTGTCCTCTAGAGGGGGGCCCAGACACATTGGCACAGACACATTGGCACCAGTCTTACACTTATTATTATAAGTATATTTATATATATATTTAAATTATTATTGAAAGTATTAATCATACTAATATTTTGTAATTATGTCACATCTTTCCCGCCTCTGTTATCTATTTTGGTGTCCTTTACCATACCATGTCTGTCCCTGAAAAAAAAATAATAATAAATACATAAAATATACATTCATATTATAAATTAATTTCTACTAATTTCCTCACTTTTTTCCACACTATATATTGCACTACAAGTTAGTATGCATGCACATTTCTAGCATATACATAATCCAGTGTGCAGCACCATAATACACAATGACATTTGTTAGTATCCATTATTTGGCAGTATCCATCATCCATGGAGGCCTTAAATTATGTTTACTTACTGCACATTGTTGAGTAAACAAAGCATTAACACAAATAAGATGCTGCATGCACTGATGAGATGGGAAAACATCATATCTGAAGGCCTGCCTGAAGCTTAATGTTTCACATGCTCTTATAAATTAATTTATGTTCTAAGTGCATTAAATTAGTAAAACCAAATACTCGAATTATGTAATATGCTATCTAGAAAGAGGGATGTTTTGGTGTAGGACAGAGTAAATCAGTCAGAAAACAGTGTGAGATCAGTTCGCTCTTCCAGAGATGTGGCTACACAAACTGGAAACATGATAATTAGTTGCTCTGGACTGCTTGTGGAGACATGCTGCCCGAATGAATGCAACCTCCGGTCCAAACACAGACCAGCAGAATGATAACACACAGGTTCCCTTTAGATTAGTCAGGCAGAAAGAAATCAGCACCAGGCAACCCACAGATCGTCACGTGTACCGCCTTGCCTGGAGCTTTCATTTCACTTTAATCAATTTTTTTATGATTTGTAGCAGTAATGCCCGCTTTAAATTTCTAGGATACATTCTTATGTCTCTAGATACATATTGTACCACTTTGAAAGCACCTAGTAATAACCGATCCAAAGTTTCAGTTTAAACTCATTCGTGCTAGACTCATAAAACAGAGGATTTTCCCCTTAAGGAAGGTCAAATGAAAGGCTCAGGTGAATTAGTATTGAACTATGTGGCATGTTAACACTTTCTTCTCCAGGTTGCACTTCTCTATGTTCATCAGCTGTGCTTTCACATCCCCCATAATGTATAGTTATTCCTCTGGCATGTACATTTGTATTCTGTGACTGTCTGTTATGATGGCGTATCCTGGCAATCGTGGGCCGGCTGGCACCAGGAGAGCAGTGTGCTGGCAGAGGCGGCTCTACTGCAGCACTGGCAGAGAGGAGAGCATCTACCTGCACAGGAGGCGCTGGGTTAAACACGCTGAAGTGTGCATCTAACTGAGCTAGGGCTCTGTTTGCACATGGGTATGTTTAGCACATAGCCTGCAGAAAGGTGACACACTGACTCTGGCGTAATGGCGTACAGCGCGAATGGAAAATGTGGCACCGGTGACAGCGGTCAAATAAGGACAAATTTGCATCAACACGCTGAAGTGTGTTTTAAAGTGTTCAACCAAGCACACATACTGTATGTGTGTTAACACATTTGTAACTTCAAAGTTCAAGACCACATTTTCAAAAGTGTTTTTTCTTCATTAACTAAGTATATCAAAAAGTTATGATAGAAAAAGAATATAACATATTTAGAATCCCTATTACAAATAATTAAACAAACACAATTATTAATAATTAGAATTTCACAATTTCATAATGTGTGATAAAAATGGCTACATTAAAAAGTAATTTCTAATTTTACTGTATACATATTTGTATAATAGAATGTAAAACAGTATTTACTACAAATTTAAATTCAATTAAATCAGTTTTAAATGGTAACCGTTCAATTGTTAACAAATACTATTGAGGGTCGTTCAAATGTTTCCTAGTTTAAATTTTTTAAGCCAGTTTTTTCTTGTAATTGTTTATAATATTAATACAATATTTAATATAACAAACACAATCATTTAAAACAAACGTATTCATTTCAAATTATATTAAAGTATTAGTTCACTCCAGAATTTAAATTCCTGATAATGTAATAACGATTGGTTATTTTTCAAAAAAAAATTTTACATACAGTTTAACCACAAATGCTCATTTTGCACTAGCTCTGCGATGCACGTCCACTTTTTTTTTCTAGCGGAAGAAATTAAAAGATTTTTCAACAGATTTAAACATCAAGGATATGCACATGAACAGACCATATACTGTACATATACTGTAAATATGTTTCATTCAACATACAATTTTTGAAGTGTGCGTACATTTAACACACCTGCTCCCCATTCACACCTGACACCTTGTAACACTAACGAGTCACGCGATTGCCCTAATTGGGCCCAATTTGGACATTTTCACTTAGGGGTGTACTCTCTTTTGTGGCCAGCGGTTTAGAAATTAATGGCTGTGTGTGGAGTTATTTTGAGGGGACAGCAAATTTACACTGTTATACAAGCTGTAAGTTCACTAATTTATTTTGTAGCAAAGTGTCATTTCTGCAGTGTTGTCACATGAAACGATATAATAAAATATTTACAAAAATGTGAGGGGTGTACTCACTTCTGTGAGATACTGTATATATTTATTCTTAAAAAGTAACTAAACTCAAATTTCTATTTCAAATCCTCTCTTAAATGACAACATTTTTGTGAAGGGTAGTTATACTGTATTTTAGCGGTTTTATATGTTATTTCATGCTTCATAATTATTTTAACTGATAGCTGAAAAGCACAAACACAGACACACACTGTGCAATTAAATTAAGGAAAACAGCTCAGAAAGGGATCATTATGGTAATTATTCAGAGCTGTAATATTACAGTATCTAAAACAAGCCATTTTGTCCATTGTGACAACATGCCTGGTCTCATTTAGTAGATCATATATAGAACTAGTAGACCTATTAATTATTAAAGACTCACAGTCTAGTCAAGACAAGGCACCACACACATATTCCCCAAAGAAATTACAAAACAGATAAAGACCTGTGACATCTCTCTAACTGCTGTCTCTGTCGGAGAGACCAGAACATGTCAGATACTTCATCTCACCAAGTTCGGGAAATGTCAGAACAACCTCCACTTCCACAATGTAATCTCGGCATCTTGATTTTCTCACAGCAAGCTGTCAATCACAGCTATTGTGCCTGACAATGTCTATTGTGTGCATCTGTACCTTGAAATATTTTCTAGTTTCAGACAGTAACCCCATGCCCCTCATAAACTCAACAATATATGTTACCCTTGTTCTCTAAAAGAGTTTAATTTCTCTTCTGATTCTCTGTCAGTTCGCTTTATTAAGGGGACATAAATGAAAAGACAAGGATACATGTATTGACCAGTCGTCTACCACTTCATAATATAACCACCTATCTAGCTCAATGCAGAGAGAAACAATCAATCAAGCTTGTAAGGTCAGTGATCCCTGTCTGAACCTCTCAAATTCAAACAAATGCACTTTTCAGATCTGCACATACAGTATTATACATGACTGGAAACAAGGTCAAGGGTGTCTTGTCATTTCGTATGGAAAATCCATGAGTTATATATGACTAACATACTTGACAAGTGACCCAGAAGAGTAGCCATCTGCCTTTATTAATCTACTGGAAAGTAACATGTTATTTCAGTGCTTTACATCGAAATCCATATAGCTGCACTTGTACTAAACATCCAGCTATCAAGGTTAGTGAATCAAAGAATGCCCATATATAATTTCCTCAAAACAATGACCTGTATTAAACATTTCACCAATCTTAAACTTGATATAAAACTGTTCAGTAAGCAAACATCTCATTTCAGGTATTTTACCACAGCAGGATGTCTTCTTTTTTCTGAGGTATTCTGAGTTGAAAATCTCTTTTAGTGCAGCTATATTTCATTAATTGATGTTATATAAGCCGTCACCAATAAAGCTGCTTTGTGTCTGTCTGCTTAATCCCTGCTGGCTTCCCATCATAACCCAAATAGAAATTGTAATTGAACTCAGATCATGGAGCCTGTGGGCATATATGTCTTTAAGAGAACCCCACTGTCCTTGTCCCATCAAAAAACTAAAGGAGTTTAGATCCGAGCTTATCTTCTGAGGTAAATAAGAATTTGTTTAAATTCAAGATAAAGCAAAAGTCAGCCTGAAAGTTTCTGAAGTCTTCTGTTTCTGTTACTTTTATGGAACAATGACAGACTTCAACCTTCAGTGTTTCAAAATGTGAGTTCTTTGAGAGGATAAGATAGGGATACAATTAATTATTTAGGCGAATAACTCTACCCCTATAAATTCAAATCCAACTATTGGTAAACTATTGGTTTATTTTGAAATGCCATTCAAATTCCCTTTAAAATAAATCTGAACCAAAGAAATGTAAATTCTTTAGAACTATCTTATGTATGAAAGCTTTACTGAATGTTATGATGAAATTAAAACCAGTAACTAAACTGCTAAACGCCGATACAGGGAGAGAATTGAGTCACATTTTCAGCTCAATGACTCTCGACGCATGTGGCAGGGACTGAAGACCAACTGTTCCTCTGGAAATAACTCCTCTGCAGAGGTGAGAGCAGATCCGTTGCTGGTCGAAGAGCTAAACACCTTCTACGGCCGCTTTGAATGTAATGGCGGCAGTGTGACTCTGCCGAGCAGCGCGTCAGGAAGCAGCAGACAGAGCAACGATGATCATGTAATCACCTTGTCGGAGGATGACGTTCGGAGGGAACTAAAGAGAGTGAACGTCAGGAAAGCAGCAGGACCTGATGGAATTACTGGCCGCGTTCTGAGGTCCTGTGCTGATCAGCTTGCTGGTTTGTTTACATCCATATTTAATGAGTCCCTCGCTACCTCTGTTGTTCCCACCTCCTTTAAAAAATCTGTCATCATCCCTGTGCCTAAGAACAGTAAACCCTCTTGCCTGAATGACTATCGTCCAGTTGCCCTCACATCAACAGTCATGAAGGTTTTTGAGAGACTATTAAAGAACCACATTTGCTCCTCCATCCCTGCTACTTTGGACCCTCTTCAGTTTGCCTATCGGCCAAATAGGTCTACTGATGATGCCATCTCTCAGGTCCTGTACTCGTCCCTCACTCACATTGACAGCAAAAATGGCAACTATGTCAGGCTGCTTTTCATCCACTATAGCTCCGCTTTCAATACTATAGTCCCCACCAAGCTGGCTGTTAAACTCTCAGACCTCGGCATAACCTCTTCACTTTGTGACTGGATTCAAGATTTCCTCACCGGCAGACCTCAAGTGGTGAAAGTCGGCCAGTTCACCTCCAACTCCATCACCCTGAACGTAGGAGCCCCACAGGGCTGTGTCCTGAGACCCCTGCTCTACTCTCTCTACACCCACGACTGCGTGTCCTCTCACAGCTCCA
This sequence comes from Gymnocypris eckloni scoliostomus, assembly GCA_027564155.1. Lineage (NCBI taxonomy): Eukaryota > Metazoa > Chordata > Actinopteri > Cypriniformes > Cyprinidae > Gymnocypris > Gymnocypris eckloni. Next base: position 12,511,985 of record CM050431.1, read on the forward strand.
CTTCTATCGTTAAATTTGCTGATGATACTGTGGTTCTGGGCCTCATTAACAACAATGATGAGGCCACATACTTGGATGAGGTAGAGAGACTTACATCATGGTGCCAGGACAACTGTTTCTCTCTGAACATGAGCAAAACTAAAGAGCTGATCGTGGACTTCAGGAAGAGACAGCAGCGGCCCTACACTCCTCTTATGATCAGTGGGACCCCTGTGGAGAGGGTGAGTAGGTTCAAGTACCTCGGTGTAAACATCTCCGAGGACCTGACATGGACTACACATATTCAGACTCAGGTTAAGAAAGCCAGGCAAAGACTGTACCATCTGCGACAGCTGAGGAAATTCAGGGTCTCACCAGCTATCCTGAAAACTTTCTATTCAGGGGCCATAGAAAGTGTACTGACTCAGTGCATCTCAGTGTGGTATAGTAACGCCACAAACCAGGATTGCAAAGCTCTACAGAGTCGTGCGCTTAGCTGAGCGCATCTCAGGGTCTGCTCTTCCCTCTCTACAGGACATCTACCTCAAACGCTGCAAAAGCAGGGCTGCTAAAATCATCAAGGACTCGAATCACCTCGGTAACCATCTTTTCTGATTACTGCCATCTGGCAAGCGCTTCAGGAGCATGATGGCAAAAACTGAGAGACTGAGGAGGAGCTTCTTCCCTCAGGCCATCAGACTCCTAAACTCAAACTCGGTCTCATAAACATTTACAAGACTCATTATTAACTGCAAAACATTCACTATTCTCATCATCCGTATTGCTGCTACATGTATATACCCGGTACAACCCGTTTGCACATCCCTCTTGCACATCCCTGTTCATATTACTATTTATTAAGTCCCAGTATACTGTTTTGCACATCTTATTTGTTTTTCACTTTTGATTCTATTGCACAGTTGTCTTTTTTTAACATATTTATATATATGCTCTTGTGTTGTGTTACTTTTATTTGTTTATTTTTTTGCACTGTCCACTGAGCGAACCTGACTTGATTTACATTTCACTTCTGATTATACCCTGTATAATTTAGTATGTGACGAATAAACAAACCTTGAACCTTGAACCCTTGAACATTTCAGAGTTATAGCTCATTTAATAGGATACCGTGAGAGTGATAGCCCAAACAGCTGATTAAAAAAAACACAATAATCCGCACTTATATCTGATGGTTTGAGGTTTAAAAATGTATTAATTATGGATTTGTTTCTTAGCAACACACCACGTTTTACTTCACGGGAGTCATGTGGATCACTTGTGGATTATTGTGATGTTTTTAATCAGCAGTTTTGACTCATTTATGATGGCACCCATTCACTGCAAATTATTCATTGGTGAGCAAGTGCCGCAAAGCAAAATTTCTTAAAATCTGTTCCAATAACGAAACAAAATCATCTAGATCTTGGAGGTACTGAGGTTGAGGAATTACATTTTTGGGTGAACTATTCCTTCAGCAAAGTTCAGCATGCAGCAGATTCTTCTTGTTGAGGTTTGGACTAAAATAAACAAGTTAACACTACACAGAAGGTAGAAATATTGTAACAAAAAACCACAAAGACAAAAGCGAGTAAAGGTAGAGGCAAGCAGACCATAAGATTGGTCCAGCGTGTCAACAGGGCATGTCAAAAATGACAGAAAAGAAGAATGATGGCTCACATAGACATGGGAGGCGTCTTTCTGGCACGCAGGCATATATTTTTAACATGTGTCATTTGCTCAAACATGTCAATCGCAAGTGTGTCTTTTGCACTATACATGCAATATGGAAACATGCCCGTAAGATACAGAATGCTGCTGAATAATAATACCACCAGAGACATGCATGCTTGAATTATACACTGCACTGCTTCCCTTGATGTACAGTACAGTGACTGGCCTTGCCAACTGTTTTTACTCATCAACCAGAGGAAACTGTACTCAAGATGTGAGAACTAATTTACAATCGCCAATGGAAAATGAAGAAAATGAGCATGATTAGAAAGAAAATAGAAAAAAAGTGAATTTTTGTTACAAAAGCACCAGTTATTTAAAGTTAGAATTTAGCTTAGTCAGGTCACCCGTAGGCACATCCCGTCCTAGTTAAATGCAAAAATAGCCAGAAAAATTATTAAAAGTTTCTTTAAAAATTAATTCTTTGGCTTGTCATTAAATATTTGTAAGTGTATAATGTGGCTAACCAGGATTCAGGTCAAACCTGAAGGCATGCGGATAACAAAGCTCTATACAAAACATGATCATACAGAAAACATTTCTCAACATTTATTTTAAAGAAAACATATACATCATCCCGTATCAAGTGTGGCTAAAGTTTTATATCACTGACAACAAATTATGATACAACCACAAATCATCTGTGACCTAAAATAAAGTTTCCACCAAATAGTTCATATAATACAAGTACAGGATTACATACAGAACAGTTACGATCACCATCACACTATTGACATTACGAGTTTATCTGGAAACAATGGATGGGCGATATGGCCAAAAAAAATTGCACAATACAATTTTTGTTTTCATGTCAGTCAATATCGATAATTATCATGGTCAATTTCAAATCTTTATTTATTTTAAGTTTAAAGCCAGATTTTTGCTTTTAGGTGAAAGTTGTAGAAACCAGACAGTTAATTGTGGTTTTAAACTACTCATGGTCAGAACATGACAAACACTTAACACTTGTTTCCTTAACAAAATAAAGATCTTAATATAGAAATTAATTTCTTAGTTTCTGCATGTTCTAGTGAGTGATATTATTTCAAAACATGAAACAGGTTTGTGTTGCCTGACTTTGATGACATGTATCTTCAGCACAGTTTTCAGCGCAGGCTGCAATATTAATATTACATTTTTTGTCTCTTAGAAATGCACATTTGACAGTAGTTTGAGTTGACAGTAGTAGCTTGAGTTAGGATGCTGATGTAAATTTGTGTTTAACATCAAAAACAGTAACATCTGTAAAAATTGTAACAACCTCAATTTTTATATGGTAAAATTTAATTATTCTGACTGTTACTTTTAATAAAATTAACCATTGGTCTTCCATACTTTTAAGAAAGGTGTATTTCAAAATTCCATTAAAAGTCCCTTTACAATAAATCTGAACCAAAGAGAGGAACATTCTTCAGAACTATCTTATAAACAAATGAAAAGATTTACTGAATGTTATGATGAAATTAACACCACTACATTTCAGAGTTATAGCTCATTTCATAAGATGAATTTAGCAACAATATCACTCAAAAGCTTGGACAAACCTATTCATTTGTATTATTATTATGCAATATTTTACTGTGGTAAAAATATACATCTATATGGTTTCTAGGTATTTGTATGAAAAACAGTAAACTAAATATGCAAAAATGCTAATCACAAAAATAATGTAATTATGTATTCCTCCTTTAATAATATAATAAAACTTGATATGAATATTCCACATTTCTGCCACATTATCATGGTGCAGTGTTACTACAGTAAACTGATGGTAAATGATTGTGATTTGTACACTGAAAAGCCTTCTGACTGTATATTGAGTAGTGCTTCTTCCCTTTAGCTGTGTTTCATTCCGCTTTTGGTGTATAAAATTATAGTGAACATTTATCAAACTCTTGTTATCATTTTATCAAGGAAAATGATCACGATAATTATTGATGTCATTTTATCGCCCAGCCCTACTGGAACCTGAAAGTTAGAAACTTGTAAGTGCAAGTTTACTCAGAATTCAGAGGAAATAAAGTCAAAATTGCAAGATACATAGAAAATAATAAACATAATAAATACATAATAAATAAACCCAGACACTACCGACAGCACGATCAAGAATACATGGAAAACTAAACAGGATTTTACTGCAAGCGATAACTGAGACACTAGATATCACGAGTTGCTTATGAGTGCATCGGTGATGTGATTTGAGAGCCATGAAAGTTTTGATAAATATATATATTTTTTTTGAACATCTTTTAATGTTATAACATTCATATGCTGCTGCAAAAGCAGTCAAACTTGCCCATGTACACTTTTAAAACTAAAGGTGCTTCAAAAGGTTCTTCAAGCGATGCCATAGAAGAACCTTTTTTGGTTGCACAAAGAACCATTCAGTCAAAGGTTCTTTAAAGAACTATCTCTTTCTTACCTTTTTAAAATCTGAAGAACTTTCTTTCACCACAAAGAGCCTTTTGTGATACAGAAAGGTTCTTCAGATGTTAAAGGTTCTTTATGGAACCATTTAGACAAAAAGGTTATTATATGGCATTGTGAAACACCTTGACTTTTAAGGGGGACAAAAACAAATCATTGCAGTGTAATCAAAATGTAAGCCTGTTGTATGGGAACTGCCTTTATTAGGAAATATCAAACCATGGAATGCTGCAACTAACCAATCAGAATTGAGTATTTTAAAGAGCCACACAATAAATACAATTAGATACACATACCACAGCAAACAGGCTCCTGTATGACCTACCCTTCAACTTGACATATAAAAGGAAGACCAGCATACACTCGGTGCAGAAAGGCAGACAACATGTCTGTTCCATTAAGGGAAGACGATGGTTCAATTGCCTCTTGCACCCTCTCCCTCACCTGTTACTAATCAATTTGTCTGCATTAATTAGGCATTCCCAGTCCCCACATTCATGAGCTGTCAAATGAATCAACTACTGTGTCACAGAAAGCACAGTAAGCTGGGTTGACAACAGGTGCAAAAGGGTTCTTTAATTTCTCTGCTGTGTGGATTTAATTACAGCTCATTGCTTGCTACACTTACAAACTGTAGTTTAATAATACCTTGAAAATTTTCCAAACAAGATTAAATTTACAATGATAACATGAACTAAAGCAACTGATTCTTTGCCCTTTCTCCCATTTGAAATCAATTCAAGCTTCATAACACAAGCGATCCCGCTAGGTGTTAACGTTTGGTGCTCAAAAATATTTTGTGTGTGGGCAGCACTTCAGCATTAACACAGACAAAAGCTCCAGTCCTTAACAAACCTCCCTCTTTGGAAGTTTGTCCAACCTTCATCTCAAGAGCACAATGTTCAAATACATCGCAATTGAACATGCCAATCAAATGAAAGGGAATCATGCAGAGTGATTATGTGGTTGTATGTCAACCCCTGGACATATTCCTCTGTGTCATTTTCCATGAGCACATGCATTATGCTCTATTCTACCTCCTGAAACTGCAGCGGCTACCTAGCAACCCGTTGCTATTAGATACTGCTGGGCCAGTCGCCATGGCAGCGGATTCTCACTCATTTTCTTTTCATTTGCACTGTAAAGCCTTGCTCTCTCTTCTATGACATGAAAAATGAACAGTGCATGTGTGTGAAATGGGGATATTCTGTGAAATCATGTGAGCATTCGTTGATAAAATACTAACATTCAGCATGTGTATAATGAACCCCTGTGATGCTCCACACAGTCACACAAACTAAAGTGAGACTGCAGTGTGTGAGTATGGACCCTGTATAATCCTTATCCATTAGTATGTTCCTTTCCATAATGACATTTCCAACTGGAATTCCAATGCCAACAACAAGCATAACACACTGTACATGAAAGGGGTACGTTTGGACACAAATTTCATGAGTTCATTTGATTCTGACTCAATTTTTGATTTAATAAAATTTAATATAAATTATTCTGGATATACAGTTAGTCGTGTATTTGGACACAGGCACAATTTGTATTATTTTAGCTGTTGACCAAAACATGTTCAAGTTACAGTTATATAATGATTATGGGGTTTAAGTTGGCATGAAATCAAAATTGAAAATTCTTATTTTTTTAATGGTAGTGTTTGTAATAAATAATTTATCCATGCACTTCATTATTTTTTATCTATTTTTATCATGTGCCCTCGTAATCTTTAACTTAAAAACATTAACCTCCCCTCCATCTCAAAACTGCTCATCTTCTCTTCCGGTCACGAGTTATGGCGCAAGGCGGAGCTGCGTGAGGGGTAAATGCTGGATAAAAGTTAGGGGGAAAAGCTGATTCTTCATTATAGAAATCAATGCATAGACCAGAGCTGACGAGCCATACCATTAAAAACTGGAAGGATATCGGGACATTACCACAACATTACTCTTAGGACATTGCAAACTATTTGTTTTTTATGAATATGACAACCTGATGGAGGACGCGCTTAGTCATTCAGGCAGTCTCTCTCGCCTCTCTCTCTCTCTCAGGCATATTTGTGCCATTGATCGTCCACGTCATCCTCAAATAAAAAATTTCTTCATGCTAGGGCAGGGGTGGGCAAACTCGGCCCTTCCAGGCCACTTTCCTTCAGAGTTTAGCTCCAACCCTAAACACACAGATAATCATTATCTTCAAGACTAGAAGGCAACAGGCAGGTGAGTTTTATCAGGGTTGGATCAAATCTCTGAAGGAAAGTGTCCTGGAAGGGCCAAATTAGCCCATCACTGTGCTAGGGTGTCAGCGGTGAATCCAGTGGAGAGAAATCCCCCACAACTAACTGCAAACTGACATTCAGATCTGCATCCATTTTGATAGCAACACCCCAACTTCCAATGATCCAATCAATTCTCGAAAGACGAAATCAAGTCCCACCCTCTCATTTCAGATGCTGTTTCACTCAGATAGACGTCACAATAGAGAGAAAAAAGACAATCTTTAAAGATGCATACTCTGAACTTAAATTTGAACACATTCTCATTACAATTGGATGAAATGTTAAGGAATTACAGCTCTTTATTATTTACCTCCCCTTTTTTTCAAGGGACCATAAGTAATTGGGCAGGTGGCTTAAAAGCCATTTCATGGACAGATATGGGCTATTTCTTCATTATTTCTACATCAATTAAGCAGGTCAAAGTTGGAGTTGGAGTTGATTTTAAGTGTTCCATTTGCATTTGGAAGCTGTTGCTGTGAACCCACATCATGCAGTCAAAGGAGCTCTCCATGCAGGTGAACCAGATAATTAAGGAACATTCGGTGTGGCCAAATCAACAGATGAGAAAAAAGAACAGAGGGCTCACTACAAGGTGCAAACAAGGCCAGATCAACCTGTACCAGAATGACAGGAAGAAAAAAGTATGGAAAAGGCTTGGAACATCTCATGATCCAAAGCATACAACATCATCTGTGAAACATGGTGGAGCAGTGTGATGGCATGAGCATGCACAGCTTCCAACGACACTGGGTTATTGGTGTTTAGCAATGACAGAAGCAACCGGAATAATTCTGAAGTATGTAGGGATATACGGTCTGCCCAGATTCAGCCAAATGCAGCAAAGTAGATTGGACGCCTCTTTATAGATGGTTTCAACGGCAACAAAATAAACAAACGTTACTGCGCATGCGCATGTTTGTGGCCCTAATTTAACTTCCAGTAGACATCCAAATAGAATCAATAACAACAGCAAGTCCCTCTGGAGTAGATTTTTTTTTTTATAACAAGCAAAATATGTTTGCTTCGTAAATCAGACGAACTGAGATGCAGCGATAACTACTTGGATAACTTTCAGCCCCCCTTGCTCAAAATACGTTCCCGCGGCTATGGCTAGACTAATCAATTCTTGGGATTTAAGAATCTATATTGGTTCACGAAAATGAGAATCGATTAAAATTAAGAAAAAAAAGACAACTTTTTTGCAAAACTCCAAAGAAGTACCTATACATACAATTCACCGCCGTTTCCAACTGGAATGAACACTTGCAGCAGTAAAACACCAACAACTTTTATTCCTTTTCAAACAAATGATGATTAAACAGGCATATCCACTTTTTTGTACGGTTCCTTGCAAAATACTTTTGTGGCCTCAACAGAGGAGTCATGCCAATTCAAACTAAGTGGATTTTGAATGCAGCTTCCAAAAGACAAACATAGCCGAATAATATTTTTGTATATTTCATACAATCACACTGGCATGATTAGAACGTGCATTGTGCATCAGCTGCTAAATTCAAATCTGCATTCGCGCTTTGGCTGGTGCTGAGCAAGAGAAAGATGCGGTTTACAGCTTCACATTGTAACAATCACACACGATTCTGTTGAGCTAATGAATTCAATGACTAATCAGAGGCGTTCAGATGAGTCATCGCGGAAATGTTTTGTTCAGTGCACATGCTCGTTGAAGAAATTCTGCTCTCTGATGATTCTCTCATCAGAAGAAACAAAGTGCAGATGTTCATACAATGCAAGTAGAATATTTATTTCACAATGTAAACAGCTTCAGTAATTATAATGAGAGTTTTTGAGAGTGCTTAAATTTTTTTTTGATAATGTAAATGTTCTTTGCTTTCTGTACAATGAAAGAGTTAGAATTAGTAAAATTAGTAATTAAATTAGTAAATTCTATTAAAACCACATTAAATACAAAATCAGTCTCATGAAAAATATTTTATGGAATGACACCCATATTTGGTACTTGAGTAAAAAGATGGGTTTTTATGCATAGTTAATAGATTACACTATTAGGCTACTTTGCCCATCGCCCATTAAAGCCTATATAAAAGTGAAAAATGCATCTACTTACATATATGTAAGAATTGAGATATGTTGTGTTGGGATATAATTGTGTTAACATGTTTGGGAATATTTCGAATAAAATTGAAAAATAAACACAAAAATAAGCCTATATCAGTTATGACGTGTATGACTAGTAGCTCGAAGACTTGTAGAAGCAAGCTTTTGTTAAACACTATTGGTTAGGTTTTTAGGCTTAGGTTTAGTGTAGGTGGTATGTTATCACTTTTTAGTGCCACTCACCAGAAATTGAATTTCCAAACTGTTACAATACATACAAAAAAATTATATAATAAAATGTTGCATAATAAAAAAGTTTTGAATAATACTTAACACACCTTTAGTGCCAGAACTATTCTGTGAACAATCAGAACAATTTGATATGTAACAACAGACAAATACACGACCACACATCGAGTCACTGAAGCACAATTACAATTTATAATCAGGTCTCATTAATAACAATATACTGACCTTGTCATTATAATAAGAAAAACACTTTTTATGCCTATTGTGTGCTTGAACATGAATACACAAAAAAGTAATGCTATTAGGGAAAGGACAGCTGATTATGAGGTTTATGAATACAGAACAATGTCCCGGGGTAATTTCTTCTGAATTGTAAATAACACATTATCAAATTTTGTATGATATAAAGGACATTAGTTCTGTTAAAATAAATAAATATATATATATTAATACAAGATCCCCTAAGAATGGGGAAAATAATAATAATAGAAAATAGTTTTGTGTTTGTAAGCTAATTTTTGGGTGCCTCTTTAGGCAGCGAAGAAGGGATATAAATGTATAGCACTCTAACTAATAAAAAAAGTTTATAATGTTTAGAAAAGTGATATTCCACCCCCAAAAACATTTTGTCATCATGTAACATATTCATTTTCTTTATTTGACATGCACCAATAAGGCAGTTTGCTCAGCTGAATTACCTATATTTGGCCCAGTCAGCGGTGCACCCCAAACAGGTGTGCGAATCCTACATCCTGGCCCTTCTCTCCACTGGCTGACCACGCCAGCGTCAGCTTGACCACATGGAGGTCACTAAAGCACAATCTTCTCTGTCCTCTCTATTACCTCACAGCTTGGGAATGTAGTCCCCTACAGTGACAGCTGCTGACACATTTGACTGCCACTCACAGCGTCAAGGTCAGAAACACAGCACTCTGATGCTGCCCCAGGTGAGGGTTCAGTGCACTGCTATATGATTGACAGAGTTCATGGACAGGTTCAAATGTATTTTTCATCCACTGTGTAGACTTGTGACTGTGAAGGTAAACTGTAGACTGTGAAGGTAAAAATATATACTGTATCTACATTGACAAAACTTATTTTAAATGACAGAAGCTTAATTAGAAGTCAAACCCTATGTGTGGTAGCTGAAGGAGCAGAACATTTAATTCACTTTCACTTCAAAGACACAGGGGAGGACTGAAACTCAAGATATCTAATTTCACCCTAATTTGATTGGTTCTCTGTGCTTTGTTGGAAATCAACTCCTCTGGCACCTAGCCACTCTCATCAAACCTTTGACTACATCTCAAATGCACATCTGGGCTCCTCCTAACAGGAACACAATTAAGCAATCTCCAGTCAGCTAACATTCCCTGATGAGCAGTTTTGTTGCTTGTTTCTTTTTAGTTTCTTCCGGGAAGGAATTACACTGCACTGGACACTCTCTCTCACACACACTCTTGTAGCCTATAGGGTTTGATTGCTATTGTTTGTTGTGCTCGGAATCTTTTCAAGCTTAAACGAGGCATTACAGAGAAGCGTGTGTCCTCTTTGCCCCTTGTACAAAAAAACTTTTCATGTATTTCCTTTTCAGCTCAAGTTCTAAAGATCGGTTTTCCCTGTAAAGAATTTAGAAGAAAACTTGTGTTGTGTTTGCGAAATCTGTCGCCATAATATGACAGATGAGTGATCGCAAGTGTGTTGGTTGCTTACTGGCCAAAATCAAAGTTTGTGATATTGTGATTCCTAGATGTGGCTTGGGTCCCTCTTTCTAGTTGAAGCAATTTTTATTTATTTATTTTTTTACCATTTTTATTTGTCTGCCGGACAAATTTTGATCACTTACAAGACAAATGGCATACCTCAAGTTGCATGTTTTGAGGTAACAAACAGTGCAATTACACACTGAAATGTGATAAATTAAGGTGAGAATTTTGTTCACATTCATAAAGTATTACACCTTAGCAAACAACATGAGTACATTTACATTTCTTTATTTAAAAGACGCTTTTTTCTGAAGAGACTTACAAATAGGGAAGCAATTTGTCACAAGAGCCAATAATGCATAATGCCAAGTTTAAAGTATAAGCTAGATTAGTACACAGGCTAAAGCAGAAATACATTTTTAAATAAATATTTGTTCTCTGCAATGAGTAATAATACAAATAAAACGAATATTAAATAATTTAAAAGAAATATTACAAGGCGGAATTACATTTTCTATAAAGACACATTCTAGCTTATAAATGCAGCAACATGTGTTATCTGCTAGTCATCTCTGTCAAGAAAACAAATAATTCATGAAGAATGAATCTCCTTCCTGTTGTAAAACAAGGTTGGCAGATACATCTAGCTGCTTTTCCAAAAACATAGTCTCATCTCTGGCTGACTGAGAGTGTTAGCCTTCATCTGCTTGAAATCACATCAGAAACGGATTAAGCTGTCGCTCTGTTTACCTGACTGCGGACAACAATCCCAGCAGCAGCAGTAAATGGAAACAAAGTCACGTCTTAAAGAACTGCTCGTTTGCACTATACAAGGTAGGCTGGCTTGTAAACTAGATCAAAACATCATGACTGATTTAGGATGAACAAAGCTCCTTTCTATACCAAAAAGGCAATTGGGAGTTTACAGCAGCAGCAGGCATTCCCACGCGACGAGACGCGATGAAATGTATTTCCGTAATATTTTTTACGTTTTTACATATTCTCAGGAATTTGTTGTTGGGTAAAGCTTCCAGTAAAGGTCCACCGAGGATGTTGGCTTCACATTAGATCCCTCCCTATTTCCTTTGTAGTGAAAGTGCTCTGGGCCTATGTGATAATGGGAATAAAGTATTGTGTTACCTGAGAAGATGGCAGAAAGTCTCAGATCTTTCCCCATTCAGGCTTCCTGCAGTGCAGTCTGCTAGCATCTCCTGTCGCCTGACTTCTTTTCTTCTTTTTCCTCGCTATTTCAGTTAAAAAAGCTTGATAGGTAGCCTTCTTCAAAGGTGTTTCATCATTTCCACCTCAACTCTAACTTCTTTGACAGGTATAGAATGATGACTAGCCCTAATTCCTTAAAGCTCAAGAGTTTGCCTTTTTATACGAGAGAACTGGCAAAGGTGATGGAATGCTCTGCCTGAAGTGACACTAGCTGTAGGATATGCTCCTGTGTAGATTCTCAATGGACAAACTGTCAGTTTGGAAGTAAATGATCCATTATGTGTCAAATTGGAGAGGCAATGTGACTTTTTGTGAAAGCGGTCCAGGGAATCACTTTGGGACGTTGAAAAAAACTCAGGTAAGTCAACTGCAGGGAGACCAAATGACAAGTTTCAGAAGAATGACACCAGTTTTGTGAAGCCTGGGTCTTCAATCCCCACTCCTTTCCTCTGCTCAGGTCACGGCAAATGTTTTGGCCCCGTCAACTCAATGAGACAGAGCCCACTGCTAGCCTTATAAATCAATTCCTCTCACCTCTTAAAAACAAAGATAAATATCCAATTTACTCTGCAATATCCTGTTCCACAAGGGGTTTTCTTTTAAATATGATCAGAGATTCAATTAAAACCAGAGTACGAAACCATGACAACTTATCAGAAACAAAGTACATGGCCCATGAGATGCTGAATATTAAATGCAAACGTACTGTGAAACTGGTCTGATCAAAGAAAGTGATATGCAAGACATTGAATTATACAGCATTATTGAAAAGGGCCATTAAAGATTTGGGAATAGAAACTGGACACTTGTTGATTTATGTCTCGGATTGATTTTTCAAACATTCTTTACAATAAAGAAATGTGCACTTATGAAGAGCAGAAATCCATTTCAGGAACTTCCAGAGTGTAGAACACAAAGTACTTAACGTCGACAGAGAGAGAGACGGGGAGCACAGCTGAAGGGAAACGAAGGGGAAATAGAGATAACTCATTCTCTCATTTGAAAAAGGAACGCGCCCCTAGTGTTGCCATGGAGATATGTCCTCTCAGATCCTCGTCGACATGCTAGTTCTCGGCCTCAGTGCTTTCTAGCCTCCAGGATCGGTGTTGGTGGGGGCAGGGGCACTGCCATCCTGAATGAATCAGGCTAATGAAGGAGAAACTCATTAGAGACACAGAACGCGCAACAGAAGTCAGTATCCTGGCCTTGGTTGCCTCAGGAACAACACACATTCAGAAGGAAAGAGTTTGCAGTATATTCTTGAGCAGGAGCCAGGTGGCTCAAACGTCCTCACATCAACAGTTGGACGAAGAGCATACAGCAGATGACCTGGTTTAGAAGTTTTACAATTGCTTTGTGACTACATCTATCCATATATTCACAATTTGAACAATATGAGCATAAATACTTTATCAAAATTGCAAGTGCTACTGAAGAACAACCATAATTGTTTGCTTTTTGATTGCAAAATAAACATGTCACAATCAGACATGCTTCTTTGGCAGCTGTGATGCATGATTATTGTAAAATCGTTATCTTTTTAAAGATTAATGGGTCAGCAATACTTAAATTACTGATTGCAGATTCAATGGTACACAACTGACCAGTGATATTTTTTATTTTTTAACAATGCATACATTTGTTGTTCAATGCGTACACTGTTGCTCATAAGTATGGTACCATAGATTTTGATTTGAAAATAAATCAAGTTTTATTCAGCAAGGACACTTTAGTTAGACCAATCAAAGTGACAGAAAAGAGTTTATTACAAAATATTGATATTTCAAATGCTATTCCTTTGAGTTTTCTGTTTGAAGTATCCTGATTTTTTTTACAATATACTGAAACATATTACATTATAAAAACACCTGTTTTCAATTCTGATGATAATAATAAATGTTTCTTGAGCACCAACTCAGCATATTAGAATGATTTCTGAAAACTGGAGAAATGGCTTTCAATTTCAATGCTTAGTAGTACTTTGAGAAGCAACTTTTATGAGCAACCCTGCAGATAGGAAAGAAACAGATCGGAGATTACTTTGTCACTTACATCTGCGGAGATGGAGTTTAAAGAAAGCTGTTCACTGCAATTAAGGAAACATAAACTACGATCAAAGAATAAGAAATGTACAAAATTCAAAATGAGCTTTTACAGACTGCTACACGATTAGGGATGGATGGAAGGAACATGACTACTGCAAACGCTCAAGATCAAGAGAAATTAAACAAAAACAGCATGGCTCATTAACAACACCTAAAGAGCCAGAGACATAATCATGTTATTGTGGTTTATATATCTTCTGTCAGAGAGAAAAAAAGAAACTAGTTGAAAAGAGCAGACAAAATAAAAATATATTTTGTCTGACTGAATGTCAACATGCTCAGTGACACAGAAGACCAAGGTAAAACAGAGGCTGGAATCTTGTTTTATTCATTTTTCAGCAAATTGTTCTCTCATTCTCTTTTTTTGAGAGATTCTCGTCCTGTATTTCCTACAGGGCAAATTGAATGACTGGCCCCACAGACCTTTCAATAGGGGTCAGACACCTTCAAAATGGGAATCAGTACCTCCCCATGGATTATCAAAGGGAGCGTAAAATACAAATAGAGGGTGAAAACAGCGAGAGAAAGTGAGAAAGAGCCGTGCGAGATATGTATCACTGGCTGGAGTGGATTCAGCGGTGAGATAGTGAAAGCGAACAAACCTTTCAGATGGAAATGAGGGCACACCATACAAACCAAGGCCAAGCATAGCCTGTGCATAGTCGCCATGGCAATCCGCTGCAAAACAGAGAGGGACCTGTGAAGTAGAACCACAAAGAATCTCAGAAAGCCGGTCTCCTCGTTTAAAACACAGTCATTTTTTTATTCAAAAGCTTGAGGCAGTGTAGGAGTCATGGAGCTGCTGTACTGAATAATCAAGGAAACTGAATAATTCTGAATATGTACAGTAGCTTAGAAATGGCTGCAAATCCATTTCATCCTTGTTGTTTATTAGGTCGCAGGCCACATAAAAGCAACCTGTCATTTCAAGACACATCAAATAATGCCCAGCACTTTTTTTCCTGTGAACTCATGCATTGAGAGAGACTGGGGGTAAAACTCTGAATAGACAGCATCTCCGCTGCCTTTGCTAATGCATTGCTTTTCCCATTCATTCGGTCTTAGCCTCTTTCTCCTGTTCTGCAATGTCCCACTGAGTTCAGTGACCCTAAAGAGAAATCAATATGCTTTCTTGTCATGCCACTGAAGCCATCTCCTCTGGTGCTGTTTTTCTCCCCTTCTGTTTTCCTTCTTGACACACTTGATGTGCTTTCCCTGTAGTAACAAAAACAAAAAAAACCACATGGAAATTGGAAGGCTTGCGGCTTCACCAGCATTAAATGCACCCTTTTACTTTTTCTAAACTTACATTAAGAATTCGAACATTGTTACAAGTGATGCATGGCTCAAATTGATATGCATTTCTAGTGCTTTTATTTTTTATGTAAAAAATAAATATTAGCTGAAATAACCAGGATTACCTCACTTGAATTTATTTACTTGTTTGACTTTCCAATTAGTTGCAGTATTCCGTCATGACATTTATCTGTTTTTTGTTGGTAGTACTGATTTATTTAGCCATTATACATCACACGGAACATACAAATGATCTGACCAAACACCGTGATACAAGAGAAATGTGTTCCAGCGGCTCAATGGTAGAGCATCGCATTAGCAGTGCAAAAGGTTGTGGGTTCAGTTCCCAGGGAACCCACATACTGATAAAAATTATACCCTGAATGCACTGTAAGTAGCTTTGGATAAAAGCGTCTGCTAAATGCAAAAATGTAAATGTAAATGAAATCTTACAGTATTATTAAAAGGTCCATTAAAGACATGGGAGTGAAAACTGGACTGATTTACGGCTTGAGTCAGAACATTACTTGCAGTCAAAATAAAGAAATGTGTGATCACAAAAGAAAATCTTTCACGCCCAGTGAAGAGACAACATAATTATTCATTTGATTATAACAATTATGTTAATATTCACTCACCATCATGCAGCATTTTCCCATCTGTCAATAAGTGGAGCACGTAAGTAGAGGCGCATCTTTCCCAGAGATTTTTGGCTGTATTCAAATTGCGCTGCAGTTAATTTTCAGCTCACTGTTTGACTTCTGAATGTGAGACAAATAGGAGAAAGTTTGTGCAATTCTGTAGTTCAAAAGACTGTCAACAATGGCATGCGAATGGCTGAGAGCATAAACATACAGCACACAGTGGAGATCCCAGGGGTTGTCAAAGCTTGACTTCAAAAAGGCGAACCACAGAAAGTTAGAATCTCTGGGAACAAAGTGAATGCTACAGCCTCCATGTGGAGAAGGTTCGGGTATACTGTCATTCAAGGTAAAGTGACAGTGAAATGTTTGCAGTGGTTGCAGACATGAACTGCTCAAATGGTTGAGATTTGGTACTGCTCTCTTGGAGACTGTGTGAATAATTCAAAGACTCTGGGGATGCCAATCCACAAGAAGAGCTCAGGGGGAAGTCACTGTACTGCTCCACCTGCTCTGTCTGTGCAGGTAACACAACAGGGCAAAACAGCTTGAAAACACTAAAATCCTTAGTACTGAGATTTGACAGATTTTCAATATACTCTGAAAAAGCATGGATGTTCCAAAGAATTTTAACCCACCTCTATCTAATACGTGTCATTTTCAATTCTCCTATTCTGAAAGAGCTAAACTGGTGCGAAAGTTAGTCGTGCTATAAAGGTCGCATTCTCTGCTGCGATACGCTGTACTCACCTGGAAATGAAAACTCAGAATGCCAAGGGAATGGCCTGTGTTAAAGAGGTAAAGAATGAAATCATCAAAATGGAAGCGGCAGCCAGCCACACTGTACTGACAACAGCTTTGTTCGAGTAAGTGCATGGCAGCCCATTTTCCCTTGAGCCACAGTTTAGATTCCTGCTGGACATGTTCCATCTGATGAAAGGCTGATCTTTGTCTCAGAGAACACTGTTCTCAGTGTGCTATGTGTGCTTGGTTCTTGAGTCTGTTTCACCCTCAATGCTACAGTCGTTACAGTCAAGTACAGGAGAGAGCAGCCGTCCACTAATTGGTTTGATTCATGCAAAGGCACTTGGTTTGTGTGAGGTGACTTGAGTTGCGCTAACAAATTTCTAATGTCTTAAAATCGGAGTATAATTTATGTTTTTTGTGAAGATGGCAAATGAGAAAATTACAGCAGACTCCTCAAGGAGCTTTCTGAAAAAAAAACAAAAAAAACAAATCACCATAAACTGTCAACTACATAAAAATAGGATTGCTAAAATTGAGCAGTTTTTTCTTTCTTCTTTTTCCTGTCAAGCCAATACTGTAGTTAGGCAAGTTTGTCATGCAGACTCTAGCAGGTGCTAGAAGCAGAAAGCAAGCTATCGGCTGAAGTTAGGCACAATTAATTAGTGGCAGAATTATACATACACATGTGTATTTATGCTTCCAAGACCTGTCTGGTGATTCAGAATGCCTGAGGGGAAAAAAAACATCCCAGAAATCTTCAACAACCTTGCTCTTGGATGAGCCGTTTATTTTTGTGAAAACAGCCACATGCTGAATTTCCAGCCCGATCTCACGGCAATTCGTACATATTTTCCGAGGTGGCTAATTCGTGAATTTGTACGACCTCACTCGTACAAATTCCTTCGATTTTTGCTAAATCGTACGTATTTATTAGTTACCAATTCATATGAATTTGTACGAATGACCTACACCTAACCCCGCCCCTAAACCTACCCGCCACTGGGGTTTAGACAAATCATACTAAAACGTAGGAGTGAGGTCGTACGAATTAGTACGAATTAGCCACCTTGTAAAATATGTAAGAATTGCCGTGAGATAGCGTTGGAATTTCACCTGGCAAAGCATCACTTGTTGTGAAAAAGGAAGTAAAATCAGTAAGATATTACTGTAATACAACAATAAAATCTTAGTTTAATGTATAGTGCTGGAAATGCTTTTATACTTTGATACTGTTTTTAAGAATGTGCCTCTAAATCACAAGGGTATTTTAATTTCACCTTGAGTATCTGTATAACCCCAATTAAAACCAAAATAGCTGTTAAAGTTCTGGCTTGATTTTAAATTAATTAATGTTAAGCGGCAAAATAAGAAACTTTTCCAAGAGGCTAATTAGTTTTTTAATGGTCAAATTAAATAATTAATGTGAACAATAGGGAATATTACAGAGAATACATTTTCAAAGCAGTCCTTGAGTTTAGAAACAAGTGTTTGAAAGCACATGGAGGTCAGTTAGAGTCTTGCTGCCCATTTATGGATCATTTGAAATGGAAGTGTAAGACAGTCAGACTCCAGGCAAGAACTTAAAGGAATGATGGCTAAAATGGGAAGGATTAGATTAAACCTCTAGAGATGATTTGTGGGCTTAATTCTTCTCTAAATCCTTGAAGTTTACAATTTGTGTGGTGCAGGAGAGGTTGATTTCTCAAATGAGGTTGGCACTGGTAGTCAAGGGTTGGCGTTTGGAATGCCGTTTGGTTCCAGACGTGGGCGCGTCATTTGTATATATCTGAGATCAAAGCAAATGTATGTGCTGACAGTGTTCTCAAAGCGTCTTAATTAAGGCAGTGATGCACGCTGGGACTCCTCATAATTCACGCCAATGCAAAATTCCCTTGGATGTAAAAAAAACAACAACAAAAAACAATGCGGTGTTCTCTCAGGTTTGCCAGATCCTACCACAACAGAAGGAGCTGAAACAATGTTCCTCATCTGAGAGATAACTTCTAAAAAGACAAAATCAAACAAAGAACAGCTTTTTAAATATGGAAAGCGCTAGAAAAGATTGTCTCTGGACGTAATCCCATATGATCCATCAAAACTGAAATCTTTAAAACATGAGATGTGCTATATTTAATGACTGCTGGTTCATTACAAATGACTTGAGGAGGAAAAGGAAGTAAGATTGAGGCAGAAAACCCTTTTATTGACGCACACGTCTGTTGGGGGTCGCCCAAAGGTTCTCAACAAAATTGATCTTCTGCTGGAGATAAAAATAGTTCTTATCTTTTCCAAACGGCTTACCGTTGCTCCCTAGTCAGGCATTTTCTTCATGGCTTTTGACTGGTGAAAAGTTTTCCAAGCAAAAATAACCTGTCCAGACACAGTAGCATCAAAAGATGAATATTTTTCTGCCAATATATTTGTGAAGCCACCCTCACCAATTCTAGCTGAGCTTCCAGTGTCAACACGTATTTGCATCACATTCTTTACCAAACGGAGTGTGAACAGTGAGGGAAGTCTTCAAACAGCCAGACCGACTGATGGATGTGAAGAGAAATGCTATCGTCAAAAATATCCTTGAACATTTCCAAACCTTAAAGTAATTCTGAAGCCCCTTTCTGTTTCAAAACTCTTTTGCTTTATGCTGTCATTGTGTCAGTCATTCTTTCCTAGGGAAGCTATGTAATAACTTCCTGTTGGATCAAAAAGGGCAGCATCAGAGAGCTGTATGACTGCAATCTGCACTGAGCTCAGCTCCACTGCTCACGATAACAATAGAAAGCAAGAATGAGGATTTGCAAATGTGTCAGATGCATCTGTTAAAAGTATCAACTCCTAATCTTTTCTGCCGCTCATTTTGCAACATTCTCCGGTTTTAGGCTAATCCTCCATATATTACACGTTTCTGGATTTTAATAAATGCCAAACAATGTTTTTTTATGTTTCATTTTAAAAATGCAATATTTAAATGCCATTATCCATTAATATCTGCTACGAAAAAATATTTAGTGCAATGGATTATGGAGATTTTCCACACACTGGTTTTCTGCAGATATTCTAAATTATTTAAGGAAACTTTGATATATTCTGAACTTTTCTAATTTTATTTTTATTTTTATTTACTGTGCATTTAGTCTTTAACTGCGCTTGTCTTGTCTTTGTACTATTAACACATGCATTTTAGCTACTGGCAACTAGCACTTCACTGCCATAACAAATGAGCATATGATGATTAAACTCGGTACTTTGAAGGCCTGGGGTGCATGTTAAATGATGCCCAAACCTGCCAGAAGAACATCAAACCATGTTCAATGACATGAAAGAACTGTGTTTTTCTGAGAAATTATGCAAATGATGTAATTAAACATACGTACATGTAACTTTGTAGATTTCTTGTGTTGACATATTCATATTGGAACAGAATGTAAAATAAAAATTATAGAGGGTATCTGACATCTGTGTAGTGCAGGATTCAGTTTTCCAAAAAGAGTAAAAGTTTACATTTAAAGACATACAGTATATATACTAAAAGTTAATTCTGTACACTAGCTCATACATGGGTTCAAATGTAGAACACATGGACTAACCAAACAAACTCTGATTTTGATTTAACGTATGCTTTAATGTCAAAAAAAAAAAAAAAAAAAGAAAGTTTGGCAAATGTGAAAGTACCTGAGCTCTGTCATGTGGCCAACTTATTACTAAAGTACATCCAGAAACAGTTTCACTCCTAATCTAGTTCCAGGGATTCGTTTTAACCCCCCACGTTCAATAATGATTAGAGGGCAAAGGTAGTAGCAGAAGAGAGATAAAGAAAAAGAAAGAGACTAAGACAGCCATTCTGAAGTAAAAGAAGAGATTATCAATGTAAGGCCTTTAAAAAGTGAGACTGAGGATTATTTCACCTTCTCATGGAGGAATGCATAATTCATGTGGTCCTGAATCCTCAGTGAGTGTTAGTGGCCTCCTCCACATTTCTTCTATATCATCTCTCATTCTGTTCTGTAGCTCCTTCTGGACTGGTGATTATTTCCCCTAGTGTTAAAGAAGGCTGCTTTATCTGCTTGTCTGCAAGGAACATTTTAATGTCTGTTGAGCCTGAATTCCCCCTACTGCCCATCAGCTTATATCTTAAAACTTCGACAAACTTTAGAGATCTTGCTTCACTGCACTAGCTTCTTGATTCTGTGAAACATTTTACAGCATTTTTAACTTGCACTTTCCTGTACAGATTAAAGCAGAAGGTTTGATGCATATGAAAAATCCTCATGGCTAAATGAAAATATTGCAACATCAAATATTTTTTTTATTTCTTGAGGAAATGCAGAGGCAAAAAACTGAGAATGTCGACCTGTTACAAAGGGGACCCACTAAGCTCATCTATAGTAACTTTTTGATGGGACGGTCCCAGAACAGGATGATTTCTTTGCAAGGAAAATCTTATTCTAAAATATAAAGGCAGTCATACAGGCCATAAAAAAATACCCATTAAATATCATATATATATGTCTATATTATAAATATTTATATCAACACAATCTTTTCTCTACCTATTTTTTTTCTATATCATGGTATTTACAGTATTTCTACCTGATGGTAAAGCAGAGCCACGTGCCAAATGGAATCTTTATGTTTAGCTTAAGCAGATGGATAATATGATACAAACTTCTTCATAATATCCTGCCTATCACATACATTTTGCTTCTAAATAATTAAACAGTTGGTGTCAGCACTTTGTGTATTATCCTTTCTTGTGTCCCTGTGACATTTCCTGACATCCTGGCATTCTAAATCTGGAGATCTCCCAGTGAGACCGCTAACCGCTCACCACAGTATCAACTTCAAGGGGAATCGTATACAGGTTCCTGTCCAACATGTAATCTACCAAACAGTACCAGTATCAGGAACACACAAAACAAATGATGTAAATTCATAATGTGTAGTGCAATATTATCTACAGATTAGATTAATGGTAAACCACCTACAACTGTATACTTTATATTTAAATCTATAGCTTTCAGATGGAAAGTTCTCTCCAGACAACTCAGGCTGAATCTTTTGCATGATCCACTTGTGTTTCTGCAAGTATTTTTCCTCCCCAAGAGAAGTTTGTCTTCAGTATTTATTGTGTAATACATTTGGAGTTGCGTATTTTTCTAAATTGAAAGAGGCACTGTAATTCAGGGACAAAAATACTGCATTCCTTTGTCACTTGCCTGATGTAAACGAGAAAGTGGATGAGAGAGTGAGAGAATTAACAGGAGAATGTATCCTGTGGACATAACTGATCTTCAAACACTGAGATTCATTTGAAATTCTGATTTGGGTTCTATTTTTAGGCAGGGCTGTGATGAGCGCCAAATCATGACAGATTCAGCTGTTCAGTCTTTTTCGTCCCTTTTACATCTGGGTCCCTCAAGGATGAGGCTCGGTGGCATCACCATACGTTTTGCCATTAATCCATGATGCAATATGCTCATCACAAGTCTGGAATTTGTCCAAAATGGCATTTTTAATAATTCACAAACAACAAGCAAGGCGTGATGCAACAGCAAAGACAAGTCCATCTGCATATGAACATTTTTAAAAGCAACTAAAAACAACAATGCAACTTTTGTGAAGAGCCCCCAAGTCTAAAAGTTAGGGATATGTTTATGATACGGAATTAAAACAAATGTTAATGACTCCCAAATCCACATTTCTCTAAAATGAACCCCATTTAAGATATTTTCTCTGCAAATATGTATACGAAGTAAGAATGTAATCACCTAAAAATTAACATTTGTTTAAAAATAGCTCACCCTCGGGCCATCCAAGATGTAGATGAGTTTTTTCCCCCCACTGGAACAGATTTGAAGAAATGTAGCAGTACATCTCTTCCTCACCAATGGATCCTCTGCGGTGAATGGGTGCCGTCTGAATGAGAGTCCAAACAGCTGATAAATACATCACAATAATCTATAAGTAACCCACACAACTTCAGTCCATCAGTTAGCATCTTGTGAAGTGAAAAGCTGTGTGTTTGTAATAAACAAATCCACCATCAACTTGAAACCATTGCTTCTGATGAAAACAGTTAATATTACATAATAAGAGTCACCTGTTCTCCTCTGACATCAAAATATGTGTTTACAACAACAAATTTAGATGGCTTAGAACCGTTTTTGACTGTTTTCACTTGTAAACAGTGCTTGATACGTGCATCTTTCTCCCTGATTTAGACAAGATGATTTGTGGATTACTTACATTACTTGTGGAATTTATTTAATATTTGATCAGCTGTTTGAACTCTTATTTTGATGACTCTCATTCACTGCAGAGCATCCATTGGTGAAAAAAGTGATGTAATGCTAAATTTCTCCAAATCTGTTCTAATGGATAAACAAACTCATCTACATATTGGATGGCCTGAGAGTGAACTATTCCTTTAATGTGATTAACTGATCAGCATATATTGTAATTCATTTAAATACAAAAAATAATTACTTTATTCACAGCCCTAAAGAATAAATATCAAAAACTGAATTTAGACTTTTGAATTCTAGCTAAATCTGCTTGTCTCAATCATTCAGAAATCACCTAAAGTAAAATTAAGCAGTTTTGTATCATTAAACCATGGTTAATTTTTGTACGGTTATGTCCACATATTGTTGTTTTTTAAGAAGAAATTATAGGGGCTATAGCAACAAGGTGGCCACAATTAAAGAAAATTAAAGGCATTTGTAATAACATGTACATAAATAGATTATTTTGTATTAGCCTGCCCTACATTATGTATTTTAACAGTGTTATTAAATTAAATTAAATAAAATAAGTATTAATTAACCAATCATTATTGCCATTGTTGGCTTAGATCTGTTTTTATAACCACACAAATTATTATCTTAATACATCTTTGAAAATTATTATTTGAAGTAACAAAACCGTGGTTAATTTGCTGTTACCATGGCTACAAGAACCATGATTTTTTTTGTGTGTGTGTGTTAAAACCATGGCTAAATTTCGTAAGGGAACATAGAAAGTCAGGGAGAATATTATATGCATTGTTGGGGTTAAATTACTCTGTGTAGGGGGCGGTACTGTCTACAATCCAGTGCTTATGTTTATCAGAGAAGAAAATAGGCCTACTATCCAGTCGCATAAACATGAAGAACTATGGTTAATTTTTAAAGAGAAGATAAATTGTAGAATTGTGAATCATCAAGTGCCAGCATTGATACGTCATGTTTTAAACATCAGGGGCCTCATGTATTAAACTCTCCGTAAAAGCTAGATTTTGCGTACGTACATACGTTTTCAGATTTATAAAACCATGCGTACGCCAGAACCTGTGCAAAATCCCATAATAAATCCTGGTCAGGGGAAGATCTCCACCCTACTCCTCCCAGAAATAACCATGTATGGAGTTTACAACGCCTAGTTTTACGATGCATAACCTCACCTGCATATCATTAGGCGCGTTTGACTTTAAGCGGCGCTGCATAGAATGGTCAGTGTATGACATCAAAGTACTGCGACAGCGATAAGAGAAAAGGTGGTTCCTATGCTTTCCAATGGCTCTCGCGGTACTTTGATGTCATAAGGCGCGTTCGACTTTAAGCAGCGCTGCATAGAATGGTCAGTGTATGACATCAAAGTACCGCGAGAGCCATTCGAAAGCATAGGATCCGTCTGCTCTCTTA
This sequence comes from Gymnocypris eckloni scoliostomus, assembly GCA_027564155.1. Classification (NCBI taxonomy): domain Eukaryota; kingdom Metazoa; phylum Chordata; class Actinopteri; order Cypriniformes; family Cyprinidae; genus Gymnocypris; species Gymnocypris eckloni. The sequence goes on from CM050431.1 coordinate 12,536,129, forward strand.
TCTTTCTCGTGGTACTTTAATGTAATAATAATACACTGACCATTCTGTGCAGCGCCGCGTAAAGTTCGAACGCACCTATTTCCATGCAAATTCCTATCCACGTGACACCATGTTTAACACCGTCAAAGGTACAAGATGTTAAGGAAATATGAGATACGGACTAAATGCCATTTGTGCCACATTCATTTTTATTGCCCAAATCCTCCAGAATGTTTTAGAATATATAAAAACAAAACTGTTTAGTTCTCAGATAAATAGCCTATTTTAGAATATAGTTACTTGACCTCATTCTTTTCCTCTGGCCAAAAAATATTTCAATTGTTTTAAACAATTCAAATAAAATACAATTTGTGAAGTTTTTCTGAAAAGGTGAATATCGTTTAGCTATTTTTAGTGGAAACAGATAAGCCTATATTTAATTTAATTTAATAATTTGGGTTTAACTTCAGTTTAATGACTTTATGTAGGCTAATTTCAGTGCTTATCTCCATTAATTAGAGTTGAATATTTAATGTAAATGTGTATATCGAAATAAAAAGAGAGTTTAAAATCCTTGTTTACTTTATTAATTTTCTCACTCCAGGAAAAAGAGTGCATACGCACAGTCAAGAGCAACTGTACAGTGCGTGTGTGTGGGGAACAGCATTGTTCGTATCCGTTGTTTCTCTACCTAGTACTGGGGCCTCATGTATAAACATTGCGTATGCACAAAATGGGGATAGAAATTTGCGTACGCAATGTTTATACATGAGGCCCCAGTACTAGGTAGAGAAACAACGGATACAAGCCATGTGCAGATAATATAAAAGCTGTTGGAACCAGGTCTTAGCCAATTAAACAGTTGGAGGTGGGACTGTGTGGGAGCAGAGGATGATGGAAGGGGTGGGTTTGGGGTTGTCAAGGCTACGAGATTACCCTCATTAGTCTAGTGAATGGGTCAACAGGGAAAGGTCCTCTTCAAGGGGATTTTAAACAGCAGAGGAAGAACTGAAGGACGGGACGCAACTCACACAGCCAGGGCTTCTCGACATCCAACACACTGCTAATTGCAGCCAAGCTCCTGATGTGTTTTGATTATAATATTTCTCTTAGTTACTTTAATTTGGGTCCCAGGGCTATATTCGGTTTCTGCATAGGTTTGATATTGTGCTGCTAAGTCTGATGGTGTGTTGAACGAGCGAATCCTTCGGGTGCCTTCCAGCCTCTGAAATACACATGGAAATGGCTCAACTGAGAGTTTTCTTTCTCTTACCTATATCTCTCTCATTCACACATGCTATTGCAGAAGAGAAAAAAAATGTCCACCGACACATTCTTTTTGGAGAAGGAGGCTGAAATGACAGACCTACAGTTCGGAAAGGACTAATGTAATTAATGGAGCTTGCTGGGCTAGGCCGGCGTGGGACAGATCCAGCTGCAATGTGTGTCACCGGGCAATTAATTCACTTGACAAGGACTCCCAAAAACAGCAAAAGGTCAGGAGACTATAAAGCCTTGAAAAAGCCATGTAAAGTTTCTCACCTAAGGTCTCAGAAAGTTCACCAGATTTTCACCTGTGCAGGACATTTCAAAGTCTTTAATGTCAGGGCCAGTTTTTAATCTAGAGGTCAAACGAGAGAAATATGATTTAAAAAAATGATAAATAGAAAAGCTAATTTCACACATTTTTAAATCACTGGCAGACGTCTCAGCTTTTTGGTCCAACGGAAAGTCATATTTATTTAACATCTTTCTAAGTAAAAGACGTAATATAATTTACCTTACCTTGAGATTGTCAGTAAGCAAACAGGGTATCATGTATCAAAACAAAGTCCCATCAATGTCTCATCAAGTTGCATTTGTAAACATATTTTACATTGCTTCAAAATACCTATTACATAACAGCAACATCAATATTTTGTCTTTTATTTATTTAACTTAATTATTTGTGTTTGTATTTACCTTTAGCACCACAGTCAAGTCTTTGTAAACAAAACAAGCATTAACTAAAAAAGTCGTGGCAGACACTATATTAAGTTCATGACAACTTACTTGTCGTTTAAACAATGTATCACAAAAGCCGGTAGCTTATCGACTGTGAGCGATGTTGATTTTATACAACAGTTCCTTAAACAAGATGTTAAAAGTTTAGATCAAAGTAGATCAAAGAGTACATTTTAGATAAAAAATTGCTATTTACTTCATGTTCTTTGTTCCGCCAACAAAAATAGCTCCACACAAAACAAAGGCGCCGGTGACCTGCATTTAACATTCATGAAGTTCTTGATCGAATGAATCAATAATGACTCACTCGTTGAGAAAGCCATTGGATTCGGACATGCCTTGATGCCTTCCTACCTTAAAATACATCCTCCAAAGGCAACATTTTCCATCTTTCGGATGCAGCCAAGTAACGTTTTATTTTTCTTAGCAGTACGCCAGTATACTCTTCCGAATGCAATTTGTCACTCTATCGGTTGACTGAATGAATCAATGATTCACTCACACTTGTTTTGCTCCTGAATGAATATGCGGTTAAAGATGGGTGTTGCAAGATTGGGCTCAGGAGGTAGGGCGTGAGTGGAACCTGATGGGGATATTAGGGTCAGAAGGAGAGGGAGAGAGGATAAGGATCACCAGGAAAGCATTATTTCAATTTCTTAATGAGAAGAATATGAGCACAGTTAAAATAACATGATGTTACACACTCTTGTAAAGTAGGTGGAGGTATGTATCTAAAAGTTGTTTGCAATCCGCCATTAACTAAGAAGAAGAAGAAGGCTGCATCCGAAAACTGAAAAATGCTGCATTCGGAGGCAGCATTCCAAGGTACGAAGGCACCAAGGCACGTCCGAATCCAAAATTAGTTTCATTTCCTGTCTCATGAGATACCTTCATCTGATTGATTTTTGAAGGTAGCATAGATGTCTCCTTCACTGCATTTGATATCCCACAATCCTGTGCGTTCCATTCTGTGACGGTAGAGCTAAAAAATAAAGATGGCGTCTGAAAGTTAGCGTTTGGTGGCTAGTTTGTGTGTACATGTATATTTCTGATTAACTTTTTGCACTTTTGATGTTATTTCTAGCGAGAAACTAGTATTATATTAATTCAATATTTGTTTAGTTACCACCAAAACTCGTTTCTAATTTGTTGTAGATCATTAAACCATTAAGCTGCCTCAGAAGCCTGTCCAAAATCAGTTTTGTGAGGTGCCTTCATGCTCGACCTAAACTAACCCATAAGTATTTAAACAAGTTTGACATCAAGAAAACAGCATGTCTCAGGGGAGGCAGAATACACCCTTGTGTCTGTTCTCTCTGAGTCTGCTTTATAGATCGACCTCATAGTTGCAGCACTCAAGCGATTGTAAACATGTCAATAATTTAAGGATAATGGCTCTCAATTTTCTGATATGGATGTAGAGACAATCAAATTTTGTGCCAATGAGATTCAGGAAATGCACATAAGACAGCCTTTGTTCTTCTTTTGTGCAGACACATTCTGTGCATAACAACACACTACAGACTCTTGCACAATCCTGAACATATTTAGCATGGCACAAACATTTAGCATAAATCTAAATAGCATATTTACACAAAGCAAATGCCATCCATCTTATTCACATCCCCGCATTTCAAAAAGATCGGCAATACAATGGGAAAGTGATGAAACACTGACGTGCTCTTCTAATTTAGAGAAAGAAACAATAATTGTAAGTTCAGATCAAAAAACTAAGTGTGTCCACGCAAGTAAGGAAGCGAGGAAGAACAGTCTGAAAAAACTCATAAGTGAAGCAAACCACACTCTAAAAATACATTTACAGACAGCACCAACAAATAAACTCTGTTGTCAGATGCAATAATTATTAGGGCTGTCAAGAGATTAAATCTGTGCCGATTATTTAATCGATCTGATTGCAAATTAATCACAAAAATTTGGCTGAGAAATTACTTTCCAAAAGATCATTTAAAGTCGTTATTGTGTTACATGAAAAAAGCAATGAGCTACCAAAACATTTTTTTCCAAAGAAATATTTTAATTTTCACAATGTTTAATAATGATAGTAATAATTATTAATTGTATTAATGTTTTTAATTAATTAAAATAAGAAATTATTCAAATTAAATACATAATAAAAACAAACAGGCTATAACAGGCTACAAAAATCACCGGTAGGTGCAACAAGCCTTAATAAATGTCATTTAGTTAGCGATTGATTTTAAACAGTGATTATATGCACCAAGCAGGTTCTGTCATGTTTAATCCACATCTGCTGTGTAAGATCTATGTGATGTGTATTAAACATGGCCTATTTTGATAAGTCAAGAAATATTTTTGATGAATTCTAATAATTATGTTGATTATTACACAATCACAACTGTAATATGCCTATAGGCTATTTACAGATCACTCTCATCCTTTTTTGTGTAATGCTTATTGTAGGTGAGGCTAGATAACACCTAGATTCACAGGAGCAAATTAGTATCACATTTTTACAAATGGCTGACAAAATCTTACCCTTGAGCTACTGTAGCACAGCATGTGTGAAACCCTGAACTGACTAAAAATGCTGTGATGCATATGGTAACTGCACTGTGTCTGTGCATTTTCTGACCAGGTATGCAAAAAAAATTATAATGCATTGTCAGAAGAATGTTAACAGTATAATACCCTCATATCCACATCACTATCAGCTGGCCAAAAATGTGGTTTTACTTTCACAGTTTCACTCGCCAGGGCTTATAGAATGCATGTAATTGTGCATGCAATACATGGAGGAAGCTACATTTGTAAGGCTACTAAAGTGCTGTCTGTGAAATAGTGCATGGCCAGCTGACATGCCTAGGCGCAGCAGATGAGCCCTGCAAAACGACAGTGTATGAGACGGTGGCATGATCAGTAGAGCTGTGGGCCTAATCGGACAAATAGAGCAGTCTGGGTAGGAGCTTGTTGTCATTTATATTTCTCAAGGTTTATTTTTTAAATTGGTTTATATGTAGGCAAATACATTACAGACTGGACCACAAGACAGCTACTGAACATTTCTGAACAGTTACTGCCTAGAAAAAGAGTATGTATACACCCCATTTAAAAGTCTGAGGTCAGTAAGATTTTCATTCATTTTTTTTATTAATTTTTGATTCAGCAATGACACATGGAATTATCGAAAGATGACATTAAATAAATTACAAGATACAAAACTCTGGCATTTCAAATAAATGTTGTTCTTTTACACACTCTACTCATCAAATATTTCTTTAGATAAATATTTTCTGTCATAACTCTCTGAGGGATTGGTATGTTAATGTAAGCTATGACCATGTTCCTTTGTTTGGTCTTGGCGGAATAGATCTGCTGCTGCGGCAGAGCAAGTCCCGAGACTTGCTACAGCCAATACATCCACAACATGCTGCTGTGAACATGTAAGAAATACTGCTGCTGCACATATAACATATGAAATAACCCCCATAGCACACGATCACCCCGTAGTAGATCTATACAGGTGGAGCTGGGGAAGGTGGAGGGTTTCTGAAGTGTGCTGCTAACTGCTACAGCAAACACTGCCAAGTATGTGAATGTTGAGCAGTGATCTCATTTGGCTACTGATACAGGAGAGAACCAATCAGCTGTGACATGTGATAATGATGTCATTATGTCATATTGAGTTAGATCTATCGGACTGCGCATCTAGAGTTTCATGCCAGAACTTTATGTATATATTATATATAGACAGTTCTGTTAAATTTTACTAGGAATATTTTTTCACAATATCGCTTATATATGATAAAGTTCCAAAAACCAAACCAAACTAAAATCTCCTGTGACGGATAAATTAAACATTTTTAAGGGGTCATATTATGCTATTTTAAAGATAATTATTTTGTGTATTTGGTTTAACAGAATATAATGACATGCTTTAATGTCCAAAAAACACATTATTTCTCAAATACTGTACATTATTGTAGTTCCTCTGTCCCCCGGCTCTCTCAAACTCGTTGTTATCTACAAAGCCCCTCCTTCCAACAAGTGCAGTCTGCTCTGATTGGCCAACTGACCCAGTGCATTGTGATTGGCGGAACACCACAAGCATGCATCGAATGTAACGCTGCTTACCATAATTGTGAGCTTCAGCTTTCAAGTTAGTTTTACCATCAATTCAAGCCCGAGAGGGGAACAGAGTCGAATGGCAGACACAGTGATGATGCTCGTATGTATTTGAAGTAGACAAGCCGCGGTTAAGACCATTTCTGACAGGCTGTACACTCTGCTGTGATGTGACCCTGCCTGTTCCCCTACACACACACACACACACTCACACACACGACGCGTTATGCACAAAACTCCACATTTGAACAGTCAATAGCAAATACTAATAACAAAACACACTTACAGTTGCTGATTCAGAAGCGCCAGCTTGTCATAGCAAAGTCAGAATGTCCCATACACAAACAGCTTGTAACACTCCAAAGAGAAAGGAAAACTTGAAATCGCATCAAATGACCCCTTTAAAGACATAGAGAAACATCCCAACATCTAAAGTGTGAAAAGGGTGTGAATGATTTTTAGTTGCAGACATAAGTCAATGTTTATACACAATAACAAGTCTTTAACAAGTATATTGATTCAGCATTGCCAGGATCAAAATATCATCTTTGCAATGTAGCAAGAAGGTTCGTCTGAAAAAAAAGAAAAGTGAAACCGAGAGCATCTTCCTCACTGTTCGATCAGCATCAGCAGCCTTAACCCAGGATGCATCTTCAGTGAGAGAAGGAAATGCAATCTGAACCGGGCCATGACTAAGATGAGATGGCTCTTTTGTCTTAGTCACAGAAACAAACCGATGCCCCAACCCAACATCACTCAACCCAGCACTCAGTCAAGAAGGATGATTGAAGAAAAAGCAGCTTTATCCATCATGCAGAAGTTGCGGGCTCTCCAGCCACTGGAGTCTCTGATGCATGAGTTCTGTCTCTGCCACGCTTGTCCTTCCAACCCAAAAGAACATTTAAAATCAAATGTCAACAGAGAGAGCAGATTCAAATCCAAACACTTTCACTATGGTGTCATGCCTGTAGAGGCAGAGAAAAATGAGGCAAAAGTTTTGCCACAAATTAATATACACTTTTGATAATGTCCACATCACTAAACTTGTGTTCATTTTCTTCAAAAGTTATTTTTCGTTTTAACGCTTTCTAATTTAATTTTTGTCAGGGCTTAATTAACTTTATTAAAATTTGTGTATGCAGTTAACCGTTTGAAACAGTCTACAAATATTTGACTTAAATATATTTGACTTAAATATATACAAATATTTGACTTAAATCAAATTACAAATATTTAAAACTAAACCTGAGAGTTAAGAATGGTGTAGTTAAAAAAGTAAAGTTGTAAATAAAACCCAAATTATTTGAGTGTGTTTTACAAGAAAATACAATTTCAGTCTTTCTACTTTTTTACTTTTAAAAAGTTTAAAATTTAATGTGTTAGTTGTTGCTGTTCCTTTGTAATTAATTGTGAATTTTACTAGCAATTTCTAAGTGATTTTTTTTCTACATCACTTTATGAAAGTGGACTTAAAAAATAATATAAAAAAAATATTATGACCAGTCGGTAATTAAAAATGCATTGCACGTTTTGAAGATGTTCACTTCTGCATAAAAAGGTCCATTATCCCGCTTACTGAGACTGTTAGCCATTGTTGTGCAAATTAACCATGTTCTCTTCTCTGTCATGTCAGCTATTTCTAAATGTGCCCATGCGAAGCAAAGGTCAACTTGATTATTAAGAAAAACAGCATTTCAAAGACGTGCTCAGTCCCACTTTTTAATTGTCTCTTTGAAAAATAGCCTGCTCTGCTTCCTTACGGCACCATATCTCTCACATTTAATGTCTGCATGGCTTTCTGCCCTGTCATTGTCATCTCAGCCTGACATATACAACGCTCTGTTGATTGTTTTTATGTGATATATATCCAAGCGCTGAAATTGGCACAGATTGGAACCTCATCTGCTGTTCGTGCTACGTCCGTAAGAGCTTTGATTACTAAGCCCACTGTGTTGTTACAAGTTTTGAAATTACATGCTCGAGATGATAGCAATGGAAAATGGGAGCTGCGAGGATCGCAGACAGCAGCTTAGCCTCATTGGCCCCCTGAAATCATTTTCTCCTGTACAGAGTCATGTTCTAAAATGTAATGGCAACAAGGCCATGCCGGTCAATTTTGGCCAGTATCATTTGTCAAATAATAACTGGTTTGTTATTATCTGTGCAAGCAACAAGAAGACATATGGTTATAGGAGAGCCCTCGGTTAAAACTCAGCCACTTCAAGAGCTTGGCCCTGGATCCACTGCCATTCAATATCCATGCTCTTCAGTCTTCAGACTCACGCTTTATATTACACCCTCCACCACACTGTTCTCTTTTCGTTACCTGCCTCCTATCATCTATTCAATTAGACATCAGAATAATGATGGCAAGGCACGGGTTATCGATCAAACACTTGCTCTTAAACTGACACAGGACAAATTATTGTGCCATTTTGGCCACAGAATGGGACTAAGCACTTTTAGTGAACTGTGATATCCCTTCCATGCTCTGATCCAGCCCTCCCGGGTGATGTGTCCTCGCGGAGACCTGCGTTTGGCTGCTCCACATGTCCCTGAGCTGTAAAGCTGTTTAATTAATGTCAAAGCTGGTCGTGTCGATGCAAGCGTCGAGTCACAGCACCGCATAATGGATATTCCTGTAGACATGCCATAGACACATCCATTCATCATGCCAGAGATGGCAATACAAAAATAATTATCGCAAGAAAACTTGTGAAATGCTTCTAAATTGAGAAAAGCTCTTCTCTATAGCTATCTCATTGAAATTTAATACAGCATTTCTGGTGAAAATATTGTGTAGCACTGACTATGTATGTCTCATAACGCAGTGCCTGGATTTGAAACTTAATCATACAGTTAGTCGGCATGCCTTTATACTGATAAACAGTATCTTAAAAAGGAAAATTCATTAAGACTTGCTTCGAATATTGGCTTAACAAAGTCTTACCTAAAGAAAAAAAATCTGAAATGTTTAATGGAGGTCTACAGGATTTTGTGATACTATGAAATTCTGCACTGGAAAAAAAATCAAGTTGGATTATTAAAAAAGGTATAGCACAATGAAGTAAATTCTGTCATCATTTACTCACCCCCAAGTAGTTCCAAACCTGTATAAAAGTTGTTCTGCTGAACACAAAGGAAGATATTTTGAGGAAGGTTTGTAACCAGGCTGTTTTGGTGCACCATTGACTTCCATAGTAGTACTATGGAAGTCAATGATGCACCAAAACAGCCTGGTGTTTATAAAGATACTTCTTCAGAATATCTCCCTTTTTGTTCAGCAGAATAACTTTTATACAGGTTTGGAGCTACTTGGGGGTGAGTAAATGATGACATAATTTACTTAATTGAGCTATACCTTTAACCTCAACCTTCAGTGAGGTGTAAGCAGATCGTTGAAAATGCTCAAATGGGATTTTACAGAAACACCAATTTTGCTCCCAGGTTTGTGATTTTTAAAAAGCTCTAACCCAGTGGTGCTCAATCCAATATGGCAATTAAATATGTCATCCCTTCTCCACAGGACATGGGAACAGTGACTGGATATGTCTGCAAGCCCTATGAAAGCATTCCAATAACCAAACAAAGTCAAACTCAGTCCTTCCCAACAAGGGCTGATGCGAGGCAGGAGACCATCTTATAGCTGTTTTTTTTTTTACTTAGCAAGTGACTGTTGCAGCCGAGTCACACGATAAAGATTCAAGTAATAAAAGAGGTATGCATTATATATAATGTGATAACAGGTTTCATATACTGCTCTGAATGTGAAAAGGAAATGAAGGAGAGAAGGGAAAATAGAGCATTCTATTCTGCAAAGGGGTTGGGGGCAAGAATGGGAGACTTCTAAAAAGAGGAGGTGGCTGCATGGTAAGAGCAGAGAGAGAGAGAGAGAGAGAGAGAGAGAGAGAGAGAGAGAGAGAGAGAGAGAGAGAGAGAGAGAGAGATGCCTGCCATTCGTCTCTTACTCAAGTACGCAAGCCACTGACAGCGACAGCCACACACAGACAAGAGAGAGAGAGAGAGAGAGAGAGAGAGAGAGAGAGAGGGAGCACACAGATCCGTCCTCTGTAGATCGCCTACACAGTGTCAGAAATAGAGCTGAGTTTAAGCATCTGCATGAGACCCTGGGCGATGCGCTAAAAAAATCTAAGAGAGGATACAGGTTGATTGACTAACGTCAAGAAGGAAAACGTGAAAAACGTGACGACAACAAAAAGGAAAGAGGAAAAAGAGGAAGAAGAGACCGAGATGTACACTGAAATGGTCCATCTCTTAACGGTAGGGAAGTTTATCATTTTCTCTGAAGACCGAAATGTTTACGCGTTGCATTTGAACGCGCACTGCAGATGCTTTTTCTAGTGATGTTGACAAGAAAGGGCAGAAAATTATTCCAGCAGAGAACAACCTGTCAGAAATTAACCTAAGCGGGTAATTATTCGATATTTAAGAATGAATCGAGTGGTGTTGTGTTAGTTAGAAGATCTGGTTGTCCATAGTTTGAAACGCGGCTTAAGTTGTGCGTTGCACTGACAGGTCGCGACTTTTCCACGCTGCATGGCAGCTATGGTCAGCATGCAGAGCACATCGGGATAGAGTAGCACTGACTCACACATTAGCTTGGCCGATGAGAAAGAGAGAGAGAGAGAGAGAGAGAGAGAGAGAGTGTGTGTGTGTGTGTGTGTGTGAGAGAGAGAGAGAGAGAGAGAGAGAGAGAGAGAGAGAGAGAGACGCTTTATGTCGCATTGAAATTCCACAGCCAGAGCTTTGCGAAATTAGGATAACGCAGTGTGCGTGCGCGTTTGTGTGGATGTGGAGGCACGCATCTGTCATTTCATTGAAGTGATCAGCATCCAGTAACTCTCCCTCCCTCTCTTCCTCTCTCCTCCTCTTCCTCCTCCCTGCTGTTGCTATCCATGTCCGCGTCGCGCGGCTGCCGCTGTCGCAGTTGAATTTGCAGAACCTAGCGTGCGCTCTTCTTCTCCACAGCGAGCCTATTGTTGTTGTCCTCCTCCTCCACACTATTTCCTCTGAGGAGTGTCAGCTCACGGTGCTAATCCTTCTCTGCCTCTTCATGTGTGGGGAGGAAGCGTGCGCGTGTGGGTGTCTTCCTGGAAGATTGGACCAACACACGTGAGAGTGTTGGCAGGTGTCCGGTGCATTATGCGGCTCAGAGAGAGAGAGAGAGAGAGAGAGAGAGAGAGAGAGAGAGAGAGAGAGAGCAATGAGGACATAATGGGTGTGATAAATACATTAGTTGATGCTCATATGTATTTCGTAAGAATGTCTGTGTGGTCGTTGCTTTGTGGATAAATAAAGAGTTTAACTAAACCAATTACTAGAGGGACCGCCAAGGAAACGCACACGTTTTTAAAGCTACGGTAAAAAGCAGATCGCAACCTGCTTTACTCTGCAAAAGAGAAATAGAGCCAAACAAGTTAGATATACAAGAACTGAGGGACTTAGTGACGTCAGCCGAAAATGAAAGCAGCTTCAGTTTCAGTGGCAACTTGCTACATGCTTTAAAAGATTATATCATTTGGAAAAAACGTCCAATAAATTGTGCAAACTGAGACCAGGAACGTGCATTAATAAAATTTAACGTTGACTAAAATAACAAAAGTTTTTTTTTTATTATTATTGTTAGGCTATAGACTAACATTTCCCCCCTAAAGATACACATTTCCCTGTGACCCCAAAAATAAACAAATAATAGCCCTAAAATTAGTTTTGGATATGGGATGTTGATGACAGTGAATCACAATCCAATTTACGATGAAAATATTCTGACAGCTCATAAAAATGCATCCAGACATCAATGAATAAATTCTTAATAAGTCGTACCAAGAAATTAAACACATGACTTGTCCTGACAACTAGACTGGAAAGATAATTGCATAGTTTGTTTATCGCAATGTTGATTAGCCCTCAGTGCGGTGTATGGGCATGATTACTGAATGCAAATATACACTTCTTCTTGCATGAGGGATCTCTACGGTCTCTGACAGTGCATCACTGTAAACATTATTATCTTTACAGTTCCTCATCATTTAGTGGCTTTATATAGTTCCTAACTACTCAAGATGTCCTTTTTACGAGGCAAACTTAACCCAACCCAATAGAGTATGTTTACCTACAACAATATATTCTGAGACATGGCTTTTTAAATTGAATTTAGTGAAAAATACCATGACCCTTGAATTGCTCCAAATGAATTATTTAACTAGACAGACAATTCCAATGTGCTCTATATGCAGTAGATCGTAAATTATGATCTTTAGTTGAAGTTCTTTTGCATGTTCTGAAAACTAATTTGTTAAACTCATACCCACATTGAAACCACAGCTGTCTGCATTTCATAATGCTCACATCTATTGTATTCTAAATCAACCTTTATCATGCTTCTCATCTCATCTAGATCCAAAGGCAATCTAAATGAGAGGCAATTTATTTGAACTCAGCTCATACTCTCCGTCTCTATTAGAAAATAAAAAAAATGGATCAAAAGTGGATTCAAACAGTGACTCTAAAGCTAAATAATGTACAAGTAGCAAGAAAAAAGTGAGAGTTGCTTATTAAAATACCAACGACTCACATGAGCTGTAATTAATTCAATTAGTCTCAAACGCATGACTTACTGATTTGAGTCAAGCTGATTTGTTGAATCAGTTGGAATGGTTCCTTCTTGAGTTACTGACTGGCCAAGAAATGGTGCTTTGATAAATAAATGAATATTTAACACACACACAAAACTATCAATCCATTTATTTATCTATATTTCTATACACATACTACCATACTAAAGATATGATTCTAAAGATAATATGTTCAGTTACTCTGAGAACAAACTGTAATCACAAACAATCCTACTTCACATGTTCCCTATCCATTCCATCTATAGAACAACACACTTGACCACTGCTGTCCACTCATAATTGCCATTTAAAGAGTCTATTTGAATGTTTTTCAAAGGTAAGTCCAGACCTACCAAACACTGTCAACAACCACTTCACGTTGAGCATAATAAAAGAGCCCCCACCGAAGGGTGAATCGCTGCCACAGCTCTGCTTTCTAAAAATAAAAACACTAGGGGCTGACTATACAGCTGCAAACAATACAAATTCAACGCTCTAGCTCCTCGGCCCCCTATCCCGCCACGTTGTGCTGACTTTGAGGCATGTGTGGTCTTTTAGGAGGAGTTTTGTGATCTTGTAGGTCTTTTAATGTCTTCATCCTGCAGGTAAGTGTGAGCTGGTTTGTCATAAACATCTGTTAAATCCTCCTCGTGTTAGCATCGCTAATGAGGCGAAGGGTGTGACAGAACAGATGCCTCCGAGTGCGAGAAAGAGATACAGAGGCGAGACTGTGGAAGGAAGGGAGAGAATGAAAGGGTGAGTGATGGAGATAATTTATGCAGCACAACCCTCCGTCCCCCTACAGATGAGTCTTCAGTGAGGGCAGATGTTTCCAACATTAAGAAGTTGAGACAGGCAAGGTGCTGCTTAACAGATATATCTGCTGTTGCAAAGACAAGCCCATCTGACTATAACGGCAGTGTCGATTATGTTTATTGATCTGCCACAAAGGAAACAGTCTTGTGCTGTTTGCCACATGCAAATGGCTCTCGGTCCATATGTGACACTGGACCACAAAACCAGTCTTAAGTGTCAATTTTTAGAAATTGAGATTTATACATCTGAAAGCTGAATAAATAATATTTCCATTGATGTATGGTTTGTTAAGATCAGACAATATTTGACCAACTATTTAAAAATCTTGAATCTGAGAGTGCAAAAAAATCGAATTAAGTTTTTAGCAATGCATATTACTAATCAAATTAAGTTTTGATATATTTACGCAAATACATTTTCTAAATATCTTCATGGAACATGATCTTTACTTAATATCCGAATGATTTTTGGCTTAAAAGAAAAATCGATAATTTTGACCCATACAATGTATTTTTGGTTATTGCTACAAATATACCCCAGCAACTTAAGACTGGTTTTGTGGTCCAGGGTCACATATGGATGACAATGACATGCAAGAGCCTCAAACCAAATTAAGGCTTGTGCGTGTGACGTCTTGTTTAACTTATCATTATTCCATGAACTTCCCTGCCATCTAGCTGCTGTAATCCCCTTTTATTATCATGGATTGGCCTGTGAACAATTTGAGATAATCCCTATTAAACCGGCCTTAATAAAAATGTATAGCAACAAAAGCCAATGGATTTGATGTGGAGAGTGGAAAAGAAATATAAAGTTTACATGTAGTACATGATGATATAGCGGGTCCAACCCCGGTGGTTATTGAACATCAAAGAATGTTCACAGATATGGAAGTAAAAATATAGTATTTTGAGTTTTGAGTTTGTATATATAGATATATATAATGTTCCAGAAGATTTCTACTGAATAAATGTTCTATTTAAAAAAGAATATTCTGTTTATCAAATAAATCTGGAACAAAAATAGTATCACATTTAACACAAAAATTCAATATTCACCTTTACCATCACTGGGATCAATTGCATTATAAAAGATTCAAATGGAAAATGTATATTTTTACTATATTTATATCAAATAAATGCAGGCTTAGTGAGCATAACAGACGTCATTATAGTACTAATAGTACTAATTGGCTGTTCCATATTTTGGTTTAGTTTAGTTTGGTTGAAATTTTGGGAGGGGATGTACTAAAAAATTATGAATGGAATGATTAAGTGATCAGAACAGATTTTTCTGTATGATTCCCAACCATAATGGCATGCACACAAGGTCTGTCCACATTCAAGTTGATTCCCCATTGCTTTTTTATGTGCATAATCTCACAGCAGGCTAGACATTCATCTTAAGGTACACCTCTCCATTCCTCTTGCCTATTCTCTCTATCTAAAAAGCAGACTTGGCTCAGTCATCCATGAGCAAGGGCTCACTCCTGACTGCTGGGAAACAACAGTACAGCAAATGAGCCACGTGCAGATGTGCACGAATGTGAACGAGCATATGCGTAATAGAGTCAAAAGGGCTGCTGGACTTCACCTCTTGTGCTCGCTGGAGAAGGCAGATGAACTCAGGGCAGGAAAGATCACAGACATCTGTCTCAAAGAGAAAGAAAAAAATTGCACTGTCACAACACAGCCCATCACCGCACATGCACCCAGACTCACTGCTCTGTCTGTGCAATGCATTTCTGTAAGCACATATAAACAAATCAGCTAAAGGAGCTAAGAAATCAAATTGAATCAAAGTGAAAGACAGGACCGGGATGTGATGTCGCTGTGTAGCTCATATGAATCCATGGCCTCACAGGCACCCTACATAAAGACAAATAAGAACAAATATGTTGTGCATTATATCTGCATAGGCATACAGTAACACACTGCTTTCAGAAATGACCATGTTTTGTGCTGAGAGTGATACGGATACATCTGAAGAAAGAGGTGAAGACAGAGCACTGCTCACAAGCCTCAAGGGTATATCTGTGAACAAACAAACACATCAGTCTGCCATCTTGCAGCATGATGATGAACGCAAACTGTGACAGTAAAACAAACCAAAACGATTTATCAAACAGTTGGCCATTAACATTTCATTTTGTAGCTCAACACAACAATTTTTTACGTACACTGTAGACGCACCAGAAAAGAGAAAAACCTCTGGTAAGTTCAACTATTATTCATTGGACTGTTTTCTTTTTTTCTGCAATGGAATTTTTTTGATGCCGTTAAATATTGCTCTTTTAGTATGTATATTTAAAAATATTTGATGGTTTCAAAATATATTTGAATAATAATGCATGGCTTTAATACAAATATATTATTAGGACAGTAAATCATTGTTTTTAAGGAATTGAAAAGCCATTGTTTTACTGTGTGTCATGTTAACACACCCATTACACTGACTCAAACGGCATGACTGTCATTTCAGAGAAAGCACAAAATAAGACAAAAACATAAAATAGAAAGGACACGTCACTCTGGTTGAAAAACTTTCATTTCATTATGATTTTTTAACCTTATCCTGCACTGCAGCAAGCTATAAATATTTTGAGCTGTTTTGTTGAAAATAGTTTTCTCTTGCTGTTTGTTAAATCAAATATTTTACACTTCACAGTTCAAATCACAATGCATGTTTTCTGATTAACACTGCCGTTTGAGAGTATTACATCTGAACTCATCTGGACATACAGAAAAGTTAATTTGCCTGTACAAACAAAAGAAAAGGCTTAGTTTGTGTGAACATACTTTAGCAATTTGACACAAAGACGAGAGCTAAAACATTTTTTAAATAAAGAAATTGACTTCTTAATGAGGAAGTCAAAAGAACTTCTTCAATAACCACATTATACATACTTTCCCCTAAATTCTTAAATATATCCTTGCTCGCCTATAGCAATAGAACAGTTCATTAAAAAAGGCCTGCCGCAAGAAAAAAATACAAAAATAATCTGCTTTGTCCTACAAAATTTCTTCCTCTCTTTTCAAGTGAGCTCAGTTATTAATACTAAGGCATCTCTTCTCATTAATTGCTCTCACAGGCAGCTTAGCCGGGGTCATCACTGCATTTTTGACTCAGTCCAATTAATACTAATCACAGCATCAGACTGGCTGAGAGAGAAGATTGCACTGTCAGAACAACTGATCTTCTTGGAAATTCATTAACAAAAGAAATAAAAAAGGAAAGAAAGACAAAAGTGGGACTCTGAGTGGATATGGCAACCTGGTTTGATTTTTTGGCCTTCAGCTTTCAAAATGTTTGGACAATTTGTCATTAACATTCATTAAGGTGTTGGTTCCAGAAACAAACCAGGACTTAAATGAACAGATGGACTTTTCCTTGTAGAATGGCCTAACAGGGAAGAGTGAGACAGACTGGCTGCTGTCTGCTCCAATGGCTCAAGGCATTTGTGAAATATCAGAAGGTATGCAGCTGAATTATTTATTAGGTACTCCAGTATATTAAATTAAAAGGAAGTGACTCATAAACAGAGGACAACCTGATAGCAGATCAAGGCTTACGCAAAGCAGAGCTCAAGACAATTATTATTATTTTTGTCTTCTGCTGGTTTGGTCAGACATGATGTGGTTTACTTGCCATGCAAATATATTTACTAGCCCTAGCAAAAATGCTGGTGTTAATGGCATTTATTGGAGATAAACAATCAAATTTGAATAAAATGAAAGCTAAAAGACTTTCAAATCACATGAACCAATATTTTATTCACAATAGAACATAGATAACAAATGTTTAAACTGAGAAATGTTATGCACAAAATGAGCTCATTTCAAATTTGATGCCTGCTACAGGTCTCAAATTAGTTGGGACGGAGGCATGTTTACCAATGTATAGCATCTCCTCTTCTTTTCAAAACAGTTTGAAGATGTCTGGGCATCAAGGTTATGAGTTTTGGTGTTGGAATTTGGTCCCATTATTGCCTGATATAGGTTTCCAGCTGCTGAAGAGATTGTGGTCATCTTTGACGTATTTTGTTCTCTATAGGTGAAAGATCTGGACTGAAGGCAGGCCAATTCAGCACTCGGACTCTTCTACTACAAAGCTATGCTGTTGTAATAGCTGCAGTACGTGGTATTGCATTGTCCTGCTGAAATACACGTGTCTGGAGGGGAGCATATGTTGCTTTAAAACCTTTATTTACATTTCAGCATTCAAAGTGACTTCCAAAACATGCAAGCTGCCCATACCGTATGCACTTATGCACCCCCATAGCATCAGATATGCTGACTTTTTAACTGAATGCTGATAACATGCTGGAAGGTCTCCCTCCTCTTTAGTCCGGATGACACGGCATCCTTGATTTCCAACAAGAATGTCAAATTTGGACTCGTCCGAGCATTGAACACTTTTCCACTTTGAAACAGTCCATTTTAAATGAGCCTTGGTCCACAGGACACAACTGGGCTTCTGGACCATGTTCATATATGGCTTCCTTTTTGCATGATAGAGCTTTAGTTGGCATCTGCAGATGGCACGGCGGATTGTGTTTACGACAGTGGTTTCTGGAAGTATTCCTGGGCCCGTTTAGTAATGTCAATGACAGAATCATGCCGATGAGTGATGCAGTATGTCGTCTGAGGGCCAGAAGACCAAAGGCATTCAACAAAGGTTCTTCTACCTTGTCCCTTACACACAGAGATTTCTCCAGTTTCTCTGAATCTTTTGATGATGTTATGCACTGAATTTGATGAGATTTGCAAAGCTTTTGCAATTTGACGTTGAGGAATGTTGTTTCTGGAACATTGTTTGCCCCTGCCTCTCTAAGACATCCCTTTTATGTTACAGACCTGATGTCAATTTAATAAGTTGCTAGATGTTCTCCCAGCTGAATCTTTTCAAAATTACTTGCTTTTTTTAGCCCTTTTTGCCCCCGTGCCAACTTTTCTTAGACCAGTAGCAGGCGTCAAATTTGAAATGAGCTCATTTAGTGGATAAGTGTAAAATGTCTCTGTTTCAAACGTTTATTTGTTATGTTATGTTTGTTCTATTGTGAATAAAATATTGGCTCATGTGATTTGACAGTCTTATAGTTTTCATATTTATTCAAATTTAAAAATGTCTCCCAACATTTGAGGAATTCGGGTTGTAGTCCTATTAAAAATTCAGCAATTAAATGTATAAGCAAAATAAACACAGTTCACTTGTACAGACTTATCCTAAATAAAACACATCTTTCTGCCGTGCCTATATATGCAGGGCACATAATAATGACCATATTCGTACATGGCATCCTGCCACATGCATGACTGTTCAGAACTGCTATTTAGTCCACGTCTTACTCAAGCATAACATTCACACCCCCTCCTATTTTAGAGCCATAGTGGAAACATGCATGTTTATTACCACATTCAGACATGCCCTTGCTCAACCATAAAAATGCAATTATTCCCACAAGCCAAGCCCATTTAGGTCATAATGGTCTCACTGATATCTATAAATTGGATGGCCAGACTCACTTCGGCATGCTGAGTTTTCCATTATCGCGTTAGTCATGTTTCAAGGTTGCTATGCATATTATGATATCAGAATGTTTTTTTTCTCTTGTGAACCATTGATTTTCTTAATTTCCTGAGAAGAAACATAATTGCAGTATTTAATATAAATTCATCCATAGTAGGTGAAAAGAGTTACTGCAAAATACTCTGCAAATGAATATTTTGTTAAATGTATAACTGTATGATATTTACATAAGAAAGACATCTTAACATGTGACAGCTGATCTAATAGGGTTTATAAACTGACACAATGATCTGAGATGACAAAACACCTGAGAAGAGATGATGCCAACCCCTCAGAGGACCTCAGAGGAAGCCAACCCTCAGACAATATTTTGCCATAAGTTAAATATATTAAGTTTCCACAATATATAAATATATTGTAGAAACTTAATTTCCTGTAAAGCTGCTTTGCAATGATTGAATCATAAAAGCGCTATACAAATAAACTTGAATTGAAAAGCCCACCACCTGCCTCCAGAATCCAGACATTATTATATAAAACGATAACCTTTAACCAATCAGACTGTAACTGAATGCTAATTCTAAAACAGGTTTTGCTAGAAGACATGCTTAAGACACACAAATACAGCGAAAGACAGGATTTAAGCTGCATTGATGGCCCCAAGGTAGCCAGTCAGCTAAATTTATCCACCGCAAAAATGTTCACACCAGAATGAAAACCAAGTGGACAGTGCTAAACGCCTCGCTAGATGGCAGACAGTTATTCTTAGGTCTCCCAGAATGAACGAATGTTAACAACTTGGGGCCACACGCTCTCACCTTCTTGCACATGCTGTCCCTTCGTTTTGAGGGTGGCATTTCTTTCTGGGAACGATAAAAATCTTTCTTATAAAGATGAGTAATTCACATTTTTGCAAGCAGGAGCACAGTGTGACCCTCTGCCGAGTGTCAGTGGGAATAAAACGCTTAATGAGTGACACAAATTGAATGTTGGTCCTCTCGGTGCAGGAAGGGGAAGGAAATTGAGGCAAACCTAATGAGCAGTCCGATCCCTGCAGCGACACCTGACATCAATGACTGGTGACAAGTCACACGGCGAGCGGAGTAGAGCAGGGAGGGGACACCTTGCCCCCATTTCACCCAGCGCCATGTGACATGATCCATCCTGCCACCGGCCATCTGCGCCCAGTGAGAGACTAAGTGGCACTCCTCCCTGCATCTCCCAAAGGAATGGAAGCCTTTAATCACCACCATCAGCATCATCGCACGCACACGCTCGTATGCTCGCACAACCCCTCATCCCCTTGTGGCCCAAGAGCATGGATGAAATGGAAGAGATGGGTCGCTGCGCATTCAGTGAGACTTCTACGTGCAAGAGCAGTTGCACTGGTTTGTTAGCCGAATGCGTGTTTACATCCCCACAGACCATCAGACGCACGTCCATTAAGCCAAAATTGAATTCTGGGCCAAAAGTGTAAACAAACTTACATAACTCTGTTTGCATGATTGAACAAATGCAGATATGGACTTTACAAGGGAGCACAAAAGCAAACATCTGCATTTCATTTTTCATCAAATATTTTGGTGAATCAGCCAGTTTTAATATCCTTGTCTGCCTTATAAGATGACTCAGTGGCTACTGATCTAAAGGCCATCTCTCCTTTACCTAAAAGACAAGAAATGTGTTATTTTATTCAGCATAGATGCATTTATTTAATCAAAAGTGACAGTAACAAATTTTACAATGTTACAAAAATTTTTGAGAATTCATCATCTTGAAAAATGTAAAGTGTCACCAAAAAATGAAGCAGCACAATGATTTTCAATATTATGAAATTCTGGAGCACTTGTATTAAATATTGTTTAATATTTCACAATATTACTGGTTTTACTGTATTTTTGATCAACTAAATCCAGCTTTAATGAGAGCTTTCTTTCAAAAAATGTTTAAAAAATCTTACTAACTCCAAAATTTTGGATGGAAGTGGTTTGTTTGGAGCTATGAAACAAACCAAATTTGATAATGTAACGTAATGTAATATAACAATTGTTCTTCCTATTTTTACATTTAAATGTATTTACATTTCTAAACAAGTAATTCATAAGAAGACATGATGGCACCTGTTTTCATAGCAACTAGCTCCAATTTGGAAGTTAAAAACATTTTTTTTGCATTTCAACAATTATTAGATGATCGATATGTAATTCCAGCCACTGAATCTATTGAGAGTCGTTATACACATGAACTTTAATAGTGCAATAAAAAATACAATAGTGTAATACAAAACTAAAGTATTTTGATAAAACATATGAAGCCATTTTCATCAACCATATCAAATACAAATGACAAAATCCTATTTTATATTTGAAATAAGTATTTGAAATACATGTATCATAAATACTGCCCATCCCTGATCATGATAATACTTACTGTGATACCTCAGCTGTTTTTGTACCGCAAGAAAAAAATCGAAGTATCATGACAAGCCTATTGGCAGCTAAAAGAATCAAAACACAGAATAATACATTTATGTCCAAAGGCACGGGGGAGATTTAAAATGTTATGACTTTTCCAATTCTGTGGAGTTCCAGTTTTAATAAAAATTGTTGATTTTACAGTTCTCCACAGAGAAAAGTGGAGCAGTTCCTATAAAGGGAGATACTGCGATCTGTGGTTACAAAGTGTGCTGGTGTTGATAGGTAGTGCATTGATTTAGATGACATGCCTGATGCTGACGTCCCCCTATTTTACACTCCCACCTTCCTCCACTTCCATTTAATTTCATGTGCCATCCTTTGCCTCCGAGCGCGTTACCCTTATCTGATTCATTGAGCCATTTAAACGAGAAATTAAATTATATTCTTCAATACGCTTGTTTCCCAAAGAAAAGTTATGGCCAGGCCATTTATTAAAAGCAGACAGTTCCCATCTTAAACTTCTTCTGATTTACGAAGACGCTTTACCGATAAAAAGCCAGAAATTGGATCAGCGTATTCCCACACTTCACAAAACCTTTATTTTCTCCTTGAATGTTGAGATGATAGAAAACCCAGCAGGGTTCTGTAATAAGTCTGATTACATACAGGACGTAATTGGAAGGATCTGGATGGATCCACACACTAATGCAAACTAATTTGTCATTTGGGGATTGTGCCAAGATAATTTCCCAAACACCTTTCTGCAATTAGAGTGAAGATGCAAAACAGTCAGACTAAAGGAAGAAAGAAAGAAGACTCTACACGTAAACTGATGCGATACAGATTAACATTTTATTTGCAGGGGCATGCCCCACAAATCTTACTGAAGCTCATACCATGTGACTGTCGGCAGAGATCTAACCAGCTTTTATTGATGTGTAGACAAAAACAAGCAGGGTCAGAGCCGGGGAATTTTACTGTCCTCTTTATGGCCGGACATATGAAAGGAATGAGGAACCTATTTAATGGTCTATTGTGTAAAAAAGGCAAGTGTTGAGTAAAATAAAGGAATACATACTCATAGGTTTGTAAAATGAAATGTGCCATATGTTCAGAAAAAGGACAAACCAAATACTAAGCAAAGACTTCTAGAGAGTTAGCATTAGCATTCCTGCTAGGCTAAAGTATAAAACAACTGAAGTAACTTTTCCTAGAACGATAATGCAAATGTATTCTGGAAATAAGCCTCAAAAACAATGTAGACTCTAACTAAAGGTATAATTTGAAAAAAAAAATACTTCTGGCATTAGCATTCCTGCTAGGCTAGCACATATAACCACTGAAGTAAATAATCTATTTCTAAGCAAGGAAAACCTAAAAAAAAATGTAGCCTGTGACTGCATGTATATATTAAACATGTACTCCAAATGAGTTAGCATTAGCATTCATGCTAGGCTAGCACATAAAGCTGCTGAAGTGAATAATTTAAACGTTTCCTAGCAAGCTACGCAAATGTATTCTGGAAAAACCTTCAAAAACTTCAGGTGTACATATTAGCCATTTATAAACAAAACAAGCCCAACGGCAATATAAAAGGATATGGCAACAGAAAAGTGCATTGCAATTAATTAAAATAAGGCATAGTTGTATCCAAATTTGTCTGTTTAAAATTAAGTTTTTAGTCATACTGACAAAATGTAACCTCATGCCATTCACGTAGCAACATACAGCAAGAAAGATCTGGCCTCAAAATCAGGCTGGTGTAGTGATGCTGTCGGTCTCCCTCCTTCGTGTTTTAGCACTGTGTGAAGCTTTTCCTCACTGCATATTTAAAAGCAGCTTCCTCAAGCTTAACACACTAATGGCTATTTAGGCCTGCTATTTCTTTCTTTACCAGCAGACAGGGAGGAGGACAAACACACTGACACGTACACAGCTCTTTAAGTCACCATGATAAGAAAGCAACTCCTGTCTCGACTCACATGCTTTTCTCTCTCCCTCTTTATCATGAACTAATTCAGCATCTTACTGTGATTCTTGCTGCCTCTTATTTACAGGTGGTTTAAAGATTAAACACCCTCCCGCTCCTATTCATATTCATATTCACAGCAGCCCGGTCCTCTAAGAAAGAGGCACTTTGTTAAATGGTATAAATAATTTTAGTACTTTAACTTATTTAAATTAGTTTTAAAATTTCTGATTTTCATTCAGGTTTCTTATGTTTTTCATCTAACATTTATATTTTGCTTAATTTCAGCTTTATTTCAATTATTTTTTGTCACAGTTAACAATAAAACACTGAGGTCTTAGAAGTATTTGACCTTCCTGACTGTATCCTTGTCAATTCAAATTTTAATTGCTTATTTTTGTTAATTATTGGATTGATATTATTCTTTATTCTATTTTTCAAAAGGGACAATGCACATTAATTAAACTGAGCATTCAACTCCATGTCAATGTGCCAGATTTAGCCATTCAGGCTAATTTTCATCTTTCATATTATGCTTTGCATTCATTATTGTAAAGAATGAATTGTAAATTATTAAGCTAATTTAATCACCAAAATATTGGATAAAAATAATTATTTTCAGTTTTTATTTGTAATAATTTTGGTAACAATGCACATAGGTCTTGTAGGTCTTTGACTTTCCTTACTGTATCAAACAATTCATGTTTTTGTCAGAATATTGACAATAAGTATCATAAAAAGTTATTTGTTAATTCATTTTAATTACCAAAACATTATGTTTAATACTCTCACACAAATAATATTAATAAATATTTTCTCATCTTAAATAATCAGCTTTTTCAGAATGATAAGCAACCACTTTCTCTGACTATTTGTTAATTTAAAAAAAGACTCAAAAGCATGTCATTTAAACAAGTGCTATCTTTGTACCCTAATCGTGTAAAGTGCCAGGAACTTTTTTCTTCCAGCTCGCATGTATAGATCAAAGCTTCCCATGTATATTTCTGACTTAAGACCTCATCAAAAAATTCCTACTATGAAGGCCATGGTTAAAAGCAAGATTGTTTAAAGTATTACTAACCGGTGAGGTTCTGGTGGGTCAGTGTCTGAGGTTTTGTTCGCCTGTTACACATACAGAGGGTGAACTAAAACTGGTGTCCTCCTTAAATCCAGGAACTGCTTCCATAATATATGAGGAAGCAGTAGACGGAAAATGAGCTATGGGCTTTTAAGTTTTAACCTTTCTTTTTTTTCTAGGAGCTGATGGAATTGGTTCAATAAAGTGAGAAATAGGTCAGCAGACTGTTCGACTGTCATTTCTGCCAGCAGTTATTCAGCAGGGTAATCAAATGGGAAAACAGATTTGAAAAAGCACATATACTACTGCACTGTGCATATTAGTAATGCTGGTTAATCTATGTGGCACACAATATGCACGCACAAGAAAAACTGGGCAGATGCTGTGAGATAGGAAACATTACCATCAGATTACTACGCTTTGCAACATTATTGAGTCAGCGATCTTCTGAATGTTCGACCTTCTCTCATCATGCCTCCACGAAGCCCCTCTGTGAGCTAACATTTCTATAAACCTTCCCTTTGGCATGTTTTGTACTATGGGCAATGGAATATAGTCAAATGTCCCTTCGCATAATAGCTGATCAGAGGATGGAGAAGCATCTGAGTGACAGCTTTGACATTTCTAGAGAGCGCTGCGAGAGAAAGAGAAACAGATTCGGAGAGAGTGGGTGTCTTCGAGTGAGTGAGTGAGTGGGTGGGTAGGTGAGTGAGTGAGTGAGTGAGTGAGTGAGTTGGTGGGTGGGTGGGTGGGTGGGTGGCTAAGGGAGGAGGAGTGAGTGGAGTGAGTGAGTGGTGAGTGAGTGAGTGAGTGAGTGAGTGAGTGAGTGAGTGAGTGAGTGAGTGAGTGAGTGAGTGAGTGAGTGAGTGAGTGAGTGAGTGGGTGAGTGGTGGAGTGAGTGAGGAGTGGGAGAGTGAGTGAGTGGTGAGTGAGTGAGTGAGTGAGTGGTGGGTGGGTGAGTGAGTGAGTGAGGAGTGGGTGGGTGAGTGAGTGAGTGAGTGGGTGGAGTGAGTGAGTGGGTGAGTGAGTGAGTGAGTGGGAGTGAGGAGTGAGTGAGGAGTGAGTGAGTGAGTGGAGTGGTGAGTGAGTGGTGAGGTGGGTGGAGTGAGTGAGAGTGAGTGAGTGAGGAGTGAGTGAGTGGGGTGAGTGAGTGAGTGGAGGAGTGAGTGAGAGGTGGGTGAGAGTGAGTGAGTGAGTGAGTGAGTGAGTGAGTGAGTGAGTGAGTGAGTGGTGAGAGCCCTCAGGTGTCCCCTTTCACAGAGCACTGGAGAGGAACATTTGCATGATGAACATTGACTAGGGTTTGGCTTTAATTGCCAAATGACAGCATCAAAAGTGTGATGAGTGAACGGAAGGTTTAATAACACAGAAAGCGATTTTGTTTGGTAGATGCATAACAAATCTAATTGTACTGGTTAGTTTGGGATCACTTTGGCATGGTGTATGATTCCTAAACAAACATTTATACATAAAACCTCAGCTCAAACTCAAAATCTATTTCAGAAATCTCCTTATTAATTTATATAGTGGAAAATAGTGGATAAAATAAGTGGAAAATAGGAATAGGGAGCAAAAATATATAGCATTTATACTAATATAACTATATATACATTTGTAGATTGTATATATTTATATATTGTTTATGCCTGCCAAAGCTACATTTATTGTGTACATTTATAATATTTACATATTACAATTTTAAATAAATGTTCAACATAAATAACTAAAATCATTCGTATTAAAATATTAAAATGCAAATTTTAATAATTATAATGATTTAATTAATTAATTAATTTAATTTTAATTTAATGCATTATTTATTATAATTATTATAATATACAACGTGTTATTCATATAATTACAAATATTATACCATAATACTTATTAGGAAACATTTATTATTATTATGAATGTTCAAAACAGTTGCTGCGTTTTTTAGATACCATGAAAACAATTTTGGGGACTCTTTGAGGAATATCAATTTCATTTATATGGAATAGAAATCTGTTTAACATTATAAATGTATAAACTGTCACTTATTCAATTTAATGCATTTAATACAGAGTATTAATTAAATTTATGTATCGTACATAAATTAAATTAATACTCTGCATTAAATGCATTAAATGTAATATATATATATTCATTATAAATGCATTATATATATATATATATATAACCAGTAAAGGTACCGCAAAACCAACTTGCAAATCCATATAAAGTGCGATCTATGAACTTTTACCATCATAACCAATTTGAAGCTGCTGTTAAGCATGTTCTGGCTAAAACATGTTATTCTTACTGAAAGCCCACAATCTTGCTCTAATCGATGTGAATTTGCAGAAGGTAGAGTCTGGTTAAAATCATAGTGTTTTCTGAGTCCCATTCTGTAAAAGCACTACCTTCCAAAAATCAACCTCAGTGCAGAATGAAGGAATGAAGCACATTGAAGAAACAAATTGTCACCTCTTGCACTCTGTTTGGTGAATCTTCTGACATGATGATCAATTTGCCCAAGATAAAAAAGAGCAGAAATTACACTGTGAGGAGTCCCAGAGACCCTTGGCCGGCCAATTACACAAATGCCATCGATCCCTGTGGCTCTTCTGAGGCACAAGCCATGAGGATGACCCTTCTGAATGGCTATGGATTTTTCTCCAATGGTTTTTCCTTCTTTTCCTCCAAAAGACGGGATTAAAGGCGATTAGAAAGGACAGGCAAGCTGACTCACTGGAGGCCGGCCTGTTACAAGGTCTGATCAACAGTGCCATTACACAGTCGGCCAAGTCACACTGCTGAACTAAAAGTGTGGAAATAGACACCCATATTCCTACAGCTTTTTTGGAAGGCAAAATATACATATCGCAGCACGACTGCGGACAGCAGGTCAGTCGTAGGTGAGACATCTGCGGGTGGCATACCAGCCTTACTGCAATTAGATCTGCTCTCATTATCATTATCTGCAGCATTGAACTGTGAATAGCACTGATCCAGTCCAGCTTCCCTGCTTAACACTGGAGACTGTTCCAAAAGAAACAATAAAAATGAAATCATTATACATCAGGGTTAAAAATGTGCTATGCCCTATGTTGCCCCAGGCAAGTATGTCACATCTACCCTTGAATAAAGATAAGCATCATGTAATATAATGCATTTTTATATTTTTAAAGCAAATGCACTCGCTGAATAAAGACCAAAGTGTATTTTTCCTTCTATACTATAACAGTATAGGATCGTTATAGTACGATTGTTCCGGATCGTTCTGGGCTAATATAGCCTCGGGGCATTAACCATTTTATTGAAAGATCAGTGACACATCAATGTCTTAAGACTTTACATTACGGATCATTAATCATCAGCACCTCTTAATTCAGAACGGTCTTTGAAACAGCGATTACATGGCGGTGGATACATTACAGTAAGCAGTCCAGTATCTTTCTAAATAACTTCTGATTAAGGTTCATATCATGCTATGTGTTGCAGTAAACAGGCAGATACTCTTTGTAACAAGCATCAAATCAGCATATTCGAATGATTTCTGACCATTAAATAAATGCAGGGCATGTTTTTCATTCCAGAGAACATTTTAAAATGTGTTGCCACTCAAATGCAAAAAGTGATATTAGTTTTAACTTTAAACCAGTGTGTGGTGGCAGTTAAGACTAATCTCCTTTCTTCCAGAGAATGTCAGCCCATTACTGGGCAGTCATGGTAAAATGTAGTGCTGTCAAATGTTGGAGGTTTCAGACAGGGGCTGTTTGCGGCAATCCAGCAGCCTTCTGTGTATTTCAGCATGATGTGGGAAGGATTTGTCAAGAGCAGCATTGGTTGAAAAGTCTGATGCAAAGCCCGACGTGCAGTAATGATTAATAATTGTGTTTAATTAGCCTTTGACGGTTAGCCCTCATATCTTGGTGAGTTGATAAACACGCTTGCTCTGGCCCAGGCAGATTTCTTCATTAATCTTCCACGGACCATGTTGAGTGATCCATGTGACTGCTGGCGAGTCTGCCGAATGTAGGAAATGTGTGTATGTGATATGCTGCAGTAGCAGACTTACCTCAACAGTGTCACGGCAAGGGGAAGCTCTTCTCTCTTTCATGCTGGGGTTACTCCGTCTCAGGGCCGTTCCTTTGCTGTTTGATCTTTACAACAAAGCAGTCAAAAGCTCCTGCAGACCTGTCGCCTGAAACAAACCAGGATGACATTTTCAAAACTCACAGTGGTGTTGTGACATCCCATGTAGCCTCCTACCATGCCAGAAGGCCACCGTGTTTCCAATTTCCAGCTCCAAATACCTTAAACAGAAGTGATCAACAACAGTTTTTGAGATTAGGTACATTTTATCAGAACTATTTCATGTGATTTGCAACAGTGCAATAAGCAATATTAACCAGTTCTGCTAACTTCTGTTTTGAGCTGTCCTGAATACTTCCATTTGGGCATTGAGTTGAGTCAGTTTGGAACCCCAAATGGATTTGGGGACAAATAACGTTATTGATCACTTCTGTTTAAGGTGTTTAGAGCTGGAAAATAGAGAGCAACAGTCTGGTTATTTTAGACAATAACGTACAAACCATTAAAGTGAAATTGCTTGTTTAATTGGAGGTGCATGCTGTTGCTGAAGCCATCAATCTATTAGTTCAAATTATCTTAACAGAAATTTCTGATGAAAACTTCATTACCTATGATTCACCACCAATCATTAAATGTTGCAAAAGAACTCTTCAGTGCCCAACCCCTCAAATGCTACTCCAACTACTACCCAACAATTAAAAGTTACTCATCCTCATGGCGTTCCAAACCAAGACCTTTGTTCATTTTCAGAACACAAATTAAGATATTTTTGACAAAATCCAAGAGTTCTCTGACCCTCCATAGATAGCAAGGGTAGTCTCAGCCTCAGAAGTCACACCCACAGAAGGTTGAATATGGCTCACTTATCTGGAAACACTTCAGGAGTGTCGAAGTCGTCGTCTGATCGGTTAGATTATACGTGATTTCTGGGAGACGTATGTGTCGCGTTCTTTAACGTTCCACCTGGAAACAAAAATACTGTGGTGTCAAACCCCTTCACAAAAAGCTGTCGTGTTTACAACTGTGACAACGAGCGCTTGTCAGGATCAACTAAATGCTGGATTTTCAAAAGTATATGAAAAATGTAAAGTTCGTGGCATAGAATCTTTGAAATGCGTCCGAGAGTTTTACATACATTTCCATGCCCCTAAACATGATGCGGCACAAAACGAAACGTGATTGGTTCCCTGAAGGTCTGCAAGACTACAGCAAGGGTACTATCACATTCTAGGTCCAGAAAGAAAATCTAGGTACAAAGAAAATTGATGGAATAGTTCATGTGACATCAGTGGTTCAATCTTAAATTTTATGAAGCTACAAGAATATTTTTTGTTCACAAAGATAAAAACAACGACATTATTATTATTAGTATTCTCGATGCTTTGTAAAATTACAGCTGAACCACTGATGTCACATGGACTATTTTACCATGTCCTTATTAAATTTCTGGGTCTTGATCATGGTAGTTGCATTGCTGGACAGTCAGAAAGCTCTCTTAATTTGTGTTACGAAGATGAATGAAGGTCTTACAGGTTTGGACCAACATGAGGGTGAGTAATTAATGACAGAATTTACATTTTTGAGTGAAATATCCCTTTAAATAATTTTGTTTGCATATTATGCATATGTTTTGTAATAATATATTTCTATAATCAACATTTAAATCAATAGTTTTATATTTCTCCATCATTTGACTCATTCACAATGCTTCAGATTGTAGTTATTTCTCTTATTACAGCTGGCCTTTCACCAATTTTCCAATACGATATATATATTTTTAACTTTTTCTTCAAATCCGTTTATAATGTTATTATTCACCTTTTTGCTGGTTGGTTTTGTTCATGGCTTACAAATCTTAAATACATTTTTTTTTAAATCCGTTTTGGGAAAAATACTTACAGAACCATGGCCACTGGAAAAGTAATGTCTCCTAATCAGGCACTGAGTAGAATGTTCATGCAAAAAAGCTTTATGATATTTGTTGTCTGAATTATCACAAACATTTTTGTCTTTTGTAACATACACTTTTGCATGCTAACTGTGCAGCAGATAGCATCCTGCTAGCAAATTAATCTCCTAGCTTTGCATTTTCAAATATTCAGTTTTATGTTTGTAGTTCTTATTTGAGAAGACATTACAAACAACAACCTCCTGGGATCCTAGATAGACTGCGCTCAAGGGATAGATTGAATTGTTCGAGACAAAAATGTACACTGCCCCATCCATTCAAACACATAAACCTCTGTCCAAAACCCACCTTACACTTTCAGAAGAAAATGCACAAACTCTGTCACTGGGAGCATTAACTGGCCTCGTTCAAATGGTATCCCTTTGTACCTTATGTGTGTACCCATAAAGGATACATATTAGTACCTAAAGTACACATATTAGTAACTTTTGAAAGGATGTCAGTCGAACCGTTGTCCATAAACATGAATCACTGACAGAAAAAGAGCATTTCTGATTAGCTAAGCAGTTTGACTGGTGTTCAGTTCTGTTTAAAGAATCATCTATTTCAGTAATATTTTTTAGTTAGCAGAAACATTTAATGTGTTCTGTTACCAAAAAAAGTGCTCAGAGCAATTGCCATATTTGAGCAAAGACTACATTACAGAAGAAAAATGAAATATTTTAGAAACCTCCAGCTACCTCTCATGCATCTTTCGCTCAATTACCTTCTATAATGCAATGCTAAATTACATCCAGTTGGCCTACCACAGTCATTTTACTGTTTAAACAGGCAGATCATTATAGTCAATAGTATGTATTTTTGTGCTGCATTACAAAACATATATCAGCATTGGCCATTCATATTCATGCCCAGGCCTGCTGAGTCTGGATTAAGGCTTTTAATCACCACTTACACTCTTTTATCTCCACAGTTAGCCAACAGCATAGCTGACAACAGCATACAATCAAGCACTGAGGCAATGCAGTACATCTGCTCTTCCTCCCAAAACCAATCAACATGCTCTCAAACCCTCAATACATCTCATGAAACTGAATTACTGCACTTTACTCAAAGATTTATTCAATCATAGTCATTAATTCAAATATGTTTAATAAATTGTTGGCTGTAGGCTTCTTAGCCCAGTGCGTTCCTCAGAGACTTATCAATATTACAAGCTCCAAGAAATGAAAACTCTCCGAAGGTTTGCTGTTTTGCGCTAGAAAATTCAATTCCATCTACAAAAAAGCTATTGGTCGCTAATAGGATCAGCTCATTCGAAGATGTCACAGACCAATTTAGACCTCATTAAATGCTATTACGGTGCATGCTGGTTTATGTATTCGATGCGTTTCACAGAAATGCATCAGAAGTGCCCAAAGCACAGCTGGTCTTTACATAAGTAATGTATGCATGTCAGCTTTGCGCCATCATTAAATATTCGTTAAAATTACAGTCACCATGTTTTGGGGCGAGGCCAGAGGGTCCTCGTGCTCTGTTAATTCTCGCGACTCAAAGCTTAATTGGGCCGTGTGGTCATAGCTGGCCTGCATGTCAGATTATTGCATGCTTGTCAGAGGAGATCCAAAAGACGATTTGCCACGGTCTTGTGGTCATTCGTGCCGAGGTCGTACTTACAAAAGGGGTGCAAGTCATCTCATTTGCTGCTTCAGCACTGATTAATGGATGTTACATGATAAGCAAAGACATCTCGTTTCTGATGAAGCAGATGCATTTTGATGGGAATGCAGTAATGAATAGACTTGCTGGCTTTCTGTGGTGCCATCTGTTCTCATTGAATGATATCCTAAATCAATATAAGGCCTATACAGTGTTTACTGGTAAGAATAAGCATTGCAGAAGAGACTTCTGGGGACTGAGAGAGAGGGAGAGAGTGGTTACACCCAAGTCCATGGCTCTGTCATCTCTCTAATAGCCTCGTCCTTGTGTAGATAGATGACTGCAGCTGAGCAGTGGGTTTTACTGCTGCACTCTTGTTTTTTTTCCTTCTCATTTTCTGAGCGGGGGGGTCTGATTTATAGCCCTCTCTCTCTCATCTTCGCAATCTCTTCTCAACTTCAGGCCATCCTTTCCCTTTCCTCATTTGTCTGTTTCTGAGTCTTATAAACAGCATGTCTTGATACACCGCATTGAGGGTCACATCGGGACACTTTGTCATTTATAATGTGACATGTTGACCTTAAAGGGATACTTCACCCAAGAAGAAATTGGGGATCCAAAGCTCAAAACAGCCCCATAAAATGACAAAATAGCACCAAACAAGTGGTCCATATGACTTCTGCTGTACATCTTCTGAAGCCAATATGATTGCTTTGTGTGTCTAATAGGCTGATATTGATGTCATTATTCACAAAGAAAATAAGATTTTTTTATTTTATTCTATTTTTTGGATTTGCATCTATTCCTACATAGAAGAAAGATATGCCACTTCTGTAAAAAGAAAAAGGTACGTTTTGACTTTATATCTCATGATTGACATTTTATTTTATTTCAACTTTACAGTATATCTCAAATTTGTAACTATAATTATTGTAATTTCAACTTAATATTCTTAACTTAATATAAAAATTTCACAAACGCAACTTAATTTCTCGTAGTGTTGTGACATTATAATTCACAATGTGACCTCATGTTTTATATTTCCCAATACATTATATCTCACAAATGCACATTTATTTCTCGCAATAGTCACATTATAATTCACAACGCAACCTTGTTTCATATTTCCCAATCTTGCAATGTGACTTTTCTATCTCATAAATGCAACTTATTTTGTATTTATCCCCAGTTGTCACTTTTTATCTTGTGCCGTGTCTGAATCTCACAAAGACAACTTTATTTCGTACTTTATAACTCAAAATGTGACTATATTTCACTGCTGCAACATCATAACTCGCAGTGTGACCTTTTTTCTTATTTTAAACTTTAACAAGCTTTAGTGAAAAAGTGTAAGAGCTAAAGGAAAATGACTTAATTTTGGGTCTGTTCCTCACAAAACGATCATGGCTTCAGAAGAATTTGAATATGAAGCACAAGCTGTATGTCCACAGGCATTTGTAAATGTTTAGTGTGTATATAGCAGGGCATAGTATTGAAAGTAAACCGAGAATGCAAAGCTCATTAATTTCAGATCGAAACACGAGCTGACATGTGCACACAGAGGATCTGTGTCTACACAGAGCTGTAAACACACCTCAGAAAGCCCCACTGGGTGATAGTGATGGCTTCATGCCATCTCTTTCTGCTTGCCCCACCCTCCCTCTCTATCTTCCCACTTCACCTCTCCTTCACCTTGAGGGATGAAATCTCTCTAAGCCCTGCATTGGATTTTTTGGTAGATGCTAATTGAATTTTGGCCCAGTTAGGCCGACAGGGCAGCACTTACAGCCAGCAGTACTTCTCTTAACAGCGGGAGTGATCTTGCGGCCATGGCAATTGCACAGACAGGAAATGACACCTTTGCTAATTCATCTCCTCTGCTACTCCTGGGGCAGTTAAAGCCATTGAGCATCAGTCTGCAAATGAATGGAGAAATATTGGAACACTAATTCATAACTTAAAGGGATAGTTCAACCCAAAATGTAAATTCTGTCATCCTTTCCTCAACCTCATTTTTGTCCAGAAAAACATTCAATATATAACATTTTAAATTTTGTCTAAGAAAGAAAATTCATGCCTGTTTAGCACCACACGTACATATTCATATGTTAGAAATAATATCTCAGTTCTGCTTAGTTTACTGTTCTATCGCTTTAGATTCACATATAAAGAGGGTGTGTTTATTCAGCAGCTAATGGGGGCTATAAATCATTTCATTGATGAAATGCAATTACCATATACGTCCAAAGCTATTTAAAAGCCCCAAATGGAAGCTAAAATGTTTTTTTTTTTGTGGCTGTGACAAGCAGTCTCAAAAGTCAGTGTTTAGAGCATAGCTGAAGATGAATGGTAGTGATGCTATGATTTATTGCAAAGCAATTTCGGACAACAATGTACTTGCCAGCATGTCTTTAGGCTGAGTCATCACTATTTCAGAGGGGATACTGTGCATCACTTCAGTACCAAGCAAGAAGGTATATACTGTGAAGGGAAGAACACGAGTTCATTATTGCCCCTGAAATTTACTGAATAACCTAACAGCCAGCAGCAACAAAAATGCAACAGAACTGTCAGAGAGAGCTCGCAATTATACTGGCATCAGCAGATTTTTGGAGACGTAAAAAATGATCAAAATGAAAACTGCATGTCAGGTAAGGGCCAGGAAATAATTTACTGTCTGTGAAGCAGAAAAGTGCACCTCTTTTTCAACTTCAGAGTGCCTGTTTTAGTTTTCATGACAATTTTCCAACTTCTTTCTGACTGTTAGGATTAAACAGACTGTGCCTTTAAGAAACAACCCCTTCATATGTGAAATGAGAAACTGTACTTTTACTTATGAGTCAAATATAATTTTAAATGCTCCATTCTTTAAAAAGCCTGAGAAACACTGTGACAGATTTGAACAATATGCTTTAAAAATAACAAAAAACAGGAAAAGCACACAATTTGACCTAATTCTGCTTATTTAACAGTATCTGTCCTAGTTCCTCATTACCTCATTGTGATTGGACTAGTCTTCATTTTGTCAGCCATTTTAATTTAGTCTCAGTCCTGGTGTCAAATGTACTTTTTAGTTATCATATTTAGTCAACCTTGTCCTTTTAGTTGACTAAATGTCTGAGCATTTTTTTCTAGTTTTAGTTCATGAAAACTTTGTTTGGTTCCCAGACTGCAAACATTACGCAAAACAGCAGGTATAAAATGTATCCTTTTAACAGAGAAACTCTGGTTTGTGGATTTGTACTCTTGATATCTGGCAACCGCACACATGAAAGCTTGTATAGAGGCTTGTACAGCAATCCTCAATAATATTTAAAAATAAAAAGAGGCTTTGGTATAGTTTTTATTTTTATAAATACATTTTAGTCTTGTCTTTTATCATCAATTATATTGCATGTTGGTAGAGTAACAAGTATTGTTTATTGACATTATTGTCGTCTCGTCATTGTATAAATTTAGTAATGGAAAAAAGCTTGTCAATGGAATTTTTCATAAAAGTTTTCTTTAACGAAATTAACACTAGATCGGACAGGCCACGATTCTGAACATTATTCTGTACACGTTGGCAACACCTATTAAAATGCATTCTGCATTACACCACAAAGTTGCAGAAGTACAAAATTTAAAGTTTTTGCAGCTTATTTTTTTCTTTCACAATTTGAGTTCTGAAATTGAAAGGAAAGGAAAAGGAAAAGGAGAGGAAATGAAAAGAAAAGGACTTGTCCCATACTTGGAATTTGTGCTCTGCACAAATTTAACCCATCCAAGTGCACACACTGTGAACACACACCCGGAGCAGTGGGCAGCCAATGCGGCGGCGCCCGGGGAGCAGTTGGGGGTTCGGTGCCTTGCTCAAGGGCACCTCATCGTGGTATTGAGGAGTGGAGAGAGGTTATCCACTCTCAAGAACATGCTGGTTATTCACTTCTGGTCCTGAGACTCGAACCTGCAACCTTTGGGTTACAAGTCTGACTCTCTAACTATTAGGCCATGACTAGCCCCCAATTTACAGTAAATTTAGAAATGTACAGTATAATTTTAATAGTACAATGAATCTTATCTCAAAAGACAAATGAAAATTGGCTTCCTCGTAATATGACTTCTTTAATATTTGTGTATATGAAATAAACCAAATTTGCATATTCACATATGGTCTATAATCGGCACTCAGTGCAGCTTTTCACGTGACACTGAAAAGGACCTAATACTGTTCATGAAAAAACTGCGGTAAATTGTGTTCTGAAAAGCAAACAATGAGTCTTTTAAAAATGTATGTATGACTTTGGATCACGACTTGATAGATACAATAAAAACATAATGAACTGACAACGTATCTTTAAAGCTTAGATCCTATCGCATTTTTATTGCGCTTTTTATGCACTTAATTAAACAACACTTGACTCAAAAGGGACACAACAAATGCATTTTCAAAGAACAGAATAATGTTTCAAGCCTTTTATCATCCATTATCATATACACTTAAGTATGCAAGAGCAGACGAAAGCTCATTAGCTACACACGTAATTAAAGCGCTCGGTTATAGACATCAACTTCCCCAAGGCTAGCATAGGCTTTTGTCACCTTTAGCTGCCAGTCGCTGAAGTTACTCAGTGCAGGCGCCGTGAAATACCACACAGCATCACAAGCTATCTAATGCATGATGAAAACCAACCAAGGGGGTAAATCAAATAAATATAAGCGGGAAAAAACTAAGTGGCTTTACTCACAACTGACACTTCTAGTTCTGAGCCTGCTATTGTTAGCATACTGCGGGAAAAAGACAAAATGCAGCTCCTGTTTCCTTGTACTTAGTCTGCCTATAATTCTCCACGCTCTGCGTTACTTCAAACTGTCCCATTGAGCAAGGCGTATGGTTGCCGTTCTACACACAGACATGCTCTTAAAGGACTGAGAGAAAAGTAAATGAAGCCAGTCCCACAATCTGGTATTATTATTGATTTTTCAAACAATCTGTGAACAGATCGACCCCATGGGTTGACACTGCTTTTATGTGCTGACTCTAATTAACATTATAGCACATTGGCTGCTGTCTGCAGAGCCCTGGATTAAAAGAGCAGCTTCAGCATGCTAACTTAATTTATCCTTGGCTGGGGCAAAGGGTTGTCAGATCTTCTGGTCCCTCTCTGACCCTCAGTCTTTACCAGGGGGTTCGGACCGCTATCTGTCAGGCTTCTCAATCGATGACCCATTTGCAGATCAGGTTATTTACTGGAGAGCTCCAGGAGCCAATCTAATTAACAAAGGCATATCTTCACTAAATGCAACAGCCAAAAGCATTAACATTTGGAAACATTTGCCATGCTGAGGATTTTTCCTTTATCTGTGCTGAATCTTTCCGCTTTAACTTAAACATCAACAGAAAGGAAGGAAAAAACCTACAATGCATGGCTGAATCACAATTCACATAATAAGAGGCAAAAAAAACTTCCAAAAACAATCAAACAACAAACAATATTTTTTGTTTAAAAAAATATAAACATTTGAATAAAATATAAAGCATTTAATTCAATATTTACTGTATAAATCACAATTAAATTAAGATTCGAAAAAAATGATAATGTGGATACCAGTGTTATTTTATTATCTTTAAGATACTATTACAGTCTTTTCTTTTTAGCTTTATTTCAGTTTTAGTTTTAGTTATTTTAGTACTTCAAGTTAAACTAAATACAATTTGGAAATGTTCTGGCAACTAGCTGAAATCAAGTTTTTTCTTCTATTTTATTTCCAACCCGATCTCAAGGCATTTGGTGCATATTTTTTGCGGAGACTAATTCATATGACCTGGCTTGTATGAATTCGTACGTTAATGAAAATCATTCATATTTTACGAGGTGGCAAATTCATAGAAATTAATTTTAATTACCCCTAAACCTACCCCTCACAGAAAACATACAAAATCATACGAGTTAGGTCTTACGAATTAGCCACCTCGTAAAATCTGTATGAATTGGTCGTGAGATAGCATTGTTATTTCAAGTTACGGAATGTTGCACTCTATGCAGGATGGATAGTTTGTAATTTCAGACAGCTGAGATAACTCAAAACAAATTGAACATAACTACTTGAATGAGCAGCATTCTTCTGTTATGGCCAATGATCATAAAACATCTGCTTGACTACTGACAATATGGCTTCTTGTCTCAATGTGAGTATTCAGTCTAGCATCTTGTCTATCTTCCCCTTAAGGCAGCCCAGAGAGAATTGAGCCTTTAAGCATTACCAAACTAGGCTGATAGATGGCTTTGTTTCAATTATCTTAGGTGATAGGGTAACACACTCCCATGGTCTCAGAGGAGGCATAGAAACAGAGTCTGCCAGGAGGGCAGCAAGCAAACACAGACAGGGACTGATGAAGAGATTTTCTCAGGGCATGAGGAGGATTCGGTTTCAGTTCACAGTGATTTTAGATTTATGAGAGAGAAAAACTCGGCTCTGGCCAACTGAAACAAAGCGAATTAATCAATAATAAACAACAGCATAAGGTGGGGTCTTGATTGTCATTGTAATTTTCTGAAGATGCATCGGAAATAAAGAAAGCGATAAATGAGTGCAAATTTCGAATCGCACAATACCTCTTTTTGTGATGCTGTCGCAGTTCTCTGAGATCTATCCCCTGTTGTAAATGAAAGCTGTCTTCTCTGAAGCTAATTAAAAGTTTATTAGTGATAGCGTGTGTCTGTTGTGCATCAGTGCCTGGAGGTGAGAAAGGACCATATTGCATGCTGGGATTATTGCCACATCACTCCGTAGCCTACTCCGAATGGGCACTGAAAAAGAAAAGGACGTCATTTACTGGAGGGAAAGTACAGAGGGTAAGGAAGAGGTCACCAGCCTCCAAGAACTAGTAACACGTCATCTAAACATGGGTATTCTACAGACTCACATATGCTGCTTTAATGAGCCTCAACATGTTACGTCCGGTCCTACTATAAATTAGTAATGGCTCATAATGATTGACTAGTTATATTATTACTTCTTTATACATATATATATTATCTTTTAGTAATATTGTGCTTTTGACATCTATACAAATATTTTTTGCTAGATTTTAATTTCAGTTTTACGTTTAATATATTTTATTTCAGTTAGTTGCCGAAGCAACAATTCTATCTTTTACATGTTTTAACTTTGCTTTTCCATCTTAGATTTTACCTTACAATACCATTTTAGAATTAATGCACATTTACTAATTCACAAAAGGTAAAGGATAATATACCACAAACATACACAATCAGATGCTAAGCAGTTAATATACAAATCTATTATGCATATTTATGTGACTGAAACTTACTGAACAATTTATTAAAAATAAAGGGAAAGAAAGACTATCTTTAAATCAAGCCATATCCTAAAATTAACAACAACACTGTATGTTAATGGCACACGACATATAATTAACAAATACTCCTCACTGGACAAGGCACATTAAAACAGTATATTCTAGAATTCAAGAAAACAACTGCATTGACTCACTTTGCTTAAGCGGATAGATAAAAATATGAATAATCCACAAATTTCAGAAGCATGAACTTTCTCAATTTAATTAATTTCTCTTGCAATTACATGGATATCATTTTGAGATATCTGAGATGGCTCTTGTGACACACTGGGTATTATGATAGTTATTAAAGTTTATTAAATGTAATGCATTTATTTTAGATCAATGCACCACACTTACATTTTAAGTGTGACTCTTACGGCACTTGAGAACATGTTTCAGTCATGGACTGTGATATCCAGAATGAGCCAAGCATCTCATATGTCCTCATCCAAAGTGGTCTTCTCCAAGCCAGTTTTGCCTTGTACCCACATTGTGTTTCTACACACACTGCCAGGGATATCACAGCCACTGGCATGCATGCACAGGCAGTCTAAAGCTGGACAGAAAGAAAAAAAAACATGCTACAAGCTTAGAGTTTGAAATGTGGACTGCCGTATTTTAAAGTGCATGTGAAATATATTGGGTGGTTTTCAGTCATTGTTGTAAAAACATGACAGATGCTCAAACTCTCACAGGCATCGAGGAGGGTTTGAAAGATTGTGTAGGTCTGTAAATGGTTGACTGCGGTTCATCGCACAGCTGCGGAGGAGTTTGGCTCTCCTTGGCCTGCAGGAGGTTTTAGTTAATCAAACTTAAACCCCTGCACCGAGACCATTGGTTTTGCTGGGCTGAGACTGAACTCCGTAAGGAGCTTTAGTGTATCCATCAGCACAATGGAAAAAACAGGTCATCCATCAGTGTCAGCCTCGATCGATGGCTGTGGCTTCTGGAAGCACCATCTGATTTTATTACGAAAATGAAAATAAATACGGAAACAAAGAGCGCAAATTGGGCTTGTGAAGTTGTGGATGGAGGGATATAAGCCTCACCGCATATATATAAGTAAAGCTCATAGGTGGTGATGAAGTTGAGACCTCACAGCAATAAATCCATCAAGCTAAAAGACTGCCAAAAAAACATGGCGGCGAAACAAAGAAGGGTGAAGCACTCTTAAAATGAGGCACTCTAAAATGCTGCTACGCTTGTAAGGAAAAAATAAATACTTACCAGGCAACTTGCAAAAAAACAAAATATACAATCGATCAGTCTCGTTCATTGCTGACCCTTACAGAAAAAAGTTTCAGCAGGTAAATATTATTCTGCATATTTGATGCATGTTTTGCCTCTGGTGCAATGACATTGTGCAGCCTATATTTAAAGATTGAATAACATCCGATGGGAAGGAAGAAGCCAAAACAGTGTTCTAAAATCAGTTGTAAAGTACTGCATTAGCAAAAAAAAAAAAAAAACCTGCTGGACTTTAATACAAATCTGTCTGGAGTTTTGTTTGTATGTGTTTGTTTGAGAAATGTGTGGACTGAAGCGTTGTGGTGGAATGACCCAGCAAGCACATTTTTTTTCTCTTTCTTTTCTTTCACAGTATTTCACAATGTTGCACTTTGGTTGCAGTGAGATTGCATTGCAGTACAGTGTTTTTAAAAT
Source organism: Gymnocypris eckloni scoliostomus (assembly GCA_027564155.1). Lineage (NCBI taxonomy): Eukaryota > Metazoa > Chordata > Actinopteri > Cypriniformes > Cyprinidae > Gymnocypris > Gymnocypris eckloni. The sequence continues at coordinate 12,577,312 of CM050431.1, forward strand.
GCTCTAGAATACAAAAATACAAATACAAAAAAAAGATTGCAAGCAAAACATGACACGCTGTTTACCTTTTTGTTTACCAACTGTGTGAAAAGTAACATTTCAGAAAAGTATTATAAATAACTCACTACAAGTGTTAATCATTTCACTATTTCGAGATTGAAAGTGACTTTTCCAACTGTCACACAAGATACAATATTAAAGTTTCTCACTTGTGCAAAAAACATTAGAAAAATATAAAACCAAAATTAGAAAATAATGTCTTCACATTTTAGTATGCTAACGAGTTTCAGGATTTAAGGTGGAGTAAAAAAAAAAGACTAAAAGATTGAATAAATGCAGCAGTGGTGAGCATGAAATAATTATTTCAAAGTTATTTTCTCTTTCTTTTACTAACATTGTTTTATATATTGCTAAATACTTGAGTTGTTTGGGAAATACCACGTTGGACTTAGTAAAGGTATATTATATATTGCAAAAGTGCCACCCATTAAAAACGTTCCTGGACTTTTATGATATTTTTTAAATATATAATCTATGAGATTGCTTGCCGGGTGCTTCCTCTACGACGACTAGCAGTCATCAGAGAGCTGTGTTTAAACTCACAGCAGGCTCGTGTTAGTACAGCAGGCGGCGGTGTGCACATTTCCTGGATGTACACACGGCTCATTTAAAGCACCAAAGTAGAGCGTTTCTGATTCGTCTTTCTGGGTGTGACAGCAGCAGTAGGGAAGGGATTGTAGGTAAAGAGGAAGAGAGTCTCCCAGCATGAAGTAAAGATAATCCGTACCCCTTCTCTCTCAGTTCTGACCTCTCTGAAGCTGATAGGGAACATGGGTGTGTGGCAGAGCCCTGCTGCCTCTGGTCACAGACTGTAGGTCCCACGCTGACTACTGGAGATGGATGACTCCCTCTGTGCAGCACACGATCACATACGCATGTCCTGCACACAGAATGAGACTCAAATACTGATAACGTAACTGCACCAAACCATGGAAACACATACACCAAATAGACTGTTGCTCTTTTTAAAATTGACACACAAAATTTAGTAGACATTTCTGTCTTCATTTACTCAACCTGTATGACCTTGTTCTTCTTTGGAACTCAGATTTGAATAATATCTTGGCTCTGAAGAATATCCATCATCGGTTCTCTGCTTGTCAAACGGCGAGTAAATGATGACAAATTCTAATTTTGAGGTGAAGTATCCCTTTTAGCAATTACCTTCCAAGATCAATGTTTTCCTCCTTTCCTCCTCGCCCCAGTTTTCAGAGATAAAAAGGGCAGATTGCAGGCAAACATGTCTCAGATGATAGTCTGATTGAGTTCCCTCTAAGCTAAGCCACGGCAGGAAGAGGATGAAAGATGTGGCGACTGGGGCAGACAGAGGCAGAGATAGCAGTGAAGGCCTCCCAGGAGCAGACAATGACATTGATGCTTAAAGCTAAGTACTAATGAAGATGAATGGAAGGACCACAGGCAAGCCTCTGTCAATATTATTGAGGGCGGTATGACAGAAGGTCACTCTGAGCATGAGTCATCCTCCCACCAGCAGGAGACCAGCCAGAAGACTTAACCAACATAGCTAGTTTCAGAGGACGCTCGAGGTAGCACGAGGACATCCTCTTCTGAACGATCTGCAAACAGTCCAGAATGAAAGTGTCACATTCGGTGAGGTTCGGTAATGGATCTTTAATTGTGCTGCACATTCGATTCGATCAGCCATGTAGTGTTTGTTCGTTTAATTTGTCCCCTTCTTTACGCTCGAGATGGATTAATCCTTTCCTCACGGTTTTGCCTTTGTCCTGGGGAAAACAAAAAGAAAGAGAGAAATGATTGTGATTTTGATATAAATACTTACAAATAATAAGTGAAATAACTGAAGCTTTTGCTGTAGTGTATATGATTATGGTTTTTGACATGAACATATACTCTACCATTCAAAGGTTTGGAGTCAACAAGTCTTTTATTATTACTGCTTTTATTCAGAAATTAAATTGACTGTAAACATATTTATATTGGTAGAAATATTTATTTATTTATTTTAATAAATCCTGTTCTTTTGAACGTACTATTCATCAAAAAAAAAAAAATTATGATTTTTTTTGTGTTGCATGTTTTTAGAGTTTACTCAGAATATGTCTGATTATCAAGTAAACGGACTAAATGTGCTGTCTCATAAGAACCATAACAACATTTTTATCTGGAAGTTACAGAAATGTGAAGAAAAAAGACTACATATCTATAAATATGCCAGAAATTCTATAAAACTCACAATCACAATTCATTAAAGAATGATTTTAAATATATGCTGCTCTCTTGAACTTAGGCTACTTATTCATCAGAGAATCTTGAAAAAAACATATCACAGTTTCTACAAAAATATTTAGCAGCAGTATTCTGTATTGCTATTAATCAGTGGATGTATCATAAATGGGGGAATTTTTTGCAACTTTACTGGAATGGAAAACTGACACCCATTGAATAATACCCACCATAATGTTTAATGTAATGACATGTTTACATTTTATTTTTAATAGACCCACTAAATGTGTTTGAACACCGTTTAAACCCCTGATTTATCCTTAATATATACATTTCACTTTCTTTGGCATATCCATATGTCTCTACAGACAGACTGAATGAAATGAGATCAGAGTCATTAACACATTTTCAGATGGCCACTATTCACATTTGGTAAGAGTTACTTTATTCAAAATTAAATTAATAAACAACCAAGAAGTACAGAAATGCTGATCAAGAATGTGCATTCATATTCAGGAATCACTGCAGGGCTTTCCTGAAATATAAAAGACGAAATGCAAGAGATGTATAAAGAGCTGATGTTTACTCCATGTGTGAAAAACTTTCCCATTAATGAAAAACCTCAGGCCAACGTTCTTCTGTAACGGAAACAAATACTTAGCACTATATCTTTGATAAGAGAAGAGTTATAACCCATGTTTCATCAACCAGAAAAATCTTCAGTTTTACATTTTTACTTTTCATATATGTGACAGTACTTGTTATAGGATAAACGGTCCACTTTTTGCCTGAAATCTTTTTGTTCCAAAACAGATACAGCGTTTATGATACGTGTTTGATAAGCCCTACTGTCATTCTGCATCTCCATCCAAGATTTCTCCCTCTTTTATGCTTGGATACTACTGGTTCTTCTGATGAAAAACGTCAGTTTAGGCTGTCAGTTCTCGGTCTTCACACATTGTTAGGTATGAAGAACCGCATAAAATCTGGCCTTCACAGAACATCTACATTTTTCAGCAAGGTAGACACATATGTGGATCGAGCTACTGAGAGATTATATATTTTTCAAACGGTTTACTGTTTAACTTAAAATCAACATAAAAAATAACAAAGGGAGCATTGTCTTTAGATTTTATTCTTAAAATGTATCAAATGTGACAGTAAAGACATTTATAAGAAACTTATATTAACATATTTTTATTTCAAACAAATACTGTTCACAAAAGGCTCCTGAAAAAAAGCAGCAAAAGTGTTTTCAGTAATGTAGCACAAATAGCAATAATTTTACAAGCAAATATTTTAGAAAAAATAACCTTCACTTAATTGTAGCTACTTTTAAATCTGCAATTTTATAATGGGGACTTAATCAGCTACTGATCCATTAATGTGCCCTAACAAACAAAATGCATGTCCTGTGACCCCCGTGAACAGGTTTTAAATGCTGTAAATGGAAAAAACTGATATCTATAATATGCTCAAAAAGATTTTCTATCAAACTACATCTGTATGACAATTCATTAAAAACACATCAGTATGTGTTCAAATGTTTTGCAGTATTATTTAGTCGGCTGTGTGAAGGAGCAAACCTGTTATGCAGAGCTCCTTCAACTTTCACACTGACCTTGTGAAACACGGAGGCAGATCTCCATGGCAACCCTGCAGCGAGCACTGCAATAAGCTCCTTCCAAGAAATAAACGACGGTGGCTCTGCAGAGGGGAACAACAGAAAGAGAGAGACTTTTTTTATTAGTAAAACATAAGATGCATTTAAACACACAAAACACTAACGGCTGGTCTAGTTTACACATTATTTCACTCTGTAAAGGGTGAACAGTATCTTGTCCCACTCTGAAAAAAAAGCTGCTATCAAGTCGCTGCCGCAGCACTCATCTAATTATTACAAAGGTCAATATTCCTCAGGAAGGTGAATGAGAATATACGACACTCTCCTGAGATGCATGCGGGGGATGCTGCGGTAAGGATGGAATAATTTTAGTTCATATCTTAGTTTACATCTATCTGGCGTATAAAAACTGCTTCATAAAGAGCAATGTGATGGACATATGGGTTTAAATACAGGTAATATGCAGCACTGTCAGTTGGTTTAATTTATGGAGAGTGTGACTGTCAGACACTTATAATATCTATTTAACCTGTCGCATATGAAATGTGGAGGATTTTTTTCATCACCTTGATTTGAAGGTGATCTGATGAGCACACCAGCATAATCTAAAATGTGTGCAATTCTTTAAAGCTTTTAAGGACGGATTTTTATTCACTCTCTAAATGACTGCCTGTTCCATCAGGTGTGTTCTAATTACACAAAGAGGCTTATGAAACACTATTAGGCGTCGTTCACACAGGACGAGCTCTCATGTTCAAAAACAGCTGAAACTGAACAAATGCATCATGGTCAAAGACATCCATGTAGCATTAGAAAAAACAGTCCACTCATTTCTCTTCAAAAGAAGGTGGGATCGGGAGCCTCATCCCAAGTTATGGGTCTTATCAGAGTGTCTTTTTTTATAACAAAAATAAAAAGGCAGTGAGGACCCTTTCAGGCTGTGAAGTTCCTTTGATAATACAAGAGTGCTCACCCTTCCATTCCCTGGAGGAATTGCCCAAAGCCTTGGTAAGGCAGACTCACACTGATGAAGGCAAAGATAACAAGATGAAAATCCCCAATCAGATTCCTTCTGTGGCAATGGAGGATTAGCCTGGCTTTGAGTCACCACAAACCAAGTCGCTGTTTACGAGGCAGCAGCCAACGTTGGACGGCTTTGGGTAAATGCAATGCTGGCACGCTCAAGGGCGCTTCTTCATGTTTTGTAACAGCTTCTTCTGAGAAGAAAGAGGAATATTCAATTAACTTGTGCGGTTACAGCTTCAGGTGTGGTTCCCCTTGTTGTTATTCAAAAGCTTTCTTCTTTGTCTCAAGGGTTAGTGAAACCAGGTGTGGATCTCACTTTTTGGCATAAACCAAGCTTGCGTATGCATAAGTTATGTGTGTGTGCGCACACACGTACATAGAAAACAAACAACTCTTGCGAAGACTGGGACAAATAAGGATTATTTGCAACCAAACAAACACAAACAGATGCTCGAAAAGCAGTAGTTTTGGATAATATTGAAAATCTGGTCACTTTTGAACAGGACATTAGCATAGATGATATTTAAAGTCCGTTCCATTCTTGCCATGGAAGATTTGTCCCCACCACTTTATGAATTTATGATTTTGTCATCTAATACAGAGCAAGCATCTCCGATTGTGTAGCAGGTTTCATTTTGTCAGCGTGTTTTATGAGTAGCGATATGGTGGTGGGATTTATTATTTTTTAATGCTGTGTGGTTGTTATTAGTCGAGAAAAGTAACAGCAGCAATGTGTTCTACTGAGCACACAACTGTCAGACTCCAATCTATCTTTTCCAGTTCCCTTGGCACAAAAAAACAAACAGATTCAGAACAAACAAAACAACATTTTACAATGAAAGGTTCTATTAGGTCCAATCACACCATGTCTACAACGGACACAACAGCTAACATCTGTCTACGCTGGACATGACAAAGTGACCAATGCAAACCATTTGTACTTTGTTTCTGTACGTCATAAATAGAACGAGGCATCAGCTACTGTCGGTGATTTGTCATGTCACGCTGCATCACTCATTATAATGAATTGAACTGTCTTTTGTCGTGTCACGTCACTCGCGTCCGGTGTAGACATGGTGTTATGATCTGAATCCTCACAGTCAAAATTTAAATGTTACTAACAGACCAACATGAGCATTTATTTAGTTCTATTAAAACAGTAAACGATCATGTTACATATGCATCACCTAATTTATAAATAACATAACATTCATGACTTAAGACCATGATGTAATTTTGTGATGTCATAACCAGCATGTCTGTGCACTTAACTCTTTAAAATGAGATGTTGATAGACTTAGGTAAAGTGAGGGCCACTGGAAGCTAGAGAGGTCAAACTGAAGTTTCGAAAAGCAGAGAGACACAGTATGTGTGGCAGTAGAGTCAGGTTGTGCTGTCGGAGCTTGATATTAGAGCTGGCAGAAAATAGCCTGGCAAGGTCAGTGCAGGTGAAAGCAGAGGAAGACAGACAGTTAAGTCCTTTCACTGAATTCCAATGTTACAGACACACACTTACAGAAAAACACACAAGATGACAAACTACTATTTTAAAGGTATTTTCTATATAAAAGGCGCTGCTACAAGGATAACAGTGGCTACCACTGCAACGTGAAACATTGTAATTGACATTCAGTGGCTTAAAAAAGCAGTTGGACATTTAAGCCATACTTATGCACTGTTTAAAAGTCATTGCACTGCACAATAAAATACAGAAGCAAGTGGCATTTGTTTTTGAGAAATATTATACACTTTTAAAAAAAAGTGTAAGAATGTTTAAGAAAACCATTATTTGTTTGCATATGCCACTAGGTTCAATATTTTGTATCAAATTGTAGTTGCATGTGAAGTGTTATAGTGACTTGCATGTCCAAAGGTGTGCAAATACATCTGAGGGTCAGGAATTTGTTGTAAAGTACTCTTTTTGAGTCTTTTCCTAATTATTTCAGACTTTCGGGTTCATTCAGCAAGTGACATCACATCGACTCTTCACAGAGTGTTCTGTATTCAGGTAAAAGACAAGAGGCCCTTTTACATCTTTGCATTACAATCCCATAACAATGTATGGATTCTACATTGATTCAGATATTCCCTTTTATTTCATAACCTGAAGCTTGCTTCATAAATTATTAATACTGCCAGTCAATTCAGTCCATTGATGAAAGATTAATGAGCATGCACTATTTTTTGTTCGAATGAAACATTTATTGAAGAAAACCATGGTAATACAAGAGGACAAACATTTTTCGTGGTGTTATGGATTATATACTGGACATTAATGAGACAAAAGTATGCAAAAGCAAAGGAATTAAATAAATAATGCAGGTGTGAAGTTATTGCTTTGGCACAGAATAAACAAACATAAATACTGTACGACTGAAAACCATAAATGCAATGTGCAAACCTACCTTTGAGGACCGGGCAATCATTTCCAGGTGTGTGTAACCACAAAGAATTATTCATAGAGCCTAGCAAATCGGCCTCACTGCTGGAGTGCAAACAGACCTTTTTTTCTTTTCCACTTCCCGTTAAGCTCTGAAATGAGTCGTTGAAGGAGAGGACAGGAGGAACTTTGGCACAGAGATCCAGGCATCAGCATGCAGCCAGAGGTGTCTCGTACATTCCCAGATCAGCGTTCATGCCGTGAATGAACATCAGGCCCGTGAGGAAACTGACAGTGGCAAATTCAGTTAATCCCCACAATCTGCAAAGCAAATCAAGAAAATTAATTGTGATTAAATCAAAACAAAGCACTGTTTGATTTTGGTTTGAAAAAAACCTGACAGGAGAAAAGCTTTTGTCGGGACGCATTTGTCAGGGTAGTGACAGGATTCTGTGTTTCATGGGATTTCTATGTTTCAAATCATAGACTGGTGTTAAAATATGTCTTTTAGCATGTCTTGCCATTATATATTTTGTTGCCAAGATAGTAGCTTGCACAATCCATTATTAAGGTCAACAAAAAACGATTATTATGAACAGGAAGCTTTCAGAGTAACAGAAGCATGTGTCAGATCAATTCTCATTTGTGCAGGCATTTTAATGAATCAAAAGCATACAGCTACAACTATGATAGTTTCAGTCACAAACAAATTATCCTTCTGAGCCAGTTCTTTTAATGAATCACGGAGTAATTAACATTGAAATAAGTCAGACATATACTTGAATGAAAATCGGTTATGATGTTAATATATAAGCAAAACGGACTTTATAACTGAAATATGCCCAAATGAGACAGAATCAATAAGCTTGTGGCACCAAATTTAGAGACGAAAAATAGTACCTCCAAGATGGGACCACTTGTTGCCTGGTACCACAACAGCTGTTTCCTTTTGGAGGTAAATGAAGGTGCTCATCGGCCTCCAGCACTTATTTTGTTTTGCCTTGTGTGCTTCTTTCCGCCCAAAGTGAGAGCGAAATTCAGTCAGAAGAAAGATTAGTTGGTGAACCTCAGCAAATGTATTATTCAGTATGCGCAAGAGAGCAGCCTACATGCAAACGTCTCCATTCACCTCACATTAGGGGCACTCAAGGCACCCTCACAACTTATTAAGATGCAGACAAAGAACCAAAGGTACACAACACATCCCAGGACCAGCTGGGCTAAGGTAACAGGGTGCATTATGAGGGCTAAGCTTCTGCTTGAGAAGGTGAACCTTTGTAAATGAAGCTTGAAGGTGAAGTGCACATGCTGATGGCTTGGTGGGAGAGAGCTCGGGGCTGTGCTCACATGGGCCTGTTGATAGCTAAGGATCATTTTTCTATCCCTCCACGCCAGTGCGCATATATGAGAGGAAGCACAAATAGTCTCTGAACCAGCAGGTAGAACCCTGGGGGACAAAAGAGACAGAGAACATTAGAACTAATTGGGTATTCAGGAAAAGGATGGATTACTGTGGCAGAGCTTTAAAGAAGGGGGGTAAAGGGGTGGATGCTACAATCAGAGCAAGTACTCCTGTCATTCTACCTTGTGAATGTGGTGTCTAAATGAAACATGAGTATTGCATCACTGCTGTGATGTTGTCTAGACTTATGTGATGTGATCTCATAAACCAAAATAAAGTAAAATACAGTATGGCGTGTAGGTGAGAACATATACTAATGACAAGAACTAAACCAGACCATGAAGCATTGCAATGTATATAATAATACTGAATTAACCCCCAAGCTGGTGTTCTGAAAGTTAAGTACGAAAAAGGTTTCAACTCCTCTCCAAAAGTATAGAAACTCTAAATCCAAAGTAGACAGCTGAAAGATTTCCTCTACACACCGTATCACAAAGTTTAAACAAAGTAGGTTAGACCACAGTCAGAGTTTCCTCCCTTAATGCATTTTATGTCCCCTCTGAGTCCACGTCTTGTGAATTTAGCCAAAAACATGTCATATTTTCCCCATTCATTACAAGCCTCCAGCATAAGAGTAATGCCAGGTCCCTGATTATTTGCAGAGCTAAATCCTAAGCCATGAATTAGACTCACTAAATTTCAGCCTTCATTTCTCTCATATTTTCACAGTAGTCATTTTCCTTCATCTACGAGACTTGAAGTGAAATTCGGCTGGAAAGTCCCAGAACGAATTTAGAGGAGCTCTTTACAAGAGAAATATACAAGCTGAGAAGCATGAAAAGTGTTTTGGATGTTTAAAAAGGACAACTGTGAACAAAGTTGTTTAAACAAAGTGAGACAGAATTAATAAAGCAGCAGTCATCATATGCGTTGATCTAAGGAAAGTAGTTAAGAAATGTCATGATATAATTCTTGAATATTCTCTCCTGTGACTAAGGTGTTGTATTTTTTTCCTTTTCCAGGTTTGACTCTCAACCAATCGGAAAACCTTCTCTACTTTGCTAGGATGTAAGATAAATAGAGTGAGACTGGAGAGAATTACATCCATCTGAAGAAGACAGAAAAGGGATTTTGAGATACTCGTGTGACTACTTCACAAGACAGGATATGAAGAAACAGAGCATGCTTCATCTTTGAGACAAAATATTTTTCAAAATTCAACTAAATTCTTGGTTCTCCTGTCACATGAACTTAAGAGAAGTGAGAGACATATATTAATAACAGACTGAATAGTCTGCATCACACAGTGAATCAGTATTCAATTATATCAGTTTAATTATGAAAATGGGACAGATTGCAATATTTCTTCTGCACACACATCTGCTGCTCGGAGTTGGAAGCTCCCCGGTCATTCAGTCCATGCCCTGGAGAGTGCCCTGCCCTCACCAGTGTGTCTGCCAAATCAAGCCCTGGTACTCTCCCCAGTCTGTGTACAGAGAGGCTCCTACAGTAGACTGCAATGACCTGCTACTTATCCAGCTGCCCACTTCCTCCCTCAAGAGACACAAACCCTCCGGCTGCAAAGTAACCTCATCAGTTCTGTCGACCAGAGTGAACTCCAGGGCCTTGTCAATCTGACAGAGTTGGATCTCTCCCATAACAGCTTTACCAGTACCCACAACCTAAGGATAACTGACCTGCCAGCTCTTCTCAGCCTACATATGGAGGAAAACCAGCTGAGACACCTCCCAGAAGCAGCTTTCTTTGGTCTCCCTAGCTTGCAGGAGTTGTACCTCAATCATAACAGGCTTCGAAGCATCTCCCTGCGGCCTTCAAGGGTCTGGATAAACTTCTAAGGCTTCATCTCAACTCTAATCGATTGGTTGTAATTGACCAGCGTTGGTTCCATGCTTTGCCACAATTGGAGGTTCTCATGATTGGTGGAAACCCTGTGGACACTATTCAGGACCTAAATTTTAAACCGCTGAGCTCTTTGCGCAGTCTAGTCCTGGCAGGAATGGGCTTGCGTGAGATATCAGAGCGAGCGCTAGAGGGGCTTCAAAATTTGGAGAGCATTAGCTTTTATGATAACCATCTAATAAAAGTTCCAAAAGAGGCATTGCAAAAGCTGCCGGGTCTAAAGTTCCTTGACTTGAACAAGAATCCCATTCAGCTAGTGCAGAGGGGAGACTTTCAAAATATGCTTCACCTGAAAGAGCTTGGCTTAAACAACATGGAAGAGCTGATCTCTATTGAGCACTCAGCAATGGAAAACTTGCCTGAACTGACCAAACTGGAGATCACAAACAATCCTCGACTCTCCTTTATCCACCCTCAGGCCTTCCAAAAGTTGTCGAGTATGGAAAGTCTAATGCTGAACAGTAATGCCTTGAGTGCCCTGCATAGCCAGACAGTAAGGTCGCTGCCCAGCCTTCAAGAAATCAGCTTGCACACCAATCCTATTCGCTGTGACTGCCTGATCCGCTGGGTGGGAGCAGACAATGACAAGCCGGTCCGTTTCATTGAGCCTCAATCCACATTCTGTTCTGAGCCTCCTGAGCTGAAAGCCCGACGAGTTAAAGAAGTCTCATTCAGAGAGATGGCAGACAGCTGCCTGCCTTTGATTGCCCCAAGCACATTCCCCTCTTACATTGAAGTCAAAAATGGAGACAACATAGTCTTGCACTGTCGAGCACTGGCAGAGCCAGAGCCAAGTATCTACTGGGTCATTCCCCAAGGTGTGAGATTGACTCCATCCAGCAGCTACGGGCGTTATCAGGTTCTCACAGAAGGCACTTTAGAGATTTTTGGAGTCACTGCTGAAGAGGCCGGATTCTACACTTGTGTCGCACAGAACCTAGTGGGAGCTGATACTAGAAGCTTGACTCTACAGGTGGAGGGAGGAGAACTGCTTCGTGCAAGTACTCAAAAGACAGAGGACAGCTTTGAAGTTCAGGATGTCAATGAAAGGTATGCCTTACTAACCTGGAAAGCAAGCCGTAACGTCCCTACTGCACATTTATCATGGGTGTCCAATGGAAGTCTGGATGCCCATCATAGACAGAGCACTCGGATTCTAGCTGGCACCAGGAAATTCAACCTAACCCATCTACAACCAGGCACTCATTACAAAGTTTGTCTACACATGGGGCCAAATGACACCTTGTGTGTCCATCTAAGGACCAAGGTGGTATCCATGCCAGATCCTTTACCAGACCTGGCCCCAGCTGTCCTGCTGGCAGTTTCAGCTCTGCTCCTTTTATTTGCGGCCAGAGCATGTCATGGGGGAGCCTCGTTCGGTTGGAAAGACCACATGCTGGAGCTTGAGAAACCCCACACCACCATTCTGACCCAGGAGGCAAAGGCTTTCATGACTCCTACAATACTAGTAAAGTACCTGAATAAGCAGAATCCAGACAAAGTCCTATCAGACGCCAGAGGGAAAGACCTCAGAAATGCTTCACTGGGGCAATATGCTCAGGGGCTAACAAAAGAGGCATGCTGAGCAGAATAAAGAGTTCAAGAAGGATGGACTAGGAAAAAAAAGTTTTACAAAGCTCACTTTACTGATCTGACAGTCAAAACTACTGAATGTCTGAAGCAAACAATACTAGACATTTAAGTGGCTTACCCGCTTTACATAACAGCTACCCAATTTCGACCCAGTATAGCATAAAAAAATAACAGAAAATAAAAAAACATATTTGTATTTATTTTGTAACAAAAATTACATCAAAAATATGTATATTACAAGCATTTGTTCATATATCCACATACAGTATGTCAAACTAGGACACTAAAGCTGTGCTGCCAATCATAAATACCAGTTCATATAGAGTCTGATATGCAACCTCCCAGCTTTACGAGTCTGTGTCACAACAGGCCAAATGGTTGTAGAAAGATAAGCACTTATATATTTTTAATACTGAAGAAGAGACTGACTTGACACAGGAAAGCAAAGAACACAAATATCAAGGAAGCCTCTAAAGAACTCAAGAAGACAGAATTGAAGTCTTCTGAAAGGTATTTTGCAGGCTGCGGGCAACAATTCACTTTTTGTTTTGTGGTGAAAAACAAAACTGGCTATCTCAAAGCAGGCATATGAAAAGCTGATATAAAGGGAGGTGTCTTAAATGTTGTATAACTAATGTTGTATGTACTCTCTTTAACTGTGTTAAATTGTGCTTTGTACAAGGACCCCAAGAGAATGCTCCAAAGTTAAGACCATCCCAGAAAAATGTTACGTTTTTGCACATAAAATAACAATATTTTTCTCCCTCAAAAATGGACTAATCAATACATCTGACAGGGGCCACAAACTTATGACCTACAATGCTCAGAATGGGATATTTGCCTATTTTGGTCCCCTTGTTCCTGAAATATGACAGACTTGCTTAGAAAAACAACTCAAGTGAACAGACTTTCTAGTCTTGATGGGCGTACTGCCTAGACATATGCGTCGGCCTCTTTGTTCAGACATGTCAAACAAGAAGAGAGGGTCATGGAGAAAGCGTGTGGAACAGCCCCATGATGGCATCGTTTCCAGCAAAGATGGCAAACATCTGGTGACAGGAAAGAGATTCACGTCTACATGCACTCTGTTTTGTAAAAGCAAGCACGTCAGAACTCCCGTCTCTTTCAGTACTGATGAAAAGTGCGGGTCCTGTCGGGTTGCTAATAGGACATACATGGAAAGACAGTGCTATCTCTTCTTTCTGTAAAAAGAGACAAAAATATCTTGAACAGTTTGTCAGGTGACTATTCAGTGAACAGCACATGAGCTCTGCTCTGACTACAGGACAGCTACGCTGATGAGAGATATACCCAGTGAAAGAGAGTCAGAGGGCACCGGTGTGCCCCTCTTATCCGGGAAAGGAAATACCACTGGGGATTGTGAACTATTCTCTTATATTCTCAACTATGAGGATATCCAATGTTTTTTTACAGGCTGTCATTTTACGGTAATTTGTTTGCTTTGATGTATTTATTTTTTTGGAAGTTTGTGGTTAATGTGCCCTCTTGTTTCAGTGACTGACTATCTCTCTCTCTCTCTCTGTCTAACTTGACTGTCTTGTCCTCAAAATGTTTTTCTTTCATTATTGTTTGTTGCTCATTGGTCTTTTCCCCACCCCCAAAGCTGTACATAAGTCTATCTGAATTTCCTATTCAAAACATACCACTTTCTGAAATAATTTAGATGACTGTGTTAAATTCTATTTTGAGCTATTATTAAAACATTTTGGACTGATCTGAAGGTTTGATCAATCGCAGGACACCAAATGTGTTTACATGCACTTAAAAAGTTTGATTTCAGTCGGTCTAAAGCAATAATTCATCTAATTTTAAAATGTAATTTTGTAAATGGAAAAAGTACCATTCTGGTTTTTGCAAAATCTCAAGACAAAACTATTTTTAGCTAAGCTTCGCTCAGCATGTATACATTAATCAGACTACAAATTAGCCTTAGCATTTTGCGCTTAATCCAAAACACAGTGAGCGATAAGCATTTAATCTCTCAAAAGCATTGTGGACAATTGGTTGGACAATTTTTCACAGTGCATTCAATGTGTAAACATTCTTAATGGTATATACATCATATATCACCCACAATGCATACAACATTTAATTCATGCTCTTTCTTAATCAGGGTATTGAGATATGTTTCCTTCTGTTGTTATGCTATTGGTCCAAAAGGGGCATAATTTCATAGAACTGCCTTAGATAACTGGAGCAACATATCCTCCAATTATAATGAGAAAAAATATTAATTCTTTTGAAATGGAATCACCACAACGAGTTACTCCAGTTTCTAAAGATTTGCAAAAAAGCCCTCGGCTTCTTAAATTCGCTGAGAAAAGAGCCCCAGGCTGGTGATGCTCTTCCTCTCAGCAGCAAATGGTATATCCATCCCCCAGTACTCCCGCTCCAGTGCCCTCCTTACATACTTCACAATTACAGCAAAGAGCCTGTTGTCTAAAAACAGTAACTTTGAAAGAGTGATTGATGCCTGAAGAGAAAAGAGAGAGAGAGAAGTATGTTTGGCAGGGGGCAGTGAATTGAAGGCAACATGATAGCGTTATGCTTCTCCACAGAAATCATACATAATTGTGAACGACTATAATTGCACATTACAGTTATTTCAAGGAATACAGAAAGTGGAACGGCAGGGTTCCGTTTCATAACACTTAATGCCATACTTCACACTCAAGTGGACCCTCTCAAATCTATCAAGCTTGGAAATGCCAATGCGCCACTGAACCATAACTTTGCCGTTTAATGGAGGGTTTTTACAGTGCAAGATCAAAAGAATATTACAGTCAAGCAAGCTCAACTAAACACTACTGCAGCATCTATAATCAAAGTGCATAAATGGTAGGTTTGCTGAATATCGATTTAATAAATGACCTTCTCGATTCAACATCCTGATCAATGAGAGATTGAAGTACACTTGATTTCAATGCCTCAAGCTTGAATATGGTTTATTTGGTTTCAGCCCAAATCGAAAAACATAATTCACTATTAAATGGTACACTAGTCACCTGATATAATGTGACATTTGACAATTATTGGCTAAATCATTAAGATTAACAGTAATATAACTTTTAAAGGAAAATGTCTAACATATTTATATGCAAGTACCTTGCAAAAACTTTTTAGCTAGACTTGATTTTACTAAATTAAAAATACCACACTGACAAAAGGAAATATGCAGTCCCTGTGATGCACGAGCTTATGGGTTTACCCTGATTTCCTTAAATGAGGATACAGCTGTTTTATAATTGGACATTCTGCACAAAAACTTCACAGTTAAGGAATCATTACACACTTATTGACAAACCAGCGAGCACTGCTGGTTAAATAATCATGAAGCGGAAGCACCATCAAAGCACCCAGGCGCTGCCTGAAAATGACTGTCCAACAATCTCTGGACAGATAAAGTGACCAACTATGAAGAAGAAAAAAAAAACATGGTGACTTGAGAACAACTGTTACAAACCAGAATATGTTTACTTATAAAAATTCAGACTTCATACAGCGAAAAATACACCCTAACTTCAGTCGTTCAACACAAGACGAGCAGCACTTTAAACACCCTGTTGCTCTTTTTCCCCCCCTTCAAAGTGTTCCCATTTTTAAAAACAGGAAGCAGTTTTGTGGAACGATGATAGAAAAACTGATTGTGAAAACTATTTAGTGTGGCTATCGATTTCCCCATAAGGGGAAGGAAGGCAGACCGTGTGAGTAAGATAATGGAATATGGAACGGGGGAGCAAGAGCCCAGAAATGGGAAGTGACACTGGTTAATGGAGTAGAACTGGGCTGTTTTAGGTGGGATATGAGAGTGTGTGCGCATACATCCATGTGAGACGTCCCCGCAGCTACAATAACACTCCACATTTTGCTCTGAATTTAATACATCCATCTTAAAAGGACAGCTGATGCAAAAATCTATTAACACAATCTAAATAAGTTCCAAATTAGTTAGCTGTTATTTACCCAAAAGTAAACAAAGTTAGATTTTTTTATCAGTTTTTATCTGGGAAAACTGATCTTCTAAGTAACACAACTGTTTTCAGCACTGATAAGAAATGGAACCTGAACATCAAATACTGTCAATACATCAAATCACATATTATATAATGGATAAAGGATAATAATTGAAAAATTTGGAAAATAGAATTTAATGGCATTTTACAATATATAAAAATGTATTTAATAAATGCAGTCTTGGTGAGCATATCGATCCGTTTTATCATATCGATCCCCAAGTTTTAGTAACATACAATGTGTGTGTGTGTGTGTGTGTGTGGGGGGGGGGGGTCCCCTGCTGATTTTGGACGTTTGGAATGATTGGAAATGATCAGTCTATAATTTTAATGGTAGGTTTATTTTAACAGTGAGAGACAGAACAATTTTTTTTTCTTTTCCCAAACACATTTCAAAAAAGTTATAAATTGATTTTCATTTCAATGAGTGAAATAATTATTTAACTCCTTTGCAAAACTTGACTTAGTACTTAGTGGCAAAACCCTTGTTGGCAATCAGAGTTCAGACGTTTCTTGTAGTTGGCCACCAGGTTTGCACACATTTTCTTTTTTAAGGGCAGTTGTGGCTCTAATGGATAGAGCGTCGGACTTGTAACCCGAGGTTGTGGGTTCGAATCTCAGCTCCGGCAGGAATTATCCACGACTGAGGTGAGACCCTTGAGCAAGGCACCGAACCCCCGACTGCTCCCCGGGCACCGCAGTGTCGGCTGCCCACTACTCCAGGTGTGTGCACTTGGATGGGTCAAATGCAGAGAACACATTTCACTGCTGGTTATACTCTGTATAATTGTGTATGTGACAAATAAAAAATATTTCTTTCTTTCTTCATCGCAGGAGGGATTCTGTCCCACTCCTCTTTGCAGATCCTCTCCAAGTTATTAAGGTTTCGAGGCTGATGTTTGGCAACTCGAACCTTCAGCTCCCTCCACAGATTTTCTATGGGATTAAGGTCTGGAGACTGGCTAGGCCACTCCAGTGTTTTCGGTCATTGTCATGCTGGAATACCCATCCACGACCCATTTTCTATGCCCTGGCGGTACATGGACCTGTCCATCATCCCTTTGATATGCAGAAATCTTGCTGACTGATAGGGGATCAAATACTTATTTGACTCATTAAAATGCAAATAAATGTTTTACTTTAAAAAAAAAATCTGGATTTTGTTGTTGTTATCTCACTTAAAATAAACCTACCCTTAAAATGATTGACTGATCATTTCTTTGTCAGTGGGCAAATGTACAAAAATCAGCAGGGGATCCAATAATTTCCCCCTCACTGTATATGTGAAAAGTGGATTCTTACCACCTGCAGCAGCATTGTTGTAAATACCCAGACGTCTTACAATTCCTGTTCCACATCATCGGACAGACACAGATTTTGTCAATGACTTATATTGGAAAGGAAATAAAGTCAGTCTGGAAACAAGGCTCAGAGCAGTGAACACATAATATTGATGAAACAATGAGCATCTAGACAGCACACATCGCAGCTACAAAAGTGACTGTCACTTCATTTAAAATCATTCACAGTTATTTAATAGTCTGGCCATAACTACTGTAAAGTAAGTGAAAACAATGAGCTGTCATCCCTCCTGTGTGATGGGTATATGACTCATTTTACATCCAGAGCTAAGCTGTGCCATTAGCAGTCAATGCATCAAGCTATTTCAGGATTTCTAATAAGCATTTATCACGGGGGGAATCTTACTTAATGAAATTCACATTATTGTCTCTGCATACATGACAGCAATGGATGACTATTTCAGCCTGGCTGCACCAGAAAAAAAATGCAATAACCTGAAAATGCTAGAAGGCAACCTGGACACATGTGGTCAAATCATTCCTTCATGCATCGTCAATACCAGTTTCTCAATCAACGCTTTTCTTAGAGCTATAAATTGTAAACAAAAACAAAAGGAGCACACAAATATATCAGTCTGGTGCCTACACAAACTAAAACGGTCAGTGTAAACAGCATGTAAAGGAGAAGTAAAAAATAGCCTGTAGAAAGACAGAGTAGGAAAATAATCACAATGCGTTTTCTTCATCATGAGATCAAAAAGCATGACAAACTGCAAAGAACATTTAAAAATGAAGCTTGAGACACTGAGAGCATTTAATGGTTTCATCCTTCTACGAGAACATTGAGCCGTTAGTGTGTGAACCTCTCAGTAACCAGCTACTGTCAGTTTAACAGATCTAACCTGACGATAGACCCATTACAGAGAAGACCTGAGATGGTAAGAGATTAGAGGTGCGATTAGAGGAAGAACCCAGTTATCCCTCAGCATGAGACTGACCCCCTCGAGACACTTCCGTGATTGATTTCCAATTACATGACTGCATCTTCCATTGGACAAGCCTGATAGACAGAAACAAGCAGAATTTCATGTAGAGTTCACATGATCACAAAGACTCATTAAGCGCATAAACAATGGATTCAATATGCATTATGAACAAACTGGATATTATATGTTGAGAATATAAACAATTTAAATAAAGGAAGGGTTATTCAAAAGATTCAAAGACCAAAGTCAAAAGGCAGCAGATTCTTTAAAACTGAAAGACTGTTACTGCCCCCTTGTGGTAAAACACAGCAAATCACTTTGGTAACATGAAATATCAGTAACAACTGAAGCTGAAGTTGTTGATTTATGCTCTGAAATAAATTGTCAAAATAAACTGAAAACACTGCAATAAAGCTGCAAGTAAAACAGCATTTATTTGCATTTTGTTACATTACTTATTTTACAGTTAAAAACAAAAATAGTTCAGATTAAATTGGAGCAGAAACCAGTTACCGATAAAAAACAAGCAAACAATCAAAACAACCAAATAAACTTCATTATATAATTGCATTATCTTAGGATGAATTTGTTTCCGTACTGTGAGGCACATAATGGCAGTGAAACAGCAGTGCTTGTACCACACACAAAAAAAGTTCAAGATAAATTTAGATTGACATCCTCAAAAAGTTAAACAACAGCATTTATTAGAAGAAAAGCAAAACATACTGTGTGTGTGAAAGCTCATTCGCCATCTAATACAGGAGGACAACAGATTTCCTTTTCAAAGAGTCCTCAATTGCTACTTAATACACAACAGAGACTGAATCCACTGTGTTACGGGAAACAACAGTACTAATTAAAGCAAAGGATAATAACCCTAAAATCCCATTTAACTCTGATAATTTGAACTTAACACTGCCAAAAATACAGATGACCATTTGAGTAAAAAAAAAAATGTATGGCAGTATGGTAGACTTTGCTTTCAAAATACCCTTTTCCACAAATGCCACCTTAACTGGCGGTTTCTTAAACTTCATAAAACAGGCAAACAGGCACGTGTGTGGATGACAGGCAAAAGCCTAAACAGACAGAGCACAAATTGCCCTCAAATCATACACTAGATCGGTTCAGGTATAGAACAAACAAACAATGGAAGGAAAGAACTGAGTTTCTTCAGAAACCAAAGGAAGGGTTGGGAAGTGAAAACCATGGCCATTGGCTTAACTGCTTTTTTCTATTGTAGCTCCCATACATGAAACGTTTAATACTTCACATCTGTAACACAACTGGTTCTCTCAATATAGCACAGGAATGACATGTGACTGGACACCCCCCATTTTATGTCATCAACCAAAACTAAGTTTATAAATAAATAAATATTCCCATATAATCTGCTTAAAGCACCTGTCCAAAGAAAACAACCTTCACCAGGCATACTAAATATCACGAGGAAGATTCCAAGAGCTTTAGTCTTTAAGTGTCTGAAATCTGCAAGGGGAAAAATAACAAGTATATTCTAGTCTTCTAAAATAAAGTAAAACCAAAGATGGTCAAGTACACTGAAAGTGCAATAGCAAACTATCCAGTCTGTTTAAAGTAGTAAAAGTTAGGATTTTAATTCTTCATGCAGGCACAAATACTAAAGCTATGCATTTCTTCTGGGTCTGTTAATACTTTTGACCCATGATTCTCACCTCCTTCCCACTCTCAGTAGCAAATCAAGGCAGCTAAACCTCTCTTTCACCTTACAGATGCTAAGCAGATGCAGAGAGATCATGTTTTGTTAAGCTAACAAAACAATGGCCAACCAGCAATACGAGTCCAGATTCTTTAAATTACATTCTGTACATTATATATACTTGATTTGTACTATACAATATAAATCATCAGCATAGATTCACTGTACTATTACACTGATACACTGTGCTTTCATTTAAGCTCAGAAATGGTTTGTCAGTCTCTCTGCCTTCTTCCATATAAGGGAACATTTTTCCAAACTAGTATGTGAGTGTGCACTGTGCGTTTATAATACATGCATGCCTTTAAGATGTTTCAGTCAAGCTATGAAGGTTTTAATGACCTTCTGTATAACCTGGCCACAGCCTGGGCAAGGAGCATGAAATTTGTGCAGCTTGCGGGCACAGGGGAAGCAGGTGATCAAGTGAGCTGTGCGGCCGTGGATGATGTTGCCGTTGCGCGGCCGCACTCGGCACAGCTTGCAGGGTTCCAGTATGGCCTCTGGTTGGCATTCCGTCTCCATGTCCAGCGTGTCCTGGCTGTCTCCCTCTGAGCTCTCCTGTAAGTGGTGGTGAAGCTGGGAAGGAGCCTTTCCTTTAGGCGAGGAAGTGGATGATGGGGGGATGTTTCTAGCGACATGGTGTGAGGGGAGGACGACGGGGTCAGACACAGTCCTAAGGCAGTCAGGCATGTCGATTCCATCATCATCCTCCTCATCTTCATCCTTCTCAGGACGTGAACTGCAAGCGGGGATGTCTGGCACAGAGATGGAGTGCACAAGACGAGGACAATCCTTGTACCAGTCTTTCCGCAGAGCCCAACAGCGCATACAGTACTTTTGAAGAGGGGTGTTAAATTTGCGGCACTCTGAACACTGCCACGCATCCTGCCAGAAGAAGAGGTCATCTGAATAAGATATGTCTTCCATGTATATTTAACTATTTTAGAACATAAACAGAACAATATAAAGGTGATAACCTTAAATATACAAAAACAGTTATTTAAATCGAACTCTTTACATATTAATTTCATTATATAAAACTGTTCTTATTCAAATTTGTATTGAAAAGAAAACCCAAGCAGCACAACTTCTTAAAATATTAATATAATAAGAAATGTTTCTTGAGCACCAAATCAGCATACAATTATTTCTAAAGGATCACGTGACACTGAAGAATGGAGTAAGGGCTGCTGAAGCTTTGTCATCACAGGAATACATTAATTATCTCGTAGCAAGGACATTGTTAAAACAATTTGTGTGACATCAGTGGTTCAACTGTAATTTTACGAAGCTATGAGAATAATTTATGCACAAAGAAAACAAAAATAACAACATTATTCAACAATTTGTCTCCTTTGCGTCACACTGGCGCCATTTTAGAGAGTATCCACTGAATGTACACAACGTATGTAGCACCACGTGGAAACGCTGTTTTCGTTCAGATCAAAGCGTTGGTTACGTTCAGTGGATAATCTCCAAAATGATGAATTGTTGAATAAAGTTGTTATTTCTGTTTTCTTCTAACACAAAAAGTATTCTCATAGTTTTGTAAAATTATGGTTGAATCACTGATGTCACATGGATTATTTTAATGATATCCTTGCAACGTTTCTGGACCTTGATCGTGGTGGTATCATTGTTGTCTAAAGGTGGGTCAGAGAGCACTCAGAATTCATCAAAAATATCTTAATTTGTGTTCCGAAGATTAACGAAGGTCTTACCGGTTTGGAACGACATGAGGGTAATTAATGACAGAATTTTCATTTTTGGGTGAACTATTCCTTTAAGTAGGTAGGTCAGTATCGGCATTGGCTATTAAAAAATGGTTGATCACTAATAAAGAACAGCAAAAGTAAAAATTCTCTTATACATATACCTGTGTGGAGATCTCAGTATCAGTGTCGTCACTTAAACACTGAGAGTCCTCATCCCGATCTTCTTGCATCTGAAAGTGAAAATGAATTGCATTTAGCTGGTTATGATGACTCAAAGTTACAAAGAAACAGTTAATAAAGGAAAAACAACAACATTACCTTCCTGTCATCTTTAATATCTTTCCCGGTCTCCTCTTCTTCGTGTGAGGACTCCGCGTCACTTCCCTGCTCCAGCACTGCCTCCTTCATCTCCACACTAACTTGCTCGCTCTCTGCCTCATTCAGGAACCAAAGATCATCTGTGGTGTCAGAAACGACAGCCGTATCCTCGTCCTGTCCAGGAGAAAGCTGTTCCCTCAGTCTAGTTGTGTGATAGTCTCACTACAATGACTTAACTCCAATAAGACTACTTTGTTTTTTTCTTTGTTTTCTTCATGAAAATGACCATATAAATTATGTTCTGGGTTTTGTGTCCTCTTACTTGATTGGTGTGAATATCAGTTGAACCGTTGCTCCGGCAAGTGTAATTACTTCGTAAGTTACCCAGAAACCACCAGGGCAACCCAGAAAGGTCCCACTCTTCCAGCGTAAAGTCTAGCTTTGGCCGTTTGCAAGCAGACCTGGGCAAGCCGTCTGAAGAGTCTGTAAGAATAGATCAATATCTGATCTTAAAATACAAATAACAACAGCAAAAATGAGGGATAATGATGACATTGATTATATTGTCTAAAGCAGTGATTCTCAACCGTTGGGCCTTCGAGCGCCATCTGGTGGGCAGTGTAGGCAGTGATAGACTACCCCCAAATTCATTTGTATTTATTTTATAAGGGCAGGTAACTGAATCTAAGCTAAAATGTTTTTGGTTTCAGACAAAATTGAGGGATTCAAGAAAAATCGAATTCTTTGGAATAGAATAGTCAAGGAAGGACGATTTGACACGTTTCCACATATGAGTGAAACTTTGGAAGTCTCTTGGTAGGGTTGGGTACCGAACTCTGTACTTTTAAGGGTACAGACCGAATTGTGTCGGTACTACCGAGTACCTATTCACATTAAATCATTCGGTACCTGAGAATGCATTTAGGCACAAACGAGAGAGAGAGAGAGAGAGAGAGACCCTGTGACATGATGTCAGCCCTATAACTCTTTAAAACACAACACACAGGGCAAACCCAAATTTTCTGAAGTGTGCTTACATTTCTAAGGTCATATGGTTTCCGCGAAAAAGCAGACAGGATAAAGGAGTCCATTCATAAAGACGGAATTTACTCTATAGTGCGGAATGCAACAGAATTCGTCAATATTTGAATGAATAGAAGGTCTGTAACTTAATTGGATTTGCGATATGAACTAGTGTATGTGAATATTAAAATGCAAAAAGACGGTTTAAATATGAATCCTGCATGTTGCGCTAGCCTCGGTATGTATGAATGGCAGAGACGCAAATACTGAAGCACACGTGAACTCATGGTGATTTTCAGCCTCTGCATCTCACTACATGATGACATGAACTAACATGCTGTGCGTCACTTCATGAGAATTTTACCATTTCATTTGAGAAAACTAGCATCATGTCATACACCCAGAAACTTCACGGCAATCTGTCAAAATAAAAGTGTGGCTTTACATGTAACAGGAATATTACTCAAGTATTAGTTTTGTTTTGTACAGTATAATCTACATTTACATTATATATTCCATTTAATGTCAAATTTGTGTAGTTCAGAGTGACAAATCGTACCAGTGTACTTTGAGGTCAAAATGCGTATCCGCTACGCAAAATGCGTACAGGTTGGCAGGTCTGGCCCTGGTATATATGTTTTTTCTCATGTGAACTACTCTAAAACCTGTTCATGTAAATATGTTGCGCTCTGTCTCAATGAGGAAGTCTAAAGGCCAAAGTATACTTCTGCCGTCCACTTTACGTCATTTTTGTCAGCAGGAGGGCTAGTGAACAGCCACGCACCCCGTCCACAGGCAATTTTTAGAGACCACGCGGATGGGGTGCACGGCTGTTCTCGAACCCTCCTGATGACAAAAATAATGCAGATGGTGCGCGGATGCGGATGGCCGAAGTATACTTTGGCCTTTAGACTTCCTATTTTTTGGATGTGTGGGAAGGGGTATAAGTAATGTGTCCAGTTTTTATCCAGTTGAATTGTAAAAATAAAATTAAAAAAATAAAATATATATTTATATTAAAAGCCTTCAAGTTTGTTTAATATGTAAGATTTTTTTAAACAATCATGTTCATATTTCTAATTGTATTTGATAAATTACACTAACAGTATGTAAATTGGGGTGAATGAAATTTGTTGAACATTTCTGCTAACAAATAGAGAGAATGTTCCCCTCTCATGTGCCTGACCTGTTGTTACAGGTACGTTAGCCTGGATGTGGGGCTGAGTGTTCCCCTTGTGTGTCTGACCTGCCCTGTTATTGTTACAGGAATAAATGGTTACTGAGTAAACCTGCCAAGCCTTTTTTATACAAGGAGAGTTTTATATGTCTATATAGCTGACTTGACCTAGTCTGCTACAGTAGCATAACAGATTAACAGCAGAGTATGTCATTGTACCTTTTAATTTCTTGTTATTCTACGTTCATACAATCATATATGGAAAGGTGGTCCTTGGAATATATACAGTCATTGGTGGGCCGAGAGTTGCAAAAGATTGAGAACTCCTGGTCTAAATTGTGTTTGGTGGTTCATGCTGACCTTCATCAGGATCACGTGGCCTGCGTTGCGAGCAGCTCTGCGTTGCACCAGTGCTGGAACTACCAGCAACGAGAGCCTGTCCAGAGCTAATCGACCCACTGGAAACCTACACGGTAAGGGAAAAATTGAATCAGCATATAGTAATGACATGACACACGGTAGGACAGCAGTTCCTTCACAGAAGGCGGCAGTGGGTGTGGCAACAAAGGCCAAGTACTCATAAGTTGTGGGAGGGGGAAAAAATAGGAAGTTTCTAAAAAGGTAGCTTAGAATGGGATATTAGTTATCGCTGCTGCAGTAAGTACAAATAAAGTAGCAACAATCAAGTAGACAACTTGTATCTAAATTACATCCCACCAATAATACTAGTAATGTGTAATTACTAGTAAAAAAAAAATCAAATCCAAAATAACACCTTTTAAATGTCATATTATTAGCATAAATCACTCAAAGCCTTTCTATTTAAAGTCAAGCACAAACTAGCACAAACGCGTGACGGTACCAGGCACCTCCTCCCAGACAATTTTTTCCACAACTCCACCTAAATTAATTCCACCAACTCACAACTATAAACCGTCATGCCATTGGTGTTACATGTGGATGGATGTTTGACAAAGGGGAAAGGGGAGAAAGGGGGCCAGTGAACTGAGAAGGAAGCTGCAGTCCTTCCGAAAGAAGCAACGATGCAGAGAAGGAAACTCTGAGTGACAAACAGAGACAAGTACTCTGTCCCCCAGCAGCCAGGCCCATGCTGGTGGCTTCTCCGGAAGGACCACCAGACCAAGCCGGCCGTGGGGAAGTACAGAGACGGTGCCACTCTGTACAGATACGGCTGGCGGAGACAGCTGCTGCCCTCCCCTTCGTGGCAAACAGGCTACTGATCATGATTTAATTCTACACACAAAAATTGCATTGTAGCAAAAGTCTGAGCATCTACAATGTAAAGAAAAGATGTGAAAGCTTGAGAAGACAATTATGGGCATTAAAGTCATTGATTAGAGCACACATTAAAAAAGGAAAAAGCTGACAAATGGAAAAGGCTGTAAGTATTGTATGCTGAAAAACACCCATATAATGACCTAAATCATCTTTAAAAAAAAAAACATTTTGTACTCAAAATGCCCTGCACAAAGCACTTTTGTCAGCCTTTCATTTAGAAAGAAATCACAAGTAACAGAATTAAACAATAAATTAGATTTATCATGATCAAGATTCATTTGATTTTCTGATCAATTGTTTGCCATGAAGAGGAGTAGCTGACACTGTTTCTCCTGTGCACCATGCTTTAGTTTTACCTGACCAGGTTCTTCACTTGGAGACTCATTAGAATCCTTGCCGACTGAAAGATTCTTTGCTGCATCTGTATTTCAAATAAGACACAGTAACAAAACAAACAAAAGAAAAAAACCTGCCCTTTAGTCACCAAGCACACTTGGCCGAAACGTAATGCCTGAATCTGTGGTGAAAAATGGGGTTTATAATAAATATTAGTTTTATTAATTAATCTTTTATTTAACCTAGTCAAGTATTTAATGTCAAGTCAAGATTCAGTATGAAGATTGCAGAGTACACTAACCTGATAATACAATGACAAAATTAGGGGGAAAAACATTTTTATATACCCACTGTAGCACACACACATCACAGTCACACACATCACAGTCAGTCACACACGTCACAGTCACACACACACACACACACACACACACAAAGTGGGCCTAATCAAACAGAGAAAGCAAGAGAGTAAAAGGGCTGAATGACAGCATGACAAGTCATTCAAAATATGCATCTCTGGGAGATCAAATTCAACAACAAGAAGAATGGACTTACCCGAATTATTCAAAATAAACAAATTCCTCTTCAACATCTCATACACAGGGCTATGAAAGGCAGAAAAGAAAGACGTAAATAATAGGGCTGGGTATTGTTCCGAAAAAAATAAACAATTCCGATAGCGATACTTGGAGTTCGATACCGGTTCCTGAACCAATTTTACAAAATCTGTTTTAACAAGATTAAATTATCTCAAAAATGTTGGTTTTATTTTTTCAGCTTGTTGACATTTAAACAGACTCAAAGCCTCATATCCTGACCTACTGCACAAATGAACAAAATATATCTAACACAATAAATCAGTGCAAAGAGTTTTAATAAAGTTCAAATATTTTTCCGTTTACACATCTGTTAAGCTACCTTTACACTAGTACGGGTTCCTTTTAAAATGCATAGCTCGGATAGAATCATAATTTATATTCATTTATTCTAGGTTGTTAAAGACTTCAAGAAATTACAAATCTTTACTCACTTTCATAAGTGTCTGTTTTACTTGCTTTCACCATATGTTTTATTATTCAATTCGGTGTTGTAGTATGTCTAATTATTTGAAAGCATAAAAACAACTTAGTTTGTTCAAATTTATTCTTAAAATAGGCTTATGAAATGTTTTCTTTTTCCTCAGAAATTCTGTGTTCTGTATCTGGTTTTCAAATGAAGGCATAAAACATTCATTTCATTTATCTTTAAATGATTAAAAATCAAACTATTTATTTTGGCAAACAAAGGGGGTTTACTATTAAAATTAAAACATTGAAGAAATGTTGTGTGATCATTCCTTAAAAATAAAGTTGTAATAATTTTAATAGTAGCCCAGTAGTAGTAGTATGTACATTCTGCTGAAAAATATTCATATATTTTTGCCGCAGTGTCTTCCAAGTTTAACCAAACTTTTATTTTGACGGGTTGATGTGAATACCTTCACAGTTTCGTGTATATGATGCTAGTTTTACTCAAATCAAATGGTAAAATGCTCATGAAGTGACTCTCAGAGCATTTCTGGATATGTTGTTCATGTATGTCCTCATTTAGTGAGATGGCAGATGCTGAAGTCACCCCGAGCGTTATGCAGTTCAGTCTGTGTGTAGTAGGGATGCAGCGATTGACCGATTTTACTATTAACCGCGCTTTAAAACGTCATGGTTAATTAATCGTAGAGGCTCTGCTACACTGAGTGTTTCTATAGCACAGAACTGAACTGTTGCAGCTTGCGCAAAGCGAAAACAAAGTTACACTAGCGGCTGTACACCATCTTAAAATGCCGTGCTTATCAGAGACAACTAAACACTAGAGTGACTATGACAGAGGAACCAAACAGCGGTCCCTTATTTCCACCAGAGAAATGACTTAAGTCGATAGTGTGGGACCATTTTGGGTGCGCCAAGAATGACCAGGGCGTAATTTAAATATTGTTGTAAAATTGCTGTTAAGGAGTATACATAAGGGATAATGTGCGGCGTGATTTACGTGATGGCAAGGACCGCCTGACACGAAGTTCGTTAGCTCTAGCATTCTGCCCGCTTCAGACAGAGATGAAATAGTGCGGTGAGAGAGAGAGAGAATGAGGTGACAGTTGCATGTGTGAATTACCCTAACGTTACCTGCATCTGCGTGTCATTACAAATAATGAAGATTTGAGTTTAGTTATTTAAACAGTCATTTTACCCCTCTTTGCTGATTAATATAATGTAGCGATCCAGTATTTAAGCTATTTTATTAACCAAAGTTGCTGGGCAGCATTGACAAGTTTCTGTCCTCCTAAATGTTTGTGTGGGCAGCTCGATCTCACAAACCAAAATAATAACATTATTTTCTCAGGCCATATGTAAAATCAGATGAATAAAGATTATTAAAATAATTACAAAACATAATTTGTGATCTATTTCCATTTATTATTTTACAGAGCAGAGGTCACCTTTTTAATTCCAATAGGAGAGATGGACTTTTTTTTTCTTTAGTATTATTATTTTGTGCTGTATTATTGGTCACGTGTTATTTCGGTTTCAAAAGGCAGCAATAAATAACACTTTACTATCTAAAGAGTGTTTAAGTTGTGAAATGAATAAATGCATAATAATCGTAATACCGTGATTATTCCTCAGACTATTTATTGTACCAACAAAATCTATAATCGTTGCATCCCTAGTGTGTATTAAACAAAAATGTGCGATTATAGAGAGCAGACTGCTTTGAATCGCTCTCACGGATGTCAAACAACGATCAGTCAGCACTGCATCACTTCTAGTCGAACACACCTAGTGCTGCAGGCAAATTGCCTCACTGACGTTGATGAGATTAACCCCTTAGGTATCGACATTTGACCACCATTATTAAATGTACCTTTTAAAAGTGTTTAAACTCTTATCCAAAGCACGTGTCAATAAGCAGAGGTCAGCTCATAACCACTCCTCACCTCCTTCAGGGTAAACACCTCCTCCTGAGCACCTGCTACTCTCAGGATCTGCAGCAGAGGAGCTCTGGGGTGGACCTGCAGAATCAAAAAGCCACATATTTAACAGTATGAACTTTATCTTTTACTTTTAAAAGTTGTATGTTTAACTACTTTATCATATTTGATACATGAACTTCTAAAGTCTCTAAATTATAAAAAATAATCAAAACTTTGCTGAAAAACCTGTTGCACACAACCTACTACACGCCCTATGAAAGATCATACATTTTTAGTAAGTAAAAGGCCTTTTATAAAGTAAGTGTCAAAATGTCCTTCTTGATCTTGAAATTGCATAAGGTAAACGTAAGAATAACTTGTTAGTAATCATGTAAAATAAACATTTACTGACTGAAGCACATGTACTGAATTATCCATACGTTATTTTTTATTTATATTTTTTTAGAAAAGTCATGTTAAAATGTAAATACGAAATATGATAACAGGCTTGTGAGAAATTTTTTATGTACAGCTCTCAATAAACATTATATTGCATTATATGCCCCCCTCCCAAATATAAAATAACTTAAATAGCATCTTAAGTCATAATATTAGAAAGACAGAGAGACAATTGATAACTATTTATTTCACCTTACTAACCGAATCCCCCCGAATCGCATATTTTTACTCCGTTTGGGCCTCTGAATAAAACTGGGGTTGTTTTTTTCTTAATGAGTAAGAGCGATATTCTTATATCTTACAACCTAGGCCTGACATATCAAATAAGACACAAAACACAGAACACATATGCCTGATTTTAAAAAAATAGATTTAGTCTGTTCAACAGTTCCATTTCTTAAAAATAACAAACAATTCAAATATTTTTAATCTAATCATTTTATTCGTCAGACTTTACATGGGTAAATAAACTATGAAATCTCAAGAATGAGAGCTAATAAAGTGAAAGTGCTTATCTATTGCTCACCTGAGTCCCTTCCCCTGGAAGAGTCCTGCATGAAGAGCTTGACCCCGTTAACTGAGATGATGATGACGGCAGTGAGGTCATGATTGACTTAAGAACTGCGAGGAAACATATTTATATTCAGAACAACGCCAACGTCTGTTTTATTTATACCTGTCTTTCAAAACCCAGTGAGCTGGCGTTATACCAAGACAGCATTTCTGGACATCATAGATGTCGTTCAGATCGAGCTTGACAGCTCAATAGAAATACAATGCATGTTAAAATATATACAGTGCACTCTCGTGTGAACTATGATACAAATATATAAAAATATATATATAAAAGGCAACGTTAATATATTTTCCTGAGGGCGTCATAATGTAGCCGTCAGCTAACTAACGTTATATATAAAAAAATCTATAATTTCTATGCCATTTCACGCGCACAGAACATGTTGGAGACGAAAATGACTTTACTTACCATTATTCTAGCTCTTGCATTTGGATAACAAGGTAAACTGTGATAGTTGGCTGGGTTAATTTCAATTCTCCGAGGTTGAAACAAGGATGCTAGGCTAACGTGTGCGAGCTATCAGCGCGCGACATTTAACGTTAGAAGCAAAAGAGCCGTTAATGTTTAAACTAGACCTCGCGTGATCGTGCTGGTAGTGCATTCACACTCACCGTGTTATTTGTGAACGATTACATGGTTTCCAGTTATTAAAGATTCAGAATTAGCGTTAAGAAAGGGTGAGGTTTGAGGATTTTTTGAACAGTTGCAGTCAGTGGAAGTTGACGTGGTGTATGTCGTCATCGGGGTTGCTGCCAGACGCACTTCCCTTTTTTCTGTCTAACGTTAACTGCAGTAAAGTGACCTTTACTGCAATTCCTCACAAATAAATACAAGCACGGGAATATGTGTTTAAAGATTTTGATACGGTTGAAATAATAATACATTTAAAAATATACATATAGACCCCCTCCAAAAGCTAAAGAGGTGAGCTTCAATATTCTAAATAATTTACCCTACAAACGAATTTTTAAGATTAAAATACATTTTTAGGTAAATAATTGTTTTTGTGAAACAAGTACTTTAGATCATATGTTGTTTGTGTGTGATACGGTAAAATCCTTTTGCAGAGATATGCTAAACTGGTTATGTTTTAGGGATTGAAATCCCTCCATTCAACGTGAAGGTTGTCAGGTTCGGTATTTTTCTTGAATACAAAGATTTTGAATTTGTTATTAATTTCCTGGTATGTTTTAGGAAGTTTTTTATTCGCAAGTGTAGATGGTTTAAATCTAAACCCAACTTTATCCAATTGTGTAATGAGGTAAAACTCTTATATAAAACGTTCAAATGTGTTAAGAAAAATAAGAAGGATTTGTATAATTTAATTTAAAAGCCGTTTTTGTATTTTATTTTTAAAGCATCTTATGTTCTTATTTCTGGTATAATTTGGTTTATTTTTATGCTTATTTTGTGTTGTTGTTCTATTTTTGGTTATGCTCTACCAAGGCTGAATAAGATTGGATTTATTCTGGAATGTAATTATGTACCTTGTTTGGTTGTAAAGCTGAATTAATAATAATAATAAATACATATAAGTCTACTGGGCATCTTTGTTTTGATGTTTTATACGTTTTCTGGTGTATTAAGCAATGTTGGGAAGGTTACTTTTGAAATATAATAGTTTACACATTACAAACTACCCCATTTAAAATGTGATTACATTTAATTTATTTTTTTATGATTACTTTTTTAAATGTCTAATGTTTTCAACTGTTAATAATTTTAATTTAAACCAGACGGGGTAACCTTACAGTACTCAAAACTGATTACTTTCAAAATCCTTTCAAAATTAAGATTATAATATTTTAAATCACTCACACACACACACACACACACACACACACACACACACACACACACACACACACACACACACACACACACACACACACACACCTCTTTTTACTTTGAGATATGTGAGGTTAAATACAGATTTAAGATAGTTTAATAGTTATGATACTGTTCACAAGAAACGGACATGAGCCTCATTGTATTTCAAATTCTAATGGCTTTATTTATATAGAGATTTGTATATATGTATATATAATAACTTTTACTTCAATTGCATGATTATCCTTTTTTCATTTTTGTTCTGTTAGATTTAAACGACAGGACACAAAGAACAAGGCATTCCACATGATCATATATTACAAAAAAGTAAAGAAAACGTGTGCATATCACACACATACATTACATAGATAATACACTTGCGTTAGTATAAATAGTGAAATATGGGCATGTCTGAATTCACTTCGACAAAAGAAAGCAAGCATACAGAGAGAGAACAGAAAGGAAGAGAGAGAGAGAGAGAGAGAGAGCATTGTTATGACAGCTAAGAGAATAAATAATTCTTCATATTTTAATCCAATGAATCTGTTGCATAGATCGAAGCAAGCAGGACTGACATCTCAGCATGATAACAATTCTCACTAAAGCTAAATGAAACAAAATCTAGATTTTTTTGGCCAATTAAAACACACACTGACTGCAATGGTGTGTTCGTGACTGTCAGATCAAGATCTTCTCTAACACACACGCGTGCACATACTGTGTTATCTGAATCCAAAACATACTCAACTGTTCATCCCAAATGCAATGACAATTAATGAAATGGTAATTCAGCTGCTTATGGTTATTTTTTTCCCATTCATGCAGCATTATGATTGACAGATGGGTCAACTTTACATGAATTTAGCATGGATCAAAATGAGCTCAACTCACACTTTGACAATGGAAAACAAACCAAGTGTACACTACATTCCGACAAGAACATTTTGAGTCAACTTCTCATTAGACACAGATTTGGTAACAGTGTCCCTACTGTCACCTTATAGCCCTTGAAACTACATTACATTAGGTGAGCACACTTTCTCTGGCATCTTAAAGAGACTGTAAACACGTACATGACTCTGGGACATATTGGGCTTTTTAAATTCACCAGTCAACATTTTCAATTCAATTATGCAAAATAAATCACTTTCCCAAAACCAATGATCAAAGACACAGTTTTCTAATTTTTAATCAATTAATCAGGACAAAATCAATCAGACACAGTGGTGCAGGTTGTCCATTGGCACTTCTGTGATCCTAGAGATGTAAAAAAAAAAAATCACAAAACACTACATTTCTGTATCTGTAAAGTGACTGTAAACAGATTGTTTTCCAACATTTATCCCTTGCTAAACAAAGCCCTTGTCCTTCAAAGAGACCTTGTTCAATAAAGTTACACAGAAACCTAATTTGAATAGCTTAAGTCATTAATGAAATTATTCTGTTTATGATGAGAATAAATGTCAATGATGTGCTTTAAACTCTTAAAAACAATGGTTCCAAAGAGGGGGTCATAGTGATTACAATATAATAACCACTTTGGGCTTCATGAGGAACCTTACAGTGAACAGTTCTCAAAAGAACCATTTTCTTCTATAGAGGCCATTCACACAGAATGCGTTTTAGCTTTGAAAAATGTGAGACACATGCAGTGGAATGGTGAAAACGAAAGACGTCGTTTTTTGTTTTTGTTTTAAAGTTGAACCCAACCCTTACTTTAACTTGAGCACTGCATTTTTATAACACCAACTATCAAGTATATGCACAAAAACAATGGGATCTAGTGTGGTGGAATGGACACATTCTACGTGAACGGCCTCTTAGTATGAGGAACATTTTAATAACCCAAATAACCTTTTGTGGAATGGAAAGGATCCATAGATGTTATGAAACCATAGATGCCAATAATCTAATTTTAAGAGTTTATTTCACATGCATTAATAAAAAGAGACAGCTGCGTTTTTGGATTGATGACTGCACATTCATTGACTAATTGAAATAACTAAACCTAACTTGTATGAGTTTATTATACAATGCTCTATTTCTCTCAAAGCCCTCAAATAGAGGAACAGAGTATGAATAAAGAGTAAAGGGAATCCGTACATTTCAGGAAAGTGAAATGGGGACTCAAGTATGACTGTTGCCTACCTTGAAAATGCAAGTCCTTCAGCTTTACTGCGCTAGCGTCTTTCATCTTAGATGGATCATGCATGGATGAGAGAGAGCTGTCTGGATGGAGTCGGTAACCCACACAATTAGGTGATGGAACATCAAAGCTCGTACCATTCAGCAATTAAGCAGTTCAATTGACAGCCACTGCTTATGGCTATAAAAGTAATGAAGCGAAGCGTGACTGGTAAAAAAGACCAGAGACTGTTCAAGCACATACTCTGGCAGTCATTCCCCAATTCCCACGCCCCAGTAATTAGGAAATGTAATGGAGTAGTGCTTTCTCGTGATGTCTAGACAAGAAACGAGATGCTTTCATCTCCTCGGTACGGAACGTTCTTTTCTGAAACGGCATCGGGTCAGTGTGTGTTTCCTTCGCAGACTCTATACTGATGTGAGAGTGTGCGTGTGTCACATTCATTCTGGAAACAAGTAAACATTTGGGGACGCCTCCATATGCAATCATGCAGAACATTTAACACATATATTGAACATTTACGATTTTTTTCCAATGCAGTTTTTTTTCTCGCTAAGTACAGCGTGGTTTAAGCTACACAGGACACTAAAAATACCAATCGCACCAGGTTGTATTGCTTTGAACCACCAATTTGTTTATAAGTAATGCATGCCACATCGATGATATTATGTTTATACAAAAATAACACTAGTATATATCACTGTGTTTCATATGAATTACAGAAATCAGATGTTCTATTGACTGCTTTCCCCGCAGTCAAATACAATTTTCATTTCACTCAACATCAGATGTAAATGGACTAAATATATGCAAAATAAGTGGTTATAACTTAATGTTACATTCCAGTTTTAAAACAATCTTTTATTTACAGCTGTGGTGTATCATTTCCTCCCGTCCCCAACCAAGCAAACAAGAACTGTCAGACAACTTCAGTATAGTAATGCGTTAAAATTCAAAGTTATTGCACGACACCTTGAAGCGATTCTTAGTTTACACAATGCGAGAGAGAAAAACATGAGCAATAACAGAAATTGTTCTAAAGAGGTATTAAAGGGAACCATAAAAGAAAATGAAAGACAATGGCTTTGATAATTTCCCCCTTTTTCTGCATCCATTCTGATCAAGTAATGAAAAAATAGAAACGAAGGGGGCATGTTTTAGATCATCATGGGAAATAAATATCCAAATATGGATGGAATACAGTTATAAGTTATTCCAAATAAACAAGAACAAAGACATAAGTCTGTACAAAGCAACACTTTGGCAGAATTTATATAAAGCTCTAACTGGAAACAATTCGACTGCTTTCACATCAAGTCAAATGCACTTGTACTTTCTTTCGTGTAACACGGTATGTATGCTTAATTTATATCCAGAGCCAAGTATGTAAAGCCGACACTTTGCCACTTTAATGGGTGATACAGAAATCTCACAGAAAATAAATTATGCTTTATCAGTCTAAAAGAACAGAAGTTGAGTTTCGAAAACCTCAAAACCTTTCATTAACATATCCCACTGTAGTCCAACAGATTCTAATTAGGTGGCAAATCATAATATTTTACACACATCTATCTGGGGCTGCAGGTTTGGAGTACGCTATTCGGGATAAGGCCATTAAATGCTCACTCTTCTGTTGACAACACGACGAGACCCCTTGACTTTACAGTAAACACTTAACTTTCTCAGCTCGGACATTAAATCGGACACCGCATGTGGTTAAAAACATGGCATAAATATTTATATATATATATAAACTGCAATATGTACTCAACTGCTTATTTTGATAACTTGTCATGTCACCAAACTCTCTGGCCTATACACCTATAGTTATATATTTTCCCAAAATATTAAAAAGTACTTAATATAAAAATACAGAACAATTGTAAAAAAGGAACAAAACATTGAGTTTTATATGAAATCCATGCATGCTTCCCCACAATAACATACCATGTTCCACTTAAGCGAAATAACAAGAACTGCCAGTAGGGGGAAGTGCAGCATCAGCCGACTGCTGTGGAACCTTTCCGTAAACATTAAAGTGGTCCATCTAGTTTTTTTCCCTTTGTCTTTAGGCAGTGACTCTCTGTGTGTTTTTAGAATTTGGTTGGAAATACAAAATAAACTGCAAAAACAATGGGATATAAAAGAACAATCTATAAAATATGGCTCTGAGCAAGTAGAAAAAGGTGTAATTTGAGGAATCCATCGAACCTAGATTGGTATGAGCGGAAGGCCGGTCTATGGCAGTAGTATGTTTCGGCTAATAAAAAGCACATGTTGTTGAGCCCGCACTCTTATCAAAACAGCCCAATCTAGTTTGTCATCCAGGTTTCAACAGAGCTCACAGGGTCCAAACAGATGCACTTGCCACTTGCTATTCTGTGTTGGAGTATGTTTTCTTTCTTTTTATTTTTTTAAATAGCAAAAGGATGCTAACTACACCCTCGCAGGCTAAGTTCAGGGATGGGATTTTGGAGTTCCACCAGTGCCGTCTGAGTAAATTCGAGCTTATGTGGAGCACAGCCTGATGTTAGATAACAAGGAGAACACCTAACTGCAGAGCTGAGGTGAGAAAAAAGACTGGACTTGAAAGTACACGCAAACAATCACAAATCACCTCTATCGCATTTTTTTTTTCTAAAGAGGAAACAAGAAAAAAGAAAATCCTATTATTAGTCGTTATATCCCATAAAGGTTAGTAATACAATTCCCATTCCCATACAATCAGACACAGATGAACCTAAAGACAGATACATGCACACTATGATGAGGTGCTGTACCTTTGAGTAAGTACTTGGTCAATTAGCTGGGCATTCGATGAGCCTTAACAAGAGACTAGAGATGCCCATTGGGTGTGATTTTCGATGAGATGATGTGTAGGATGACCCTCCCTGCCCCCTTAAGAGCCAATCAGGTATTCTTAACTCAGCTATCGAATAAGTTTATTATAGTTTTTGATTCTGCTAACGTTCACTATAGCAGCCTTACATCTGTACATATAAAGTGATAGAACACCCAAAATGAGCCTAACAGAATCGGACGTGACACCGTCTGAACTCATGACATTAATGTAGTGTCTAAACCACTTAAAACGTCCATTAGAGAATAAAAATTATTTTAAAAACTAAAGCAACATGGGTAGCTTCCCTGTCACGTTTTTCAAACCACCTTAAAAACAGAAAAATAAGAGAGAGAAGAGAGAGAGAGGAATCTATTCAAATAGCAACTGAGTGCATGAATATTATCGCCTGTATCAGCAAAACTAAAACAAAATCTATGTAACTGAGAGTCCTGGGACAAATAACAAAAAATATTACAGCATTACACAAGACCAGAGACATGACAATATAAAAATGAGAAAAATCACAACTGTAGAAGAGAGAAAAATGCCAGTGACAGGCTGAGAGAGGGCGTTTGCCACAGCGTCGCCCTCTAGAGTGTAAGTTAGGCCATGCGTCACATGGGCTGCAGCACAGTCGCATGTACTTACACGCTGCTGCTGACACAGTGCAAGTCGAGAGGGGCAGAGGGGTGGGGAGGAAGGAGGAGAGGAGAAAGGGATCGTAGTCGCTGTAGGTGCTGCTGTCTCTCAGATGTGCATCAGCAGGGCTCCACCGGAGGAGTGGTGCACAGGTTTTAAAAACAGAAAAAAAAAAAAAACAATGATTTCAGGGCAGGAGAACGATGGGTGGTTCACACGGAGAAATCATGGCTGTGAAGAGAGCTGCCCGGGGGTTCACCGCCACCTCCGTTTCTGGAAGAGGAGGGGAGGTCCTCGATCTCTACACAGTCCTCGTCTATCGTGGGGATACAGGGTTCTTCTGAGAGGCGTACAAACCCAGGTTGGGACATGAAGTTATGGATGGAGTTTCTTGATTCTGGCTTCTCTAGGCCCTCGTATAGGGAGCTTCGGAATGCATTCACCACCTTAATCTGCAGCGAGGAGTTGGGAGACAGAAAGACAAGAAGGAATTAGTGGGATCATATTGGCAGCTGAGAGCGGATCGCTGGATCTGGAAGGGAACATAAATATGGTCAGCGGTGGGAGATTTCCACAACAGCACTCAAGCTCCTTATGAAATATCAAACAAACAAATAAAAACCAACACAAAACAACAGCACAGACCGTTGAATAGAGAAACGGGGATAAAATGAATACAAACCACGGCTGTGATGCAGTTTCCTATTTGGGGCAAGTGAATGAGGAAATCAGGCATAGCATCAAACCGTAAGTGGGATACATCCATATCAATCACAAGCTTCGAAACATTTCAAACTAAATGACCACAATCACAGAACCACTGCAAGATGAGATGGACATGCACTACTTTCATGGTGCTTTTTAATTTCATTTTCTGCTTTAACACCCACCCTCACCAGTAGGTGTTCTGCTTTTGTAAAAGAGAGAGGTAAAACCAGTGAAGGGGTGAAATCAAGAGGGCATGGCGAAGAGAAGAACGGTCAGGAGGTGGAGAGAGAACAGAGAAGATGCTGACAACACACACGCATGCACACATGTATAATAAAAATGCAATTCCGATTTCTGGTTTTAATGCTTCATAAAAACACTTACTAATGAGTTTTATAAAAGTCTACAGACTTAATATGCAGACCAATAGATAGGACAGGAATGCCAACAGAACAGTTCGTCAGGTCATTTTGTGGAAATGAGTTTTGATAGGC
This sequence comes from Gymnocypris eckloni scoliostomus, assembly GCA_027564155.1. Lineage (NCBI taxonomy): Eukaryota > Metazoa > Chordata > Actinopteri > Cypriniformes > Cyprinidae > Gymnocypris > Gymnocypris eckloni. The sequence goes on from CM050431.1 coordinate 12,616,091, forward strand.
CATTGTGAATGCATGAGGGATCCGTGTTCAGCGCTGTGCAGTTAAGTTAACATTCCCTTTGCTAGAGGATGTCATTTATTTTGAGATGAATTAGAATTTTGTGGAAATCACATGGTAAAAAAAAAAAAAAAAAACGTAACATGGTAGGTTTTAACTCGAGTTTAGAGTTTTATAAACTCTTAGGAGTACAAGTAGACAGAGCATTAAAATGGATAGCATGTGCATCCAGTTCTTCAAAACATATGCTCTGGGTCTCTCAAAGACTCTCTGTGCTGTGTGGTAAATCTTCAGAAACTAATCTTGCTCTATTGCAATTTTTATGGCTTCAACCTTGAGAACGACCATAAAGACAGATGTGAATTTTAGTAACTTGTTTCGCGAGGGTCTGGAGGATTTTCCCCTTGGTAACAAACAAGTCTGAAGAACCCTCTGCCCTGCCAGCTCAGCCAATCAGCAGTGGCTTGGTCTGTTCAATCCCTGTTTATTTCTCAGGTTTACATTCTTGTACCATGCAGCTATGTCGGTCATGGCTTTTTCTCCTGATTTTCTCCTCCAAGCCAGAGTGAACTGTGCACATAAAACTAAGCTGCGTGTCAGATTGTGTCAAAGTGCTTGACTATGTTGTGATACCTGAAACTGATCTCATTGCGTCCTGGAAGACAACGGCCTTTATTTTATTTGGTCTAACTATTTCTGCCTTAGTTTAAAATAGCAGAGATGAAATACCAACGCACCAACACAGAAGGGAGAGGTAGTGATCAGAAGAACCGAATGTATAAAATGAATGTCTGCTAAGCTACTAAATTCCATCAGCCTGTGAAAAAGGCAGGAACAGCAGGCCGAAGTCATATGTGAAGCATCTACTCTCTCATAAATTCTCACAGACCTTGTCTTGAATCACTAATTTGAATGACTAAAAAGATTACTGTAGACCTAAAATGATATTCCTATGGTAAAAAACTATAGTGGCAATAACAATTGGTTATTGTGGCTAGTATTATAACCATATGTGCAAGCTATACTACAACTGCTACTATTTAATGACATATTTTATAATTCTCATATAATCTGATTTGAGCCTACCACCAATGTCCTAGCTACTGCATATCAACACTAAAAACCACTCTGAACACTACGCATTTCTGTAGAAAACCCAGTTAACATTTTAATGCACTGCTTGGCAGGATATAGCTGGAATGCATCTGTCCAATTTCACATGGTTATTTACAAGAATGATTGAACCTTTAATTTCCTACCAGCTGTTTGTATATTTGGATTGCTCCCATCTATGGTGAAATGAACCCTCTGACCCTATATCTGCCTTGAGTGTGAACACACACTTTCAGATGTGTAATGCAAAAAGCACTACTGATGCAACCTAAATAAGGAAAGCAGGAAAAAACAGCCTATGACTCATAGTTCCTTCCAGAATATCAATGAAGAGAGATGGAGGAAGAGTATAACGTGTCAGAGCAGAAGACACAAGGTGTGATGAGGGGGCTGAAAGCATGAGAGTGAGAGTAGGGCTGCAAACGAAGGAGAGAGAAATACAAAGAGAAGAGTGTGAGTGTGTGAAAGCAGTTGTGAAAAGCGGGAGAGGCCTGGCGTTAAACTGAGAGAAACTGTGCTGGAGAAGAGAAAAAGAGGGCGAATTCCATTGAAAAGGGAGCATCATTATGACCCCTACTCGCTATGGGGAGCACTTGGAAGGGTGTAGGGCTCATAAGTGCATTTGCTACACCATAAATAAATCGATGTTACTTTTCAAATAAATCCTTAAGATTCACGTTTATAGCTGTAATGATGTTGTTGTAAATAAAACTGGGAGTTACATACTGCACATTTTCAATATATTTGAAAACAGGGTTATTATTAGCTATTGTTGCAATTCAAATAAAAATATTAAAAACGGTTGAAATAAATCTGAAATATAGTAAAATATGAATATTTAAAAAATTATTAAAATTATAAATAAATACATAAAAAATGTTGCCTTGTTAACTAAATAGAATGCATTCAAGGTGAACCAAGACAATCCAATTACTGTTTATTTAACGACTAAAATAAAATTAAAACTGAATCAACCTAACTAGTACAAAAAAAAATTGAAAAAAAAAAAATATTATATACAATACATTAGTTTTAATAAAACCTAGTATAACATAAAGACAACTAAAATAACGCAGAGTAACTGAATGCTTAATTCTAGGTAAGATCTCGAATAGGTCTAAAACCTCAGATTTACTTCTATTACATGCACCATTTGCTAACAGCCTTTTTAAAGGGTCCTCGGTGAAGCGATTCAGTTGCACACTTTTATTTCAAGGGTGTAAAAACACCATTTGGAATTCGTCCAGAGACAGGCAGAGAGTCAGAGAGAGAAGGGAAGAGTTGTAACGTGACTGAAGTACAAAGCATGAGTGGGAAAAACAGGAAGGACAGTGAATGGCCTGCATCTGTCTCTCTGTCCAGCAGTTCATCAGACCGTAAACGTGCCGTGCAGGTCAAAAACATAAAAGGCTGTGTGGAGATGCATTAAAATTTTGGAAATACCATGGACATCAAAAAGAAATGAATGACCAGAGTAGCACACTGTGTCCTGTGGCATTTAACCCTGTTCTAGAATAGGCTCATTGAGTAATTTGATGCCTGCACTAAAAACAGTTTTTAGGCTTCGACTGATCATATGTTCAGATCTAACACTTTGTCCCAACTAGGTGTGACATGTTGAGTTTCAGATCTCATGTCATTTTTCTTTCATCGCTGACAGCTAAATGGTGTGCAAAGTGATAAAATCGTAAACAGAGCATATTTGATATATAAAGTGCAGCTATTTAGAACTGTACTGAATTTTTCTTCCAAATAAATTATAGACAAATGTGCACATCCAACCCAAATTGCAGCAAACATCTATAAATATCTGCACACTGACGTTATTGCTCCAACTACGATAAATAACACCATACAGCAGAATTTATGAAACACAAGCAGAATAATTTCTTGTATAAACTGTCACAGAATACTTAACAGAAAGACACAGACTTTTTAATTCTGATTGCATTTCATGAATGTGGCCAAATGTGTTGATATTTACTTTGTTTTGACTACTAGAAAGCACTGTTTGTGGCATTAGACAGCAAAACGCATAAATTTTTTTAATTAGCATCCATTAAAAATGTCTTGATGTATACCATTGTTGATGGACGCAACTTTTACATGGAAGATATTTTTTATTGGTATATCATTTAACCCTTCAGTGTGTCAGGGGTAGTTAAGACACAGTGCTACTGTAAACTGGGTATAGATAAAACAGAATAACGTTAAATAATAAAATAAAAATGATTCCTCCATATGAAAGAAACTAAATAATTAAATATGTTTGGCCATCCAGAAAAAAAATATTGTCCTGGCACTGGTAACTCGCATGCAGACATCAACAAGACTGTCTGCATTCAAATCACACACGATGCACTAGTGCAGGCACTGGAAGAAATGCAATGTGAATGAGAAAGAGACGGAAATAATGAGTAGAAGGAGCTTTAGTTGGGAGATTGTGAGGACAGACTAAAAAAAATGAATGAAAATGAGGAAAAGAGATAGGAAAAGCAGTCTAAAAAGGGTGGTTACTGATTTACTGCATGATAACAGGCAGCTCATGAAAGCATTCAGCATTGCCATCATGCAACAGCACTGCTAGTTTGCCAGTGTGTTATATGGCACTCACTGCCTGTAGTAGAAGAGGAAGCAGGGGCGGGCGGCCCAGCAGCCGCAGCAGAGTTGGCGGACAGGGAGGAAGAGGAAATCTCTACATGGGTGGGGCTAGAAACAGTTTTTGCGTCGTTTTGCTGGCTGACCACGGAGGGCTGGCGACGCAGGGCCCCAGGCACCGTCGTTTGGCCCGTCTGGAATGTATAAACCACGTCCATCTGCAAAGAACAGGGAGAGGACGGGGGGACGGGCAGAGGAAGAAAAGGAAACGGAGAAAGACAGAGACCAAGGGGCCAAAAGGAGAGGTTAGAGCAGAGACATTTGTTATTTGAAAGAAAAGAGAACATCCCCTCATCCCACAAATAAAAAGTTCAGTTAGTACTGAGTGAGTCTGGCAGGAGAAGGGCTGGCACAGGAAGATAAAAACGAAAGTTTTATGTGGAGAACATTTTTTTCCAGGCGAAAGTTAATGCTGTGAAGATGTCCGTGAAAAGAAAGGGAGCACAAAGAAAACTAGCTCTATGAAGTACTGATGAGTCTGAATTGTACGTGAGCCAATTATTTATTTCTTTGTGTGCCACTAACCATGCATGACAGATATAAAATAGAAATCCATGAGGATTTTAAAAGTGGGGACGTGGGACTTTGGGTGAGGGGGAGAGATAAGAAGCTAATTATTTGAATAGTGTTTTTGCGGTCAGCTCAACAGCTCGTGATCAAGAATAAGAGCGAAGGGGTGGGAGGAGGATGAGAAGACTGTTCGGCCTCTTTTTCATTTGGGCTTGGAGGGAAGTCTGGTAGAATTAGCAGGGACGGTGATCTGAAAGCACAGGGGGCCTGGACGTATCCAGGGCACATACACATTAAAACTCTCCCTCCCCTTCACACATTACTGCCCAACTGACTTACTTAGAAGACAAAAGAAGATTATACAACGAAAACGAATGTACACTATATAAGACTGTTGAAATGCAGACTAATATGGGAATAATTTAGGATAATATTAAATTAGAATAATTTAATATAAAATATAAACCAATTTTATTTTTTACTTTATTAACTTGTCTTGGCCTAGTAAAAATATATCAAATCTATGTTCAAATACATCATATACATTTTTTTATATTTTAAAAATAGTTTATGACATTGACAAATAGCTTTTTTCTTGCTTTAAGCATAACACTTACAAAATTGATAAACAAATATAACAAATTAAAAAGAGTCTTGTTTTAAGGATGTTTGAAAATATTACTCAATTTGTAATGAAATAAATTGTATACAATATATTTTTTTTACATTGTAACAAAAATGATTGACTTGTTTTTGTTTAATTACCGATATGCTTTGAGTGATCTCAGACTATTACATAATGTATTACTAAACATTTAAATTAAAAGAGATGTTTTGTCTGTTATCTTCAAAACGACGAAGTGAATTAGAGGCGATTATATAAAGGGATAACAAAATCTTTCAAGAACGCTTTTAATTTCACTTCACATTTACTTCAAATCTTATTTCTCTAACACATCAATATATTAATCTTTTACTCCAAAATATTGACTTCCAACACCCAAGTGATATGTTGAGAGCTGTAACAGAGAATGGTGAAAGAACAAGAACAAAAGGGTTTAAGATGATCCCATGTGGCAACATGAATTCCCCGTGACCTGGTGCATGAAAGGCAAATCGCACATTTCTTAACGATACAAAATGAAAACAGCTAAAATGAAAATGTTGCTTTCAGAAGTGACAGGAAGCAAATCTAGAGGGATAAATCAGTGCCTGTTGAATACACTGACAATCTTTGGTGGGTGGTTTACCATAGTGTTTGATATAGAACATTCTTAATAGGCACAGAACGCCCTCTCAGAACGATCGCCCACCAACACACAGACACTCCTGGAGGATCCAGATAAACGCATCTGTGAACCCTCTCACTGAATCCAGTTATTGTTTGTGAGCAGCAACACTGTGTCATGTATGAAGGCAATGGTAAGTGAAAGGAGATCCTCCCACACGGCCTCCATCAACAGAGCTTAAAAAATATTCTGATGAACGTGAGTGAATGTTGCTGTACAGTCCCCAGTTATCTCCAGGCAGATTGTGCATATAGTCAGAAAGACATGGGTTGCCCCACTGGCATTTTAAGGGTGTCATCTCCAGGGCACATACTGCTTTTAAACCTGAGAGACCCAAGCAGCTCAAATCTCTGCTTAGTCTTAAGGGAGATGCTTTTCCACAAATTAACCCATGGAGATGCTTAAATGCCACTAGGGTGATGTCTACACAAAAACAGCCATCGGCTATCTAGAATGTTCACTAATAATGCAGTTGTCAGATCAAAAATACCAATAACCCACACATTTAAACAGTAAGCTACCACATTTTCTCCAAACAACATCTAAAGTGGCAGAGTAGTGTATAAGTCACTGCTGTTGTATTTAAGCCATTTCTACTCTCTCCTGGGACACCTGCTGGAAGAGACAGGAAGGAGAGAAGAAGCAAAGAGCAGCTTACCTGAGTCTGGATGCGGTTGAGTCCTCTGAACCATAGGATCTGTCCCTTGCGCATCTCCATCTCAGCATGGTCAATTTCATCCGAACCTCCGGTTAGCACCTGCTCAGCGATGTCCTCTTTGGTGGTGCCATGGCCAGCCTCTTTCAGGAACTTGAGGCGGTGTGTGGGGACGGCAGAGATGAACTGGAGGATGAGAAGAGAGGGGGAAAATGGGGGGTCAAGTGATGGCAACTGCAGCTCATCAAACAGTCATTAGCACAGCGGTTGAGATTTTAAATGGCTTTAAATGGAACAGGATGCGGGGAATGTGGTGAATAAATGCAAAGATTTTATGAATCATTATGGCATTTGACCGCAAGTTCTTTATACATGACATTTTTGAGTACAAACAACACAGAACATGAAGCTTTTTTGATTAACCATCAAAATGTTCCCCAATTTTGAGATTAAACTATTTACCAATAGAATAATACTAATATACTTCTGTTCAAAGGTTTGGTGCCATTTGTGGTTAGTAAACTTTTATTCAGCAAGGATTCATGAAACTGATCAAGTTAGTAAATACTTACATTGGTACAAAATATTTGTATTTCAAATGCTTTTATTTTGAACTTTCTATTAATGAATTTATCCTGTAACTAAAATGTATCACTGTTTCCACAAAAATATTAAGCAGAAAAATGATTGTACAACATTGATAAATGTCTCTTAAGCACCAAATCAGCACAGTAGAATGATTTCTGAAAGATCATGGGACACTGAAGACTAGATCAATGGCTGCTGATAATTCAGCTTTACCATCACAGGAATAAATTATATTTTTAAATATATTAAAGTGCCCCTATTATGGTTTATGAAAGGTTCATATTTTGGTTTTGGGAGGGCCCAATAATAAGAGAGAGAGAAATGCGCGCGGAGAGCTAACGCCGTGGAGTATTGCGTTTAAACGGTGTCAAATCTCGCGCAGCGCAGCTATGAGCTATGAGCGCAAGCGCACAGAACAGTATCCGCGTGCTAAAATGCGCTCTCGCGAGAACGGCGCTGAGTAGTGCTCGCTCGACCCCCTCTACGCTCTCTCAACTGCTCAACCGGTGCTCGCTCGTCAAAAAAATAGGTATGAAACATGAAACATAAGGAATAGTCCAGTCATTTCAATAATTGAGAATCAATTTAGAATTCTATAAATCTGTTTTTGACCATTATTCATATCACACATTTAAGCCGATCTTTTAAAAATACCACCAATTATTACAATAAATGTTGACCCATTTAGCATTCTAATAATGTGTCTGGTGAGGCGACGTGCTTCTCAACGACGTAATCACGTGTCTGTAGAGGCGATGTAACCTTCTCACACGTAAAAGTACTCGACTGTCAACTTCGGCAGGTAATCCTGTCAGATTCCATCCCCCATAATTCTGTGTGCTTGCGGTGCAGAAATGCTCCCTCGCGAGGATGGTTTTCCCCACACCGATACTGTTCTGTGTGCTCATAGCATGTGCGCACATCTTGTTTTTATGTGCGCGAGATTTGACACTATTTAAATACCATAAGGGAGTTTCAAGTTTTCCCAGGTCTGTGTGCACAACAAGTGGGCGGGCACAAATATGCTAATGTTTTACTTTGACGTCACCTTGAAACAGCTAAAGATTTGTTTTAAAAATGACTCATTTTCATGACTCTGAGTCGACTCTTTCTTTTGAAAGACAATAACTTTACACACGGTGCACTTTTAGATTTCAAACTTTGCAGGATGTTTTCATTCGCTTAGAGCTGTGTTACACACTGCATGAAAGGTAATTTTCAAAAATCCATAATAGGGGCACTTTAACATAGGAAATGTTAAATAATTTTTTTTATAATATTTCCAAATTTTACTGTTTTTATTGTATTTTTGATCAATCATATCTTTAAGATAATTCATTTGGTTGTAAAGCGGATGTCCCGATTCGATTGCGATTTGCAAGCTCTCGATTCGATTTGATTCTTGATTTGATTCTCAATTTTTGGATTGTATTCAATGAATATAGTTCTAATATGAATACTATTGATATTTCTAAAATAATTAACAGTAAACATTAGTTTATAAATGGTGAATTAATAAAAATGAATTAAGAGCCACAGGCCTGTAGTTTAAACCTATTATTTTCATTTTTTGTATAGGGTCCTTTTTATATAAATAATAGGGCTCTATAAAATGTTTTTCTTAATTTTTCTGTTAATAAGATGAAGGCATAAAACATTAATTTATTTAATATTATTTAAATGAAAATTAAACCCTTTATTTTTTTGGCAAACAAAGTGCTGCACAATAGATGTTTACTGTTAAAATAAAAGTAGTAGTAGTAGTAACATTGTTGTTACTTTGAGTCTCAAGACTGCTAAACAGTAATATAATTCTGATACAGTTTCTTTAGGTTAAAACAAACTTTTATTTTGACGGATTGCAGCTGAACTTGCAGCTGCTGTGTATGTGATATCATATATCATATCATTGATATGATAGTAGTTTTCTCAAATTAAGTTGTAATTTAAATTCATTAAATTTTAAAGCAACAGTTTCAAAAGGGAATTCCCAATACAGATACACACACATGCCAGTCTCTACCACCTATAGTAGCTCTAAAATAATTATTAAGTTATTTCTGCACAATCCCCTCAGTTGATTTGATATTTGATACGCTGTTTGATATGAGACATCACTGAGACAACTTAATACGTAGTGGATAGAATGCACGCTGCTTTGCCATGTTTAAGTTCCCAGCATCTGGTTTGAAAGGCTGCAAGTGTGTACACGCACAAACAAATTCTTGCATGCACAAACACCAGCTGAGAAACCCAGTAGGAAATGGCTTATGTGTGATGCAACTGCCAGAAGGAGCAGACGGCTTGCAGCTCTAAAGGCTTTATCCGTACTTGATAACTTCCCCGGCCTTTTGATGACCTAACAGGATGCATCAGTCCTGCATACAGAGTTTTAAATGTACCGTAAGCATGGATGTATGGAGGCAGAGGACCGACATTGTGCTGCCGGGTTGATGATAAAGCTCACAGCTCTCTGCTCTTTTTCTGAGCTGAACTTTGAGATGGAGGTAACTGCACTCTGGAATTGTGTCTGCCAGCCTCCCTCGTTCCCTCCCACAGGTTTGAAATTGTACACAGCTTCACCTCCCCTCCTCCTGCCCTCCCAGTGGGATTGAAGAGAGAACTAACGATGTTCCACATCACCCACGCATGTGCATTCTGCCATTATGTTTTCATTATTTCACCACTTCGAAGCTTGTGGATCTCTCACTTTGTCATTTGTAAATGCGCTCATCTAACTAACTCACTGTTTTGCTCTGTTTTTTTACTGACTAGTGAGGAACAACGACATACTGTAAGCATTTGCCTTACCTGGCCCCAGAGCAGCTCACCAACTCCTATGAAGACACACCAGAGCCACTGATCGATGGTGAGGGCTGTGCAAGAGAATGGCTTCCCTCCAAACTGCACTATGATTATCTGTAACAAGGTGTATTCCATTAGTCCAGCTATACTGCAGTAAAGCAATACAGTAAACCACGATAGACTGAGTTACAGCAATTTCAACATGGTTAAGGGGTGTTGTTTGGATTACTTTAAAAACAGTGTAGTAGTAGCGAAAATAGCTGCAAAGTATGGCCTCAGGTGTATTATTACTTGTATAACTACTTTTAAATGTATAATTATAATTCTTAATAAAAAAAATAGGGTTTTCCACAAATAGGGTTTTCTACGTATGTATCTATGTGAATCATTGCCGTTTGTAACTGCTTTAGCCCCAATTGATTTGTTAGGTTATTTCAAGTAAGGTTTTGGACTTTAATCCCTGCTTTTCCTTGGGTCTCCTTCCTTACCCGGAATTTATACTGTAGGGATGGTCATTTAATGAAACTCAAATGTAAATATTGTAATATTTTGAGGTACTGGATTTTTTATTTACATGAGCTGTATGCTCTAATCATCAACATTATTATTCATTTTTTTTATGTTTTACTTTATATGTAATGCATCTAGAATATATGAAAGTCAACTTTTTCATGATAATCATATTTTTTTAGATGCACCTGTATAGTCATATATTTCATAAAGACATTGTGAGAGATGATTGATAATTTTATGTAGTGTACATTTCTACGTTTAATTTAATTAAGTTTTATACCTGCAGGACAAAGGTTCCCAGAACAACGCTGCAGAAGATGGGGTTCCTGTAAATTCCCTCAAACACGTTCCTCTCTCCGTGGATCTTGCGGGCATTAATCTCATTGAAAAGCTGCATCATTACGAAGACATTGAAGATTATGGTGTAGTGTTCAGATGGCGGGGAATGCAGAGGAGTGTTGCGGCCATTATCAATGTTGAAGATCTTCTCACCTTTGGGCACAGAAAAAAGTTTTCCGTAAATAAGTGTTGTGAAAGTTTTATATCCATTTAAAAAATAATAGTATTGCAAGTCAGGAGGAACACTGATCTCAATAATTACATGATACTGTTAATTAAAAAAATTACAGTCAAGTGTAGTGTCCATTGAGACATTCAGAGTATTCAAACTCTTCTGAATAGGGCTTTCAGAGCAGCTGTTCTTTAACCCAGCACTGTAAACTTGTGATAAACTTGTCTAATCGGTTGGCAGCAGTACAACATGGGAACGTTTACAGCGAACTCTCCTGAAGCCGTGTGACATGTTTTAGGCCTTCAGGTAATATGTGATGTGATATATTGCACTGTAGTGAGCAAAGAACGGTTTAAAAATAGGATTTACAGATATTCTGCCTATTACTGGCAAGTTTTCACTTTGACATTTTGAGTTGGGATGGAGACCTTTAACTCCTAAAATGGGAAAAAATTCCAGAAAACAAGACAAGATAGCTTTTATAATAGCAAGGGCAACAGTTAACAGAGTCTACCCAAGTTGCAATAATGGTTTTAAATTTTAACTTCTAGATTCACAAAAACTCAAATGTAAATTGTATTAAAAATAATACATATAAACGTCATGTTAAGAGATGACATGCAAAGAGACAAATACTCCGATCCATTGAGATTTGAGACGAGCCTTTCACAATAGGTTTTTGAAGGTTTTCCTAAAATATCCAATACTGACATTTCATGGTATAACTTATGGGTGCTTGAGGCAAATTATAATGCTTTGAATATTGCAAATATAAATGCTAGTTCCTAAGCAACCATACATTCCAAACATAAAATTGAATTAGCCACAGTCCCTTCCCGCATGCAAAGCTTGATGAGTTTTCACTATAGTTCAAAGTGCAATAAAAACTAAATAATAATAATAATAATAATAATAATAATATTATTATTATTGAACCAAATTTATTTGGACTTCATTATGAATGCCTCTTACCAGCAAAAAAAGAAAGCCTCTTACCAGCAAAGAGAAGAGTAAATGTGATGACAAGTTGGTAAATAGCATGACCCAAGATGTTCTTCATCATAGTTCTGGAAATGAGTGGCTTGTTGCGTCCGTAAGGTCTCCTAAGCAGGAGCGATTCTGTTGGGGGTTCCGTTGCCAAAGCCAAAGAAGCCAGTGTGTCCATAATCAGATTTACCCACAACATCTGAACAGCTTTAAGTGGAGAGTCCTGCAGACAAAACAAACTGAAGTGAGACTCCACAGAAAGGACATTACTACAGTATTGTCATATGTAATGTAGTTAGGCAGGGCCCCATATTAGCCAAAGCCTGGCACCAGTACTAAATGGCCTCAGAATGTTTCTGTAAATATAAAACACTTGGCTTGTAGAGTTCTGTTATTATGGCACAATATGATGAATTGTCTCCCACAATGCCATGCTTAACCACCAAATAATCTTGTGTTTATACTTCTGAAACCCAGCAATTTATTTTCGTCTTCTGTAGTAGACTATATATGCTACTTTTAAAGTCATGATATTTATGTTAAAGAGGACATTTTTTTTAAGACATAACCTTTTTGGTGACTTGGCTAGGACAACTTCCTCTCATTAGTTTTTTTTTTAACTGTCTGAATTATATAGTATGTTTTAATGAAAAAAACTTTTTGTCTTAATATCTAAGGAAAGAAAACAATTACATCTATTTACAAGTACTTATATTTGCAGCACTTCTTTAACCTGTAGCCAGAGTTTTTGCATTTTATGAATGACCTGATGTGCACTACATAGGACAAAATAAGAGTGTGAAATATAAAAATTGTCCACATATGAAAATTATTATTCGATATTCTCCCCTCAAGATTCATGTTTCTTGTATCAAAACACTAAATTACATAACAACATAAATCTGCTAGGTCCCAGGAAGTGAAGTCAAATCATGTAAATGTACCTGTGTGATGCAGGCTCCAGTGAAAGCAACAATCACAGCCACCACATTGACAGTCAATTGAAACTGCAGAAACTTGGAGATACTGTCGTAGACATTACGCCCCCACATCACAGCTTTGACAATGCTGGAGAAGTTGTCATCGGTAAGAATGATGTCAGAGGCCTCCTTTGCAACATCTGTGCCTGCAATACCCTTTAATACAAAGAAAGCAACTGCTTTTTAGAATACCTGCATAAATATCAGAGCAGTCTACTTCATGAATAACTGCAGATGCAGGTTCATTCTTGGGAAATGGAACGGCTCTCGTTAAAATGAAAGTTGAAAGCGAAAAACTAACAAATCAAAATAATTTTAATTAGGTCTTTTCTTGGCTTAGGATGTGTTTTAAATAAAGACATTTGAGCTGAATGAATTTTTGGAGAAACGACCAAAGTGGTAGTAATAAGGGCGCAAACAACACAGTAAATTGAAACAGCACATTAAATTGCTTCAGGGTGTATATTTCTGAAACAATTTACTATGCCTGCCCTCATCCTAACCTAATGTCCTTCAGTCTGCAGTTAGCACACTTGCACCAACTACTGCTTTTGAAACGCACCCTTAGACTTAGATGAAATATAAAGTGCTTAAGTGAGAAATATGAATGGTCTGTCTATAATTTACTGCATATAAAATGCATCTGCAACAAGCAGAGGTCAAACCGCTTATCAGCTAGTACAGCATGTTGCTATGATGCCCTGAGGCATTCTGGCTTGGTGCAGAGTAAGAGATACTGGGCAGGGATTAGGACACAACCTCTGCGGTTATTAAAGCAAATTTATGCTACACTATATCATTGGCTGCCAAAACCTCATCAAACAATCCAGACAATCATCCGGCAAGTCTCTCCCACAATAAAAAGACAAAACAGCCATTTTAATAGTAAAACCAAGTGGTCTAAAACAGACAATCAAAAATGTAGAGTATATGCTCAATTGACTTAGATAAAAACAGCATTTGTAAGAAAAACATCAGTGGTATGATTATAGGGGGTAGCAAATAGCATACCATAGCAAAGCCAACATCTGCTTTTTTAAGGGCAGGACCGTCGTTAGTGCCATCTCCAGTCACAGCCACCACCTGTCTGGTTTCTCCAACTGTGCTATCAATGATGCCTAAAAGACAACAACACAGGAAGTGCCTCAGGGTAAACCAAAAGAGAAGTGACACAATAATGAGAGAAGACACCAGTTCCCCTCCAGTGGGGTTTCAAACACTTTGTTTAATAATTTTAGCTTAAATAGTGATGCTATCAGTGAAAGAGTGGACTAGAAGCTCATCCAACCATTGGTAAAGATCTTACCTTTAACCAGAGTGTGTTTGTCTGTTGGGGAGGAACGAGCCAGAACACGCAATTTGGGCCAAACCTTGTCAAGACGCTCTTGTTCAACCTAAAGATAAAGGCAATGCTGAAATAAGCACTTTCCATTTTGACGTAGACATCTGCAGATCCAGCTCTGTAGCTCTTTACCTCTCCTTTGTCATTCCGAATCTGCTGGTTGAAGTCTTTGCCCTCCAGGCAGATAAAGTCCTCTCCAGGCTGCAGGATTCCACATTTGGTGGCAATGGCACGGGCTGTGTTGATATTGTCTCCGGTGACCATACGGACAGTGATGCCTGCTCGCTGACATTTAGAAATAGCATCAGGAACCTGCACACAGGAAGGATAGAAGGACCATTATTTGGCTTTCTACAAAGCATGTTGAGCAGCCTAATAACCACTACCATATCTTTATCCACTCCGGTGTTAAATCTGGGGATAAATAGATTTGATAAATGGAAAAACAAATAAATAAGTAAATAAATTACAGATCAATGCAAAAGAGTCTGGATAGAATTGAATCAAGCTATGTTAGAAAATCCATACCAGAGGATTTAGCAATTACTTAATGGCAAAATATATGATAAATAAACAATTAATAATGTAATTCTCCCATGTTTTAGTCAGGTAAGGAAACAAACTCACACAAAAACAACTTTGTAAAACAACAACAATGTTTTTTTTTGTATAATGGTCACTAAAAATGATTATATTAAAGGATTACTCCACCCCAAAATGAAAATTGTGTCATTAATGACTTACCCCCATGTCGTTCCAAACCCATAAAAGCTTTGTTCGTTTTGGAACACAATTTAAGATATTTTGGATGAAAACCGGGAGGCTTGTGACTGTCCCATTTACTGCCAAGTAAATTACAATGTCAAGGCCCAGAAAAGTATGAATAGCATTGCCAGGATGACTTTATTCAACAATTAGTCTCCTCTGCATCAGCGTAGCGGCATTTTGGGGAATATCCGCTGGAGGCAAACTGCACACAGCCTTTTATACTTTTCTGGGCCTTGACAGTGTCTTTGGCAGTCAATGGGACAGTCCACAAGCATCCCAGTTTTAATCCAAAATATCTTAAATTGTGTTCCGAAGACAAACAAAGCATTTACAGGTTTGGAATGACATGGGGGTAAGTGATTAATGTGATTCATATTGGGGTGGAGTAACCCTTTACTGTTTTCTGGACTATGTACAGTAGTGACGTGACATGACGTATGCCCAAGTATGGTAACCCATACTCGGAATTTGTGCTCTGCAATTAACCCATCCTAAGTGCGCACACACACACCATGAACACATTTATGCTGCGGCACCTGGGGAGCAGTTGGGGGTTCGGTGCCTTGCTCAAGGGCACCTCAGTCATGGTATTGAGGGAGAGAGCGCTGTACATTCACTCCCCCCAATGACAATTCCTGCCGAACCGAGACTCGAACTCACAACCTTTCGATTACGAGTCCGACTCTCTACCATTAGGCCACAACTTCCCCCTTGTAAAATGATGTGTTGACTATACCATCTTTGTTTTAATTTTTTTTTACTTCATCTTAACCGGGTGCATGAAAAATAAAAATCATGACTAACGTAGTCAGATTCATTAAAAAAAGTTTTTTGAGCGGATTCTTGAAGTGAATATTTTAAAGTTGCTTATTAAATTAATAGCTCACTCATTGACACAACATCTGACAACGTCACATAAAAAAACAGTAATGAATCATATTTAATAAGTGTTATTATATACTAATAAGCAAGACTAATTTCTCTCTCAGTGTCCTTGCTGGCCTCAGATCAGTGAGAGATGAGGACATTGCATTCGCTCTTGGTGTGGCATCCTATCAGCTCGTGGTGTGTGTTATGCGGTAAGGGATACCGAAACGACTTGCCACATGAAGGGGCTGGATCCAGAGGTTTTGTGTGTGTGTGTGTGTGTATGCTGGAGTCCCATGTAATTATCCACACTCAGTCTTGTGATAAATCACACCATACCCGTAATTAGAACCAATAAGCTCATTTATTTATAGATAATTAAAAACCTCCCAGTGTTTCCATGGATAGAGATGCTTCCCAAGTGATGCATGTAAATAACATGTTGTATGATTTAGAGAAACTTGTGAGCATAAAAAAATGAACCTTGTCTTGCCTGCGACATCAGAAATAAAACATTCAAGCCCATCTTATTATCGCTACATGGCTCCATAATTTCATTTCAAAGCTGTAAATGGGCTAGTGTCACTGTCATGCCTTAACATAATATTGCCCTCATCATCAACTAAAATCATAAGACACAAGTTTTTTTATTAGCTCAAAGTGAGCTTACTGTTAGAGAAGCAACTATGAAAGTCAGATAGACTCTAGAATTTAGGACTATAAATATAATCTTTATAAATATAATATTTACGATCACAACAACTGGAAAACACGCACATTCAGTAAGGATATTTCCTTGACCTTTTTTGTTAACTTTCATGACTATGACTTTTTCATGGTAAATTTCCTAAAAATCCCAGGCTAAAATTTACCGGCTATTCTTTTTGTTCTCCTTGATCCGATCCTAATGATGCTAAGCTGACATGCTTAACAGATAAAAATAACCATATAGTTGTGGACATATAGAAAGGATGATTTTTAAATCACACAGTAGATAGGAACAGAGATCAAATGGATCATACCACTCAAAAAAGCCTGCAGGAATCATTTTAACCTACATATCAGTCATGCGTTCCATTATAGAATTATATGTGCCACCTAATTTGAGAGAAGCTGATGTAAATTCTGCACTGATCCAATAATCAAAACTAGCACAGTCGTACTTATTTTACCAACTTTAGTGAATTTAGGTCAGTTTGTCCCTCCACCAATGAGGCTATTCCTGTCCACACTTTCACATAGTGATTGACACACTGCAAATAATCCATCATCATCACATGATAATCACAGTCAATACAATTTAATAACATGAAATGTGGTGGGTTGCCCCAGTCATGACAAGCCGCCCCTAATGCTTGTCATGTCTCATTATGAACGGAGGCCTGAAGTATATAAATCTCCAGCCCATGTGAAGCATGTAATTTCTGCACTACGGACAAGTGCAACACTATTAGGCAAGAGAAAACTGGACAATTTTGCTCACCTCAGGACGAACAGGGTCTTCAATGCCAACAACACAGATGCAGGTCAGGTCATTCAAAATTTCAGCTTCATTGTCCCAGTCTGGCTCTGTTGTGAAGTCCCTCATGGCTATGCAAATTGTCCTTAACCCGTCACAGGCCATTGGCTCAATCACTTTCCGCACCATCTCATCCCGATCTTTGGCCTTGAAGACACGTGGCTGGCCCGAAACATCAAGGACATGGGAACACCTGACAGAAAATAGATTTAATAATCACTCCAAATTACAGTTACTACATTCTGCTTTACATGAGGAAGAAAGGAAAAAACAGGGGATACATTTTTGGGACTGAACGTTATAGCATGTTTTTCACTATATCTGCTTTATCTCTAAACAAAGTTTAAGTAAAATGTTATTTCTTATGATATGACCCCTTTAAGAGCTTGATAATGAATTGAGCATACTTGCGCAGGACAATCTCAGAGGCGCCCTTGCTGTACATTCGGAACCCGGGACCACTGGTGTTCTTTAGTACGGTACTCATGCTCTTCCGAGAGGAATTGAATGTGTAAACCTTATACAGTTTTTCCTCAGGAACTTCATCTCTAATAGGCTGATAGTCTCTCTTCAGGTTCAACACCAGACCAAGAAGGGCACATTCGGTCTTATTACCCACATGCCTTGGCAGACCTCCCTCCTTCTCTGGAGGCTATGGGAAAGAAAGATAGATCGTAAATAACAGGTAAAAAAAAAGTAAATAAAATTATACAGTAGAATGGAAATTTCAAATTACATTTGAAATATGGATATTTTTCTTACAATTACGCATGTAATTGCAATAATAGGCCTTTATTTATCCCCGGAACCGTGTGAGGCACGTTTCTTTATTTTACGTGTTTTGGACTGAGCCAGGACCATTTTTAATATAACTCCGATTGTATTCGACTAAAAGAAGAAAGTTATACACCTAGGATGCCTTTAGTGTGTGTAAACAAAATGATAATTTTCATTTTTGGGTCAACTAACCCTTCAGCTAAAGGAAATGTCTTATGCGAATGACTCAGTCATTTTGTGCTGTCTGCTCTTGGTAAGTGTGTTTTGGCCGGGGCTGACTGTGGACTTCTAATTTGACAACCTACAGGTGCATCTCAATGAATTAGAATGTTGTGGAAAAGTTCAGTAATTCAACTCAAATTGTGAAACTTGTGTATTAAATAAATTAAATGCACACAGACTGAAGTAGTTTAAGTCTTTGGTTGTTTTTATTGTGATGATTTTGGCTCACATTCAACAAATACCCACCAATTCAATATCTCAACAAATTAGAATATGGCGACATGCCAATCAGCTAATCAACTCAAAACACCTGCAAAGGTTTCCTGAGCCTTCAAAATGGTCTCTCAGTTTAGTTCACTAGGCTACACAATCATGGGGAAGACTTTTGATCTGACAGTTGTCCAGAAGATAATAATTGATACTAGGGGTGTAGCGATTCACTCGTTTTCTCGATTGTGCTTAACTGGCCAGCAAACTCACCGGACCTGAACCCCATAGAGAATCTATGGAGTATTGTTAAGAGGAAAATGAGAAACAAGAGACCAAAAAATGCAGATGAGCTGAAGGCCACTGTCAAAGAAACCTGGGCTTCCATACCACCTCAGCAGTGCCACAAACTGATCACCTCCATGCCACGCCAAATTGAGGCAGTAATTAAAGCAAAAGGAGCCCCTACCAAGTATTGAGTACATATACAGTAAATGAACATACTTTCCAGAAGGCCAACAATTCACTAAAAATGTTTTATTTTGTTGGTCTTATGAAGTATTCTAATTTGTTGAGATAGTGAATTGGTTGTTTTTTTGTTAAATGTGAGCCAAAATCATCACAACTAAAAGAACCAAAGACTTAAACTAATTCAGTCTGTGTGCATTTAATATATTTAATACACAAGTTTCACAATTTGAGTTTAATTACTGAAATAAATGAACTTTTCCACGACATTCTAATTTATTGAGATGCACCTGTATAATTAATAAAAAAACCGAAACCAAAACAGATATTTTATTCATCTGTATCTCATTTGCGTATGGCTAATTCTTACCAGGATCTTGGTAGTGTAGGCTGAGTTTATGGAAATGCTGTTCACCAGTAGCTCCAGAGTCTCTGAATGAATGGCATCTGGTTCAGGAATGATTTTATAGTGTGTGTCACCTAAGTAAGCCTGCACCACCGTCATGCGATTCATAGTCAGCGTTCCAGTTTTGTCAGAGCAGATGGCTGTGGCATTACCCATGGTCTCACAGGCATCCAGGTGCCTCACCAGGTTGTTGTCTTTCATCATTTTCTGTTGAGGAAAACAGGAATTAATGTGGTTATACTTGGGGAAAGGAGTGTGGTTTAGCCCTAAAACATAGATTAACACAAATGTAAAGAATCAAGCAACATTTACTGACTTATATCCACCTGAACACCCTCAAGACATCAACCAATTACAGATTTGTGTAGGCAAACTAACCCAGAGGCTCTCACCTTGACGGAATAAGCCAGAGAGATAGTGACAGCAAGAGGCAGTCCCTCAGGCACGGCTACCACCAGCACGGTCACACCAATAATGAAAAACTTCACAAAGTATTGAATGTAGATTGGAGTGCACTCTGCTGTCCACTCACGGCCCTGGACGCCAAATGTATCAATGACAAAGAACAGGATGAGGATGATGACGGTCAACGCAGACATGATGAGACCTGCCGGAGGAGAATGGGTTTCAAAACCAGTATGGCACAGAGGGAAACAAAGCCTCCTGACTTGAGTTTATAACAGCAACAGCTGTGGCCTGATGTGCTCCGTCTGAATGTTATTTGATTGGGTAACTGCAGGAAGTAGGATAATTAGGTGGAACACAGCCCAAAGGGACAAGCCTGTTTCCATACTGGGTGACACGGTTTCTTTAAGCAGTAAGTACAACAAAACTTGGGAACCAAATGAACTCATTTACAAAAATGACGTCTGAAGAAATTCATGTGCTTTTGAACACATGGCTAATTAGTATAAATATTGTGCTTTAAAGCTGCACTTTGTTTGCTATGGCAAATATGGCAGTCATCTTAAAGTCATCTGATGTAGATACAGATAATTGAATACATTTTTTCCAAAGTTCTCTTGATTTCTCCGTAAAAAAAAAAATGCTTAATTGCAACTTTAAACTAAATACATAAAATAGAGATATGATGTACACACATTTTTAAATGTTGATATCTTAGAGCCTTTTAAATCATATTAAATAGCACATGTGTTAGGAGGAATCATTTCAGCCTAACGGCTGTCAAGTAGATTCAATATGTGAATCAATCAGTGTAAAATGTAAATCAGTTTTAGAAAGAACAAAATCACAAGATATAAAATCTACCAACTCTAACATTGTTTTTGATACTTAGGTTTAAATAAACAAAACATCAACAACAAAATTAAAGCATAATTAGAAAGAAAAAAAACTGTGGTAAAAATAATATTTAACCATTTTAAGAGATGTTATATGGTATAAAAATGTATCGGACACTCTTGATGCTCAGCTGTGTGGTTTTCTAACCTGCTTTTCCAATCTGGACAGCTAGCCTGGTCAGCTTGCCCTGCAGGACCGACTTTTCTTTCTTGTTGACATTGACCTTCTTTTTCTCCTTTTCTTCTTTCTCCTCCTTCTCCTCTGACTCCGCACTTTCCTCGCTCTTCAGCGGTTGGATCTCCAGAGCAATGCCATCCTGGGTCTTAGCTGTGGAGGTTGATTTTTAAGGAGATGTTATGGGAACAAGGGAGGAACATGCCAAAAAAGGATGAAGGGAGATGAGAGGCAGGGGGAATGGGGAAAAGGGAAGAGGGGAGAGAATGGGCAGTTCAGTAACAGTTAGAGGGCAAGTATACAGTGGGTTCCTAGATAATTATTCAGAAGAACCATATCAGAAGCACTTGTTTAATGTTAGTTAACTTTGCTTGAGTGAATCTGGGCTGGTAAAGAGAAAACTCTAAATTCACAGAGCCATTCCCCTGCAGGTAATGGGGGCACGGTGAATTGAGTAGGACCCAAGCAGCACGCAAGACGTTTCCATCGACACTGAATAACGAGCTACTCATTTATAATACCATTATAAATATAAGATAAAATATTGCGTGTGTAAACCTAAAATAATATTCACGGTAAACCCATAATTTTTTTTATATATATATATATAAATTCTCTTTAAATGGCAAATTAAAATATTTTCTCTATTTTATTAGCTTTTCTCTTTTCTCTATTTGATTAATTGAAATTAAATTTGCCTTTTATTTATCTTATGGTTACTTTACTGTGCCATCATGGCTCCTCTGGAGGCTGCATCTGTTGACGTTCAAATCCCTTTACAACAACTTACTGGACTTGTGCAATATTGTACTACAATTAACTGCACCAAACTGGAATAAGGCAAAAGGGATCTATACATTTATCGAAAAGAGACATTAATAAAGCAAACCAGCTGCTAGTTAAAGAAAATTGTTGGGAACTTAGTTTTAATTCAATCATGCTACCTGCAGGGATAAAATTACATATATTACCCAATTTCCCACTGAAATAGAAACATAATGAGTCGAAGATCCAATTCAGCCACTTTGCTGTGGATAGACATTGATCCCTCACCCCCAATTCCTATTAAGTCTCCATTTTAAAAGATAAAAAGAGGCCAAGTCATTTTCATTTTGCAGTTAGCCTATGTATCATCTCAAACATGCTGTGCAACAGGCAGAAACTCTGTAGTAGTGGAGTTTGAGAAACACTCCATAAGCCTACCTGACCACCAGTCACAACAAACAACTGACCAGAACTGACAGAGCGGACCATGAATCGGGGATTGATGAACGGACTGACTGACTGTCTGACTGACAACACGAACAGAGGCACGCACAACAAACAAAAGAGTGATTTACAATCAACTTAAAAACAGATAAACGGTCCAAACAGCCAGAGATACAACCACCACGAGAAAAACAAGGACCAAGAGGAAGACGAAAAAGATCAGAGAGATTCTGGTTTATTTTTCCGCTCCCAAAAGAGAGAGTGTTGTACCAGAGAAAGAGGGTAAAGGAGAAAGGTCAAATTTTGACCAAGAGAAGAGTGTACAAGACAGCATGAAGTCCTGAGCCACACCCTAAAAAGAAGCAACAGTGAGAAAAACAAAGAGCTAAAGTAAAGAAACGGACAAAAACAACAATCCACAGCCGGTCCATTTTGCAAGGGTGCAACTCCCACATAAGCCACGCCCCTAAGCATTACATTCAAATCATAAACCATCTACTAAGCTGGGAACACATTGTACTGGGCATTGTGCATCTGTACAAAAGCTCATGGATGCATATAAACAATCAGTCAACATGAGACTTATTCTCATTCTCATCTGGTCATAACACACTGTTCTTGCTATGCACTTCAGAGTGCAAAAAGTATATATATTTTTTTTAAAGGGTTGGACTTAAAGGCAGGGTAAGCAATTTCTGGAAGCCAATGTTGACATTAGAAATACCCAAAACAAACACGCCCCTACCCCAAAAGGGTCTCGCCCCTATTTTGATAGATCCACCCAACATATACGTAGCCTACGCAACCAAGGCAATGATTAGTTCTGTGGAATGTAAGGATTTTTTCCACCGAAATTACCTGGAAAAATATGTCCCAGGAACTTTTTTTCCCCATACCCATTGCTGTCTGTGTTTCCATCGCAGTCTAAGTACCGAGAAGATTAGACAAATAGTCTAGTGACTTAACGTTAGGTCTGCGCGTGTTTCTCAATACCAAGTAAGCAAATTTCGGACTTGCATCCTCGGTAGTTCGGACTTCACGAGTTAGACTCGGGAGTGTGAGCTCCCGCGGACGGAACGCAAGTCTTGTAATTCTGCAAACATGACATCAGTCAGCTCGCCTCGGCTACTGTAATCTTCCTCACTGTATTTACAGACTAAATATATCAAACACCACTGCCTCTTTTTGTTTTCATTTCTAAATATTAATAGCCACAGAAATGTAGTTCAGGGAACATACATACATTACAATAAATGACATATATCAAACATTGCCTGTTTTCATTTTAACATATCAATAGAACAGTAGAATAAAGACCAAAGATTACCCGTTAGATTTACCCAAAACAAATTATATCTTATGTTTAACCATTACAGAGACTTCAGAGCCAGCGGTAAATGTCAGAAGGACTAGCCGAGGTTATGCTCCTCTCTTCGGGACACATGAGCATTGAGCGCCCGGTGATCGTGTGGAGCTCACGTCTCCGAAATTGGCTAAGCACATTTTCAAATAGGTGCTGTTTTTATAAATAAACCACAGATTTGAGTTTTAAACAACTACATTATCGCCTGAAATACATGTGTCCAGTGTAGGCAGGCTTTAGCTGCTGTGGCGCGGCACATCTGGTGTAGACACGGTGTTACTCACCTATTATAAAGAAACAAAGCAACCTCGGCATCCGATTGCTGGTCTTCCGCTCCTTTAGTTCTCTCCGGTGCTGGAAAGCTGATTTGATCCAATATTTACACGTGTCCTACATTTCTTGCCTTATCGTTCCGCGATTTGTTTTTTATCCGCCATCTTTATCTTTCGGTCACTCGGCTCAGCTGTTCACTAAAAGCTCTCTCGGTTCTCTCGAAAAAAAGTATCTCCTCCAAATCATGATTAGGCACGTTCCTTACTGCTGATTGGCTACGAGTTTGTTTTGATACTCGGCCCCAACTCAGTTTTCTAAAACTGTTTTGAAAATTTGGCATACCCTGCCTTTAATTTTATCCATCCAGAATTGATTAGAGTGTGAAAAGCGGGTGTTTCATACAAGATGATACCATAGAGCAAGACCTGAACATTATTAAATATTCTAAAATTGCTTTTTGGCACTTAAAGACCTGGAGAAGACATTGCGTTCACATACTATGTGCTAAACCAATACAAGCTTGTGTGCTTGAGACCAAGGGCAAAAGGGAGGAGATCTGTGCAGACAAAATGAGCAGTTCTGTCTGGAGCAGATGCTCAGTCTCCGAGCGCTACAGGGGTTGGGCTGGGGAGGGGTTGTTGGGGTCAGTCAGGGCAGTTAAAACAGTACAAATGTTCAAGATAGTTTTGCCTTCTGAAAAGGAGAGGCATGTAAATGTCACATTAGTGAACATTTAGATCTACATGCAATCATTAGGGTTGCTAATGTAAACATTCACGTATGACATTAAACAATGTTTTATGCCGGGTTTATCAAATCCAGTCCTTTAAACAAAATTAAATTTAAATAGAAATTAAATAAAGTATGTCCGAAATACTATATACGAGCAGAAAACATTGCAGATAATAGGGATGGGTAGGATGGTCGACTAGCTGTCCAACCATCAGCTACTCTAGTCACCGACTTTGACCAGTTTGTCAAGATTTAAAAAACTTTATCTTTCATTGTTGCAATGCATCTCTCACTATGGCATATGCAAAACAAAAAAACAAAAACGAGAAAGAAGTGAAAGTATTTATATATATTATAAATAATTAAAGAATGACGGAAAAAACGAATTGCAAACTAATCTTAGATTCATTATGGTTATTTAAATCAACTCACAAACTCTGTATAAAGAGGAGCTGCAGAATTACAAAGTCTTCTGACTGCTTAGTGCCGTTTCCAGCAGGTGAGAGTTGCACCCTTTGATAGGTAAAGCGAAGCGAGAAGCTCCCCGGGCTCAGCAGGAAGGGGTAAGCAACAGCGTGAAAGATAGAAAGAGAAAGTGAGCAAGTGAGTGAGTGGGACTGACACGAGACTCCGAGACTTGCTGCTGAATGGGGAGGAGGGAGGGGGAGAAGGGAGAGGGAGTGGGAGAGGTTACCTTTGTTGCGATTTTCAGGGGGTCCTTGTTTTTTACCTGTTTAAAACGAGAGAGAGAGGGCGGAGGGCTGATATAACATGGCTCAAAGTAAATAAACCAAAGACAGAAGAAAAAAGAAACAACAACAAAATAATAAAAACTAGATAAGTAACACTACATTACATGAGTGTATGTGGGATTGGATGTGTCATCTATAGAAAAAGACAAGGACCGGAGGGGCTTTAAGCAGGGTACACTGACGGCTCGGTCATTGTTTTTGACTGTGGCATACAACTGACAAAACCTCATTACGATTTAGTTGTTTTCATAAATTTCCTTTTTTTGTTCGCTTTCATCACGAACAATGATAATGCCAAAAGGGTTTGGCTAAAACCAAAAAGCAGTTCTCTCAATTTTCATTGGCAAACACATTCGACAAAGATATTTTTGGAACATAAGTGGAAAGGGAAAATTAAGGTAATTATCTAACTAAAAGATGATGACAGAACTGTCATTCTAACAAAAAGAAATTGAAATATTCAGTTTCAGAGCTGCTCTTTCAGCTTTTAAGGCAGTGAGAGAGCAAACCATTTAGACCAGTGTGACTGCTATATTATATGATGACCCAACAAAGAGAAACATGAAAGATACACTGTTAGCTGACAGTAGATGTAATTTTGGGGGGGTTTTGGACATACCCTGGAGGACCAGGAGAGCCAGTGCATGCAGTAGGGACATACTAAATGCCAAATTGGAAGCGGAATAACACGCCAGGTACGATTGTTTCTTTAACTGTTCAATTAGCATGATCATTTAAGTGTTATGCATGTACCATTTACAAAAATTTTTTTTATTTTAAATAATACATTCAGCCAATTCAAAATAATCAGCTCAAATTAACTTGAGCTAACACAAAAATGGAGAAAAATAATATCAAACAAAAACTTTAAGATAAAAGAGTTAGTAAAATGGAAAGCGAGTAAAGGGACACTGTACGTCTCCACTGACATACTGTGATTATTCCCCAAATAAAGTTGAATTTAAACCTTGGCAGAGGGATTTAAAGCAGCGGGAGCTTTGGGGGAAGAAGACAATTCAGCAAATCATGTGACCCACTCTTACCTCTGGCAGGCTGATCGTAGGTAACCTCCCAACTAGAGAGGTAGACTGTTTACTCAAAGAAAAAGGAGTTATCCAAATGAGAATTAAAGTACGTTCATTTCTCACCTTTCTTCACCTTCTTAACCTCCTCATCACCGGCGCCCAAGAGGGTAAAAATGATTCCAGTCTGAGAATTCAGACCCACGGCAGAGACCAACATTCGGCCAGATCCCTCCATCACATGAGTTCCTGAGAGAAAGCAGAAGGAACAGTCGTGATGATACCGGTCAACAGTCCCATAATCATATCAGTGAAATTTCATTTTTCTTAATAGCAATTTTAATATCATAGCAATAACTACCATAATAACAGCTGATAGTAACTGAATTAAATCACAATTACCAGCTTCAATTAAGTAAATAATAAAAAAATTCGACAAGTCAGAGATAAAGCTAATTATTATTTATTAATATTAATAAACGGTGTGATTTTTGTACTAAAAAAACAAAGCACTGTAATGTGGTATGGACTAGGGGCTAAAGCTCAAGTTAGGTATTATGTCTGACATCATGAGTCAACATTTCCGGGTCCAAACGCTCTTCTGAATCCCAAAAGGAAACAAAAAACGGTGCTAATATATAGTCACATTGTGCTGTAGTACTATCGAAAAAAACATGATCCTAACCTTTATCTCCATAACATAAATCTCAGCTGGCAGAGAGTGATTCATCTTTTCTGATTCATTACAATATTGGTATTTGGGACACCATGAGCCCAGAGACTGTACTGTAAACCATGAGTTTTTAAAAGCTCAGCTTAAAGGTGTGCTATGAATGAATAATGCTCATCAACACCTGTTGAGAAAGTATTTCCAATTAAGATGGAGTAGAGTCTTGGACCCGGAAATAATATTGTCAGGGGGTTGATACGTCACACCTTAACAAGTGGTTTGTGTGCTTGAGTAAGGCACTTAACACCAAGGCTGCTCCAAGGGGATTGTTTCTGTAGCAAACTGTAAGTCGCTTTGGATAAAAGCATGTTGCTTACATTCTAGATGACAATACTTCAAACAAAAGCAAAGCGGCTGAGTGGTTTATAAAAAGAGTAGGGCCTTCATGTCTGTTCCACTGAAGTGGGGTCCAAAAGTTATTTAATATAATTGCAAAATTTCAAATTATATTACCAGAATAACAATTTGATAGGAGAACAAAAATGATGATTAAAAATAAATATTACAAATATATATTGACATTTGTTTTGCTTTTAATGACATCCTAATATTTTTTTTTCTAATCAAAGGTTGTGGTCTCTTTTGCGCCCTACAACCGAAGTTAACAAGGGGACGGAACCAAGGAACAATGACAATCTATCTCACCAGAAAGGAGCATGGGGTCCTTCTCCAGAGATTTGCGGACCTGATCAGACTCCCCAGTCAGAGAGCTTTCATCAATCTTCAGGTCGTTACCCTGGATCAAGATACCATCAGCTGGAAGAAGGTCACCTGATGGAAAAGAACATGGGGTGGTGAATTACTGTGGGATGACTTGGAGACGAAGGAAGAGAAAGACATTTAAGCTATTCAGCAAGAGAAGAGCAGCAGAGGCTGATTTGGCGACCACGATGACAGATCTCTCCTGTAGCTCTTGGACACCCCACGCGTCGCCCACGTTGTAGGCACCATGAACAGCAGCGCAGTGACTCACACAAGCCGGTAAGCATGAGTCATGAGTCATGAGCCATGCTTTGTGTCTTAGAGAAGACTGGCAGTCACATATGATTTGTCAAAACCGCTGGTGAATCCAATGAAGAACATGCCTCTTAGGTTTAATAAAAAGGCAACGGGTTCTGGGGGAGAAACTAAATGCCACAGCACTCATAAAACACAAATATGGCAGAGATCGCTGGATACAGTGACATGTCACATCTAGTTCTGTCACACTGTGGAGATAACTCAACAAGTTTACACTGTATTTCCTCTTTTCTCAGACGTGAACTCTCACCGTATTTGATTTGTGCAATATCTCCCACAATGATTTCAGCCACTGGGATCTGGATAACCTGACCCTTGCGGATTACGGTGAACTTCTGTTCCTGCTCGATGCGGCTCTGCAGCCCACGGAACTGCTTTTCTTTACTCCAATCGTTGAAGGCGGTCACCAGCACCACGATAATGACTGAGAACAAGATGGCAGCACCTTCGATCCAGCCTGCCTGGGCCTCGCCTTCATCCTCAACACCCCCGGCAGCTTGGCCACAGCCTGGAATTACATAAAACATCAAGAGAAAATCAATCACTTACAACATCCTGTGCAAAGAAAATCAGTGGTAACTAAACGTAACCTTCAAACAGGTTCATACAAGCTTTAGAGACCATTTAGGGACCAAGCAATAACAACAGCTGCACGCTCATGTTTTATCAGTCTCCTCTTTGGAAAGTTTCCACTTGCCAGAAACATGTTTTATCGCAGATTTACACTTCATTGACCTAATTTCCTCCTGGAGAACATGATGACTGTCTAAGGTCATCCTTGTGGTTTGAGCCATATGGGTAATAGGAAAAGCCTGCAGTCGCAGCCAAATTCAACTTCTCCGGCATTCAGAGCGGTGCTTTTGAACAAAAGTCCAAAATGAGGCCGTTATTAAAACATAAGACGCCAAAATGTTGAGTCACAAATAAAGTCAGAATGAAAATGAAAAACACAAGACTGCTTTCTGGACAGTACAATAAAGGACAAAGCTTTCCTTAGATCATTAAGAGTTTCTGATCCAAAGCTACCTAAACCTAACCAAGACTATTCAAAGAAGTCTGAGATCAAAAGTTGTGTTAGTTTGTTACGCTAGATTGCATTAAATATCAAAACATTAAGAATATTTATAATGTTATTCTATTGCTGTTCTTGTCCACTTTCTATTAATTAAAGAATCCTGAAAAA
Source organism: Gymnocypris eckloni scoliostomus (assembly GCA_027564155.1). Classification (NCBI taxonomy): domain Eukaryota; kingdom Metazoa; phylum Chordata; class Actinopteri; order Cypriniformes; family Cyprinidae; genus Gymnocypris; species Gymnocypris eckloni. The sequence goes on from CM050431.1 coordinate 12,645,033, forward strand.
TGATGCATCACAGTTACCATAAATTATGAAGCAGCACAACTGTTTTCAGCATTGACAATAATACTTCTTGAGCACTAAATCATCAAATGATCTCTAAAGGCTCATGTGATGCTGAAGACTGGAGGAAATTCAGCTTTGATGTCACAGGAACAAATTACATTTTGAACAATTATAATAAAAAATGTAAACAAATATTTACAAAGAAAATCACATTATTGCTATTTTAACTATTTTTGATTAAATAAATGCTTTGAAAGCATAAGACACTTCTTTCAAAACCATTAGAAAAATCTTACCAACAAACTTTTAAACAACTATTGGGGAAAAAGCATCTGTATCTGAATTGTTAGCAACATATTTGCATCTGCTAATTAATGATTTCAGTTTTTGACATTTTAACACGTAGTTTGATAGTAGGAAAATAATTCAAACAATATTGAAACGCTTCTTAAAGCCTTTAAAGTTTGAAGCCTCTACTTACTGTCGTTGCCTTCCCCCTGTGGGTGGTAGAAGGACAAGCCGAGAGAGATAATGGCTGCCACCTCCAGAATAATGAGGGTGACATCCTGTAGGGCCTCCCATACCAACTGCAGAAAGGTCTTGGCCTTCTTGGGGGGGATGAAGTTTTTACCGAATGCCAAGTGACGCTTTTCCAAATCAGCAGGGTTACCAGAGAGTCCTGCAAAATATACAAACAGAGTTATTATTATTAGAAAAGGCATAGTTTTGACTCTGAAATTTGATTATACCTGTTACTGTAACAGAATTAATATTAATGCAACAGGTCTACATTTATATGCAATTGAATTGTTACTGAACACAAGGCTTACTGCTTTAAAAATACACTGGGTCACTAACATGAAGTAAAATTATCTCTCCGATACCTTCAAATGAGGCATTTTAATCTGTGATTGAACTGTACAGTTGAGACCAGTAGTCCTTTCAACCTACATTCAATGTGCCACCTTATTTGTAGCCTGTTTGCCTTTTAGACCACAGTGGTCACAGACAAATGAGATGTTTTGATAGTAGCCAGTGCCATTTGTTTTTCTTTTTTGCATACATAATTCAAAACAATCCTTAAAAAAAAAAGTGCCAGAAGTGGCAAGGACAGCAAGCCAACTAATCGCACACCCTGATTAACTTAATATGGAAACAATTAAGCATGCCTGGCTGGCACCTATTAATTCCAAAACATTCTCCATGCCATGTCACCCTTCATCAATGCTTTCTGTGATAAATGTTGTTGGAAGAGTCATCACACATGTACATGGGGTTATTATTTTAGCACACCTCATACACACACTCCACCCACACCCACACCCACACACAGGTGGATTATCATGGATGTGTGTGTCAAGGTTTATAGGAGCAGCGGTACAATTAATCAGTGTTGAGAGCACGGAGTGCTTGTAGCCGATAAGCCCAGAATATTGAATGAGTTTTAGCCTTTGCTTTAATCAACCAGAAACTAGTACATGAGGTTTGGGAGGGTTTGGGCAAAATACAAATTTCTTTAAAAGGATTTCGCACGGAAACCAATTAGAAACCAGGTTAGTCATTTTTCCTATTTTATCTGTCTATACGGGATTTCTTCCTCCACAACTTTTTTTTTTTTTTAAATGCACCCTGGCAAGATTTCCCTTGCTCACAATCAGTCCTCATTCACAAATTGCAGACAGATCAGATATGATGGACTGTTTCTGCCAGCAGCAGGTCTTTGGAACATGGGAGACGGCGAGAGCGTGTGCACATTCTTCCTCAGAGACACAGCTGTCGACTGACCAGTCTGTTGATGATTGACACTGCAGCAAGGCTTCCAGGGGAATAGAAAACAGAAAGCTAGCAGCTGAGATTTTAGACAAGAACCAGAGGATAGATGAAATTCCCATCTGAGGTTCAATGCCCAGGGAACACACATACTGACAAAAAAATATTTATAGCCTAAATGCACTAAGTCGCTTTGGATAAAAGCGTCTGCTAAATGCATAAATGTAAATACAATAAGAGCTTGGCCATTTGGAGGATGATCCTTATTGACTTAAAAGGGATTGTTCCCCCAAAACTGAAAATTCTGTTGTCAATTACTCACCCGGATGTGGTCAAAAACCTGTGACTTCATTTTTTTTGTATGTGATGTGTTATTTTAAAATAATAACATCGGTTTGGACCCCACTGACATATCGTATGCACATAAAAACTAATTAAAAAGCTACATTTGATTATTTTATTTTTTTTCACAGAAGAAAGTCATGAAAGATTGGAATGACATGAGGATGAGTAAATTTATTTAACAGATTTCCACTTGTCCATTACATATTCATTTATTAAAAAGCTGGACATTTTAATTTAATACTGCCTTTAGTGTAGCACTCTCAGCTGCGTTAAGCAGTGATTTAAAGCTTTTCCAAAACCATTCTCCACAAAAATCTGTAAAAAAAAATAAATGAACAAGTAAAACTGTCTGTAGATTGCATCCGGTCCTGCTTATAAGGTTCGTTGTGACCAAATATTTATCTATCAACAGAGTCCTGTTTGGTAATCAAGCAATCCTTCTCTGTTTGCCCTCTACTCTAAACAAGCTGAAGGTCAGAATTGATTTTCCAGAGATTGCCCCTCTCTTTATTTCTCAGTGCACTAACGGTCCATTCCAGAACGGTCTGTGAGTGATTTGTATGTGTGTCGACATTTACGGGATTGGGAATTAGGCCGAAAGCATCCTGGCCCTCCGTGTGGAATGTAAAGTCAACGTGGCATTTATTAAAGCATTTCGAGGATCTTCTACATCATCTTGAGTTCTTTAGGCTGGATGTTGTTTTTCATACCTGTCAAAATTAACATGAGGAATTAGGACACAAACCAGGTTTCCCACAAAACTCCTGACTTGTGTCAAGAAAGATGACATCCGGCCCGGTCAACAGAATGGTTTAAATTTGGAAGAGAGCATTCTGTCATGCTAATCAGGTAAACAAAAGTCCCATTGTGGCCTAAGGATGGAGAGTCAAGGAGCACTCCAAAAATTTGATGAAATTGTCCATTGTGATGCCTTGATATCAAAAGCAAGAGAAAATAAATCAACAGTAATAATGTGATGATGTAAGGACTGACAGATGGAGGTCTCCATTCAAGAGATCATCAACTACAGGCACCAAAACATTATTCATGTGTTTATACGCTAGAGGCTAACAAGAGCTGACTGCCTCCAGACAACTGCAGTCACATCTATGGCTGGGAGGCTGTTGCCGGGGGCTGGTGTCAAGGTGACTGAAGCAAAGGCTTTGAAAGAGGATGCTGAGGGGAGACAGTTGTGATGGTAATGGTGGAGATCCTTGATAGGGCCGCAGAGCTCAGCGGGGCCAGGCTGACAACCAAGCACAACAGGCTGCATTCTAACTCGGCACGCAATTGACTTCACGAGGGAAAGACGTACAGATAGGGGAGCCATTCATTTTGTCCATAAAACTACACTAGTCACCTTGGTTTGCAGTATATGGTGTTTTAACTAGCATCCAATAAATAAAACAGAAATGGAGAAGCATGAAAGAGTTTGACATTTTTGATCAGCAAATATTTGCAGTCACAAGACATCTCCATAAATGACAAAAATGTGAGGCGTCAAACACTTTGGGCAGTATTACTCTTGTTCAAGCATGCAAATAGAGGGAGGAAGGGGAGAGGAAGGCCATGGACATTATAAATCAATCACTTTAAAAATATTGGTGCAGCCTGTGTTATGGGTACCAATTTGTGACTCGACAGATCATGCAAAATTAAGATGGTGTCATTTACAATGTACACTACTGTTCAATCAAAATTATTCCTAGCAGCAAATAAAATCTAAACAACAGAAACAGACATAGTACTAAGCAAACACTTACATGCAAACGCCATCTCTGTTAACTAATCAGAATAAATTAAATTGTAGAATTTATTCAAATAAAAACACTTATTTTTAAGTGTAGTAATATTTCGAAATTTTCTAATGTACAACTAATGCAAACAGACTCCAAACTTTGGCATGATAGTTTGTGTCCGTGTATTCAATTAAATGTTTTAGATTTTAGCATTTACTGCAAGAAAATCGTATCAAACCTTGAATTCCACCTTAAAAATCCTGCATTTTGTTTTGCTCTCTTGGCCAGGATGAGAGGTGAGAGAGAGATTGTGAACACATGGACAGCATAAGGGCTGTGGCTGTCTGGAGGAGAGCCAGTCACACCCCCTACAGATACACCAACTCTCTTTCTCTCTGAACAACATGGCCATCATTCTCTGAGAAAACCGTCGACCTGAAGCACACAGCCTAGCAGTAAATACACCAACACACCATGTCCTCCTTTCTTATGCCGCTTACTTCAAACCCACTAGCTGATTGTTTATAAAATTACACTGTCTATAAATTAAACAATGAATCGTATGTGTTTAAGTTATGTGTAGGAACTTGCTGAAGGAAGGGAAGATGTTCTGTGTTGCTCTGAGAAATACTTATTTTGCTTTCTTCCTCACATAAAGCTATCAAAATGCTTGCAATACATTTGTATTAAGTCATACAGACCACTTTTATTTAAGATACTGGATTTATTTGGACCTAAATAATAGGGGTGTAACATTCATTTACAGGTTATTTAATTTATACAGTGAAGACTATGCAGTTATTTTACATTTGATTATTACATTTCTTTAACGTACCTGAAAATGTATTTTTGACTGAGCTGAAAAACCCGAAAAGCACTGTTTATTGAACTTGTGTCTTTCTTCCATTGTATGTATTTTCTGCTATTGCTTGTAATTTGGTTATCTGTAGAAAATATTTTTTGCACTGAGCCCATAGTAGCATTTTTAGATTTATGTTCATGTTATATATTTTGGTTGCATTTGTGAGTTAATAAAAATGTATATGGTTGATTAAAATAGGTATATAATATGATAATGTTGATATATTGATCGATGTACTCAATCGAATAATTTTTTGAGGAATCAGCAAATATCGTATCGCTGGGTATGAGAATCGATATCGAATCGAAATATTCCGTCATTTACAGAATTTTTTAGCAGTGACGGAAAAATCTGAAGGTCATCCGTCACTTTGACAGATTACAGTGAGGGTGATCTATTGTAACTTGTAACTGTAATTTCTACCCCTGTCCAGTTGGTGCCGAGTGCGCTCCAGTGTGGCAGCAGAGTGCGGGATCATCAGCTCCAGAACAACAACAAAAAAACCTGTCACAAGTCTTTTGCTATGCCTTTGATTACGCACAGGTGAGTAGTTTGAATGTGGAAAAATGCAATGCTTAATATGGCCGCTCTATCGCAGGAAGCCCCACCTTCTGAATGAAAGAGCCCAATTGCTTAAGTCAGTGCGTCACAGCAGCTGCCGTCAGAAGTCTTGGTTGCTATAGAAACAGTCAGCATTCTGAGACATGCACTTAGGACTGTGCATGCACACTGGCTGATCTTAGCCTGAAAAGTCAGCATTTTATAACACTATTTGAGCAAAAGAAACAATGATTAGTAGACAGCTTGTCAGCGAACTACGGCTCTGTGTATTAAATGCTGCTCCATCTGAAAGCACTTGATGGAGATCAACTACTAATCACAGAACCGACTTTACTGATGAGATGCGCATGACAATCACATGCGATTTATCGTGCAGCCCTACTTAGGGTGTATTCGCACCTGTCTTGTTTGGTTCGATTGAATCAAACTCAAGTTTGTTTGCCCCCTTGGTGTGGATCTTTTGGGCAGGTGTGAATACAGCAAATCGCACTCGGGTGCACAACAAACAATCGTACCGAGACCCAGCTGAAGAGGTGGTCTAGATCCACTTCAAAACAAACTCTGGTGCGGACACTATTAATGACACTAAGCACACGTGTGGTTTTGTTTACAGTTTCTGGTTCACTTGCAAAATGGGCAGTGTGAAAGCGAACTGCACCAAAATAATAATAATAATAATAATAATACAGTCTTTGGTCTGGACCAAAGAAAGTTAACCATTGGACTTTCCTGGTGTGAATACAACCGTCGTGAAACAGTTTTGGAGAATTTGATGTTTCCCCATTCAAAGCGATAGGAGTTGCACTTCGATGCCCGAGAGGAGTTTTAAAGATGGCCACTGAGTGACATGACTTGTCTTAAAGGAACTTTGGTAGTACCCACTAGTAGTAAAGTGAAAGAGATGATCAGTTCACATGCGCTGCCGCTTCGCTTGATCTGAGATGGCTACAGCGATCTATCACACCACGTTAGAGTGCAAAAACTGTATTTATTATTTTTATTTCCTAATACATTTTTCATATCAAAAGTAACAAAGCAAAAAGCTTAGCCTATTGTGATTTATTGGATGGGAGGGTCACTGTTTTTATTAACTATTGGTTAATAAAAACGAGAATCTATTAAAATAGAGAAAACAATTTTTTTACCCAGCCCTAGCATATTTAATTGTTTTTAGTGGCCTCCGCTGTCACTGCGGGGTGTGATGTTGAATATGAAAAGTGATGCAGTCTCTGCTCTCTTCATAAATAAATAAATAAATAAATAAATGCATAAGCCCATATGCTCGTCCTGTAGGTTCATTAATAAAAAAAAATGTGAACAAAAATAAAAGCTATTAAATGTGATATAAAAATTAAAATGACGGTTAATAATAGATTATGATGGAATTTGTATGACCATGTCAGTCAAAATTACGGACAATGTTAAAGTCTTAAGCAACCTATGCTATCTGGCCTGTAAATCTTTACACTTACAATATTTTTTTCCCCCTAAACTTATAAGTTCAAACTTAGAAACTTAATTTAAGTTCAGGAACTCAATAGGATTTTAAAAGGCATTTCTACTCTGAATAGTGCACAACCCTTAATTTTAGTGATCGCTGCCTTTTGTAACACAACTCATGCTAAGGCATGTTAAACAAAGCTGTCCTAAATAAATATTTGTTAATGAATGCCTCATTCAGCAATCTACCAAGAAAATATGCTACAAAGTTACAATGGATGGATCCTCAAGTCACTGGAGAGAAGGAGGGAGATGGCAAAGATCTGGGGTCCTGCAGTGTGCATGGGGGACTTAAGGTACTTCACTGTCCCCTGCTTCCTCTGCCCTTTATAAAACACAACCTCCCACTCTCCTCTTGGCACGCAAGAACCTCAGGAGGTTTCTGTAAAGAATCAGTGGGTTAATTTAATATTGAACATATTACAACTAAGAAAAGGCTGCTTGAGTTTCACTCTCTCAACAGGTCTCATTAAATCTGCAGAAACTGAAATTATTTCATATTATCATAGTGCTGCACACTGCATATATATATAAATAGATAACATTACCGTGGATGCGAGACATGCTGTAATCACAAATCTCAGATGCCGTATCACAGCTAAGGGGGGAAAGCGCAGAGAAAATTATATATGTCATAAGCATTTATGCTCTCCCTCAATTTCTGATCTGTGATTATTTAGACCTGTTGAATAGATGGATGGTGTTTTAGCTTTTCCATCAGGATATTCAGAGAGGAGCAGGAAATATGCACATTAATTGACCAGCCAAGTAAATCTATGCAGATATAAACCTGCAATTGCAATTGGACTTAACAGCGGGCTGCGATATGCTTCTGCTGCCATGGCAACTTGCTATAGTTGGTATTCAAATGGCATGTTAACCAGCTAGGCTCTTGTCCACAGTACCACATGTTCAATAAGCAAGTTTTTAACATATTAACAGTACTTTTGAGTAACATCATAGCCTTGATATATTGATTATGTGCTCAAAAGTTTAGGATTAATACGTTGTTTTTTAAAGAAATAAATACTTTGATTCAAGCAAGTACGCAAATTGTTGCGTACCTTCAACGCAACAATTTTGGAACAACGTTCCAAAATATTCGTATTTCAAATAAATGCTGTTCTCTCAAGTGTCTTGGAAATAAAAAAGTATTATGGTTTCTACAAAAATATTTAACAGCACAACAGTTTACAACATTAAGAATAAGAAACGTTGAAGTGCAAGAAAACTTGATTTGGCGTGATTGGAACAGCTGCCAAAATATTGTATATATTATAGGGCTGTCGCGATTCTTCGATTTGTCGCGACTAGTCGATTTTTAAAAATCGCCGACTTAATTTTTCGCGTCAACTAACCGGCAAAATACCGGAAGTACGTGCATTTCACGGACGAGAATCCAAAAAACATTATTAGACTTTTTTCCAAGGCTGCATGATATATTAAACCCATTTAAAATCACAATTAAGCATAATTGTGAATTCACAAACGCTATGATTTAATTTAATAATTATATGCGCTTTAATTATTCACATGCGTGTAGATTAAGTACATGCGTCACACAGCGGCTCCGTTCACAGTAGCTCCGCAGAAACTTATCATTTACATGTGGAGCGTCTCAAACTCCATCTCTGCATGTTGTTGTACGTTTGTGTTTATTATAATGTTCATCTGGGAACAAAACGTGCGCCATTTCATCAGATTTGTAAGGTAAATTATTTATAAACCTACACAAACACAGGATGCATCGCGATTTCAAAATAAAAGCTCAAACACTCACTCTGATTTTACACGTTTTGATGCCCACATATTCATCTAATTACAACGGCTTTAACATTTATTTCCTAAATAAATGGCCAAATATTAAAGATTAAGTAGACATTTGAATTAAATGGTGCTTGGTCAATATTAAACAAGGATTAGATATTGCAGTAATGTGTATAAATTATCAGGCAGCCAGCGCCCCCTGCAGGCCTGCGTTGTGTAATGAACATTAGCTCTATTATGTATTTTAACAGATTTGTTCCATAAATCCATATGATTTCTTGCTTTTGATACTTTTAGTTATTATTGCATCAATGCTATTATATATGTATTTTAAGTCATTTTAAAAGCTATTGTTAACTTACATCTATTTGTATTACCACAAAAAAATATTGTAATTATAGGGCCCTATGAAATCAGTTTTATTTCCAAATTCATTTTAAACATTACAATTTTTCTATACTCCATTTTAATGGTTAAATTAAATGTTATTAATAAAAAGCCTGTCTAATTAATTGAGTTTTACAGTTTTATCTTTACCAAATTCTGGTTTCCATTATTTTCTGAAAATTCTGGATTTTCTTACTGATACTGAACTGATTTCAGTGATTTGGACTACGAGATGGACACTTGCTTCTTGCACTCAATGTTGCACGTTAATTTTGATTTAAAAAAGGATTTCATAGACATTTGGATTTCATTTGATTTAATAAAATATCCTTTATATTCTTTAAATAAAATTGTTGATTTTTTTGTGGGAAATTAATAGTTTAGATTAGTCGGTTAATCGATAAATTAGTCGTTAGATTAATTGAAATAATAATAGTCGTTAGTGGCAGCCCAAATATATTAACAGGAAACAAATGAAAGGAAGTGATAAAAGCCTATATTAGCCATTCGGCCAAATAAACAAGGGATACTCTCCAAAACAAGAGGACCGGATAGCATTTCTCAAAAAAGTCAAGCAAAGTCCACTGAGAGCCATGGTGTGAAAACTTGTATTGATTTAGTGGGGAATTTGAGGAGTGGTGGAGTAGGAACTGCAAAGTCTAAAGGCTGAGATAAGAGGATAAAAACGTCTTTTGTTTTTTTATGGTTTTCTTATAAGGCCACAACATATTTCAACCATAAAGAGGACACATAAATGGCAGCTGAACCTATAACTCTTAAATGGATTATAATGGTATTGTGTTTAGAGGCCTGTGTTATGCTGTAATGTAAAAAGGACAGGCTTGGATTTCGAAAAATATATTACAGTAAATCAGTGATGATTCATTTTCCCTCATAAGCCAAGCATGCACCAAGAGCTAACATCGAGTCCAGTGCCAAGCTAATATGCCTTTACTGTCATTGTCAATGTTTTTGCCTCTTTTCTTTAAACAAATGCACGAAAGCAGTCAGACTCGCACGCCCCAGACAAAACGTTTATGCTATGTGACAAGAACCATGTCAAAATGGCTCCACAGTACCTTTAAAATAAATACTACTTTGCTCTTTCCACCTACTATTCCACTTAAAGGCGAAAGAGAAAACATAATCATGCCCCATTCAATAAAATTAGTCATTTTTTTGTGTTGGGAAGTCTGTACTAGGGCTTCAACGATTAGTCGACATTATCGACAACATTGACAATAAAAAATTGTCAACAAATATTTTTTTTGTCGAGTTGTTTGATCTCATATGACCAAATGTAAGAGCCTGCAATACTGCGGTTTGACCAGCGTGGTGCTGTAGCGCAAGACTGGTTCAGCCATCCTGAATGCAATTCAAGAGAAGACCGCGCTTCAGTGCTTCAGTCAGTGTCACTTTCAGTAATAATTATAACTTGATTTTCTGTTATAAAGCAGCTCTCCAGTGTGGCGCTAACTAATGCTAAAATATTTTTATTAGAGGAAAAAAATTATTAAAGTGACAGTTTGGTTTACAGAGATCAAAGCTTGATCTAGCTCAGGACTGTATAGGTTATCATAACCCTATAAGGTATTTTAAGATATGTTGTGAATAAAATTGTTTATCCAAAGCATCTTACCACTTACCTTTATTTTGTTTCTTATCTAACGTTATATGACTTACAAAAGGAGGCAGAATGTGAAAGATGTGTCATTCAGTAACTTTTTCATCTAGCTACAGTAATTAAATGGTGAGAGAGTGTCTCTGTCTGTCATCTCATTTTGTGTGCCAAATACATTTATTTGTATAAGGAATTGGTAACGCTTTACAATAAGGTATTATTTGTTAACATTAGTTAATGTATTAATTAACATCAATGAACAATTAATTTATTACATTTATGTATTAATATTTGTTAATGTTTGTTAATAAAAACACAGTTGTTAATGTTAGTTCACAGTGCATTTACCAATGTTAAAAAACACATATTGGGATTTTAATAATGCATTAGAAAATGCTGAAATCAACATTTTGTAAGATTAATAAATGCTGTAGAAGTATTGTTCATTCTTAGTTCATGTTAACTAATTAACCTTATTGTAAAGTGTTACCAATTAATTGTAATTACATAATATGCTTTTCTAACGCTGAAGTGAACTTTATTTATGTTAGAATATGTGAAGAGTTCAGATGCAAAAGCCTCTAAGTGCCGTCTGAATTTTTCTTCTAAAATGTGCATTTTTCTCACGCTCCTATATTTATGTTCGGTTATTTCACTTGAATTGCATAGAAAAGGACCTATACATTGCCATTAAAGTGAAATTACTGGAGAGATTTAAAGTCATTTTATCAATAATACAGAAATAAACATGAGCAAAACAACATTTACATCTAGGCATTTATTCAAATTAAAAAAATTACTTTAGCATCTGAACTCTTCATGTACAACTTAATATTTTAACTAAATGCAAAAGCTGAATAATCAAATCAAATTCTACTGATTAATCAGTGAAATAATCGACGATTAATCGTTATAATAATCGACTATCAAAATAATCGTTTGTTGCAGCCCTAGTCTGTACAACTGTCCCTTCATTACTAAATGGAACAGAGTGATGATCTAAAATGTAATTAAGGACATGGTGTGGAGCAAATTTCAATGGTAGGATGATCCAACAGAACCCATATGCTGAAGTGGAGATGAGAAGCCTGCTGGTGTTTGCTTAGCAGGACGGCAGTGAAGCCTAATCTCACCTTGCGCTGACGGATGTGAAATAAGACAGCCTTGATGGTGTTACAAACGGATTTATGATAAAATATTACAATATCAAGGTCTGGGTAGAAGGACTGTAGAGCCATTCTGTAAACTGGACTGCTTATTCAGTAAGAATTTGTGAATATCTTTCAAAAGGTCAGCATGATGGTCTGGCTTTTCCTGAAATAAGCTATGTCACCTTCAGTGCCATGCAAGTATCTTAAATCAACAGAATTGTTCAAGGTTAGAGCCATGCAGCAAAAGACGACTGCATCCCGTGAGTAGAATTATCTTGTCATCAAGTGTCACTTCAAGTGATATAATTACTCAAATCATACTGTACAAATGTAACTCTTAATGTGGCTTTTCAACTTCAAATACTTTAGATGAGTAACCGAATCTACCCATCCCCTGAATTAAAACGGGGATAAAAAAGATCTGAAAATGTCACAGCTAGATTTTCAACCATGGTCTAGTGCAAGGGTAGGCAATGTCGGTCCTGGAGTGCCGCTGTCCTGTAGAGTTTAGCTCCAACTCTAATCAAACACACCTGAACAAGCTAATCAAGGTCTTCAGAATTACTAGGGATATGGGCAAGTGATGTTTTTTTCAGGGTTGGAGCTAAACTCTGCAGGGCATTGGCACTCCAGGACTGACTTTGCCTACCCCTGGTCTAGTGGTTAGCATACATTAAGCTGTAGGTTTATACAGGTGGGACAAGTTTGAATCCAGCTTGCAACATTTTCCAATCCCATTTCTTGACTATCTATATGAATTAATGTGTCAGAAAGGCCTAAAAAGTACCATGTTGTACGGACAAAAAAAAAAAAACTTTGTTAAAGAATATTCTGTGTTTTGTTTCAGCTCCATTTTGGCAAAAAGGCTGTTCTCATAGTTACAAATGTGCAATTTACAAAACTATATAAGACAACTGCGATTATGACAAGACAAAACTTCTAAAATGAGTTTAGGTGATATCCAAGTATTGCCGTCAAGACATATTTCTGAGTAAAACCGTTGTCTGATTGAATCTAACGCAATGTATATTCTGGGTAAAACGCAAGATAAACTTAAGATACTGACAGTATCTGTGTTATGCTGTTGATTACCACAGAAAATAATTTGCATTAACAGTCAACAAGCAAGTAAATAAGTAAAAAAAAATAAAAAAAAATAAAGGCTAATAAATTATAAGTATCCAGTAAATCATTTTTGAAATTAAAAACAAATCCATAAATAAACAAGTAAATAAATAAATAAATAAATATAAAAATGTCTGGGACAAAGCAACACAAATACTTAAATTAGGAAAAAGGGACACTGTTGGCTGAATTATCCAGAAGTAGAAATGTCAAATTACCAAAACACTGCCTAGAAAAACCTGTCCCACAAGACTTTCCTCCTGAAAAGCAGACTGAACAATCACAGAGCTCAGTAGAAGAGAACAACATAAATCGACGCTGGCATGTATCTGAGGGTGGCACAAAAGCAGCTATTACTCTAAAGGAACTGTGTAAAGCATGTCTGGAGTTTGCCACAAATGCCACATGACCCAGCTGTGACGTAAGAAGAGAGCTTGTGGTCAATTGACAAGATGATAGAGCTTTTCCAAAGCAAATGTAAAGCACAACACGGTGCCTACAGTGAAGTATGGTGTGTGGAGTCATGCTGTTGGGATCCTTTCAGCTAAATATTTAAAGCTTTCTTTGCTGAAAATGATTCAACCTGAAATATGCAAGAGTTTCTAATATACATAAAGTTATACAGTAAAACTATCAAAACAACTGTTATATAATTCAGTTCAAATAAAGAATTGACTGTATCTGAGTGATTTTGCAACATGTACCAATGCTTTCTGCATATGGCTCAACTGCATCAAGTGGTCATGCATGTGTAGGTGTAGATCTGCTTCTTACCCTCAATAGGTGAGGTCTTGAGCCTACGGCAGATCCCTTGCACGTCTCCGTAGCATTCTGCAATCTTATTGACCGCCTCGCCACTGCGGAGCTCCATCAGCTCGCGGAGCTGCATCGTCGTGCAGCCAAAGTCCCCTTCGTGGTCGACCTCAGCGACCGAGTTCCCCGACGGGTGGTCTGCAGTGTTGTTAGCCATTTTGACTCCTCGAGTTTCAGTCACGCCTCAGGACGTGAGATTTCCGATGATCTGCTTGTAAACGTACAACTGGGTGATACAGGAATGCTTCAGGTAGGTGTTACAGTGTTCTCAAGTTCAACAGGTCTTTCTGTGTTTTTGCCGTGACGTTGAGCAGAACTGTCTTGTGAGCGAATGAGCATCAGAAGAAGCGTTTCTGAAGGGAATGATCCAGGTCGGACATGTTACCGCAGGAGCAAGGCATTAAAGGGATGCAAGTCAAGACGCACCACGGAAAAACTGAAATAGAGAGAAACAGACAGACATTACATTTTGCAAATCAATGGAAAATTGGCCACATTTCTAAGCTTGAACATTTTGTGATAGAACAGACAGGAAATGTTGACACCGTTTAAATGACTAGAACCCCTTGTGCTTGTGAATGAAGTGATAAAACAGTGGGGAAAAATAAAATGTTATGAAATACAGAGCTACTTCTTTCTTTCTTTTCCCCACACAGCAATTCTACAAACTGGCTAATGCGTTTGAACAATCACAATATAGAGATGCAACCCATAAAAGGTGCCTAGTTTGCACATCTAGTGGGAATCTCTAACTCAGACCCAGATTATGTCCATCGCAGTCATACATAAATAATTAACCCCGGAGGAATCCCTAGTTTGGGAGCAAATTAGAGTGTTTACTGTTTTGCTGCCAGTCTCCAAGCCCACAGAAGGGGGTAGGAGGAAAACACAGAGGTAGAAAGAAAAAAGAGAGGGTACTGGGTTCAAAATAAGCTGGGGAAGAAAAAAAACTCAGAGATAAGGGGGTCTGTGTTAAAGTGAGATAGGGGAGCTTCCAACTCCGTCGGGTTTTCTTTTGCACACAGAATATGAAAAATAGAGGTCATCCTTTGATGTGTGCTTGCAGTGATCCGAGATCAAATTTTGGACTGGGATTCGTCTATCAGCGCTACAGCCAATTTCCCACTATCACACTCATACAGTCAGTGATGGTAGCCATAAAAAGCGAAGCACTGGATACTGGAAACCCTGAGGTGGATTTTAACCCAGATTAGATTACAGTCCACTCTTCCTTCAGCGTCGGTCAAGCTTCAGCCTCACTGTACACTGCACTGACCTCTTAACCTCTAACGGAGGAGACATCAGCTAATGGTAGTTTTATTATGATCAAAGTGACCCAACTCTGATGAAAGGTTTGAACTGCTGAGGTCAGTTATTCTCACCTCTCTCTAGTATTATTTTAACCCTGGCACCCAGTCTCATCATAGTTTAAAGTACCTAAAGTGAGCTCTGATTTAAAAAATATATTCATTGTTCTATGTACAAGTGTGTGTTTGAGCAAACCACATCAGTCAGGACAGAATACAGCTTATTGAGTTTAGTTCTAACATTAGTACTAATGTAACGGATGTCTGTAAATGTCGAAATGTGTAAATGCCACATGAACAAGCGCTACAGTGTTTCCAAACAAATGTCATCCATTGCCCAAGGCATTGAGAGAGGTCATTACCGAGCCTTCAGATTAGCAGAGCACATAAAATGTTGGAGTGCTTCTGTGGAGAAAAAAAAAACAACTAAATCATGTCACATGCCATGCTGAAGAGGACCCAACCAGTTCAACCTGATAACAGGAATGGAAGAGTGTTTTTAAAAACACTGTGTTGCTTAGGTTTTCTTCACCCCAGATATAAATCACCAATATCCCTTGCATTTTCCAAGCATTTGATCAAAAATACTGTAAAACAGTAACGCTGTGAACTATTTGTACTACTTAAAAATTACTTTTATATTTTATTATTTGAAAAGGTAATTTATTCCTGTTATATCAAAGCTGAAGTTTAAGCATCTTTACTCCAGTTTGCAGTGTCACATGATTCCTTAGAAATAATTCTAATATGCAGTTCTGATGCTCAAGAAATATGTATTATTATCAATGTTGTAAACAGTTGCGCTACTTAATGTTTTTATGTGTTTTTAATGTTTTAATGCATTCTGAAACAAAAAAGAATAAAAAAATAAAAAACTTGAAACGGCATAAGTTTGAATAAATTACAGAATTTTCATTTGTAGGTGAGCCATCCCCTTTGAGTAATCAAAACTCTCATTATTTGATAGTACAGGGCTCTAGACTCATTCTTCCCACTGGTCGCACTTTTGCAACTAACTTTCTCAGTTGGTCGCACGAGCACATAATTTGGTCACATTTAATTTTTTTTTGATACAACTTTAGATGAATCAATGCATGCTGATGATCTTTTATCATAGTTTATAGTTATATGGTAACGATATGGCAACCCGATCTTTTTCATCAGTATTATTTTTTATTTAAATTGTGCGAACAGGAATTCCTTTTTTCATGCCCTTTCACTTTCATTTTCAAATGTCAAATTTGCGATCTTGGTGTCACGTTTTACAAGAAAAGATAATTGTCTGTTTTGATTATATACAAAAGTTATTCTGTTTTTTTTGCCATCCTATGTCTGTTGTATGATTCACCAAGAAGTAGTTGTTAACTATTCATTGCGTTCCCAATCTTTATGTACCTTCAGCACGAACTAATTTAGGTAAAACTGCATTTGAATATGGGTTAGGCATGGCATAGTACATATCACATGCTGTATTATATACCGACTAAGAAATTACAGTATGTTTAGCAAACACTGAGGAATCAAATAAATAATAATACAAAAATTAAGGAAAAATATAGCGTAATGTGAGGTAAACGGCAAAGATAACAAGCTTTTCAAAATAAAAAGAAAAACTAAACTGGCTGTCGCTGACAGGACTTGCGTGTTTTTATCTACAAGAACACATACATGTTCACCTTCTCTGGTTTAAGAAGTGGTCTTTTACTCTAGTTTGAAAAACAAATCCTACGTTGCGCTCCATCCACTGCGCACACTTTGCGCTCGTGCTGATGCAGCGAGTATAAACCAGACTATACCCACAAAGCGCTCGCGCTGACAAGCTTTTGTTTGTGCTAAACCAGGCTCTACTGAGGCGCTTGCGCTGAAAGGCCCGTCTCTTCATGTGATCAGCGAAATCTGACTTCTGCTACAATGTGCCGTGGCTCTGCAGCGCACACTATATGAAGCAGACGCCTTGGAGCAGCGCAGACAATGCACTCGCACAAGTGCGAACATGTAAGATTTGTACTCGTACACTCTCAAAAAAATGGTCGAAGTCTAGAACCCTGTAGTACCAAGAAAGATAAATGCACTACAGGAGGAAGAGCATCTTCTTACAGGCAGGGTTCATAAGACTGAAAAACTCCACCTAGCAAAGTCTGAGACTCAGACACATTCTCAGAAGACTCTAAATCGGTTTAGTCAGAGTGACATACAATAAATTCCCACAGTCTGTTTCTAATCGTGCTAAACTAGCTTTCTTTTCATTCCTTTTCTCCACTAACACTTTGGAAAACCCATCCCAATGTTTACCAGCCCTAGATCATCAACCAATCACCTGCTTCAATAATGTCTGCATATTGCACAACATTTTGTTCTATTAAAATATGAGGCAATTTATGTACATGTTTCAGTTCTTAAACCTCGCCTCAACAAGCTGCAGGAATTGCAGGCTTTTGCTCTTTTTTTCTCTACACTAGATTCGGTGAATCAAGGATATCATATTACAAGGTCTCTTTCACACTTATGTAGGCAAGGCATACTTCAATTCAAGCACTGAATAACACTACCCAGAGTGAAGTATAAAGCAGTCAAATTGCAATTTTCAGCAGCTGTAGTCAAGCAATCAGTGTAGTAAAGTGACACAGTGCCAAAACCACACAGCAATGCAAATCACTCCACCCTTTATTGCCCATGTACCATTGTTTAGATTCTCACGGCACCTTTTTAAACCGAGACATCACCTATGAAAAAACTGAATGAAATATAGGGCTGTTTCCAACAATATCCTACAACACAAGTGGGTGGTACAACATTCCATGAAAAATACAACACAATAACTACTACCCGTTTACCAAGGTCATACTGCTAAACCAATCTGACAACAGACCTTTTATGTGGAGTCCAGTTGCACTGACTTTTGCCAAAGAACAGTGCAATTTATCATGCAGTCCCTGAGGTGCATTTAAAAATAATTTGAAATGCTCTGCTACAAAGCATTTAGAGGATGAGCTCAGCCCAAAGAGCCATTTGCATGCCTCAAAATGAAATAGAAGCAGGGTGGGGCAAAAAGGCCTGGCATACAAACCCAGCATTTTCGTTCTAGATTTGGTGAATGTGCAACCAAACAGGTTCAAAGGTTGTCACAACACGGTTGACAGTTTTAATATATGTGAAAAGAAAAGGCTACTATGGGCCAGTCTATGTGAGCACAATTTAAATATGTATTCTCTTTATTTGAATGATACCAATATTGTGTTTGTTGTTTTGTGAATCAAAAACACACAGCATAATCAGTGTAGACGATTTACAAAATGAATGACACTTATGGGCTAGTTCTTTTAAGGAATATTTTCAAAATAAATCTGAAACACTGCCCTGCACAATTTGTAGCATTAACAGAAAATTGCCTTCAAATAGAAGCAATAGAGACAATATGCTGATTAAATAAGCTTTCCATTGATGCATGGTTTGTTAGGATAGGACAATATATGGCCGAGATACAACTATTTGAAAATCTGGAATCTGAGGGTGCAAAAAACATCTAAATATTGAGAAAATCACATTTAAAGTTGTCCAAATTAAGTTCTTAGCAATGCATATTACTAATCAAAAATGAAGTTTTTATATATTTACAGTCGGAAATTTACAATATATCTTCATGGAACATGATCTTTACTTAATAGTATCCTAATGATTTTTGGCATAAAAAATATTGATAATTTTGACCAATACAATGTGTTTTTGGCTATTGCTATAAATATACCCCAGCAATTTAAGACTAGTTTTGTGGTCCAGGGTCACATATAACAATAATAAACCCAAACGAATCTGAAAATGAAGTAAACTAGAATTTAATCATATCTGGAAATGTACATCAACCCTTACCCTTTGTGTATTTTTTAAAAGTCAAAAATATATTAGCATTCTTGATTACGCAAGCACTCGTAATGCAATTATACTGACAGGCCTTTTTGTTTTAATCAATATGCCTTGCACAAATTGCACATAAAAAAATAAGCTGGAAATCCAACATAGAAAGTCTGACTTTCACATCAGCAACAACATCAAGGGAGGAGTTGAGTAGCCTCACTTCCTACAAATAAGTATTTATGTTCGCCTTCACCATGACAGCAGTCTCCATGACGAAGGAAACAACAAACATCTGACTGCAAAACACCACATTTACTATAAACAGTATACTGCCTATAGAAAGTTTATTAGTAAAGTGTAGCGAGTCAAAATAGATTTTGAAGCTCATTTGAGTAGTGATCCACAGTCCACATTAATGCATTTTCACCCCACAGCAGTCACCAGACACACAGTTAAATAAAAAGAAGTCGGCGTCTGCTTAAAATCTCAGCGGCTAGTGGCGGAAGTGTAAATGGAGAAGAGGGTGCACTAAGTAGTTCACACTCTGCATCCCAGTGTGAGTGTGAGGAGGATGTAAGACACTGAGAGGATTAAAGCATCTGAGCTCAGGCTGAACGTGTGGATCGAGCTGGAGAGAAGATGACGGGTGGGGAGCGGTTGCGGTGGTGATGGAGGGGGGCTGCCGAGACACGGGGGAGTGCAAAAGTAGGTGGGGACATCTGGGTGAGCAAAAGATGCCAAAGAAAGTGAGAGAGGAAGGAAATAAGAACTAGGCATTGCTGTGAGATTAAAGCGTAAGAGCATTCGCTGGTAGGCAGCAGATGTAAATCATGGCCACATCCGTTTATTCCACTGTCCTTCAGCATTTCCACTGTGCCAGCGCAGGCCTTTAGGTCGCATATCCACCTCCACTCCACTGGGGTTCAGCAACACCACAAACCCTGCACTGCCTCACCAGCTCTTCGGCCTTTCTTTCCTCTCTCTCCACCCTCTCACTGTCTGTCGGGCTTTTATGAGAGTGAGTCATCAGTCTACATTGTATCTCAAAAGTTTTAGTAAAACATACAAGTTAGTGCACATATAAAAGAAGAGAAAACATCTCAGTTCCCTGCAGACGAAGCCGTTTTATACTGTCAGTGTCTAAAAATTACAATAATGTTCTTCTTCAGAGCTCAAATGTCTGCCAAGCACAGTCTGTCAGCATTACCAAAAACCCAATAATGCTTGCTTTATCGTTTTAGACTGAGTGTGGTTGTTTTTATCTGCCATTAATCAGGAAGTGAATTAAATTAGGAAGCTATGTAGTTCACTTATCAAAAGTGTGTGGTAGAGAGTGAGACGGAGGTCTCAACTTATTTATTTTTTTGTATTTTAACTAAATATGGCTACAGGGAGATGCCACAAAGCAAAGTAGGCCAGTCCAAGCATTCAATGCCGGAGGGGCGAATCTAACAGTCTGATGCACTCCCAATAATTAATTAAAGGCGGAGCACCGGATGCAGACAGCTATTAAATAACCCCTAAAAGGATGATGTTCAATTCAGGTAAGGCGGAGGGGAAGCCGTTTTATAGGAAATAAAAGGAGGACCATTTATTTTTGAGCATCGGCTTCGTTTGTAATACACAAAAACATATTTTTGGATCAGGGAAATGGCTTGAAGGGCTCGCAGACATCCAGCAGCTCCCTGGGGAGAGTGAGACAAATGGTGCGCAAATAAACAAACTATGCCAGCACTAGTGAACTCTCATTTTGTAATGTTGGAAAAGCAACAGATGCCCAGAAATGACTACAGTCATTTTTAAACCTATAAAGACCGTGTTGACCGGTCAATAGCACCTCAATGGTGGATGTCATCCCTTTTCCTCTTTCTAACCGGGCTGTACATTGCTGGACAGACAGGTCATCCGTCTTTGCTTCCCTCAGCTCCTAAATTTCAGCTTTTTATTCATCAGACGCCTCTGGGTCCCTGACAGGGAGAGCGAGAACCAAATAAGCTGTGGCTGAAATAGATGACAAGGAAGCTTGATCGTAAAAAGGATTATAGTGGATGTGCATCAAAGCAGACAAGGACTGTCTTTTTTTTTTAGAAGGCATTGCTGCAAAGCGACTGCAAGAGATGGATACTGAGACATTTTGACAGAGGTGAAGACAGCAGGATGTGGGACAGAAAGGAAGGCATGCTGAACAGACAGACTGAGAGGTGAAGACAGCAGGATGTGAGACAGAAAGTAAGGCATGCTGAACAGACAGATGGGGTGTATAGAAAGGGAAAGACAAAAAACGACAGAAAATGATTGTGCTTGGTTGTGTGTGTGTGTGTGTGTGTGTGTGTAATTGGATGCGGTCAGGAGCGAAACACTCTGTCTGTGTGTCGAGGCGTCGGCCTGTGCCCACCCTCCCTCTGACTGCAGCCACACCTGCCTTGCATACTAAAGAGGCAGAATGCAGAGCCCTGGACCCAGCTGCTCGCTCTGCACCAATCCTGCCGACTCACGCTCACTTGCTGCACACAAAAAAAAATATTAACTGAAAGGAAGTAACCCACCACCAAGTAGCGACATACCATTAAGACAGTAAGGCATTGTACAGCCTTTACGGAGTTATGTAGCCCATCATTCAAGGGAGTAGTATATTTGCTATTTACTATTTTTCAGGGTGGAAGTAAACCATTTTCTTTGAATGTGCGAGACTTCTGGTTCATTAGCCGCTGTAGGGAAATAACGAGAAGAATAAAGTGCGGTAAACTGTAAAACGTTGCACTAAAGTGAACCAGTGTGTTCTAGTGCTGTCAAATGATTAATCGCGTCTAATTGCATCCAAAATAAAAGTTTATTTTTTTAACATAATTACGGGAAAAATAAGGTGGATACTAAGGATCATGTGACAAGACTGGGGTAGCGGTTGCTGAAAATTAAGCTATCACAAGAATAAATTGCAATTTAAAATGTATTTTACATTGTAATAAGATTTCACAATATTATATTTTACTGTTTTTACTTTATTTTGATCAATAAATGCAGCCTTAGTGAGCATTAAAGAGACATAACAAAACTTACTGACCCAGTTAGTCAATTATATTTGAACTGTCAATTATAAATATGAAACATTATGTGAGGATTAGAGAATGCAACCACCCACCAAATAAAAAGATTTCCTTAGCAACAAGCTAGCAATGCCCTAGCATGAAATCCGAGCACCCCAGCAAGTGCATAGTAAGACACTAAAAATAAAAAATAAACAATCAGAAGCCCAAGCAAGTTTTGCACTGGCCAGCAGCACTCACTTTCCTTTACCTTTCCTTCACTTGAAATTAACAACGTCCTGTTTATGTAGACTGGATGGGGTGGGAGGAATGGCCACACCCATCTCTCTCTGTGTGCATACTGTGAGTGTGCCTATGCTGGGGTGGTTGTGTTGGCATGAACACTGATTCATTGCCATAAACAGCTCAGCTGCCTGGAAAAGGCCACACCCTGTCTGCAGTCACATGACCCAAGGGAAGTAGGAAATACCTTACACAATCTCAGAGTCTCTCATAGCTTGCCTAAAAGACAGAAGCAAGGAAACATGGGAGAGAAAGAGAGAGAGCGAGTGGAGGGGGGGTAGATTAAGGGTGTTTGGTTGAGAAGGAAAAAAAAACTAAAACCAAGCACGGTTACGTCAAAAGATTCAGAATGCAGAGAGTATCTAGGAAGAGAGTGAGCTGTTTGTGCGTTCTTGTCATTGCATTCAGCATGTTGAATTCACTGAGGCATCGAGCACAGATAGCGAGTGTTGTACCAGATCTTTACGTAAACAAGCAGGTCGGTAGAAAGCAATTAAACCCACCATTAGCGGAGCGTGGGTAGCAGGAGATATCATGCCACAGGAGCGAAAGTAAGAATAAAGACACAAATCAAACATGGAAGAGAAAAAAAAACATAATAAAACCAGCCAAAAGGCCTGGGGGTGGAGGTGTAGTTGGAGGGGAGAGATGGATTGCATACAGGTGCAAACAAGGCAGATGGCCAACTGTTTCTCCAATCCTGAACTGAGCTCTGCCTGTAAAACTGAGAAAATATTTTTTTCAGTCTAACACCACGTCTTAACCATACGCAATATGTTAAAATTTCAGCAACAAGCAATTCATCTGTCCAATATATCGGCTTTAATATATTTTTAAATGTGTTTCGGTGATGGTAAAGCTGAATTTTCTGAAGGATTGTCAGGAACTCAATGTGCCTTCAAACCAGTCCAAATGAAAAAATAAAATAAATAAATAAATAAATTCAAAAAGGCAAAATACTTGAAGACAGTCCACACAGTAAAGTATTGCTTTTATCTCGCATTCGAAGATTAATTCTTTGGTAGAGTGTGCAGACTTCCTTCAAGTGTTTTACCTTTTTGTAAGTTATATTTTATGGACATTGTTATGCTTTTATTCAGACAGGACAGTGGAAAGGAGACAGGAAATCACTGGGTGGAGAGAGGGGGGCGAGTTGGATCGGCAAATGACCACAAGACTGGATTCGAACTTGGATCGCCGCAAGCTCAGTCATATTGTATGTCGGAGCTAGGGATGTAAAAATTGCCGGTTTGATGATAAATCATTATAAAATTCCCGATGGTTAGTATTACCATTTCATTTTTTTAATTATCATTAAAACCGTATTCAATTACCACAATTTGAACAACTCACGATAGATAAATACCGTCCAGCATAAAGCACAGTTTTAAATAACAGTCTCACTTCTCTCAGAGAGGTTTTAAAAGAGTGCTGAGGGAATTATACAAATTAATTAATTATATGAATGTACCTCTGAAGGTTCTGACTGTATCAGAAATGATTTGATGGCATTTTGTTTTCATATTCGCTCCATGTGATATCTAAAGAAGTGTTCTTAAATCACAATACTGCTTTGTGCACAGAATTAATGGTTGATGAAAAACAAGCGTATGTGGATTCTACACATTAAAAAATGCAGATAAGTTATCTATATTTATGGAGCAGATCAAATGCATATAACCATCTATTAATCAATTATGATTTTGACTTGATCCTTTTCTTTACTTAAAGGGCTGAAATGTGAGGTTTACCTTTTTATGACATTTTTTTTAAGCTTTATTTGAACATTTAAATTAGATATTTGAACATGCTATTAAACTGTTGTCAGTCAAGTTGTCATTTAAAATCCAAACATCATTGGTAATGTTATTGTTTTAGTGGTTATGCAAACAAAAAGTCATTTTATTTGTTGTTTGTTGATTTTTTAATATAAAACTTGAAGTGATTTATGTGACGTACTTTTTGAACATCTCCAGCACATTTTAACAATACCGTGATAATACTGACAACAGTGATAATTTTGGTCACTATAATAGTGTTAAGAAATTTTCAGACCTGTTACATCACTAGTCGGAGCCGATAACCTCATAGTGTTCCACCTTTTATAAGGTGAATATTCAGCAGCCATTTTTTCAGCCTTCAGTGTCACATGATGCTTCAAAAATCATCTGAATATGCAGATTTTGTGCTCAAAAATAATATATATTATTTAGCATGAAAACAGTTGTACTATATATATGACCAATACTGTATCATTATTTCATGCACCCTGAATGAGGTTTTGGAGTAGACAAGACTACCAGCTTTAATACTAAAAAATTATGATAAAAACCCAGTGAATGACAAACGGGGAAGATCAGACCAGGGGCCGGTGCTGACAAACAGCAATGGATCGCTATTTAAACCAGCAGAGGCAATAAACTGTTCAGAGCACCCAGAAACTGTAGTGGTGCCCTTCCTGACACAGTGTTGCTTATCATGGTCATGGCTAGTTATTTCAAAAACTCTGAATAAGACAGAAGCTTGTAACTTTGTCATCACATCTGATGAGTCACGCTGAGTTTATCCTCATGAACCAGCTATGGACCTTCCAGACAAGTTACCCTGTTATTTGCAAGAGAGAAGGGGCACATGCTGTGAAAAGAGAAACAAAGTAAATGTACAATCAATAGAAGCATTAGTGGTAATGATCCTTATTAAAACTGCCATTAGAGTCTACAATATGTTTCTGTTTCTAGAGCTAAAAAAGCCCCTTCACCAGCCCTTGAGAAGAAGTCTACCCAGAATTCAAGGGTCTCTCAAAAGAAAATGTATTAATCTTCACAACAATAGCATAAGAGCTTGTCTAATAAGCTCTCACTAGATGGAAAACACTGTGGTCCTTTCTTGTTTTTCTCCTATACCCACAGACATAATACAACCTAAGCCACGGGGTCCCTCTGGATTCTCTGGCTGATGGAAGAACAAACAAGGTTGAATGACAGAAGAACAGGCCTCGAGAAAATGAACACCATTCTGCTGAGAGCAGGAGAGATGATAGTTTGTGCCACTGACATGCGCCGATGTTTTGGACATCTTTTGATATCACGTATGATGAGAAACCTAGGCACACCATCACTGGTTGTTGGTGGGATACTCTCCTCTGTAAATTAACCACATAAGTACAAAAAAGGAAAAAGTGAAGCAGAGGAGATCAGTCATGCTCATCGACTCCTGTTGGCACACAGCGCTGGTGCAACTTGCCAAATTCATGAGGCTTGTGACCTGCATCAGGCCTGAACATGGGAGTGTGGTTTGTTTACAAACCAGAAGCCAGTTATGAGGACAGAACAGGGTATTCCTCAGGGCAAGTATGCTCTGGAGCCGAGCATCAACAGCTGACTACAATCCTGTTGAATGAAATCAACTCTGTGATAACTTGAGTACTTTCCACTTTTCTGAAGTTCTGAGGGTAAGAAATACTACATCTAAATCAAGTAGTAAGTCTGTAGTGCTCTCTTCTGCCAGCTACAAGTTTTCTTTGGAGGATAACAAATCCAAAATTACTAAGAGATGTTTTTAACCTTGAGCTCTGGATTGCACCAGCTCATATCGATCATTAGGAGAATTCCTCGAAAGCTTCTGCTGCTGACAGAGGAAAATTAAATAACTTTACTTAAAACTGCATAGTACAGCGCTTCATATTTGGCCATTTTGAGAAAGCAGCTCGGTCTGGTCAGTCAATGGCTAAACATTCTATTCATCAATGAATTCAGATAAAATACATTATGGTTTCAATAAGGGCTGGGCGATATGGAAATCTTTTATCATATCAGTTGATAATTATCACAATGAAGTTTAAAGGCAGATTTTTTTTGCTAAAAAGAGTCATTGGTGACAGAATTTTCATTTTTTGATTAACTATCCCTTTAAAGACAAGTGAACAGTTGTGATATTTTTTATTGTAATATTTTTGGAAAGCTATTGAGATCGCCATGCATTAGAGTTAAAACGCCACCACAGCAACCACCCTTAGCAGCATAAACAATCAATGATATAGCATCAAAACTGTTTTGTTTATTATGTATTTCGGCAGAATTAACGTTTTTTTATTTACTGAAGTATGAGTGACCCCTGCTGGCATTATGTTGCATCTTTAATTTTGAGACCCCGCCTTCCCCGTCTAATAAACCCTTCTTATGCAGAGATATGTTGATGTGTATGCGACGTGCATCTGTGTGGAAGCCTACAGTTTCCGAAGAGAGGAGGAAATATTACTGTATTTATTAGTTTCTGTTTCAGGTATGATTCTGTAGCTATGCCCACATGTCCATCAGTTTACACTGTAATGACTAGGGCTGTGCGATTAATCAAAATCGAATTGCAATCGTGATTTGAGACGTTGCGATTTGCTAATCGCAAAGCTTGCGATGTGGATATTACAGCCTTGAGTGGCAGTCTTACCAACCAATAGAGTGAGCGCACTTCCGTTCTCCCCAATCAGCACTGCTCTAGTCAACTGTTTAAACGCCCACCATTTAAAATTGACATTTTTTGCTTATAATGTTGCTTGGATATCTGCCATTAACCACCCTGCACTAGATATCAGTATTGGTTATTGAAAAAACGATATCAGACCACCACTAATTATTACAGTAATTATAAAAGTACTTCATAAATACAGAAGCATCAATGGCCTTTAAATCACTACAACTGTGTCCAACAAATTTGCAGTAAAGATGCTGCAATGCTTGTAAAGAGGATTAGTACTTTGTTCAAATATAGCACATTCCTCAAGATCTGAATCGTTCCCAACTTCGGTCACAGCAGATGTTAAGACTGAAATAAAACAGCTGGGACTGTGGTGACTTGAGAATACTGGTGCTGTCTTTTTGAGCCTTGCATTTTTTTCATTGGAAAATATTATAATTAGTATTTAAGAAAATTGCGGTGCCGGTGACATTCATGCACTTCTTAAACGAGACAGGCATGTTTTGGCATCTGCGTCACAGGATTCGCTCATAATCGCCTGGAATGCCACTCCACAAGTCTAGAATTGTATAGGAATTTATACAAGTACAAGTACGTGAGAGGAATTGCTGTAAGAGTTCAGCTCTGCAGACCCTAACCAAAGACTGAAATGAAACGTAATTCCAGGCATTCCAGTCCTGTCTTGCAGTTCATACCAATGAACACAAAGACAAGACATACGCCATTCCAAACTATCCGTTAAAACAGTTCATAGCACACAATGCACATTCCATAGTTCCGTTTAGATATTTTTTAATTGGCAGCTAACAATCTGATGAGGAAAACTTTCCGCACACCATCACGTTCTCGCTTCCTCCATCCTTCCCTCGTTTCCATTCCTCCTGTCTCCAGTCTGGCTTTTGTACCGTAGCCACACCTATAAGACTGCATGGGCCCAGACTCCATTTAAAAATTATTCCATATAGTCAGCCGGCAAGAGAGAAGGCGTGTTTAGGATAGAAGGAAGAAGGTGGGAAAATACTACCTACAGACCAAGGGGGGAAAAACGAGACCGGAAAAGGAAACATTCCAAATTACTTTAGGGAAACTTAAATACATTGGAAAAGATGCACCACCCTGCTCTCATGTAGGCGGGGAATTGCTTGTGATATTTCTTGTCCAAAGCCATATTTGTCAACCACCTCCATGCTAATTGGGATGTTTAAACCCAACAAAAAAAAACCACCTGCGCAGATCTGCCATCCCGGTCGCTTTTATTGAATTAACATCATGTCACTCTTGTGACCTTTGCAGCAAGAGTGCGCCTTTCTTGATGTGTACTTGTTACAGAAAATTGACTGCCAGACGGAGTGGATGAACTTCAGATTCATTAAACAAAAAACAAATCAACACACATGCTGACATTCACATTGAGCAAGGGCTGAGAGTTAGTTGAGCTTTAAAATAAAATGCCACAATGAATGTTGCATAACTTTCTTTGCACCACTACTATCCCTTAACTTAACCCTCACACACAAGCAACAAGCCTCAGCAAGAAGCGGAGATAAAAAGGAGTCTAGTGCAAATGTTTAGTATATGATGAAATGGGAACTGAAACAGTTTACTGAGCATAGTGAAGCCTTCAAGAGCTATAGGATCTCAAACACCAGCTGACGGATGCATTATTGAACTTCAGGAAGTGTTTGGATACGAGTTAAAGGCCAATCTCTTCGAAACTCCCGGGTAATAGTACTAACAGATGACTTGCATGTTTCGCCAAAAGGGATAAACTAACATGACCTATTTCGCAATGTGGCACTTTTTCTAACATTGTGCCATCTCACCTGAGTGACGACTATGAGAGCTTTGAAGTGAAGTGCTTTGAAATGCAGCATCAGATGTGTTTCAGGTTTTTTTAATTGGCAAGTTGTGTAAATGAGCAGCAGTGTTCGCTGTGTGGTCTGTGCTGTTTATCAGGTCACGGGTTGAGTCTCCAACAAAGTCGGGTAATCAGAGTAGGGGTTGACCGATATGTGTTTTTCAGGGCCGATGCCGATACCGATTATTACAGATCAAGTAGACCGATAACCGATATTTTGAACCGATATACGTGTCTGGTGTAAAAATGAAAATGAATGCCACAATTAATAATAACAAGAGCTCTGACAAAAAAACCTTCTTTAAATGCTTTAAAACATGTCTTTAATTCTGAAAACTGTTAATAACAACAACATTAAATAAACAGTAATATTAATAATAACATAAGTGCAGGGATCACCCAGAAGCATTCTGTAAACATTTTGTAAAACTTAAAGTAAACGTATTTAGCATATTGTGTAATTATTCTCAACAAAAGTTGTAATAATTGTTGTAGTTGTATTACGTATACAGTAATATATTCGGCTAAACCGAACTTATATTTTGACAGGTTGCCATGAGGACCTTTTAAGTTTCTGTAGCCTATGTATATATGATATGACGATCATTTTACTCAAATGAAATGGTCAAATGCTCATCAAGTGATTCTGCGAGCAGTTCTGGGGATGTTGTTCGTGTATTTATGTCCTCATTTAGTGAGACGGCAGACGCTGAAAACACCGCGAGCAGCACGCGCTTCAGTATGTATGTGTGCAGTAAATGAAACCGCACGTCTGTGTCATTCATTAACAGAGATGCAGAAGATGCAGGATTCATATTTAAATAGTGTTTTTGCGGCTTAATATTTATAGATACTAGTCCATAGCGCGAGTCGATTTAAGTGTACTGACCTACTTTTGATTAATTCATCCAAACTTCGACACATTCCATGACATTCCGCGTTATATGGTAAATTATATTTTATGACTGCATTCCGCGATTCCGCCCACATTTTCCGCATCGCAGACATCATAGGTTATATTGAGGTGTTTTGCAACTTCAGTGTAGTGGATTGTGATTTATTGCAACATCTGCTGCTGCTGCCTTACCTTTGAGAGACAACTGATGCGTGATCACTGACGCAGCTCCAGTTAGCAAGTGCTCTCGGTGTGAGACTGCCTTCAGTTTTCCGCGTTGATTGGTCGGACTCGTGACTCTCTACATATCAGATGAGCGGTGGGCGGAGATTGCTCTCAGAAATTGAGAGATCGCCTCACTCTCACAGAGTGTTGAGCTCAGACAAGCTGCATCGAGCCAAATAGTGCATTTAAACATTAAATAATTTCACCTGTATTATTTATTCACCAATAAATAATGTCACCTGTAAATAGTATGTTTGTTTGCATAAAAAAAGAAAGAAATTATTGGCAAATCTGTTTTCAAAATGGCCGATATCGATAATCGTAAAAATGCTTAATATCGGCGCCGATAATCGGTCGACCCCTAAATCAGAGTACAGTCAATGCACTGGAATGACTTACGGATGACTAAGTGTGAGTTTGCATGTGCTGATTTATGGGGTTATGAAAAGTGTGAGGCAAAGGAGGCACCAAAAAAATTTTTATGAATTGAGGAACTGGGAGGTGAATAGCAAACGGACCTCAAAACATGTATGACAGAAATGGTCATCAATAGAAATTAAATAAAAGGAAATGAAATACTGAGAGTTAAGCATGCACATGACCAAACAAGCATGCCTGCATCAGTGGTTCTCAACCAGGGGGCCACGATCCTCTAGGGGAGATGGGTTCTCAGCAAAATGACTTGAAAATAATTTAAACAAGATAACAACTAAAAATCCCACATAATTTTATGATTTTTCAGACCTGGAAAAATCACTTGCATTAATACAATCTTAAAACAACACCATGGGCACAAACACTTTTATTGGGTACAAATTGGGTACTTATTCCTAATCCTTACGCAGTAACAAACAACTGGAAAATCATGTAAATTGATTGGTTAAAAAGAGCAGGAACCCTGGAACTACTGTCTGGAATAATTAATCATCATTATTTTAGTTAGGTTTTAATTTACAAAACCTGAGAGTTCCCACAAATTAAAATACATTTTGGATACAAAACTACTGGTCTATGGGGCAGTCGAATTCTCAAAAAAGTTGAGTACCAAAGGCACCCAGAATCAGAATGTGTGCAGAACATTACAACAAGACTAAACTGGATCCCTTCCATTATAATACATAACGAGATCTACACAAGAAATGCATTAACTAGGCTATGTGCTGCTGTAGACAGCACACCCTGATTTTAAATTTTGACATGCACTCCATTCCAACCACTTAATTTAGCCTGTCCATCTGTAGAAAAAAAAGAGACTTACAAATGTTATGTGAACTGACCATTTAACATTTTCTAATCATAATATCAAAGCCAGCTTGTGACACTTCCGGTCTCTTAACAGGACTACCCATCTGATCTTAGAAAAAAAAATGGCAGGAATAGAATCTCAGGCATTGCTACTCTGCTTAACATGTAGAACAGTCTACTAGGTATTAGCAGGGGCGGACTTAGTGATTTGGAGGCCCTAAGCAAATCTCAGGTAAGGGGCCCCAACACAATAAGTATATGCTCTTTTACGCCTAACCCTTCTTTTGCTTACTAGCTCTCTCTCATTAGAGCTATAACTATTATTTATTATAACTATTACCTCTTCACAACATAAGTAGCCTAAATAATTAGTCAACCTGATGCTATTCTAAAGCCATATTAAGCTACCTTATTTTTTTTCGGATCACAGAAGACGTATATAAAAAATGCTTGCACTTGTCCATTTAATGAATTGTAAACTTCTTCAATCTTTTTACAAAGAGGATTAAAATGTCATAAAAATTATCCCTTGCAACTCATTCCATTTTCCAAGTGTTCTTAAGGCATACGATAGGGTTTGCCGAGAAACAAATTGAAAATGTAATTAAGCGGAAAATCTCCAGTCAATTACATTCATACATTTATAAGCGTTTTTAGTTTATAGTTCGCACTGGCGCACCTAGGAAAAGCATACAAGACAGTAATTTTGAAACATCAAGACAAATAAAATTATGACTTGAAACTATTTCTTTACAGGGGTGAATATATCTGTTCTGAGACAGTCAAAACAGCTTAGAATGCGTGCAAAGAGCGCTCCGTCTATAATCACTAAAAGATGTCACTCACTTCATCGCAATCTCACGACCTTCCGTTAATAAACTCTCTGCACAATGAATATCTTATTTAGATCTTATCTACATGTTGTTATAATGAGAGGATTCACAAGCTTGCAGAACTCCGCACCTGACAAAAACTCGCCGTTTTGAATGGCGAGTGAACATTTGACACTCTCCATAACACAAATACATACTGGTCCATTTGCCAAGTGTGTTTCGCAAATATCAGACGGGGCCCTAAGTGGCCGCTTACCTCGCCTATTGGTTAAGTCCGCCCCTGGGTATTAGGAAAACAACTATGAAAAGCACCCATAATAGCATGAATATATTTAATTCAGAACTCATGGTTGTAAGAACAACTGCATTTGCTGTAACCGTTCAACTGGCCCCTGCCAGAGAACACAATCTGGCTCCTAACCACAGGTAATCTGGGACCCCTGATATAAATGGTTTTCCAAATGTATCTGCTCAACATAAGTGATTATTTAGCAAAATAAGTTATTCATTATAAAAAGGAAACCCAAATCACTTCCATTTAGCACTGAAGACAAACAGTTGAGTATACAAAAATCAGACCTGGAATTACAGACATTTTCTGCTAATTGCAGCTCAGAGTAACATGCTGGCTATCACTGAATCACCGCTGAGCAAATCCCAGAGTCATTATAATCACTTAATGTAGCCCAATAATGTTTTTTAATGAAGGCACTGATGCAACGTTCATAAACGAGTCCCACTAATGGGCAAAACTGCTTCATAAGGTCGGTGCTATCAGTGGTTCTCTACAAGTACAGCGGCATTTTAGCAATTGATGGCTCATACTGAAAGACCAAAACTGTCTTAAGGCAACAATAATGAAGATACCGCAGTAATCATTCATGATCATGAAAAAAATGCTATGAATCATGGAAAAAAGATTGTGCATGATGCTCCGTTGGATTTTTCAAGAACTAAAATATTGCATTTGTGACATCTCAGCAGTTTCATCTCTCTTTAATGGTGAACATCGCCTGCTTGGCTCTAACATGTAACATGCAAGCCCGAAAGCTATGTTTTTCATTCTCTTACTCCATCTATGTGCCTTTCCCTCTTCCGCTAGCTTAACATGCCCTCTCTCAGCACAGAGCAAGTTCGAGACCACTGCAGCTTGTGAAAATTATACCACCAGCAAAAACATGTCTAAACACATTGCAACACTGCTTAGGATTTGTCTGTGCAATCATTGTGGCTCAGTTCACGTCAACAGTTCTGCCAATAATTGGAACGTCATGTGTTCTTGTCTTAAACTATCTCCCCGCCCCCATCTCTGCTCTCGCTCAACCCTTTCTGCCTTCCAGTTTTTATCTGCTGAGCTTCTCTGAATTCAGCGTGTCTATTTGGGCCCCGAGATGAATGGATGGAGTCTTGACAATGTCTACAGATGTCACATTCTATGCTTGTAAGGCTCATTTTGCTCTGGAGGGGAAAACTATCCGAACATACAGCAAATTTTGTAGGGTTATCTTCACTGACTAGGCAGCTCCTGCTGAGGCTTCCTTTTATGCTAAAAATTATTACACAAAGAGAGAGGCTTTTTAAATCAAATGCCAGTGGCTGAGAGAATCGCAAACAGACACACACCCTTGTGACTTCTCTGTCTTTTGTTCCATTCAGCAGGCCTATCTACAAAGAAATGCTTGAGTTGTGCTTTCAATGGACAACACCCAAAATGCAAACCCAACACCACACACTCAACACAAAAGCAACAGCATATATGGCTACAGTGTTACTTATTAGATTCTTAAATTTTCCTTAGAAAATTTGAGTGAAACTTTATCCGTTTCATCAATCGCTTAGAAAAGTAGCACATATCACGAAGCAGTAAGCACATATCTCCTCAAAAAAACAGAAGTAATTCTCTGTAAATCCACTCTCTGACAGCAGGTGGTGCTTATGGAACAGCAGAATTGGATTCCTTCAGTGAAAAAAGCAGCATTGCGATTAAAACACTACTTTCTTTAGGTATTACATGGAGCGAAGATAAAAACAAAATACAATCGAATCTTTATTGAAGACCTTCTGAAGAACCTTCAGAGGTACAATCATATAATTAATTCATTCATATAAATATTTTGTATAATTCCCTTATAACTCTTAAAACCTCCTAGCTTTCCGCCATGTTTTCACGCAAAACAAAACTACTCCATGTGATG
Source organism: Gymnocypris eckloni scoliostomus (assembly GCA_027564155.1). NCBI lineage: Eukaryota > Metazoa > Chordata > Actinopteri > Cypriniformes > Cyprinidae > Gymnocypris > Gymnocypris eckloni. The sequence continues at coordinate 12,678,880 of CM050431.1, forward strand.
TGCACATGTGAGACTGTTATTTAAAACTGTGCTTTATGCTGGATAGCCTTTATTTATCCTGACAGAGTTTTTATAAATCACAGTAATTGAATATGGTTTAATGAAAATTAACATAAAATGATAATACTAACCGTGGGGAATTTTATCATGATTTATTGTCAAACCATCCCTATATCATGAATCGTTCCATCCCTATATTATGAATGTCTTTTTTTATGTTTATAATAGCATACGCATTTTAAATAGCACTGCCTGGCTTTATTTGAATGGATGGCTTGATGTGATTGCTTAGAAACTAAAAAGTTTCACAATAGCTGTCAAAGAAAGTCTGGTCTGTTTTGACATAGTAAAGGCCCTCCGCTTTGTCATGAGGAGATGCACTCTTGTGGCGCCTGAAAGGGAGGAGGTCACCAGTTGACACATCTGATCTTTGTTGTCTATCTCGCTCCGTCATGACTTGAGATTGAGCCGCAGGGAGCTTCCAAAAGACCTTAAGCTTGTTCAGTTTAAGGCCAGCTGCAGTCCGTGAGCTCCCATCCATCTCAGGGTTTGTCTTTGACATCTGCAGGGAAATTGGCTGATGCATGGCTTGACCACAGAGATGCACTCAATGTCAGCCAATGACCCTGTATGAAATTAAATTCAAAGCAGTCCATCTTCTGGCGGACATTTTGTTCCACTGCATAAGATCAAACTCAGAGCTACATGAAACATGTATAATTTGCACTACAATGAATTAGAAAGGATTTCACAAATTTGGTGGCGAGGTAAATGCTAAGATTTCTGAAATAAACTGGTTGAGAACAAGGCGCCTTTTTCCCTTGATGCTCTCTAGATTCTCCCCTTGCACAAATGCATGTCACAAGATGCTAGCATATGCACGTCTGACCACTTAGCAAATTCCGCGCTAACGATGAACATTTGAGAACCATAATGGGGCTTCTTTTTTTTTTTTAAATGGGGTAATGGAATTTCTTGTAAAGCCCCTTTTTTCAACGGTGATGAGGAATGAAAAAACAGAAATTCTTGTCCAACGCTAGGCGTATCTTACCTCATTCTCCTATACTGCTGGTCACACACAAAACCACTTTAACAGTAGGCCTAATGCAGCAGTGGAAAAATTTGGGAAGGAGCACGTAATCTACAAAGTCTCCTTTCACTCCTCTCTGAGTCTTGAAACTCACATGGTCCTTACGACAGCCTGTCTTGAATACTGAGAGTTCTTGTGTGGAGAACCAGTGTGTGGGTTTCGGAAAATTGTGCATATTTGACCCATTCTCCCCCTCCCTGTGCTGTCCACAACCTCTACATTCACTACCAAACCATGAATACATTGGGTGTGTCAAACTGAATGGAACAACATCACGACAGTTTCCACCCATGACAGTGCTAAGATAGATGCAAAACTTCCTGAATACCACAAGAGGAAAGTGGCTAATCATATGATGAAAGAAAAAATATGGAAAATAAACAAACATTCCATTCATCACTCCGCTGAATTCTGGAAAGTAAAACTGTTACTGTGGAGATTACCTGTCATCAATCTGTCAAGCAATGAGGTTTCAAAGGAAAATGTCTTCCGTAAAGACACTGAAAAGAACAATGTGTGTACGATACACTAACCAAACAAGTTATTCCATCTCTGTGAGAAAGATGATGTGGCCATATACGTCACGGCCACGGTGAGAAGGCATGACACAGTATTTTGCATCCATCATAAGACACAGCATGAGATCGACAAAACAAAACAGTCTCACATAATTCTGGTTTTGATGACTGAGACCGATATCAAAGTTTCACACACCTGAGGATAGTCCAACTTTATAGCCGTTGTATATTTTCAAAGCCCTTTTTTAATATAAAATACAGTATTTCACAGAAGTGAGTACACCCCTCACATTTTTGTAAATATTTTATTATATCTTTTCATGTGACAACACTGCAGAAATGACACTTTGCTACAAAGTAGTGAGTGTACAGCTTGTATAACAGCGTTGATTTGCTGTCCCCTCAAAATAACTCAACACACAGGCACAGCCATTAATGTCTAAACCGCTGGCTCAATTAGCCAATTTCTCTCCCCAGTGTCATGTGATTTGTTAGTGTTACAAGGTCTCAGGTGTGAATGGGGATAATGTGTGTTAAATTTGGTGTTATTGCTCTCACTCTCTCATACTGGTCACTGGAAGTTCAACATGGCACCTCATGGCAAAGAACTTTCTGAGGATCTGAAAAAAATAATTGTTGCTCTAAAGATGACGTAGGCTATAAGAAGATTGCCAAGACCCTGAAACTGAGCTGCAGCACGGTGGCCAAGATCATACAGCGGTTTAACGGGACAGGTTCCACTCAGAACAGGCTTCGCCATAGTGGACCAAAGAAGCTGAGTGCACATGCTCAGCGTCATATCCAGAGGTTATGTTTATGGAAATAGACGTATGAGTGCTGCCAGCATTGCTGCAGAGGTTGAAGGGGTGGGGGGTCAGCCTGTCAGTGCTCAGACCATACGCCGCACAGTGCATCAAATTGGTCTGCATGGCTGTCGTCCCAGAAGGAAGTCTCTTCTAAAGATGAGGCACAAGAAAGCCTGCAAACAGTTTTCTGAAGACAAGCAGACTAAGGACATGGATTACTGGAACCATGTCCTGTGGTCTGATGAGACCAAGATAAACTTATTTGGTTCAGATGGTGTCAAGCGTGTGTGGCGGCAACCAGGTGAGGAGTACAAAGACAAGTCTGTCTTGCCTACAGTCAAGCATGGTGGTGGGAGTGTCATGGTCTGGGGCTGCATGAGTGCTGCCGACATGTACTGTGACATACTGAAGCGGTAACCCATCAAAATAAAAGTTTGATTAACCTTGGAAGAAACTGCGGCAGAAAAGTATTAATATTTTTCAGCAGAATGTACATATTGCTACTACTAGGCTACTATTAAAATTGTATCTTTTTAAGTAATGAACACACAACATTTCTTCCATGTTTTAATTTTAGTAAACCCTGTTTGCCAAAATAATAAAATACAATTTCATTTTCAATAATTTATAGGTTTATTTATTTATTTATAATTTAAAGATTAATGAAATTAATGTTTTATGCCTTCATTTGGTAACCAGATACAGAACACAGAATTTTTGAGATAAAAGTAAACATTTCATAAGGCTATTTTAAGGTCAAATTTGAATAAACTAAGTTGTTTTTATGCATTCAAATAATTAGACATACTACAACAGAGAATTTGGTAACAAAATACGTCGAAAGAAAATAAAACACCCAGTTAGATTTTAAAAATTTCTTTAACAACCTAATGTTATGTTTATGCTCACCTATAGCCTACTACAAAAGGGCCCCCTTTTATCTAAACGTTGTATTTAATTTAATGTTTAACAGGTTTTTTTTTTGTAAAATGTAACTTTATAATTGTCATTCAATTATAATTATTATAACACATATGTTGCATGAAATGTTTTTTGTGTGTGTTTCAGTCAGTTAATGGGTAGGTACATTGTGTACACATGATCAGGATAGTACCACCTCTACCTCATTTTGAGCCAGGAAAACCCCTGTATACAATTCATTTAAATAAAGTTATTAATAGGGGTTAGTAATCTGCTGTACTGTATTTATGTATGTTATGTGGGAAATGGCTTTTTATGGTACTGTTTTCTAATCAGGCTCAAAATTACATAAGATTTTGGATTTAGATTTATCAGCCAACATATCAACTTTCAGAAAATAAAGAATTATCGTATCGGCCAAAATGTTCATATCATTGCAACCCTAATGAATACCCCCTATAATGCAACTCTTCAACACAATTTAATGTTTCCCTTATGTAAACGTACAAGTCAAAGGCTATCTGTGAAGCATCAGTGGTTGTGTGCTGTAGTCAACCTGCAGGACTGTTTATTCCAAAGACCCTCAATCGGTTCGGTAATTGAGCTTTCCCTTACCCTTGTCTTTTAAAACATTTAATTAGGAATCTGACAGTATCTGTTTAATGGGTCTGTCACACTGTCTGAAACATTAATCCCTTTTCAACCCACTTCTCTCTCTTTATCCACATCTCGTTCTCACTGCCTCGCAAGGGTATCTGACAGCTTTCATCTTTCAAATGATGGGGGGGTTGATCAGAAAAGGCCAGAGATAGATTCCTCACCGAGATTAAATGGCTGATGAGGTAGTTAATTCTTGAGGAATGGTGTTTGTGACCGTGGATAAGCCCATGCTTATCATTTCACTGTTTTCTGTTTGTTAGCAGCTTTGACTACAACACAGCCAGCACATAAAGCGAATGTCTCTCAATTAGGGCTGGAACAACTAATCGGTAAAATCGATTATGAAAATCATCGACAACGATTCTCATTATTATCGATTAGTCGGGTCTGCCCACAGTGCACGCCTGTTACTCGAATTACAGCACTGAATAACGCATTTCTATGGACAAAATGCATCTAAAATAGTGTAGGAAACAGAATGAGATGTCGCTGGAGAATTACGTGATCCAAGCTGCCCAAAACATGATAATTCTTTATTTTGAGCTTTAAGTTAATGCATTAGTGTAAAGGCTTGCACTGTCAGGCGCTGTGACACATCCATGTGCGTCCTCAGCGCAAAAAACATTCGGTTTACGATCATATCCTTATCTATAAATGTCACAAATTCACAAGCATTTCCATTTTTGCATCCTAACAGCCTGTGTTAAGTTTAATATACCGAATGAGCACCGGCGCGGCGGGCGCGTGCATGCACAGACGGAACATCGAGAGGGAGACAATTAACAGGATATGCAGCGCAAAAATATCCATTGTGCTGAATTATCTGTTGTTGAAAGTTAATTTAAGGTTTAAAAGTCAACATGCAGTGTGAATATTTTATGAGAGTAGGGACCTTAAAGGGATAACAGCATGTAATTGTCTGAATATAAATATGAGACGCTCCTTAACCGCCTTTTACAGGATAAAGAAATGACCGATGACTGATCAAAGTGAAGGAGTGTTCTCCTACAGAACATTCCTCTCACCTGTTGGTTAACACTGAGTCTTTATTTGTATATACATTTTTAAAAGAGATTTAATCTATATTCACTATATACAATGCTTAACAAATTTATGTAAGGTGTTTAACAAATGATGTAAGGTTTGTGCCACTGCTGCTCTAAACTAACAGCATTGGTGATTCCCAAAATCATGTTTTAGCTTTCTGTATTAGTTAGTCCTCCAAAATGCATAAGCTCTTAGTAACAGTAGTAGGCTATTTCTAGTGCTATAATATAATTATAGCTTTTATCTATGAAAGAAAGGCAGAGCACTTTATAGTGTTTTTTTTCAGATACCCAATTACAGTCAAAAAGTACATAATGCAAGCAAGAATGCAAGCTGTTATGAGGCCATTTTTATTATTATAAATACTAATTAGTTGTTTCTGTTTGTAATTTGCCCAATAAATGACAATAACATTTTTAGATTTAAACTATTTTTTGACAGATTCCTAAAATATTTGTTTTCTCTTTATGACAGGAGGTCTAATAAATTAAGCACTTTATGTTTTCATAGCATTCAGTTTGTTTGAAGGAGATTGAGCAGAATGTGGAATAGTGTGTTTTTTGTCAATACATATTTATTTTTTAATCCGATTAATCGAAAGAATAATCGGCCAACTAATCGAATATCAAAATAATCGTTAGTTGCAGCCCTACTCTCAATACAAGTGGAATTAAATATGGGGAAATAAAAATGAAGAACAAGTTATGACAGTTCTCACATCAGTTTTGGGCCTGCAATTACAGACAGTATAAGTACAACAAGTGCCTTTGGCTGTTTCCGTTGCCCTTGAAGAGTGTTACCTCTGAGGCGCTTGCACATCTGTGGCTGTAAGTACAGATGGCCATATAACCATCTATCCTTCCCCAGACTAACACTCATTAACACACATTCCAAAGCGACATGCTGAATGCAATCTCTGTAAGCTGCCTGATTGGGAATTTTCTCTACAAGCCTTTGTCGCTGTTGTCATGTTTATTATTTTTATTTTTTATTTTTTGTAAAAATGTTTTCCCATTCGATCTTCCACCCAGGATCAAGTTATTGACTATGCCGCCCACCATGGCCCACAGTACAAGGCCAGCAGTGGAGGTTGAACGTGGGACCTGTCAATTGACTAACAGTTGCACAGGGAGACATCATTGATCGTTATGTAACCGCCATTGCTGCGTGGGCTGCAGGAGCAGCACTATCATTCTGATAAAGCCAGGAAGGCTGCTGTCTCATTGAGCTAAGGCCAGTTTCTCTCAAAGAATTGTAAGATACAGCACCAGTATAACACAATATTATAAAAAGGTGCATTTGAACTAATAATGTTAAAGTATATACTGCCGTCGAAGGCACTACTTCGCTTTGGGTGTAAACTAGGTCCTTAAAACTTGCTTGGATGATTTGTGCGTATCTATTTTTTTAACACTAAAAGCTCACTAGAGCAGATGCGGCAACGAGAACACTAAGCAGCGCTGTAAGATCCAGTCAGTGTGAAACGCTTGAATTAAGCGAAGAACACAAGCCGAACAGGAGAAACACTGTGTGCAACGAGACAGTAAGAAGGCTTTTCAATCTACACGTCGCCATTATTTTCCATTAATTCACTGTAGTAACACTCACTGCACCATGGTATTGTGGAAGAAATGTGGGATATTCACATTATTTTTTTTTACAGGAGTAATGGTAAATAATTATAGTATGTATGTATGGTTAAGGCAGCTATAGTATGTGTGCATTTATACTGAATGGTTTTAGACTACTGTTTTTCATACAAATAGTCTACCTAAAACCATATAGTTATATTTTTATTATTGAGGTGCTATATGTGTGGTTTTAACTATTTATCATGATTTAAGCGTATGCTACTATGGGTGACCAATGCTTAATAAAAAAAATAAAAAACCTTGGTCAGAATAAATTTCACCATATAAAACTGGTTGCTACAATTTCTTAGAGATGTTACTGATTTTGATAATGAACAAAAATGTACCTCTGCATCCTACTCAAGCAACTACAACTACTTTCACTTTGGAGCAAAAATCTGGCTTTAAACTTGAAATAAATAAAGATTTGACATCTATCGTGATAATTATAGATATTGACTGATATGAAAAAAAGTGATAATTATTCTGACCAAGGTTTTTTTTTTTTTTTTACTAAGCATTCCTACCTAGTAGCATGATAAAATCATGATAAACAGTTAAAACCCCACATATCACATAAAATAAATTATTGTGATTATTGTTTGGGCCATGTCGCCCAGCCCTAACTACAAGTTTAACAAAACTGTAAGACAATATTTATATACCAATATATCAGGCTGTAGCATGCAGGCCAATTATACGACCAATCAAAAAATCAAGGACTGGAAATAACTGCTGCATAAATTAATGAATTTACGTATGATATTTTTTTTTTTAAACATACTTTAAATGCATAATTGCATATCAATCAGCTTTTTGATAAATGTATTCATAATATACAATATTTTATGTATACAACATACAAAATTGTACATGAATATTAAAGCTGTCAAAATTAACATTACATTAACATTATGCAAGAGTAAGAACTGATTTTATATGAAACAAAATTTGGTTTTCTTTAAAAAAATACATTATTGTGCATCCTAAAACAATTCTGAAATGATGTGTGATGTATTTTAAATCAACTTACTGCCATACAGAGACAGATCTATATTCAGTGGTTACAGAGATCAATATATCAAAGAAAACACAGAAGTGATCAGATAATGCTACATCCTTAATGACAATGGATGAAATGTTTAGACCTCTACTGATGAGTAAATCTAGAGGGTGTCCTCGATTGTGTGTTGGTCCATGCACATGCTGAATCAGGTCAAAAGTGTTTAAAACAGTTATTATAATTTATTTTGTAGTCTTGATTTCTGCATTATCTATGTGAATGTTTAAATCTCCTGCAATAGTAAAACAGTCAAACTCTGAGGAAATCATTTATAACAGTTCTGTGTAAATACTCTACAACTCTTCAACAAAGGCTGGAGAGTATTTTGGAGGCCTGTAAATAAACAGAATGCGTGGAGCACATTTCAGCACAATATCTAGGTATTCAAAATACATGTACTGACCAAATGATATTTGCTTGCATTGATAAACATCCTTAAATAGAGCAACTGCACCTCCACCTCTCCTAACAGTCCTGCAAACACTTGTAAAATTAAAGTTAGGAGGGGCCGTTTCATTTAAGACTGTTGCACTGCAGTTGTTTTTTAGCCATGTTTCATATAGAAACATAAAATCCAGGTTGTTTGGGGTTTACATTTTATTTAAAATTTATTTTTTAGTAAGCGGATGTTTAAAAATGCTAACTTGATGGAATTACATTTAGTCTCTACAGCAATCTTAGACTGATGCATTACAGGCCACAGATTTGATGGGTCAGCCGTACAGCTTGAGAAGGCCTTAGACTTTCTATCACGTGATAAAACAGAAATAGAGGAGGCTACAGGCACACTGGGTTCCAGCTTGCTCTGTAAACATTTGTGAATGTTGCTGCCAATATAGCGGGGACCCAACACATCTCACTGAGGAGGGTTTGAGCCCTGGCGTTGTGGCAGCGGTCGGAGAGCTCTCACAGGAGGAGGAAAGAGAGCTTGGACTGCAGTTTTTGGTGTTTGGGGGCCCGCCGTTTTTTAGTTGATATCTTGGGGCTTGCAGCGAAGGAGTGGGAGAGTTTGGTCCCAGCATACACCAGTTCCTCCATTTTCTTTGAGAAGCTTAGAAGTGGACATGTTGGAGAGAGAGAGAGATAATGTGTCTGATGAGCGCGTCTCTGGCTTTGGTGTTTCCGGTGGCTGTGAAATGTTGTCCTGGCTTCCCTGGCTGTTTTCTAGAAAATCTTCATTGGGTGCTCAGTCTTGGAGCTGTTGTAATATGTCACAGTCTGCATGTGATGAGCTCTGTGGACAGGGCTCAGCCGGGATGTCCATGAGCAGTGGTTGTTTTGGCTGCATGGTGTTATCAGTGTCCTTGTGGGATGTCTGAGCCACATGATGACTCTGAAGCTGAAATTATGTCCTGTGGTCACATACTCGGTCCAGGTGTGTGTGTGCCATTCAGGCAGAGTGTATTGGCAAACCTCATTGAAGGAAGACGGAGGAAGAAGTAGATATTGTCCTTTAACACTCTTGCACCAAGTCTGTTTAAGTGGAGGCCATCCAGTTTAAACAGTTGTCTATGGCCCCAGAAAATATTGAAGTTGTCGATGAAGTTGACTCCTTTTATACCGCAGGATCGTTGTAGCCATGTATTCAGCCCAAGTAGCCGTGAAAACATGTTCGTTCCCCTTGCTGGAAGTGGTCCACTGATGAACGACTGAACTTTAACTCTTTGAAGTGTTTCAAAGAGTTTGGTGAAATCCTTCTGACTGCTCTTTCCGCATAGCATTCTTCCCCACATGGATGATAATTCTATTTGCAGTCTTGTGCTTCATCAGAATGTTCCGAAGTTCCTTGTTCACATCAGAGATGGTTGCTTGAGGAAAGCTTATATTTCTTATAATAGAGTCACCCACTATCAGAGTCCTGGGCTCGGCTGCGCTCTGAGCAGTGTGCCGCTGTCTGCTTGACCTCGAGCGTCTGTTAGTAGCAATGTTAGCTGCTGGCTGATTCGATCCATGTTTAGTCACATTTGGGGATTCCTCACCCACATTCATTAATGCTTCAAATCTGTTCTCAATATGTATAGGGGGTTGTAGATTACCAGTGTTTACAAGTCTTGTCATAGCCGTAATCTGGGGTAGAGGATGCTACGGCAGCAATACGAGATACTCGTGACAATCTGATGTCTCGAGTGCCTTTGGGTCTCGCTCCCTGTTTCTGCCACCGATTAGTCTGTCGATCAGTTTCGGCTTGTTCCTCTACACTTGGTATTAACTGTTGAGATTCACTAGATTCACAGGACTCACCGGCTGTATGCTGAGGGGGTCCGTGATGACGATCTGCTGTGTGTTCCACCTGTTTTGGAAGTCCAGCAAGTAACCTTGTTTCAAGAACCACAATCCTTTGTAGAAGTCTGTGGCAGTTCATGCAGCATGTAGATTCCACAAGTTTCTGTTTAGAATGTCGGCAGCTGTGTTTTCCCATCTCCGGAATGTAAGCTGCTGGCAGTGGGAGGCAAAGAGTCTTTTTTCCCAAAAATGTGTTGTTTTGATCAAAAGAGTGATGAGCAGGTCAACACACACTTAAATATAGAACTTCTACACAGATTAAAAAAAACTGCCCAGGTATCGGATCGATATCGGTAGATACTCTGAATTTTTGGTATCGGATCGGTATCAGTTCTGAAAAAGTGGCATCGAGCCAGCCCTACTACTAATACATGTTTAGTATGTAACCAACCCTACATACTACTGTTCAAATGTTTTAGGGACAGTAACATTTCACTTATGCTCACAAAGGCTGCATTTTTTTGATCAAAATGCAGTAAAAATTACCACAGTGAAATTGTTGCAAATAAATATATTTATAATATAATAGGGCTGTGCAATTAATCGCATTTGATTATCATGCGCATCTCATCAGTAAAGCCGGTTTCGTGATTAGTAGTAAATCACCATCACCTGCTTTCAGATGGAGCGGCATTTACTACACAGAGCCGAAGTTCACTGACAAGGTAGGCAACATTGCATTCATAAATCGCAGACGAATCCCCTTCCATTATGAACGTGATATTGCCTAGCTTGTCGATTACGAGTCCAACTCTCCAACCATTAGGCCACGACTTCCCACAACTTAAAATAATGGTTTTCTGTTTTAATATACTTTAAAATATATTATATGTCTGTGATACAAAGATGAATTTTGAAAATCAATACTCCAGTCTTCAGTCACATGATTCTTCAGAAATAATTCTAATATGCTGATTTATTATCAATTTTGGGAACCATTGTGCATGTGATTATTTGATGAATAAAGAGTAAAAAAAAGAAAAAAAAGAACAGCATTTAAAATAGATTTTTTTTTTTAACAATACACTACCGTTCAAAAGTTTGGGGTCAGTATTTGTTTTTCCTCTTTTTAAAAAAAACAATGAATACTTTTATTCAACAAGGATGAGTCAAATTAATGAAAAAGTAATAGTAAAGACTTCTATTGTTTCAAAAGGTTTCTATTTTTAAAACACTGCTATTAAGTTTTTATTCATCAATAAATCCTGAAAAAGGCAATCACAGATTCCCCCCAAAGTAACTCAAAAACAATAACAAAAAGAAATGATTTGTATTAGTCTGCATGCATACCAGCTTATGATTAAACAAGATGTTTATATGTATGCTTGTATATTATACTATTTTATAAATTCCCCCAAATTCCCAATGAATTCCCATAAATTCCTATAAAATTCTGGTAAGTTTACAACTTGGAATATTTCCAATATTCCCCAGACAATGTTCCCATGGAAAGTTTCCAAAAATGTTGGAATTTCGGAAATGTCCACCCTTTTACTTGCTGAATAAAATGTATTAATTTGTTTTATTAATTTTTTTAAGGAAAGACAAAGCCCAAACTTTAAAATGCAAGGTGTCTGTCTTCACTTTCTTTTTGGGGAGATTCAACAGATTTTGCACAGCTTTTAAGGTAAGGCTGCATGGTCTGATTTGATCAGGCATTCTACAACGGACAAGTACAACAACCACTTTGCTATGTAATGCAGTACCTACCCAAGCAGTCATTATGTAGCACTGATTACATGCAGAGTAGAAGCGGAGCCTGGAAACACATCCTCTATGGAAACCCACATAGGTACCCGGTAATGGTATCGGTCATGTACACAAACATACAAGCATTAAACATCACACAGAAGTGGGAGGGTGAAAGATAAATAGAAACAGAAAAGACAGGCAGACAGACAGTAATGCAGTGAGAGAATGAGGGCAAGAGACAAAAACGAGATGAAAAAGCAAGAGAGCACATCTTTAGACTACAACTAGTTTGTGAGTGGGTGATTTGAAACCATCCTTCACTAGCTCCCAGTGATAACACAAATGTTGAAGCTCGCTGTGATTGGAACGTACAAATAAAAATGTTTGTTTTTTCCAGACAAACGAGCACAAGCATCTGTTACAGGAGCCTCTCTCTTTATCTCAGTCAGCAGAGATCTTTCTCTTGCTACCGCATGTTGGGCAACCTCACATCCACGCTCCACTAAACCCCATCGCTAATGCAAAATTACTTATCTATGCATTTATTTGCGCATTCATTATTTCACCCAAGCTGAGCCAATGTGAATCGCGTCATCCCTGCAAGGGTCGTTAGTCATGCTGTTCTGCCATCAAACCCGAGCATGCACGCCATGCTGTCTGACAGGGGAGAAGAAAACAACACGCAGACGCCAAGAATCACCTGACCTCTGTAATCATTACACTGCCACACTTAACCCTGGTATAAATGTTCTCCTATTTAGCAGTGCTAATGTCCTAAATACAAGCAAACTACAGGGAAAATTATGCAAAATAAATATTTGTAACATACTGCTGGAAGGAATGAAAAGCAGCATGCATGAAACTGCTTTTCTTGACCCAAGATGATATTAATGTGTACTGGAAGGGCAGCAGAGTATCTGCCCTAATTGTACAGAAATGGCTAAGGAAAAAACACTGGTTTTTTATTCCCCAGCCAAAGATCTATTACTGCTAGGGATGGAACGGTTCCACTTTTTCACTGTTCGGTTTGTATCACGGTTTTAGCGTCACGGTTTCTGTACGGTTCGGTATGTTTAGGGAAAAACTATACTCTCAAATAAAAATTATGAAAATAAGAATAATCTGTCTAACTACAAGCCACAGCACAAATAATTACAATACAGTAAAGATACAAATACAATAAACAGTGATTTTTTAGGTAGGTCTAGCATTAGTTTAAGCTACAGAAACTGAATAAAGCATGTTGTATATTTGACTGTATAAACTAAAGATGAATCTATATTAAAGTTACAAAAGCGATTCAATCAAGAGCAGTGAGTGATTTCTTTGTTGTTGCTGTTTGATTAATATTAAGAAAGTGCTGTCACTTTAAGGGAATACACTGATCCAGTGAACTGATACTGTAAGTTCAGCCGTCTATGTCCGCTATAAAATACTTACCAAGACGTAGCCGTTTCATTCGCAGCTGTTGCTTAAAGTCCCTAGATCCTCATGCTCTAAAAAAAGGTTGAATAGATGCATTTCTTCATGAAAATATTTCAAGCATGAAATACTTGAATATAAATTTGTTGTTAATGAGTTGTTAATTGCAGATAAACCATAGTTCTGTTAAACCATTTCTGTTACTAAGTATTGTGGTGCCTTACACAAAAAATAAAAACATTTGAATAGTCAGGACTGATGTTTGCTATTATAGTTAGGCCAGAGCTACTAAATGTTTCATCAGTGCATCTTAGATTTTGTATTCTCCTGGGTACACAAACTACAGATTATATGAAAATTATAATATCAAATATTAATTTATTGGTTATAGGTATCGGCCGTGAGAAAGACTTAATTATCAGTTATCGGTATCTATAAAAAAAATCATATCGTGGATCCCTATTATGAATTATTTATCCATGCACATTATTCATATGACCTCAAAAACTTTAATAAAGATAACTAAGTGTTCTCCGCTCGGAACCAATTCTTGTCCTTTGATGTTGTGTGCACTAGTTCAAAGGTGGGGCAGTAATGTCTCCCCTCCAGCAATCTACAAGTCACATGAGATCATAGCAATTAGCAAACAATGATCCAACAATCCAATCAATTCTCAATGGACTAAACTAAGTCCTGCCATACATTTTTTAGCATTTAAAAAGCCGTTTTACTTAGATACACATCCCAATATGGAAGATGATCACAACATCCAACTTTAAAGCACCCCCTACTATTCTCAATACCATATTGCAGAAATGTATGCTGATTTACAAAAAAATTAATAAATCAGTAATGAGAATAAAAAAAAAAACTGGGAATGATTTGGAAATTATAAAACCTTTAAAACATACAATGCTAATTAGAATTTGAGGGGCAGCAGTAATCACTTGTAATTAAACAGGGTGCCTAAAAATAGGCTTGGTTTTCTTTTAGACCAATTGCAAAATTCAACGAATTCCTTCAGCTTCTTCCATGAAATGTTACCAGTGCATGTTTTGAAATTTCACCATTATGCGAAAGCATGCAGAAGCTACTACTAACAAAGGCATTATTTTCCATGTTTTAGCCCAATTCAACAGGTCCATCCCCCTAACTGTTTAACGCTAAACAATCCCCCACAGCTCATTAAGTGTCTCTAGTTGTGTTTTCGACACAACAGTCTGAGCTAGTAGATATAGCTTTCCCATTTATAGTCAGTAGTCACACAGGAGACCAGAGTCACTGTATAGACCGATGTTACCACTAGCGCCCATGATCATGTCTGAGGAGGGAGGCTGAACAGTACAATTCTGCCCTAATTAGAGGGAACAGATGCCTTGCAGGGTAAACACAGCTTGATATGCACAACAATAAATTGCATCAGTCGGCTGGAGTAATTACTAGAGAAGAAAACTTCTCGATAGCTCCAAACACCCCCATCCTACAGGTTATGTAAAGTTTAAAGCATGCACAAGCACACCCACACACTTGAACGTGTACACAAGTGGTATTGTTCAGCAGTGATATCTGCTTATACCGATGTCCTCAAGTAGGTTCTTCACAATTACTAATAAACTGCCCTGAAACATGAGCGGTATTTGCACAAACACACACAACGCTCCACATTTAAACACCCAAAGAGTGTAGCTACTGTTTGCATATCTATCGCATGTCACCGTGATCTCTGTGAGTTTCAATCACTCTCATTTGGTTAACAACAGTCATTTAGCCTTGGGATGGATTCTCCTGGATTACAGTGGATCTGCAGGGATAATCTTAAATGTGAACACAGCATATTTCATAATGACTGACCTTTCTCTTCTGATTATTCTGTGGGCATACATCTCTCATAAATTTCCACAAAATAAATCATGCTCACACCAACAGAAAATTAGCTTGTGAACCTCCCCTGTGGGCAGTAAAACAAAAAGGTGGCTGTCCAGTTTCCACAAAGGGAGACTTTGTGAATGTGACATTGTAAACAAACTAACTGCTATGATTTGTGTCACAGGACTATCAGCCTCCAAAACATCTAGATAATATTTTTTTTTGCCAGGGGGAAAACATGTTGAAACTTAAAAAGTAAAGACAACTTGACCTTTTGAGGGTCAAAAGTCCTAAAGAGGCCAATTTCAAGATTACCATTTACACAAAATATACAACACCAGCTTCAACGTTGAATAGTTTATCCAAAAATGAAATAGTTTCTCGCTAATGCAGTGTAAAACTTGTTTGACCAATTTTCTTATGCGAGACAAAGACTGTTTGTCAGAATGGCAGCCTCACATTCGCTCTCATTGTATGGGAAACCATCCAATGGAAGTCAATACTGACTGATGCGTCACAAACGTTCTGCTAAACTAACCTTCATTTATACTTCTTTCATACTAAAACCTGATGTTATAAGGGGGTATAATACCGTTTTTGACATTTTAAAACTTATTTCTTCACGTTTCGAGACATTGTCACGACTACAGTCGCCGCTTTATCATCTCCTCAGGCTGCTGAGGCTAACGATCACAATCATGTGATATCGCACATGAATTTTAATTTAACATCCATGTTTTAACATAACACAAACCAGAAAGCTTATGTGCCTCGTGTTCCTCTCTTTCTGACACAACTTGGCAGGTTTTGCTCTCCTCACAGGACAGAGAATCGAAGCTCCTCGCGGAGAACAAATTGCAGGGTTTCCCCTTCGACGCAATAGCGCGAGGACACACCCAGAGAGGAGCGAGAGAGGCGCGGTGGACGTTACCCAAGGGGGTGACGTCAGAGGGATCGACTGGTTACCTCTTTATCAATCAGCAAGAGAGCCTCTTTGCTCTTCACATTAAATTGACCCGTTTATTTCTGCCCATTAAAAGCCCACTTTTACCAGTAGTGCAAAACGTGCACACCTCTACGTGATGTGACTGCGCTGACAGGAATGATGAAATGGCACTAAAATACGCCAAAACATGCGTAAATAACGAAATAAAAAAAACGGTAAGTGTAGCGTTTACGTGAAATAGGTAATTATAATACGGTACTGGAATACCAAAAATGCGACTTTCACAGTAAACTAGTGTAATATTTGTAAACGATTAAATCTCTCACTGAGAAGCTGTGCAGAAATGATTACTTACAACAGGAAAAAACAGGTCTCGTGAGCAAATACGGCACGTTTACAAGATGGAACATGCACACCTGTGGATAGGAAAATCAAAGTGAAGGAAATGAATAGAATGAAACGGAAAATAACAAACCTACCTTGGGGCTGAAGGGTTGTCAGAAAGAGTGCAAGCCGCACATGGGACGTTCCTCCTCGTTCAATGCATCGAGAAACAAGTCCTGCTCCTCAAAAAAGCCCTCTTCTCAAAACTCCCAATAAAGACAGACGCAAAGGGTCTCCAAGTAAACGCTTACACCGATAGGCAATGTCTTTCTTCGCTTGCAAACCGAGTTTGTTTACTCTGCATCTGGAAACTAACTTTAGAATTGGTGCCAGTCAACCAGCAGGATGGAATTAGTCACTTATCCTAACGTTACATGTAAAATGTGACCTCCGCGTTTAGGCTAAAAACATGTAACGTTGACGT
Organism: Gymnocypris eckloni scoliostomus; assembly: GCA_027564155.1. NCBI lineage: Eukaryota > Metazoa > Chordata > Actinopteri > Cypriniformes > Cyprinidae > Gymnocypris > Gymnocypris eckloni. Next base: position 12,695,633 of record CM050431.1, read on the forward strand.
TATAAACTTCTCCTATCCCTCCGCTCAGAAGTAAGAAGCCCGTCTGCTCGAACCCAATCCAACAGCCTTTTCTCGTCCAGAGAAAAGAGGAAATAATCACACGAGGGATTGAGGTATGTTCCGTTTTGGTCACGGAACGCAGACGCAACAGATCCTAGTTTTGTTTGGTTTTCAGTCTTGTTTTCTACATGTTAAGTGCTCTATTTCTTTAATCCCCGTTTAACTGCCTGGAAAAGTGCAGATAAACGCAACCTTTCACCGCGCAACGAAAAAGACCGTTTAAATCACTGGTTGCCGTGGCTGGAAATCGAAAGAAGGAAGATAGAGATTCAGTCTGAGGGTTGGGAGAGCTGCGGCAGAGAGGGAGGGACTTGTGTGGGATCAGTCATTTAAGGTGGATCATAAGGAAAATTGAAGCAAATGAATGGTCATATCCTGGAAATGGAATTCCCACCACCTCGAGTTGCTAGACAGGGTAAATTGTAAAGCTAGGTATGTAGTGGTGCGACACTGGAGCCGCACAGGGATATTTTTACACCAATTAAATATTTACAGATGGTTGGAAAAGACCCCGATTTTAGCCATAAAGCCAGCGGTGTACTAAGATGAGCTGTTTAACTTGTAGTCCTGAAAATCAAAAGAGATGTAGCATTTCCAGTCAGGACTTTTTTAGCCTATTCATTTGTGTACTATTTTGATCTGTACAGCTGTTTTGAGTTTGTTTTTTTAGTTTTGTGCTTGACCCTACTTCACAACACTCTTTGTTCTAGAGTGTTATGACATAAATTAGTAGCATACTTCAGATGTGAATTTCAAAGGTATAATTATTGGAAAAAAAATAAGTTTCTACAGAAGGACTACAACTACCACAAGTGTATGTGTTTACTAGCTTGAGAAGTCAGAGGGCAGTTGTAGTCCTTATATACCAACTTGCGTTGCAGCTTCAAAATTCACATCACTCCAGTCAATCAAATGTAGGATTTTAGGAAGTTTATTTCAACATTTTTTGGGATTGGAAAAGCCTGTATTTGGCAGATGCTCAAAATATTTCAAAATGAGAATTGGAGGTAGGTAGGCTATTTTAACCTTTCTCATATTTCACATCTCTTTTTTGTGACTCTAATGTAAGTGCGTGATAACTGAGAATTGTAACATGATACAAGAGAACTGTAGTCAAATTGGCCTACATAGTGGTGAATAAACGGCATTTTTATTCCATTCAGACATGCAATCTCAATGCTTTGAAACTACTGCCTTCCAGCCAACAGGTGGCCCATTACGGTTTTGTAGCCATGGTTACCTATATTTATGTCATTATTACATAATCTTAAAAGGGTGACTGCACATTCATATATGTTTTATTCCTTGGACAGTTCTGAGGCTGAGACCTTATGAGTTTCACAATTATTGCCACTGTTTGTTTTACATAGAAAAGCTGTAATCCTGTTTAAAAAGAAAAGCCTCTGCCTTTCTGAGATGAAAGTGCTAAGAATGTCATATTAATGCTTAAGAGAAGATAGGAATTGAAGCAGCTAGACCTGAATGTCACATAGATTGAATATGAAATTCAGATCAATGCCACATGTACGGTAGGGCACAATGCAACCAAAATTGATTAAAAGGAGTACATCTTCACACTGATATCATTATTCCAAAATTCTATTCAACAAATTTCAACAACTCGGTCCTAATGAAAACCTAGAGGTCAAAATGTTGCACTGGTGCAGCACAGACATTTACTTTTGATTATTTTATATTAAGATTAAATGCCCACGGTTGATTATGTTGCAACATCAGCATGCAACACTGTGCAAAGTCATCATTTATTCAGATGCAAAGAAGAACTAAAACTATGTGTCGTAAACTACATGTACTTCTCCTTGCATCTTGAGGCACCGCTTAAAAGTTAACAGGCCGAATAGAGAGTTGCAAAACTAATATCAGTGTTCCTTCAATGAAATATTGTAATGTTAATCATCTGGCTCGATTTTATTTTCTGTTATTTGTTTGTCTACACTTCACGTCCTCGCTCAAGGCTTTTAAATACCAGTATTTACACAGACAGGGTGTCGACTGCATTAAGAAAGTGTAGACTCTCAAAACACAATTGTTCCTCCTGGAAAGAAGAAAGTTGACATGTGTGATGTGAAGCGTAGGGAGTAATCCCAAAGAATGTTGTGAGCCTTATTTTTGCTCCATAGATCTGACTTCAGAATGGCATATTTACATTTGATACAAGTGGTGTTTTGGCAGCAGTATGGCAGAAGGTTGGAGAATGCAGCCGGCAGCCAAGAATAAACCGTTGATTGTCCTCCTACCAAACACACGGGATGGATGATGATGTATGAATGCCACAGTACAGCCACATTGCACAGATGGTCAAAGATTTTCTTTAAAGTGACGAGTGCAGTGCTTTCTTATGATGTATGGACCGTCACTGCTAATGGGCTAAAAGATGATTAATCCAAACCTTATGGTTCATCTCAGCTGTGCCACAAAAATAGTCTTGCCACTTTTAGGTCTCATGAACCAGCTCTGCAAGGTCAATTAAATAAACAATTAAGACAAACAGTCTTCGCTCTGTTATGGTAATGATATTCATCTCTAATGGAGTGTTTTAAACAGAGCTCTCAAATAAACAGCCTGCTTTTGCTTGCGCTATTAAAGCACCCAAATGACTCCAAGATGCACCAAAGGACAAACGTGTTGATGAAAGAAGTTCAAAAACATCTTTGTAGATTTCTAAGTAACCCAAATATGAAAATATAAAAGTATTGAGTGTGTTATGATCTGCGGAAGCTGCAGGAATCCCAGAACGGCAAAAAAAAAAGTCCAAGGGCAGAGTAAGCAGGCAGCCCATCCAGAGACAAGGGGAAATGTTAAGAAAAGAGAGAAGAAATAGTCTGGGTTGCTTTTCAAATTTTAGTGCTGCAGAGCGAAGGCAACCGTTAAATGAGATGTCTCCTTGCAGACTGAGAGATAATGCCTGAAGCCTTAATGGCTTTTCTCCATTTCAATTTTCCTTTGTGTTTTAAAATATTGCCTTTACATCCTCCTTTGACAAATATTAGAGAGAGAAAATGGGCTGTAACAGTGCAGGGTCATAAGTATAGAACAGCAGAACATAAAATCTAGAGCAGTTTAAATGAACACTGTATTTTCTACCATGATGTTTTCTTGGTGTGTTTTTATTGCTGTGGGTTTATTGCAATACGCATTTGGCTGCCTAAAATAATAATAATATTTAAATTATGTGACGGGAGCTTTTTATTTTACTGAAATTCTTCATATACGTATACTGGTGTTTCCATAGGAAATGTCACATGCAAAGCCTAATGTAAAACATGTACCAAATTATTAAATTAAGTAATGTACTTTTTGTATTCATGTTTTATTTAAATGTATTCACTTATGTGGTGTAACCATTAAAAAATGTTCTGTACATCTTATATACATAAGTATACACACATTTTAATCTTCATTACGAAACACGTTTTAAAATATATTTTTCACTACATGACATTTTACATCCAGACCTAACATTCCTTTTCCAGACTTACTCAATTTAATAAACTGTAAGATATTCCCTATTCTCCATCATCCGTATTGTTGCTATGTATATACCCGGTACAACCTGTTTGCACATTCATCTTGCACATCCCTGCTTATATTATTATTTATTAAGTCCACAGTATACTGTCCTGCACATTGTATTTTATTGCACATTTTGTTCTTCTTTATTTTTTCTTATTAGTTTTTACCTATATTTATGTATATTCTCTTGTGTTGTGTTACATATTTTGCACTTTCCATTAAGCGGACCTGACCTGACTTACATTTCACTACTGATTATATTCTGCATATTTGAGTATGTGACGAATAAAACCTTAAATCCTGGCCTTGACACAGTCATGATGGTCTGCAGGGTCAACACTTTTATTTGACGGACAACCGTTTTTTAAAGATTAGTAAGATGTAAAGTAATTTTGTTAAAATATATATTTGTTCATTTAATAAGGTTATGAATATGATTATTTTAACAGTTATTCATTTTTTAAATTTTACTTTCCCAAAAAAAGTCAAAATGATTTTTAATTCATTAAAATTAAAAGCATGTGGATTATAAATAATGTGTATTCAAGTCACTTTAAGCATGAACTGTATTTTTATTGTATGTTTAAATAAATTAATATATTAATAGCATCACGTCATTGACTTGCATTACATATTTTGTCAGTGAGTTAGAATTTACATGCACAGTGTCAAATATAATGCTGATTGCAGAAAGCAGGCACTGTTTATCTGTCAGAGCCAAAGCACTGGAGTTTGTTTTATTATTTATGATTTTCTCTAGAGAGAGTCCTCAGAAATCAGGGCTCTTGAGTATTAAGGTTTTGCCTCACTATAGCTGGCACCCTACTGAAGAAAGCTGCCAAGAAAACTAAAAAGCTTAGATTTGAAAATGTTTTCTGAAACCCTTTCCTTAGATTTAAAGATACTTGAAATCTTTCTGTCTACAGGACAATTCGTGGCATTTAGCTGCTCTGCTAATGTATCTGTGATGGTTTTAGATCCGCTGGTTGATGAAGCAGACCTGTCAGCCTTTAGAACTAAAGTTTCATCAAATTACTCTCAACACACATACTGAATGGCTTTGCATAATGTAATCATACTGTAGTCACATAAATAGAATGTATAATATCTCTGCACATTTTTTCATGAAAAAATGGACACGTTTGCAGTCTCTCTATTGTAGGTGTATCTTTATTTTCATAGTGTTTCTGTTTTTGAGGGATTTATCGTCTAGATTTATTTCTCAAACCGTGAAATCTTGAAAGTACCATATACTGCCATATCCATTCCAGTTCTTCTTGGCAACTTTTTATTTGCCAAACAAATTCATGCCCCTAACACTAAAGCACCACAGCGTAAAGCACATGGATACACATACTAGTTTTGGCCCAGATTAACACCTCAAAAGGTGTCATCCATATGGTGTGAAAGCTTCAAGGTTAAAAATTCCCTTTATTAACACCCTTTCTCAAATCTAGTTTTCATATGAAAGTGTGGTGTAGTCTACGGAAGTCATTTAACAGTTTAATGAGATATCATGGGACTATTGTAAAAATATTTTATTAAACATACACGGGATAGCTGTTGTCAAGCATATAAAGATTATGGGTTGCTAACATGAATTCTGCAGATTTCAGTATGGGTTACTCATTAGGAATGGGATCATATCAATGTCTAAACCTTTGTAAACTATATCCTTATGTTAAACACTTGACCCTATAGTTTTCTTCAGAGAGAGAGTCACTGAAATCGATGTACAGCGGGTAAAATAATGTATTTCTAAAGGTGCTGTTGACATCAAATTCACCAGATTGCGGTAACAACCCAAGTAATCCATACATACAAAACAAAACAACTAAATTCAGAAATTAAGTTATGTGTCATAAAATGGAATGACACAGTGAAAAGTATTGAGCACATGAAGAAAGGGGGGTGCAAAAAAAAAGCATGGAAACTTAAGCCAATCAGTAAGAAAGCAATCCTGCTCCTTGTCAGTGGAAATTAATATTAGCTGGTTCAGTCCCAACATCTACCACAATGATGAAGATGAAAAAAGAGTGGACATTTCAGCAAGACAATAATGCAAAACACAGCCAATGGAACTCTCAATTGATTTGAGAGAGAAAATAAAGCTGCAAGAATGGCCCAGCCAATTACCTGACTTGAATCCATTAGAAAATCAACAGAAAGAACTAAAGATCAGAGAAGAGCCCACGGAACCTTCAACATTTGAAGACCGTTTGTGTTTGTGTGGAAGAATGGGCCAAAATCACACCTGAGCAATGCATGTGACTAGTTTCTCCATACAGGAGGCATCTTGAAGCTGTCATAACCAGCAAAGGCTTTTGTACGAAGTATTAAATACATTTCAGTATGCGTGTTCAATACTTTTTCCCTCTGTAATTCCATTTCTGAACGGATTACTTGGTTTGTCACCAACATCTGGTGAAAATGTAATGTCAACAGTACCTTTAGAAATATATTTACTGAGAAAAATAGTGACGTGTTGAATACTTATTTTACCCATATACATGAAAAAAGTATGTCACTATGAATAAAATTATCTGCTAATAAGTATAGCAATGGACCTAGGGGACTTCACACCAATGGGTTTCTTGGTTTCACACATTTAGACTTATTTTATGTTTACTGGTGATTCGAAGCGGGTGGCAAGGGCACTCAGGTGGGTCAGTAAAATATGTTCTCATCAGTCTTACTCTGTAGAACTTTTGCTTTTATACTTGAATGAATTGAATTTCAGGCAAGTTGTGGACTACCATGAGCAGAAAACTAAAAAGATTCCAGATTTTATTCATCGCATACACAATTATACAGAATATAATCAGCAGTGAAATGTAAGTCAGGTCCGCTCCATGGACAGTGCAATTATATGAAATATAAACACAAGAGAATATACATAAATATAGGTATGGAAAAAAATGAAATAGAAAAAGAATAAAATAAAATAAAATGTGCAATAAAATAATGTGCTGGACAGTATACTGTAGACTTAATAAATAATAATATAAGCAGGAATGTGCAAACAGTTTGTACAGGATATTTGATGTACAAAAAGCTGGAAATGTGAAAGTAATTGGTCACAGTCAGGACAGAGACTAATATCCTAATTTAAAGCTTCCACTTATCAGTTCCAATGGGCATGAAGTGCACCTCATCACTTCACACCAATTTTTGGATAATGCTTTGTATTTTACTTTTATATTTGGTTGCACTTTAGAATAAAGCTTAATTTGTTAATATTTCAGCTTACGTGAAACAATGACCAATTATTTTACCACATTTACTAATCTTGGTTAAAAATGTTAAATGTAGAAATGAACATTTCAAGTTGTATAAATGATCATTAGTTAATTTATTATGAGCAAACATAAATTAACATCGAGCAACAAGTATGTTACTTATAATTATTCAAAACTGACATTCAGACCTTACCATAATAAATGCAAGAAAAATGTATGTTCATTAAAGCTAAAGCACTAACTGATGTTAATAAATGTAAACTTTATTGTAAATGTGCAGGGCTGTCGCTAGTGTGGTGATAGGTGGTGACAATTCTAGGGGCCCACGGCTGAGGGGGGTCGGTAATTTCCACCGACTGGCCAAGGCCTGCATAAAAAGAGGTCTCATAGTCCTTGAACACAGAATTGAGTTTTGCCTCTTCTTGCTCTTGAACTGAAAGATATACAAAATTATCACAATACCGGTCTTTGCGAGTATCCTTGAAAAAATTGTCAGTTTTGTTAAGTGAAAGTAAACAGTTGAGCAAGAAATTGAATGTGTATCATTATATTGGATGCATTTTCTCAAAGTTAATATGCCCAATTTAGCCTACTAGCTGCTGTTGGTTTCCTTAATGTTAATCCAAGAAATTAAATGAGAGAAAATCACTCACAGCCCTTTACTGAATTACTTTGTTTTAAAAAGAATTAATCTATATTAATTTATACAGTGAAGACTACTATGCAATTCAATTTTTACATTTGATTATTCAGTTTATGTACCTGTACATCTACAAACTTGAAAAAAACGTAAACATTGTTTAATTTGTATCTGTGTGCTATTTACACAAATTCAAACATTGCACACGGGCACAACCTGCCCCGCAAACCCCAGCTATGCCCTTGATCATATTTTTGTCAGATTACATTTTGATTTTGACAGATACATCAGATTTCACTAACACCATTATATCATTCCTTATTAATAAAGTAAATATTAAAGACATTTTGAGCCAATATTTGTGATTATACAGTCTATAATTGTCAGTGTACAAGTGGGTGTGAGTGTGCGGACTCAGAAACACGTGTGGCAAGTAGTCTCCATGGCTACTCTGACTGGCAATCTCTATTTCTCTCCTGCAACATGTTATGCACTCTTTGACCTATTAATGATTGCATGTCAGTATGTTTGCTGAGGTTTATCTTAAGAAATGAAACCAAAGTGATGACAACTGATTGATATAAAATGTAAATCATGCATAATAATAAAAGGTGTGGACACAAAAACATTCAATAATAATCAAAGTAATATTTACATTTAGTCATATTGCAGACGCTTTTATCCAAAGCGACTTACAGTTGGGGAATACATGAAGCAATTAATCTTGAAGAGGCAAACAGACAGAGGAAGTGCTCGTAACACCAAGTCTCAGACATTGTTCAAGTACAAGGTGGCAAGGGAAGGAGAGAAAGATAAATATTTAATTTTTTTTTTTATGTTTTTTAGTTTAGGATGAAGTCAAGTAGAGCTGAAAGAGATGAGTTTTCAGTTGTTGCTTGAAGGTTGACAGGGATCCAGCGTTACGGATAGGGGTGGGAAGTTCATTCCACCAGTCAGGAATGGTGAACGAGAATGTTCTGGAGAGTGATTTTGAGCCTCTCTGTGGTACCACGAGGCGTCGCTCACTAGCAGATCTCTAAATATAATTAGATTTTTTATTAGCATATAATAACAGTTCACACAAAAAAAATGCAAATTTTCTAAATAATTACTTGATTTTAGGCCATTCAAGATGTAGAGGAGTTTGTTTCTTCACTGAAGCAGATTTGGAAAGCTTTACATCATTGCTCACCAATCAATCTTCTGTATTGAATGGGTGCCATCAGAATGTTTTTATCAGCTGTTTGGACTCTCATTTTGACAGCACCCATACACTGCAGAGAATCCATTGGTGAGCAAGTGATATAATGCTAAATTTCTCCAAATCCGTTCCAATAAAGAAACAAACTGCTCTACATCTGGATGGTCTGAGGGTGAATACATTCAGCAAATTATCTTTCTTGACCATTCTTTTAATGTGCAAAATTCATATTGACCCTCACTGTTGAGTTAAAATTTTAAATGTAGTTTTCAGAATTTGTATTGGCCACAACAAACAGAAAGTTGCAGGCATATTGAAGATTTTTTTTTTAGAGAAATCCTAATTAAACAATAAATTAACAAAAACATAAAATGAAAAAAATAATAATACTGTTAAATGTACGCAACTCTGCATTCGTTTGCTACTCCATAATTCAAAGTGAATTATAATTCAGGAATTTATTTATTATATCGGAAATTTATAAGGGATTGTCAGTTCAGTTTTAAATGAATATGGTAAACATTTTGCTGAATAAAGTATATACCGTTTGTGATTAAATGCATTATTCAGAATATCTAAAGTAGCCCATAATGCATCTAGTCTTTTCTGTAAAAGGTTTTTTTTTTTATTAATCTTTCCCAATCTCCAGTGTTGACTCAACTTCAAAGTATGACATCCTCAGAGGAATATGTTTTCTGGCCAGCAGTCAGAATTATTGCTCTAACCTTTGGCTGCCGGCAATACAATTATATGTGGTGCCAGGATGATTTTGAGGCTCAGAAATTCATGAGCTCTGCGGTGCAGCTGTGACAAAGCTTTTTCCAAACAGGCTACGTAAGGACACTTGGATGTACATGTAAGCTTCTGCACAGAACACCACCTTCCACCATGATTATATCCCACAGAGTCCCTAAGTCTTTCCTTGTGAGGATGCCGAACACTAATTTTAAGTTAGTGCACGCTCATTATTCAGATCATTGACTGTTGAGTCAACTGCGATCTACCGTGAGAGGAACACCAACAGTGTGGCTGAAAATGAGCGAGTGATTACATTCAGGACAGTGTGTCGGAGACTAATTTCCTAATTTGTATGCTCCTCTCTTATCAGTTCCAACGGGTGTCAAGTGTACCTCATCACACACTACCAGCAGGACTCCACAATTATGCCCCTGCATTTGTTCACCCACCCATTCATGTCATGAGTATAGGCGGGGCTCAGGTACATATACAAAATTATACTGTTGTCATACACTTGAAAAATTGCTAGTAAATTTCACAAACAATGAGAAAGAAATGGCAAGAAACATTGAATTAAACATGAACATTTGATCTCCCGGTTTAACAGACAAGGCTTCAGCCTAGTCCCAATCTAAAATGTAAGTCTGGGCTGTTTCAACTGAAAGAAACATGCATTGATTGATCTTGAAATATGTCAGTGCCCTTGTTTTCTCTCAAGATGTGCACCAATAATGTTTTTTCCAAGGTGTGTCTATAAAAATCACTTTAAAATCCTAATTTGAACTATGGCCTAGTCCTGGCTTAAGCGAAGCCATGTCTGTGAAACCGGGCCTAAGTTGATTAACTTGAAGAACAACTCCAGTGATATTGGTTTTATTTACAATTAAAAAAAAAAAAAAAAGTTTACAGTGATAGTGACTTCATAGTTGGTTTGATTCTGGCCAACATTAATTTGTGTCACACTTTATCAATTTCATGAAATGAGTGAGACAAATTCATACAGTACATTGTAAATAAGCATTTTGACATTAGAAATCCTTCATATATGAAATACCTTACATTTTTAAAGCAATAATAGGAAATTATAGGCCATTTTGATAATGACTGTCATTTTCAGAGGAATGCATTTTGGAACTGCGAGAACAAAAGCATTTGTATACTTTAGCATTACCATAGCTACAGAAGAGTGCAGGACTATTTCCGTCATCATGTTCCAGTCAGGAAAAGGCGCAGACATTTTATGTGATTTATGACAAGCATAGCTCTCGTTTTATGAGTTGCTGAAAACAAGAGTGACCGTTAGTGGTGGTAAAGCAGTAACCTTCTCCATTTCTGACCCAATAGCTCTTCTCTATGGATAATCTTAGTCATATTCTGCCTTTAAGTTGAAGTGGTTGGGACTATGAAATGTGAGAAGACTCGAGAGAATCCATCTATATAGATTTCCACTCTTAGATGGGACCCAAGTGAATCCATCCATTTCTTTATCATGATGGTTCTCTGTTGCCATCGTAAAGCTCTGCTCAGTCAAATCAGGCTAAACGACAATCATTTATTTTGTCAATCCTGAATCAAATCCTCTGGTTTACAGCTGAAGAAAAATGTGTTTCCTGCTGAAAAAAACAATAGAACCCTGAACACAGCCCAAAACACAATATAAAATGTAAACGGATTTAATGGTTATAAATGGGAATAGTATTGGTTTGAATGGAAACTATGGTATCTACTGGCATGTGATGGATTCTATTGATGGGATGTTAAATCCTATTGGAAAAAATGCCCAAAACACACTACAAAATTGAATTTTGTAATGGTTTTACAGGAAAAAGCTAATGGTTTATAATGGTATTTTAATGGAAACTATTTGAATTTCTGTGATGGTTTCTATTGTTTTTAGCAGGGTTTGCAATACAGCACCTTTAGTTTGAATGATGATATGTTTTCTGACATCATTAATCCTAAAAGGAAAGTGTGAAATGGTGTTTCTGCGGCTTCAAAGCCTCTCTTGAGTAACGTCACCAACGTGGGCTGTGTTAGACCTTTTTCCCCTCTCTCCCACGCTTGGTACCACTGCCTCATCATTTGCATGCAAGCCACAAACACACAATCCTGTACCCAGGCTTTCACTTCAAACACCGGCGTAGTTTCAGTCCACAGCATCAGAGCCCAGGATGCAGGCAGTTAGGACATTCATACCGCATTCAAAACATGTAAATTGCATGTATGCAAATGAGGAACTTATACATAAATATAAACAAGTTCAATTAGCCAAATCCACGAGAAAAAACTATAAACATGCTCGTTTGACCATATGCGAAACCCACAAAAGCCTGTGGCCTCGACTGCAAAATTTGAGTACACAAACATGTAGGTTCCAATCGTGCTTTTCTTTCACAAATGTAATGTACTACCCAAACCATTTACATGCTTGATTTTGCCAGTGGCCTATTTCACATGGAGCTGCTCGGAGAGAATTCTACTGCAGAATTATTTTAAAACATAATAAGTTCACAGCGCAGAGGGAGTAAGCCGAAAAACACTCACTTAATATCAGCCAGTGGGACAAGATCCTTTATATGCTAATAAGACTATGCCGTTTGGGACCAAATGTTAGCATTTTACCATAAATTTGTCATGTTCCAAATATGGAAATATGGCACGCAAATTACATTTAACAACCGACAGGAAACATGAGGCAGAACACACTATAAATAGACAGAATTAACTAGACACACCTGGAGCATAATCAAGACACACGGCTGGGACTAACTGAACTAATAACGAACAGGAAACAGGAAGGACCATATATAGTATGGGTACAAGAGGAAGGGAGACACAATACATGGGGACACTGGTCTGACAAAATTAGAGTAAATATTTATTTATTTAGTAATTTTTCTTATAGTATCATTGTTGAAGCTTGAGTTTGTAAATATGGTTACTATAATAGATAATATAATATTTGCAAAACTTTGGGTTGTTACTTCAGAAAATGTAGAAAATATATTTATTTCATAAAAATAATAATAATTATGTCAAAACTCTGATGTTGTGTGGTTTTAATTTTTAGTCAAAAGGTCAAGACCTTGGTGGGGCAGAGTAAAATCACTTTTTTTAAGCAGGTATATTATATTTGATGTATTTTAAACTAGCTCATTTCCATGCTAAGCTAATTTAATACTAGTTTATCAAAGGTATCTACTAGTTGTTGCTAAAAAATATTATTAATATGATTTTTGCCTCGGTTTTTTAGTCATGTGGTACAGAAATGTGCTGTATTTATTTAAAGTATTGGTAAATATGTGTAGATCATGTCCACATGTATCTTTAATGTTTATTTCCTGTCTCTAGCTGTGCACTGTCGATGCTGTCTTAAAACACAGTTTTCACACCGTTCATGCTTCACCTTCTGTCTGTTGCACCAGATCAATAATATAAATCAAACTATTTTGGTTCTGCTCAGGTCTGTGTAACAATAGATATTGTGGGGGTTACCACAAGCACTCGAACTTGTTAACAGCTGTGATCCATGTGGCCCTGTATGCATGACTAGCAAAATAATGGCATGCTCTGAATCGCATGCTAGGCCCAGATCCTCACAGGAAGCCCACTGTGTCGCTGCCCTGTTTCGCTCCAGTTGTCATGGTGTATGTTATGGTCATAAATATAAACACGGCACAGTTTTACAATCACAGTCTATTGCAGATATGATGACAGATTAACATTGGTATGTGATTAGTGTTGATGATTTTCTCTTGGCAAATCACCCTAGTCATATGAACTGGTCTGAGAGTGGAGAATGATGTCCTCGGCTGTAAGAGAGAAAAGGAGTGCCTGCTTTACAAAGAGCGCTTCTATTGTGACTGCACATCATGAAATATAGTTAGAGAGGAGAAGAGGTTACAGAAAAAAATTCTTAGAAGGCTCAGTCTCTCTCGCGTTTACACCGAAAGAAAGGGGAGCGAGAGAAACACTCTGTGGATTAATGTGCTTAGTGGAAGTTCAGCTTCTGAAGGCTACTGATAAGGTGCAAGTGTGTGTGTATGGCATAACGCTGTTGAGGTCGGACAGAGAATCCCACAATTCCAAACACACTGATATGTGTCCACTCTTTCTCACTCAGTCCAGTCATAGTAATTCACAGGCCTTCATAAGCCCACAAAATCCAGAGGTAACTGAATATAAAATGACCTCCAAAAGCTATATTCTCTTGTAGATTTCTCTAATAGACCTCAGAAAATGGTTTGTTTTACTGTATGGATGAATTTTCTATTGAAACCGAAAGGTGGTTGGGACATATTGAAGTTCTTGCTCTTTTTATTCCCAAAGGCCTGGTAAAACCACAGTCTTTTAAATTTGTAGGATGTCAGAAATTTGTGTTTGCTGTTTGTTTTGTTTGTGTGTTTTGTATGATATGTCAACAAACTTGACGCTGCACCAAAAATTGCCCTCTGGGCTTATAATATACCTTGAACCTTGTACCTTGAGTTTGCTATTTGCTAGTGAGTTAAAGTTTATATTCTGAGGGAAAAGATGTTTTACTGGACAATTTTTCTGGATCAACATTGTAAGCCAATAACAAACTTGACATTGCATATAAATGAACGGGATGAGTTATAAATATGTTTCGTGGAGGTTGAACACCAAGGGATCTGGTGTGGGAACTGCAGGGGTTGTAAGTCGAAGATGAAAAGCTTGTTAAATTATTCAATTTTATGTAAAATTATTGAATGTACTTAATTTGAACTTTTTTAGTGCATGCTTTCAGTCCAGTGAGCTAGAGAGAGGGAGGTTGCTATGGAAAGCCCTTATATAGACATAGTTTGTGCACATTTTAGGCAACTAACTGCAGGAATGCACTCACTCATTAGAAACAAAGTTATGAACAAATGTATGAGTTCACGCACCTGTTGTATAAAGTTTTGTGTGATTATTTTACACGTTATGTAATGGCATTGGAAAGGTCACGCGTGACGTTGACAGAAGTAGTACCGAACTCCATCCGACGTCAAAATGGTTCAACATCCTTGTTTTAATTTTTTTTGATTGAGGCCGTTTGATTTACACTGGGTCGGTACTTCCGCCTACTTCACGTGTGAACTTTCCAACATGATTATATAATGTGTGAAGTCATGGACATGCATTGCAGAACTAGTGCAATATGAGCATTTGTGTTTAAAAAGTATATAATAAAATGGCAGATAATTTCGCTAGATAAGCCACTTATTCCTCAGCTGGGATCGTGTAGAGCCTTTTGAAGTTGCATTGAAACTGCAGTTTGGACCTTCAACACATTGGGTCCCATTGAAGTCCACTATATGGAGAAAACTCCTGGAATGTTTTCCTTAATTTATTTTAGACTAAAGAAAGAAAGACATGAACATCTTGGATGACATGGGGATGAGTAGATTATAAGGAAACTTGTATTCTGGAAGTGAACTAATCTAAACTAACACATATACAACTTGTAGATATAAACTAAACATCTTGTTCAACCTATTGATTGGCGCATTTTACTTAATGAACATGCAGAATAAGATGAATGTCATACATATAAAACAGCCAAAATATTCACTTTGTAGGCCTATTGTGTTTGCCAGAGTTCAGTTCAAGTCTAGCCATGCCTTGCAGCAAGCAAGAAGGTGTGAGAAACCGTAATGCCATGACTCCGTGGCAGATACAACCCAGGGACATCTTGGAGAACAGGCGAAGTGACAGTTATCCAGGCTATCAATTACTTTGACACATTGCATGCCTGGGGCGTTCATTATACACTCACTGGCCTGAAAGGGCTGTGGCCATTCATCACCAGAGTGAGTGAGTCTCAAGGCTGATGTGTGAGCCGCAAATGAGATTTTCTAATTACTCCCGCAATTTCTTTGATCGAAAGGCAGTAAACCGAGGGCATTAATTAGAGATCGCATTTCGATGGATGGCTTTGTTTATTTGACATTTGTGATCATATGAAGCTCGTATAAAAATCATGCTCCAGTAAAGCACACCATGTCTCTACAAGACAAAAACATAAGCTTGAGAAAATATATAAATAAATGGCTGCAAATAAAACTCCTTTGTATGCTATACACAACAGAAATGTCAGCAAATACTGCTCGCACTGTTGTATTCTGGGTAATTGTAACCAGAGGGTATACTTCAAAAGACAATAGTCGGTTCAGTACACATCTGTTTACCTCTCAACCCTAAAATTAGATAAAAGTGACAGTGCAAATAGTTACTGGACGAAGGCAGACATTAGCATTCAGCAGTGTTGGATTTATTGAATTATAGGAGTGCTTTTGGCTCATGAATCCTCACATTAATAAACCCATTTACGGGTGCACCTTTTGTGCAATCTGACCCCTCTGGTGACGCATTGATTTTTTCTCTGCAAATGGCACCTAACTCACCAGCGAGTTAACTTGCCCCTAAGCTTTGTAGGATCATTTGGTTCCCCTGTCATTTTTTTTAAATATTATATTGGTATCTACTTCTGCTATACTACTATATCTACTTTTCAATATCGCTGCAATCTGCAGCTCAATATGAAGTCTGTATTTGTCACATTGTCCACAGCGCCCCACTGTTGTCCTAAAGCTGTTTTGCTTCCAAATGTCCAACTGTTGACGATCAGTGCCAGAGAGAGAGAGAGAGAGAGAGAGAGAGAACGAGCTTGCCAGGAAACAGACTGAGTCAGCATGGGGAGGGGAGTCATCATCCCTTGAGCCTGGAGCTGGTCCAGCGCTTGCCGAGGTATGACGATAACAAGAGAGATGAGAGCTGCTGGGAATCCCTTCAGGTGATTGTATAACAGAGCTAGAGAGATACATATAACCATAAAATAGATGATCTTAGTGACTTTATTTATTCAGTTGATTTCTAGTTGTTTTGCATAGGGCTTAAAGTGTTGAAGAAGTCGCATTGCATCAGATAAACATAAGTGTGGGAAATACATGGGTCTTCTAGGTCAGGGATACTCAAACTTTTCAAAGTCGCAATGAAATGGAAACAGTAACAGATCTTTGATTTCATATTATGATATATTGTACTTCCGAGTGTCACGGATTATCGGTTTATATGTAAAAACCTCATGAGAAATATTTTGAATTCAATGTATTTTCATACTGCTTTTCATGGGGAAATGATATAGAAACTTTTCATGATCATCAGTAATGACAGTAGAAGCAGCAGAACACTCTGTAAACAGGAAAGAACAAGGCCTGGAAAAACTGTAAGATCTGTAAGATTGAAGACTAATACAAATATAAATGAGCAATTCTGGAATGTTTTGTTATGGTTACTGTTAAAATTATTAGTTTTTCCCTCTAAAATGTCCCCTAGTGCCCAATTGTGGTTTGCAATCCCCAGTTTGTGAACAGATGTTCAAGTAAGTGTTCTTTACATGCAGAAACGGTCTACTTTAAATAGAAACTTTTATTTAGATGGACACAATGTGCATCAGCTATGGGGGAATTTAGCCCAATGGAAAAATCAATGCAAAATATGTCAACTGCCATCTAACTCTGGCAAGTATTGATTGTTTAGGAGAACAGAAGTTCTGTCTCGCTCCTAGATGATAAAAAACAAAAACAGATCTCTGGCAGAGTCTAAAGCATAAAGTCAACTTGAAATAGCATTTAATCAACCTGTAATCTAATGTAGGCATTACATGCTAACTTGAATGAAGCCAGTTGATTAAATGGGATGAAAAAGTAAGATGTATTCTTGACATTAGCTGAAAGTATTAAGGTTAAATCTATTTGACTAAAATATTCTAATTTCATGCTAGCTTTGAAAAATGTGTTACCATTATTCCTCTGTATAACTTTACATCAGGGGTCTTTGAAATTGGATTTATAGACAATTTAAGACATAATTGTATGAGAAATCTATGGAAAATTAATACACAAAAAAATGTGAAAAAACAAACATTTATCAAATTTGAAATGATTGATTTTCAGTGCCAAAACACTGTATAGATAGGTATACATGACTGTACAGCTGCCTGTATGTTTTAGTAATGAGGTCCCTCAAAAGGGAAGATATGTTCGAAATGAAGGTTCAAAAAAAAAAGAAAAAAAAATGAACTAACCCACAAAAGCAAACAAACCCCCCTGCCACGCTATATATGTATAATGAAAAACATTCAAAATAATAGCTTGACAGCTGTCTTCATCACTTCAGGGAGACGGTTTTCAAACAATCTTCTAAAACATTGAGAACACAGAGCTTGTGTATTGATCTATAATACTTCAGAAAACCCCGTTCTAGATATTATTTAAACTCTGTGACCATTAGCTTATGTGCACAGTGTTCTCAGGTAACTGATGATGCTGAGCGCACACATTTTCTACCTTTAAACTTTTTAATTTGCATGCAGAAGCCATTTACACTGTTTTCTAGGGTTTTCCCTCAGCACCATCAAAAATTAATGTGCTAAGTCTCTCAATGACCTAGAAAAAAACGTGAGACCCTGTACAGTATGCTGTCATGAACACCACCCCTTTAAGTTCAAATTGCAGTGCTGTCTCAATAAAAGAAATACGGCATACATTGATTTGCATGCCTTATGCTTGGGGAAGAAGTCTTTCATTTTGGGTCGAGGAAATTTGGATCATTCTATAGCCAAGCAGTGGAGCAAGAAAAAATGAGCTAATTTAAAGTCTGTGTTCAAAAGGTTTTCACTCTCTGTTGTGTGTTTATCATTGTGCATTTATTTTTTAAATACCTGTGTGAGATATAACTTCTATATAGTAGCTGACTGTAGCAACTACAGTGTGCATTTTGTATTGATTTGCTATTAAAGTCTTATTAGCAACTGATCAGGCGGCAATCAATTCACCTTCCTTTCAAATATCATGAGTACTCGGCTTAATGCATCAAGTATTTAAAGAGATGTGAAGCACAATATGAAAATTCAATATTTGCTCAAGCTGTTATATAATAGTTAGGGTGCTTTAAGGTTGAAATCAAATCTCAGCTGCTCTTTTTAATTGTTAAGAGAGATTTATTCATCCCTAACCTAGATTAAAAGGACGTATACAGTTTGTTCAGCAGTTCCACTTCAAGGCGTCGGCTAAGCCTGTGGGAGCCAAGCATATGCTGGATTTTTATGTTTCAGGCTGCTGTGAATTTATAATGAGAATGCCATCACACTTCGTATTCATGAATCTCTAGTGATTTTTGAAATCACTTCCACAGCTAATGTTACTGAACCTTAGAATCACTTTTTATTTAACAAGCAATTGTGTGTGTAATCAAGTGCATGCAATGGTTCAGTTCCACAACTTTAAATACATAAAGCACTTCTCTTAATGTGACAAGATGATTTGCATTATTACTCTTTGAAAAAAATATTTTCTTGATTTTATAATATTCTGCAAGTATACAAGTTCAAAATTTTAATATTTTGTAGTTCAGTTCAGTTTCTCTTCGCAGCATGCACTGGGGTATTAATGGTGTCATGACAAATATAGTAAATCTGGATTACATTGATACTATATAGAATCTACTTTTTTAACAATCACAAGTATGCAGATTTGGTAGATTTCTATTTAAGCAACTGAAATCTTAATCTAATTAGGGTAATTGTTTCAATAATGGCAGATTTTGATTCATGGCAACCTGATATTTCAATCAAGACATATTCAACTAAAAACAACAACAAAAACAACAACAACAACAAATAAAAAACCTTTATCCTGGTGAAAAATTAACCCCTCATTTTACGCTGTTTAGTAGACTTTAAGATTATTATATTAAAGCTGGGTTTAAATGTACAGTCTCACAGACCAGTGTTGCTTATAGTATAAATCCAAAACAGTAAAACAGTTTAAATGTGGCAAAAACAGAAATGCCAGGTCACTCTGGCAGTCCTATCTAAAGGTGGAACAGATCATATCAGCTTGCCCTTATTTTCCCCTTCTCTGACGTAGAAGATATAAACTCATTCACAAACACAAGCTTGCCTCTGTGATATTCCAGATAAGACAGCAGTAGGGTTGGTGAATACTATAGCGTTATCACACTAATGTTACTCAACCAAATCAATCAGCAATCCCAAATATGCCTTGTGGCAGGAATACAATTAATCTACAACTCACAGTTTAAATTAAAAACCATTTAAACAGCATTGATGAGTCATTTAATCCACATTATAGCCTCTGAGAGACAAGACACTTGCAGGACTTGTGGTTTGGCAACTAGTCATCCAACCACACAATACAATAATATAAACTCTCCTGATGGAAGAAACTATTTCAACACCAATTTAAATGAGCAGGAAACTCTTCTTGAGATAAACTGAACTGTTTGTTGAGGGCTGTTTATAGTCTGCAGAGCTTCATGGAGCACCTCTCTCTGAGAACATGTGCCAGTTTCACTTGTTGCTATAGTATTCACATCTTTACCTCTTTACCACTGCTCGCTAAAGAGCAGAGAGCACCTCAGCTTACCTTTCGACCCAATTAGAGTGAAAGGTGAGCATGTGTGGTTGTGCTGCTCTGGTGCTCATATTTGATCTCTGTCCATCTATTTTTTTACTCTGCGCCAGTGGCAGCCCATTGGAAATCCATGTGGTAGTTCTTTCCCTGGCATTCGCTCTATTGATTATGTGTTCGGATAGCTAGCGAGCAGGTCTGTATGAAGTGGTGCAGAAAGATGGAGAGAGGAGAGGAGAATGAGAATGAGAAGGGAGGATCAGGAGAAGAGGGTAAAGTATCTGTTTGAAATGTTTGTATTCAAGAGGAAAGGCTGTAACCCTAAACTGGCCTGCTATTTTACAGAATGTCCTTTAAGCTAAATATTGATGACCGCTCTGCACTTGTGTTCCTGGTTCTCCTGAGAAACTCAGATCAGAAAATGTCCAGTTTCAGTGCTAACCAGCCAATCAGACCTTACCGCTACCATTTTAGATGCAGAATGGATGTATAGCTGTACTTAAAGGGATAGTTAACCCAAAAATGAAAATTCTTTCATTAATTACTCACCCCATGTCGTTCCAAACCCGCAAGACCTTCGTTCATCTTCGGAACACAAATTAAGATATTTTTGATGAAATCTGAGAGCTCTTTGACCCTCGGGTAACTTGGGGAGTAGAATTATTGAATACAATATCTTATTTTTGTTTTCTTTGCACACAAAAATATTATTGTAGCTTCGTAAAATTACGGTTAAACCCCTGATGTCACATAGACTATTTTAACCATGTCCTTGCTACGTTTCTGTGCCTTGATAGTGGTAATATCCTTTCTGTCTATGGGAGGATCAGAGAGCTCTCAGATATTATCAAAAATATCTTAATTTGTGTTCCGAAGATGAATGAATGTTTTGGAATGTCATGAGGGTGTGATGACAGAATTTACATTTTTGGGTGAACTAACCCTTTTTTAAGTTTTTCTAGGAATTTCCTCATGTGTTTGGAAATTACGATGCGATGTACTAACCCGATCTTATGAAAGTGTGTATAAATAGTATGCCAAATAAAAATGAAAACTCGTGGAATTAATACGCAAAAATGAACTTTGGCGTGTGTATGCTATGCAATGGTTAGGATTAAGGTCGTGGGGTAGATGCGTATCATATGTACGAAAAAACTGCGTATCATATGCACGCCAATAATTTTTGTATCATATATGTACACAAAACTGTGTATTATATGCACACCAAACACGTTTGTATGATATATACGCCAAAGTCCATTTTTGCGTATCAATACCATGAGTTTTCATTTTATTTGGCATACCATTTATACAAATTTTCATGAGACCGTGCTCATGTAATTTATTCCTATGATGGCAAAGCTAAATTAGTCTTCAGTGTCACATGATCTGTCAGAAATAATTTTAATATGCTGATATGGTGCAAAATAAATGCTAATTGTCATTATATTATTATCATCATCATGTTGAAAACAGTTGTGCTTCTTCACATTCTTGTGCTAACTATGATACCTGTACATTTTTATTTTTATTTTCAATGAACATAAAATTAAAAAAGTTCAGCTGCATTTTGTGTGAAGAACTGCAATTTTTACAGCCACTTTCAATAAATTGAATGCATCCTTGCTAAATAAAATATTTCTTAAAATCTGACCCAAAGGCTAAACTACAAAGTTTACACACTAAATTAAACCAACACACACTCACAATTACAACATATAATGATAAATTATTTATTGGCATGGCCTCAAATTGGAATGTCTGGTCTTAAGGAAAATCAGCAGATGCCTGCTGGTAATTATATCTTTATGGTGGCGTTTGTGTGCACTTAACTCGTAAAGACATTCCATCTGACATGAATGCAACTTATCATCAAGAGAGGGTCTCAGGAGTAATTCTAGGATTTCAGCTATAGCTTTACCTCATAGAATGAGCTGTTGTGGCTCAGAGAGTTGTTCATTTGTTTTAAGAGCAAGAGGTCCTGAGTTCATGCCTGACTGCCCTTTTTTCTGTTTTTGATTGCACTTTATTTTGTCATTTGAAGAGACAGAGAGTGTTAAACAGATACTGCAGCATCTATTTAATAGGGTCTGTCTACAAACGCTGACATGCATGATTTATTCTAAAAGAGCAAAAAAAAAAAAAACTTAACTCTTTATTGATTACTGCAGGAAAATGCCACACTGTTGAAGATGCGTGTGTTTGTGTGTGTTGGTTTAAAAAAATGATAAACAAGGGAGAGGGAGAGAGGTGGAAAAAAACTGGAAAGACAGGCAAGAAAAGAAGCAGAACGTAACCGATGACATTTGAGAAAATGCCAATGTAGCTGATGGATGAGGTTCTCACTGGCAGGCGGGAAGACTCCTCACGGTAGGTGCCCAACGACACCAAAGAGGACACAGTCAAAGAGAATCATCAACCTTCTTAATTATCACCACAACTGCATATCATTAGGCCTTCTGTAGGAATGTCTATCCATAATTAACTATCTACATATTAATAATAAATACACTTTGATACATTTTTAACAGCTACAGACTGCTGGAACTTTGCCAAACAAATATATGGTGAGCTGGACAAAATGGTAGATCCCACACATAATGTAATGCAAAGGAAACAGCCCGTGAAGGTATCAAAGCAGTTTAGTTCATTGGCTTAAATGAAAAATAATGCAACTTGTTTGGGACCAAAGAAAATGTCTTCGGAGCACAAAAGGAGCACTGATCAAGAAGTAAAATGTAACTTCTGACCTGATGAAACAGGGTCTTTCTTCTTTAAGAGCAATGGTATGTGAAAAGAAAAGAGTGCATAAATCGGTTCCTCCATTTTCTGCTTGATTGCAGAAATCAACACACTGCTCTCCTTGACCCCCCTTTCTTTTTTCTAATCCTTAATTCATTTTCTGTGCCCCTTAAAGGGTTACTCCACCCCAAAATGAAAATGTTGTCAATACTTACCCGCATGTCGTTCCAACTCCATAAAAGCATTGTTCATCTTCGGAACACAATTTAAGATATTTTAGATACAAATTGTGAGGCTTTTGACTCCCCCATTGACTGCCAAGTAAATAAAACTGTCAAGGCACAGAAAAGTATAAAAAAAAACATTGTCAAAATAGTCCATCTGCCATCAGTGGTTCAATCTGAATTTTATAAAGCGACAAGAATACTTTTTGTACGCAAAGAAAATAAAAAGAATGCCTTTTTTCAACAATTCGTCTTCTCTCTGTCTCTCCTCGTCAGCGTAGCTCCATTTTGGATATTACCCACCGAACGCACACCGCGTACGCATCCGCCTCAACACAAGGATGCATATTCTACGTGTATTTACGCTTTGATTTGAATGAAAATAGTGCATCCTTGCATGAAGAGCGTACGCTGTGTGCGTTCGGTGGGTAATATCCAAAATGGCGCTACGCTGAAGAGGAGAGACAGAGAGGAGACCAACTGTTGAAAAAAGGCGTAATTTTTATTTTGATGCATTAAGTATTCTTATTGCTTCATAAAATTCAGATTGAACCACTGATGGCAGATGGACTACCCTGGCGATGCTTTTCATTCTTTTCTGGACCTCGACAGTGTTATTTATTAGTGAACCGTCACAAGCCTCCCGGTTTTTATCTAAAATATCTTAAATTGTGTTCCAAAGTGGAACGAAGCTTTTATGGAGTTGGAAAAACATGCTGTCAGTCCTGTGTCCTGTGGTTTCCCTTGTTTTTTCTGTTTATTATGAGTTCATTTAGTCCAAGTCATGTGTTAATTTGATTCCAGGTGTCTCGTCTTCCTCCCTGATTATCCTGTGTTTAAAAGCCCCAGTCCTTTTCGTTAGTGTTTGTTGGGTCTCTATTGTCCATGGTGTGCTTCATCACCATTCCTGGCTGCCCGGTGATACCCCTGTTCAGATGAATAACAGATTTGAGAGTATTCTCTCCTCGTTCCTTCTGTAAGCAACTGTGACACATGCGGGCAAGTGAATAATGACAAAACCAGAGACTAAATTTTCATTTTGGGGTGCAGTAACCCTTTAAATTAATAACATCATTTTTATTCTTCCCAACTCTCTCAGAATGAATGCAAGGTGCTGGATTCTCACAATAATTTGTGACATTATATCGGGTTTTGGAAGCAAAGGTCAAAACCACAACACAAGTAGATGTGCTATGGTGCCGAGACAAATTCAACCTGTCCATTTGAAAAATCTGATGAAGAGTGTTTAGGCATTTAACATTTTAAAACTTAAAGCATGTTATTGAACATTGTCCGTTGTTGAAATGGCAACATGAAATAAAATAGCAATATCATTAAGATATTGAGATATATATAAATGGTCATTTTTTTTTACCATAATCGAAACTGACTATGTTTAAAACACATGATGGAATGATCTTCTTTGTTGCACCTTATTTTAAATAAAGCATGCAATGTTGTTCAATAAATATTCTAATATTAAGAGTGATACTTTAAAATATTCCCAAAATTAAAATGGATCCTATTTCAAACGCATTAAGCATTAATCACGGCTGTACCCTATTCCAAATAAAAAATACGGTATTATTAAATATTACATATTTATCCTATTACATAAACATTCACTAAAAAAATCCAAAATCAAAATTGGCCATTTTAAAAACAAATTATTGAGCTGACATTATTTTCTGTTGCATATTATTCCACACACAAAAAAATAACAAAATAAGTATTATAATCTCTAATAATAAAATAAACAATAATGTATAATCCTTTTTTAGATGACATCACCAATCCCCCCTTCATTTTCATCCCCTCCCTTCAAATTTGATATTGTTTGCTTTTCACAACCTGTCAGGTCCTAATGTATAAAATTCATCCCATCCTACAATTTTTCTCATTGAATATACATGGTAATAAATCCGATTAGATTTGTTTCTGTTTCATGCAGTATTTGGCATACAGACATTCACGTGCCCATATCGGTGAAGACTGAGTCCCATTTATAATTTGTGACTATGGACCACAAAACCAGTCATAAGTCACATGGGTATATTTGTAGCAATAGATCATGCTACATGAAGATATTTTGCCAATTTCCTACCGTAAATATATTAACTTCATTTTTGATTAGTAATATGCATTGCTAAGAACTTTAAATATAATTTTCTTAATATTTAGTTGTTTTTTTTGCACCCTCAGATTCCAGATTTTCAAACAGTTGTCTGTCCTATCATAACACACCATACATCAATGAAAAGCTTGTTTATTCAGCTTTCAGATGTACAAATTGACACTTATGACTGGTTTTGTGGTTCAGGGTCAAATTTTATGATTCTTAAGGGTGCTCATGAGTGCTGCTGTACACCCACAAATAACATGAATTTGAAACTCCACAGTGACCGAAAAGCATGTACAGCATTATATCACCAAAACCTGACACAATAGGACACAACTCTCAAAAGGTTTGAGGTTTTACTTCATACAACTTTTCAGAATTTTGCTCCGATTCCTGCAGTATTTTTGACAAATTGCTTCAGCTATAAGCCTCCAGGATTCAAACACTGCTGTCAGCTTTATAGCAGTTTGATGTCAAAATAACAAAGCTGTATTGCTCGCCAAATTAAAGCGGGGGGAGGGGTGGTATAGACAGAGTAGCAGCACTAACAGATGGGGCGATCAACCTTCCATTTATATCTAAATTAAATCTATTCCACCACCATCTAAAGAGCACCACAGTGTGTCTTTTGAGAAAGCACAGACACTAAAAGACCGCCTCTTGCACTTCACGCAACAATAAATATCTCAGGAGATTGATATGATTTGGATTCAGTAGCACTTATACATGGTCCTCTCATGACCATAATGAGATATTGTTTTCATTTTATCATAAGTTATTCATTCTCTCTCTCTCTTGAGCATGCTTGTTTGCTGTGGTGAGTAGCAGCGAGGCTCTGCTTGATGAGAGTTTCAGTGTTTGCTGGCTTTGTACACTCGTACTATGAATAAAACACCAGACGCTCAAAAACTTAACCAACACTAGACAGGCGTGCAAAGTTATATGTCTAGTAGACTCAAAATATGTTAGTATTCTCACAAACATATACACACAAAGACTAGCATGTACAAATATTGTATAAGTGTACATCCAGGAAACACGATCGTCTTACATATTCTGTTTGACATATACTATACTTTTGAAAGATCTCCTGTGGTTATTAGCTCTGTTCCAAAACCCAGAGAGCTGCCCAGCTGTGCTCTGCCTACACAGACAGCTGCCTTCTATGCACAATGGAAACAAAGTCGTTGGAGCACAGATTCAGAATGAAGGAACTGTCTACCTTTCAATTAATAATTTGGAATTTTAATTAAATTTGACCATACCCAACAAGAAGTTGAAATCTTCTATCGATTGTTCTTCTCTTTTTCCATCTATCTGTAAAGTCTCTAAAGTTACAAACTTCAAGGATAAAAAAGAAAAGATGTTCAACTATTTCTAACAAGGCTTTGTGAAGTCAGCCTTCAAAGTCTCTAGCTTTACTTTTCTAGTTAAAGTTCAGTTTATACCCAGGATTTTCAATTCAGCATTTTCTCATTTGTGCTGTGCCTTGTTTGAAAGCAGAAGAAGACGTACAGTCTTCATAAACATGCCGTAAACAAGATTTCGACTGAGATGATTTGCAATTTTTTGCCCAGCCTTATTTGAACCAGAATATACAGATGATATACTAAGAGAGATGGGACTGTCGTGAACGCGCATCGAAGACTGGCATGGATGAGAAGAAATGGTTGAATAATGCTGTTATTTTTGTTTTCTTTGTGCACAAAGTATTCTCATATCTTCATAAAATTATTGTTAAACCACGGATGTTACATGGACTATTTTAAAGATGTCCTTACTACCTTTCTGGGCCTTGAATGTGGTTGTTCCATTGCTGTCTATGCAGGGTCAGAAAGCTCTTGGATTTCATCAAAAATATCTTCATTTGTGTTCCGAAGATTTTTTGGTGAGTAATTAATGGCAAAATTAAAGTTTTTGGGTTAACTATCCCTTTTAGTATGTGATGCTGCCATAGATTAAAAAAAAAAAAATAATCAGAGGCTTAAGTTATATTTTGAAACACCCTTTGTATAAGAACTGTGCCTGTGATGCCTTAAAATTCGGCCTACAGAGACCGCTCACTGGGTTTGCGAACAGAGCAACCACCACCAGCTGTTTGTTATTATGATCAAAGTCTGTTCCTCTTAACATTTCTCAAGGAACAGAAGGGTTACCCTATACATTACAGCAGTGAAAGCTGTGGCCTTTAAAAACTGTGTTTTTTGTTTTAGTACACGATTGGGAACTATGGATAAATATATCACTCAAGTAAAAAAAATAAACAAAAAATATGCTAAATACAAGAAGAACCAAAAGGTCTATTATCTATCAGCATTGTGAACCATGCAGCGAGTAGATGATATGGGCTGGTTTCTGCCCTGCTGGAAGCCTAGGCTTGATATGAAGGATGGGGAATTAGAAAAGGCTCTCCGTAATCTCCTCCAACACCATTGCAGATATAAATCCTTCCATGAGTTCTTGGAACGAGATGCTTCCGCTGGTGAGGGGCAAAGTCTGATGGACAGTCCAGCCTGCTCTTGTTGATGACACCCCCAGATTAACGGCCCATGTGCTGCTATTATTTCAGGCTGAGGGACCACCACTCAATGTGTCATCCTGTCCACCAGCAGCAGTTGCTATGTATATGACCGCGTCCAAAGCTCTCCCAACTGCTTCATTCATAGCCAAAACCGATATGCAAATCCCTACACATACTGCAGTATGATTTACCACAAGGAGGTCTGTAATACCAGGAGAAAGCTATTTGGAAGCATTCCCATTCATCCTAATGGCAGTTCCTCGATAAGAGCATAACTCATTTCACACTTAACATTTTTGAGAGCCCACAAAAATGGCACTAGCAGAACACTATATATTAATGTAGTAAATTTTCCTTCATGTACCTGGGTATTGACTTAATCACTTAATTAATTTTACTTTCAATAAGCCTTTCTCTTTATTGTAATACAGGGTCAGTTGGATCACCCTGATCTTTTTGGCATTCTAATTCATTTTAATTCAGAAATGAACAACATGCTCTTTTGTGTTTTCAAGTCATTATAGGTAGGACAAAAACAAAATGAGTATCACGACACTACTTTTCTTTTTTTTACCACCGGAAAATGTATCATGACCAGTGTTGGGGAAAGTTACCTTTACATGCAATGCATTACAATATTGTGTTACTCCCTAAAAAAGTAACAAATTACATTACTTAGTTACTTTTTATGGAAAGTAATGCGTTACGTTACTTTTGCGTTACTTTCGCGTTAAATATGAGCAGGGCTTGATTGTTTGTTTTTAATACAAGAAGTTCTATTTATAGCAAATGTAAAAGCATTTCACACCAAAAAGTGTAATGAAACCTGAAGGAAAAGTAAATCACGTCTGTACAGTAGAACGCAGGAGAAGAAGGTTCAACACTCTTCATTAATACAAAACAACGAAGCACAATTGTTAGTTTATCTAAAGGTGGGTGCCATTTTGCTGCACGTAATCGTGGTTATTTGGGTTCTTGTAGCTTTTTCTGGGTCTGGAGATGGCGCTTTCTCTGCCGTCGCACAGTGTCTCACCACAAACCATTTATTTCTGTTGCGGTCTTCCCTAGACTAATTTACATCGTGACAATACTGAATCTGTTTTTTGCGAGTGGGATGAATTAATGCACATTCACCTTTAGTCTAGAACTACAGTAAGATCATGTTCACACAGCGCACTGTCAGTCAATAAATGGGAAACAATTAACTGGCGTTACTTTTTTTGAAAAAGTAACTCCGATATTTTCTTGTAAATTAAAAAGTAATGCATTACTTTACTAGTTACTTGAAAAAAGTTATATTATTACGTAACTCGCGTTACTTGTAAAGCATTACTCGCAACACTGATCACAACACTTTTTTTTTTTACCACAGGATGTGTTAACAGCATCCACCAGGGGCTAATTGGCTAATTTAACAACATGAAGCTTATTTAAAATACAATTTCCTGAGGTGTCAACAAAAGTTAGAAGTTAACGCCTGCAGTTCTCTGCAGTTTTCACACAGTCATTGGTCTGTCACCCGATTCCACCCTCAGGACAAACCGATAGGACCAATACAATGAAAAGTGCTCACTCTAGCATTCTGGGCATTTTCTCTAGGATTTCCCCCTGGCTTTTGTTTTATTTGAGAGTTATTCATCGGCACAAGCACAAACGTGCAGTCTGTGAAGATACATTTTCCCACAATGTTCCTGACATAAAGCTAGTTAGTGCATATTCCCTCAGCTTGGTTTTAGGTGCTATATCTCAAGCTGCCACCTTGGTATTGTTCAAATTGAGAGAATTAATTTAAATGGGTGATGTTGACATAGTTTGTAATTAGTGTGATTAAAATGATATCACATTTCACACACCCAGACACAAGCTTGCACGCAAATCAAATAGAACATGCCAGTAAGGGGTGGGGTAATATAGTGACTAAGGCTGAGTTACTGTATGTGTGAACACTAACTGCAGCAGCGCAAGAAAGGGAGGGAAATAGACAGAAGGAGAGAAAGGGGTGAGATAAAGGAGAGTGAGAACAACAAGAAGCAGGGAGAGAGGATGCAAGATATAGGCTTACATGTGTGTGAGCTCAGAGAGGGGGAAAATTCAACCGATTTATAGGGACAGTTCACCCTAATGTCATTCCAAACCTGTATGACTTTCTTTTGCAGAACAGTATTATACTATTTTTTATTAAAATGTTGAAAGATGTTTTTTTTTTTTTTCATTGTTTCAGTAATTTTGTATGAACGTTGGTCATTGTTTATTTATATTTATATTTATATTAAGCTTTATTTTTATTTTAGTTTTCCCTCAAACTCCTAATTTGATGCTTATTAATAGTTAGTAAGGTAGTTGTTAAGTTTAGGTATGGAGTAGAATTAAGGGGTCAAAAATATGGTCATACAGGAGGATAAGGTATGAATATGAGCTTTAGAAATACTAAAAAACAGCCAATATGCTAGTATACGCATGCTAATAAGCAACTAGTTAATAGTGTCAAGCGGTAAGACTTTATTTTAAAACTGATCCCTACATTAAAGTATTACCCCTTTTTCATAGCTTTATTTGACATTAACAACACAGGTCTGATTTGTGAACAATCCAATAAATATTCAGTGAATCACAAAACCTCACTGGCAGATTATCAGTGAATAATAACTTGAATTAGAATATTATCAGTGAATAATAACTTGAATTGGAATATTATCAGTGAATAAATGAATTAAATTATTATAATAAATTAATTGACATGAAAACTCAGATGACTTTGGAAAATTTGGAACATCGTACATGAGTCGTATAGCCTACTTTGACTGTGCATTTGCATCCTTGAAGCTTGAAAGCTCTGGCAGATGATGATCTTTTTCATTTTTTCTGGATGAACTGTTCTTTTACTTTGACCTCCATGCTGTTTAGTAAATGAATAATCTCTTTATTTAATTCCCTTCTGTTCTGTCCATATCTTATTTCCTATCTGTGTCTCTTAACTACCTGCAAAGCTAATGAGAACTGGTCACACTCTGGGCCCTATAAGCATGCATGCTCTGTTCTTTATCAGTCCTCAGTGGCATTGAGGTGCACAGTAGGAACTAACACAATTATCCGCAATGACCTTTCAGCAACTCCCCCGGCATCGCATGCCTATCCTGAGAGAGTACGTACGTATGTGCATATGTGTGTCTGTGCCTCCAGAAGGACAGCAGAGCTGGCGAGGACATGTCGGTCCCGCCCTGTGATTATTTTGTGCTAGTGAGCACACCAGGCAAACTGGGAGTTGCTCCAATCAGCATGTGGCTTTTTGCATTTTGTAACAGGTGGAACGTCCGTGGGGATGACAACTTAACATTATGATCTAATAAAATGCTTCACATGCACTCGATCTTATCATTTCCCCCAAAAAGTGGCACTGCGTCTTTCAGAAAAACTATTTAGTTACACTAACAAAAGTGGTTTTGCTATGAAAGTTTCATTTAAAAAAAAAAAATTTGATTCTAAAATCACAAGATCAATCCTATTTTCTATTCACTGCCTATTTGCAGTGTTTTTTGTACAGCAGTTTCCTGTACTCCGTACAGTTTTAGAAACTGACATTTATACATCATACGAAAGCCGAATCAATGAGCTTTACATTGATGTATGGTTTGTGAGGATCAGACAATATTTGGTTGAGATGCAACTATTTGAAAATCTGGAATCTGAGAGTGCAAAAATATCTACATTTTGAGAAATCGCCTTTAAAATTGACCAAACGCAAGTACTTAGCAATCCATATTCCTAATCAAAAATGAAGTTTTGATATATTTATGGTAGGAAATTTACAAAATATCTTAATGGAACATAATCTTCACTTAATATCCTAATGATTTTGGCATAAAATACAAATAATGTGTATAATTTTGACCCATGCAATGTATTCTTGGCTATTGCTACAAATATACCCGTGCTAATGACTAGTTTTGTGCTCCAGGTTTACATATAGAGTTATAAATGTTGGTTTGCAGCCTACATTGAATGTGATGGAATAAAAAAATTGTGAATCTCAAAACTATGGTAAGAAAAAACATCCTTCTATTGTGTTATCCTCGCAGGCTGCACATAAAACAGAACACGACCAGCAAAGTCATATTTCCAAAATAATGTCTCCTAGGAGCTGTTTTCCTTTTTATTGAATTAAAAAGACACAGCATGACCCAGTGTATGCCAAGTCATGAAAAAAATGACTCTAAAACAAACAGTGTGTGATTCACAAGCTTACAACTCTTATGAGACACTTCTTTTAAATGAATCAAACATGCAACAGTGTAGTCAGATTTCTGAAACGAACGGTTCTTTTAATAAATAATTACCAAGTTGCTGGTATTTCAGTCCCAAACACTGCCCTATAAAATGGGAGCGAGAATTTAATGTATAAGAAAAATGGAACATATCATACCCAAAATTTTCTAAATAGAATTGGAATCAAATCATATTTTGGGCAATCAATAACAGCTCTAGTGTCATGATTTCATTTAAGTAATTTTCACATATATACACTGCTTTTTAGCAATGATTTTGTAAGAATAGAAAGTGTGCCCAGAAATGGCACCCATGGCGCCAGTCCTGGTACTTTGCATAATGAGTTTCTAATGATGAATTTTTCCGCCAGGAAATTTGGGTAAAAAAAACTGAAAACAAAAATACCATAACCCACATTTCCTTTACATTAACACAGTACATTAAGCCTTATTTTGCACTCCAACTACCATCAGCCCAGATGCCTTTAGACTCCTGCAGCAGCACAAAACAGTGTGCCATTAAATAGAGAGAAAAAAATCGGCCAATGCAATTTCTATGTAAATGCACAAAAGAGCCAGGCAAGTGACTAGAATAGAAAACACTGTGGACGTTATTACACCGACAGAGAGCAGCCACAAATCAAGTTGGGATAAGAAAATCTACATGACTACAGCCTACTTGTTTTCTCTCTGACCCTCTGAGCAAAGCTGTGATTTAGAAAGGAAATTTGCCATTTACCCCTTACAAGAGTGACCTTTTCCCCATTCGACACAAAGGAATACACATACATGTAAGCAACACACACGCATACCTGTACAAAACAGGGTCCCCACTGCAGCTCCAGCCCACTGCTAATGTCGTCAGGCTGCTTTAACAAGGTGGACAGCCTATAAAAGTGTAATTGATGGTTGCCTGTGAATGGACGTTTCTTTTTCTCCCTTTTTAAGAGTAGCTGAGGAAAATGAAAGCACACACAAACCCCTGACTCATTTTATGGCACCATGGAATTCCTTCTTGGTTCCACATCTCTTTTAGAGAATGGGGTCTCCATGGGAACCAAAGTCTGAACTTCCATGTTCTGTCCAGTGGAGCCTTCTGCCCTAATGACCATATGCCATCACCCTGGAAATCTCAGAAAACACTGCAAATGATCAAACGCAAAATAAGACAACGAGAATAATGGATTCGCTTTTCATCAAAGTCAGGATGGCTGCCATATATTAAACAGCTCCCCATAAAAAAGGAAAGGCGCATGGCAGAATTACTTCCCTTGGTGTTGTAAAAAAGGGAGGCTGATGTGTAGTTTAATGTCTGTTGGTTGTTGAATGGTTATTCATTGTGCTTTGATGTCCTTCACAGAATGTATCTGTTTACCTTTGTGTAGTTGACTTCATCTGGGAAGCTTAATCGCAGCATCACTTCCACACATGTAGTTGTCTGAGATCGCCTGTAATTTGATTCCTCCAGTAATGGAAATTCAGGGTTTGCATGACAAATGCTGAAAAATATAAATATGTAATGGGTTTGCTCTGATGCTCACTTTAGATTGCAGATTCAATCTGTCAAGTGTTGTTCAGTTACCTCAAGGCAGAGCAAAAGCACATCATGAAAAATGTCCTTCAGTTTAAATAGTCCAGATCTAATTTACAAAATATGGCAACCTTCTAATTTGTTTTGAATGCAGATTCCACCTAAAGTGTGTCAGTCAAGACTTTATTTCAAATAAATTATGTTTTTGTGAATGTTAGTCATCAAAGTATCAGCAATTTAGAATGATTTCTGAAACAGAAAAAGGTTTCTATTTTATTAGATAAAAATAATACAATACAGAAAATTATATTGTAGAAAAATATTTAAAATGTGAATTGTTTTCTTTTTAAGATTAACTATATTTGCATTAATTTTCAGTCACACGATCCCTCAGAAATCATTCTAAAACACTGATTCTTTGACACACTCTTGTTAAAAATACAGAAAATAACAGTGATAATGCAATATATTGTTGCAATATATATAATATACCTTAAAGGCAAGGCAAGGCAAGGCAAGTTTATTTGTATAGCACATTTCATACACATTGGTAATTCAAAGTGCTTTACATAAAAGAAAGTGAAATAATCATTCACAGCAATAAAAACAAGGAGTTAAAAATAATAAAATAAGGAAATTTAAAATGATATAGAAATTGATTTAAAATGAGATTTAAAACAGTTAAATAGAAAATGATTATACATAAAATACAATGCAGTCAGTTCGGACGTAGCACAACGCTCATTCAACAAATGCACAGCTAAATAGATGAGTTTTGAGACCGGATTTAAATGTGGCTAATGTTTTAGCACATCTGATCTCTTCTGGAAGCTGGTTCCAACTGCGGGCGGCATAATAGCTAAAAGCGGACTCCCCTTGTTTTGTGTGAACCCTTGGTATTTCTAACTGACTCGATCCTAATGATCTGAGTGGTCTGTTAGGTTTATATTCAGTGAGCATATCTGACATATATTTGGGTCCCTAGGCCATTGAGCGACTTATAAGCAGTAGAAGTACTTTAAAATCGATCCTAAATGTAACTGGAAGCCAGTGTAAGGACCTGAGGACTGGTGTGATATGCTCAGATTTTCTGGTTCTAGGCAGAATCCTGGCAGCAGCGTTCTGGATGAGCTGCAGCTGTCTAATGGTCTTCTTTGGAAGGCCGGTGAGGAGACCATTACAATAATCCACCCTGCTGGTGATAAAGGCATGAACAAGTTTCTCCAAGTCTTGACTGGAAACAAAACATCTAATTCTTGCAATGTTTTTGAGATGATAGTATGTTGATTTAGTTACTGCTTTGACATGACTACTAAAACTAAGGTCTGTCTCCAGAATCACCCCAAGATTTCTGACTTGATTTTAGTTGTTTGACCCCTAGAGTCAAGGTATGCATTCACCTTGAGAACTTCATCTTTGTTTCCAAATGCAATGACTTCAGTTTTCTCCTTGTTTAACTGAAGAAAGTTTTGGCACATCCAACTGTTAATTTCATCAATGCATTGGCAGAGGGAGTCAATGGGGCTATAATCATTTGGAGATAAGGCTAGGTAGATCTGGGTATCATCAGCATAGCTGTGATAGGCAATTTGGTTCTTCCTCATTATCTGACTTAAAGCATAATTTATTCCGGTGATGGAAAGCTGAATTTTCAAAAGTTTGAAAATTCATCTTCATTGTCACATGATCCTATAGACATTCTAATATGCTGATTTATTATCAGTGTTGGAGACAAATGTGCTGCTTAATATTTTTTGGAACTTGTGATATTTTAGAATTGTATGATTAATCAAAAGTTAAAATAACTGCATTTATTTAAAATAGAAATCTTTTGAAACATTATACTCTACTGTTCAAAAGTTTGGGGTCAGTACATTTCTCTCTCTTTATCTTCTTATTCTTTTTTTTCTTTTTGAAAGAACTTAATATTTTTATTTGGCAAGGAAGTGTTAAATTGATAAAAAAGTGATAGTGAAGACTTATGTTGTTACAAAAGAGTTCTATTTTGAATAAATGCTGTTATTTTTTACTTTTATTCATCAATGAATCCTGAAAAAAAGAGTCACAGATTCTAAAAAGATAGGTTTCCAGCATTGATAATAAATCAGCATATTTGAATGATTTTTGAAGGATCATGTGACACTGAAGACTGGAGTAATGACTTCTGAAAATGCAGCTTTGCATCACAGAAATAAAGTAAGAATTGACTTATATTAAAATATTCAAACGGTAAGAATATTACCGATCTGTATTTTTGATCAAATAAATGTAGCCTTGATGAGCATAAGAGACTTCTTTAAAAAACATTACAAACATTACTGATCCCAAACTTTTGAAAGGCAAATTCTTTCATGTAAGATAAATTATAATATATTTTAGACCAGTGGTCTCAAACTGAATTCCTGGAGGGCCATAGCTCTGCAGAATTGAGCTCCGACCAGCTTCTGCTTGGAAGAGTTTCTAGTAATCCTGAAGACATTGATTAGCTGGATCAGCTGTGTTTGAATAGGGTTGGAGCTAAACTGTACAGAGCTCTGGCCTTCCAGGAATTGAGTTTGGGACCAATGATTTAGACAGTTTCCTGAACATTTAAATTGTTTTCGTGACTGAATGACCCTGTTACAATTTACCTATTTTCCTTACATTTTTCCATTCAAAGCCACAATATCAACTATTTAACTACTTGCCACTTTAGAAAGGTCAAACTGTTGTAAAACATTTAAAGTGCAAAATGGATCAAACTGAGCCATTTCAGCAAACACAAGATAATACATTAAGAAGTTAACAGCAACATCACTTCTTTCAGTTGCTGTTTGACATTATATATGTGATATATTATCAAAATTATTTGTGGAGATTCTTTGCCAGTGTATCTTAGCACTTTTCTGAAAGCGAGAACAGCTGTAGGTAGAAAACACAGGTCAGTGAAGGGCCTGTCCATACAGTCTCCACTCTGACCTTTGTGTAACCAGCCCAGAGAGCAGATCAATGAATGAGTGCAGCCGCTATAATGAGATCAAGCAAGAACCAATGTGCTGGGGGAAGGATGTGAGTAGAGAGGGCATTTGAGATGTGTCTGAAATAAGGGATGTGAAATGGGAGGAGAGGGAAAGATGAAGGTGAGTATTGAGTGGTTTTAATCAACATACCCAGAGTTCATCAGCACTAACACATTTCACACGCATTGTTGATATGGGCGCCACACACAAATAGATTATCAGCACCACAGGAAGCCTAAAGAGTCTGAACAGGCACACAACTCAAACACCAGGATGGTATTGCTCATTTTTCCCCAAATGTGACCCTGGACCACAAAACCAGTCATAAGTGTAAATATTTCGATATTGAGATTCATACATCATATGAAAGCTGACTAAATACGCTTTCCATTGATGTATGGTTTGGTAAGATATGACAATATTTGGCTGAGATGAAAATCTGGATTCTGAGGGTGCACAAAATCTAAATACTGAGAAAATCACCTTTAAAGTTATTACTAATCAAAAATTAAGTTTTAATATATTTACGGTAGGAAATTTACAAAATATCTTCATGGAACACGGTCTTTTCTTAATATCCTAATAATTTTTGGCATAAAAGAAAAATGTATAATTTTAACCCAAACAGCGACTTAAGACTGGTTTTGTGGTCCAGAGTCACAAATGACGATGCTTTGTGTTTTAAAGGGTCGCCTCCATTATTCACTGCTAGGGTTTCCCCAGCCGACGGATTGGCTGTAGTGCTGTCAATGATTTCCCACTGATAGCCGTATGTGTGTGTGATGAAGGGTTTGAGAGTGAGAGAGAGACAAAATCCATATTAGGCATTGTAAGGTATGTGTGCAACTGGACTAGAGAACATATTTAGATTATTATTAGAATGAACTCATGAGAGAGAAATAGTTTCCCCTGAGGAGGTTAGTTTTAAAGAGCTATTTTTACCTGATCTGACCTATAAAATTACTTTAGTTTGTGTAATGTAATGATTTAGACTTATTAAATACATTGACTGATTAAAATCAAACCATTTTAAACTGTTACATTGTACATGTACATGATTGTACATGACTAAGCAGTTTTAGTGATACTTTGTAATTTTAATTACTTCTAAATGGAATATGTCTGTCTAAAAATTACAGATTAAATTACCATTAGCAGTCGGGTTTCGGAAGTAAAAACTATTTTCTGTAGGGAAATTTATTTTTACACTAACTTATAACAGACCTACTGTACTGTGAACTATGCGGTTGTTAGTTGATTGTATGCTATTGTTGAAGCTGTCTGCTTGCATTATGCTTGCATTATAAAAAAAAAAAAAAAAAAAGTTAAGTTAAGAGGTGAATTTATGGCAACAAATTTATAAAAATCCTTACCAATGATGCTGCACAAAAAAATCCAACACTCAGAAATATGTGGTGAGCAATTCACACCACAGAAAACTTGCATGAAGCACTGCAAACAAGGCTGTCTCACTATAGGCACGTTTACATATACACTTTTTTGTTATTCTGATTAAAATCATTCTGATTGAAAGATTTGGTGGACTGTTTACATGAGACGTTATCTAATCCGATATGTGTTTACTTGTGCCAGTGCTTTCAGTCGCAATGACGGGACATGCGCACATTAGCCTATGTCCTGTTTGCCGCCTTTTACACTTGTCAACATGGATTTCCATATTTTCTTATGTGCGCTATTCTACTAGCCCATTCTATTCACCATGTAGTATAGCCTATAGCATTTTACATTCATTTTACTAGTTTATTAAGCCCAGCTATAGGCCTGTACAAACATTATTAAATGTGCCAATTAAAAAAATATATATACAATAAATCCCCAAAAACTACACAACTATAGCATACAAATATGATTAAAACGTGTTGTCATATTACACAAAAATAGAAAACTTATGTTAAAAAATCTTAGATCTCTGGAACTCCAGAGATTGTTATTATACTATTTAAATTTTTAATATTTTTTTAAGTTAGACATCAACTTTCTTAGTGGGCTGTAATTATTATTGTTATTATTTTGAAAGGTAGCAATTAAATTATTTAGTTTTCTTTGTGCACAAAAAGTATTCTCGTAGCTCCATAAAATTAAGGTTGAACCACTAATTTTTAACTATGTCCTTGCTACTTTTCTGGGCGTTGAGCGTGATTGTTGCGTTGCTGTCTATTTATGGTTAGAAAGCTCTCGGATTTCATCAGAGATATATTCATTTGTGTTCCATAGATAAACAAAGATATTACAGGTTTGGAATGACATGAGGGTGAGTATGACACAAATGTCATTTTTGGGTTAACCATTCATTTAATGATATAACACTTGAAGCAAGCAGCAGTGTGGTTCTCAGATTAATTCATTCCTTTAATGAAATACATATTATAATTGTATAAAAACACATAAACACACATTTAAAATGACCTTCCATAACAGCCACATCCAGAAATTGCCTCAAGATTCGCAATCCTAACCAAATCTGCATATACAATTATATCAATGTTAATAACTACAACTCCCAAGTCATTTTAG
Source organism: Gymnocypris eckloni scoliostomus (assembly GCA_027564155.1). Classification (NCBI taxonomy): domain Eukaryota; kingdom Metazoa; phylum Chordata; class Actinopteri; order Cypriniformes; family Cyprinidae; genus Gymnocypris; species Gymnocypris eckloni. The sequence goes on from CM050431.1 coordinate 12,734,414, forward strand.
AACACTAATCCAAATGATGCTTCAGAAAAAGAAGGACTTGCACATGTGGCGCAGTGCTGTGTATGTCATATAAATGTATCCATTAGATATAACTGCTGCAGTATGAAGAGAGAGCTGACTTTGGAGCCTGCCAGGCTAGTTTGTCACGTTGTATCTCTTTGCCTCACTCAGTAGTCAGGAGTCACGTCTGTAGGAAGGGCCTCATGTGTGACAGCTTTCCCAGACACCATCTCAGTTTAACTCTAGGGGTACGTGGCCAGACAGCCCCGGCAGCTAGTGCCCCGCTCTCAGCGGATTGCTTATTTACGAAACACCCTGTTTGAGTTGATGAACACTGCGCTCTCAGGCCTGCTCACTACTGCCCCCTGTTGCCCAGTGGTTGAGGCTGTAGAGTAGAGTGGGGTAAAGGGAAAATGCTGCTGATGATTATGACAGGAATGGTCTGATGTTTTGTAATACAGCAGTAGTTGGTATACATCAGTTAATGCATGAAAGGGATAATTCAGAAAATATATATTTTTATTTTGCTAAATTTCTCTTTTTGTGTTACAAGTAATTCCGGTTTGGAATTACATGGGGGTGAGTAAATGATACAATATTTATTTTATTGTGTGTGTGTGAAGTTAAATAATTGGCAAAAACATATAACGAAATATAATACATGATAAATATATGATATAACAAATAAAAATTATAAATATAATGGACTGCTTTAAAAAAGATTCTGTGGCAACATCTAATTATACATTCTTTAAAAGAAGAAGAACAACAACATACATTTCCCCTGAGGTTTACAGAAAAAGAGGCAGATTGGGTTAAAGTCCTTCATTCTTACAATGCTTGAGAATGTAATGTTTGAAGAAATACAAAAGAGATAAGAGAGATATTATTCTGATACACATTTAAATATGTCATTAACAGCTAGTTGTTTGGTTCCATACAAATTCGGTATATGCAGATGTCAGTATCTTAAGTTATTTCAGTTGTAGAGTGCAGTTCTCACTCCTGTAAATGATGTGTGTGTGCAGAACAATATCAACTACTAAGTACTATAAAGAACTGACACCCGAATAGTGTGTACATGCTGTACATTGCCAAAGCTTGATTTATGAGAACAGCTCCTGAAAAGTTCAGGTCGTGACAACCAAATGTCCAATAAATCTGAATACAAACGTAGTTGTTAATGTAAGGGGGGAAATCAGGAAAAACAGAAAAGGTAGTTATTTTCTGTCAGTACATTATCTGTTAGGTTTATGGGCACTTCATTTAATGCTAAAACACAACACAATAATACAAAAGTGATGATATATTATACATTATTTTTGTAAAGCTTTCTTAAAATGTATTCTCATGCTAGCTATATGTTACTTGATGGCAGACACAAATATATACTGTTAATCACAAACAGAATGCTGGAAAAATGGGCTAAACTAGAAAGGACCAAAATCATTTTTGGATAACAGAAAAATAGAGGGACCGTTTGTCCATAGAGGGTGTGCCACTCTCATTTAGACATGCAGATCATCTTAGATGGCATTATTTTAGAAATAGCTGAGCTAATGCCACTACTTGTAGTTAGCTACTCACATTTGGGAAAGACTTTCATGTTTGCGTCCCAAAACAACTCTGGACAAACGGTCCAGAAAGTACTCAATTTACTGCAGTACTGTCAGTCTGTCAGTGAGATGATGTAAGCATCCTTAGTACAGTTACTGGAAGACTTCAAGCTTAACTGCCAGGGGAATGGTGGGTCAGAAAACAAGGAACTGTCTGGTTTGCTATTTTATCCCTCTTGAGCTGACAGGTGTGTATGGCTCTCAAGAGAATACAGTAGCTGGAACTGTAGAAGTAAGAAGAGAGACTGAGTGCATTCAGGGTACTGTTTTGCTGATGTTTAGCGTGATCGCAGGTGTATTTTGCATGAAGATTTCCATTAGCATGGAATGCATGGTTATTTTCCTGGCTAGAAATTCCAAAGTCAATAGAACTCAAACTCACCCAATCCTTTAGGTGACTTGGTGGACCATTAAAACGATTTATCTTTACCTCAGAAGCCCCAAGGACATTGGGTAGAGAATCAACAAAGGCCTTTTGTGTGGTTTTAGGCTCAGAGGAATGCAAACTGGGAAGCAGGGGAAGTTGAATGGATGAGTCAGATCTGTTAAGAGGCTGAGTGATGGCCTTGTCAGATCCTCTGACTGTAATTATTGGATTACAGGACAGCCAATACCTTTCTAATAAACCAATCACATTAATGATTATGGTGAAGAGGGCGGTACAGTGTCTTCATCTTCTTGTGTGCTCTAAAACAATTGTATAGACATGCAAATACAAAAACATCTGCATGATTAAAATGGCACAGGAATAAAAATGAATGATTTACAGCAAATTACACTTGGCAGATACTTTTGCCCAAAATGATTTACAGTACAACCAATGTATACATTCTATCAGTAGATGTGTTTCTCCTAAACTAGTTTTTATTTAATTTTTGGCTGTCAAAGATAACGTGTTAACTTAACCTATTTATTAAATATAATTTGCAGTGTGGAATCTATTTAATGATTACATGTGCTCTGGGAACCATATTAATAGTGAAAAGGGCTATGCAAATATATATATGCATTGTAAATATTTAAATTCAGGTTTCTTTCTTTCCACTTTTACATATTATGTCTATGACTTTAATGCAGTGATAAAACAAAACAGATTTTTTTAAATTATACTGCTTAATATTTCTAAAATATAGCTGCATCTATATTTTATGGATCGTGTTTTATGGAGCATCTTGTAACCTGCATGGATGTAGTACATTGTTAAAATTTGAAAAATTAATCATAAAACACAGAAATGCATAATTTAACACTTACAATTACCATTATGCTTCTACTGTCATTATAAGACACTCATGTTAAACTCGTGCAATTTGTGGAAGAAACCTAGAGCAGCCACACCCACTATTAAAAACCCACAACCATTTCCACTTCACATCAGTGTGCTGATGCTTTGACTGAAACATTAACTGATCGACGCTCTCTGACCGCCTGTCCTCTACACTCTCTCCTAGGCAGCCCTCCAGAAGTCATATCTGTGGGATCAGTTCGGTCACCACAACAGCTAGCCACGTTAGCAGCTAGCAGCCCTCCACCTGCAGTGTTTTATTCAGCGACCATCTCCTCAGTGGCCATGCTGAAGGATAGATGAATTCCATTAAATGCATCTCACAGAGAAGAAGCTTAAGAGATAGAGATAAAAGTCTTCAAAACTCGCAGCGCGCAGAGGATTCATAATGAATACTATAATATTCTGCAGAGATAGAATTGAGTTGTGCACGTTTTATGTTTGACTACCCTTGATAAAAGAAATTGCTTTAAGTCTTTTTGCAATCCAATGAGACAGCTTATCTCAGGTCTGCACGAAAGGAACAAATTAAGAATTTGTGTTTTTCACTAGATGAAAGATTCTATATAATTATGCAATTAGCAGGCATGAATATATTTGTAAGTGTAAGTGTCTCTTCTTGTTGTCTATGTTGAGCAGCAGGTGAAAGTTTATGAACGAACCTGATGGGGTTGATAGAGATGAAAACCGGAGCTAAAGAAATCTGTTTTGATCACATTTTGATCTCTCACCTGCTCAGTCATGCACTTGCTGGGAAACCATTTTGACATCAGACAGTGTGTACATACCATGGATGCTTGCACACACACACACACACACACACACACACACACACACTTCTGGTGTTCGATAACTGTCAAACAGTCTGTCAGCCTCTGGTCAACACAGGCCAAATTCATGAGAAGTTATTGATGCACAGAGCATGTTTCTCATCTTGTGGCTCATGAAGGTCTACACACACATACATCAAGCTTCAAGCCACCCCTTTAGCTATTCAGTAGGTGTCAAGCACAACATCTGTATTATTTTTATTATGCAACAGTCCTTGATTTTGATTGGCACACAATCTATAAGGTTATTTGAAGTGTGTTTTTATATTTAAAACACTACCTGGTCTCATGGCATTTACGTACCTGGGTGCACTTTTTAGCGAGACACGAAATACGCACCAAAACTACATTACTACAGTTTCCAAAAGAAACAAACACTAGAGGCAGTAAAACACATTTTACTCCTTTTCACACAAACTTACAGAGTTTTGATTAATAAAGCGTAATTTTCAAACAGTTACTTGAAGAATATCATGTTACGATTTCAAAACAATATTAAAAAGCTGGGAGATTTGATGCTTTTGAACAAAGTATCGCACTTATCCAGCCTCGTATCTATGGGTCTTCTTCATAGACGGTAAGTTTGTTCGGTAGCTCACGGAGTATGGAGACGTGCTTTGGAGACGAGGAGCTCTGGTTCGTATCCCGTGTAATCACGGTTCGACAAAGCAGTTCAAATCTGCATATAAGGCAGTAGAAATAACACGGTTGCATATACAAATACATTTTTATATTAGTTTTGCATTTATAAACACTATCGGGTAGGTGTAGGTTGGGTTTTGTGTAGGGCATATTTCCAACACGATAGAGCGTTAACTTTTAGGGACAGACCCTGGATATTTGAATTCTGAACCGCTGCAATACGTACCTGTAGCAACATAATAAAAACACAGCAATATGTACCTATATCTACGTAATAAAAACGTGCCAGGGTTCATGTATTTAACCTGTGTTTTAGCGCCACTCAGTGGACATTTCTCTTTGAAACTGTGGCGAAACGTGCAGTAAGGTACATAAAACGGTGTCGCACTGAAAGTGCACAGAGGTACGTATTTTTATAGGACCAGGTTGTTAAAATATGTTACTACTTTTCATTTCAACTACTAGCAAAAGACACGAGATGCAAGCGCAATGGCCAAACACGTCATTATTGTATATTTCCATAGAAAAGCGAATAAAAAAAGCAGCAGCGTTGAATGGAAAAAAAACGACAACATTTTTTGTGAACCATAATCTTTCACATAAAACGAGGCACAGGGCAGTGGAATGAAAAAAATGCAAGGCTAGTAGAGACCTACGTTTAAGAGCACCACTATTCTAGAACTAAATGTCATGCGTGAGAAGTGAGCACAACAATCAAACACATCCATGTTTACATAGAAAAACAAACAAAAAACAAGAGCAGTGGAATGCAAAAAGCATGTAACATTGGTACAGCAATAGATGGTGGTAAGGGACTTTCATTGAAGGAATCAGTTAAAGGAATGATTAAGGGAATCGATTGCTTCAATTGAGACATTGAATCATTCACTCAACAGATTACATCAAAATCTCTACATTTCTTTAGAAACTTAAATCTGCTGCTGCTTTTGTTTGGAGACGCAGTAATTCTCCTTTGGTTTCTGGAAGTGGAGCAAAAAAGACAATACAAATGAGTTACTCAATATTAACTTTGTATTTATTAAACTGTTGTATAAAAACAATATCACACTCAGAGTCATGCAGTTGGTCTGAATACCTATGTGTACGTGATTACCTGCAGCACTTGCACTCGTATGATATTGCTTAATTGCTTCACAAAGCATACTTCTGATTTTGTAGCTTATATAGGTCTCTTATAAATGACTGTGTATCACCCAGAAAGTTAAATGTGGCTCTAAGCATGTCAAAATCATGGTTTGTTTCCTAAATTGGATTATACATTGAATGAATAAAAGTGTCTGTTAAATGCATAAATGTAATTGAGTCAATCACTCCGAATCCATTTGCATTAATCAACACTATCAAATAAATTAGCACCATGTCTAAACTGGCTACCTGACTGATGTGTTATACAGCTCTGCAATCAAATTCTTATATACTGTAGTGTGACCAATGCTTAATGCTCTTTTGATTAGGAATCTTGTTACTAATGTCAAATCACCAGAATTACGTTTTGTTCTCCTTTTTAAATGATTAAGAAACGAAAGAAATGGATGGAGTAAGAGAGAGAGCCATTCCCCAATAGTATCACATTGATCTTTATGTTCCAGCCACAGACTGGATAACATCTCTGGCTGGAGTCGATGAAACGATACACTTTTCCTTTCTGAAGGCAAGACAGTTTAAAGAGGATCGTGTCATTCTCTGAGAAACGCACATTAAAGGAGGGAGAGGTGGTGAGAGAGCAGACAAACAGCTTGCTGTGAACCTTGCTGTCATCATGAGTCTGATGATGATTGGACCTCAGTACATAAAATATTCAAAGAAATGTTGATTGCATGCATAGACGGATCACCTGGGCAGATTTTTGGTTTATGTGAAAATACAATATGATTTATTGTGTTTCTGGACACATGAAATCGATGTTCAAGATTTATCGAATGCCTTCTGAAAATAATATGTAACTCTCATATTTTCTACTGAGGGCAAATAAATGTGATTTGCAATGCTGTTTGAAGGGGCTTGGCTATTACATTTATGTAAAAATGTATATTCAACCTACAAACAAATCACATCTGCATCCTTTTATTTTTAAAATGATGTTTACAAGCTCCACAGCTACTTGAATGTTCCTTTATACAAGTAATCAGAATATTCCAAATAAACTAGCAGATTGTTTTTTTCCTGCTTTTCTTGAAATACTGGAGATGTTTGCTCTTTCCACTTATTGGTGAATTACTTCTCATTCGTGTCTTTTATAATAATATTGAACATATTGTGTGTGTGTTTGTGTGTGTGTGCTCCAGCGTGCGATCACTTCAACTGTCTCCTTATACCAGCAGAATCAACTTTAATCACTTATTGTCTTATTAATAATCACTGGATAAAAGTCTGCTTTTATTTTTGTACACTCACAATGAAAATAAAACAGATTTTATACATAATATAACAATAATAATATTAGTAGTATTAATAATTAGTATTTTCACATCTATGTGGAAAAAAATAGTACTTTTCACTACTGTCTGTTCAAAATAAATGAAAAGAAACCGAGCTTAGTCATTTATTTTTCCCCTGTTTTACCGAAATCATATCAAACTGTGACCCCCGAACCGAGGTACGTACCGAACCGTGATATCTGTGTACCGTGCCACCCCTAATATATATATATATATATATATATATTACCTGGTTTAATATTATTAAAATTTACAAGGCTAGTCCAGCTATAGGAATCAGTTTAACACTTTTGCATTATTGGAAAGTGACCAATGTATGATTAATATTGGAATATTCTTGTTCATACAGTTCAATTTAAAGATGCTTTAAAGTAAATTAGGAATAGTAATCAGCTCTTCTTGTGGCTATATGCTTGGTCAAACATTCCCTTAAATGGCCAGGCAACATGCTTACTTTATACAACAATCAGTGGCTTTGAAAACAGATGTCCTCAGAAAAGGAAGAGAATGGCTAGTTGCCATACTTGGCTATGAAGGGGTGAAGTAGCAGCATGTTTTTGGATCTAGCTCACTTTAATTTCTCTACTCTTCTCATCCTGTTACTCTCTGGGGGAGTGAGTTTCTTGTCAAAGGTTGGCTTCTGCTCACTGCATTCCTCTACCACAAAAGGAAGAGTGAGTTGCAGTATCCAGTGGTCATTCGTAAGTTTCCATACTTTTGAGACAGCTATCTCCACACGAATTTGGTTTGTATTTGTCGTCCCAGACTTGACCCTTTTTTGTCAGTGAAATTTTACACTGTTTGTGTTTGGCATTTTATTTTCAGGGGCATGCTGAGTGAAGAGGCATTACACCATTTTGCATTTATGCGACCAGAATCAGATGTCTACCCATTTTTGCTCAGATTCAGATTCATAATGGCTATACAGAGACACTGGTGGTACAAATGATGAGTGTTTTCATTTATCGAAGTGTTCTCATAAAACACAGAGTGGTGTAAAGAAAATGTCCTCAGAGTTTATTTCCTTCTCCATCTCTGTGCCACATTAAAGTGAACTACTGTTATATGTGCTTTTATTCACTCGTTCTTTTCTTTCTTTCTTTCTTTCTTTCTTTCTTTCTTTCTTTCTTTCTTTCTTTCTTTCTTTCTTTCTTTCTTTCTTTCTTTCTTTCTTTCAGAACATTCAGTTATTGATTGCACGCCCACTCCAGCCCTCCAGTGTTCCTGCCTTCCGTACAGCTATTTCTCTCTGTTTGCTCTTACTTGCTCTCTTTTCCATTAATATTTCTTATACATTTAGTTTTCATCTGTTTCGTTTCCTCCTCCTCCCTCCATCCTGCTATAGCTCAAACGTCACTCTACTCTGCAGTAGAAAGAATGCTTTGAAGTTTCAATGGCTTCTCCTCTCTTTTGTCTTTACGCTGATTAGTACCCAGCTGTCTATTATTCAGACATTTTGAATTAGAGTTTTAGGCCTGGCATGTGCATCTTTGATTTAATCATTCAGAAGTGGGGAGAATGGGGTAAAATATGCCGCCCCCTTAACTTAACAAACTGTGCATTATATTTTCGAAAGACATTTCATGCCCAGCAAACTCAGAACGTTTCTCTGACATTATTGTACGTAACTAACATATATTGTATCTTGTTTGAATATTCATTTGGGAAGTAAGTCCTAACATTATTCTTATTCTTATTAGGTTTTTATTTTGTAACATTTCCAGAACATTCTGGGACCCAAAATTGTGAGCTGGGTATACAGATGCAAGCGAGTTTATACATGTTGTTGAGTCAAGTGGAGTATAGTATAGTATAGTATAGTATAGTATAGTATAGTATAGTATAGTATAGTATAGTATAGTATAGTATAGTATAGTATAGCCTATAAAGTATAACATATATCCACTATAATTCAAGAATACTGAATATTAACCTTTTGGTTTATGAAAATGCAAATAATGTGAATCAGATAGCTAATTAAGATTACAAAAACTGTTAATTAGCTATTTACATTATTAACTGTTTAACTTGCTAATTATTTGGCTCAGTGTTAGTCACCAGTTATTAAAAACTACCAAAATGATAGCTGTGCTTTGGGGTAAGATGTGCCATCTTTTAAACAAAAATAAAATTACTTTTTTTGATAAATAAAAATAAAATAAAAATAAATTTACTTTATTCAAATATATTGAATTTTAAACCTTTAATATGAAACAAATTAATGTTAAATAAACATCCAGAAATATAACTGGTGTATTAGTTTTCTCTCTCTTTGTGTATAATTTTAAAAATAAGTGGCACATGACACAGACATGCCAAGTCTGCAGTTTTCCCGTGGAATTAGGCTACTTTAACACTGTTGCCGTGGGTTGTTTTGCATGTCCACGGGTTGAAGCCAGAGCCGGCGCCAGGGCACCTCCATCAGGGGGGCATATAAATCTCTCTTCAGCAAGGAGGGGAGAGGATGGAAAGTGGGGGCTTAGTAACTCGTTTGGGGGCACGGCCCGCGAATGCCCCCCCTTAGCACCGGCCCTGGTTGAAGCGACCCCAACATTGTGCTATTTAGCCCTGGAAAGCCAATTTTACCACCTGGAAACCCAGCCAAAAAATTTACTCTATCCCCCAGAAAGCCCCCCTTGGAACACAATCTTTAACGGGGAAACACTACTAGGCTACTCTAGAGTAGTAATTGGGCAGTTTTGTTGTGAAAACCTGGCAAACCTGGTGGCATTTCTTACTCTCCCTTACATTTACTGCAGGGAGTGACCCTGCTAAATAGAATGCAAATGACTTCCCTCAGAGATTCAGATATCACAGCAATGAGTGAGTTTGTGTTCATGTGGGAGGATGGAGGAGCGTTTGTATGTGTGTGTGTCTTGTTCAGGCGGGGGCTCGACTCAATTATTCGATGGCTCTGGGCAGCTGAAAGGAGGATGGATGCATGTTTTAAACATTCCTCTTGCCTTAGCCCCTCTCCTCGCCTACTACCTACACATACACATACACACTCTCTCTCACTCACACACACACACACACACACACACACACGGACTGCTAAAATACACCCCCACATCATATGCACCTATCTGTGGCCCCTCCCACCACTGAATCATGTGGGAGGGAAGCCCGCAGGTCCTTTCAGTGATGAGATCAATGGATGAGCTCAGAATGCAAGGTCACCTTCATGGACCCAGCGCAGAGCGGGAGAGAAACAGAGAGACGGCGATGTAGAATCCGTGACATTAAAGCAGGTGCACGCTTAGCCCTTGATGTTAGCAACGTGATGTGTTTTCAAAATAATTGTTTTCAAAAGTGCTTTATTTCTTTGCTTTCTCATCTCAGACAGTCCTGCTTTTCGTGTACCAATTTGTCGCTGGTAGTGTTCGGGCTTCAAACACCCCTTCCCTCCCTCACATTAAACGCTCTTGCAGCCGGAGGGAAAGGGGTCGAGTTTTCTCTCGTCTTTATTCATCAAGTGAGTCACTGGCAATGGCTGCCTGGAAGAGGTTAAAAAAGAGAAATGCGACAGAGAGGAGGGATGATATAAGCCCTCGTCAAAGCAAATAACAGTGGGAGGATCATTCGGTTGAGTAGAATGGACCACCCCCAAAAAAAAATGTGAGGAGGAGAAATTGTCCCAATAATAAAGCTTGACCGCACTGGGAGATTATAGCAGCACCTAGCCTCCCTCTCTATCTCTTCCATTGATGGACTGCAGACCAGTAGCTTTCAACTAGTGGGCTGTGAACCAAAAATGGGTCGTGGGCTTGTTCTGAAAGAGTTCTGAAGAGCAGGGAATCTGAATGCAATGGAAATGGTTACTATATTTGTTTTTGTTTTACAAATTTAGCTCTCACTTTGTAGAAGCTACTCAAATGATACAGATGCCAACATGAACAGGTTGCATAACATGCCTTCATCCTCAAACCATGAACAAAATGACATGTGAAGCTGTGAAGACAGTCCTTTCCAGTTTTCCATAAGGAAATAACAGGGCTTGAACACTGCAATCTTGAAAAAAAATACTATTACAATAATTTATCGCAAATACAGTAGTCTCGCTTATGCTGTTTGTATGCATGTACATTTAAAGGGACAGTTTACCCCAAAATGTAAATTGTCACTATTTAAACACCCACGTATTGATCAAAGGTGTTATTTTGTTTTGTTACTTTTTTTTTACTATTTAGCTTATTTCATGTTGGGTCTGTTCATGGTCATTTTAAAGAAAAATAGGGCTCAATTTAAGTTAAACTCAATCTGCAACATTTGTGTAAAAATGTTGATCACAATAATTTCTACAATCCTACTCAAAATCAAGATTACAGTGAGACATTTCAAATGGAAGTGAATTGGGCTAATGTTTGGAGCAAAAATGTGAAGCTTAGAATTTTATAAAAATCCCTTACAAAAATGTATCTTCTAAAATTTAGCAATGTTTGAGCTCTAATATTGTTCTCCCCAAATTATGGATGTTTTAGGATTTTAGGAGTTTGTAAAATTGGATACAACTTCACAGTGAAAGTGTCAAGTTATTTTTTTTTACACTTAAATCATGTAAATACATGCAGTTTACATCTTGGTTTGGCCCCATTTTGTAAATAGATTGCAATAGTATATATTTATGTATTTATTTTTAAATGCGGGACAAGGTTTTTTTTGTGGTAATCAATATTATTGTACAAATGCTGCAAATGGACCTTAACTAGTATTGAACCTGGAATATTCCCTAAATTACTGTTTGATTTTAAGGACAGTTTTGTTTAATTTTATGTGATAACATTTTTGTTTTTGAGCCAGTTTCATCTTTGTCATGGTTACATAAAGAAACAAACCATTTGAGATGCTGCTGTTGATCTCAGTGCCATAAAAGAGAACCAAACTGTAATTTTCTGCTTTTGTGTTTAATTTAATGTTTGGACAGATATCTGAGCTTCATTCAACATGTGGCATTAAAAGGATCTGTGTGGGATGATTGCAGTGAAGACCTCTGTGGCACTTTGTCCAATTGGACATCGCGCTTGGCATAGCTTCAAAGCTGAAAGAATGAGCTCACACATTTTGGTGTGTGAAAACCTGTTCAATCTCATGGGATTACATTTGTTATGTCTTTACAGCTGCTTAAAATCCAGTGCAAATAATCTAGGAGTATCTTTACATTGTGCTGGGTAAATGTCAAACTATAAATATTTGACAGTTGCTAAGTAACCTCAGAAACCACCTGCAGTGGATACATGAACGAATTGATTTAAAAATAGATGCAGCTGAGTTGTCACTGTATGCGTCCTGAAAACTGTTGAATGAGAAACAGAAACAGAGCAAATCAAGCAAACGTGCAGCATCATTAATAAAGAACAGTGCATTCTCAAAGACCATTAGCATGAGTCTGAGATTAAATGACAAAAACACCTGACAGATGGAGCTGAGTGTCTATAGAAATGCAGAAATGTATTACAGCAGATGGAAAGTACTAGAGAATGGCGCCACATTGTGGTGAAAATTGAAAATCAGCTGTAGTTGTGCACTATGCTGTTGCTCTGACTTCCTTTGTCATGACTAGTCAATGTCTCTGTTCCAAAACCTAGTGATCTGCCTACAAAAACATTTTAAGGCATCATATACATGCTCACAACATGAAGTGTGTTCCAAAAGGTAGCTAGCAGGACTTGTAAGGCAGCGTTACATATATCCTTCATGCAGAATGAAATCCCAGAATATATTGTAATGCCATTAGAGAAAGAAAATACTCCTCAAATAGCGGTTGAATCAAAAATGGTAATTTATAAAAATACGTAGAATTCATTAAATAAAGAGAATGTTACAAAAGTGTGCCTGTGGTGACATTTCCGCAAAATTATATTATATTGCCTGTTGCACATTTCACAACAAATTTCAAGTGAAACGTCCAGTGAGTGCTGCTAAAAGTGTGTTCAGTGTTATTTGACACGTGAATTTGAAAATGTTGGTTGTTGTATATATTGTTTGTTCTGGGAGCGGCGCTAAAAATGAATGCTCTACTGCATTTGAAAACCAAGTGCTCCGCATCACAAGTGCAAGTTTACTATATCAGAAATGTCATATATGGAGCTGGTTATGTGATGAAAATGTCAAAATGCATTAGTTTATAAACCAAGCGCTGTGGCAAAATAATTTTGTGGTCATAGAACTGTGCAAACAGTCTCTATCTATTGATAAGCTTCCCCTTAATGATAATTTGTGTTCAAGGGAATAAATGCTGTTGGAGTTTTACTGCCTCTAGCGTTTATTAGCTGGAAACTGCAGTGAATTGTATGTATAGCTACATTTTTGGAGTTTTGTAAGTAGAGGCACATTTGATGTAGGTTGAAATAGTTAAACTGATTTATACATGACTAATTAATTGACCATTTTAGCACATATTTGTGTGTGTGCTATTTATTTATATGGTTATTTGATTAACAGTTTATTAGCATAGCTACATGCTAACTGCAAACACTGTTAAAATCAACTGTGAGTTGCGTCTCCTGTTTTTGCAGTGTTGCAGCCTATGACCGTTTCAAATTGGTCACTTATTTTGCCTTTTCATTTAGGGTAATGCTAATAGTAGCTCATTGGATTTTGAAACAGAGCCATTTTGTACTTGGACTGTAATGAGTGCAAAGTCACTAAATGCCGCATGACTGGCTAAAGAACTAATTTGGAATTTATAAGATAGATATTGATTGCCTAGATGTTGATATAGGGATGACATTTTAAAATATTTGAGCTTTTTGCTTCAAATTATTTTGCTGTGAAATTCATTAAATACACACATACACACACAAACTGCGGAAAATAGGGGGACGCTGTCCTAGACTGGAGTCCCTATAGGTAGTCGTGGTAAGCAGACATAAGCATGGGCGTAAAGATTGATGTCCACAGGGTTGCCGTCGAGCCTGATGTCCTCCAGGGCTTTCCGTATGTAGTTTATGTCGTGGGTGTTGCAGAAAGTATCTTGGCCTATGCTCTGTATATTGTTGTTCTGGAGGAAGAGAGAGAAGCAGCGTTAAATCTGAGGGAATTATTTGTTAGAATAGTGAGTAGCGGAGTTGTTTTTTACCTGCAGGTGGAGCACTCGTAGGCTCTCAGGGAGGGGTATGGGAATGTAGTCTAACTTGTTGTTTGACAGGTACAGGAACTGAAGTTCTGTCATCTTCTACTCAGGAAAGGAAATTAATACAAACAAGATAAGATTATCAAGATATATGTGCTGTTTGTAATTAGTCAGTGGAAACGTAATTATTTGGTGAGGATAAAAAAAAATAAATAAAAAAAAGTCATAATGTCATGGTTTGTTTTTAGAGAATGTATTTTCAATATAAGCAAATTATGTTTTACTACATTAGCAGTTTTTTTTTTCACTCATTCTAAGTGTAAACCTGAAAAAAAAATGCCAGTACAGACAAAATTGACTTGACTCTCAGAAAAAAAAGGTACAAAAGCCGTCACTAAGGCATCCTTTCAAAAGGTACTATACACTTTATGTACATTTAAGGTACCAATAGACCCTTTTTAGGGATACTTGAAAACAGTTATTGAAACTTTGTTTGCTTTATTTTTGCTCTTAAAGCAGAATGAAAATTACCATTCAAAAGTTTGGGGTCAGTTATTTTTATTTATTTTTTTATTTCATTTGTTTTATTTCATTAAACAAGGATGCATTCAATTGATCAAAAGGGACATTTATAAATTGGATTTATAAATTTACATTTAGAAAATATATTTTTAGAAAATACATTTATTTTTCATGTTTTATATAAATGCTCAGATTTTCTATCCCTCAAATACTCCTAAAAAATTATCACAATTTCTACAAAAATGCTAAGTGGCAACATTTTCAACATTGATAATAATAAGAAATGTTTCTTGAGCTCCAAATCAGCATATTAGAATGGTTTCTAAACCATTCGTACCAACCCCAAACTATTGAATGGTTGTGTACATACCATAAAGGCCTCTGCATGCATGCCTGAACTCCTCAGCTGGTTATTACGAACGTCGATGTGTTTGAGGTTAGCTGGGAGTTCTGGAAGGGCCTGGATGTTGTTATCAGCCAATATGAGATCCTGAAGCTGAAGTATTGACCGAAAAGCATCCTCGTTGACTTTACTTATCTGATTTCCACTCAGGTCGATCCTTTTTAGCTGATCTGAGAACAGCATTAAGTGCAGTTTCTTAAACTATAATTAAGTTCTACATCTAGATTCTTCATTAGCTAACTATCTATGCATTGTATTCCTGATGTAAACTGCGTAATACAGCATGTGTTTGAAAAACCACATTTGTATTTGTAAGAAAGAAGAAGTCGCTTTGAGTCTTACTGAGATTGATGAAGTCTGTGGCCCTGACCTCCGTGATTTTGTTGAAGCGAGCGTAGAAGTGTGTGGTTTCTTTAGGGAGAGGGGGAATCTGAGTCAGATCTGAGTCATCACAGTACACACTGCCACTGATACACACACACAGCAGACAGGAGGGCATGCCTGCAGTAGAGAGAGAGATAGGAACTTTTTATGATGGTTTACACCACTAGAGGGCAAAGATTCACAATAGAAAACACAACATTTGTATCCCTTTCAAACCAATTATCGATTTACCTAAGCCTGTGTCAGGCCCAAACAGGCCCGGACCATGGAAGTCTAGAGTGGAAGGGACAGGTGACTTTGTCGGACGGGGCGGGAGTGTCACTTCCTCCACATAGTCCTCTGGAAGAACTATAGCAGGTGGCTGAGTGACTGCTGGAGGAGGAGCCAGCGTCCCAACCTCAGTCAGTGAGAAGAAAGAGAGGTCAGACAACACGAATTCACAGAACATTACAACATACATAAACATGTTCATACTATGACTATTTCTTAAAAGCCTTCTTCTGTTGCACAACATATATGTTGTATAGATGAAATTATCCAATTGTTGTATATTTCGGACATTCTCAAAGTTAAACTGAATGTTTATTTTGTCCGATTGTTGTAAAGACCTGTGTGTGTATTTGACGATACAATAGCTTTTCTCAAAATAAATGGTGAGGTGAACGTGTAAATTAAAGTCTCAGAGCAGCTCTGGAAATGAAGTTCGGTGTCTTCAAAAGTTAATTATCGATATTGTGGTCAAATAAATACCATTATTGATACCTACTTGGAATATATGTTACGGTTTGCTTAATCTTCTTTAAATGATTGACTTTTATGGTGTCGTGTGTGTCTAAGAGAGATTTTGGACAGAAATAGTGCTTAGCCCCCTTCACTCTGATTATGGAGTACAACAGTTTGATGTTCCGTCTAACATCCTAACTTTCTCCTTTTGTGCTCAGTGCCATACAAAACAAAGCCATACAGGTTTGGAACAACATGAAGATGAGTAAATGAGGACAGAATTGACAAACTATTGAAATCTTCCTCACCTCCTCATCCAGGTCATCATAATCATAGGTCAGTCCATACGCGTTTAGATCCCATGTGTTTGAGTCATCATAATTCTCCAGGTCATATGTTGCAGGACCCAAAGTAACTGCAGGGGCACTTAGACTGGAGCCCATCAGGGTCCAAAGAAGGTACAGTGCCATCTATAGTAGACAAAGTGAATGATCTGTGACTATGTCCTTAGTAATTTGTCATTGTGGATTTGCACCTCTATTTGAGACTTATTATGGATTCAACATCACTGTTTGTCAAGTTAATCCACATTTTGGCATTTTATACTCTACCTATCTTATTATCTGAAAAGTGAGCTTTCATTTTGTGGTTTTGGCAATGTCCTCTCTTTTTCCGAGGGATTTTATGACCGTCCGCAGGAGCTCTTTGTCTACAGCCCTGTGTGCCTGTCGCACCAGTGTTTGTTTAACCTTGAAGGTCATTCTTTTTGGCTGCCTAGACACGTAAATCCATAATAGCCAGAAACATTGCAGATAATGACAGTGTGCACGTTCATACACTTTAGACCCACCACGTATTTGAAAACATAAAGTGTTTGTGTGGTCTGCAACATTAATCTATCAGACAGTTGTATTTGGGTATGGAACGTGGCCCAACCAGAAGAGTTTTCTAAAGAAGTCTATTTGCTTTAGTCGCCGACAAGGGTGTGCAAGCTAAAGTATGGGTTTTCTACACATATCTGTATCAATAAATCCTCTGGAGTCCCTTTGCAAAAGGATCTAAACCTACCAAATATAACATAATAAATCCAAGTCACGCATCTTCCTCCAAACTGAATCAACACAGATGGAGTCTATAATGCACATCTACATGGTCATCAAAGCTGTGCAATCACGACACCAACCTCACCTTCCATAAACTCCTAACAGCTCCATCCTGACACATCGGTATTCAGAGCTCTCCTGGCCCTATTCAATTACTCACGTAACTCTGTTTTAAAATATTAAGAATAAAACCAATTACCAAGAAGTCTTCACACAGCAGGAAGTGGAAAAATAAACCTACCTTTGATGTTTGTCTGTTAACAGCCATGGCCCAAGAGCAGATCTTGGGGGAACAGTGGTATGGAAGCTGGCCCTGTGTTCTTCTGAGGTTTAAGCAACAATGAATAACTGACCCAGGATTGAGGACACAAGCAGGTTATGTGAGGGGGAGAAATGGGAGCTCAGCTGGGGGATGGCCAGGTCAGTTTGCTCAGCTGTCACTAATTTTACACCCCTGTCAATGGTGTGGTCTTAGACTCAGTCTGGTTTGGTAATTTACCACTTCCTACCAGCAGGTTGTTATCATCATGTGGTTTTCAGACGTGTGTCATAGGGAGATGTAAGGATTCTTGTTTTTGGCAATATGTTTTATAATGTTTTGGTGTTCCAGAAGACCATTTCTGATTCCTGGAAGCATCTTGAATTGTTTTGGGAGCGGTCAGTGCACCCTTGTGGTTTCCAGTCTATTTAATCCTACACTTTGTAGGTCTCTTAATATAAGAGTGAGAACTGAGAAGACAATCTGTGTTGTAATTGTTTTACTCGATTTGACTGAATAATCTTTCAATCCTGATTTAAACTAATTAACTTAATGTTATTTCATGCTGTATTAAGCAGGTCGGTGAGGTCAGCTGTTTGTGATTTGACTCGGACTGATGTCCAATAGCAAACCAAGTGGACGACCTTTGACATCTGATTTTTTTTTACTGGCGTCTGCCTGACGAGACGCAAACAGACACTCCTGCCTCATTCCTTTTTTTTTTTACTTCTCAATTAGCAACTGTGTTTCAGATATCAGACATTCCTTTGCTAAATACTTTGTACAGATGAATGAGCTCAGGGGGAAGCACTGATTAACAACAGAGGAGAAAACATTTCTTTTAAGGTTTAATGTTTTTTTTTTTTAAAGAAATGTCTTTCGTTTAACAAGGCTTGATCAAATATATAATTACAATTTTGTAATATTGTGATATTATTGTTATTTAAAATAACTATTTTCTGTTTTAATATTTTTTAGCATATAATTTATTGCTGTGATGGAAAAGCTGTCTGCAGACTCCTGTCCTGACTCCTGTCTCCTGTCATTTTTGTGGAGACCATGAAACAGGAGAGCCGTAAAGCCTTTTATAAATTAACATATCTTCAAAAACGATAATTGTTATTTAGTCTGTTTTATTACAGTGTTAAAACAACTGATTTAAACTATAATGATGTTATATTTTGAGATC
This sequence comes from Gymnocypris eckloni scoliostomus, assembly GCA_027564155.1. Taxonomy (NCBI): domain Eukaryota; kingdom Metazoa; phylum Chordata; class Actinopteri; order Cypriniformes; family Cyprinidae; genus Gymnocypris; species Gymnocypris eckloni. The sequence continues at coordinate 12,752,901 of CM050431.1, forward strand.
CACCTGCTGGGGGACCAAGAGTGTTAAGCTGTTTGCCACATTGTACAGCATTTCAGGAAATAGTTTCCATCAGCCACCTGATTGACATTAGTCATGCCATGGAGGATGTATACAATTACAGAAAGCTCTGTAGGGTTCTTTCTAAGAACAAGGATGACGTGGCCACTGTTGGAAAACTGGCCTTGACTTTTTAAAGAAGCATTCATCTATTTTAGTGTTTAATTAGGATTGGAGCTAACCACTGCAAGATAGTGACTTGAAGAGATAACAAAAAGTTTTTTACATGTTACCGTCATGTTGTTCCAAACCTGTATGACTTTTGTTCCATCTTTTATTTTATTTTTTTCTAGAATGAAAGTCCATATGTTATTTCAGACAGCTGGCAATTGAAACATTCTTTCAAGTATTTTATTTTCTATCCCACACAAAGAATAGTTTGGAATGACACAAGGGAGAATAAATAATACATCGATTTTTTTTCATTTACAGATGAACAATCCCTTTAACAAAAAACATAATAACCGCTAAACGGCAAGACGTGACAAAGAGCAAAGTAAACAACAGCTGATTCTACTGAGTAGGACTAATGGGAAAACAAGATTATTTGACAAGATACACCTGGGAACATGACACAGAGCAGAAAAACATAAGAAAAAGAGACACATGAACCTAAATACTCCACACTCATTGCAACTGGTAAAAAATTGAATTTAAACTGTTTGTTAACTACCAAAGAAAATCCCTAAACAAAACCATATAATACTAGTGATGATTATGAATCATAACTCTAACTTTTGATTTCATTCAGATTTGCTCTCTAAATCATTGTGATTTCTCTTGGTAGATGTGTGTTTATTTATGTATTTAATTTCAGTTAATCATTAACAAATTCATTCAAAAACATATATTTGTTCACAAGGTCCAAAGTGAAACTATTCTTTCCTTTAAAAAATTCTAAAATACCATCATCCAAGCCAAGCAATTGTAATTCTGTCAGGGTTATGGGATGAAGGGATAGCGTAGTCCAGGACTCAGTAGTCCAGGAGAATGTGCTTTTTATTAGTAATATAAAATGAAGTAAACAAAAACTACCCTGTAGGGGAAAACAGGCTGGCAGCCAGGCTTGGCAAGGCTGGACAGGACAAGGCGGACAGGACACAACAGGAAAAATGTGAAGAAGAACTGGCACAGGACTGAAAACACAACACAAGGAGAATAAAATAGGGAGCAAATGAGGAGGGTTATGAGGGATACACAGGTGGGGCAAATTAACCAATAATCAGGTAACAAGATGGGTGGGGTCAAGACAATAGAGCTCCGGCGGTTGATGTCACGCAATCTAAACTCCTACATTTTGTCTGAGCGCTAGAGCGGCCATAGCATTGGTATCAACAGTTGTAGAACAATAATTTAAAACCACACTATTTAGATTTTACAAAACGTACACCATTTTAACATGGTGGACAGCTGCTGTGCTCAAGGATGCCAGAACATGCAGGGGAAAGCTAGGGTTGCCAACTGCCCCAGTATTAGCTGGGACGTCCCGTATAATGGGCTTAATTTATGTGTCCCGTATGTGACCTCCCTTGGCCAATTTCTCAACCCCTCACACAGTATTCGTTACGTAAATCAGAAAGTCCTGAAGATAACTGTCCAAGGAAGGCTGCATAATCATTTGACGGCTGGCCGCTCCCGCTTCACAATAAGCAGCGCTCGCGCTAATAATGCCAATCCCGTCCTTGTTTTGACTAAAGTAAATTTCTGTTTTGGCAAATACAAACAACGTGATTATTTTTTATTTGTAAATCACACAAAATGACCAATAAAAAAAGTGTAGAGCTCAAAAAGTAGCCCATATTAAATCTATATGCTATCTTTAATCGAAAATATGCATTTTCCTATAGCCTACACACACGCGATTGTAACATAAGCAAAGGGGAAATCATTTTATCGTATTCCTAAGGATCCCGATAGACGACTAAAAGGGTTCACTGCAAGAAAACGTGCTAACACACAACAGGTGAGATTTCATGACATTTATGATGTCTACTGTACTCACATTGATATAGTTATGCTGGTTACCTAAAGGACAGCTTGGGTTGATACGTTAGCTAACAACACAGTTGACAACCTTTCAGTAGTGACATTTTTACAGTCTGATTTTAGCCGGCAGACTCCTGAATATTCATCAAAATATTAGATTGCGTCCATTTGTACCCCTTTTGTAGGCTTTTAAAGAGTCTCCGGAGAAACGTTAGGAGGGAAAGTTGATAAGGTAGTTGTAGATATCAGGATACTGCAGGTCAGGAAATCTATCCATTCATTTTTTAATACACATTAAAAGCTCCTGGGGTATTATAGAGATCTGCCATTCATTATATAACGTATTCATTATATAACGCGCCATTAATTATATATTCGCTCCCGGCTGTTCTTGCCTGCCAGCATAGCGGTGTAAACAGAATTAAAAACAGTTCTATTGACATGAGAGCACATGGCACACAGAAAACAAAGACAAAAGCCATGTGCTCGCACAAAACTAAAACACAAGCACATGGCCAGAAAAATAAATCACCAGCCATGTGCAAAACAGGACAAAAACATGCAGCTAATGAGAATATCGCAGCCGATAAAAACACGAACTGCGCGCAACAACACAAGATGACAAGAAAAGCACAAAACAGAAGACACGTGGACAGGAGGGCACAAGGCCGAGCGAACTCGAGATCGCACGCACACACAAGACAGAAAATGGAGCGTGAGTGTCCAAACCCCGGCATGAAACCGTAACTCAAGACATGAGTGCTGGGATTCGAACACCACGCTCCAACATGAAACAAGGCACGTGAAACCCCTCTTGATTCATGCAGACTTTTATATTTATAATGACCATGTGAGAATAGATTTGCTGAGCACATTCACTTTCTCATAACTGGAGAAAATCTGGAAAAGACATGGAGAGCACAAAACAGACAATAAATTCTGCTAGTCCGGTCACAAAACATCCTTCTCAACAACTCGAGTGAACTGAGATCAATAAAGTCAATAAACACTTTTTAGTTACAAACGAATATGACTCAGTCTCTTTTTTCTTTTATAAACAGAGAATACAAAATTGCATGAAACAAAACGTAATACATCATACCTGGAAAAGACATGGAGTGCACAAAACACATAATAAATTCTGCTTGTCCGGTCACAAAACTGTCAAAAAATAATGCACATAATAAATTGAATGAATTTATGAAATGAAATGAAAAGCAGACGGCATTAGCACGTGGTGTGCACAACCACCTGTAAGACACAAAACTGCTACAAACTGCTTTACCCCTCTGAACACAATAATAACGAGTACTGTTATTTCAAACACATTTCTAGACATATAAGATTGACTTTATAGACAAAAATAAAACAATATATTATGACATTTTTAAACCAATTGACCAGAGACATTTTCACCTACCATCCTTCTCAACAGCTCGAGTGAACTGAGATGGTGGCTGACTTCATACATTAGAGACCCTTCTTGCCTGTAGGTGTCTCCCCATTTTCCAAGATGCATTATTTAAATAAACAATGAACATATTATTAATTTTTAAGTAGAGCAAACATTTTAACCAAAACAAGCATTTTGACACCATTCACACTCACTTCTTGTTTCTTTTCTTGTCCTGTTACACGCGCAGACGAGAGAGCGCACGGCTCAAGCACACTCAAAGCCGTGCGCTCAAATTAAAACAGGACATGTCATGTCAGAGCTCTGTCACAAAACCATGAATGACACTAGACCGAAGTGACAGAACCCTAACACTACCCCCATCTGGTGTCCCCAACAAGGAACACAAAAAACAAGACAGGAATATGACAGCACAAGAGCATGACAAACATGAGACCGACACAAGTCAACAAACAAGACAAAAATCAAAACACAAATAGGGGAGGACAAAAGACAAAGAGGGGAGGGAGGGAGGGAAGCCAGCAGGACAGTCCAGAAATTATTTTTTCATTCTCTCAGGGTGTTTGTATATTTGTTCTTCATGCTTGTATTAAAATGTATGTTTTCTCATATGTATGTAACGAATGCCAGCGAGTAGATGCTGTGCAAGTAACCCTCACTCCCCTGATCTCAGAGACGCCTCCCATGCTGGAGATCAAGGGTTCGAGATTCGCTCGGAGCAAGGCGAGCAGGGACCCGTTACTTGCAAATGCAAATACAAATTGTGGCTTCTGTTGGTAACAACAACTTCTGGGAAACAATGTGGTGTTCACTGATAGGCTTATAACCTGAGTTTTTTAGAGCATGACTTTTTGCTCAATTCTTCATTAATGTTTTTGTTTAGTAGATAGTGATGAGAAAATCAAACTGCTCTCAAATTCGGGCTGAATGTCTGTGCAACCATAACGTCTCGGTTTACGTATGTAACCCTCGTTCTGAAGGAGCCTCAAAATGAATCAATACAGATACCACGCTAAGGGATTTTGCAAACACAGTGCATTATCTACTTACACATTTTTCTTCACATGCCTGTGTATGTTTACTTTTATGAGCACACAGCATGGTGTGTTGTTCTTTAGCCAGCATGACAATGTTAACAATTCACTTTATTTTTATACTCAGGTTCAGGTTCAGGTTCTCTTTATTTGTACCCATAGGTAGCCTAGGATTGCTGTGTTATGAGATCTCACATCTTTCACATTTTACAAACACCACAAACATAAAACAACATATTAGATAAAGTGCTTTAAAGTTCCCAGCATCACCCAAAAAATGCCTGGACTAAAAACAATAAATAACTAATTCACAAATGATGAACAAATTACATATAATAGTAATAAATAAAATAAAACAATGTTCCTAAGATCTTATTCAACTGAGTGATAGCTGCTGGCACAAAGCTATTTTATACCGCTTAGTTCTACAATACGGAAATACAAATCTATGTCTAGATGGCATAAGTTTAAATTCATTGTTCAAAGGATGAGAGTAATGATTTAGAATTGAGTTAAAATGATACTCATATAGCTTATAAGAATGGTTTATTTGTTAATGTTTTATTTATTTATTTTGTGGCATTGACCTGGGTCCAGATTTTTGGTAACACTTTACAATAAGGTTGTTAGGGTGTCACCACAGTCACCGCAGTCTCCACCAACGACACTCACCAGATCCCAATCCCAATGCTGATAGAAGACCAGACCAGGACAGAAGACCGGAGAAGGAGTTCCCGAGCCCCGCAGTTGCGGATCCCCTCGAGGAGCTGGTCAGTGCTCTTCGAGCAGCTCTGTCTCCAGTCACACACCCTCAATCTGCCTCTGCCATTCCCATGGCCATCCCAGCCAACTATTCGTGTGAGGCGGTTGAATGTAGCTGTTTTTTGCTCCAAGTTTCTCTACATATTTAGATGCAATCCCAAAGGTTTTCCAGTGAACGTGCTAAAGTAGCCTTCCTGATCTCCCTACTAACCGGATGGGCGTTGCTCAGGGCATGAGCCATCTGTAACTCGCAGACCACGATAATTAACTCTTTCGATACCATCTCTTCCCATTTCAAGGTCTTCGGCCTATCCACCAGCTCACTCTCCGTTGCCGACCAACTCATCCGCCAGGGAGTTTCTTCGGCCAGTGATTATACTCTGCAGTTCCGTACTCTGGCAGCCTCTTGTGGATAGAATGAGATGGCGCTACTCACTGCTAACCGTCAAGGTTTGGACCCGCGGATCAGAGCACAGACGGCAAAATATGATGAGAATCTCAGTCTGGAGAGATTTATAAAGAAGGCCGAAAAGATCTCCCAATGTCTCACGGTTTATCAGCCGGACCAAACCACCAGCTGCCTGTCCTGCACTACCAGAACCTATGCTAGTAGATACCAACTGTCTCTCGCACACTAAGCATGCTCAACGTCTCGCCTCGGGTTTGTGCCTCTACTGTAGAGACCCGGGGCACTTCAGATGTGCCCCTCTCATCCCCCAGGCCCAATAGAGCGGCTATCTCTACCCTGCCACTGTTAACGGTGCATCTACTCACCCTACGTCATTTAATTTCAGTACCAGCCCTCTTGGACTCTGGATTCTCAGGCAATTTCATCTCACAAGCCCTCCTAAAACTTTTTACTCTCGATCCACACTTCTGCTGAGCCCGCACTGGGGTGAGCTCCGTAGCAGACTTCTGCCCGACAGTCAAAGTGGTATTACGTCACGAAAGTGTGGACTCAGAGGAAGAGCGTGAGGGTTTAGGGTGCCATTTGGGACAGAGCCAAGAACGCATATTGAGAAATGGCCTAGGTCTATCATTTAATTTCACATTTCTATATTAAATATTGTTTTTTTTCAACAGAACAAACACAAAACAAAAACGAAACAAAACAAAATGCTTAGGCAGACCTTGAATTCACAGCTGTCAATTTAGTTCTTATTAAGATAAAATCAAATAAATCGATAAGTTACAGGGGAAGATACATAAACATTAACAGCTAGAACTCAGTTATGAGCCATGATGACAATAGGGACCAAGAACATGAATGTTGGCAGAGGTCATGCAAAGTGCCATAAGGTGCCCGTCTCAAATGTAGATGTCTTCCTCAGAGAAATCTGCCAGGGGCTGTCATTTCTGATATAAGGGGAAATTTGGAGTCAACATGTTATTTTAAATTGAATAGCCATGTATGGTGCCACGAGCAGGATTCTTTGCGTGCTTCCCAGACTGAATCCCAGCCTTCCCTGGAGATATTTAGTGGAAAATCATTTTCAAACATCTGTTAAATTTTATCTGTGTCTCCTAGGATGGTCAAACTCATAACATGAATGAGATTTATATATTTATCTTGTATTTTCATCAATAATTTTTTAATTACATATTTATTCTTATTCTTATCTTATACAAAATAGTATTTTGCCTATTTTCTAAATGTTATATTTAAAACATTATTATTTAAAATGTATAATTAAAGTTAATTTCTGAGGAAAAATTAATAAGGTCATGTGATACTGTGACTTGACTGACGTGACTTGACCCTTATCAGGACTCTACTTGACTTGCTTGAGGTGAGCCACTGACTTGACTTGACTTGCTTGATTTGTTTGTACTGTGAGACTTGCTTGATACTTGATGGTAGGGACTTGAGACTTGCTTGAGACTTGAACATGTGTGGCTTGCCCCCACCTCTGGTCATCACTGACCACAAGAACCTTAAATATCTCCAAAGTTTCAAGAAGTTAAACCCAAGACAGGCCCGCTTGGCCCTCTTCTTCACCCATTTCCAGTTTTCCATCACTTATCGACCCGGAGATAAGAATGGCCGTTGAGCGTGGCCCCATCTCCCTTCATGCCCCTGATGCGTCTGTGTAAACCACAGCCTGAATCCCTGGAGACCTGTTCAAGGGCCCCATCCGGTGGGCCCTAGATAAACAGATCCGCATTGCCTCCATTACTGAACCCGCTCCGCTGGGAGGCCCAGAAGGTAAAACCTACGTTCCCACCTCCTTGAGATATACCCTTCTCGGCTCCCTTCATGCTTCCCCGGGTTCTGGACATCCAGGCAGCCAGCGTACACTCTCGCTTCTCCAGGCTCGGTACTGGTTCCCCAGTATGGCCCGGGATGTCTCCCAGTATGTTCGTGGATGCTCAGTCAATGCCATCTCCAAAACTTTACATCACTTACCAGTTTCATTTTATCCCATTACCATTAACGTGAATAACACTAGAATGAAGTGATCCCACCTCGGAGTCGACATCATCACGGATCTCCCCAACTCTGAGGGATTTATCTGCATTCTCATTGCAGTGGACAGATTCTCCAAAGCCTGCAAGTTAATTCCCCTACGGGGTTTACCCACAGCCAACTATTCGGGTGAAACAGTTGATGTAACCCTCTTTCATCATCTCTTCTACATATTTCGATTGAATCCCAGAGGATATCAGTGAACATCGTGTAGCCACAGTTCATCTCTCGGGTCTGGAAGTCTTTCCTAAGCCTCTCCTTAGGATATCATCCCTGACTTCCCGGTCATACTGCACGGTAGATCAGGTGATTGGATGGCATAATATGATCACAATGGTCTGGACTGTCATGATAACCAAAAGCTGGAACTGCTTCCTGCCTGTGGGCAGAGTATGCACACAACCATCAGCTGCCTGTCCTGCACTACCAGAACCACCCAGTTACCAACTGTCTCTCGCACACTAAGCCTCTGTTTCGCCTGGACAGAAGTTTGTGCCTCTGATGTTCCAGGTGTCCGGGGCACTTCAGGTTCTGAGTGAGTGAGAGAGTTTGGGACTCCAGCAGGCAGTGTGGAGACATAAGACCTACGCAGATGCCTGCCGGTCTTCCACCCTATCATCTTTCATCCTGGAAATAAAGTTTGACTCTCCATCCGGTATCTGAGTCCCTGCTATATCAGTCCCTTCACCATCGAGAGGCAGATAAATGAGGTCACCTTCCTTCTCCAACTCCAGCGACTTCTGCCCGACAAAATCCCATCAATCCATGTTTCCATATAGTGTGGACTCAGAGGAATGAAAATCGCATTTTTCATGGTATTTGGGACTTGAAATATAAACTCATGAGATATGTGATTCTATCATTACTTTCTCTATATTAAATATTGTATTTTCAAAAGCTTAGGCAGACCTTAAATTCACAGCTGTCAATTTAGTTCTTATTAAGATAAAATAAAATAAATCAGGGACTAACATGTTCTGGTCATCACTGACCAAAGTTTCAAGAGGTTAAACACTCATTCTGGATTGCTCCAGGACTTATTTCATGTATTTTTATATGAAATATTTTTTTTTTCAATGTGGTACACTTTTTTCAAGGCACTTCAGTTTCTATAACTTGTTATCTTTTTGAGCATTATCAACTCTTCATGATGCATAGTATCCCAAAATCCCCAAATGGGGAGTGCTGGCTAACAGGGTTAATGCATGAATTAATATTTATGAGTAAACTAAATCAAACAGCCTGTTTAAGAAAGAATAAGATATACTCAGAATTTGAAATAAATTAAAACAATTTAATACTATAATTGGCTTTTTACATCTCCAGCTTTGCCATAAACAATACTGGGTGGAAAAAGATTAGTTGATCCTCCTTATCAAGTGTAGGAAATATTAAATACAATAATAACTGATCTTGTTTTGTGTTGTTGTCTTTCCCTTTAAACTCACCCTGCTGTGACTTATAAACAGCTAAATAAAAATAAAACCTCAAAATACATAAAGAACATTTGTGAACATAAAGAATCCTGAAGAAATGCCTGGAAACAGTTCACTCTCCATCCAGACACAGGCCGTGATGTTACTATACTGTTCCTCCCCGCTCTGACTTCTTGAAAATCCACACCACATCTCTTAACAAGGCTAAATAGAGTGTTAGTACATGTGAATTTGATAGTAAGTATAACATAAATCATGAGCTGAGTTTAGGTGCTTAACAGTGAATTCATTATGACTGGGCCCCCTAAACTAAAGTCATGTCATCCCGACATTTCTTCAGGAATGTTCTACAAATGTTCTTTGTGGATTTTGAGGTTTTATTTTTGTTTATCTGTTTATAATGCCAATATATGCTTGTATTTGCATGATTGACTGAAGTGAATAAATATCTCACCTTGACTGTTTTAGTGATGCATCATAATGGCAGAGCATGATAAACACTGAGAAACGTTGCAATAGTCTACTGACAGGACATTTAATCAGTTTGTTAATATATCAGTCATTTTGTTATTTTTTATTTCTTTTTAGTTTTTGTAATTTTAGCACTTCAACATTTCATTTAGCTATCAAGATGATCAAGCAAAATGTCCATCATTCGTATTTCATCTAAAATGTATATTTTATTTTAGATTTATTTAAATGAACCAAAATTACTTTTAATTGATTAATTTTACTAAACTATAACAGCACAGTTCAAGTGCTTCTCACTATTTGAAATTATACAATGAACAATTCAATAAATACAATCATAAATTTTGTCTCCTAAATGTACTGGTAAGGTTTGGTTTAGGTTTGGGATTTTCCAAATAGCATCCCCTCTGTATGAAGCATTGAGAGATGTCTTTACTAACGCAGTGAATCTGTAACGTGTGTGTGTGTGTGTGTGTGGGCATGTTTATGTGGTTTATGAGGACACAAATTTGTATAATGACATGGGTATGACATAGGTATTACAAGGAGAAGGTGATTTATGAGGACATTTTCAGTGTCCCCATAATTTAAAACGCTTATAAATCATACAGAGTGAGTTTTTTTGAGGGAAAATAGAAATGCACCGTCTCCTGTGAGGGCTAAGTTTAGGTGTAGGGCAATAGCACATACAGCTTGTACAGTATAAAAACCATTACGCCTATGGAAAGTCCCCATAAACCATAAAAACCAACGTGTGTGTGTGTGTGTGTGTGTGTGTGTGTGTGTGTGTGTGTGTGTGTGTGTGTGTGTGTGTGTGTGTGTGTGTGTGTGTGTGTGTGTGATTGTTTGAGGTTTTCTCATGAAACGCTGCTGAGAGCCACAGCAGACCCGCTGACTGCTATGCTATTGTTGAACTGCCTCCAAAACACACCGCTCCTGAGAAATGGAGGATACATTTACCTCAGCTTATCAAACAATTCTTGAGAAGAGTTTATTCACTTCTTTAAAATGGATAATGTTGCTTTTTCATCATCAATACATTTCGTGATAAAAAAATCTTAAAAATGTATCTTCTCATGCAAGGCACAATTTGTATGTTGTGGAGGACTGGGATAGTGTAAACATGTTTTGATACATTTTACAAAATGAGGAATGAGTTAAAGAGATTGTGGTGCTCCACAGCAATGCGGTATACCACAAATGTCTATAGATGTTAAGTTATAAATAACCCAGCATAATTAAGAATTCATCAGTACACAGGAATAAACCTTACACAGTTTCACAGATTCACCAATCAATCAAATATTGGCTGCATTTCCTGTGGCTTGTTTATACTACAATATTGTTACATATATTTGTGATTCTGGTTGACATCTGTTCCAAGGATGTTGATTAACTTTGCATAACTGAAGCTTAACATTTGCTGACCGCATGTTCTTCCAAATTAGGGACGGGTGTCATGCAATATCCTTTCGCAGAATCTCACTCATTTTAGACTTCTAAGAGTTGGCATTGGTAATGACTTATCATGACTTTTAAAATCTTTTGCTCATCAAATCATGAAAATATTGTAATAATCTCTGCTAGCATAAAATATGCAAGGCTGGCAAGCTCATCATTTAGCACTGTGCTAAGCATGTAAGCTAGGTTGGTGCCCCACTGGTTGATTGATTTTCAGCTGATGATTAGTTTTAAGCTTTATTTACATAATCATTGATGAATCAGCATGAACAGATGTATGCGGTCGCATCTTTCAGTGTGTACATGGCGCTGACGGCCACAGCGGCTCAGCACCCAGCAGAGTTAAGGGTTCTGTCAGCTCAGTGTTTGATATTATTGCTGACAGTCGATGGAATGGTCAAGCTGTTATTATGCTCGGAACTGATCCAAACATTTTTCCAAGCGAATGAACAACCACACATCATGAAGGCAGATTGTTATCCATTGTGTAACCAAGCTTTTTTGTGGTTTTTGAGCACTTAAATGGCATTCACACATATCCCTGGTAAAATTATTTTGTAAACTGCATACTAATTTGTATTGTTCCAATTTTTTGTGTTTGTATTCATGTAGTTTTAATGTTATTTCAGTGATCTTAATGCCTCAATGTTTAAAATATATATACAAAACATATTGTGATCTATTTAGCATTATGTAGTGCTATTTATAAAAGAGTGATTCATGATTCTTTATTCGTCACATACATAATTATACAGAATATAACCAGCAGTGAAATGTAAGTCAGGTCCGCTCCATGGACAGTGCAGTTATATGGAATGCAAACACAAGAGAATATATATAAATATAGTTATGGGGAAAAAAATGAAGTAAAAAATAAGCAAAAAAATTAAATGTGCAGGACGGTATACTGTAGACTTAATAAATAATAATATTAGCAGGAATGTGCAAGAAGAATGTGCAAACAGGTTGTACAGGGCATTTACATAGCCGCAATATGAATGGTAGAGAATAATGAATATCTTACTGATTATTAAATGGAGTCATGTTGATGTTATGAGACTGAGTTTGAGTTTAGGAGTCTGATGGCCTGAGGGAAGAAGCTCCTCCTCAGTCTTTCAGTTTTTGCTATCATGCTCCGAAAGTGCTTGCCAGATGGCAGTAGAAAGAAAAGACGGTTACCAGGGTGATTTGAGTGCTTGATGATTTTAGCAGCTCTGCTTTGGCAGCGTTTGAGGTAGATGTCCTGCAGAGAGGGGAGAGCGCACAACTCAACTCAGCTGGGCTTACAACTCTCTGCAGAGCTTTGCCGTCCTGACTGGAGTCGTTTCCATACCACACTGAGATAAATATGGGGGCACATTATAAACCTTATATCTAATCATTTCATGTGGAACCAAATTATTATCCACATAACTGCCTACATTCCAATTGATTCAAAATGAAAAAGTTAAATTGACTAGCTAATTCATTCGTACTGATAGCATTTCTCATAGAGGTTTTAATTGCTCATAAAGACTTAATTTGTGATTTGCAGTTTAATTAAAAAGACAGCATTTTCTTGCAATATTTTATATTTGCATATATTTCTATCCTTTTTAGGCACTGAATTGTGAAGCCAAAAAATTGGGTTGTTTTAAGCAAAGCATGGCGATGTGGGGAAGTAGTTCTACAAAATATTTTAGGAATGAAAACTTAAAGAAATGTCTTGTGAAACACATGTACAGTACATGTGGCATATACAGGACAATTGGCTCTGGGACATTGAATTATTGAAAAAAATGAATGAATGAATGAATGAATATTTATATAGCCCGTTATTGTGTATTGTTGTACACCCAAATCCCTTTACAATCATGTGGGGGGGTCTCTCCTCAACCACCACCAGTGTGCAGCATCAACTTGAATGATGCGACGGCTGCCACAGAACAACAGCGCCAGTGCACTCACCACACACCAGCTACAGGTGGAGAGGAGAGAGAGTCATAGAACCAATCAAGTGGATGGGGATTATTAGGAAGCCATGATTGACAAGGGCCAGTGGAGGGAATTTGGCCAGAACACCAGGGTTACACCCCTACTCTTTACGAGATGTGCCATGGGATTTTTAATGACCAAAGAGAATCAGGACCTCGGTTTAACGTCTCATCCGAATGCACACCTGAATCAAGCCATCAATTATTCCTCACATAATCCACAAAACCAGGTTGGTCTAATCTTGAAGAATGTCTGAAGGGCTACAGTAATCACAAAACATATGGGTATTTTTTATGTCTTTTGTTTCCAGTCTTATCCATAAATCTCAGTTCTCTTAGCAGAAAAAATAATGAACTGCTTGAAACGTATAATCCTATTTATCTCCCTTTGTTCAGGTAAATCAATTCTAGATTCCGTTCTTGTTGTCTCACACAGAGGGACATTATAAAAAAGATCATTCTCAGACGATTTTGTTTCAGTGTTTCATCCTCGCACAGTGGGAAGGAGACTGGGATCATCTGAAACTTCAATGATATTCTATTCACCCCTACAGATGCACTGCTGTCAGTGCATGATCAGTTTCGCAAGGACAGTCTTGGTTACTTAATAATTTCCAAATGACTTTAAGTTCTTTGTCAAAAGTGATAATAGATGGATCTCAAAATCATACAGTTACTGCTGGAAACGAAAATATGCAGAATATGCCAGAAACCTGAATAATGTGCAGGATCTGGAAAATATTTCCAAAGAACAGTGGGTAGTTTAACTGCATAGGACAAAAAAGCAACTTGTGAACAATTATTGCAAAACAAAAATAGTTGTTAAACATCCAGGTGACATAACAGATTGAAGATTTAGGGGTATGCAAACTTTTGAACTGGTTTATTGTGTGAATTAAGTTATTATTTTGTCTTGTGGACTGCATGTAAACATCTATGTGAAACGGCATAATCATATTAGCTCTAAATAAAAATTAACTTGTTATTGTATGCACCTCCCATTTTTTTTTTTTTTTTTTACTTATTTACTGTAAGCGGTATGTAAACTTATGAACAAATGTACCTCAGGAAAAGTCATTCAGTGTCCATAGTGTGTTAGTTTGCCAAAAAAATTACTTTAGAGAAGAGCATATGTCAGCAAATACACAGCAGAACACAGAGGTCAATGCAAGCAACAGCAGGTTTATTAAACACATGCAGGTAGATGAAAGCAAGATAATGAGTCCAGGTGAGTATACGAGGAATGGTGAAGGTTATTGGTTCTTATCTGAGAGTTAATGTGTCTGTTTCCTTTTGTAAGTGTGGAGACAATGGAGCACAGGAGCTGAGGAGAAAAGGGAGCATAATGCTGGAGCGGAGAGCAGGTAATAGCAGGTATGCGTGAGGTACGTACACATGTAGTGTTTGCAGATGATCCAGAGGAGCGAAGGAGCAGTGGAGCTGATGGGGACACTGGAAATGGTGCGGTGGCGTATCCTTGAGGTTGGAAACAACAGTTATGGATCGCATAGCAAACTGTAGACCAGACAATCTGCTAGCAGGGAGAATGCATATATATAGGAAGCCTGGTGATTGGTGCCAGGTGGTGCAAATCCACAATCAGGCAGTTAGGATATAGTATGCTGTTGGTGACTGAAGAGACTGTGGTGACTAAGGTGACTGAGGTGAGTGCGGTGACTGAGGTGACTAGGACTGCATCCGAAAACTTAGGCAGCTGACTCGTTGCCTCACTGCCTTATGAGGCAATTACTTTGCAGGCAGCGTTTTTTGCATAACCCAAAGGCAACCAAGAAAATTCGAATAGCCCAAAGGGTGTGCAAAAAGCATTTTACTCTTATCTTGCTCTGCCACAGGAACTTGATTATATCCACTTACAAGTTCAGTTCATGGATCGCCTCATTATTTATTTATTTAGTCATTTAGCAGACGCTTTTATCCAAAGCGACTTACAAATGAGGACATTATAGAAGCAATCATTAACCTCATCAATCCCTCCAACTTGTGAAAAACTGTGGCGTGCTGATTTTGAGAAGAGCCTGGGCGGGAAAAAATAATTTCCCCCGGCCAGATAACCGGCCAGACCTGGCACAAAGTTCCCACCAATAGCCGTGATTGCAAAAAGACATTGTGCTCACTTATTATAACCATAGGTACATTAGCGGCATATCACATATCGCATGGCGACATCAAAATTTATAAAGCACTATACAATTACAAACATGAGCTTGGTCGACAGAAACCAGGGATATAGATGCCAATACACCTGGTGGAAGGGGATTCCCATTTTCCAAAGGCTCATACAGAGTAATATAACACTAACCGACCCATAAGTAAATTCTGACTGCCCAGAACCATCAGCCTGGAAGTACTGCATTGACAACTGTAATGTTGGAGCTTCCTTAACTATTGGAAGATAAAACCATGCTCCAGTTCCATCAGCTCCGAAGCATTAGCCTCAGATGGACCAGAGGAACGTATCTGTCCCTGTACCCTATACTGGAGAGCAGAGGGACCTGGGACATAATTACTCGTCTCCCTCATCTCATAATTAAACCCTTCATCCACCCACCAAATGGCTTCTTTACAAAAATCCAAAAGGGTGGACTCAGGGTTCACCCTAACAAAATGTTTACGCTCCTGTCTCAAACCACCGTCAAACACATGTTCCACAAACTGGTCTCGAAGTAAAACCCCTGAATTACCCATACCCCATGGAGCTTGTTTTACCACTTTTTCCATTAATGCAAACAGGGCATGATGGGCTTACTCCTGCAGGGACTCAAGTTGTTTCCGGGATTTTTTTTTTTTGCTGCAAGGCAATATAGGACTGTGGGCACCCATACAGTTGGGCACCCCAAAAAATCTGTTCTGGGATTTCCCTATCCACCCTTTCCCTATACTTAATTTCATTTTTAGCGGGACCCTCCAAATGGTCAAAAATAAACAAAGTATGTTCGGCTAAAGGCACATGTCGAACCCTCAAACAGGCTTGAATCTCTTCCAACTACTCGAATACACTATCTTTGCCCCTACTACTTAAGATACGACACCTTCCCTAGGAACATATACTACCCGTTCAACTACAGGGATAGGGGCAGATGTGGCACTCAAGATGGCGGGGCTGCAGCTCCTATAGCCTGACTCGCCTGTAGTTGATGCAACTGCTCATTCTCTCCCCTCAATGACTGTACTTGTTGTCGCAACTCCTCCAATTCACCCTCTATTGATATAATGTATCACAGAGAGGGAAAAAGGAAGTAAGAAAACACCACAAAAAAACCTTACCACTAACCCAATTCTCCTTCACTACTCGACTCGCACTACCCACCTCCTGCCAACTGCTGCTTTGCAGTAAGAAAAAAAAAGAAAGCACTCATGCAACAACAACAAACACATCACACGACCAACAACAAAAACAACTAAATCTAGAATTAACAAATATTTTCCAATCACAATGTGGCAATCTCTGCTTGTCACTTTACCCTGCCGACTACGCCAATTGTTACTGGAGGTGGAATAATTAATTATGGCTACCACTACCCAGACCCCAGAATACAAACCTTTCTTCCCAATTGGTAAGTTTCCAACTGAATGGAAAGTAACAGGCAAAGACAGATTCCCACTAAAATAACAACTTTATTTTTCTACATTTACTATTAAAATACTGAGCTTAACATCAATATAAAACCATTCCCCCCTTTATTCACAATTTACTTAACCAAAAAATAAAATAAAAAATAACAAAAATAACTTACAATACACTCACGCACACACACACACACACAATCAACCAACGACTCAATCAACAAACGCGAAGCAGTTTGGGTTGGCTGTAGGCTACAAGGCCCCAAGCTTGGAGCACATCCAAGGCAACGATAAGTCCACCACCATCGAGCGAAGAGTACAAAGATTTGAAGTTGAGAATGCAGGCAGGTGCACAAGTGGAAATACAGCGTCCCAAATTGGAACAGCTGGAACTTAAGCCACAGCAAAGCAACAGCTGCAAAACAACAAAAAACGATGAGAATTACCTTTCAGATGTGCTACATTTACATGCATGTTAACATGGTCTGGATGCACCCGGCTAATCTAAAGTTACACAACCAACAAATCATCATTAAAAAAATAAAAATACATTGTGATCCACCCCGCTCACATTCTAAATTAATAATCGCTCTCCTCACAACCCTGAAAGTTTTAAACAACTTTGCCTATCAGAGGAGTGAAGATAAGAGCAATACAATGCTAATAAGAGACTGAGATCTCACCTGCTCCTATATAGGTCGTAACGATGTGACACTGTCATACAGGACACATGTTTTAACCTGTAATGATTTTATGTATATTTGAGTTTGAATAGGTTTTCATGTTGTCTTAGCCATTTTATTCCTCTCAACCATTTTAATGTGTGTATGTCTTTTAAATGAGTCTGGGTCTGCCTGTCATGTGACTGATCACATGACAGGAAATAGAAATGGACAGCATAAAAGAGGCAGAATGCTAAACAATCAGGGTCATTGAATAAAAGCTGTATTGAGGAGTTACCTTTGTGGACTTACCATTTCAGAATTTCACTTTATTGGATTATCACTCTCTTTGGATTGTATATACACCGGTGGACAGTTCTCACATTCACATTGCGACTTAGCTGGGGACTGTTTTACTGGAAAAACCTCTGTGCTTTTAACAGTCTGGGTTTTACTGTGTTGTTTTACTGTGTTGCCTCGTGGTACCATCACAGAAAGGCTCAAAATCACTCTCCAGAACGTTCTCTTTCACCATTCCTGACTGGTGGAATGATCTTCCTACCCCTATCCGGAACGCTGGATCCCTGACAATCTTCAAGCAACAACTGAAAACTCATCTCTTTCCTGCCCCCTTTCCCGAAATAGAGCTGCGCCAGTTCAGCTCGCACCTGCTAAATCATCTGTTTTGGTTCTGATTATCATGTTAATCACGCTGAAATCATACGTTTTAAACCATATTAATTTAAACTTCTGACATACGGTTTTCTGAATGCACAAATCCGAAGCACATGGACAGAAAGCGTTGTCACAGCATGTGAGTAAACTAAGTTCTCATTCACACACAAGTTCATGTTAAAAACACACACGAGTAACAAAAACAGTCAGTTATAAATGTGAAGGTAAACAGCTGGGAAATAAAGCGCATGATTATTTTAGATCTGTGTTGCAGCAGCATACAGTAAATACATCAATAAATACACTGCTCTCTTTTCTCCTTTGAGGCTGGGAATAAATCAAGTTATGTGCTCGTCTGTGAGCATGTTTTGCTCAAACTTTCACCATGCCATTAGAGCTGGTACACCGTTGTCACAGCGGGTGGAAACGTACAGATTAAGGGGCTGTGATATTATAATGAGATCCCTTTATGTCACCAAGGGAGAGAAATCAGATGCGCTTGTTTTTTCAGAAGCTTGCAGAAAAAGGCTTACCAAAACAAATGTACTGGGTTAATCTAATATATTTTTAATATATAAAATAATATTTTTCACGTTTCCTTGGTTGTTAGATGCAATGGGGACCTGATTATAGCACTTAAAACCTGAAAAAGTCAAATTTTCATGATATTTCACCTTTAAATTATAAATTATGACCCATAGGCAACATTTCATAATAAAAGCCAGAAGAAAAAATAGCTAAAAAGCATAAGGGGCAGTACTAGACTTTGGATCCAAGTGGTGGATCCGGCTAACAAAATATACTATATTTTTAATGAACTAGCCTCACTCTCATGAGACCAATGAATACTGCTATGCAATAGAAGACTGTAGTGGGCCACACGTGGTTGCCGCTACTACATGCAATGTGGGGGGGAAATGTTTGGGGTTAGAGAAAATATTTTTGGACATACCGTCCCATAAGCCCAAGGGCTGCTGAGAGGGGAGGGTCAAACTTGCGGCTAACTGCCCAAACCATTAACTGGGCAGTTACCACAACCACCACAACCCTGAGCACATATTGGTCAGTGTGGTAATTTAAGTAAATCCCTGAAAACAGAACTTGTTGAAACAATTATAAAGCCAAAATAGTTCCAAAGGACATTAGTGTGCTATAGTATAGTTTCTGAAACATCCAATGTTGGGAAGTCATGTGACAAAATGAGCCTCTACTTCAGAAATGTAATAAGCAAAAATAATATCAAATGGTATAAGGTTAGAGGAGCAAGAATGTGTCAGAGAAAGGGAAAGCACAACTGAAAACTTTAAAAGTTATATGTTATTTTGATGGCCATGTGAAACATCTGCAGTTTAATGGAGTAAAATACTGAATCTGTTCAAGAAAGGTTTGATTAGATCCACAATGCTAACCACAAAATTGCATTTAAGTTTTTTCAGAATTAACTAATGTCTTTACATTGTCTACTGAGAGCTGCTACCTAAAAGCAAAGCAAAAAAGGGTAGCTGATCCAGTAAAGGCTGAATATCCACACAGTGTCCCAAAGGAAGAACAGAACATTGATCTACTGACAGCACACATGCTTTAGGCCTGTAATGAATTTCGCTCTCTCCATCTTGAAAGGGACGGCACATATGTGACCCATGTGCATATAGTTACTGTGGTGTGAAGATATTCATGTGGGAGTTATGCATATTTAACTCTCCCATAGAATGTGATTGACTACATTCTGCATTGACTCCATTTCAAAGCCAGTAGAAGACAAGCTCAAAATAGGCACTACCGATGTTATCTCAGTAGTAATAAACTTTGTGTTAGCCTATTAACAAAAAAATCATTTATTCCTTCTTATCCTAATGGTTTATTTTCAAAATATCTTTGTATAGGCCTAGTTCACCAGAATGTTGTGATCACAGTTTACACAACTGATTAAATGCCATAAAAAATGACAAATCCAGTTCTGAATTGCTTACACAAGAATAGTTAGTTTGTGTAAGTAGTTGGCGTACACAGACAAGTTGATATGAAGTTGAGATATTTTTTGTGGCTGTAACTACTAATGTAATGACATTTTCATAATCCAGAGCTCAATGACAGGCAGTGAAATATTACATAAAAAATATGAAAATATGAACTGTTCCAATCTTAATTTGTACCAGCATCTCAGACTGTTTATATCACCACACATTTTTCATCCTTCGTGGATTTGTTTGTTTCGGGCTGGATGTTTGAACAGAACAATGTGTCATTGATTACCCAATTTATATATATTTGGAACGAATCAACTTATTTTAAGAAAGCAATGACACCAATTTCTAGCAGAGACAAGTGAAGTTTAGAAGCAATTTAATTAGAGTAAATAATTGGATATTTGAGGTACTTTAGTCTGGAGGAAATATCTGAAAACAAGTCAAAGGTCATCCTTCCTCTCTGTCCCATTCAGGATATAATGGCAAATGACAGTATATTAACTGCACATGATCAGGATTTAGGTGCATTTCTATTTATGGATTATAATTCAATGTGACAAGAAAACTTTTATGCTTAACTTTCCCTCTAAACATGTATTGTTTCTCAGGAATAAAAGCAAGTCTTTTGAAGTTACTTGAGGATGAGTAAATGGTGAAAATATATTGGCTGAATCATACCTCCAAATACAATTTTCACAAGAAAACAGTTTCTCTCAATGGAAATCTATCATTTAAAACATCATTAAAACTTGTAGAATGAGCAGATGATTTGGCACACCATTGGATGTTAAACGTATGCTCAAATGTGACTTTTGAGAGATCTTATATTGGTCTGGGGGGAGCTAAAACTTCCTTCATCAATAAAATGAAAGCATGTTGGAATGATCTGAGTAAAGAAAAAGTGAGAGAGGTCTTTTCATAAGCCCAACAGTGGGAGAAGTGGAGGAGGAGGTCTTTATCACAGCTCCCTTTATTGGTCCACGATAGACCTCAGGCAGAAACATTCACCCACTCAAGGTGGCACGCCTCAACTGTTCACACAAAGATCCGTTTCAAGAGCCATCGATATCTGGATGCGTGAAGCCCACAGAGATCTTTGGAGGAACTGACACTATCTTCATTAGGATCAAACGCAAAACAAAAAGACCAGTCCAATGACTCTACATGTGGACTTTATTGCTTTCTATTTGCTCAGGTCAGCCAGATGAACAAACACATAACAGCCCACAAAGCCAAGGTAGGTCTGCTGCTCTCCTTTGACATAGGCTTGTTGCTTAAGAAATGTGTTGAAGTGAATGTGCGTGTCATATGTAAAATTGAAGTTCGTCGATTTTCTTTTTAAAACACGTTTTTAATATCTGCTTCTGCATGATTAATAGATAACGTTAGATTGATGTGTAGAATGAGGTTTGTTTAATGTCAGATACGATCTCTGAAGAGCCTTGATTTGACCTTGTGAAACTTGAGAACACTGTTTTCCTTTCTTGTTGAACCTTTTCCCATCGATTTCTTGATTCATGGCCATCAAACTATTACAGTGTAACAAAAGCCAAACCATTAAACAACTATGGGTACATTTCGTGAGACATCGAACATGCAGGAGAAAACTGTGGACTGTTAAATTGAATTGCTTCGTCTAAGGCAACTGCTGAGTGAAAAAAAATCGCTGTTGGTTATTCTGGCTAAATTGTTGAGTTACTATGTTCACTCTTATTCCTTTTTTATTTTGGTCTCACACATACACGTGGTTACATACAGCCATTTAAGATCAGGTAATGGAAACATTCACTTTATGGGGTCTTTATTCTTCTTACCTATTATCACTACATGCTTTATGTCCCAGGACTTCCTAGACATGACAGGATTTCAGTTGAGTTTTTACATTTGTGTTAATAACAGTTGTTTCATTGATTTGATAAATATTAAATAAATGGTGTATGGTATTACACTTTTTTCTTGTTTAATAACAGTTCTAATGTTGGACTTTAAATTAATTTTCAACACTTAACTTTCAACACACAGAAGAATATATTTATTAATATATTCATTTCCAACAACTATCGGATATTAATTTATCATAGATATAGATGTCATTATAGCAAATAGAAAAACTGCATTAGTATTATTAATATTATTATTATAGTTGTAAAATGTGCCCAATAATCTTAATAAAAGTCCATACAAGTATCTACATATTTGACAAAAGTTGAAAAGCATTAAATGGCAACAGACTGTCTGAACCTCTTTTGTAAATTTATTTGGTGATTTTTGCAAAATCTTGCCTAGTTAAGCTAAATGTGCTTGTCACCCTGACATAAAGCCAATTGAATTTAACCTAAGACAAACTATTTGCAGTTACTTACAGATTAGCCTTGTTAAGCAATTTTTTACTGTCTCCGATAAGGCAGAGCTGAAGAAGCTTGTGAGGTTGTCAAGACGTTGTTAACATGCTGTCTGGCTTTAATCAAACCCTAAGAAGCTGACGTGAAGCATCACATCTGTTTTACACATGACTATAAGTCCATTTAGCGCTCCTGTGGAGACAAGCTTCGATGATTTTGAGCCACAATCTAGTTATCTATTTCTTGTTTTGCTGATCTGGTCAACATCATAAACAGTTTTATAGTTTCAGTTGGTTTTCCCAACCAGAGATTTATGAAATTTGCTTTTGTGTTCTGAGAAGTAAGTTCTTATGCCACGTTATGCCTTTACAATTTGTTGTATATAATATTGTAACATTGCATGATAAGTCCCTGTTGTGTTGCATAAGCAGTGTTGCATAGTTCAGTGGATCAAAAAATGCAATGAATATGAATTATAAACATAAGGTTTTCGGGTTAAACCCAGGTTGAGTGACTCAGGGATTGGGGAGTTACTGAGGTTACATTCCTTTCCCATCAACATCTTCCCCCTTTCAACACCAGGTTGCTCCGCCATGCCTTGGCAGCAGCGGGACCTGAGCTGCAAAATGCCTGTCTCGCATCCCTTGAAAATAGGGAAATGTACAAAGGACGAGACACGGAGCTTTTTCATTGAAAACTTTCCACAATGAGCATATTCAGCACCCTTGAGCACTGAATGGCACTGAATTACTTCAGGGCACTCACAGGTTGCCATTTTCAAATGAATTGGAAGTGTTTTCACATGTGCTTCAGACACAAGTCATGATGACGGCATTCCCCAAAGTGTCCTCCAGGGGGCTCAGTGCAAATTCCCACCATAGACTCTATAAAACTTGGACATAGTGTCCATGATGTCACCCATAGGTTTCTGAAAAGCAAAGTTGGCGGAGCCGACTGTCGCCATCTTGGCAACACGTCACTCCCAAAAAATCGGAAATGGGCAAAGAGGTGGGATTTGGGTGGAGCTGAGGTTCCTGGTTTGCTGAAAATTTTTGTAATTAAAACTCATAATCCTTTTGTGCTTTTAGGTAAGGCATTTGTGCTTCTTCCTTATCCTGGGCTTTCATTTGGTGTATGCTGGTGTGCCAGGTCCATGTAAGCACTCTGTCACCCAGGACCATCTCTTGAATTTAAGACGTCTGGTAAGATACATTGCTTTAACTAGCAGTAAATCACCTTGTGGACTGTACTAAATGTATTTGTTCTTGTATAAAATATTGATTACGCTTACACTTTGTTTGTTATAAAATCCCACAGCTGTCAGTAATGTTCACTCACGTATAAATGATTTGGATAGTTTTGAGTGCTACTAGTATTTTGGCACTCAGTCTTTCTAAATGAATGCACACTAAATAGTGCTGATATTCTAAATGTCATCTAATGGGGAAAAGTTGCATGAAAGTGTGCGTTGCCTCTTTTAAAGCCCCTATTAAAATTGATTCTGATATTGCTAAATATGAGATAAACGTATAGCAAACTACTATTTTTCACACTGAATGCTTTCCTTTGCAGATGAAGAACCAGTTGCAAAATGGTTGTTCAATAACCTACACCTTCACTGAGCGCCAGAACCTGGTATGCACATTTTCACTTTTTTCATGTAATGGCAGATATAGATTACCAGCTTTCCTATGGGTATTTCAACGGTTATGAACAGTATATGAAAGACCCTGATGTGGTTGTTGACATTCTGGTATAATAGATCTTCCTAGAGAGCCACAACATCGGATATTGATCTGAAACAGATGTTTCATATGATCATGTTTTACAAAAGAGAGTTAGGAAAACCATGTGATGCAAATGTTATGCTATATAACCTCTTAAGACCCTGAGACTTCATATGAGGACATTATATTTTAGTATATTTCTCAGAGACTATACATGCCACTGTTTTTTTATCCTGTACAGAGCACATTCAGTCCTCTTCAGAGATACCAAATGATTGGATGTTTCACCATGACCACTCCCTCTCATTGGTCTTCAAAAATGTCTGAAATTAATTTAATGACACTCTTATGGAAATATATGATCATATTTTGTAATTATCATTTAAATCTGTCATTTTTTTAACTGTGTGTCATAAAGTAACATCTCAGGAAAATGTTATGGGGTTTCAAATCAAAATATGACTTTATATTAAGAAACAGGACATTGATACATGTCCTCATATTAAGTATTATGAAATATGAAGTATCAAAGTATTTTGGGAGACATAATAAATGAACAGGGAAATAAATTATATTTCAATTAATATTCTATGAAATATTATATATTATTATGAAAATCTTGTCAATTATTGCTCCCATTATTACACTTCTTTTTTCATTACATGTTGCCCCAAAAACACATTTATAAGCAAATTAGATTTAGTTTATAGATACATTGCATATAATGACAAAACTCATTTGCGGCAATTTTACACACATTTTGCAGAAAGAAAAATGGTATGTCAAATCATTCTGTTATAACATAGTTGAGAATCATCTTTATAGAAAGTTTGGTCAACTAAATTTGAAAACTAAAAATCTATTGGTGATTTAAAAAGTAATTGTTTTTGCCTATGCATGTTCATTAATGTATTTTTATTTTTTAAAGAAATTGAGTCCTCTACCGAGGATTTAGCATAACTTATGAATGAAATATAATATTTTTTACATTACATTTTTTTTTACATTCAACAGTCATAACAACTATATATACATACATGCATGTAGGTGCATGTAGTTATAGTTACCTTGTGACCCCGTTTTTCATGACAGCCAATGCAGTTGCACTAGAACTCCATGAATTTTCAGAAAATCACTGTAAAGTTTGTCCAAGCAGAAGCTCAGTTCAAGCGTCTCTCAGCAGAGATACATATATATATGTGTGTGTGTGTGTGTGTATATATATATATATATATATATATATATTGTGTATTTTGTAATATTATTTAGTTAGCTTGTTTTGTATAAATAGTATTCCATGTAAAACCTCTCTAGCACTGAAAGTTAAATGGGGCTGGATAAGCCAGACAAAGTCTCAGTGGACTGTCTCACAATAGTCTACTTGCTCACCTGGTCCAGAGCTCCAAAATAGTTTGAATTCATTGTTCAGGTCCCCAGATTCTTAACATGGCCAAGGGAGTTTTTGATGGAGGTGTGAGATGGTTGCACACTTATAATAACTATTTAAGAGATGGAGATGTTGCTCTCTCCTGTAAGTTTGTTGTCTGTAGAAATAACAATATTTTTGTTTTCTTCTCATTTATCTTTCATATTATTTACTAAATGTGTTTATTAGTCAGCCTTGGACAAAATAGTTCTTGTCATTTTAATTGTTAAGGCAAAGTGTTTTTTCAAATTGGACGAAATTGGACAGATTTTTCAAATTGGACAAGATTTGTCAGTACCTTTATAAAGTAGCTAGCAATTATTTAAATCCTTGTTTTTTGAGGTTTCATCTTTCTTGTTTAAACTAAATGTTAAAATGACACGCAGACGTTTCACCTTTTGTCAGTGTGAATATATCATGCCTTATTTACACTGCCAGTGTTTTTACATTCTTTAGCACCAGGAATAAAAAGCAATCAAATTAAGTACATTTACTCATTGTTGAGGTAAAAGAGAGTCTGTTTTTAAAGGCTTTCAAACTCTTAGCATGGTGCATGTGAAGTGTGAAGAAGAAAAGTTTACCCAAGGAGACCACTGGCAGAACAAAAATAGTTAAACAGTATAAACGTGCTTTTGGAAATTTACAAGGCCATCAGTCACGTTAAGAGCTTGAAAGATCACAGCTTGAAGACTGCTCTGGACACAGATGTGTTTTGGGAACCCAGTATTAAAGCAGGAATTGTTCATATATGCCAGATGTCCCTTATATTTGAAGAATGCATCTTGAATCAGTGTCTATGACCGTGGTAACCGTGGTAACAGATGAAGTGACGATTCAAAAATGTCAGGCTCAAAAATTACACAAGCCAGCAATAATTCTGCTAAACCAAGTCACTTATCCTACTAAACGTTTGTATGGATAAATAGTTTTACTTGACTCAAAAAATAAAAGAGAATACCTTTGCACGAAATGTCAGTGAAAATACAAGACAGGTACATTAAATTATTTTTAAAGAATAGTTTACCTACAAATGGCAATTTACTTAAAATGTATTTCACCCTCAGGCCATCCAAGATATAGATGAGTTTGTTTCTTCTTGATAACAGATTTGGAGAAATTTTGCTTTATATCAACATTGGATCCTCTGCAGTAAATGGGCGCCATCAGAATGAGAGTCCAAACAGCTGATTAAAAAAAATTACAATACGAAACAAAGAAAGAAACAAATCCATCATTAAGCCATTTTTAACTTGGATGAAATATGAGTCCATAAATGGAGTTATACAGTGGGGCAAAAAGTATTTAGGTTTTAAAATGCCTTCATGGTGGATTTGTAACAGACAAGCAATTTTTCACTTCTCAAGACATTAATTAATGGACTGGATTGTTGTGATGTTTTAACCAGCTGTTTGGACTCTCATTCTGATGGCACCCATTCACTGCGGAGGTTCAGCAAGTCTTTTAGGTAAAGACAATTGAAGAACATTTTTATTTTAGGGAATGCAGTGTACATTTCCTTTATTTGTATGAAAGAAAAAGTCCAGCTGGCCAGATGTACATACTGTATACCCTTCTGTAGAGATTTGAGACAGCCCATCAGCATTCAAATGGAGCACAAGTTCTATGAAAGAGCAAGTTTGGTACGAAGCATGAAATTTGCAAGCACAAGTCAATTGTACATTTTGCATTACAATAGGAATAAAAAGTAAAATGTCACAAAATGAAGTCTAAAAGAAACGTGTGTTATATTGTATGACCCAGATCTGAATAACATCAGTGTGTGTGATAATATCAAATGTTGTTCATTGTG
The DNA here is from genome assembly GCA_027564155.1 of Gymnocypris eckloni scoliostomus. Taxonomy (NCBI): domain Eukaryota; kingdom Metazoa; phylum Chordata; class Actinopteri; order Cypriniformes; family Cyprinidae; genus Gymnocypris; species Gymnocypris eckloni. The sequence continues at coordinate 12,780,156 of CM050431.1, forward strand.
GTTGTCATATGTTTGTGTGTTTCAGAGTGTTGTGTGTTATGTTAAAGCAGCATTCCCTCACATACTGGAGCTACTCAACACCCAATTCAGATATGCTAAGGACTCGGACAATTACCGTTATACTAATTCACTGAAGAATTTGATTTACAACATTTACTCCCAGAGATGCATCCCTCCAATCAATGAGGAGATTGAAGTAAGTCCATCTATATTCTCTTTAAGAGCAGTGGTACCTAAAATTGTCCATTGTTATAAAAACTATGGAAGAAGATTTTTGGCTTTTACTTCTGTACATTTCAAATGCTTGCAAATAATTCCATGTCATTTCAATGAAAAATAAAACATCTTGCAGCTTTATTTAAGAAACAAGCTAGAGGAAACATTTTTGTTATATGTACATAAATTGGACAAGTAAAAAGTTCACAAGGAAAATGTCTTGGAGAGTAGCTAGTGGTTTTGGCAACAACGGTCAATGATCTTTATTAAAATAGATTTTCTTGCAATAGTGTTGGACTGTATTAATGTCAGACCTGTGTCCCTATTAGTTCTGTCTATTTATAGTGCCTCTTGTTTCCTGTCCGCTGTTATTCGTGTGTTCCCCCTGCTATGTGTGAGGCCAGTGCTATCTCACGGCAATTCGTACATATTTTACGAGATGGCTAATTCGTACGAATTCGTATGACCTCACTCGTATGGTTTAGAACGATTTGTCTAAATCCGATCGGACTGGTGAGACTTCCCCCGATGTCTCTTCATTTTAATAATAAACATGGTTCTATATGGAAGTACTCCGACGTCTCCTCGATTCCGTGTTCCTACACAGTAGCAGCAGCCAAAATTCTGGCCAATTTTTGGAAAAAGGATTCAGGTCATTTTGTTAAGTTAACCACTGCCAGATTGAAGTTAATTGGACCACATGCTTATAATGTAATCTGAATCACCCACATAAATATTTTCTATTACAGTGTGTCTTAAAAAAAGTCCAGAGGAAACCTTTCTAGTTGCAGTCCTAATTAAATGACTGAAATGCCATGGTGCATCATATGTCTTTGTCTACTCTATTTTTAAAACAAAGTCAGACAGTTTGTTGTCTTTGGCAGGATGCAAACAGGGAAAACTACTGTCACGGTGCACACACGAGGGAGGAACAGGAACACGCAGACGAGGATATAAACTCAAATGATAATATTTAATAACACATCAAGGCAGGACAAGGCAGTACTCACAAACAGGATACACCGGGAATAACAAGTAGACCAGACCACATCAAACTGAACAGGCATGAACTAATATACACGGGTAAATCATAGATAATTAGACAAACACGGCTGGACATGAATTAACTAATAATGACATTAAACAAGGACAGGAAACAAACCAAATAAGGAAACATGAGGTCGGGACACATGACACACGACAGAGGACTGACATAACTCCCTCGAAAGGCTCGTCCCGAGCCTTAACAGTTCCATCAGGGAGGGTGGGCGCCTGGAGGCCCCTCAGGACAGACACAGACAGGAACGCAGGACGGGGACCTCCAGAGCAGAACAGACAGACAGGGACCATGGCGGAGCTGGGAACTCTGGGGACCATGGCGGAGCTGGGAGCTCTGGGGACCATGGCGGAGCTGGGAGCTCTGGAGGCCATGGCAGATGGTCTTCGGGGCCCTAGGCCTCGACCCCTCGGCCCGGCCCCTGGCGGAACCTACTACCCCCAAAAATTTCCATGGGAAGTGAGGGGTATCAGGAGCCCTCCAGGGCTAAACAAACAGGACAGTACAAAACACGACAGGACAGCCCTCCAGGGCCAGACAGACAGGACAGGAAAGCCCTCCAGGGCCAGACAGACAGGAAAGCCCTCCAGGGCCAGACAGACAGGACAGGAAAGCCTTCCAGGGCCAGACAGACAAGACAGGACATCCCTCCAGGGCCAGACAGACAGGACAGGAAAGCCTTCCAGGGCCAGACAGACAAGACAGGACATCCCACAGGAACCAGAAGCCCTCCTGGGCTAGCTCGGAGGCTGAGGCTTCTTCTGGGCATGACCAGGAGTCAGGGGCCCTCACAGGGTCCCTCAGCGACCGCCTCCACTTCAGCAACAAGGGGGCAGGCGGCTAGAATGGCCTCCATGGCCACAACACGAGGAGCCGCCTGCCCCAGACGAGTCTCCATGGACAAGACAAGGTAGATTAAAATGTTCCTGTGGGCACAACAAGACAGTCACACGGCACTCCTGGCCGTGACATGTGGAGTTGATCCACGGGGCTAGGGATAGCGGCGGCCAGCGGGCATGAATCAACGCCGTTCCGGTGGGCTTGAGTCAGCGGCAATCCGGCGGGCTTTGAGACAGAGGCGGGCCGGCGGGCATTGAGTCAGAGGCGGGCCGGCGGGCATTGAGTCAGAGGCGATCCGGTGGCGTGATCTCCCGCGAATGGCGCGCCTGGGGGAGCGGTAACCCGGGAACTAGGCAAGGATGCCGGCGGGCTTGGGAGAGCCACCGCCGGCGACGGATATCTCCCGCGATCGGCGGGCATGAGGGCCAGTGGACTCGCGGCACTCGCGGCAATCCCGCCGAACTCCCACGCCGACTTGCAGTGGGCTATGGCGGGAATGACGAGTGGCGACTTCCATGCCGTGGGACAGACATACACAAACACTGGAACAAAATAAAAACTTTTCAAAACGGAAAACAAAACGGGGTGACTGGGCGCCGCTTACGGTTTAGGTCTGGTCTTCTGTCACGGTGCACACACGAGGGAGGAACAGGAACACGCAGACGAGGATATAAACTCAAATGATAATATTTAATAACACATCAAGGCAGGACAAGGCAGTACTCACAAACAGGATACACCGAATAACAAGTAGACCAGACCACATCAAACTGAACAGGCATGAACTAATATACGGGTAAATCATAGATAATTAGACAAACACGGCTGGACATGAATTAACTAATAATGACATTAAACAAGGACAGGAAACAAACCAAATAAGGAAACATGAGGTGGGGACACATGACACACGACAGAGGACTGACAACTACTGTATATCATATAGCTACTTTTATATATCCTGGAAGATTTCCCCAAAATTATCAAATTGATTTAAACTCAAAAGGCAATGGATATGTTATGAAATGGTCTGCTTGAATGAAACATTTGCATTAAAATTACTTTACAATGACCCGTGTAGCCTACCACCTGCTTTCCCACTTATTAGGGTTCAGCCTAATTCTGCTGAAAACAACAACAACATGTTTTACATCCTACAGGATAGCCCAAAGAAGTTCATAAGAACCCACACGACTTTACCCAGGGCAGCTTTGGAGAAAGCTGAGGAAGTGATGCGCATGTATATGAGTCTGATGATTCAGAGCGACAAGCCTGTGGACTGGAACTGTGAGGAGGAGTATACAGAAGATTACCCAGAATCCACCACTGAACCTCTCAGCCAAACAACAGGTAGCACAACAAGTCCAGCAATCATTTAAAATGACACTCTCGCAAGATTGCGAGAGCTTTTATGCAACAGTTAATAAGTTAAAGAACAAGTTTGCCAATTTGGTCCCACTTTATATTAGGTGGCCTTAACCACGATGCACTTACATTTAAATTAATCATTTGATACAATGCACTTATTGTGTACATGTACATCTCAAAAAAATTGAATATGGTGAAAATGTTTTTCTTGTAACTTATTTCAAAAAGTGAAACTTTCATATATTTTAGATTAATTACATGTAAAGTAAAACACTTCAAACGTTGTTTTTTTTTTCATTTTGATAATTAGATCTATTAGAATATTTACATTTGAGTTTTAATAAATTAATATCCATACAGTATAAAATCTCTTGTAATTTGAAACTACAATAATGGGGAACACTGTTTACTTGGCAACAGTCCAGAAGACGATCATTGACACCCTCCACGAAGAGGGTAAGTCACAGAGGGCCATTACTGAAAGGGGTGGAGTTGACTGGAAGAAAGATATTGTGTAGGAAAATGTGCACAAGCAACAGGGATGATCGCAAGCTTGAGAATACTGTCAAGCAAAGCCGATTCAAACACTTGGGAGAGCTTCACAAAGAGTGAACTGAAGCTGGAGTCAGTGCATCAAGAGTCACCACGTTCAGTCATCTTCAGGAAAAGGACTACCCAGCCACTTCTGAAACAGAAACATCGTCAGAAGCATCTTACCTGGGCTAAGAAGAAAAAGAACTGGACTGTTGCTCAGTGGTCTAAAGTCCTTTTTTCAGATGAAAGTAAATTTAGCATTTCATTTGGAAATCAAGGCCCCAGAGTCTGGAGGAAGAGCGGAGAGGCACAGAAGCGATGTTTCTTGAAGTCCAGTGTGAAGATTCTACAGTCAGTGATGATTTGGGCTGCCATGTCATCTGCTGGTGTTGGTCCACTGTGTTTTCTGAAGTCCACAGTCAACGCAGCCATCTACCAGGAAATTTTAGAGCACTTCATGCTTCCTTCTGCTGACAATCTTTATGGAGATGCTGATTTCCTTTTCCAGCAGGATTTGGCACCGGCCCACAGTGCCAAAGGTACCAAAAGCTGGTTCAATGACCATAGTGTTACTGTGCTTGATTGGCCAGCAAACTCACCTGACCTGAACCCCATAGAGAATCCATTAGGTATTGTCAAGAGGAAGATGAGAGACACAAGACCCAACAATGCAGATGATCTGAAGGCCGCTATCAAAGCAACCTGGGCTTCATTACACCTGAGCAGTGCCACAGGCTGATTGTCTCCATGCCACGCCGCATTGATGCAGTAATTCATGCAAAAGGAGGCCCAACCAAGTATTGAGTGCATAGAACTGAACATACTTTTCAGAAGCCTGACATTTCTGTTAAAAATATCCTTCGTTTTTTATTGGTTTTATGTAATATTCAAATTTTCTGAGACACTGAATTTTGGGTTTTAATTATCTGGAAGCCATACTCATTAAAATTTCAAGAAATAAAGGCTTTAAATATTTCACTCTGTGTGTTTAACGAATCTATATAAGATCTGGGTTTCACTTTCTGAAATGAGTGACAAAAAATATTGACCTTTCTCATGATATTCAATTTTTTTTAGATGTACCTGTGCATGATTTTACATTGTAATTATATTTAAACAAATACCTGCATGTAATTACATCTGTAAATTATTTCTGTAATTACATTTATAGTTACACTGTTGTTGACCCATCCCTCATACTTTAACCCACCCTAACAGCTTCTTATACCACCAAACCTGTCCCTAACCTTACCATATCCCACCTCAATAGCAGGAAAAGTGTTTTGCAATATAATATGAACACAATAAATACATTTCACTTATGTTTTTGATGCAAGTACATACTAGTTAAGGCCACCTAATATAAAGTGGGACCGCCGAGTTTAACTAACTTTGTTTTGTACCAATGTTTTTAGTCAAATTTAACAATGTTCTAGCAAAATGGAACCTCTCTCTTGTCATGTAGCACCAATTGAAAAAGAAAAGAAAATTGCACTACTGCTGACAAACATGTTTTATTAAAAGCCAATCTTGCTAACAGTGAATAACCCCTAGATATTTTAGACACAAAATTGCCAGTTACTTAGTTTATTTTTGCACGCCTTGTGAAAACAGTTTTTATGAAGCTGAAGTAGAATCGTTGAGTACCCCCAAGCAACACACCATAGTGATGTTTCATTCCTGAATTAATCTGTGTTAAGTGGTCAGTATGATTTTTTTTATCATCTTTCCATTACATTTCATCTAGGTTCCCCCGATTGCCCCTGCATTTGTCCAACGGTGAACATTGGATCATCTAAGTCATCTGCATCAACAAGTCATTGGAATATTTACCAGGAATCTACTCCATCCCCACAAAGATCATCCTTTTCACCCGTGGAAACCTTGCAGGGTGGTAATGAGAGAATTAAACAATTCAAATCTACTGTCCCAGTAACCAAACCACAAACCCTAGATCTAGGAACACCTTCCACGTGGAGATCAGAAGGAGATTTATCCAAATACCTCTTTGGTAGCACTCCAGCTTTTTATGAAGAAACTTCAAATTCAGAGATGAACCATGTGCCATCAGATCTTTTCCATTCATTTACAAATTTTCAGGATGTATTTCCAAGCAATACTGATTTAAGTGTTGAGACAACCACCTCTGGCCCCTATAAACAAATCACAAGTGATAGCACGCAGGACGATGTGGAGAAGAGCACGCCGTTTTTACTTGTCAAGAGGTCTTTAGATTCCAAAAGCCAAGAAGGACCATCAAGTTCCTCTGTAAAATTATCACAGAACTCAATTACTACAACATCTGAGCCAGCATACAAAGATATAAAGAGCGCAGAGATAAAAAACAAGCCTTTCCAAATGCTTCAGCTGAGTAAACACATTGTACCAGTCACAACCACGGTTCTGTCTTCTTTGAAAGCAGCTGCACATCCATCAGAAGGCCAGGGTGCCCTTGTTGAACAGCCAGGTCATTTAGACAGCCTTCCAGTAAATATCCAAACACACACCCAAAGTCCGGTGAGGGTGCCAAGAAATTTCAAGAGAACCATCCATGAGGCGAAGCTCAGCAAAGGTGAGACAGTAGGATTGTAGCAATGTTAACGTAGTATTAATTATGCACTGTTCTAGTTTTGTATTTTGTATTAGCATTTATTTCTCTATTTTCCATTTTCTTTTTAATTTTAGTAATATTGTTGTGTGGTGTGTCATTAATGGTAGTAGACATCAAACGTGTTTCTCGAGTAGAAGAGTGCATTCAAGGTCGCTTCAGTCATGTGTTATTAATTCTGTGATGATTCACCAAAGATGCCTTTGGTTTTCAAAGACTGCAGATCTCAGGAGGATAGGCAGGATATGAAGGACCAGACCCATCCAGACAGAAATACACAGAGGAACCCTGCCACAGAACAATCCAGCAGTATATTCATCTCTTTTGGCACCGTGCTCATAATAACATTAGGGTGTGGTGGACTTCTGCTCATAACTCTCCTGTTTTATAGACAGCAAAAAGGAAGTGACTCGCAAGTCATTTTTGCTCTACTGAGAAGACCCACTTAGAATGGCATCTAAGTCAGTACGGGTCTGGAGAGAAACATGCTGTGACCAGTAGCCAAAACATATGCTAGTGACTAGCTCTGGTGGTCTTTTCAGCAGGGTGTCCCATGTGATCTCGTTCAAACAGAAACGTCCACATTCTTTGATGTTTCCAGTATGAGTTGATGGAGTTAATTATTTATTCCAAACAAACAGTAAATCGGGAGACAAAATATCAGAAGGGTGCTTCTACTCATTCTGTATATGGAATTATAATAAAAAAATGTAAATGCTTATTTTATTGTTCAAAAGGTGTCTACATCTAGGATATAGTACTAGTACTGGAAATTACTGATCTGGCAGATGGCCCGTTGGAAAACATGACAATATTTTAAGCATTCTTGTACAAAATAGATTTGACCCATTCGTCTTCTCTTTGCACATTTTGACTTGGCAAACTGACCACGTTGAATGGAAATGATCAATAATGCATAAAAAAGAGAAGAGTTCATTTTTCTTTCATGTCAGTTTAAGATTGTACTCATTGGGATATTCAAACACAAATATATATGGAGTGTAAATAAATAATGATATACTCTAGAAATACTATATATAGAGCAGGTGGAAATGAAGCCACATCCTTTTGTCTTTGTCAGAAGCAAATAATTATTCTAATGATTTGCTTGGCTCATGCTGTTAAAAGGAATCTAATAACAATATATTTTGTTCAGTACCAATAAACAAATGAGTAAAACAGATGGGTGCTTTGTGGAACGCTTGAGAACAGTCAACCTGAACAATGTGTTTGTCATTAAAACTACTCATGTACCTAGTCGTCTCATGGTTTCAGGTTGTTTCGTGTCACGTCTCTGTCTTGACTCAGACGTGTGTTATTTTATTGCTTTCAAGTCACATGCTGCTTCTCTCCTCTAACATATGACTATAATAAAATAATGAATGTCAGGGCAGACATATGTGCAAATAATTAATTGACAAAAAAGTGACAATAAAATGAAAATACTGTTGTTATTTACACACTCTTGCGTTTCCAAACCATTGTAAGGACCAGTTTAATAATAGTTTCATGGCCCTTTCATATTCACGTGTGGTCTAATTTTGTGAAAAATCTATATTTGGACAAGTTTTCCTTTTGTGCTTCACAGTAGAAACTAAGTCATATGGGTTTTGAACAACATGAAGGTGAGTAAATGATGACAAACTTTTATTTTTGGGTGAACAATCGCTTTAAAAACACTTTTAGGCTTTAAGGAATTTAAATGATGTGTCATGCTGGGGCCAAAAACTGTAAAGGACACTTGCTATTTGAAGTTTTTACGTGACTAATAGCGTGTCTGTCAGTGAGACATCAGTTTGACATCATTTCCTTTTTATTGCCATCATTATACACATAAGTAGTGTTTAAACTGAAATCCACAATAAAAGGTCTTAAACAGTATGGTAATATGGCAAGAGAAGTTTATTGGTATAAGGTTTCAGTGGTTAAACTTTCATTACACACAAGATATTAAAAACATTCCAGTTTTTTTTATTTATTTTATCATTAAGCGATTGTGTTAATGGTTACACACTGAAGTCTTCAACATCAAACAGAGCTATTAAGACCTTTTAACTGCAGCTTACAACATTTGATATACACCACTGTTCTTTGTTTTTCCCTTTTTATCATCGGTTATTTAAGTTTTACATTACCTTATCCGATTACACTGGCTTATTAACAATTCACTTAAAACCACTAAGTAAACGTCTTTGTGCAAAGTTCGAGTTTAAATGTAAGAATCTGGAATTAAAATGTGTGTGGTACGGTTTATATTAGAATAGATTTTAGTGGAGATTCCTGAAAACAGAGTGCTGTTGTTTAATCAAACCACCAAATTTCACAGGCCAAACCTCTGTGGATGTGCCAAAAATGATTGGAATCCTCCCTGTATCATTGCCTTATGTTGTGTAATAGTCAATCTCTTTTTACTGCCTGTGAAAAACACACTTCTGTGAATAAACGCTTGATTATGTGACAATTGAGTTTTTTATATAAAGAAAAGAGTTTGGTTTAATTTTGAATTTATTAGGAACAATCTATCTTGGACTTACCACATGATGCTCTCGCAGCTGTGTATTTAATGAAACGCCATTATCAGTTGGATGTGAGCATTGCAACATAATTTCTTTCTTGCCCTGCCACTAAAGATGGAACACTCTTCAACTTCAGCATATGAAATGAACTGTTTCAAACTTAAACAGAACCACATGTTTGTTGCAAAGCTTCTATAACACAACATTTGCAAAAAACATGCCCTTGAAGTTCACAGAACTACAATTGTTCCATTCTGGAAGTTGAATTTAAAGCAGTCTCTGTGTAGAACCTGAAAGGAGCGCCGCAAAACACAACTAATTTTATAATGAATTCAATTCAATGTTAACTCAAAATAGAAGCATTTCTTGGAACTCGGATGTCTCCTCTAATTATTTAAACATCTGTGTCTCATCAGAATAAAGAGGGTGACTTTTACAGTCCTTTTGGGATATTTCAGAGTCTGTGGTGATCAGATATTGCTATGTGTGGTTAGGATTGGCCTTAACATTTGAAGGATGATCTAACATTGAATGTGTTTCAGTGTGCTCTTGGAATATGCAACATATATAACATCACAGCATAACACAAAGTTCGTGGCTTGTCATAGTGTTTCCTACATCCCATAGTAACACGTGCATAGCCGCTAAATCCACCCAGTGGTGGGACACTGTCTGTGCAAGGTTGATGGGATCCACCATGATGTCGCCATTTGACGTGACATTCATATCAAACATTAAATCTAAAAATATCAAATATTAAATGTGGTGGTACTGGGATAAATTTGGCATAAGTTATATTTTAAAATGGTCCTTTTATAACAATGTTCCTGAGAGATGGTGCAGTAAATCATATGAGATTTTAGTGATTTTCTCAGGCCCTAAATTAAAAATGATGCTTGGTGATGGAAAATCAAAGCATCGATGCTGAAAACGGGCCTTTTTATTATCACAGTATAGCATTTGATGACAGTATATTTAGAGTAGTTATTTATTACTGTTAGACTTTCACAGATGCATGTCTGGTTCCTTCCTGTCAGGATGTGGTGTTTTATGATCAGAAAAATGCACTAAAATGCAGGCCTGAAAATGCATGGGGGGAAAAAGCCTCTCGTTTCTTATGTTTATGGGAACCATGTTTAAAATGTCAATATTTGTAAATTTATGAATATACATATTCTAGATGTGAAAAATAATTTTAAATTGAAAATTCACCTAATCATGTACTGACCATCATGTTGTTCCTAACTTGCATGACTAACTTCAAATAAGATTTTTCTATATCTTTGTCTAAACAATGAAATGCACGTCAAATGTTATTTTGGACCCCACTGACTTTTTTAATTGTATGGGCGAAACATTCTTCAAAATATGTTTTGTTCCACAGAAGGAGGAAAATCATACAGGTTTGGAACAACGTGAAGTTGAGTATATGATGACATCGTTTCCATTTCTGAGTAACTGGTCCCTTTAAGCCCATTTTTATGAAGCTAGCAATCACATCTTTTACTTTTTTGTCTTAGTAAAGACAACCTTGGAGTAATTCACAGTAGAATCATCGCTGCTAAAACTTGTCGTACCGTCATCACAGCTCATTTGGCCTTTTCTTTTCACCTTTTTCTGTTGGGACTCTATAACATTCACAAAGTCCACTAGTCCAAAGGAAGCAGTTTCTGGAACATTTATGTAGTCAGAAGACTTTCGACGGTCTTCGGGGCTTACGTACCGCTGAGAGCTAGTGGAATGATCTGACAGCTGAAATCCAAAAACCCACAAAAACTTAAAAAAATGGCAATAAAGAATGGTAACATTCTTTAAATGGTGCGTCACTTATCTGGAATAAATAGAGATGGCTTCAGATGCATGAGGAAGAAATGAATGGATTTCAAATGACTTACCGAGCCATCAGGGCTCCCAGAACTAGTAGAGGATGAATTATCTGCACCTAATTGTTGACAAGGCAAAATTTAGTGTGAAAACCTTAGTGGATGACTTATTGTAAAATGTGTGTTTTTACCATTGCCTGAAGTAGGGGAAACACTTAATGCATTGTTCTGACACAAAGCAGTTGATTCTCTCGCGTCAGTGTTTCTGTGGACAGTGTCTCTTTTAATGGCTGAGTTCAAAAAACAACAACAAAATAATCACACACATACCAAAGCTACATCTCATGTCATTTACTGTGATAATAAGGAATAAATAAGCAATTAAACTAGTACTGTAGTGCACTCACCCCTTTGCATCGAGATGAACATACTACACAGAAGTATCAGGAGAATAAGAACTGCGGCAGCGAGGAAAAAGATGCCGTACATCAACGGATAAAGATATTCACTAAAACAATGCAGAAATAAATGCTGATATCTGGAATCATCACAAGATTCAATTACGTAGTAAGGAGAAGAACCATTTCAAGACATTACAACCAACTTTATCACTTCTCACGGAAGAAAATACTAATTTATACTATAGCCTACAACTCAAAAGATGAAAGTTAAAAGATTTAAATGTGTTACGTTGAGAATCTACCAAATACTTGTTGCATAGTTCACTCACAGAATTAGATATTATAAATCAAAGTGATATTTCAGTTAGAAAATAATACATTGAGAATTATGGAATTACCAAGCTGTGTTTCCTGCGTTTATATTGTTGTCACCTGCAAAAGAAATTAATAATAATAATAATCAAAACATTTCATTTGCACTAAATCAAACTGATACAGGTGATTATCTATATAATATGTGCTTTTTTCTATATTCAGTTTCAATATTCCAAAAACTATGTAACAAAGTTACACATTTCATGTCAAATTCATTTAAAGCATCATTTACATCAATATCCTGCATAGTATTTGTTCATAATAAATCATTCGGTCACATTTTTCCACTCTTTTTTTTTTTTTTTACATATCTGTGTTTGTGTCAAATATTTATCTGTTTTATTATTTTTCAATTTTGAAATCTTAAAAGAAATCGATTAACAGTTTTTAATAATTTTAAATTAATTTTGTTTTTAACACACTGCGCATTTTCTTTAAGAAAAGCAAATTCTTTAAAAATGATTTTATTTCAAATCTATGCCACGTGTCTTACCTGCCAGCACATCGAAGAGAAACATACAAAGAGTTAAAATAAACACAGGGTGTATAATCCACATGATGCCTTCAGAAATTCACAAACTTATTTCGATTTTCAAATCCCTTCTTGTAATGATCTTTAATATTTTTTATCAAAGTGTTGATCAAGTCTCCCCTTAAAAGCACAGCCACGGAAACGCTCAGTGATTATCTAGAGTCAGTGGAAAGATGTGGTTGAACGTCACCAGTCCTAAATAAGGTATACGACTGAAGACACAGCACTGAAGTATCCTGCTTTTGAAAGCGACGTTCTGAATGTTAAATGACATTTCTACCTAAACACTATTTTAAACAGAAGACTCTGCAATCTAAAATCACACAGTATATTTTAATGGTGAATAGTTCAGTTTTGCTGTAAGTGCAAGTTTTTCCCATGCTAAAAGATCAATAAGCCTGAGAACAAGATTAGTTTTAAACAATGTTAGGTTTGTCATCAGCAGTTGTGAACAGGAAGAACACAACTACGAAAAAAAAACATTAAATAACATTTTCATCTTCTGTTTTACGTGTTATCTAATAAAGTGTTTTTATTCAGGTTGTTTCACAAAACATTTGTATTAATTAGCAAAATCTTGTCTTCCCAGTTATCATTACAGAATTTGATGAACTATTTAGAAGCAGTTTATGAACTATTACACTAATGTTATATCTGCAGATCAATCCCATCAAGTGCATTAACATGAGTACATCAAAATGATTAAATGATCACAAAGACTACATGAAAAGACATTTATAATTCATGTAAAACCTCAAAGAACAATATACATAATTGAAAAAGGCCCCGCGGACCTCACTTTACAGGCATGTTCTGTTCTCTCTTCCCATAGCGCAGACCGAAGGAATTGAGATTATAGTACGCAACATTCTGCCTTCTTTTTGTGTAAGGCCTTTCTAGAGACCTCCACCATGTGTTTCGCTGAGGACCTGCACCCATGGAGAGAAGCATTGAGAGCTTGGGAGGATATCCTGCTGTGGGACGAGTGTCAGTTCCCCGGAGATCTCGGAGTGATGTTTCCTCAGGAGTTTCATCTAGAAATACAAGGAAAAGCTTATGAGACAAAGGCCTAAAAGTAAAACTATGCTTTATAGTTATTGCAGGCTTATGAGATATATATATATATATATATATATAGCATTGTCACTTAAAACGAACTGGCAACTTTATTAGTTACACCTTGCTAGTACCGGCTTGGACCCACTTTTGCCTTCAGAACTGCCTTAATCGCTCGTGGCATAGATTCAACAAGGTGTTGGAACCATTCCTCAGAGATTTTGGTTCATATTGACATGATAGCATCACGCAGTTGCTGCACATTTGTCGGCTGCACATCCATGATGAGAATCTCCCGTTCCACCACATCCCAAAGTTGCTTTATTGGATTGAGATCTGGTGACTGTGAAAGCCATTTGAGTAAAGTGAACTCATTGTCATGTTCAAGAAACCAGTCTGAGATGATTTGAGCCTTGTGACATGGTGCATTATCCTGCTGGAAGTAGCCATCAGACGATAGGTTCACTGTAGTCATAAAGGGATGGACATGGTCGGCAACAATACTCAGGTAGGCTGTGGCGTTTAAACGATGTTCAATTGGTACTAAGGGGCCCAAAGTGAGCCAAGAAAATATAACCCACACCATTACACCACCAGAGACAAGGCAGGATCCATACTTTTGTTCTTCGAGACTCATCAGACCAGGCATCGCCAATCTTCTATTGTCCAATTTTGGTGAGTCTGTGCGAATTGAAGCCTCCGTTTCCTGTTCTTAGCTGAAAGGAGCAGCACCCGGTGTGATCTTCTGCTGCTGTAGTCCATCTGCTTTAGGGTTCGACGTGTTTTTCAGACCATTCTCTGTAAACCCTAGAATTGGAACCCTAGAACCCTAGAAATCCCAGTATATCAGCAGTTTTTGAAATACTCAGACCAGCCCGTCTGGCACCAACAACCATTCCACGTTCAAATTCACTTAAATCCCCTTAAATCCCCATTCTAATGCTCGGTTTGAACTTCAGCAAGTCGTCTTCACCACATCTAGATGCCTAAATGTATTGAGTTGCTGCCATGTGATTGGCTGATTAGCAATTTGTGTTACCAAGCAATTGAACAGGTGTCCCTAATAAAGTGGCCGGTGAGTGTATAAACAACAGTAAACTTTAAATGCATCCAAAATCTTAAATATATATATTTTTAAGTTATTTGTTGCCTTAAGACTATTAGGTAATAACACTGTTTGATATTAAATGTATTGATCCTGTCTCTGTTAGAAGTTATTACCAGTCAACAAAGACAACACTAAACCTACCTTCTAAATAGTGCTGAAAATGCCCTGAAGGGTATGTGTCACTATTCGCCACAGACAACAGCAAAAGGATGGTAAGCAGCATCATTTGTATGCGTTTTGAACCAAAAATAAGTTTCTGTAAGAAAACAGTTAGCAATTAGAAACCAATACACGTTTTTTTTTCTGAATCATGGGTACTTTTTATGAGATCACACATTCATGATGACATTTGTGTATCTTTTCATACTCAAACACACACACAGACACACACTTCAAAGAGAATTCTAGTTATCAAAAGCATCAGAAATCAGCCTTTGACATCTGCTCCTATGCTATGCTGTTCATAGGTGTAAAGAATGAAATACAAAAAATACAAAACAAATTATAATATTAACAGAATAATATTGCACTACTATTATTTTATAATGATTATTTAATAAATAATATATATTTATAAATAATAAAATGTTTTAGAATAAAATATAGCACAATTAATATTAACTTTGTGACCAAAATGCTACTGATCTATCTATGAAACAATATTAATATAGCAACATAAAACGTAATTAAGAACAACTGAAAAGCTGCCGAAATTGGCAGAATCAAAATGTGCATAAAAAAACCTCTATAGGACTTCGATCAGATTCAGACCCTCTTGGTTTTACATCAACGCACTGTAAATTGCTTTGATAAATTATCTGTCAATGCACAAATGTAAATATACATTTACAAAAATACCCTCTGAACCCTTTATACATACACACACACACACACACACACACACACAGAGATACACACATACATATATTATACACGCACACGGAACATTATGCAAAAGAACATATGAACATGGCAATGGGAGTAAATGGCTTACCTTTACACTTGCATGTATGGAGGATGTGTTTGGCATATGCAACCTTCAGACACACTTTATCGTTCTCATACAATATTATCTGCGTCATAGCCTCCTCGGTGGGTCGCAGACCTCCACAACCCTCCCCTCTTTCCCTCTGATCTTGTCTTTTTGCCCTGGGGTGGGTCCACCACCCATCCCTTTCACAGGAACATTCCGGAACCACAAAGCCTTTATATATATTTGAACTCAATATCATTTTCTATTTGAGGGTGGTTCATTGAAGTTGGGGGGAGCAGACAGATGAAATCGAAATGAGATGACTGGAAAAGCATAACTTGAAGGGCTGAGAGCACATCAACAAGCTTTTAAAAATTAGTGGAAATTAAATTTTTGCTTGTTTACCTCAGGAGAGAATTCAACAAAAACACAGACCTACGTATGTCTTGTGTGCTTCAAATCCTGAACCCCACCCTCTTATAGATTTGCATTGAAAATAAATGAGCACAAAATATTCTTGAGTAGAACACTGGGCATGTTTGGTGAGTTTATTCAACATATCATAAATGTTAACTACTGTAAATAGGCTAAAATAATACAAATAAAATAAACTGACAACTTTCCATCATATACATTAAAAAACAACTAAAATTTGAGCAGTTCGCAGCAAAAGCACCTCCAGATTTCCAGCATCTGCTCTCACACCATTGAGGAACTACTTCCAGAAAACTTGTTTAAAATCTGAGAGAGAGAGAGACAATATAAACATCAGACAACGTTTGAGCTCCTTGAGTGTTTAATTGCAGTTTGCACTTAATTGTTAGATTTACGAAAGTTTTGATCTAAGCATTGTAAAACAGCTTTTGTTCCATACCGTAATTAAAAAAGGAATGTTTAAGGCCATTGCAAGAAATCCAAAAGCCATTGGAAAGAATGACCTTCAAACAATACAGAATTTTTTTTTTGAGGAGGAACGATTTCAAAATAATGCCAATTCAAGCAGAGAAAAAAAGCATGTATTGGGTAATGAATAGTAAATCACATCTTGAGGTGTCTACCTTGCACAGGATATGACTTAACTATTTACTTACTTAAATAGAAGCACAAAGCCATAGGTCTCCACTAGCATGCCAATACGAGGCCATCTTAGTAGAACTAAAGCCACGCCTCCTAGAAAGAAGGCGGAGCTTCTGAGCTTCTGTCTCTGGAAAAAGAAGTCGGCCGTCCTCCTCAAGCCAATGATGAAGACCAGACCAGACAGAAACAGAATCTGATAACAGAGGAAAAGGTTTGGAAAATACATAATATATGCACACACACACTACCGTTCAAAGTATTTTTTGATGTTTGAGAAAAAAAACGTTTATGCTCACCAAGGCTGCATTTAAGTAAAAACTCAAATATATAGTAAAAACTCAAATACCATAAAATGTTATTTCAAAATTAAAATACTGATGATGATTTGCTGCTAAAGAAACACACATTATTATCATCAATCACTATGTTTACATGGACATCAATACTTTTTTTAAATACGATTAAGAATCTACCGTGTAAACAGAGATTTGTGATTACCTTAATCAGCCTTAAGTAAAATTATCAGCCATAATCAAAGTAAACACAAATCGAATTAAGTCATGTGGAGTATTCCTATTTTAGTCGTATTATTAAAGCACAGTACAGACATGTAAACACCTTAATCAAACTATTACCGTCGTGTAGGACTTTTCGCCGCATTTTGCGACAGGATACACACACGGAAGTGGTCAACCGTTTGACGCCAAATAAGAGCTTTAACGCCTCCATCGTCTGTATGCACGTGCAAATAATTAACTGCACTTGAAGCTTTCATAAAATTAAAAATGAAACACCCAAAACTGGATATGGCATCATCACGAAGACGAACTATATGTTTATAAGTGAAAATCTGGAGGGGACGTCGAATGGCGTCGCGTTTTTTTGCACACTGTAACTGTAACCAAACTGTAATTTGGGGATTGTTCACCCAAAAATTAAATGAAATATATTTCCAGTGAAAATGCCTTTCGCCCACTCTCAAACCTTAAAATATTTGATAAGTGACAAGATGGAACAGGATGACAGCATTTTCAGTTTCTGGTGAACTATCCCTTTAAGAAACCTTTCCCATGACCAAAGATCTACACAGTTTCTTGCGTCATGTCTAAATAGCTCATTATAGCACTTACGTTTCCAAATGCCAACAGGACCGAGTCAAAGTACAGCAGTATTCCAAACAGCACAAAGAACACGCCGAATCCTGACAGACCCACCCCGATTTCTGGAATCCAAGTCAAAATATATTACAGCTGTATTCTTAGTTAGTCAATAAAGCAGATATTTTCATAAAAAAAAGAAAAAAAGAGAATCTTCTGAATATATTTTAACCACTGCAAACCAAACCGTCTAAAATACAGGTCAGTCTTCATGTACTGATTTACATCGTTTTCATTTAATTGAGCAGTAAAAATGTACATTAAGTGTGAAAATGAACATGCAGTGTCTCTGAGTCTCTTCTCAGAGTTGTAACTGTACAGAACTGTAACTCATACCGAGCTTACTGTATATTCAAGTGAAAGAAAGAGACTCACTCTGAAACTCTGTGATTGTGATCATGGTTTTCGCTCTGTTGTTCCGCTTGGCTCAGATCTCCCGGTTTCAGTACCACGGTTATTACTGGTTTGTGTCTTTCACAAAAATGCTTGACTTTTGAACCCTACCATTGGGTGAACATTAACCAAACCTATTAGACTGATGAGACAGTACGCTCTGCCTGATGATCACTTTATATCATCTACACTCAATCACAGTCCATTCACTCGTCCACAGAAGCATGTGTCCACTCCTCATTTCCTTACCTCACATCCCACAGCTGACAGCTTGCCACCCTAAACAACACCCTTTCATAACTTGTTAATACCCCCTGCCATTTAATCACTGTAATATATGCATTATAGCATGACAAAGAATTGTAAACCGTGCAAAACAGCACTAAAAAAAAGTTAAAAGCGGTGGACGAAGGACACAGATCAAGTACTTGATTAAAAGTACAGATATGTAAAATAAAATGTTACTCCGGTAAAAGTACAGCTTTTTCAATTTTACTCGAGTGAAAGTACAAAAGTATTCAATTTTTTATAAAGTACTGATAGATAGATTTATTTAGCGATTTTAAATAGACTACTACATTTTATATTAGCACATATTTGTATAATCCTACTGCTCAAAATACCTGGGATTTTTCCAAAATAACCACTATATGGAGTCAAGATATATATTTTGTGGTTGATATGGACTACGTTGACGAGAGTGATGTAGTACTGTTCACTGTGAAGCTTACATTGTATTATATCTGAGAGAAAACAGATTTGACCATTTAATTTTCACCAGTAAGAAAAAGTGTTTTAAAACTTGTTGTTTTGCGTAACGTCACATAATGTTATATATAACGTGAGAATAAGGCCTGAAGTTAGGAAGAACATTTTAAGGAAAATATAATTATATTTTCATGATTATTTTTTTCTTCTCAAACCTTGTCTGTGGTGTAATAACACTCCTGGCCAAATGCCCCCAGAGGGCATCACTTCCCACTTTGATAATTAACGTTACTGAAACATTAGTTAGCATGTTCTGAACATCACATCCTTTCTTTTTCCCTCAGATGCAATTTATCTAGGACGGTGGTGGTTGACTAAAAATACTTGGACTTTATATCTAAAATTTCCTCAACTTAGCATCAGTTAGCTTGGTAGCTAGACTAGTCAGTTAGCATCAGCTAACAATGTTTACTTATTTTCAGTATGGTTATGAATAAACATTCAATATGAAAATTTAAATACTGTTGATAAACAATATAAAACACAGACGTCACAAAGGGCTAAATGCGTAAGTTAGCATTTTAATAAAACTGCTAACGTTACAGTAGCAGGGAATATGAACGTGCATGAGTTATTTTATTTAACTTTAATCGGTGTTATTTTAGTGTTTCCTTTTTTGACCTAAAACAAAGACTGTCTGCATTCAAGCATTTCAGTGGGCTTAAATAGATCACCTTTTACAGCAAATTTAGTTAACAAACAACTGACAGTTTTGACCTAAATATGATTTTCAGTTACAATAATTAATCCTAAAATTCGACATTAGTAACTTACTTTTCGCAGCATCAGACGCACTGGAGACTCGCTCTAAACGGATCATTTGAATCAGTGAGTTGTCGACTCGAGAACAGCTGCAATTCGTGAATGAATCGTTTGGTGCGAGTTGCGAACCGATTGAACAGGTTCGTTGAAAATAATTAGCTTGTTCATGAATCAGACATCATCGTTCATCATCGCTTAAGTATTATAAGGAGTATGTTTTATGAAACGTAGTGAAGTAAAAAGTACGATCTTATGCTTTGGAATGCAGTGAATTAAAATTAAAAGTTACTCAAAATAAAACTACTCCAGTAAAGTACAGATACTTGAAAAATGTACTTAAGTACAGTAACTAAGTAAAACTACTTCGTTACTCACCACCACTGAAGATAACCCAAATTATGATATGGCTTGTTGGAATACTTGGTCCTGATTGATCAAGAGCAGCATTCTATGAAAACTTCTTCAATCACAGAATTAAAAAAATCTATAAAAGATAATTACGACTTTTTTTCTAGCAATTGCAAGTACATATCTCACATTTCAGACGTTATTCACATAATTGAACGTTTATATCTTGCAGTTACAATTGTAATTATAATTGCAACTTAGAATTACACATTTGTAGCTTAATTGTAAGTTTATAACTTACATCTCACAATTCTTCTTTTTTTACCCTCAGTCTACATTCTGAAAACTTTTTTTAAATTCTCAATTTAAATCCCACAATTCTGTTCTGCCACTCTCTCCCTCACAATACCAATTTTATATTTTACAATTCTGACGTTTTTCTCTTTGCCTAGAGTTTACATCTTGCATTCTTTTTTTGTTGTTCTTGTGACTTTTTATCTCACAATTCATATTTTGTATCCTATTGGTATTCTTCAGAATTGCGAGATGTAAACTCACAATTCCTGAGTTAATGTCTTACAATTCTAAGTTTATATCTCACAATGCTTTTTTTCAGAGGTCAAATATTTTACTAATATGCTTTTGCCCATGGCAATGCTGTATATCAGTCTAAAACCAAAGTTGCATTCTTGTCTTTTTGTATCACACCACAGATTTGTTCTCTTTTATTTCGTGCAAACACAACTACTGCCATATTGTGTCTCTGTTATCAACTGTAGAGTCTTGAAGGACTTCAGTATTAATATGTCTGTAAATATGTAATTATACTGTAATCATTGCGGTGTTATAAAAATACAACTAAAAAAATATTTTAACTAAAACCAATTTGTGTCTGAATGTATTTATTTGATGAAGAGACCTTAAATGAGCACATAATGTAGCCTAGTTAGCCTGTTGTTTTGCCAACAGGCCTGCCAATACCAACTTATTTACCTCAACCACAGCCCATTCCTCTCCTGCTGTCTATTAAAACAATCTCCAACAATCTCTTTACTTTCCATTACACAAATACATGTTCACTCTATCCACTCATTCATTCTATCTGGTGTTTAACAAATACAAAAAAGTGAACGGTCTATATAAACAACCAACTCTTCTTCACAACATAAAGTCTTAATACTGTCAATTAGTGTGTGTATCACAAACATAGTGTTAGATATTTATTAACACCATAATCCATACTGCTGACACATTTTCTTGGCCTTCACTTTGTGCTTGTGTTGTTATTGTCAAAATACACCGAATTTATAGTCGCTTTCCAGTAAAGTCGCATCCCCAAATTAAACACAAATGTAAAATAAATCAAGCAAATATTCAAAACAAAGCTAAACAATTGTGGTCATAAATATTATTTCTGTGAAAATGTAATGGAATGTTGAATTGACTGACTTCTGGCTCAACACTAGTTCGAATGCAGCTTATTATTTCATTTCCAACAGCCAAAACAAGATTAAGCCTCCAAACTTTTGTAATAAATAGGCTCAATTTTGCTGTAATTAATTTAATTCACTATTGAGCTCACAAGCTGTTGAAAAGAACTTCTGTTATAACTTATCTTGTAATACAGAGTGACCTTGTCAACCTCGGATTTGCATTTTTGCAATGACGTCAATTAAAATGTTGCCTGTTTAAGGTGTAAACAGAGTCTCATGTCTGAAGGTTCTCTGTTTAAGGTCGAAAAGTATTGCTTTTTGGACCCTGCAAGTAACACATTAATAACATTTGCATTAAATATATTTATCATTCACAGTACATTCACCTGAAGCGATTGAACACAGTGTCGGAATACAATTCAGAATGTACAAACTCTACTGAAGAAAATTGATACGAACCAATGAAGAGTTTTAATAACAAAAGAAGGTTTTAAATACATTCACTTTATTGCATGAGGGTACTTATAAAGCAAGCACATTAAGTATTATTTGATTTGCATAGCTCAAGCGGTTTCATTTTTTCCGCTTAAAAAAGCATTAGTTACGGTAAATATGAAGACATACAGTGTTTTGATTTAAAAATATTTACACAGACCAATGTGCTTATTTTGAATTACTGTAGTTAATCCCACTTCATATGCTACATGTTTTTTTTTTATCAAATATTAGACATCTCTGCTTTGACTGTAACTTTGAAAATGACTTTTCAAAAGGATGCTGCAAAGTATCGGTCAATAAATAAAAAATATATAGGCCTCGATCAGTATCTCCATAATATATCAGACCAAAACTCTCTTTAATCCTTTTACAAATGTAACCAATCAAACCTCATTTTATACATAGAAAAATATGCGATGCATTGATCTTGTTTTTCTCTTTCTGAAAAAATGATAAAAATAGATCTCTGTCTTCCCCTTCAGGGCTGTTTTTGCCTAAAATTGATGATGGCTGATCTGCTTCTGTGAAACGTTATTCGTTTTTCCAGATCTCATACTGTGTTTCAGCTTGATTCAGGGGTATAACTGGATTTCCGTGACTTTTCTCGACGGGAGAAATAAATCACGTTTCGTCAAAACAAATTCTCCCAAAACAGATCATACACAAGCTGAGGCCAGAGTTTAGTCAAGAGTTTGACTAAAAACAGACTAATTTCACGTCAAGCAGAAAGCACAGTATGGGCTAACAACTTGCTTGGCATTTTAGAGGTTTTGATTTAGGGGAAAGGTCCCTTAAAGTACAAAATAGGAGATTTATATGGTTTGGCAAATTGTTCTTTACTTTACGATACATTATAATCAAACTGCTTGATTACAGAGGTAATTACCAGTGATAGAAAAATAATCCAAAATATTGTTCCATTTAATTCCATGTCAATCTATATTTACACAAAAACTGTGCCACAGCAGAAAAGAAACAGCCAAATGAATCTCCAAATGGCACAACGATCCACAAAAAAGGGCTTTGATATTCTGTTGGGGCAACAGGTTACATAATTCAACATCAGTATATACAGGCTGTTTTGCAAGCTGCTGGCCTCGCATGAACACGCATTGTTTCAACAAGCAGACTTACAACTCTAAGGACACTTCCAAGGGTTCGACTTTCTCTTCTTATTAATCTACCACACACGCTCACAAGTATTTAGGTACCATTATTTGGTAACTACTGTCCTAGCAGTAAAAGCACTATGATGAGTCCACATGGCTTTGATGCAAAGATTAGAGTAATAGTCATATCAATATATATACTTTCTTTATAGATGCACACGGTACTTAAAGGCTTGACGATGTTTGGGAGACTGCAATGTTAATGGGAAGAGGATACTCAATCCCTGTAGTGAAACGGGAGAGGACTGTGGGAAAAGAGGAGGCCAGGAGGAGTCACAGTGAGTCTGGCCTTAAAGATGATGGAGGGGAAGTGCCCAATGTCTTCTTTCAACAACATCCTTTGGATCAAGACAACAACAGGTTCATCAACAGTCTACGATTGTACCTACTGAGTTCCGTTCTTAAATCCTCGGGTCGAATGCGGCTTGTGTTCTGAACACTGATAATTATCATGCCAGCGGTTCCGAATCTTTCTTTCTGATGAATTACAGATTAAACTGAGCTTTGACAACTTTCCTGTAGTCCTTGGTCTGTTTTTTTTTTCTACTTCCTCAAGCATGGCTATTTTCCTCTGGTCGCATCTCGATCTCCATCACGCTCTTTCCAGTCACAAACGTGCTTGTGTCTGCAGAATCCGCCCTGAGCAGCTGTACCCAGCATTTGTAGTATGTACTCCAGTCAGTAACATGACCGAGAGTAGATATGAATCTGTAAACATCGTCCACTTCCTGGCTAGTTTGTAGCTTTTGTAATATGACTGCCATCCTCCGAAACCAAGTCAAAGCAGATGATGAAAGTGAATTACGTAGTTTTGCCGTGGGTTACGTACTCCGAATGTGAATTGCGAGGATGTGGATGCAGATAACCTCGCACGTGAACAGCACTCAAACATTTTGAAATATTTCTCTGCATTGTATAGTGTAAGTAATCAAAAGAAATACAATGTTTGGTGGAGGCAAAACATATGTTCTTGGTGTTCAGTGTTTTTTTTCCATCTTTTCTTTGTCCGCTAGACACTCAGAAGGGTTCATCGTCAAATTTGACAGCTGCAAGAGCTTGAGCTGGGAAAATGGAAGAAGAAGAGAGAGAACAGAGAAGAGGAGAACAAATGTATCGTCAGAGACTGTTGTATTCTTCTATTTCATAAAAATATCTTAATTTGTGTTCTGAAGATTAACGAGCTCTTAGGTTTGGAACGACATGAGGCTGAGAATGACAGAATCTTCAAAAATGTCACCATTTACGACACGTCATTCCAAACTTATATGAATTACTTTCTTCTGTGGAACAAACAAAAATTATATTTTAAAGAAGGTTTCAACTCTTTTAGTCCAAATGAAGTGAATGAACATGTCTGAAACAATATTGAACCCGACGGACTTTCATTGTATTGATAATTTTTGTAAAAGTCATTCAGGGTCAGTGTCAAGAGGGTGAGTTATTGATTACAGCATGTTCATTTCTGGATAAAGAAAATGCATAAAGTATCAAACCGCAATTGATAGTGCGAAATGTGCCACCATCAAAGTGACGCTTTATTAGACATGAGTGTGAATTATTTTCTTCTATGGAAAATGTTTATGTCATAGAGAAGAAACAACTTGAAAAGAATGACTCTGTCCCAGATGGCACTCTCAGTCATGTGGTCTGCACTTGGCCACACAGACTTCTGGGTAGTGGTGTGGGACCCAGACCCTTGGTTTAGAACTACTGAGTTACATTAAACACACCATTTGTGACAGGGCCTACAGTTCAAGTTAACATGTTTATAAAAATAGCTACAGGAATAATACTTTCTGGCTTAATGGTACACTTTATTGCCCACACGAGTCTTTTGAACTGTGAGGTTTGCTACCATCAGAAAAACTCAAGTTTAATACATACAATATGGTGGTGCTTTTGCAATGCGAATGGCTAAACATTTACATCTGTGTTTGCATACTTGTGTCAAGTATGCTTCTGACCCAACTTTTAATAAGGTGAACAAATTTTACAACAGTTATAGCCAAAATAGGTGCATATGGTTTCTGTATGAAAATAGCAGGAGCGAATTGTCTTTAATGAACTGTTTATGAACCACAAGAGAAATGTTATATTTATGAAGGTCCACTGTAATACGAGCAACATGATCCAAGTGTGCAGTTTCTAACACTAGCATTGCCTTTTTTAAATTATTGTCACATGGTTTTGATCAAGGCTGATTTTTTTTTGCTGATAGCAGATGTTTTGTTTATATATTTGTCTGTTTAGTCTCGTTTAAGATTTGATTATTGGAAATTATGCTAATTATACAGAATGAAAACCAGTAAACACAATTGTAGGAGCTGTTTGTGGAATGTTGAATTTTTGCTGCAATGCTTTTTAATATCTGAATAATTTTCTACCAAAATAGGGTGGTGTAAATAACTCAGTAATCTGTGTCATTATATTTCTTGCTCTACTGAAAGTAAAAGAAAGCAAGGGTAGTAATGAGCTGGACCAGAAAGAGAGTTTGTCTGAGGAACAGCGAGGGAAAGAAAGGGGCGGGGATTGTTGTGCAGTGGGTGGGACTCACCTTCACACCTTCATGATGTGGGAGGAGTCAGAGTAGTCAGCAGAAGGGGGAGGGACCAGGCTGGCTGGGGAGGCAGGGGGACTGTGGACGCACTGGGCTGCAATGCAGTGAGATTATGAGGGGAAAAAATGTCAAAAGAAAACATGATATGAAGCAAATTAAATAGGAATTGTGGGATAGAGAGGTAGCTTTACTGTCCTCTCACAGAGCCACAAGGCAAAATGAATCCTTGCTAATAAAATTTGACTATCAAAAATATGGAATGAAATGAAATAAAACTATGAAGGAAAGTCCAATGCATGATTGTAAAATTAGCTTTTTTTTCATTTTGGTTGTCCATAAATCTTAATCTAGAAACTGAGATCAAAGGCATGATGAATACAAATATATATACTGTAATTTTTTACATCTCTCTATACTGATGTTTGTCCTCTCTGCCTTTGTCAAATAATAAATGTTCTGATGTTTAACATTTAGTGATGATAACAAACCTGAATATAATCATAGAAATTAAACTGAGTAAAATCTCACTCTAGAGCAGTTCCCCAGTGAATCTAGATGGAACTAGACAGTGTGCTTCAGTACCGAGGTCACATATCTAGACGTTATCTAAAAGCTTCATAAATGTATTGTGAATTCTGTAACAGATTTTGATAGTAAAAATAAATCATATAATCATTTATATTATCATTTTCTTCTGCAAAATAACAAATCTAATAGTTTAACAAAGTCAAAAATATCTCTAATTAAAGTGCAACCTCAGCACTCAAGTGTGGTGAAGTGTGCATTGAGGACATTGAGGAGCATGTGACATTGAAAGGGCATGAGGGTCAGACAGTGGTCAGACAGTTGGGGTCACAGCTCGCCCAGGCTCCTCAGGGCGGCAGGCTTCCTCACCAGAGAGCAGCCGGCTACGGCGGGAGGCCTCGGCAGCCAGAGCACAGGAAATCTCGATACGCTTCTCCTGCTCCTGAAGCTGATGCTCCGGGTTGCAGGGTCCCTCCACTGGCCCGTCCAACACCGGCACCACATTTTGCAGGCTGGATAAAACAGATGGGATATTAATATTCAATAAAAATATATATATCCCCAGGTGTATTTAGAGTCATTCTTACTTCAAGTATTGATTTCACCTAAGAGGAAATTCTGCCAAAATCTACTCAATTGTGTTGTTCCAAACCAAACCTGTAACCTGTTTTCCAAAGAACACAAAAGTGAACTTGTGGATTTTTATTGTGTTTTCTTATACTTGTATTTTGACAGCTTGACCTCATTTTTGAAGTTTGACAGCCCCAAGTTGTTCGTCAAGTATGGTTCGGTTTATGGCATAACAACAAAAGTTTTGTACAGAATAAAAAACACAATAAAGTGTTATCAGTGTGCAGTGGATGAGGGCATGATATGCATCATACTTTGATTTGGCAATCAGTGTCTTGATTCTTTCAACTTTCTTCTGTTTCTCCCGCTGTTCTTCTGGGCTGAGTGGTATACTGGGCTCAATGTCCAAGTATCGCTCAGGGATCAGGACTTTATCCGGCATGGACAACTAGAGAAACAATGATACAAATGTCCTTGTATATCTTTCACATCAGCCATTATTAAACAACTGAACAATGTACAACAAAACGCTTGTTCACTGTGCAATGTGCAGCGCTGCTCTGTGACTTCTAACCTCTTTGTTGAGATCCAGGTCGTAGTGTTCCGGTTCCACCTGTCGTCGCAGACGAGCAATTTCCTGCCTGGGTGACTCCAAACCTTCTCCCCTCACAGCCGCCTCAAGATCCTTGATATCCACCTCATCAGTTGTTACTCTCCTCCGCACCTGGATATCAGGAAGAACAACTGGCTCAATGCTCACCGTGACTTTTAATGCACTGCAAAAGTGTTATGGTAGAAATCAAACTTTGATGCTCATTATCTCATAATTCCATTTTGAGACTTTAGCCTGGATTTCAAATAGTAGGGATAATAATAGGGTCACAAATAGTAGGGATAAGAATGAAGGCAACACACAACAGGTAAATTGGTACAAGTTTTAACTTATAGATATCTCTTTTACCAGTTGATTAATCACAGCATTTTAAGACAATGTTTTTAATACTATATTAAGACTATTTTGATAAAGCCAGGGACGAAATTTCATTTTGTTGACGTAGAGTTAATGTCATATACTGTATGTTATACATGTTATATATTACTACATTATATATGTAATAAACTGTAATATTAAATATTTAACTGAAATCTACAGAAGTAAAAGTGTAAAAAATCAACACATAAGTTTATATTCTGGATGTTTTCTTTCCTCTAGTCTAAAGCAAAAATAGCACAAAATGTCAAGCACAAAATATAAGTGGTTTTTCTAGTGTTTTGCCTGTAGTGTCTCAAAACCATGAGCTACTGGTATTAATAAAGGTGCACTGATAACCAGCCAGCCTTACAATAACAGTCACTCTTTCAGAAAAAAATGCTGTATGAAGTATGACACTAACCACTCTGTAGTTAGTAGAAGATTTGTAGCCATCAATGTTCTGACTGCTGGAGAGGTTAATGCTGCGCCTCTTGTCTCTGACGGAGCTGCTTTGGTTTCTTCGTATCCTCTCGTTCTGTTCCTCCACAGTCATTTTAGACTTTACCTCTGCGGGGAACACCGCACTCTTTGGCCTCTCCTGGGACACACACAACACCATTACATGCTGCATTTATAAAAGATTACCTATAATGCTATCTAGTCTGAATCTGAACCCATCATTTCAATCTGTTACTCATTTATATTGATTAAAACTAATGGTAGTTATATTTTATAGTTCTTCATATTTTCTTATAAAACGTGAAACTACTATTGGGAACATAAACAATTTACTAGCACAGATTTAACTTACTCTGGAAATGTGACCGTTGGACACCTTCCCATTTCTTCGTTGGACGCCATCTGACTTGTTCTTGTCTTGTGAAGGCGGCTTGGTCCTGGGTGGAACAATTCCAACTGCAAGGAAAAAGATAATTATAGACTACGCTTTTTAGACCGGTGCCATTGCAAGGCAATAAAATAGAGTTTTCTGAGTTCTGAGTTTTTCAGTTGTCCATACTATAACCATAATATAATTAAATGTATATGCTCAGGAAAGGTCAAGAAAAATATAAGCCCTTTTTTCTTCGTACCTTTATTCTGGTTGGATTCTGTAACAAAGTCGTTGATCTTTTCTCCTTGTGAGTTGTAGTTGTGCTGGAACAGAACATAAATTTAAACCCAAGACAAATATCCTAAAGGAATGTATAGGATTGCTAATGGAATTTCTGCTGTAATTAAAACCAGCCATGCCACCATGTCCTGACAGGATTACAAAAAATACTTATTTGAATCTTATTTGATTCTTAATCTGACTCCATTCTTATTGGTTTAATATTATTGATCGTTTGTATTAAATGCCTTTAGCAATCCCATACCTACATTTTCAACTAGGAAACATTTTTTTCAAAAAACAAAACAGTCAGCATGGGGCAAAGTGAGGTCTTCTACAGGCTGCTCAACAGCGTGATGAATCACAGCCTGTAAATGCACGAGGTTGTTGGGGCAAATATGACTATAAATAAAAGCAATGCAACACTAGCACAGACAAAAGCAAACACAAATAAAACAGGTACTAAGGACAGAAATGGGGCAACTATACAAGTGTGTATATGAAGAAACTTGATCTGTCTACCACATACACACACGTCGGAGGGAAAAATGGAAGCTGTTGGAAGACAAGCTACTCTATCTGATTTATTTATTCCAATATTTTCTATATCTTACAATAGATGTTATATTGTGATAGCCTTTAGTTTGAGATAAAGTAATATATGACAAAATCATAAACATGTAAAAGCAAACAGATGAGATTAAGTGAAATGTAAAGAAAGGAAAGTAATGAAGTAAATAAGTCCAGGTGAAAGAAAGATGTTGTTGATGTTGTAGTAATGATCATGCCGTGAAAATGGACACGGTGGAAGTATGATTCCTTGTTCTCGTAGTGCAGCCGCCTCTCTGGGGTACCTTTCTGCTGCCGAATTCTTTGTCGTCCTTGAAGCCTTCCTGATGGATGTCTGAATGGGGGCCCATGCTGCGCAGCCAGGCATTGCTGTCTAAGGGCAGGGGAGGAACGGAGGGGGGGAAGGACTGGGAGGACTCCAGAGGCTGGTAAGATCTAGGAAGTGGAGGTCGTGGAGGACCAACCTCCTGTGGTAGGAAGGCAAGGGAAAAGAAAAAACAGGAAGTTGGGAAGAGAGAGTAAAATATATGGATAGGGAATAAAAGAAGGGCAGGGAGGAGGAGAGAAGAGAAGGGATGGAGAAGCGGAGAGACAGCTGTGCATCAGGAGCGACTAAGCCAGGTGGAGGGCGGAGAGAATCATGGGAAGCATATAGGCATGGATTCCTCACCAAAACCACTAATAAACACTGACTTGCACACAACCCACACATGTACTTTGCGGTTTTGGCAAATCTCTGCTAGCAAAGGAAACTGTGAGCTGGGATAAAAGGCTTAGACCATCTGTTTTAATACGGAAATTCTGGAAATGTGTAGTTTAGTAAATTAACAGCATGTGCTAGAAACGGCGAAAAACTCTGGGTATATTTTGTGTCACTGTGGGAGTGGGTCACCTATGAGTACAATCAAACACACACAACCAAGCATTTAAGAGTGACTACAACTAAGTAACAATAACAAAAAAACAGAACCATATAGCCAGAAAACGGGTATTAGACAAAGAAATAATCTTTGAATCCCATTTCACGTCATTTAACCATCATTCCAGTTAGATTTATTAAACTCCTGATTAAGCTTTATCTTACGCTAACAAGCCAATAGAGTGCAACAGCAGTCAGCATTTTTCTAATTCATTTAGCCATAGGGACTTTTAAACAGTGGTGGTCAGTAACGAAGTACAACTACTTCGTTACTGTACTTAAGTACATTTTTCAAGTATCTGTACTTTACTGGAGTAGTTTTATTTTGAGTAACTTTTACTTTTACTTCACTACATTCCAAAGCATAAGATCGTACTTTTTACTTCACTACATTTCATAAAACATATCGTTACTCATAATACATCACGTGCTCCGAGACGCAGAAGCGGTGTCTGATTCATGAACAAACTGATTCTTTTCAATGAACCTGTTCAATCGATTCGCAAATCGCAACAAACGATTCATTTACAAATTGCAATGATCCGATTGCAGCTGTTCTCGAGTCGAAAACTCACTGATTCAAATGATCCGTTTAGAGCGAGTCTTCTTCAGTGAACTGAACTCACAAGTAAATAACCGGAGATCTTGTGAGCGCTACTGATGCTGTGAAAAGTACGTTACTAATGTCGAATTTTAGGATTAATTATTGTAACTGAAAATAATATTTAGGTCAAAACTATCAGTTGTTTGTGAACTAAATCTGCTGTAAAGGGTGATCTATTTAAGCCCACTGAAATGCTTGAATGCAGACAGATCAACATCAGTGTCTCTAACGTTATGTTTTAGGTCAAAAACAAAACATTAAAATAACACCGATTAAATAAAATAACTCATGCACGCTCATATTCCCTGCTGCTGTAACGTTAGCAGTTTTATTAAATGCTACGCATTTAGACCTATGTGACGCCTGTTTTATATTGTTTATCAACAGTATACATTTTTATATTGTTTAGATCAACTAGCCGAGTAACGTTAGACAGACATGAATGTTTATTCATAACCATACTGAAAATAAGTAAATATTGTTAGCTGATGCTAACTGTCTAGCTAAGTTGAGGAAATGTTTAGATATAAAGTCCAAATATCTTTATTCAGCCACCTAGATAGATTCCATCTGAGGGAAAGAAAGGATGTGATGTTCAGAACATAGTAACTACAGTAATTATCAGAGTGGGAAGTGATACCTCTGGGGCATTTGGCCAGGGTGTTTTCAGACAAGGTTTGAGAAGAAAAAATCATTATGAAAATATAATTAGATTTTCCTTAAAATGTTCTTCCTAATTTCAGGCCTAATTCTCATGTCATATATAACTGACGTTCTGCAAAACAACAAGTTCTAAAACACTTTTTTCTTACTGGTGAAGATTAGATGGTGAAATCTGATTTCTCTCAGGTACATGGCAGTGTAAGCTTCACAGTGAACATTACTACATCACTCTCATCAACGTAGTCCATATCAACAAAATATATATCTTGACTCTATATAGTGGTTATTTTGGGAAAAACCCAGGTATTTTGGGCAGTATGATTATAAAAATATGTGCTAATATAAAATGAAATAAAGTAGTCTATATAAAATTGCAAAATAAATCTGTCTATCAGTACTTTTTTACTTAAGTACATAAAAAATTGAGTACTTTTGTACTTTCACTTGAGTAAAATTGAAAAAACAATACTTTTACTTTTAATGGAGTAATATTTTATTATACGTATCTGTACTTTTACTCAAGTACTTGATCTGTGTACTTTGTCCACCACTGCTTTTAAAAGTGTTTTTTTAGGAGTTATAAGTCATGAAACAAAGCAAACAGCTACGAGGTGAATCAAAAGATTACAAACATTGATTTGAAGGGGAAAATATGTAAGGGTAAATGTGTAAGACCGTCAACTTAACAGCCTTAATGAGGGAAAGAACTACAGTCCCATGAAGCATTGTGAAGGATATAATCAAAACTGAAAATGATGAAAATATATACAACTATTGATTTAAATATTCTAAATGTATATAGAAACGGCATATTTTACATTTACTGCAAAATATACAAATCATGCATACAAATATTTAAATATTTTGGGAGTGTAGGGAGACTGATTCTCATTGTTATATAATTTGCAGTGATTCATGGGAGTGTGCAGGTGCTTAGACTGAAGCTTATTTGTTGCTACTCTCCAATTAATCTGAAGAATCATGGGCAAAGTAATATTTCACCAGGAATTACACTGATAAACATAATTATTTACAAAATAAGTTAAATTAATGCAGGCTGATGACTTAAAAGCATATAAAATCAATTAGCATCCTCGTAGCTCATATTAGATCTATCATTAAAGTTATCATTCAAAATCTATTCCCTATGGAGAAAATGAATGGGATTTTTACTTCCATAACTGTTGCAATCTACTATGGCATCTTAACAAAATAAAAGTCTTTTGAAGTTATCACCACAACTCAGTGGAAGTAGAATATGGTTAGAGGTTTCTTAAAATGAGCATATACAGCGAATAGAATTTATATTGAATCGGGAACAAATCAGGCTATATAAAAATAGCGAGTCCATATGATCAGACTTGATTGAATTAGGAGAAGCAGAATAATTTGATATCCCCTTCTGCATTTAAATGAAATGATCTGGTACATTATATGCTGCTGTACTGTTTTCTGTACACTGTAATGTACAGTAAGAGAGTCTTTCTTTAAAGAATAATGCTGTGTGAAATACCTCTGTGGCCAGCTGTTTGGTGGGAGAGGCCTGAGAGCCAGGGACAGGAGAGAAGGGGCTGAGAGGACTCGTCAGACTCACTGAACTCAAGGGACTTGCAGGACTGTTTGTGCTGAAAGAGCCAGATGCTCTACTGGCTACTGGAGACAGAGACAGATAATAGAGTTAAGGACCTATTTTGTGACGTCAAAAGTAACCTAATATCCTTCCCTGTAATGTGCTCTAGTTTGTTGCAGTTGTATTTCAATAAAAAAATAATCAAATCATAAAACAAATTACATTGCTCTCTGTTTCGCATTTACTAAGCCTGTAATACATCTCATGCACTGGATAACAGCATTGCAGCAGAATTACAGGCAAACAATGTTCTCACAATATTCTACATAAGAAAACTGCAACTCTATACAGAGAAAATACGGTACAATCTAATGGCAAATCATATATTTAAATATTTATGTTGACTAAATGACTGGAAAAGTAATTTAAGGGAAGCATATGTCATAAAAGAATCGTTTCACCGGACGATCCGGTTATGACATTTTGGTTAACAACTACAAGCCAGTTTTAAATATGCATGGAAGAATCACGCACAATACAATAAATAGCATGCATTTAAAAAAAAATCATAACCAGAAACTGGTCAGAAAGAAGTTATTCTTCTGCTCTGCAGGACCACATTGTTGAGTGCCAAAATAAACAGAGACTATGCATGACTCATGATATCAGATCATCTGACCTCTGTGCTTGGCTGTGTCCGTGCCACGAGACGGGTTGTTCTTGTGCAGCCCCTCCAAAACATCCTGAACCCTCCAGAACTCATTCTGAATGTACCGGTGTATCAGCTCACTCTGGGAGGGAATTGATTCATTGAAACAGAAAAGACACATGCATTATTAAAGCACTGTCAGGATCATTACAATAATGCATATTCATTCTTATTAATAATTAATGAGAGAATCACATGCCGTTCAATTACTGATTGCGTAATTAATTTCCATACAAAGGACTTCTTGTTGCATTAAATTGATAATATGGATCTTAATTTAATATTAAAATAAATTATGTATCATCGAGGTCACCTTTTTACTACGGTAATGCTCTCAAGGTAAATCAATCATGTAACATTATCATGACAGTGCTAAATGCAAAGGAGGTCATTTGCATGATGCAAATGGATAATTGCATGTGCTCATGAATAAATGGAAAGACGGTAGAAGTCATTAAGTGGTTTAAGTCATTGTGGTTTAAGAGTTCAAGTCAGTATCAGAGCATGTGAGCAGAGTGGAGCGTAGAGCGTAGAGCGGTCATATTCCTTCAGAGCGGAGAGCGCCTTTCTGAAGATTCCGCCCCGCTCAATACACTCAGCGCTGCTCGCTCAACCCAAAATGCCCTTTGGTAATTTGCTAGTTCGAGAATCTGTGGAATAGGCCAAGTAACAGTTTGTCTAAGCTAATGTTTCTAAAAGCACATTCTAAAATCATGTAAAGATTGACAGACATTTTAATAAACCGTATTTCCCCGCAGTTTTTGTCTATTTTAATGTTAGAAAGTGTTTATTTTATTAAAGCCACAAAATAATTCTTTGTTAGGTGCATCGAGCAGAGCATTAGCCGAGCGTTTGCTTTGGCCATGTGCAACTGAGAGGAGCGCACGCCCACAGTGTGGAACACCGCTCCACTTCGCTCACATGCTCTGGTCAGTATACCACATACCTGCCCTCCAGCGTTCAGCTGTTCCCACAGGTCACCATGGATGCTGTTTACTTCATCCTCTAGTGCCTCAAACTCCATACGAGTGGTGGTCAGGGCCTGTGACGTACAATTAACAAATTAAATAACAACATTTAGTTAAATCAATAACACTCCCTGCAAACAAGCCTGCACTGGCCCTTTATAGGCAGCCAGCGCAGGGCCCCTGAGAATTTGCTCATTGACAAAACGTTGGCCTCTTAGCACTGGTCCTGCACGGGCAGCCTCCAGGAAGTCTAAGCGCTGTTTTATTGAAAATAATCAAGTTTGAAGTCACCGTTATGGAGGTAAGCACTTGCTTTAGTTGGGTTCCTGACCCTTGACTTTTTAACTTTATTGTTTTTTTGGCTGCTATAACTGTGTTTCTGAAGCACATTTGTTATAGCAAAAGTTGTGAGAAGACAAACTGAGCAGATGGTGATGGTTACTTATTGAGGATTCAGTCATAGTGTCCTGATTTTGCCAATGAGCAAATTCTCAGGCGCTGGCAGCTCTAAGTGGACCTGTAAAGGGCCAGTACAGGCTTGTTTGCTTAGATTGTGTTTTCATAACAGTGTAAAATTATCTGGTTTCTTACACTAGAGGCCTGAGACAGCTCTCCTCTGATGTTAATCAGCTTGTTTTGGAGACTCTCCTTCTTCAGCTGAAGTTTCTCCATGGCCAGCGGCTGGTTCCTGTACAGCTCCATCTCCTGATGTGTGGCCACCAGCACCCCCTCTAGACTGTCCTGGAAAGTGCAGAAAACAGGCAAGTGATTAAGGCAGTATTTTTAGAAAACATTAGGTGGTTTAAATTGATCATTACAAATTGAATATTAAATGAATGCTGTAACATTTGTGTAAATATTATGATAAAATATTTTATAATAGCATTTCATATTATATTTTAAAATATTCAAATGTTAAGCCATGAACCATTTTTGAGAGAACTCTTAAAAGCAACAAATGTACCTTTTCCATTCGCAAACGATGAACTACAGCCTCCTGCTCTTTCATAAGTCGATTCTGCTCACACAAGCGGCCCAGTAGTTTCTGTACATAGACAAAATGAACATTTCATGGGTCTGTTATTTGATTGACAATCATTTGTAAAGTTGTATATTTATGCATGTCTTTGATCAGACAAAGTGACTTACACTAGTCTCGATCTCATTACGTTTCAGCATGGGATGTAGATCACCGTACACATCATGGAATGGAGGCACCTATAATCAAAGAGAATAGATACAACAGAAATATTAGTGAAAATTTGTCAATTTTTTTTATTTGATTTTGGACAAAAGTCTAAAATATTTAAAATAATAATAAATGTATAATAAATAATGATACTAAGAAAATTACAATTGTTATTAATGTATTCATTCAAAATTTAAATAAATAAATAAACAACTTTTCAAATTAATAAATACCATAAATAAATATTAGCCATTGCAATGTGCCATTTACATTATTCAGTAACAAAAAAAATCCCAAATGCTGTGTCAATGATAAGCCCACCGTGTGAAGGCTATTACACTGAAAATGGCTTTCTTGCTTGATGGTATGAGTGGATAAGACACACTGTACACAGAGGACAACAGCAAGACAACACACACAATGACCACACCATGAAGTATGTGATATTGGACAAACGAGCACTGGAAATGGCGGGATTCACAAAGCAAAGCAAAACAAATCTTAAAACCAAAGAGAAACTGAAGATTGTGGCTCTCATAGCTGAACTTAAAGGTAAAGGCTTTAAAACTAAACCTAAATTGACAAACCTAAAGCACTATCAAAACATCCAACATGCCACATCGACCAGGAATCACAGAGAGAGGCAGGCTCCGTCACAACCTCAGAACAGCCTCGTCTGAGCCTAACTTTGCCAGAAAGAGGCTGAACTGAGGCTCAGTAGCACAGGAATAGCAGGTAGAACAGCAGCCTGCCTCTCTAGAGGAGTCTCGACTCTCTTACTTGTGAGAACAGTTTTGCTTGAGGAGAGGAACGCTCAACCATTCTGGTTACCATGCCGATTAGGTGATCACCATCTGTCATCTAGGGCAGAGCACACCATCATTCATCTGGCTATATGCCTGACCTTAAGTATGGCCGACTTTGATAGAACCTATACTTGCAATGTCCACAGCAGTTCGAGAATATATGAGAGACCGGGGAAAGCTTTAACACTCTCTCAGACTT
Source organism: Gymnocypris eckloni scoliostomus (assembly GCA_027564155.1). NCBI lineage: Eukaryota > Metazoa > Chordata > Actinopteri > Cypriniformes > Cyprinidae > Gymnocypris > Gymnocypris eckloni. The sequence continues at coordinate 12,817,101 of CM050431.1, forward strand.
TTTAACTTTTTATTTTTGAAAGTCATTACACTACTGCTAAAATGTTTAGTGCGGTAAATATTTTTGTATGTTTTTGAAACAAGTCTCAGTGTCTCACCAAGGCTGCAATGACCTGTTTTTATGAAAAATACTGTAAAACAGTAATATTGTTTAATATTATTACTAAAAAATAACTGTTTTATATATTTCTGTGATGTTTTTTATGAATTTTCAGTAGCCATTTCTCCAGACTTAAGTCACATGATCCATCAGAAATAATTTTAATAACGAATCATTTCCAATGATCAATGTTTAAAACAGTTGCGCAGTAGCCTATTTAGCATAAATTTACTTTAGATTCACATTTTCACAGATTCTTTGGTCTAAAAAGAAGTTCAAAATAACAGCATTTATTTAAAATAGAAATCTTTTGTAATCTCCCTAGTAAAAAAAGTTATATATTTTAAATTTATATCATACTATGTTCAGTTCAAATCTATTTGCTTGAGGCTTACTGATATATAAACAAAATAATTCAACTTTATTTGGACTACTACTTGTGCACAATACACATTTCTTATTAAGCCTAAAGTGTGTTTTAATATCACTTTTGATGAGGATTGTATGATCTTTGAAAAATATCAGCCTTTAATCCAAGATACTTAAGTGTACCTGAAGTGTACTTGCTATAGTTCCACTTTAGTACAATCAATTATACTTCAGTATATCTTTAGTTGGACTTCAACACTACTCCTGTTCAATTAAAGGGCATTTAGTACAAAATCAGTTGTTTCAATTTAGCAGACTTTAGTACATTTTAGTAGCTTTAATTGGTTTGATTTTTTATTAAGCACATACATATAGAAATTTATTTGTAGTACACTTAGCATGAAATAAATGCATTTCAAATACATTTTAGTATATTTATTTTTCAGTAGGGCTGCCATCAAATATCCTACATTCCGAATTCCAGAAATGTTGGGACGTTTGTAAAATTTGAAAAAAATGAAAACTAAAAGATTTTTAAATCACATGAGCCAATATTTAATTCACAATAAAACAGATAACACACCAAATGTTCAAAATGAGAAATTTTAAAATGTGATGCGCAAAATTAGCTCATTTCAAATTTGATGCCTGCTACTGGTATCAGAATAGTTGGGACGGGGCATGTTTACCATGGTGTAGCATCTCCTCTTCTTTTCAAAAGAGTATTTCGCGTATTTTAGGCTTTGTTGTGATAATTAGAAAGGCGGGACAGCTGTTTCCACTCAACTGGATTAGCTGTGTATTTAAATTGAGGCTAGTTTGCTGACGCGGAAGCGTCCCGCCTCCTCGTGTGAAGACCGACGAGTGTAAAGACCTGCGACTTCCACCGAGCAATGACACCGGCAACGCACGTACCTATTTTTCACTCTTACTTCATTTATTTCCTCTTTCCCTTTCTATCCTCCTTTTTCCCACCTCTATCATGTGTTTCCAATACATTCCAGTTGTCTCACAACAACGCCCTTACATCAAACGCAGACGGCAACTCAATCTTGCTCACCTGCGTCCTATCTGCACCTCTTCTTCTTTACCCCTCTCTTTCTCTATGGGCCTCTGGAATTGTCAGTCTGCTGTCAACAAAGCAGATCTTAATCCCACTATTGCTTCCCAAACTGCACTTAACATTTTGGGCCTGACTGAGACCTGGATTAATCCAGAAGACTCAGCTACTGACCTGTCTCTCTCCTTCCATTCATAGCAAAAACGCTCGAACGAGTTGTTTTCAACCAGTTATCCTCATTTCTGTTAAAGCATAATCTACTGGATGTAATCTAACCAAATAGTATTCAGATGTGGACAGTCAACTGAGACTGCGCTACTCTCAGTCACCAAATGTGTATTGCAAAAGCTGATTCCAAATCATCAGTTCTCATTCTGCTGGATTTATCTGCTGCTTTTGACACTGTTAACCATCAGATTCTCCTGACCACCAACACTGGACATCACAGGGATTCCACTTCGCTGGTTTAAATCCTATCTCACTGGCAAGTCCTTCAAGGTGGCCTGGGGAGGGAAGGTATCCACAGAACATCAACTGGTCACTGGGGTTCCTCAGGGATCGGTTCTTGGACCCCTCCTCTTCTCCACATACACTACATCACTAGGTCCCATCATACAAGCAAATGGTTTCTCATACCATTGCTAGGCTGATGACACACAGCTCTATCTCTCATTTCGACCAGATGATCCAACGGTAGCTGCACGGATCTCAGTCGGCCTGGTGGACATCTCGGAGTGAATGAAAGAACATCACCAACAGCTCAACCTGGCAAAGACTGAGCTTCTTGTCTTCACTGCCACTCCAACTCTACAGCATGATTTCACCATCCAGCTAGGTTCTTCTACAATTACCCCATCAAGTTCAGTCAAAAATCTTGGTGTAATTGGCGGACTGGTCTTCAGCTAACCCAAAAAGCCCCATGTCACACCTCTCTTTATCTCCCTGCACTGGCTCCCGGTTGCAGCTCGCATCAAGTTCAAGACACTGATGCTTGCATTTAGAACAGCCACAGGCTCAGCACCCGCCTACTTCCACTCCCTTATGACAATCTACATCCCCTCCAGAAGTCTGAGATCTGTGAGTGAGCGACGCCTCGTGGTGCCATCACAGAGAGGCACAAAATCACTCTCCAGAACGTTTTCATTCACCGTTCCTGGCTGGTGGAATAAACTTCCCACCGCCATCCGGAATTCTGAGTCCCTGACAATTTTCAAGTTTTCAGCTTTCCTTACCTTTGCTCTCTTTCCCTTAACCTCTCACTGTCTGGCTAGAATTTGCTCTGAACAATGACTAGAAATTTGTATTACAATCACTTCCTGTGTCTGTTTGCCTCTTTATAATGTATCGCTTATTGTATTCCTCAATTGTAAGTCACTTTGGATAAAAGCATCTGCAAAATGAATAAATGTAAAATGTAATCATGTTACAGACCTGATGTCAATTAACTTAATTAGTTGCTAGATATTCTCCCAGCTGAATCTTTTCAAAATGTCTTGCTTTTTCAGCTCTTCGTTGCCCTCGTGCAAAAATTTTTGAGAACTGTAGCAGGCATTACATTTGAAATGAGCTCATTTAGTGGATAAAAGTGTACAATTTATCTGCTTAAACATTTATGTTCTCTATGTTCTATTGTGAATAAAACATTGGCTAATGTTATTTGAAAGTCTTTTAGTTTTTTATTCAAATGTAAAAAAAAAAATGTCCCAACATTTCTGGAATTCGGGTTGTATAACAGGCATATCTGAAAAGTATAATCAGTAAAAATATGAAACAATAAACAATTCATAAAACAGCAAAACTGGTAGCACAGAGAAATATAATTGTTTACAGAAATTGTAATGAAAATAATTACAATGTGCCCAGAGCTGACCAAATTATAATTTAAGATTTTTTTATCAAGATTTTAAAACCAACATATAAAAAATACTGCCACAGAAAACACATATTTGTGTTACAGTTCCTGGGATATAACCCCTCGTGACAACTTTCCCATGTGACAACTACGAAGAAGTTATATATACCAGCAGTTAACATGCAGCTGTTATAAAATTAGAAAACCCTTTCAAATAAGTGTGAGAACCGACACACAGAGGAGAAGACAGTGAGAACAGGGAAAAAATGTTTGAGAGGACCGTGACTACAGTAATGACATGGTTGTTTATGTCTTGAAGTGGGCAACCAAATAACGGGCAGTCTGTTCTCTATCGTCTCTTTAAAGTGAAGCCAACAATCAAAAGCTCTGTTTGAAAACTTAGTGAGCTGCTTCTGTCTACTGCCTGTTTTCTAAGGCAGCATCCTAACTAAAATTGAAATTAATTAATAATCGACATTTTCTAAATTTAATCATAATTAATATTATTTTCACATCACTTAGTTGAGTAGCTCACTGAGTTTCGGACGAGAGCTAATATGTGCTGTCAGCATTGAATCTCAGTTGTGGTTGTTGGACCGAGCCTCCTACCTGTTGATCTAGGTACTCCAGGTTCCTCTGAAGCTGCACGTCTAAAATGTTCTCCTGATGTGTGCAGTGAGGCAGCAGCAAAGCCCAGTGTGTCAAACCCAGCAGCAGCATACAGCACGCAAAAGCATCGGATGGAAAGATGGAGACGAGACACAGGTGAGGACAGATACATGCTGATCACGGCATCGCTAATCACAGCAAAGCGCAGTGCATCACACTCATAACAACAGACAATTACACGGTCTCATCATTCAACCGCCAGGCTAGTACACTTTCATCTGTTGCACTTACAAATTATCTGTCACGTGATTGCATGATTTGCTGGTTCTCTATTGACAAGGTTCCAAATAGTGTGCTTCATGATAAACACATTCTCAGATGCTTTAAAGTGTTGACTTACCATTTTACTATGGAGCGAAGGGGATGCTGGGTAGTTGTGGTGGTACATTCCTTGGCTGTAGGAGCGTCTATCTCCAGAGAAATCATACTAAAACACGAAGAATTATGGTAATTTAAAGTCAGACACAAAGAATATAATATAATATAATATAATACAATACAATATAATATTCCTATATAAATCACACTAAACAACAAACAATTACAGTAATTTAAAGTCAGACACAAGAAAGGCAATATCTGCCAGAATATATATATATATATATATATATATATATATATATATATGTGCATGTATATTTGCATACACACACTTGCTTTCCTTTTATAATATTATATATACTGTATATATATATATTATTATTATTTTTTTCTTGTTTGTATAATATATAGCGCTGGGCGATGATTACATCCAAAATAAAAGTTTTTGTGTACATAATATATGTTTATATTCAATATATGTATATATTATAATATATATTTATATTAATATAATTTATATTATATATAAACATTTTCTTAGATATATACACATGTATTTGTGTGTATTTATATATACATAATAAATATCCACAGTACACACATTATTATGTAAATATTATGTACACAAAACTTTTATTTTGGATGTGATTAATCGTTGCCCAGCACTAATAATATAATATAATATAATATAATATAATATAATATAATATAATATAATATAATATAATTATAATTATAATATAATATAATTATAATATAATATAATATAATATAATATAATATAATTATAATATAATATAATATAATTATAATTATAATATAATATAATATAATATAATATATAATATAATATAATATAATATAATATAATATAATATAATATAATATAATTATAATTATAATATAATATAATATAATATAATATAATATAATTATAATTATAATATAATATAATATAATATAATATAATATAATATCCGTACATCAATCATCAACGATATTACATTATTGTAAATGTCATAAATATGAATGAAAGTCAAAGTTTAAGAAAATTATAGCAATCAAAATCTAAAATAATCTGGAAATAATCATTCAAATGAGATGCTCTAGTTATGGAAACTAGGCTGATGATACATGGGGCAATAATTTCAGCAATTTTGCCTGGCAACTTTTTTTGAGCAGTGTTGCACAGGTACTTTCCCATTGAGATTGGGTAACACATTTCTATCTGGATACTTTAGATTGGTCGTGGGCCCTGTGCCACACCTGGCAACCTTAATCAAAGTTGCCACATGTATCATCAGCCTTAGTTGTTTGACAGACGCTTTACCTTAGGTGAGCTCAGTGACCTGCGGAGCCCATAGACTGAGGGGTCAGCATATATTCCCTCCTCCCGGAGTCGGCCAGGTCCCCGATCAAACCTGGCGCTGGACGATCGGGCAGGTGAAGCAAAGCTGTGTGGAGAGTAGGGTCCTCCCATTGAAGAGACGGGTGAACGAGGGGCCGACCGCGAGCGGGGCTGTATGGAAAGCCGTCTCATAGAGTTCTGCACTGAGTCCAACTGGGGGTTATAGGCAGGACCCTGGGGTCCCATCATCCACTGAGGGTCTCGAGGTTGACCATATAAGGGTCCGTCTCGCAATGACCGCCTTCTCTCATCCATGGTCCAGCGAGGCGGCGGTCGGTTGTATGCAGCTGACATGGAGCAGATGCTCTCAGGTCGCATGCCAGGTGGGTAGAGGGGATAGTCATCTACATATGGAGGGCCGCCATACACACCGTAATAGTCTGCTGACATATCGCGGTTTACTGTGTAGTACCTGGATGGACTAAGAAGGAGAGGAATTATCATTAACAGAAAATTAAATGCAAATATAAATAAAAATACACTACTATTAAAAAATGTGGGATTAGTAAGATTTTTTTATGCTTTTGAAGGAAGAGTCTTATGCTCACCAAGGCTGCATTTATTTGATCAAATACATAGCAAAAACAGAAATATTATTGCAGTTTCAAATAACCGATTTCTATTTTTAAAACAGAATTCAATTCTGTGATGACAATGCTGCATTTTCAGCCATAACTCTAGTCTTTACTTTTATTTGTACTTTTTAGTCATTTAGCAGATGCTTTTATCCAAAGCGACTTACAAATAAGAAAAAGTAACTAAAACAATAAGTTAAAACTCTATAAATACTATATATACACATTTAAGAAGATGGAGAAATTAAATAAAATGACAAATGCATACAACAACATTTCAAAACTAAACATTTAAATGAAAAAATAAATAAAGCTAAAAACAATTCAAAATATTAAAACAACAAAAGGTATGAGTATAAAAATGATTCTAACATGACACTAAGCCAAAGACCCATATATATATATATATGTTATTTCCATGTAGTATTTTGAAGTAACGTTACTAAAATAAATACAATTTATTAAAACTAAAACTAAAGAAAATACCTATAAAGACCTAATAAATTCATACATCATTTATCTAAAATTAAAATAGATAACAAATCAAACAGCAGTAGTTTATCAGTAATCCTAAAAAAAGAACACTGTCTAAAACACATGTTAACAAACAACAACTTACACATAGTAAGAATTGGTTATACAAACTAAAACAGAAGGGAAACAAGCAGTAAGAAGCAGTCTTCAGTGCCACATCATCAGAAATCATTCTAATATGCTGATTTGATACTACAAAATATTTTTCTTCTTATCAATGTCGAAAACAGTTGTGCTACTTAATATTTTTATGAAAACCCAATATTTTTTTTTTCCTCAGGATTTACAGTATTCTTTGAAAGATAAATATTTTGAGATGTGACGGCATCAACAGGGGCGGTTCTAGACCTCAGCAACTGGGGGGCCAGGCAGGCGTTTAGGGGCACAATTTTAAAATTGATCTTAACCTTAAGTATAATTCATTCAGTATGTCATGTATCACTGCAATCTCTAAAAGTAATCTATAACAATTTCAACTAAATAAAATATTTCAACAGGTTTTATTTATTTGACAAATAATTTTGTATTGTAGTGTCAGGGGCATCATGCACTCATTATTTTTGAGGGGGCACGAGTGAGGGGGGTTGGGGTCTCTCATGTTTGTCATGTGACATACTGTATAACTGATATAGGCTTATGTGCTACTGAAAAAAATTAATAAAACCATCACAGAAAATGTTTAATGGTTTCCACTACAAACATTACGAACCATCAACTTTAAACAATAAAAAAGTAGTGTGTTTTGGGACATATTCCATTTGGATTTATTGGTTGAAAAATGATGTGACATACAACCAAATACGGTGATCCATACTTTGTGCTCTGCATTTAACTCATCCAAAGTGCACACACACGGCAGTGAAAACACACCTGGAGCAGTGGGCAGCCATTTATGCTGCGGCACCCGGCGAGCAGTTGGGGGTTCGGTGCCTTACTCAAGGGCACCTCGTCGTGGTATTGAGGGTGGAGAGAGCGCAGTACATTTATTCCCTCCACCTACAATTCCTGCCGGACCGAGAATCAAACTTGCAACCTATCAATTACATGTCCAACTCTCTAACCATTAGGCCACGACTTCCCAGAGAACATCCATTTTAACAAACCACCAATAGAAGGCAACCAATTACCAGTAGAGACAAACAGGATCCATTAAGTTTCCAGTAAAACCAATACAAGTCCCATTATAACCAGTAAAACCATTACTATTTTTTTAAATACTCAAGTAAATGTACTTAGTTACTGTCCACCTCTGTTCTTTACTGACACTTTTGATCAATTGCATGCTTCCTTGCTGAATAAAAGCATTAAAAAGTATTACTGACCTTTACATTACTGAAAAAATAAGATAAATACATTTGTAGAACTCCAAAAATACTTAAAATAAAAATGACCGTAAATTCTAGTTTTTGTTTTTGCAGCCCACTTGCATTATGAACAAAAATGTCATTAGACAGCAATAAAACTATACTGCAGTGAAACTAATGATTAAATTAAATCAGTTTAGTAACTGTACCTGTTTTATTTAGTTTCGTTTCACATTAACTAAGTACTAAAATACTGTAATGAAACTAAAACTAAAATAAAAACCAAAACTGAAACTAAAACTAAAAACCACTGAAAATATTAAAACTAATCTTAAACTAACATGCACAGAGTGAAAAGTAAACCAAAACCATAAATTAAAAAAGACATAAAACAAAAAAACAAACTTTAATAAATCTGCAGATAAGGAAGAGGTTATGAAAGCACTCTGGAACTCACCTGCAGCCGTCGTCTTGAGGCACGGCCCGCCGCTGGTTGACCCACTGCTGCAGCTGCGTCATGGAGCTCTTCCTCTGGGCGACTCTCTCCGGTGCCGTCCTGGGCACAAAGCCTCTCCGCATCACCACATTCTCCTCATGTGGCTTGGACATATCCCTCACGTTCTCTTGGGACTGGTATCTTGAACCGTTGGGAGGACCATAGTTACCCCAGCCGTTGGGGTGATGGGGTGCCAGGCCTCCTTTCTCCCCCATTCTGTCCTCTATATTTGGAGTCACTGGGGTACTGGGTGTTGTGTTCCTGGTTTCTACACCATTAAGCACGTGGGCATCTGGCCTCTGGCCATTCTCTGCATGAGAGTTGGGCTCGAGGCGTTCGGCTACCATGTCATTTTCGTCTGTTGCAGAGACGGGCTCAGATTTATTTCTGCAGAACAACAGGAAAGATAAAGATAAAGCTTATGTAAAACACTGTCATAAACAGTGTGATACCTTAGATCTGTTTGATGAAACATTGATGTATAAGGAGTGCACATAACTGTTCCAGAGTATCAGGATAGTACCATTAATGGTATGCGCTTGTGTTCCATCTGTGCTATTTTAGTTGTTCGTCTGCATACATTTTCATCAGATCTGTGTCTTTGCCTGTTTGAAATATGCTGCTCTGACTCCACAAGAATCACACTTTTAAGATGTTGTCCAAAACCATATGACATATTTGTTTTTTGTCTACTGTAAAACACAAAAGTGGAAATCTTGAAGAACGTCTATTTGTACTGAATGACGGTCCATAAAAGCACTAGAAAAGTTTCAAGTAAGTAGCTATTATGACTCATTTGCTCCATTTTAATACGGAATATTTTTTAGTTCTTGCCATTGGCCAATAGGTTGTATTGTTTGGCTGATAAGTTGTAAATGGGACTTTTATTTTGACAGCACTGAAAACATGGTTCCTGAGAGCAGGTGCACAGAAAACACATGGATGCACGTGAGTGAGCAACTTCAAACTATGCTATGCTATATTCAGTTGGCTACTATGTGGTCAAATTATTAATATAATAGTGTAGTACATGTCAAATTAGCATTGCTTGGTCTTTATTTAAGAAAATAAGATTCCCAGTGCACAAATACTTTACACAGCAAGTTATTGGTACTGTCCTGTTGGTTACAGTGTTTCCTTCGTTTTTAGAGATTTTTTGAAAAGGCTATAATAAGAATGGAGAATCAAGCATTTGTTAACAAGTATAAATCTATTGATTTTAATTTACTTTTTTTCAGAGAAGAAGAATCATGCAGCTTTGAACAACAATAAGGTGAATAAATGATTACAGAATTTTCATTTCTGAGTAAATTAAAAGCGTCATGCTGGTTTTGAATGCAAGAGAGGATTGTGTGTGAATTAATGTGGATTATAGATGTGTGTGTACCTGGATGTGGCTTGGATGTGGACCCTGGCAGCCTTACTCATGGTTTGGATCCACTCCTCCTGCTCCTTCTGGCTGTCTGCGCTGAAGTAGTATGTACGAATTCCTGTGTGTTCAACCTGCAAACAGAATGCAATGCTGCCCTTTAAATCCTCACTTTCCTCTTCCTCCTCCTCCTCCTCTTCGTTGCTTTCGCACCACACCTGCAAGAGAAAAAGAGAGAATATTATTGGGCTGTCCTACAGCCACTCCCATTGAGCAAGAACATAACTGTAAACCTGATACCACATGGACAACAGAGCATGCAAAACAGATCCAGCAGAACTCATGCAAAATAGTCCATTCAATTGTTCATATGCACATGAGCAAGTAAATAAAAGCCTGTGAGTGAAAGACATGCTAAAAGACATAAGCATACATGCAGAATTGTTATTTGGAGTAATATTTTAATTAAAGGAATAATTCACCCAAAAATGAAAATGTGCTTAAAATGTCCTCAAGCTCAGGCTATCCAGGGTGAAGATGAGTTTGTTTCTTCATCAGAACAGAGTTAGAGAATTTTTGCAGATGAAGAAACAATCTAATTGCATTTTGGATGGCCTGAGCTTGAGTACGTTTTCAGCTCATTTTCCTGTTTGGGTGAACTATTTCTTTGAAGCCTTTCAGAGAGCTAGACAGATGTCGGTAGGTGAAGTTGCAATGCATGCAAACAAAAATAGTCCATGCAATGACTTGATTTTCATGTGAAGCCAAATGTGTTGATATTTAATATGCAGCACAACACTGGAGAAAAATGTGGCTCGGACATGCAGGGCAGACTCAAAATTATAGCAATTAAATGTTGAGGATTAGCTGACAGATGACTGAGGACTTTCAAAAAGTAATTTAGTCCAGTTTAATTATTGTATATAATGATTTATATTCATTTTAGACTACTACATATAGAAGTTTGAAGATAATTATTTACGTTTGTCAACATAATCATTACTGTCAGCTTGTTAGGAACGTAAGCAGGTGAGTCCAATCTTGTCACTTATCATGCAGTTACAGTAACAAAAATAGGTGCTCTGAAATACCTACTAAATGTGTCTCATCGACACATTGGAGAAAACTCACTCGGAGGTCCTCAGAGATGGTGGATTAGGGAAGAGAGGAGAAAAGACTACATAAGGATGACTAGATCAAATATAAAGGTCAAGTTTGGGAGCAGGTTAGATGTGGGCTAGATGTGGTCAGGTTTATTATAATGAAGTGGACATGTGCATTAATATCCCGAAAGAACTGGCAGTTAGTAAAAATGTGGTTTTGCTGTGTTATTAAAAGTAAAAATATCAGCTGTTAAGCACATAGACAAATGGAAAACTTGTGTGATCGTGCTACATTAAATAAGTAACACTAGTTTATACATAAGCATGCGGGTCAAAAACACTGTAGTACAGAACTTTACCACATGGGGCAATACATTATAATTTAGAGTTAACTGTGGACTACATTCTGTAGTCAGTCATGTAACAAACAGCAAACAAAACAAAAGAAAACCAAAATATATATAGCAACAAACCTCAGATTCTACAAGCTAATTTTTCTCCTGTTTGTGACTATTTTATGACTAGTGTCTGAAATTAAGCTTTTAAAATATAATATCATTTTTAGAAAATAGATACAATACTAACTTGTACCTTTAAAAGAGCTTTTTCCCTTGTGTAAGTCTACAGAGGAGATACCCCCTTACTATATAAAGCACTTTGAGTGCCTAGAAAAGCACTATATAAATATAACACATTATTATTAATTATTATTATTACAGGGATATTTTTGTCCGCACATTTTAAATATGGGGTCTTTTTGTGGCAATTTTGGTCAATTTATGTTGTTTCTTTCTATAACAGACATGGCATGTTTTGAATGAAGAGGTTGTGTGACCACCGATGAAACGTGACACATCACTGGAAGCTACAATAATCTGACCATAACATTCAGTTGTATTTCAGGATCTCAACCAATGCCAATCCTCTCAATTAGTCTAGCATAAAACGACCTGCACTTAGTCATCCGAGGGTGTGCCAAAATACGTTTCATGGAGTCTAATAGTAAACTGCTCCACAGGAGAGTTAGCCAACTGACAGTAACAGACCATTAAGAAACAAACTGTAATTTTGGAAAAGACAAAACCTGATGAACAAGATTTTAAATACACAAGTTATAATCATTCTGTATAGCTACAGTGTTCGTATGTGAAATATCTAGTAAGGAGAAAAACGTGTCACAGAGTGCAAAAACAAAACTTTGCATTGCAGTGGTTGCTCAATTTACAGAAATCTGGCACAGAAACTAACCAGACTATTGCAAGTCCTTTCTTTATCTCTGTACCTGCCAAAAGAATGCCTTGTTTCCTTTGATTGAACCTCTCCCTGAGGAAACCGTCAAACACTCCCGCACTATTGATTCATTGCAGGGCTTGGCACATTTTGTGCTTACTGTTTGCATTTGATTTTACAGAGAAGTCATTGTTCTTTTGCAGATTATTACTAAATGACTCTAAGCTGACACTTTTAAATATTTGTTTAACTTTAATATAGCTGGTCTTCATTTAAACCCTCTTTACCGTGTCCAACCTTCTAGCACATTTTTATTTAAGGAAATAAAGTGTAGGAAGAGGTATTTGGCAATTTGTAAGTATGATAAAGGTATTTGACATTGCTTTGTGAGGATGCATGACAAATGAACCATGTTAAGCTGAAGTGACATGATTTATCTGGTACTAATTTGTCATGTTGTCGCTAATACAATGATTCAAAATGTAATACTATAACGTGAAGAGGTCACATGAAGTTCATGAGTTTCCCGGATGAGCAGTCAGTTATAAAACATTATTATTCAGGGATATTTGACTGCTCAAGAATCATAAACCATTAACTTCAACTGCGTCAGAAAAAAAAACAACTTTTAAGGGATGGTTCACTCAAAAATGTAAAATCTTCATTTATTCACCACATGCCATTCTGTATGACATTTTATTGTCTGTGAAATTTTTTATTTTCATCGAAGGTGTTCAGAGTTGTTTTGAACACCACTGACTTTCACTGTAAATATTAGTTAAACGTCTTCTTGTTAAATGCTAAATGTATTATAAAATAAAATAAACTCCTTGTAAAACATTTCCTCAAAGGTTGGTTTAAATAGTCACCTGCTTCCAAGTGCATCCTAAAGACATACAGTATTTATATAGGAGACACCTGTTTTTGCAGTGGTGCCACATGTCAGACTGATCTATCTTTACAGACCTACTCTTAACTACCAGGTACCCTTCTATCCAAACAAGCACAAGTACCTCCCCCTTCTCTTCTTTACAAATCAGAAAGAAGAACTGACTTTGTCACATAGTATGTCAGTGCAGGACTATATTTAGTCAAACCTTAATTATGGCCTAATTGAAAATGTCTGTCATCTTTAGTGTGTGGCGATAAATATCTAGCATAGTTCTCTTAGCAATGTGAAAGCTCAATATCATCCTTAGGAATATCACAGGCTCGGTCAGACCATGGACAAAACCAACATACGATCACTTTTATTGTTGCTAGCCTGGGGATATAAGCCTACACATGTGAAAACCGGAAAGCATTTATTAGAATCTCACACTGTGTAGGATCTCGTATTATAATGACGCCCACTTTTTGTGCATTTGCTGATGCAAGTGATGGTAACACACCAGACTAGCAGATGATCTGACAAGACTGACATTAATTTCACCCTTTTACTGCACATAAAAGAAGGTCAAGCCGCATAGTCTTGTCGTAATCGGAGTGTGTTTTGTTTTCTCTCTCTGTGCCAAGAGCTCTCTGTCTCCTATGGCACTGGCACAGAGGTGTGGCCCAGGACACATTAGCTACAAAGATCTATTACATAGTGGTGGAAAACAACCATGTTTACACTGTAGACGTAACCGAGTGTCCAAGAGGGCCAATTTATCATTCATTTTGGATCATATATTTCAACAGGCCACAATGAAAGTCACTGTAGGTTATTTCCTTTGAGTATAATATCCATTGACATACTTTCCCATCTCGGCTCTGACACCAAGCTGAGCCATTCCAACTTGGCTTTTCACACCACGATACAATGTGTTGCGATGTTTTAGATGGGATTTCTTTACCATTTCTTCTAGTAAATCCCTCAATGGCCTCTGAAATTCACTCAAAGCAAAGAAAAACAACAAAAAACTACTTTTTGATGGTATTTCTTTAACAATTTTCTTCTGGTAAATCCCTCAATAGCCTCTGAAATCCTCTCAAAGCAAAGAAAACAAAATTTTTTGTTGGTTTATTTTATTTTTTGTCTCTTTTAACTGTTAGGCAAATATATGCATGTGGCATTTCACTGCAAAACCCTTTCTCTTATTAACTAAAAACCCACTATAGAGAGTAACTTGTCAATAAGTGTACTGTAATCTGTAAGGATTTAAAGTAAATGTCATTATTTTTACACATTGACATTTTTATAATTATAAATAGTTTGTACTATGAAAAGAGCAATTCTTTATTAGTGAATTCCCCCTATATTTCCCATATAATCCTCAATTTCCAACTAAATTATCACAACTTGAGATTCATCTGGGAGGAAAAGCTCCGAGAGTGAGCAGTTCACCGGTCTACACTCATTACATCAGATAGCAGTCGATCTGATTGTGAGACACAGTGTGGGACACTGACGCTGGACAGCAGGTACCGATGCCCAAAGCAGCTCAATGTTAAAAAAAGAAGGAACAGAGCAATACCCTCCCTTGCTTTTTTGGAGTGCCAGATGGAAGAGGAAGCAGACAGTCAAGCCTCAGCAGATATTGAAACGACAGACCTGCCTCCTTGCCTCTGTCATTCTGTCAGTCTCTCTTGATTTCTGAGCCTTTGACTGATAGTTGTATACTCTCAGTCAAGCAGAGCTAGTAAACTGAACTCTCTCGCTTTTGATCCATGTTTGGTGATCCTGGAGTCCAGGGGGCAGGGATGTGAGATGTGCTTGTGTAGATAGACTAGCTTTCAGAAAATCATGTTACCAAATGGGGTTGTCAAAATAACAAATATGTGCCAAAAATAGCAACTACCAAAAATTACATTTACACATATTTATATATACACAAAATATATCTCAAAATATTATTATAATGAACTGAATGTAAATTAAATTGGAAGGCTACATGCATGATTCATTACAAATATTTGTACAAATACATTCCTTCAAGTTCTTTATAATTTATATTATTATTGTTATCATTGCTATAAATTCACTGCACATTTTATTTAGAAGTACACAATATAATTTGCACATCACTTTAACTTTCTTTCTTTCTTTTGTATTTATTTGTTTGTTTGTTTATACTATAACATAAATACTTGAAATTCTTGAAGGACTACACATATAATTAATACTATATTATATAATGTAAATATTAACTATTTTGTTTTTGATTCACATTATTATTATTTATTATGTAAAAGCTCATATCCCAGCTCTCCAACCTGCAACACAGCTGGGTGAAGGCAAATAGCTGGAAATACACACATAGCAGGAAGGTTACAGCCAAAGCTGTAATCTGATGCTCTCAAACATGTTGACAAAGCAGTTAACAGCACGAGCTCAAACAACAGCAAAAATATGGGGGAGAGCTGCAAAATGAATGATTGCAGCTACCTTTAATGACTAGGCGTCATACAGGGCTGGACAGCTTCTTGCGTGTGTTCTGTCTCCCACCGTTCTTCACAAACACACACGCACACACTCTCTGCTTGGTGTCTGTCTGTTCGAAACGCTCTGATGTGTACTTCATACACAGCAAACAAACAGAGTCCACATGTCTGATAAGAGAGACACCTCAGCCCCGCACACTAGGACAAGGTAACAGCCCAGTGCTGCTGAGAAAAACAAAGTGAACTCAGGACAAACAACAGAGACTGCAGAGACAGGTGAGAATGGAAGATAACGGAGATTTGATACAAATCGCCATTAAAGGCTCCTCCAGACTGGCTCCTGTTTTCATGGCCTGCCCTACCATAGGGAAATGTATCTATCATGAATCCATTACAAACTAGATGAAGGCTGTCTGGCCATATCTGTGCCTCCCACATGCAGGTTCTGCTTATGGTTCAGCCGCTGAGGACTTTTCCCTCTGGAAAGGATTTCTCAGCTGCAAGTCTGATGGCGTGAGTCTCAGACTTACCTCCTGATCTTTCATGTTTCTGCCGTTCATCCCTCAGAGAAAACACAAATCTTAGGCTGAAAGTGTTCCAACCACACAGCAGTTAAGCAACCAGCACTAATTAATAATGCAGCAGCTCTATACTGGGACATAGGAACAAGAGAGACGGAGTACAAGAAAAATAACCAAAGAGAACATAAAGTAACAACCACACACATACAAATGTTTACCCCTAGCTATCTAAAATAAGTTGGGCTGTCAACAGCTAAAGATTACTGTTTTTACAATTTTAAAGTTAAATTTTTCGACAGCCCAACATATTTTAGATAGCTAGGTAAAGTTATATTGTGCGTGTGAGTGTGTGTTAGCAAGTTCACTTTGGTGACTTAAGAACTGTTGCTTTCTTAATCACAAAATAGTTGCATATTTCAAAATTTGCAAATAAATACATTGCAGAAAAATGGCATTAGAATGCAAAACAAAAGTGGGAAAAAAACACTGAAAACAAAATTGCATCACATTCAGGCCATACTTGAACTGAATAAATTGCTGAAATTATGGATGGATCAGGTAGCATTAATATTTAATTTGTGTTAATTTCGCATTAACTATTTTATTATATTTTGCTTTGCTTTTAATATAAAGGACAATTACTGCAGACTAACAGGTTATTCACAATAAGGACGCTAACTTTTATGCATTTAGCAGATGTTTTAACAACTTCTAACTGTAATTCTACGAGAATAGCGAAGTCCATATCACAGTTATGACATTAATGACGGAGGACCAATCCTGTTGGATTTTTTTCTTCTGTCATGAAACTCTAGATGGCACGGTCCGAACTCAATCTGACATAATGACATCATTATTCAAATGGTGCAGGTGATTGGTTTCTTTTTGCATCAATAGCCAATGAGCGTTCAGCTCAGCCTTCAAATACTCAGCTAGTGCTCGCTGTAGCAGTTGCAGCGCATTTCAGAAACCCTCCACCTTCCCCAGCTCCACCTGTACAGATCTGCTATGGGGTGATTTCATGCATTTTATATACAGGGGTTATTTCATTTATGTTATGCAGTATGTGCAGCAGCAGTATTTCTTATATGCTCACAGTAGCATTTCTGCATGTTTTGGCAATAGCAAGTCTCCCAACTTGCTCTGCCGCAGAAGCAGATCAGCAGATCTATTCCGCCAAGACCAAACAAATTAACATGTGCATGACCATTTTTTCATGACAAAATTCCATTTTACATTTCAAAGAGAGCATTCCAGGGAAAGATTTTGTCATATTTACTGTACTCCTGGGGACTGTTTTGTCCCTAAAGTGTATCTAAGTATCCACACACACACACAAAGCCAGACTTCACAATGTGAAACCGAAGAATATCCCGCACCTGGAGGCCAAAAAACAGTTTTGATCCTTGCACACTGAAGAAGGACTTCATAAAAGAATTGGCAACACTTCCAGGAGAAGAGTCTGAATAAAGAGGCCCAGAGCAAGATGCACTGCGTCAGACGTGTTTCGGGTTCTTTTGTGGAGGCAACATGATACATGTAACCATTCACTATCACAGAGCACGATGAAGAACGGCTGACTAAACACACCTTTCCTTCTCCTTACACACACAACAAACACATCTCAGTATTTCCTGGTTAATTATTATCACCATGCTAGGTTATAAGCTCAGAACATGCATACAGGTATTTTCTAGAGATACAGTGTGACATATATGATTGTGGCATGATTTTTAGTATGGCAGGGATAAAAATGATCTGCACTGACGTGGCTCCACACCGAAACTGCCCCATAGGGGTCTGTGATATGAAAAAACATACTGCACACCTTTTCCCTTAAGGGTGCAGAAGCAAGAAGCTACTGGATACTTGTGAATGATAGTTTGCTTTGTTCTGCAAATATATCTCTGGAGAATAAAATAGTCTCTCTTTTGTAGGAGACTGAACAGATTTGGATACGTTTTCAAAAACACGTGGATATGCAGACATGGACTTTAGTGAAGATGTAATGGCGGTGTCTCCAAACCTGCCATTTCCACAGGAGATGAACATTAGAAGTAAATGTGTGATGTATAAACCATAGTACAAATAGAAAAAAAGAACTTTGAAAACTATATACACATAACGAATGTTTTGAAGTACATATGATCTTAAAGTCAAATAACTGAAATTATAAACCACCTCTTTCTTGAAAAATCAATATTAGTTAATGAACAATAACAGTAAGACCGTGTCATTCAAAGGTTTGGGATTAGTACAATTTTTTAAATAAATTCATATCTGTATTTAGCAAGGATGCATTAAATTAATTAAAGTGACAGTAAAGAACAAAAAATATAATAAATGCTTTGTTTTTTTGACTTATTCATCTGTGATACTTGAAGAGAAAAAAAACATGGTTTGCATCCAAATACTAAGCACTTTTTTTCAAAATAGAAAACTGTTAAGTGATTTAAATAAATCAAATTAAATTAACATTATTCACAATATTAGTGTTTTACTGTATTTTTGATCAAATAAATGTAGCCTTGTTGAGTGTAAGAGACTTCTTTTAAAAATCATTAAATAAATTATATTGACCCTAAAATAAATATGTATATATATATATATAATATAGTCTAAATATAAGTCTAAAATATAAGTATGTTTAAAAAGTATACATACAATACAAACTATTAAATTACAAAATGTATATACAAGTACACCTGAATATTCAAAATGATTATCTTAAATATTCTAAATATAAACAAATGGAAAATAAGTAAATTCTAATTAATATTTTATGTATAAAGAATAACCTAAATAACTAAATATTAAGAAAGCTTAAATCACAGTTCTGACAGAAGCAAGGCTTATTCCTCCAGTTGTTTTTAAAGGTAGTGTCAAAGGTCATCAACGCCTCAGCTGTGCATCGTCATGCATACTTCTTTCCTATTGGTCAGTTTAAAAGCCAGGTGCCATAAAAAAGCAGTTTTACTCGAAACCTAAGAAGACCTGCAGAGACATGACATCAGATTCTTGAGCATCTCCAGCCCAGCCCTTAGGGGCCCCACGGAGCCGGAGGCAAGAGACATAAACACAGTTACCAAACACATAACGGTCTCACATTCTCCACAAGTGGAACAAGCACACATACAGTGCAGCCGTATGTTTCAACTATAAGCACAGTTCAAAACACATCCTCAGATGCTACCCAGCATGCACCCTGTTTAATCTAATACAGCCTCACAAACAGGCAAAGCATAATCTTATTTTCTAAATTATGATAACTCACCACAACAACGTTCTCTCAGTGTGTAACCAGTGTGCACATCTACTCAGAAATCACAGCATACAGTGACCTCTCATACTTGCTCGAAATGTCTATGTACTCAAGCCCAGCTCCCTCAGATCCTGATGAAAATATAATCTGACATTATGTTTGTCCTTCTGGCACATAGTGAGCAAACACACACGGGAACACATGCAAAGATGCAAAGTCCACTGCATGTGTGGGTGAGGGTAATACAGATTCAGTGGTTTTGACTAAAAACAGATACACGGTCATTGAATCATGATTAATTCAGACATGGTTTAAAGTTTCCTATGATCACATGACCTACACTTGACTCAGAATACCATGTTTACCTGTCACCTCTCCCATCCCTTGTCCCAACAGCATTCAAAACGGTTACTAAAAATGCACAAAGATCACCAACCTTAAACGCAAACTTGCGGTTGATGTTATCCGATGCCTGGACTGCTCCGATCTTGAAGCTGAGAAGAGGAAGGCTGCCCAAGACCACTTCTTCCTTCTCGTCTGAATGGAATAAACATTGAAAAAGCAAAAGAAATAAGCATTAATACTAAAGTAAAAATAAAAATACAACAAAAAATTTAAATTAAAAGGATTTGTATTCCAACCTAGATTTAAAAAAGCTGATTATAAAATTAGGTTATAATTCCGTCCCAAATCAGAAAAGTCCAACTTCCTGTTGTGTGCCGCTACACTGGTGATGACAGGCAGTGGTAATGGAAAAGCAGGTACACTGCAGGTGAATCCCATAATAGATATCCATTTTTATCTCAGCGTAACGCTAATGACAATGAAGCGAGCAGCAGCGCGCAGCCTAGGAGAGAAGCGCTCAGGCTGGTTTAATAATGGAGTACATCATTAAATTTTCAGCATGAGCAGAAGCGAGGAGGGCAACAGAGATCCAGCGTTCACGTTCTCGATCGCCTGTACTGAGAGCTGCTGCCAGGGAATGCAGTGAACCCACCCGGGCGTGTGTTCTGACAGCGCTCTCTCTCTCTCTGTGTGTGTGTGTGTGTGTGTGTGTGTGTGAATGAGAGACAGGGAGGGGTGGAGGGAAAGGAGGGGTGGAGCAGGTTGTGTTTGTGCTGTATAGAAGTGGGTAGAGCGAAAGAGAGAGAGAGAGAGAAAGATAGCTATCATCCCTCAGTGACTCAGTGCTGCAGGAATTCTGGCTCTCGGCCAGCTGTACCTGCACTGAACAACCAATCAGAGCCTATTATTCTGTCAACAAAAGCCTAGGCAAAAACAATCCCGCATAAGAAACATACATTGACATGGAAACCTATTTCTATTTTTCCCCACAACAAAATACGCTAGAAAACACAGTGAAATGAATATTGCATAAAGGAAGGTAATAAAAAGCACAATCTAAATCTGTCTGTCAGGGCTGTAATCAGGGGCCGGTTGCAAACTGTTTAGATTAGTCTTAAAAATTTAGTCATCTTATTTTATTTCTTCAAGAGTGGTCATAACTTTAAATTCGGTTATGAAAAAGTAGAATGGTCTTATTTGTATTGGAAAAGACTGATTACCGCTTGGCCACTGCTAGTTGGTCAAACTAGTTCTTAAGACACAGTCTTAACATGGGGGCTAAGTTTATGCAACTGGCCCCAGTACAGACATTATAGTCAAGGAACGTCACTCCCAATATTGAGATTTGTGGTCGACATATATGGGTTTTAAATGGCTGATTCTTAATCTAATATGGTTAGTCACCCAATCCTAGAAATGTGGTTACAGATTAAATTAAATCTAACCTTACGATTCTTATTCATTCACTGCTAAAATGTAGCATTTTCATCTTAATTTCCAGATTTTTTTTTTTTAAAAAACTCAATAAATGAATCTAGAGTTAACTTTATTTATTTTTACTTACCCTGTTGGCATAATGTTTTCTCTTGTTTTAAGCATAATATAAAAAAATAAACAAGAAACATTCTTAAAGAATATTGAAGACAACAATTAAAATATATTTAATCTTTTAAGGGATTGTCTTCACTGGAAACTGTGCCCAAGCTCTTACATATTTTCTTGAATAGGTCATTTTATAGAAGAACTGTTGCACAAAATACGGGCTGACACATCAATCACAAGCACTTCATAAAAACAGGCACATGTCAATACAAAAACTGAGGCCATTCTAAACCCAGCACACAGAAGAACCTTATTTTATAATATGTAATTATTTTATATTTTATAAGGTAGCCCTTGACCAAAGATGCGGCCACATTTAGCGCTGTTCATCAGCTTTTTGTATGCAAAATCCAGTCACTTTAATAGGAATCCCCACGATCTTGCAGATTTCGCAACGGCTTCAAGTGGGGAAAATCTCACTAAGCTTCCATTAATGTGACTGCACCCTAAGACTGGTTGTAGAGGAAAGCTAGATCTGTTACTGAGAAACGTATTTATGTCAGTATACACTGATCACGCTAATCATAACCCAGAATCTATTTTCACATTTAACAATCATTTCATCTAAGTTTTTTTCCTGTTACCCTCTCTTCCTCGTACTTGGCATACTGCTCTGATATCTGCAGCGATGACAACAGCAGGCCATTTTTCATCGTCTCCCTGTGTTCAGAATATCAATTGAGGCATTACATTGCTCTGTCACACATTCTCAAACTCTTTTGCACAGCACAGTTGGGTAGATGGATCCGGGGTGATAAGAGGACGTAGGGTGTTGTGCCTCCAAACACAGCACCATTGCCAAGATATTAAGGACAGCTATGGAGACGTATGGGATACAGCCAGCCGTGGAGTGTTGCTGATTGTCATCTTTAAATGAATGACCCTCTCATCCCAGTGAGCCATTCAATCGAGGAAGGAAAGAAACTTCCTGGTGTTCCTGGAGTGTTTGTTATGCCACTAACAGTGACTCCTATTAATATTGTACTCTTTTTCAGCTGTATGCACCTTACATTTTTGAATGTACAATGATCTTTGTGTACAGTAGTTGCAAAATGTATTACAATACAAATGGGATGGCATTACGTTTGTTGGGATACTCAAACCTGTACATCACTTTGACTTGTTAGCACTTTTTCTGATTTAAACAGCATTGAGGTTAAAAACAGGAATAGTTCTATTCTATAAATAGTTCTAAGTTCTATAAATTGAAACCAATGCATTTCATTACACACTACATAGGCAAGAAGCAGTACTTTTTCAATAGTTCGTTTTTAGCACATTGCTAAGCTAACATGACACTATAGGCATTAACAATTACCCTGAACTAGTTCTTGATACATTTGGACATTAATAAGTATTCATAATCAGCACAGTTATCTCAGCTCATCCATCTTGAATGATTTTTTCAGGAAATTGAGGGCATTTGGAGTTTGACATTAAAATACCTTTTTTTCTATTTTAATATATCTTTTAAAAAAGCATTTTTATGGTCAAGCTGAATTTTCAGCAGCCATTACTATATATATATATATATATATATATATAGATACTTTACAGTACTGAAAGTTTATTATAATTTTCTGTTGCATTGTCTGCCACCTTGGATTTACTGCTTTTCATTAAGTGTCACAATGCATTTGGGACAATCTTCTATCTGTGAGGGATGTCAGGAGTGTTCCTATAAAGCTTTAAAATGTTCCCTCCGCAAGCAGCTCACTAGGTTTTGGAACTGAGCATGTTTTTTGATGCTGCCTTCAGAATATGAGCGTAATGGAGAAGCAGTGTGAAGTAATTAGCCAGAAAGACGTGGGCAAAGTCAACAGGGTTGAATCATGCAGCTGTAGCCCCACAGGCCTTGCTTGCTGCACTCACCGATATAATTAAACCTGCTTTGCTGCACACCAAAAGCTTGATCCAGCCAAGAACCATTACTGTAGACCTCATCCTCAGGGTAGACGCATGCACAGATGTTCTTCAAGTTTATGATTAAATTGCAGCACGAGCTGGGAACATTTTATGATCCAATGTGATAGGGTAATTGAGCTCTAATGGTTCTCAAATTTACACAACATATAAACATTAATGAGACCAATGAGAACGGAGGATTTGCTCACATGATCAGCAAGGCCAAATCAATCCCCAAACACACACGCATAACTCTGCAGTATCCACATACGAGGCTTGCGTATGTTGGTGTTTGACAGCTTTATCCTCCAAATGCTTTGTGGAAGAAAACAACATCCTTAACACCTTTTTTTCTAAACCCAAACAAACCCCATGACACGCGTGTCTGAGAAGAGCCGGGAGGACGTCTACACTCCCTTCAGAAAACCTAAGATCAAATGCATGGGAGTCCTGCCAAAAGGAGAAGCTTGCATGAAGGCAGTAAGGTAATAGTTCAAAGAAGGAAGCGCCATGGTCTGTAACACAGGCCTGGAAGTCTCCACATGGGAAGGAGGAGGTCTTCAAAGCATTTCTTGGTTAAAGATGTTTTAAAACATCTTCAGTAGTGCAAGACGTGTTGGTCTAGTGGTACAGTTTTTGTTTGGCATGGAACTGGTTCAAAGAGATTAAATTTCATCCAAAAATTATAATTATGACACTATTTACTCACCGTCATGAAGTTCCAAACCTATAGGACTTGCTTTCTTTGTTTGTACCGACAGATGACAGAATGAAAGTGAATAGGGTCCAAAACAACAATGGACCGAACTGACTAATATCGTTTGGACAGAGTTTATGAAAACATCTTTTGTATTCCATGTGACATAAGAGTGAGTAAATTATGAATTTTCATTGTTGGGTGAACACTCCCATACACACAGACACGATGCACAAAACAAGCAAGCAAAAACCAAGCAAACTGCACAAAAATGTGCCGATCATGATGCATTTTCATTTGAGTGTGTTAAATTTGAAAACTATTTTTGCATTCTACTGGAAAGCAAAATATTTTGGGCAACAAACATGCAACATTAACATTTTAAACAAATTTTATTTTAAATTTATTTGGCTCATAATCTGAAGGGGAATGTGCTTCGTTACTTCGTAAATGGCATGATACTTCTGAACAAATACTAAATGCTCAAAACCAAGACAAACTCACAGTTTTGACATGGGTGATTGACAGTCACAATCTCACAAAACAAGTTTGTGTGGGATACGGCATGCAAAGAGAACAGTTCCCCAGAAACAAGAATCCCATCTCTGAAAACTGAGAACACACTAAAAACAACACCGATAGCAAGTGAAGAGTAAGTCTTACGGGAAGTCTGACATGTTTGGAGACCGTTTGTAATGTTTGTATTACCTCAGAGAGTATCACTGTCAACTATGGTCAGGTGCACACACATAAACACAAAAATACAGTCAGTGCATCTAAAACCATAACTACGTGACTGAATAGTAGTGCCACCAATGTTGTTTGTTTTTTAAACAATTCACAATGAATCACTGACAAGAGTATCGTCATAAGATTACGTGAAAAAATTTGTGATTACATAACTTGATATGTTTTGATTTATAGTCTTCTCAACGATAGACTAGTTACACCTTTTTCAGCAAATATGAAGATAAAGCACAGACTGAAATTCACAGATGGTAAAGTATGTGGATTTTAAATCACTTAAGGAAATACAGTACAGAAAAGAGGACATAAAGTACAGTGTTCCTTTTAAGAAACGAGGGACAGAGGGAAAGAAAGAAAGAAAGAAAGAAAGAAAGAAAGAAAGAAAGAAAGAAAGAAAGAAAGAAAGAAAGAAAGAAGAGTGTGCTAAAAAATATCCCATTGATAAATTTACAAACAAAATTACAATAATACCTATAGAATAAGGAATAATTTACTTAAACATTTAAATTCTGTCATTTAATCATCCTCATTCTTTTCCAAAGACATAACAGAACATAACATGGAACATAACAAATGTTGATACATTTTTATTTAGATTTTTTGTTTAGTTTTTTGTGAGGTTTGTGAATTTTATGCTTTAAAAAACTACAGTATTTTAAAAATATACCTAATTCAAGAAATATTCTCCTAAAACAAGCTCTGTAACACATTTTTTTAATTGTATTTATATAAGCCAATTACACCTAAGAAAGATTTTACCTGAAAGCAACACAAAAATACTAAAAGTTAGTAATTAAAGATTTTTTGTAGTTATTTTTTAGTGTGTGAAAGGACGAAATTCATGCTAAACAAGCTTGAAAGAAGAACGGCTGGAAAGGAATCCACTGAGAGCCAGTGAACTAGCGTGTTGCTGTTGATTCTGACTGCGGCTTCAGGGAAGGGGGCGGGACATGTGCTGGACATGCATCATTCACACCTGCGGGGCAACCTCTCATCTGCTGACAGGCGCAGTCTCATCTCTGAGAGCATGCTATCTGCCTATGGTGTCTAAATTTATCCACGAGAGCGTAGGCGGGGCTTGGGTGACAGAGAGGCTTGAAGTGTTTCAGTATCTTGAAAACCCAAAATAAAGCATTTGACATTCTTGTCAAAGGAATTCATCTTCTGTGGGAACTAATAGTAGGGTAATATCTAACAATAACATTCTGAACACCATGAACTGGCCATTTTCACCTTCCCATCTCGGTATTTCCTGATGGCATTAACCTGCATCTTTTCAAATAAACAAATGGCAAATGTAAAAAATGATCATAAACATATTTTTGTTTGCTCATCATTTTTTAGCATTTAGAGTAGAAATAAAGCATGGACATATAAACCTGAAAGGGTTAAACTGTTGAGTAGAACATGAAGGAACATCTGGACAAAGCTGCATACCAACTATCTCAACACCCTCCTCTATCCCACAATGCCTCTGGATGATGATTCTCCATGCATGAGCTGTGACTGTCCTTCACGGCTACTAAAGGAGACGGTTATATATTCACGCAGATTACAGACGCCGCTTTCTGAGAGCATGTGATGGATGTGTTTGGATATTGTTTGAACAATTCACTACTAATTTGCTTCACATTTAAAGGTGAAGTGTGTCATTTCCACACCAAGCTTAATTGCAATAGAAATGTCTTCCACTGGCCAGACAAACAGATAAACAGCGGACAATTCCATCCAAAACTTACATGACAGGTTGAGCAAATGTTGCATTCAGGGATACCTAAACAAGCTGAATAATGTTTACAGAGCAATGTTTTACCATTTTCAGGGAATTCAGGGTTTATTAGAACTTACACTATACTGCAAACACATACAATTTTATGTAAACATTTAAAATACTTTTAATCTTAACATAATTAATTTTCTTAGATCTCTGAGATTACACATTCCTTAGGAATCCAGCTACGCCTCACTGATTTTTTCCCTATAACAAGCTGAATACATATGCAAATTGAAATGTCATGTAAAAACATGTAATTATCCCAAAGCAAATCAAATGTAATTACTAATGTGTTGTCTATGCCTCGGGTGGATGGGAAACACAAGTTGGATGCTTCAGGTTAATGTACAGTAAAACTCATCAGCCTGTGCGGCTGTCAAGACAACATCACCGAGGTCAAGAGAAATAACAGACATGACAAAACAAACATGTCCAAACATGAAATCCTCTATTTTCAGATCTAAACATAATCTACTGATGTGCAACGTAACCCTTACAAAAAAACACAGAAAAAGTCCAGTGGCTGTATCACGGTGATTTCTAAGTATTCATATATACAGTATAGTACACTACATTCAAAAGTAGGAATAATTGTTATGCTTACAAAGGCTACATTGTTTTTTATTTATAAAAACATTAATATTGTGAAATATTATTACAATTTCAAATAACTGTTTTCTATTTCAGTGAATTTTAAAATGTAGTTTATTCCTGGGATGGCAAAGCTGAATTTTCAGGTTTAAATGATGCTTCAGAAATCATTGCAATATGTTGATATTTTTTTTTTTTTTTTTTTTTGCTGCTAAAGAAACACTTACTATTATTACTAATGTTAAAAACCATTGTGCTACTTAATATTTATGTGGAACCATTCAAATTACAAATCTATATATTTTGTAACATTAGATATGTTTACATCCAAAATGCAAATTTAACTTATGTGCAAAACTGGAACATCACATAAAACATTTGCTAATAAAGTGCCGTTTCCATCCAACGATTCAAAGAGAACAAAATAGTCACTTCCTGATAAAATGGCACTAAATATCACCAAGAAAAGTAGGTGAAGCCACTAAATATTATCATTTTCATATATAATAAATTACTTGCGCCTCAGAGCGAGCAGATGAAACACAATAAATGCTGTCATTGCTTTCGGAGGTGGATGCATGCTGTTTGGAAACGCAGTCATTTAAAGCCCTGTTCACACCAAGAAGGATAACCATAAAGATAACTATATTTGCATCCACACCAGCAGACGATATTGTTTGTATATCTAAGTGCATGCTCGTCTGCTGCTTTAAATTCTCCAGCTCGTTATAGCAGGATGGATTCTGATTGGGTATCAGTGTTTGTATCGTTCATCAGCTGGAAAACATTTTTTTCTGAAAGTGATTCCAACGATATCGTTTCTCTGTGCCGTTATCGTTATAGTTTTGGTGTGGACTCTGCTATTCTTTAATATTGAAAACGATATCTTTATCGTTATGTTTATAGTTATCGTGCTTGGTATGAATGGGCCTTAAGACGATTATACAGACTTCCTTTGATGACAGATTTTGCTCAGGCATTTAAGAAAAACAAAAAAACATTTCAACGAGATCGGTCCGCTGGTTTGTCAAGTTGTCCCATCGTGCAAAGTCAAATTTTATTCGGTAAATGTGTTTCCATCATAGTTTATGCGCATTATTTCTAAAAGGATAAAAAAAATTATCCTACTCAATTGTGCGTATAATTTTTTTATGCGCACTTTTAGAATTTGAGCGCATCTTGGAGTTTCCATCCAGCGGTTTTATGCGATATTACAAAATGTGCATTAAAAATAAGTGGATGGAAGTATAGCTAATATCTTTACTCTCACTTTAATTCAATTTAATGTGTTCTTGGTGAATAAAAGTATATTAATTCCAAACTGTTGAACAGTATTAACACAAGGTTCTTCGAAACAACATAATACCACAGTACATTTTTCACAGCACAGATAATAGTTTCATAAGGGCTTCATAGAGGTTGTGTGTTTGAGCTAGACTGTCATTATAGATCTACTTTTATACTTCTCTTCTCTGCTATTGGCAGCATACAGCCTGTGTGCTGAAGTAATGCCATGGGGTAAATTCTAATGTTTTACAGAACAAACTGTTTTGGAAAAAATACATAAAAAAAACTTTTGCGCTCACTAAATGTTTAACCAAATTCATGACTTCCATACAAACCAGTATTTACAGATACAGCCTACCTTTGTAGTAGAAAAGACATCGATCTGCCAGCACAAACCAGCGCTTGTTCCACTGTTTCATACCACTGCTTGCCTACATTACAGAAAATGAGAAAAGAAAATAAATCAAGGCCTTGAAACTACATCTAAGTGCCTAGACGTTCTGAAAGAGTGGCTTAAGTGTGGATTATGGAGTTATGGCTTTGGTCTGTGTGAGTGTTTTTGTTTGTGTCTATGATGGTGAGGTTTAAGGATGAGCAATAGTACCTGTTTGTGAAGCCAACCCTGCTGGGCCACCTCAGCATTGGGGCTGCGCCGCATGGAGTTGGAGCGCTTCCCAAACGTGGCGGCTCTCTTGGGTGTGCGCGTGCCCTGGTGGGAGGGTCATGGAGGAGTGTTTACATAATAACACTAACAATAAACATACACACACACACACATTCTGTGTAACATATGACAGAAGGAATTAATTACAGAGGACAGAAATGTTGCTTTGGTAACTAACTGAAAAAGAATGAGTTGAAGTATAAACATCACTAAAACTGAAATAAAAATATTAAAGATAACATAGAAATAGGTATATAGTATAATATAATATAATATATAAAAATAATAAAACTGGTCCATTAAATAATATTAACATACACAACATTTTATTTTAAAATTCAGATTCTATAATAATTCTAATAAAATAATAACAATTTAAATGTTACAGTATTTATTTGTTAAAGTTAGTTTATAAAAATACAGCTGTTCATTGTTAATTGATTTTAGCTGAGGTCCATTAAATAATATGAATGAATAAAGTATACATATTTTATTTAAACATGCATATTTAATTGTAATAAAATATTATTCATAACTTTATCATTATTAACAGTTTTTATTACTTCTATAACTACCACTACTGCTACTAATAGCAATAACAAAGTTAAAAATGCATAATAAATCATGTCTATTTCTAGAAACGAGTTCATCTACAGCAGCTGTACTGACCCGTGCGCAGTTCTGGGAGTCCGGGGGCATCTCAGACACCATACTGAGATTGTTGGTGTTGTTGTTTGCTTCACTGACTTTGTTCACGGGCCCCCTGCCACCCGCCTTGCCGTTCATTTCCGTATCAGATCTCCTGTGAAAACACAAACAAAGCCATTGAGCCATCCCAGCATCTGATACCGTAACAAACTTCTCATCTGCCTGCGTTCATTGCACCAAAGCAGAGAAATCATTTTCAAACCAATATACTGAGCTCAAACTGGTGAAAAACTGAGGGATTATGGGAAGGAAGCACACAAGCATTCGGGGCACAGCTATTTTTATTCCCAACTGGCACCGTTTGCAAGGCCGCACCCCTGAGGTTGCAGTTTAAAAACAGGCCGATGGTTCACAAAGAATGTGATTGGAGTGGCTTAGAGAGAAGGAAAGAGAAAGAGTTTGTTGGTGGATGCAAGCCTGCATTCGCAGCTCTATCATATTGATCTCTTTACTGGGACTGCCAGGCCCTCTCCAACAGCCTTCGATCCACCGAACAGCAAGACAGATGAATTAACAATCCCCTAGAGAAGCCCAGTGGCTAAATCTTCCATCTTGGAAAGCTTGCTACCATACGCAGTTGTTTATAACCCTACGCAAGACATTATGAGTCTCTGAAGCAAAGAACATCACATAAACACATATGGAACAGAGCAAGAACGCACGGATCAAATGAGGACATAAAAACACACACAATCATTAGCGCAAAGTGGGAACACTCACACGACAATAACAATTACTACATTAGGACATGATACCCACATTAGAAACGTCTCCGTGCTAATGATCTATTCTTTATTTAGCCATTGCTGCAAACAGCGGGTGTGTTTCAGCAGCTTCCTGCGTTGTATCAGGAAATTAATACAATTAAATCCAGGAAGGATCTCGGTTTAATGGCATTGCCCCTTATTAATGTGCTATTGGCTCTCGACTCAATATTACATCGATCTGGAGGAGAGTGGGATCTTGGGAGAAGTACTTTAAGTGCATTTTCTTTGTCCAGGAGGATTGTTTTAGCAAATTTATAGAGGAAATCAAGGAAATCCTGACATGTTTATCCTCCACATGTTATATGATGTAGTTCAAGACTTATTAATAAAATGCTTTCAGTGTAATTTATCCTGACAGTGCTGTTTGATTGTATATAGTTATGTTTTCATAAGTGTACAATTACTGTATAGTGGCTACAATAGAAAAAGGCAGACAAAACAGGGCTGGTCTGACAGGTAACTGTTTTTCTGTCTCGTCATGGGCGTTCACACAGACATTTACAGAAACAAAGGGATGGAAGTCGGTTGATGATTTCCATCGACATGAATGACAGTGACTGTTGGCAACACCACGTTTTTAGTAGCAAGTAAACTAATATCTTGTCCAAATAAAATTATGTTTCATGCTGAATTCTCACGATCTTTCAGAAATTAGTCTAATATGCTTATTTGTTGATAAATAATTTTTTTTTATACATCAATGTTGAAGACATTGAAGTTGCGTTTAATGTTTTTGTAGAAACTGGGATTTTTTTCAGGATTGTTCAGCTGAATATAAAAGTTCGAAAGAACAGCTTTTATTAGAAACTGATTTTTTCTGTAACAAATGTAAAAGTCTTTTTGTTTTCAGTGATTTAATACAAATTAAATTAAAATTATTAAATAATCACTGTTAAAAATGGGAATGGCACTGCCAGTTCATGAACCCTTTGGACTAAAGGCATACACTCTTAAAAATAAAGGACGTTTTTGCAGTGATGCCATAGAAGAACCATTTTAGGTTTCTCCAAGAACCTTTCAGTCAACGGTTCATAAAATAACAGTTTTTTCTTAGAGGATTTTAGAATCTGAAGAACCCTTTTCCACTATAAAGAACCTTTTGTGGATTTTTTAGTCTTCATGGAACCAATGACTGTAAAGAACATTAATTACATTCATTTTTATGAGTACAATTGTAGTCAATTTTGAAGGAAGACCCTTGGTAAGCTTGTTTTCAGAAATAATCTGACATGTTGCTGACATAATATCTGACATGATACCAAATAATCTGGTATCCAGGCTGAAATGCTTTTTATGATAAGCTCTTATTCAACATGTCACAGATTTAGCAAAGGCAGTATAAAGATAGCAGCATTTACAAAATAATAAACAAAAGGTCACTCACAGCAAGGGTTTCAAAGGTCCGTTCTCTTCCAGGTGTGTCTGGATCACTTGCAGGTGTCCAGCTGTTCCGTTAGGGTCATTTTGACTGAAAATAAAATAAAAGCCACTTAGGATTTCACCGACAAACACATTTCAATACAGCCACAACAGTCTTGTTTTAAAAACGTTGTCTGGAAGAATATCAAGCCAACAGCAGCTGGAACAGATTTCCCATTTGTTTAAAATGCTCCACAACTCGTTCTTCATGGCTTCAAACCTGTTTCACAACGAACACTTCCCTTCTTTATTAATAATTCAGCATTACAACATCAGATCCGATCAATACATGGCCACTTTCTTTGTAAGCCCATACAAAACGCCTGCTGTGGAAATGAATGACTGTCAGCCCTTATGAAAGAGCATGTTAAGTGTGGACAGCTTTGTGCTCAATGTCAAAATATCAACAATAACTGTTTAACAAGAACATGTCAGAGTTCATATACACCTATTATATTGACTGTATTCGAGAGAAAACATGTATTTTGTCCTACAATGCCTGAAGCCTGAAGTTCAACTTCCTGTCACACTTTCTCTGACCTCGGCTCGTGTGTACTCCCTGTGGATGCACACTTGTAACTCGTCTCTCGGGTGTAAATCCTACAAGTGTTTTCCATGCCGCGTGTCACTTTCCTGGCTATTGATTTAACAAGAGGCAAGCAAAATACATTTTCTCAGTTTTCTGTGAGGGTTTGGTTAAACTGTTCAACCCAGAGATCTATGGATGCACACACATCAAAACTAGCATTTAGACGAGATCCAGCCCATAAGATATAATTTTAGTCATTTTACAACTAGAGTAAATTGAAATGTAGACTTGTCTTGCTTCAGGAAACAGATTTTGCTTTGGACTAGTGCAGTGTTGCTAATGTGAACTAAAACTAAACTATTACAATGGTTTCTGTTAATTGAAATGAAGCTGAAATAAAATACTATATAAATATGAGATGAACAAAAGAAATACAAAAGAAGCTGAAAATTATAAACAAACTATTACTGAAAATAAATAAGCTTATGTTGTAAAGTACAAAAATTACTAACGCTAAAACTGAAATAAAAAGTTTAGTTAAATAGTAAATGTAAAATTTTAAAATGTAAAAAGCTAAATTGAAGTGTGACCCAACACAGCACTAAAAATATTTGAGAATGAGAACGTGCCATGCAACCTATCCATATTGGCCTTGCACTCCGAAATCAATTTACAGTATATAGTAAATACTTTCTTCTTCCTTATAATAGTTTATAAGCCTATTTATTATGCTACTCTAATGATGCAAAATTATAGTATATGGCTAATTGCATTTTATTTATTTGCATAACCAAGCAATTAGTTTCCAATGTTGTCTTCAAGTCAAGGTAAATTTAAACAAGGTTGAGACAATAAATGCAATATGAAATTAAATGTTCACATGATGATAATAATCAACCAGCTAGAGTTAAATCCATATTATTGCTAAGATAACATGACACAATGACCTCTATAAAGCTTTTCCCACTATGCTTATCCTGGGGTTAAAACTTTAGTTCTACCTTGATTAAAAGTTCTAAATGTCTAAATTTACACAACAGGGAGATGTTTTGTCCATAATAACATTAACTACATTTTATCAGTTTTTGCAGTTGCTAGCTACCATTTGAGCTACGTGTCTATGCTGTCAAGGTGCTAGCATGTTACAAAAATTAGGTAACCAACAGCTAATCTTAAACTAAACTAATTCTTAATTTATGAAATATTCATGTACATTTGCATAAACATTCATGCTCTGTTTAATTTAATTAACAGATTAAATGTTAAAAACCTAGCCAACAGTATTAGCAAATTTATGAGGCGAAAATTCCACGTGTACAATTCACATACTTCACGTGTCCTTTTAAATATGCAAGTAAGAAACTTAACCTCGACATTTACACATTTGAAATCTTAAATCCTGACTACCCCAAATCAATATGTTACCCAAAGGCTAAAAATGACCCTTCTTGGATCTCCTGAAAAGACACGAGACTTAAGGCCCTTATATTCATCTTGCAGTTTATTATCATTCCTACATACAGCAGACTCACCTCTTCGGTGTATAAGTGGGCCATAGAAGTGCACTCAAACAACATGCCAAATTCTTGGCATCAACACTTAAGGACAACACAAACAGAACTCAAAGTCTGTGCAGTCTCTGTATACACAGACACACAACACACACACGCGGCCTGATAGGTCGGGGACAAGAAACACAAGCCAAGAATACACTCATGTTGAAGGCATCTACCTCTTGACACCAAAAAGGTACACATAACAGAGCCCAGTGCTCCATACTAACACTAGAGGATAAATCTAGCACAACAGCCTAACCACCGAAATCAGGTTGAGGTGTGTGAGCGCACGTGTGCACGCTCCGATGTGGTCTTGCAACTGATCACGCTCGCTTGTGTGTAACCTATAAACCTACATAGAGGCACACGACATTCATCTGCTCATGAACGTCACTAATATTTCAATTTCAAGCTTTTATTGCCATTGCATCAGAATGTCCAGAATATGATCTGCAATCAGAATATGACCACTAATCAATGCTTGGAGTCCTTAGCGAGCAAGAAATGATTTAACAGCATCGGAACAGAGAGCATATAAAGGCGTCCACACTGGAATCCAGGAAGGACACACGAGGCAACGCGAATAAGCCTCAATATCTCATAAAGATAGTCCATGGGAAAGCTGGCACTGCATTGCAGTCCTGCCTGACCTCCAGCTCAGTGTTTCCCTTCACACCGCTGTCTGACACGCTCCCAACATCCCGCCTTACTTACCTCACTCGCCGGTCCACGCGGAACTTCAGCATTTTCCCCCGGATCAATCATATAAGACAGTGGGATGAGGCCAGGTGGAGAGAAGAGCAGGTTTGTGACGCCTACAGCAGCAGGAGCTGTAGGGTGTTGGAAACAATAATTGCTGTCCTCTTTTCTCTCCTTGAGCATGTGTGCTGTTGCCAGCCAGCTTCACACACTCTCTCTCTTTCTCCCTCACTCACAACCTCTATATCTCATTCTGGCTCTCTTGCCTTCTAGATCTGCTCGGCTCAGCTTATTTGGTTACTGGTTTCGTCCGACTCTCTCTCTCTCTTCCTCACACACACGTGGGGCCTCCTATCACAGATCAAATTGAGATGTAGATGCTACCCCCCCAAAGCCTAACCGAGAAGGAGTCATGACCAGAACTCCCCTGGGACGTCCATGACAGCTTTGACTGTGTGAAGAGGAGTGGCTGAGGCAAAAAACCTAAAGACATTACCCACTCAGGTATATGGTTTGCATCTACACCAGCCTCTTGTCAAACCTTACACAGAGACGCACACATCACGCCCACACAGAAATAATTAGATCTGTATCTCATACAGAGACAAGCTCCGCATTAAAAGCACTACGTCAGGCGTATTAAAATGTCACTCTGTCATATATATTCATGTCAGATCGACTTTAATTATGTCTATGGACATATATTCGGCAATTTTCCCCCACTCTAATGACTCAGTCATTTATCTTTGAGTAAGGGGTAACTGCAGAAACACAATTTAATAGGAAATAAGGCAAGTCGCAATATTAAAGTGAGAGACCCATAACCCCAAGCACTGAACTTTGGCTTGTAACTAGTTACAAATGATACTATACACTCTCAATGCAAACAAAAACAAATAAACAAACAAATAAAACAAAATGCAAAACAAAACAATCTTGTAGATTCACAGTGAGGTTGGGATTTGTGTCATATCATGTAGAGACCTTACCCTAGTAAACAATCACCTATTAACCATACAAAACACCTCAGAAGCCACATCTCAACCAACCAGCAGCCCCCAAGAACATCCTAGCAACTCCTTGGAGACCTACCAATCACCCAAAACATGCTATCTGTGAACTAGC
This sequence comes from Gymnocypris eckloni scoliostomus, assembly GCA_027564155.1. Lineage (NCBI taxonomy): Eukaryota > Metazoa > Chordata > Actinopteri > Cypriniformes > Cyprinidae > Gymnocypris > Gymnocypris eckloni. The sequence goes on from CM050431.1 coordinate 12,853,051, forward strand.
AACCCCCAAGAACACTCTGGCAACCCCTTGCAGTCTCCCAGAACACCATGAGAACCCCTATTAACCAACCAGAATTAATCCAAAACACCGTTTAGCATACACCTAGCAACCACCCATAACACCCTATCAATCACCAGAACCTATTAACAACCACCCAGCAACCCTCATTTGAACACCTTGACAACCACCAGGAGACCCTAGACATCATCCTGAACACCAACCACTTTTTAACTACGTAACAACCCCATCACATTCCCATGGATAACCTGGCAACCACTAGGAACACCCTAGTGACCACTTTGCAACCTAGCAACCTTCCAAAACATCCGACCAGGCATCTAGCAACTACCCATCACCCTAGCAACCACCAAAAACACAATAGCAACCACTTTCCATCCTAGCAACCATTCAAAACATCCCAGCAGGCATCTAGCTACTATTCATAAACTAGCAACCAACTAGAGCAACCTAAGGACCACTTTACACCATAGCAACCATCTACAACATCCTAACAGGCATTTAGCACCTACCATTCACCCTAACAACCACCTAGAACAAACTAAAAAACACTTTGCACCCTAGCAACCATCCAAAACTTCCTAGCAAACATCTAGCTTCTATTCATCACCCGAGCAACCACCTTGAGCAACCTAATGACCACTTTCCACCCTAGCAACCATCCAAAATATCCAAGCAGACTGCCCCTCACCCTAGCAAACATGTAGAACCCCATTAACCATTAATAAGCTTTGTAGCAACCCTGTTACATTCCCCTGGATACAACTAAGTACCCTAGTGATCACTTTACACAGTGGCAACCACCCACAGTACTCTAGCATTGCGGCAGTCAGTTCTATACAGTCAAGTACCACTTTAATAGTTACGTCACAGTATTGAAGTTAACTGTTTCTGTGCAGAGTGATTAGCTGAGATAAACAGAGGCCTTAGTGACTGTGGAAAGATTATTATTTAATATCTCACCCACAGTGTAAATAAAATGTGAACTAGATCAATAAAAAGTTAATGGCATCTGCTGAGGTCAGTCTTGCGCTTTGCCTCAGCGAGGTGTTTCAGAGCTGTCAAATACATTGAAAACACATGGCAGTTATCCCAGTTCTTCTATCGGTGGTCCTCAGTTTTAAGTGTTCTCACCAGATGGTTTCCGTACAGTGTCCCCCACTGTGGAGGGATATGACAGCGACACATACTGTACAAATAGTAGGAAGAAGATTACCTGCCCCTCTGAGAAGATTACCTTGATACCCCCTCTTCACCCTGGATTTCAAACCTTCACATTTATCTCTTGCTATATTCAAACCATGAGTTATGAATGCTTCAATTGAACTCTTGAATATCTGAACTAACCCTATAGACCTCACAGAAATCATTTGTATTCCTGCTAATCCATTTTGTGTTGTGAAAGACACCATCATTCGTTCCTCAGCTTTTATTCCTTTTTAAACCTTGAAGAGCATGCATTCATTGAACAGTAAGACAACGAGCTGGTATTTAATGTACCATATAAGCCTGTTATTTGTAGAATGACACATGGCATGGTGAGTCTAAACAGCACTTCCATTTGCTACCAATTTACCTGCTGCGTTTGTGCTGTTAAAAACGTCCTCCTATGCTGCGCTTACTCTACTCGAGAGCTGCACACTCAAATTAAAAGCATCCTTGCAGTGAAGGAGTGAAGGTCAGCCAGAGAGCCAGTTTGTCATCTGTGCTCGCGAGACTCAAATGGTTCGTATGAGCGCTGCCTCCATGAAGAGCACCCAACTCAGAGATCATGTGGGAGCACCACAGACAATATGCGGTTTGTGTTTTGTGTAGGGGTGGGGTTGTGATTACGGTTATGAAATATAATGTCGACTCATTTAGACTGGCAAGATGGAAATCTAACGGTATGCTATTTTTGTGAATTATAAGTCTATATAATATTTATTATAAAATAATCTTTGCTGTCAAAACTAGAATTTGAAAATGGAAAGTAAGGCAATACCATGGGGTGAGATCCACTTTAAAATAAAGGATTTAAAATCAAGTTAAATGAAGAATCATAAAAAATATGGAAACATAAAAAAAAAAAAAAAGTTAATATTAATATTATTTGAAAATACTCAAAATATGGGATTTAATATTAAATGTATTTTTTTTATTAAAAGAAAGAATAGTTAAAATACAGAATAAAATTATATATATATTAACATTATTTGAAACAAAACCTTTACAATTAAAGTGAAACCAAAGGTTTTTATAAAATACTTTAAGAAATACTTAACAAAAATACACAAAATATGAGGTTTAAATTTTGATTTAAGGTTTAAAATAAAATAAAAAATCTTTATTTTTACAATAATAATAATATAAAATAATATTTAATTATATTCAATATTCCATACTATTGCTTGGTCACAAATCATATGTGTGACCTTGACATTTTCTTGCTTCCATTGAAGCGCAAGATGCTCGTTGGTACATCTTAAATCATGCAAGTTTTACACAAAATATTATGCACCTCACAATCTTCTGTCATTATAGCAAAAAAAAACAGATACTTAAAAGACTTATTCACTTTAAATTAATAATTTCTTTAAGAACTTTTCACTGAAATTGTCAGGCTAATAATAACATTTTTAATGAGATTCATTGCATTAAAAGAAACAAATACAACAGAATGATCTCAGACATTCAGACTTTACTTTATTTCAACTGTGTTTGTCAGATTAGAGTATTTATTACAGATTTGTGTGCTTAAGACATTTAAAAACACATCCAGCTACACGTTTGACAAGTTAACCCTGAACATCACCGCTGGTATTTCATGATGTCAGATCTACAGTGCCCCTGTAAAAGGACTCAGCGTGTTCGTGCTGCTGGTGTTCAGCTCACTGACAGGTTTTCAGGTTTCAGCTGAGAGTAAAACCAGCATTAGACCTGACAGTCTCTCGCTCCTGTGCCATAGAGATTGAAACGAGATGCATGGCACAGCGCTCTTAAGCTTCTCATCTCCCTGTCATATCATCAGACAGGTCTGGAAAAGCATTATTTACAGCAAAAAGGGAGAGCAGGGAACTTCCTAGAAGCACAATAGCTCATGGACCTTCATTAAACCATAAAGGGAGGAGCAATTATGCATCTGTGATGACATTCTCAGCACGTTGTTAAAAAGATGCTAATTAGATGGAGGACTGGGATGAGTGTACGTGCCTGTGCATATAAAAGATATGCATGCGTGTGTGTGTTTTCATTCCCTCTGTCATTGCTATGAGATGATGCAATCGCAAGTCCCTCCTCTGACCTCAGCACAGCCAAGATGGTGGCGGCGAGCAACATCACAATTGCCACATCACAGCGACCACATCCTCACCGCTAGCACGCTTGCCAGAGGATGAGTGGGAAGAAAGATGAGAGGGGATTGGAGGGATGATGGTAGGGAGGGAGGCATGGGGGATGAATAATTAGACTTGAGCGCTGCCTCCAATGAGCTTGCAGTGGCAGTATCGCACAGCGAACCACAAAGCGATGCGCTGAAATTTGATCATTGGCTGTTTTAAGATGCTCACAACAACAACAACATTTCCACGATACAGATGGAGCGAATGGCTCCCAAATGTTTGTCTGTAGACATAGAACGTACATATACACAAACAGATATAACGCATGACTTCATCGAGAAAATTAATTATAATAATGATATGCATTGCTTTAAGTCACTCGTGGACTGTTTAAACCGTATTTGCTTTCTTGGAGATGTGAGAAAGAGAAATGTGGTGTTTCAGCTGTTTTCCTAGCAACAGCAATCCTGAGATCACTCACGCATGTTCACACTCGTATGCAATGAGTCGTCCCACATTGAGAACGTCAGAGCCATTAATAGAGGTTTAAACGCGCACAGAAAAATACACCATTTTTGATACTGTATATGTATGATGAGAGAACAGTTTTCACATAATTAAATAAGGTTGGATAAATCGCAAAAATATACATTATTTAACTTTGTAAAGGTTATTATTTTAAATACTTTTTTTTCAAGTAACAATTGACATTTCAAGATAATTAAAGCAAAACATTACGAAAACAAACATACTAGAGAATATATTGTGAATTCAAATAATTTTCTTAACCCATTGGGATTTTTTTTCTTGTTATAAACATGCACTAACGATCAAAAGCTTGCGATTGGGAAGATTTTTTAAATGCTTTTGAAAGTCTTTTATACTTATGAAGTTTATTTGCATAAAATATAGTAAAAACATTAATAGTGTGAAATATAATGTATTATAATTTAATTGAACTAGAAGAAAAATGTAATTTAAAACATTATCTTCAAGACAGCTCTTATATAAGTTGAAAGGAACACTTTTTCTTTCAATGTTGGGATGTTAAAGCTTGGGGCTTTAGACAAAAAAAGGGATGTGAAACTTAAGCAACTTTGTTCTAAGAGAGTTTCAATATTTCTAAAGGAAAACACAACAAATACTGTGTTTTCTGCACAGAAAGAAGGTGGGGGCGATCCAAGAGCAGCTTATGAGTTTGCTGTGAGCTGCTGTCCTCAGGGAGAGGCATCATGGGAACTGATACGGGGAGTTCCCCACTACTTTCCTTCAAGTTCTTCAAAGCTCAAGATACATTTTCAAACTGCCAAGAGCTGCCTAGGGTTGTGATCTCATATACAAAGAAAGAGGAGAGAGCAAGAGAGAGCAAAGCAGCAGTAATAAAATAAAAGAGCAGAGGTGGGTCAATTTACCTGTGTCTAATTAATGATGGAGTCTGCGGTGAGTATTGATTGTTAAGACTCACCCAAATGGATCAATGCACAGTTGCACACTGGTGGAAATGGGGTGCTGACAAAGCTTTCTCTCAGGGCTATCCTATTGAGTATTGTGCTCAGTGTGGCATGAGAGCTTCCATTAAAATGCTTTTCCCCTAATGTTACAGCATTTAATACCTGACGTTAAAGGTGCAGTTCACCCAAACAGGAAAGTCGTCATCATTTACTCACCCTCATGTCGTTACAACCCACATGCAATTTGTTTCTGTGGAAAACGAAAGTAAAACATTTTGAATTACCTTTCTACGGAACTCTTTACAAAAAAAAAAAATAAGATAAAAGCATTTATGTGACCCTGGACCACAAAACCAGTCTTAAATCGCTGGGGTATATTTGTAGCAAAAGCCAAAAATACATTGTATGGGTCAAAATGATAAATCTTTCTTTTATGCCAAAAATCATTAGGATATTAAGTAAAGACCATGCATTGGTCATAATGTGCATTGCTAAGAACTTCCTTTGGACAACTTTAAAGGATATTTTCTCAATATTTAGATTTTTTTGTACCCTCAGATTCCAGATTTTCAGATAGTTGCATCTCGGACAAATATTGTCCTATCCTAACAAACCATACATCAATAGAAAGCGTATTTATTCAACTCAGTTTAAAAAACTGACACGTATGACTGGTTTTGGATTCAGGGTCACATATTATTAGATTGTATCTATGTATTTTGTTTTGTTTCTCACATCTAAAGACAGATCTATATATCTATCGATATACCTTCCACTTTTTTAATCAAGGAAAAAAAATAGCATAACATTTTGGAACAATATGAAGGTAAATAAATAATGACCTTAATTTTTAGGTGAACCGTCCCTTTAATGCTGCTCAGTCAGTCCCCTTGGAATGAAAAGGTTTATGCTGCAAGCTATGAATTAATGAAACCCTAAAGCTATACAATTTCCAATAAGCTCGTCACTCTTTATCACCACTGCTGTCTATTTAGTTTATTAATTTGATTGTTAGTAGTTTTACACAGCCTGCCAGACTCAATAAATCATACATATTAAATATGCACACCTAAATGATAGACAAATCCCATAGGTGAAACTGACTCCAGGCCATGAAAACACAAAGCTCACATGACAATTCGATAAACCGATTCACAGATCGTCTTCTCTCCTGCCGCCCCGCAGGCGGTAAATCTGTCAGACACACCCTGATGACATCACCGCCGTGGAGAGTGATTAGTGCCCACTATCAGGTTTGCTGGCCGAAGCTCAAATCCACCATCCCCCCCCTCTTTCACTTACTCTCTCTCTCTTTTCTATTGGAAAAGTGCACAAACGGGCACTGCACTCTCCCTGACCAAGTGAAACAATACCTTCTCGAACATTGCTGAGCTCTTTCGTAACTGTGAGATTCATTGCTCAACAGTGCTTACGATCTTCCTGTAATTTCAGGTGGAACTGTGTACTTACGAAGAGACTTGGCAAAGGTTCAGACTCTACACTGATATATGTGTATTTATGATTCCTATAAAACAAGCTGTTTTATGATAACACTAATCATTATGTCATTTATGATTTTAGTCAGATAATTGCACCACATCACAGTGCTTCATTTAAACAAACAATAGGTGCCTTATTACAAAAGGACAAACAGAGACATACAACATACAACATACAAAGACAAACAGGCTCAAAAAGGTCTGTGATTACAGTTAAAGAGTTGTCAGAATACATAAAGCAGGCCTTCGCTGCCCTGTCTGAAGCAGAAATCAGTCAAGTGTCGATGGAGGTGCAGGTGCTACGGTAAAATCAGATCAAGGGGAGATATGGGTAATTTAATCCGTCTGTTGGCAAAAATTCAACTCCGCTTTTAGAACTGCTTTACAAGAGAATACTAGAGTGTGTAGATTTATGTCCATACTAGTTTTTCCCATATATACTGTACAGTTCTAAAGTGTGGGGTTGTGTAATATTGTGAAATATTACAATTTAAAATAGCTGTTTTCTATTTCAATACATCTTAAAATGTAATTTATTCCTGTGCTAAAGGCAAATTTTCAACAGCCTTTAGTGTCACATGATCCTTCAGAAATCATTCTGATATGCTGATTTGGTGTTCAAGAAAGATTTATTTTTACTATTATTATTATACAGTGCAGTTGTTATTTTATCAGGATGGATAGAAAGTTAAAAATAACAGGATTTATTTAAAATAGAAATATCTTGTAACATTATAAAATGTTTTTTCCAGTCACTTCTGATCAATGTATGTGTCTTTGCATAATAGCATAGCTGAATATTAAGGTGTTTAGGCTAAAACAATGATACTGAATACAATACCTGAAAGTAAAACTTGTATATAAGTGTGCCTGTCTGTATTTATTTCCCTTTTCATTGTTGTCTATTTACAATAATATCTGCATAAAATAATTTACAGTGTTATCCTATTAAATCAAAGCAAGTTGAACATTATTGTTGGTGATTCAACTAATCTCAAACACATTTGGATACAAGCAACATTTGAACACCATACTGCAATCAATCAATCAATAAATAGATAATAATATGTTGTGCTGTTTTTACAATAATGTCCAATTGGGCATTTTAAATCATCCAAACTATATGTGTAAAATTCTCAACAACAACAAAATTAAACTTTGGGAAAATTTTTTAAATAGGATAGGATTAGAGGGAAAAGTTCAGGACCTTAGGGTTAAGCTAAAATGTAACAGATTTGTTTTGGTAAACTGTTCTCATTAGTCCTCTTGTAACCTCTTGTGAATTTCAGGATCCTTAAATTTAACTAGGGTCCATCAAGGACCTTGTATACTCTTGCGACAATAGATTAAGGAGGAGGCAATATCCTTTTAGGAACTCAAGGGAGTTAGCAAATCCCCAACCACAAGACATGGCTTAAGACCGAGACTGGGTTTATGCCAAAGAATGTAAGGAAATATACGCCACCACAACTTCATACAAGGAATGTGTCCTTTGACCTGCATCTCAGACAGACAAACACAATTACAACTTCAGAGGAATCCAGATTTCAAAATCACAAAACAACAGTAACACTGCATGGGCTGTCCGGACTGCACACAAAGAACTCAACAACCTAGTTAATACTGGGTTTAAATTAGATGTGCAAACCTGAAACAAAAGGCAAACGACCAATAAAATCAATCCAGTTTGATCAAACAATATTGTTAGGTTACTGTTCCCAAAGGTGACAGCTATGTGGTTGAGTGCCGTTTTTAAAGTAGTAAAGCAATGGTTTATTGTGTTCATAAAAAGTCCCATTCCTTCCAAATTCGATTGCAAGTAGCTATTCACTTTTGATTTTAGAAAAACCCATTTCATCTACCAGTGCGATGCTTGTAGTCAGTACTTGTTCAGTACTAATGTGGTATATTTTCATTTCTCCATCATTAAGAATACAGTATGTCTTAATATCATAGATTAACTATTAAACATTTATTAGATGTGTTTACTATGAGAATTGAGAAAATTTATTTGTAATAACTCTACTTAGTTTTGAAGATTTTTGGTGTCATTTTTGGTACACAGGCTATGCACTAAATGCTAATATTAAAAACTGGTGATTTATTAAGAAATAATCAATTTTGAATACTAGAAGAAATAATAAGTTATGCTTCATTTATTCAGATCCAAATCTCACACGCATATATATATATATGTGTGTGTTTCTATAATAATTCTATAATAATTCACAGATAAGAACAGAAAATGTGCTGTGGTATTCAGTTAAAAAGGATTCAAATACACCCACGGCCTTGATAATTATTTCACATCATTTCTTCCTTGTGCTAACACAAAGCATCTCTCTCTCTCTCTCTCTCTAGAGCTGAGGCTAAAAAGAAACCGCTGATAACACAAGGATAATTTATTTCAATGAGAAGAAACTTAAATAGATTAAATGCAGTTCAACAGCACAAATTAAGTCAATACTAGTAGTATAGTAATATTCCGGGTTAACTAGGGCTTATAAGAATTAATTTGAGAGAATAAAAATACACACTAAGATCAATGAATCATGCATACAAGCACAAAAGACATGATCCCTCACAAAATATTTAACATGCTAGCTGTCAAGATCCTGTCGTTTACTAATGTTATTTCTACTGCTGTGGAACTAATGTATTAAAATTGAAAATTGTGTACACAGCTTTCTGATACTTTCAATTTAAGTAGCTATTATTATAATAATAACAAGTTATTACAGTTTTACTGAATTGACAACAACTGCAATAACTACAAGATTCTGAGAGAAATGAGTTACCATGGTACATTTTGGTATGCAAGTGCGGTAAGTGATTTGCAGAAACGTAGCACCCGATTCCATTTACACACTAATGTTCAAAACTAATGTTCCCTTGAGCAAAATCTGGAAACGAGTGCTGTTTAAAAGTTTCCATTCTCAAAGCATGAATAAATTGACACATATAGATGTATTTTTAGTTTTAACAAACTTTTTCATTCAATTACTTGCAATTCAGGACACAGGGTTATGCTTGCAATTCTGGATGCAGTGTCAAGTAATTAACATGCTCCGGGTGTATAGCACAAATCAAACGTTAACTAAACAAAAATTCAATCAACTATCAGAGGGAGTCTGATGGGATCTGCATGAAACATGAAAGAGTTGAAGTTGCTTCATTGAGGAAACTGTAATGAAAACTCATTTAAAAGTTGTGCAAAGACAACTAGTTGGTGGGCTGCCTGAATGACTAGTCACCTAAGGAATCCCTGTATAATTAGGATGATTTCAGGTTCACCTTACCCTGAACAGACAAGTTACTCAGGGGACATTAACAAAAGATCTTAAAGGGGTCATGAACTGAGAATTTGAAATTCCTTTGTTCCTCTGATATATAAGAAGTCATTGTACTATAAAAAAATTATATTAGTTTCAGAACTCCTATTTCTCGTTAGTCTAAAACAGCTTATATTAAAGCAAATCTGCCAAAACGTTTTGGAATGTGCCATTTTATGATATAATACATACCTGTCAACATTTGGGTACCGCAATACGGGAGACTGGGGGTCTATGGGGAAGGGCGAGGAGTCTTTTTGCCAGTAATATAGCCATTTCCCCGGTAACCGCAGTTAACAAAGCAGCGCAGTACCTGACTTTAAAACTTGAAGTGCTCATATTTAATCAATTAAACCATAGCCTTTTGAAGTGTAAGCTATTTTTTTTACCGAACCACCACCTAAGTCTTCTCCTCCCATTTCTACCAGTGAACCGTTTCTGTCACTGCAACTTCCCAAACAGGCCAACACACACAAACAAAATTGTCTGCCTGATTAAAAACATATTTAAAGCACGTTCATATTTTAGAAAATGTAGTTAATATTTGAATCATTGATGATTTATCTTATCCACCTGCAAATAATATTTTTTTTATTACCCGACCCACGGATTATCCACAGCGCCCGTGGATATAACCGCCATCCACGCATCACTACTGTGCAGATATCAACAGCATCACTGGGTTGTAAAGTTGCCAAGTTGAGAGGACAAATGGGTTGAAATTTGTATGTGTCGATTGTGTGAGGAGGATGCGTTTCATACAAGATCTGGCAACTGGACAACCTTAGAATATATTGACGTGATTATTCAGATAATGAGGTTAGGGCCATAACAAATTACGGGAGTTTTACCAGAGGTGAATGTAGAAAACATAAAATACGCCCAGTGGGATTTTTTATAGCAAGATTAAAAATACGGGAGAAATACAGGAAAATATTTAAACGGGATGATAGTGGGATAGAATGGTAAAATATGGGAGAATCCCAGGAAAAATGGGAGGTTTGACAGGGATGCATAATAGTGTGGCTAAACATCGCCTCCGCAGAAGAATATCAACACCTGCTTCTACATCACTGCCTGTTTAGCCTCGCCCACCAATTCCCGCATGTAGCAGGTAAATAACAGAGTGGCACATGCAGGTCTAATGATACATTTATTTGATTAACTTTATTTTTAATGAAACGCCAGACCATGTCAGTAAGAACTTGGTCCTTTGTTCACTTCATTTTACTACGGATTTGTCAAACAAGGCACAATTCGATGTAGGATTTTCAGAAAGACTGAAACTAAAAGACAGTGCTGTGCCGATTGGATACGATGTAGCACCACATACAGTAAGTGTGAGTAACTGTTTTCATTAGGTGCTCACTATTGCTTTGTCTGTTATTACAGATCATTTTATATATACAGAATATTTATGAATTTTTAACCAAAATCATAGCTGTGTCTATCTATAAAAGAATGTAGGCCGTCAAACATGCACAATTGTCAGCCAATCATAGTATTGGGTGTTTACTTCCTAGTCTACAATCCGCCACACCTATTCAAAGGGATCGTTCTGATGAGAGGGGTTCAAAACAGGACAAAATAGCCTATTACTTCTAAATTATTGTTTTTTGATGTAAAAATATTGATAACATTATAAGTGGACCTCAGAGAACAGTATAAAATAGAAAAACAAAGGCACTTTAAAAACAGAATGAGACGCAACAAAATGGCTAAAGATGTCAGTCTGTTAGTGAATGGATGTAGCAGCAATGTTTTAAAAGGGAAAACTTTAAATTAATCAGTTTATGATTTTATGCAGATTTGAGATCAGGACTGTCATGTCATTACACAATAGAGGGGACTTCTACATAACTTCTACTATAACCAACGTAAGATTGTAGTGGAACATGAGCTGACCACTGAGCTTCAGGGAATGCTGGTCTTTCCACCCATACAAACACGGTCAGCACACGTTTACTTAGGTGTGAGAGAACTGGCCACCTGTGTAGTTGTCAAGGGATGCATTCCTCTCGTGGCATGATATGACAAACAAAAGTAGTCCTATAAAACACGAGTGTCCAATCCTATTCCTGCAGGTCCACTATCCTGCAGAGTTTAGCTCAAATCCTAATCAAACACACCTGAGTCAGCAAATGAAGGTCTTTGTGATTACTAGAATCTTCTAGGCAAGTGTGTTTTGGGCAGATTGAAGCTAAACTCAGCAAGGCATTGACCCTCTAGCAACAGGATTGGTCACTCCTAGTAGAGCATTCTTTACCTTTCTAGTTGTTGAACTTTGATTTCTGGAGTTCTTCTCAAGTCGGAGACAAAATGTCCTGCATGGCACACAGACTATTTAGAAACAACAAGTCTTTGTACTAGGCTTTATTTTTGCAGCACTAGCATTATTTGTTCCATACTGCAAGTTGTTGCTCTTGCCTGACAGCACTTTCACGCTTTTAACTTTACTGTGTTTAAGTGAGGGAAATTCTTCCAGTCAAAACACCCAAGTCTGCTCTGTGTTTCCCAAGAGTAATCAAGACTTGGAGGTTCTTATTCATGTCTGCAAAACTCTCCCTTTACACAATTTCCCCATCTGGGAACAATGAGGAAAATCTCCATTTCCAAACATAGAGGTGAGCCATTATTGATAATGTTTTACAAGCAGGTGAAGGGTTAGGGATGGGAGGGCTCTTAAACCTGATAACCTTCTTGGCATCAAACACTAGAAACTCATTGTGATTGTGCAACCTTCCACCAGGTTTAAGAAGACACAATTTAAGCTGGCGCTTGTGTTTTGAAGCATGTTAGCTGGTCCAGGCTAATTATTAGCTGGTTTTGGCTGGTCGACCAGCCACCAAGAAAACCTTAAGGCTGATGATACACGGGGCACATTTTGGAGCAATTTTCCCTCTGAGAATGGGTAACACATTTCTATCTAAATACTTTAGATCAGACAATGGGCCCTGTGTCTCACCTGGTTGCCTGTTAATGGCAACATTAACCACAGTTGCCCGTAACATTGCTCAAAACGTTGCCCTGCGTATCATCAGCCTACGGTGGCATGATGAGCTGGTCTGTTCCTGGTCCAAGATGGTCTATCAGCTAATGACATTTCAAAACAGCTACCAGCTTAAAATGGATTTTCCAGCAAGGGCTACAGAAAGGAGTGTCCATGCAACAAAAATAATCTCAGGTGATCACAGTAAAAGAAAAGCTATTTAAAGACAGCTATACAATGATAAAGTGCTTCAGATATCATAAAAAACACAAAATGCTGAGCAAATGTACTATACTGGTATGGGACACATTCAGAATCCAACTGGTTATTCAATAACATTAAAAGTGACCAATGCTAAGTTTATGCATGGATGAAATATAAAGAAAGTCTTGGAAGCTAAGCTAAAACTTCATATGAGCTTTAAAGTAAATACCATGTACCCTCATGCTGTAAAATCGCAAGATATTTGTTGTGGTCCTATATTAAAGGCTTCTGGATCCTGCGAAAGCTCCATGTTCCCATTTTTCTTCTATCCACACACAAACACAAACACATGGCCTCCCTCTTGCTTCCTAACCAGACATAGTCTAAACAGCTTTGCACAAAGTACAACCTCTGCACCACTGGCATTAAATAGAAAACAAAACCAAAACTTAAGATGACCTACCTCACTGTCCTCTTTCATTCTTCTATCAGGTCCCTAATCGGTATATTGTTCTCTACTGCTCCTTTCGCCTTCGTTTTTATCCTCTCCAACTTTCTCTCAACTCTCACTTTGTCCTTCTCCACACAATACCTCTCTTTTTGTGTCGGCTGTTGAACCAGAGCCAGGGTCCAGGGGACAAGAAAACAGAAACAATCGCTTCTTTGCGGGTAATATCTTTTCTTTTTCCTGCATCTGAACTCACGCTCACATATGGATTACATTCCCAGGGAGTCAGCCAGCTGCATTTAAGCACAGTGGCTTTTTCTCTCTCCTTCACTCTCACTCCCCCTCTCGCTCTCCTCTACAAATACCCCCACAGCACAGCCCCTGCATGCTCCTTCATTTCTGCAGTTCTGTTTATACTCTAATCATTAATCTCTGATTGGAGAAGAGGTCCGCCCTTTAACCCGTTCGGTGGCCTCCTGACACTTAATCCTCATGGGTTAACAAAACAAACACTGTTCTTACTCCTGAATTGCTTTGCACTATCAACTCGATGGTGGAAGTGAACACGAGGACAACTGATTCAGTGTTAATGGGCTGCAGAATGTTATATAACATGGTGAAGTAGGGCAATTCATCTGAAATTTGGACGGACTATGCTGTGCTAGGGCTTCCCAGCAATCTATTGTCATAGATTTGTGGGAGTGTAATCATGTCCTGTCCAAACTATTCATGCTTGTACGCTAAAGCTCGAAGAGAATAGGTGATACGACACATTTGCCAGTCTTGACTTTAAAGTTGAGATATAATGGGGTAAATATCACCACTTTAGCAGTATTTCAGCACAAAAACCTGGGTCTTATGTACTAAATGTTCAGAAACAGTACAGTGTGTATTATGTAAATTAAGTATTATCCATTATTTTAGCTTAAATATGCCTTCTGGGAAAATATTCAAGTTGTTGAGAATATCTTATTCTGAAAACTCGGCACTATTTGCATGGTGCAGTTAGCAGCGTACTGAACAGCAGTAAACAACCCTATTTGCTTGGTGACGGTAAACAAATTTGAGCCAAAACTAAACTGCAATAAACTCATTGCTACTTGCCTCGTTCCATTAACGCTGCACTAAATGACATTAAACTACATTTCATCTAAAAGCAGCACTATCAGGTTTCTGCAATTAACAATGCACAAAACTACAGTATTCACAACATTATCTGCCTAATAAAAATGATGACACACTAAATGCTGTTTATAGAATTATTTGTACCTCATTTACCCAGCCCTAGTTAAAGGGACAGTAAAAAATAGAACAAATTTGTGAATATCAACTCACTCTATGGTTGTTCCAAGCCTGGATGACATTTTCTTCTGCGGAACACACAAAAGAAGAATGTTCTTTTTTGCAGAATGTTCTTTTCCGTATAATGTTCTTTTCCATACAATGAATGTGAACTATGACCAGGAGCTGTCTAGAACCTAAAATGACAAAAAAAAGAACAAAAAGGCATAAAAGTAGTCCAAATAATGAACACTACATTGCAAAATTGCATTCAACATTAATTGTGCCTGTGTTTGCTGCTCCTTTGCTCCTGATTTACATAATTCCTTTAGTGAAAAAGCCACTAAAACAACAGACAGATGATACAAACCACAGACAGATGATGCAAATAAATTCTTAGCCGTTCTTGGTTATTTTCCTTAATTTTACTTAGGTCTCATTTTTTTAATGACCGCTTTTAGCCTCTATAATTGCATTGTCTTTTTCAATGATATTTTTTGAAGTCATAGTAGAAGGTCAGTGATAAAGAAGGAAAAAAAAATGTAATGACCCCCCTAGGTAGGGATTATTAGTAATGTTCGGCCACACACCTAATAATTATTGTAATGTGTTGCATTAAAATTTTTATGGCCTGCAATGCTCAGTTATAATCATACAGTGGTTATTTCATTCATTTGTAATCATTAGATCAGAATGGGCTGACTTGTGCTTAACAGGATGTAATGTTTCTAAGGATTGCTCCATAACTACAAGTCAAACTACAGTTTATAAGATAATGAGTTTTGGCAACAAGTATTCTTCAAGAATTCCAAGGTCAAAGCACAGTTTATTTACAACGGTGCAGATTGCTACATTAATGGACGTTTCCATTTTATCACACAAGACATTGACCAGCTCTACAAATTTTATTTCTACTCCCCTAGTCCTCACATGCTCAGTCCTAGTTAAATGAACAATTCTCAGAAAAATTTGTGTTCATCATACTCATTTACTGTTTTTAGTTACCTTTTGCTCCTGGTCACTATTTACTTTCATTATATGGAAAAGAGAATAATGAGCATATTGCTTAATATGACAAAAAATCATTCGGAATTGGAACATCATGAGGATGAGTAAATGATGACAAAAGTTTATTTTTATTTTATTTTTTGGCAGAACCAAAGTCCATCTCTGATTCCTAGAAGTGGTTGCAATTTTCACACACAAGGCCTCTATCCCAGCACTTCATTCCCAAAACAAACTTCTAACGAAGACTCCCCTCATAACTCCTCCTGGCGTCTGATAGCCATGCATGTCCTATTACTGCTAGCAATGTGGCCACTTGTTTTCCAAAATGCTCAAGCTGATATCCAGACAATGCTGTCACAGTGTCCATGCCGTATCATTGCACATTCCTCAATGACACTCCGTCCACCTTATCAGACACTCCGGCTGCCTTCTCGCAAACAATTTAGTTTCAAGACCAAGGAGGCAGGCAAAACAGGCCAGAACATCCCAAAATCCAGCTGGCTCTCAACGGGATCCGCATAAATGCGGAATTCTGCTTTTAACGGAGTCTGTTCTTATGAAAAACTTCCCCATCTGCCTTATGTGAGATTTAAAAGCACAGGAAGCCACAACAACAACAAAAATGTATATATCTTTTTATAATGTTCAAAAATGTGCAATACAACCATTTATTCTCTTGATCTACCTTTATGCCCATGGGGTTTCACAGGTTCTCAGTAAGATATCAAGCATTTATTCAAACCCCTTTGAAATCTCAGTAATATATCAAGTGGTGACATGAGGTAAGGTCATTTCCTATTCCATTACCACCTCATTCACACATCGTTGTACACCAGGACTGGTAGCACACAAATGGCCTCATGGGTAAAGTGTGCTCTGAAGTTCTGGCACAAACATCTTTGCATACATGCAGGAGAGAAGTATATGTGCATGTGCCATACAGATGGTTCTACTTTCAGGTAACAGCATTTTAAAAAATATTTTCAAATGTATGCTTTAGAATGTAATATAATTCAAATAATGCAACAAAATGACAACACGTCATCCAGACTAGTTGTTTTAATATTTAAGAAGGGGTATTTAATAGTATTTTATGCATTCTGAGTTATTTACACTGTTAAAGAGTTGGATTCTCGTGCCAAACACAGCCAAAGTGGATGCAGTTTGTTTCTCCAGGGCAGCAAAGGAGTTTCGCAAACGTGTTTGTTTGTTCCGGTCATTTGCAGTGATGAATGTTTCATAAACAAGGCCCAGTTTGACACTGGATTTGTACATCGTTTGATGCTGAAAGATGGAGTGGTCTCAGTGATAAAAGATCACGGTCATGGTTACAGGCGGTAAGTAAAACTGCATTAAAATTCTGTGTTTTGTTGGGAATCGGCACGTAAGTGCTCGACTATTTAGCTCCACCCACGCCATGCCTCCAGGAGCTCGTCTGTTTTTGAAAAGATTCATAAAGCTTTATCTTTCTTTTATAAATATGATAAAACTAAAGACTGTTTGGAGATATGAAGGATGCAATACTATACTAAAGATTAACATGAGATTGAGCAAAACTATGCATGTTATGTCCCCCTTAATAAAAGCGAAAAAGGCTGTTAAGCTACAAAATGACAACAGAGTACAATAAAATTATCATACAAATTATATAACTTGACCCTGTATTCTGGTTTGAATTGGATCTTTGCAACGAGTTGTTCCCGTTCACAAAACCAGTCTGAATAATACAACACATTTAATAAAAAAAAAATTTGGATTTTAAAATATAACCTTTAATGCTGAAGAGGAAATGTTTTTCTTAAAATGAAACTGTCACACAAAGCTTTAGAACACTCAGAATATAGTGCACATGTCATATGGACCACTTTTATGATGATTTTATGGTGCTTTGGCACAATTTTAAGAGCTTGAAAGAGTTTATCTAGCCATTTTATAATCACATGGAAAACAGCAATCAGCACAGTCTTCAAAATACCTTCTTGTATGTTCCACAGAACAAAATGAGTAATACGGGTTTAGGACATGAAGATAAGTAAATAACAGTTTTTATCTAAACCGACTGGCTTTAAAGCATGTGCTAAGTCACCAGCCCTGCAAAGCTGTTAGACAGGTGGCTTATTTATGCTTCCCTGGTCACCACGGAGTTAGTGCCAGCTCTCTAGTCTTGCTCAAACACACACATTTATATTGGAAAAGGACGGTGTGTGTGCGAGGGAAAGCAACAGAGGGACAGAGCAACAGTGTGAAGACACTCTGTTTGCTCTGGTTATATAAGCATAACCACATGCAAATGTCCACACACACAGTCTACATACAATCTGTTCTTAAGGAAGAAAAGTAGATCAAATACAAAGGGCCTGACATGGATCTAGCATACAAATGAAACCCAGCAGAACGTTTTATCTACAGTACAACCAGAGGCAAATATTTGAGTACAGCAGCGGGAGGTTTCTCAGAAATTGTGAGATCTGTTATTCTAGTCCATTTATGTCTGCGATGTCTCAAAATGAGGAGTCCAGAGTGCTTTCACCTTCGGCACTAGCCAAGGTCGGGCTTCAACCTGGCTCTTTTGACTTTATCAAGAGCGAGTCAACACAGATGGCCAGTCACAGACACACAAACGATCGCACACATACTCACATGTCGAGTCCTTTCAACACAGGAGATAATCCGAGGCACACGCATGCTCGGGCGAGGCCCGCTGGGGAATGTTATTTATCACTATTTGTCCGACCACACAGCAGCTTGATTCATTGCCTAGGGTCTAACGTCTCGTAAGACTTACAAATCTCCCCGCTCTTGGGCCAATTAAAACATTCCAGCTCCACAATCTTTTGTTTTCATTCAAGACCATCAACTTGTAATTTACCACTAATCTGTAAACAGACACAACCACAAGCATCTCAAACCGTAGGGTACAAAACTTTAAAAGCTTTTTCTCTGTCACTGGTGTCGACAAACTGAAAACAAAAACTGTTTAACGCCATTTGTCATATGTTTGTTTCTCATTAGCCATCAGAGAGTTTATTGGGCCGCACTTTGATAGGATGGAAGGAAGGATGAAACGGGCCACAGAAAGACCCATTATCCCAAGCCTAAGCGAGACTAAAATGGAACAGGTACTGGCTGGTTCCATGAACAAGAGGAATTTAGGTTATTTGTATGCCACTTACACGGAGTAGCCCACTGGGCAAAGAGCACTAAACCTTTTATCTTATCAAAGGTGGCACTAATTTTGGAATCCCTAGTGAGGCATGAGCTTGCAATAAAATACTGATAACCAGCTAGAGACTAAAGGAGCACGAGAGAACAGAATGTTACTGACCAACACTAAAATATTATATTGGTTACCTACAGCTCCTCTAAAATTAGCCTTAGTTTGGACACACTTTTCTAATTACCGTTAAAGTTACAGCACTAATTTATCTCAAAGTTTGTAGAAAAAGGTCAAAGCATTTTTTTATAAAATTAAATAACTTGTATATTATAAAGAAAAATTATATAATGTTTATTAAATAAAATAAAAGATTTAAGTATTGCTACCTGCAACCCAACATAGGACAAACAGTTTGAAGAATAAGAAAAAGAAAAGAACAGCAAAATAAAATAAAATAATTCATACACAGGTACAATTATATTTTTGATCAAACTGATAAAACCTCTGTGAAAGCACATGTTATGCTTAACGCATCGACACCCTGTGGCCATATTGCAAGAATAACTCCATGGTCTCTCCTGATAAATAGAGATCACATTAATTATTACGCTCTCTGTTTTCATGAGGGAAACCATTCCTTGGCAGCGATTCAGAAACAACATGTGGCAAGATAAAGACAAAAATGGAATAATGAGCTCTCTGTAATTTTTATCCAGAATCCTTCACAGTGACCAGGTCAGGTTAGTAGCAGTTCATAGAAAATGATTAAAAGGATTTCTCCATGGACTGGAAATGATTACAAACAGTCATGTCCAGATGGATGAGGTTCCATCTCGGCGTGTAGGTTTGTTTTGGAAAGCACATGTTTGTTTGTGCGTATTAGTGGCTTGTACAAGTCACATGTGCAAGTTAAAAAGATGTCAACACATCTCTCCTGATGAGATCCGGCCGTGTTTAGACAAAGGTGTATTCTCTGTGTCTGACGTCTCATCAGAGAGGTATTTAACTCTGCCCTGTGGCGAACTACTGGAGGTGTGATTAACAGGTCTCTACAAGCAACACAACTAAATTCCTCCAGAAACGTGGCATCGTTGTTTTCTGATTTTGGACAAGGTTCCCCACTCAACTTTACCGTAACCTCTTTAAGAGTAATTAGAGAGCTGACTGCAGATCAGCGGAAAGCATCAGCTCCAAATCACTGGGTTATCATACATCCTCAAGTTGGCCAGACACACTCAAATCTGTCTTTCAATAATGGAGAAATTAAAAGCAGTACAGTTGTATTTGTCATCTGGATATTTTTACCTACTCTTTTTATGACTACTATGAATTCAAACATACTGCTCTTTTCACATGCAGTAAAAAATGTCATCATTTTAATGATTAAAGGGTGTAGAAATGCTATGCATGTAAGTTTTCAGAAATGTTACTTACAATATATGGTAAAACTGTGATAAATCTAACAGAACATTTATTTTACAGTAAAATACTGTTACATTTAGATGGTAAATAATGAAATAGTTTTGTTGTCAGTGAAAAAAATTAAGCACTAAAAGCTGACAGCAATAATGTGAAAAATTATTACATTTAATAATTGTAAAATGTCTTGGTACATTTTTTAAATAATTTATTCATATTTATATAACCTTTAATAAACATTTAAATGTAATATTTAGCAAATCTCATAATAAATATCAACTTCATACTGTGTTTTTATTTTCAGTAATGTACTTCAGTCAGTTGGGTATATAGGCCTAAACATTTTCATTATTATATAATATTTAATTATTATTGAAATATACTTCATTTGTTTTACAGTGAGCTTTGGTTTAATAATAAGAGCAAGTATTAATTTACAGCAACATTCTGTGTAGCAAAATGATCATAACAGTTTCCCCACTGGACACCTGCCAAAATGATCTCCATGCCAGCAGAGAATGAGTGCAGCACCACTCAAAGAGCAATAAAACTGGCCAAAGCGGTTCACAGAACAAAGGAACCATATCACCAAAGCACCAGAAGTCAACCCACTCTCCCGAAAGCCTGTCTTATATGACTTCCTGTGCCCCACCTTGTCTTCTGCTCCCTCTCTTTCATATTAGCCATCTAAATGATGCTCCAGAGACCGAGGTGGGAGGAAGTGACTTGTGCAGACAGCACACAGATACTGAAGGCTGTAATTTACACTGTGAGACTGCTGGATGGGGGCCCCGGCTATGAAAACTGGCTATTGCTAATAATGCAGTGGATAATTAGGGCCTCAGATGGCCCTTGCACAGTAAATCAAGAACAGACAATACAAGTTGCCGTTTCATCTCACAGCACCAGCCCTTTATTCCAGAATGTGTTCTTTGTTGAACAACAGGCTTTTGCCTTGTTATTTAGTCCTGGCTTTTTACTCTTTTTTATCTCCGTCTGGAATCTTTATGACTCACAACCCTTGCTCGCAAATACTGTGATATTGGTAAAGCTTTTGATGCTATTCAATGGTAAATACTACTTTTAAATATACTTTTTTCACTGATCTTTTACACAGTACTTCAAAGTCCATGACATTCAAAATGTATTAACATAACAAAAACATAAAACATTTATAATATTGCTCCTCCATATTTAAGAAAATTAAACAATAGTTGTTAAACAATTGTGTTCATTTCATTAATACATATGTGTCATATTTCACCTCTAAATAAATCAAATAATAATAATTGCATTGTTATTAATAATAACACGTTGTTGTAGTTGTTGTTTCACTGTTTATTATTCATTCAGAGATATATAACTATTTCAATTTAAATGTATTCATTTAGCAGACCATTTTAATATGTGTAAAAATGAATCAACTGAATCTTTATTTTGATAGATTTTCCCCAAAATTCTCATTAACGCAATGCATATTTTTATTAAGCAAAAGAGAACACACACAGTTTTTCCCCGCTGCGGCACACACCTGAAGCGAGCACACGCAGAGAGAGAGAGAGAGAGAGAGAGAGAGAGAGAGAGAGAGAGAGAGGCGCGATTCACTCAGAATGATTCCTCTTTCACTTCTCTTTGAACGGAAACATTCACACAAAGTTATGTTTAAATACCCGTTTGGGCAAGTATTCAGGTAAACACAGTCGGTTATGTCTTAAGTGAACCGAAATAGCTGAGAGAGAAACCGGATGTGTGTATTTGGTCTTAAAGTGACAGCAGCTTGTAAATACCTGCAGTGAAGAGCACTATTGTGTTATTTTATAATTACTTATTACATTTCTGCACCTGAATATTAGTGTTGCTGACTTTATTATTATATTGTGTAACTTTATGTTGCATTCATCTATGCTTGTCATTTGTGTAATTGTTTTTGTTTATTACTGACTTTATTAGTTCAGCTAGTAGCTTTTGGAATTATTAATATTAATTTCCATTATGCAAGAAATATATTAATACTATGTATTTTAATTAAATATGCCCTACATACTTCTTTTATGAGATTCATACAATAAATCAACATCTGTTCTCATTGACTTAGACATTTTCTTATATGCATGATATGTTTGGACAGTTTCTTGACAATTTCTTTTGTGAAATTCACCCAATTAGGAGAAAAGGGGTAAAAGCTTTCCTTGAAAAGTCTAAGCTGTCTTCAGACTTTGTGTGCTGCAAGGGTATTTTGGGAAAAGATGTGTCTAAATAAGCTTTTATCTCAGATAAACATCACACTCCCACACCGAGCACTGAAGAGCTCCTTAGACACAGGACACAAGCGGGGTATTCTTCCCCTATCCCGTCTGTCATCTTCAAGCTTTTTGTTCACCTCTCCTGATCTGTCGGCCAGTGCCAAGTCTGTCCATCCAGACACCGAGGCAACTATTCACCCTGCGCTAGTCACGTTGAGGGACGCCAGCCTGCTCCAATCTGACGACTGCCACTGCCAAACCAACGTCTACCAGCTGACTTCTGCCATAGCAACAATGCTAAAAAGATCATATATTAACATGCAATTACAGCAAGGGCGGATCTTTGAAACTTATGATGTTATGGATGCAAAAAGAAGGCTTTATAACCCAAACTGCACTGCGAGTGGTTTACATAGGATGTTTTATAATGTTCAGCACAGTTCTCAATGTTTAATTTATGTATTTTCTGAAGATGATGGCAGCCTGCCCATCACAAATTAGCATCTTTTTCATTTCCCTCAAAATCCAAATATAGCGTAGAAATTAGCAAGTCTAAAATTCACATCAGCGCTGCAGTTTCACCACGTGCCACTAAGCTCCTGCTTTTAAACTCGCTAAAATTAAGCCCGGGAGTTTATGGTCTCCCATTTAAATTTTTAAGCTGCCTCGTGGCTAATTGGGTTTGAACCCAGAATGGCAGGATGTATATCAACAACAACAACCCTTTTGCCAGTTTTTAAATCAGTTTTCCAGATTTTTATATATACCACGGCGCAAAACAGGTGCTTGGTCCTCGCCAGAAAAGAGTAAATCAAATAGCAGGGGTTGGTGAAACACCGTTCAGGAATGATTCACGTCTATAATTAACTGTTTTTGCTTGGTTTGAGGTGATGAGGGCATATTTCTGTTCCGTGCTGCACACCTGGACATCTGGATGACCTCAGACAGCATCTGTCTTAGCATGTGTGTTAGCATGTATCTTCACTGTATGTCATCTGTTTTTGCTGTCTTTAGGCTAACCTGATGAATCATAACTTAAAGTCAGTTAATCTGTGCATAGTGATACTGAAGTTAACACTGAAACATTAGAAAATGTGTTCATTTAATATAAAATATAGCATATGTAAACTTAAATACAAATATATATATATTATATTATATTTTACAAATTGAAATGTTGTATTGTCCAATAAATAAATACATAATATATTTATTATAAATAATAAATACTAAAACTAAAACTGAAGCTTAAAGTTAACCTTAACTCAACTTAACTAAAACTGAACTAAAATCTGAAATAAAATAAAATTAGAATATTGAAATGAAGCTGAAGGAAAATGTAAAATGCTGTCTAGGCAACTAACTGAAAAAAGTTGAAGCATTACAATTATTAACTGACATTAATAATAAAAAACTAAAGCTAAAACAAACTTAACTAAAACTAAAATGAAAACTAAAATAATTTAACATTAAAATATAATAATAATAATAATAAAATACTACAAATCAAACAAAAATGACAGTGAAACCAGAAAATATAAAAACAAAAGCTAAAAGGTATTATTAATAAAAACTATAATAGCATAGAATTAATAATAAAACAACACTGATATATTGTATCTTATAGATTACTTCTAGGAAGTCCTTTAGATGTTTGCATTCACACTTAAAACTTATGTCTAAACACCTCATATCTTTCATATTTACCCTAGATCTGCAAGATATTGTTATTTGTAATATAGGGAACATTTGGACTAGCCTTCTCTGGTCTTTAGAAAATGCATCCAAACCACATTCTCCGTCTAGACACCTTGTATCCCATATCGAACACACACACACCTATTGATTGCTTCACATCCATCCTGGAGCTAGCAACTGAGAAATGACTGAACAGAAACCAACCATTTGTATGGAGGAAGAAGGACTTCCCCTATCTTTTTCAACCCAGCAAGAGATTTCCCAAAATAAAGAGGTGATCCTACCTTGCTGGGAGTGTTTGTGGCTAAGAATCGTCTTTGTTAAGTCCTCACGATGCGCTTCTTTCACTGCCTCCCTCTCTTCTCCTGGTTACTGTGCTCCTGAAGCATGGTGGTGTGGTCTGAAGCGGGGTGGCTGGCGAAGAGAAAGAAAGGGAGAGGGTGAGTGAGTGAGAAAGGGAGAGGGTGAGTGAGTGAGTGAGTGTGTGTGAGAGAGAGAGAGAGAAAGGGAACGCAAAGAATCAAAAGCTCCAGGGTAAAGACGGTGAAACTTGAAACCACCGGTGGCCCTCAGACAATTATTTCTCCCTCTCCTCTCTTTCTCCTCCTCTCATCAACCTCAGAGTAAATCCCTTCCTGGTGCATAAGAACAGCTATTTTTTCCCTCCAATCCGGATTCGATAAAGAAAAGGAATAGGAGAATTGGACATTCAGCTGGGCTGTACGTAAAAATATAACCGGTCAGCCAACTTCCTGTTTTAAACATACTTGGACACAGAAGTGCAGCACTTTTCATTTTTCCACACTCGGTTCCCTCTTTTAATAGCATGATTCTTCCAGAGAGAGAAAGCCATGGCAACATTTTTTAATAAAGGGAAAGGGCTGAGGTCAGGTGCTCTGTGGCCAGCCATGAGAGAGTGCCTGACTGAGCATTAGCGGAAGGCTAACAAGTAACCACCATACTAAAGACAACAATCTCCAGAGAGGCATGGAGGACTTGGATATGTGTGGTGATTACACTGTACACTTGTCATCATCATCTTCCCACTCCCTCTGCGTGCTTTTCATTGTTCCTGACGTGTCCCTGCACGTACAGAGACATAAACTGTGCACACAATTTTTTTATTTCATAAAGGCTCCCTGTGCACCAACACCCAATCAGATCTGTGAGAATGTGTAAAGCCAAATATCATAAATATATAGTTGTGCTCATACGTTTACATACGCCTTGCAATATGTGCATAAGAGAGATCATGAAAATTGCATGTAATTTTTCATTATATACTGTCCTGAATAAGCTATTTCACTTAACAGATGTTTACATACCCTTGAATCTTAATACTATCTGTCATTTCCTGGATGATTCACAACTGTTTTTATATTTTGTGATAGTTGTTCATGAGTTCCTTGTTAGTCCGGAGCAGTTCAACAATGCCTGCTGTTCTTCAGAAAAATCCTCCAGTTCCTGCGCATTCTTTTGTTTTCCAGCATCTTCTGCATATTTAAACCAACAATTTTGGTTTGTTATTTGAAACTTTTGTGAACAATAAACCTAAAGTTGCTTTAAGAAATCATCAACTAAATAGGACATTTTGCAGTCAGCGAATGGCCAAAGTAGAAATAGCAAGACTAATCTTCATGCATCAAATTACCTTTATTTTTTATCTTTTCTGAACAACTTTTTTTTACATTGTATGCCTAATATTACAAAGTATTAGATAAGATTATCTGTTTGTTTTTTTGAAAACCACAAAAATTATCCCTTAAAATCAGCACATGTGTCAGTGCACCTGTGAGCAATTAGTGAAGTGCTCTGAGCCTTTATATTTCCCTATAATCACACACACACCCACAAGCTAAACCACCGGAGATTCCCGACCCTCTCCACGCTTCTACTCGTGTTTAACGTTACGGTATTCGGCAAGGTTGGAGGTTAAGTGTTGTCAGACCTACTACTGTAGAGTAGCCGTGTTTGCGGGAACAAGCCAATAAGAGCGGCTCTAATCGCCAACATCCATGCCAAGCTACTGCAGGCCTGCTTAGTGCGCTAACACTTTTTCATATTTTATGAAGCTGTTTTAGAAAACGGTCGGAAATGGCTCAACTAAAACATTATTTTTTAAATTATTAAGCTCAGATGAGCTTTATTTGTAACATACACAATTATACAGAGTATAACCAGCAGTGAAATGTGTTCTCTGCATTTAACCCTTCGAAGTGCACACACCTGGAGCAGTGGGCGGGCAACACTGCAGCGCCTGGGGAGCAGTTGGGGGTTCGGTGCCTTGATCAAGGGTCTCACCTCAGTCGTGGACAATTCCTGCCGGAGCCGAGGTTCGAACCCACAACCTCGGGTTACAAGTCCAACGCTCTATCCATTAGAGCCACGACTGCCCCTATTCTAGCTATTTCTCTTTTGAAATACATTTACATTTATGCATTTAGCAGACACTTTTATCCAAAGCGACTTACAATTGCATTCAGGCTATACATTTTCATTAGTATGTGTGTTCCCTGGGAATCGAACCCACAACCTTTTGCGCTGCTGACGCAATGCTCTACCACGTTTTTTTTCTGGGGTGCTTTCTGTGTAAAAAGGATATTGCTACTATGGTTGGCTATCACTGGGAATAAATAAAGCTTCACCTACACACCACATCGGTGTATGGTATTACTCTGCTTTGTAACTAAATCAGTGTATTCTGCTCAAGAGAGAATGGTGGGAAAATACCATGACAACTTCTTTGTTCAAGTAAAACAATTCTATTGTTACCGGATCTTCATGGTTCTGCGGAGGTTGCATGTTCTCTCTCTTTCTCATCTGGTCTTACCCGATTTAACAGAAAGAACATTTGAAAATGGGAAAAAGGGAAAGAAAGATTATGGTGTCCTACGCTGTGACGGTTTTATGGCCAATAAAGTTCCGACTGTGTCCAGATGCGGTCACTTAAAACACAAGTGATCCAGAGAGGTTAGCAAACTGACCTTTTGGATTGTCCAGTGATCATTAACCAGGCAGTGCAGGGAACATGCTGTACATGGCCACAATCAACATTGCAAAGTTTGAAAGGTTATCGGTCAAACTGGCTCATAGTCTTGACCTGACAGACACACAAAACTTTTAAACACAAAAAATGTCAACGTGCAATTAATTTTAGCACCACCGTATCTATTTTTTAGGCCTAAACAATAAATCAAACAATAAAATGTGTATTATGGTAGGTATTTTTTCCCTGCAATAATTTATTAATAATCACACGTTTTGGGGTTGACAAAATTAATATTTTTCTTATCCTCACCAATAAATATAAATAACTTATTTTACAATAAAAACCTTTTGTAACATTAAAAAATGTCTTTACACTCCCTTTGGATCAATTTAATTAATCCTTGAAAAAAAACCTTACCCTAAACTTTTGACTGGTAGTATAAAATACAAAAATATCAACTGTTTCAATTAAAGTGATTTCATTATTTAATTACCATCAAAATAAAAGTTTTAAAATATAAAAACCTTTTGAACGGTTTAAAAAAAACAGCAAGCTCAAAATAAAAAAAGGAAGCTGTATCCATCAAATAATAATATTCAAAATTAAATCATTGATCCAGATTGGAGAGATTTTGTTGTAAAACCATGTAGGTGGTGCTAGTATGTTGGAAATGTGTCCATATTAGGAAGCCATCCATTGAATTTAATGGCTCTGAAGACATGGAAGCCGGCTCTTTTCCCATGCCCTATAAGCTGAGCTGTGGTAAATTTGGACAGATGAGCAGAGACCATTCAGTGCCTGAGAGAGATGAGTTTGTAAGGGAGATGGACATTGGCTCTAGGACATTTGCTAACTGCATGCTAATAAATCTGACTATCAACGACTGTCACTGGACTGTATGCCATGACTACTGCTGGCAGCAGAGGTCAGGGTAATGTCAAGGGCAAGAAGTCTTGTAGGGGACAGAAAATACTGATATCACCAAAATACTAAAACAGGCAGTAAACAGCAGAAGTATGCTTGGCCAAAGGAGACTGCATGTCCAGCAGTCACTACAGATATCTTACTGCTTAGTTCTCTGTTTTTTACAACGACATTGCATAAACAACCTTGGAGCCATATTAGCCATGAAAGTCATATATGCCATGGAAGAAGTAAACAACTCTGCAAATGAGAACAGATACAACTGGAGGCCAAAGCAAAGAACGATTAAGCAAATTAGCTCTTGAAATAGCTCTTCAGTTCACTGCTGTCTCAGATATTTTAATAGTCTGGTTACATCTAGATGGGTGCACACTGCAATTAATTTCTGTCATTTACAATTTTTGCTTCTCAGGTTGTACTATATTTGATTGAACTTTCATAAAATGTCCCTAGACTGGCAATTACACCCTATACCAAATATTTTCATACCAAGAACCCCCAAATATTACAACCTCCTACACTCTCAGGAAAAAAGTACAAAATCTGTCATTGGGGTGATAGCCTTTCTAAAAAAAACTAAATGACACCATTTAGGTACTATTATGTACTACCCGAATTTCGGAAATGTTGGGACGTTTTTTTAAATGTGAATAAAATGAAAACTAAAAGACTTTCAAATCAAATGAGCCACTATTTTATTCACAATAGAACATAGATAACATAACTAAAGTTTAAACTGAGACTACATTTCTACATTTTATACACAAAATTAGCTCATTTCAAATTTGATGCCTGCTACGGTTCTCAAAATAGTTGGGACGGAGGCATGTTTACCATTGTGTAGCATCTCCTCTTCTTTTCAACACAGTTTGAAGATGTCTGGGCATCTTCTGGGCAGTTTTGGTGTTGGAATTTGGTCCCATTCTTGCCTGAAATAGGTTTCCAGCTGCTGAAGAGTTTGTGGTCGTCTTTGATGTATTTTTTATTTAATTATGCACCAAATGTTCTCTATAGGTGAAAGATCTGGACTGAAGGCAGGCCAATTCAGCACCCGGACTCTTCTACTACAAAGCCATGCTATTGTAATAGCTGCAGTAAGTGGTTTTGCATTGTCCTGCTGAAATACACAAGGCCTTCCCTGAAATACATATCATCTGGAGGGGAGCATATGTTGCTCTTTTGAAATGGGCTCATTTAGTGGATGAGTGTTAAATACTCTATGTTCTATTGTGAATAAAATATTGGCTCATGTGATTTGAAAGTCTTTTAGTTTTTATTTTAATCAAATTTTAAAAGAGTCCCAACATTTTCGGAATTTGGGCTGTACATTTAAGTTACTAATATGCCCCCTTTGTGGATAAATAATGTACAGAGCTGTACCACAACAGATGACAGTTTCAGCATCATACCTACCTAAAATATGCTGTAACAGTAGTTATTTATTTGCATATATATTTTCTGGTACTGTCAAATCGATAAACAAGTACATCGATAAACAAGTACATTCTTGCCTAAACAAACTACATTCTGTGACACAAAAATATTAGCTATTAAGTATTTTCTTATAAATATATAGTCTATTTAGTGTCCGCCATGACACTCACTGTGAGAAATAAATACTAAGAAATAAAATTCTTAAATATTTACATATATTTGTATATATTTATAAATATACACAGTACACACAGAGATATTATGTAAACACAAACTTTTATTTTTGATGTGATTTATAGTGATTAATCAATTTGACAGCACTAGTTTTCATGAGAATACATTTATACTCTGTGTGAAAAATATAAGGTGTAATATTATAACAAAATTTAAATAAAATGTGTTTTATATTATCATTGCAAAATGTTATAATAGCTTTTTATAGTTTTTTTTCAATAATAATTAATAAAATAGCCAACCAACCAACCAATCCACCAATCAGTCAATCAATCAATCAATCATGTTAAATTTAAACTTATGTCCACATTTGAAATTCAAAAGTCTCAAAAAGAGCATCCCTTTGGGGAATCTGGACCGCAATTTGAGCCCCTTCCCCTGAACAATTGGGCTTTAAATCATACAGTTTGCGCTCGGATTGAGCCCATGACCCATTCTATTCCCATGTAGAGAATACCCTAATGGGAGGCTGTATAGCTGTGGTTGAGCCCAATGGGATGAAGCTCCAGTGGTTACAGCGCTATACATAGCATTAACTCGCTGTTCCCCTCTCTCTCTCTTTTTCTCTCATTCTTTCCGCTCTGGGCTGTGAAACAGCGAGGATGACTCTTGTTTAGCATCCTTTCCCACACTGTGTGCTGGCTTCCCTCCCTGAGGAGTGCACATGTCCTCATTCCCAAGAGAACTCCATTTCCCAGAATCCTTCCAACAATTATCATTCCTCTGTTCATGTAACACATAGACATGAATGTCCATGACTTAATGCACTTTTCCTTTTCTTCAGTTAAGAGATGAACCTCTAAACCTCTCCAGGGTGCAGAAGACTTATTTTAAATGGCAATCGACAGTAAGGGGCAGATTTTCTTGGACCAATTAAAGCAATCAAAGTAGGCCAGCAGTAATACATGAAAGACACTTGTCCTCTTTTCCGTTCAAGTCCATCTAATGTTTTAAATCCTCATTGGTCTGCCACTGACTGCTTCTGAAACTTGGAGTTTGATTGAAAAAAACGGCTTAAGACTAATAATAGAGGACAATCTGAAAAGAGGGTGGTTACACTTCATTGCAGCCATTGCATTTTTAATCAAACATTACAACGTCAGAATTTTCAGAGACTCTGCTCAGAATAGAATTCTAGCTGGATACCACATATTGCAGTATATACTGCATTCTGATGCTATGTTTAAAGGTAGCATGAGGCAATATGTTCTAGGAAACAATTTTTTTCCTTTAATATGATAATCCATTCAGTGTGTTGCATCGCATGCAGTTAATCATTTTCTATTTTTATTCAATTTGTGCAAAAATATTTTACATTTGGATAGTTACTCATTCAGCATTCTGTACACTGCACAGTACACATTTTGTCAAATTTACATGCATACAGAAAATGTACATATATATTTCAGACATATTTTCAGATTACATAATATACAAACATTCATTTTGCCATTAATTGTAATAATCAAGTGAAATATTTGTTTGTACAAGGAGTCTGACAACAGTCAGGGCTCCACACAGCGATCCAATTAGGCTTCCAATTAGGCTCATCAACCATAACTCCTTCAAAAACAGCCAGAAACCTTGGAGTTGTGATTGATGATGAGCTGAATTTCACAGACCACATTACTAAAACTGCCCGGTCCTGCAGATTTGCATTATACAATATTAGGAAGATCAGGCCCTTTCTTTCGGAACATGCAACACAACTCCTTGTTCAGGCTCTTGTTCTGTCCACATGCTTTCTTGGCAGTTCTTCCAGCCAATTCCTTCAAACCTCTACAATTAATCAAAAATGCTGCTGCAAGATTAATCTTTAATGAGCCGAAAAGAACGCACGTCACACCTCTGTTCATCAATTTGCACTGGCTACCAATAGCTGCTTGCATTAAATTCAAAGCATTAATGTTTGCCTACAGAACCACCTCTGGCTCTGCACCCCTTTACCTAAATTCATTACTTCAGAATTATATGCCCTCTAGAAGCTTGCGTTCTGCAAGTGAACGATGCATTACTGTACCATCCCAAAGAGGCACAAAATCACTTCCACAGACTTTTTCATTAACTGTTCCCATCTGGTGGAATGACCTGCCTAACTCAATCCGAGCAGCTGAATCCTTACCCATCTTCAAGAAACGGCTAAAAACACATCTCTTCCATCTTTATTTGACCCTCTAACTCTAGCACTCTCTATTCTAATTTTATTTTATCTAATCTGTCTTCTTTTTAAAAAAAACACACAAACATTTGACCCTCTATCAATAGCATATTTATACTCTAACTGCTAGCTTTTCTTGTAAAACTAACACTAAGTTTAATTGTTCTATATTTTACATACTTGTTTTCGAAAAAAAGAAAGTAAACCTTCCTACGTGTACTGTGTTAGGCTAACCCGGATTTGTAATAGTACTTGTATGTTGTTGCTTTTTTGTTGGTTTTGATTGCTTCTATAATGTCCTCATTTGTAAGTCGCTTTGGATAAAAGCGTCTGCTAAATGACTAGATAAAAAAAAAAAAAAAATTATAATCTCTTCATCATCCAGTCTGTCTGAAATTACATGAAGAAACAGAACAAACTGAGACAGAATAAATACAGAAGAACTGTGGAAACGTCTCCAAGATGCTTCAAGAAACCTACCTGCAAAGCCACAGTACTGTTAAAAGTTTTAGGCACTTGTAAAAATGCTGTAAAATGAGGATGCTGTCAAAAATAATGTAATAAATAGATTTTCTTTATCAATTCACTTCTATTAATTAAATTAAATCAACCATACTTTGAGCTTAAAGCAGCTTTTGCCCTATAGGTGCACTTGCGCATAGTTGCGCAATCATACAGGCTTGGAAGAACATGAGGGTGAGGGAATTAATTTTCATTTTTGAGTGAACTATCCCTTGAACACAGTCCAGGTCTCCAGCCTTAGATACTAACAGAGATAAACTGGCTAAAGCCCTCTAGGAAAGATAACAAGAGACCAAATCTACTCATCATTCAGGCAGCCACAGTTATATAACAATCCCACAGTGAGGATGAACAGCCATGAAGGACGGTGTCAGACAGTAAAGGTGGGAGATCGGGAGCAAGGGCGCAATTTCACAACCTTAAACACAGAAATCCGATACATCCCGCTCTACGTTTGTAGCTTTAACTCAGCAGGCCTTTCAGCAAGAGCAAAATCAAGTCTCTGCTAAAGCCTCAAGATGGAAAACATTCAAGCAGCATCAGTTTTCATATGGAATAAAGTTTACCAGGGTGTAAAAAATAAAGCTGAAACCCTTTCTTGATTTCCTTCACAGTTTCATCAGTAAAGACAAGCAACTCTTTCATGCAGTGGATGAAAAGATAATCTAATTAGCCAGCATGTTGTTAGGCATCTTTGATGATTAGACCTCATGCTGGCCCTTATCAAAGAGGGTTTCTAAATTCATTAGCGAGGACCATAACAAATACACAACCTGTCTATTGACCATACTTGCCCTTGTCCTTGCCATCAGCAGCATCTTAACATTACGAAATAAATGTATCCACTGCCTGTCGCTTTTAATTAAACAGACTCTTTATTGCTGCAAGTCACTGGCTCAATCGTCTTTATATTGAAATTAAATTAAACAAATACAAGATATGCTATTCTGTGCACAACTCAAAATAGTATTCGAAGTATTGCAAAGTCACTACATGCCAGTCATGTCAAGGAAGCACGGCAGAGATTAGAGCAGATTGTGTCAGACATCTGCTGTGATGAAAACACTTGGCACGTGGCAAGGAGGCCGCCACAGAGGAAAGAGAGCTTAACAAAGGAGGCAATCACAGCGAGGGGCTTTGTGTGGAAGTGGAGGAAGGGTAGGCGCTCCTATTCTAGTCAATTATGTTTTAGCGGCTGCTATTGGTGCTGCCATCTAATGACGGCCCATCCCAACTCTCTTCACCCCACCTTCTTATCAGCTGAACACAAAAGGGGAGATTACAGAGAGGACAAAGAAAGGATGCTTCATTCCCATTTATGTGTAATTGTTAATTATTTCAGTACAACAAGCTATAATTGTAAAATTGTTATTTTCATGCTATTGCTAATAGCTTTGGATACCCAGAATTTGGCGCACTTGCGTCATCACATGCGTGTCATTCATAGTTTTTTCAAAAACCCTACCCCCTCTTTTTCCAGTGATTTCCTTTCCCCTAAATACTGTTTCTTTCAACAAAGTCAGAGGAAAACATAACAACATAAAACAAAAACAGAACAAAATAAATGCATTAAAAGGCATACATTTTTCCAGTATTTGTGCCAGTGTTAGTGATTCTACAAGCTGATCTCATGAATAAAACTAAAACTAAACTAACATAAAATAAATGCATTAAAATCTCTATTCGGATGGTAATTGTTTCTCATGGGGACGTAAGTAATTTTCACCATTTACAGGGGGTAGACGGTGATTTAGTTGCCATACGAATCCAAAATGTTGGTGTTTATCTCTCACCACCTTCGTAAAAATCACCAGCTGAATTACCTACTGTTTTTTTTTACTAACACCAAGCTCGTGTGGTAATTTACGAGTTTACGTGAAGAAATCGGTTAAAAATAAACCCTTTTTCAACACTCCCGATTTTAAAATTTTAAATTTTAAAATGTGTATTATAAACAGATATATATCGCATATAATTATATACAACTATAGAGCATCTATTTTTCGATTTTTAAACAGGAGATTTAAATAATCAAATAATAATTAGAATTACATATTATTAATGTGTTTGACAGCATCCTGTATTTCACAGACTCTTCCTGTTCGCTCAACATTATGAAAGCTCATCTAGCTGCCAGTCAGCATCGTTTATTGTAGGGAGCGGATTAACCGGCTCAAGATCAACTAGAAGGGCACCATAAACCCACATCCCATCATTCTCTGCTGACACAAGCCTACCAGTCATATTTCACAGTAAATCGCACCACCAAGAGAATATTATGCTGACTGTTTGCCAGCAGTTCTGATTTGTATATGAGCAGCTTTGGGACTTGCCAATCATCTGCAAAGCATGCAAATGAGACACATGGCTAAACCAATGTTACAGCTTAAATAAAAAAATAAAACACACAAAACAAAATGAAACAAGTAAAAAATACAAATTATGCTTTAAAGACTTTTATAAAAACAAAACAAGAAGAAAAAAAAAATTAACTTGAAACACCTCTCAAATATTTAAATAGGCACTTTTATGAATTACAAACAAAATATACATTGCGCAAACATTTTTTGTGAGTGACAAATGAGAACAAAACTTTTATCAGTAACAGGAAGGTTCTTACCTTGTGTACATAAAGTCTGTGAATAACAGGAATCGTTATTCAGTAAGATAAGTCAGAATATCTGGTAGCTGGATGCCTGTGACTAAACTTGTGAAAGTTTTATATAATCACTGCAGGTCACAGCTTTAGATAAGTGTCAGCTTTCAGCATTAGTCATGGCGCTGAGTCTTCAGTCAGTTCATGTCCTACAAGACCATAGATCATATAAATATAAGTAATCTGTAAGGTTTACGTCCTGTTCGTTCCATCTTCCGTGTGATACACCCGTCTAACGCCTTATATGTGAATAATCAAGCGAGTTCTGGAAAACAAGAATATTTGCTTTCAACTCTTTTGTGTCTTGCGTCTTGAAGCACAAGTTAACAGAAGACCACACCTTTACATGCCTCAACTGTTTGAAAAATAATGGTGCTATTATGTCATTGACAACCTTCTTCCCTGCTATAAAAACAATAGAAGCCCAATAGAAACCATCACAGAAATTCTAATGGTTTCCATTAAAATACCATTATAAACGATTAGCTTTTTCCAGTAAAACCATTACAAAATTCATTTTTGTAGTGTGTTTTGGGCATTTTTCCAATAGGATTTGGCATCCCACCAATAGAATCCATCACATACCAGTATACACCATTATAGTTTCCATTAAAACCAATACAATTCCCATTAGAACCATTAAATCCATTACATTTTCTATTGTGTTTCGGGCAGGGTTCTATTGGTTTTTCAGCAGGGTAATGCTGTTTCACACTCCAGACTTCAAATTAAAAGCCCTGTTGAGATCTCATTTAATAACACCTTCCTATTTTCAATTATACTATCTATGTGAATTACTGTGAATGAAGAAATCACATTGAAAAATGGCAGACAAGGCAGTGTTGATTATAAACAACTGTATGTTTCGATCGATACCAATAAGTGTCCATAAAATAGTTCATTACAATTTAAAATTAATTATTTAACCCAATTATTATGAAATTAATTATTGTCTATACTTACTGTCTTTAGCTTAGCAACATGCTACATGCATAAAAAAACTCACTGGGTATTGGTTGCTGCATTCTCAAATTTCTCAATAAGCTGAATCCTAAAATTAATAATAATCAGAGCTCTGATGACTCACAAAATGTGAATCTCGTCTATTCAGTAAAAATGTCTTTAATGTGTCTGGATGAATGGAGAAAAACAACACAGGCTTGAGAGAGAGAAAGAGAGAGAGAGGGTGAGAGAAAAGGAAATCATCTTGACTTAACACAGTCTAAATATGAGAGTCAATGAAAAATATGGAACAAATGACAGCCAGCCTGCAAAAACCAGCTGGTCAGGTTTTATAACAATCAGTAGACTGTAGCAAAAGTCCACTCAAAGAACTATGAAGGGTGCTAGAAAGGCTAAGGCCACCATTTGAGGTCTTTTCTTGTCATTCTACTATTATTCTCATTGGCGTTATTTGTTTTTTTGTAGATCATCGGGATTAGGATTAAATGAAATTAAAAGGATTCTGGCGCTTCATGCTTTGTAGTAAATGAAAGCTAGAATGTCTGACAAAAGTCAATCAGTTGTCTGTATAGTCATTGTCAACTTGAGTGCCTCATGTTTGGTCATGTGATCAAATGCTGCAGTTTCTACCTGCTTCTGTTCTGCAGCCAGTATTTAGTTTAACATTACTGTTTACTTCTGTAAGTAATGATATTCCTCATACATTCTGAACAGGACTGAATGTAGAGCCATAATCCTAAATATTTCTGCAATGACGTAAAAAAAAGTATGAATTTATTTGTAAGTACATCTTAATTAAGACCCAATCTGCTTTCAAAAAAGGTACCTGCCCACAAATGCAACACATTCATAGCTGTTCAATCTAAGTTTTGGCCTCCTTAAGCTTTCTGTCAAGGTTTTGGCAGAAACAATTAAGAGGAAATGTTCCAAGGAAGGATTAAACAATGAGATTACATTCACTCTAAAGGCAGCAGGAAATAATTCGGTGCCCCAAACACAGGTCACTCAAACATGACCTGATTAATGAAATGAAAGATCATTTTAAGTGCGTCTTTGTTAGCTCAGAACTCACTACAGTTGATTAAACATTTCATATAATTTGGTTTTAAATTGGTCCGCTAGGGGTCAGCCCACACATTACTAGTTCTAGGCAGACCAGGCCTGGACTGGCAGTTTTGGGATATTCTTGATCTCACACTCTTTTTGAAATCACCCAGCAGACAGACTCGGCAACAGAAGGTGTTGGAGGGATGAGGCAAGCTTCCTACAACATATGGCAAGCACTCATGGAGCCTGAAGTGGACCAGACCATCAATTTACAAATCAGTAAGTGGAGAGAATTACATGATGCTGTACATCTGAGAAGCATGAAAACACAAAAGAGATCAGCACACTCCTCCTACCATTCAACACTAATTACAAATGTGGGCCCTTTGGGCTAACCGGAAGACCTTAACACCGAAATCAGGCTCTTATTACACATTTAAGAAATTAACAAAGATTGTGATTATGTACAATTAAAATATTAATGCCATGCTTTCCTTTTATTTTCATTCTTGATTTGACATTACAGTTGCATGTGCAGCATGGAATAAATGTAACAATAAACCACTGGTGACTTTTGGCATCATATAGACAGGTTCAAAAGTTTGAACTAATAACAAATGTTTAAGTCTACTCACCTATGTATTCATTTGATCAAAAGTTTCAGCTACCATTACTCCAGAAATAATTCTAATATGCTGATTTAGTGTGCAAGAAACAATGCTAAAAAATGGTTTTGCTGCTTATACATATACATATACATAATGCATATACAGCTTTATAGTTTTTTTTTTTACAAGAATATGCTGTTGTCCTTAAAAGGGGCTGTTGTTTGATATTTCAACACATTTCTATCGGAGGAGAAAAGACTTCAGAGGTTGTTGAGATTCTTCAAAGGTGACCTGATTTTCTAGTTACTGACCTTCCAAAAGTACTATGCTGTACTTGCAAATGTCAGCCTGTCCAATTAAGTCTGCATTAATGTTTTTTGGGTCACTGCACTTCAGCAGGGAAAGGATATGATGTTCCAGAAGCATGTGAACAGCGTTTCCGCAGGCCACCAATGCAGAGACTCAGCAATCATGAGCTGACAGAGTGAGATGAGACATCTCGGTAAAGTAGAGTTGAATACTTCCATCATAACTAAAGAGACTTCCAGCTAATTATGTAAACACACTCTCACAAGTATTCAAGCACATTATAAGAAGGTGTGTCACACAATTACCAGTGCGTTTTTGGTAAATGCTATGGTGCGTCATCACCTAGGAGGAAATCGAGACTAAAAAGCTTTTTAATTAGTCTTAAGAGAGCGTCTTGGAGTCTGGTTAAGTCCTACAATGCTCAACCAATCTACAGAGGAAGGAGGATTTGTAATGCCATTCAAATCCTAATGGGTCTATATCCTCTGTGACTGATAATACTGTCTGCAGAGCTTGGACTCCCATCCAATAGATTGCTTGCTGAGTCCTAGAAAAGAACCTGGGATCCTTTAGAGATTAGCATTACATTAGCATTGATATATACTGTAAAATCAGGCCTAATTACCTGAGCTCTTATATATGACTCATTCCTTGTTAAAGCTGTACATTTCATGCTTGTGGGTTTAAGTTCATCATGTAAAAGCTGAACTGTAGAGGTTTAACTAAACATTATGGGATGTTATGTCAAATATATTCATGCTACTACGTAGCAACAGAAGCTACAGGAATAGATGTGGCTGTCACTTAAATTGTAGTCAAAATCATATTATTCATGCATCTATGCTACGTGGGTGCTGAAAAATAACACAATGAACTTCATAGTTTCATTGCAGAGCCTTAGAAAAGCATTTGTGATGTCAAAAGTGAAAAGACAAAAGTGTCATCTGTTCTATTGCACATCTGTTTTCATTACAATTAATGCTTGTCGCAAAGCTCACTCATTCACAATTCACCACAGAATAAGAGTGCCATACAACTAAGCAGCAAGCTTTATTAAAAATATACAAACATTTCAATAAAAGAACTGTATTATAATATTATTATATAATATTACAAAAAATTATTCATTTGGATTTCTTACATTTCTTTTGAAGCTTCTACTCAAAAAATCCTGAAAAAAATGTATAACAGTTTCCGCAAAAATATTAATCAGCACAACGGTTTATAACACTGATAAGAAATGTTTTTGGAGCACAAAATCAACATATTAGAGTGATTTCTGAAGGGTCATGTGACACTGAAGACTGGAATAATGATGCTGAAAATTATAATAAATGTTTGTAGAAAACATTGTGATAATATTTTACAATTGAACCGTTTTTACTTTGTTTTTTATCAAATAAATGCGGCCTTCGTGAGCATGAGAGACTTTACATTACATTGCTCTTTATACTCTAATATTTTTTATAAATTAAAACCCTATATTGCCATATCATATGATTGTTACATCTTCACTATATGTAATAAAGATAAGATCTAATAGGTTCTTCTTTTTTCAAACCTATTACAGTATTAATATATGCAATTTTGTGATTTTTTTTTTAAATATGTCTGTTAGCTTTTATTTATTTATTTTGTTTTAGTAATGAAACCTATTTCATTTCAGTAGGTAAAAAAAATACTTTAAATAATTTCAGCTTTATTTCAATTAACAAAAATGGTTATAGCATCAGTTAGAGTCCATCAGTTTAATATTTGTATCAGTTTTATAATCAGTGTGCATTATGGGTTTAAAACAGCACACAACTATAGAAAGCATGTAGGGAATGAAGTCGTTCACAAACTACTGCAAAAGGTCTGACACCCCATACTGCGGAAGATATGGAAGTGCGGGAGATATGTTAGATCTGTTTTCAGCTCTGTAAAGACCTGAATGGCATGATAAGCTCTACCGGGTTCTTGGTTGAAGACTGACACGCATATTTATCTGCTTTTCCAGAATCATTCAGTTGAATGGTTTAATTCCAGCTGAATAGTTCAATCATTCCGGTTGAACAGCTTGTCACAGCAGGTGAACATCAGGCCACTTGGGTTATCATTGCCATACTACCATACTCCTGTGGACCTCAGGGTGTCATTGGAGCCATTCGACCAGATTCACATGCGCACCGCAACTGACTGATTGGTCAAGGTAGGTCAGCTGATTCGCCAAACCATCCAGCTTAGGTGAAACAACCACCGCATGATCCAAATAGGGATTAACACCTTGGACGGTGCCAGTCATTTCCTATTGGTGTGGAGTAGACAGTGACAGGAGTTAAAAGGGTTAAGATCCAGTTGAGCGCGATCTGTTGCGGGTTTGGCACATCTTTTAGCAGGCCACCTGGTCTCCTGTGCTAAACAGGCCAGAGACAGAGGCAATCTGTCTCATCTATGAGCTGCCATGCTCAGATGTCCACCGTGTTTATCAAATATGCATAAGTATCTATTTCTATGCAAGAATATGGGTTGGTGTCAGAATCCAGAGTAAACAGGTTCTGGGTGCAGTGAAAGAATCATTGAGCCCTGGGGAAAAATGCACCTGATTCCAAACAATCTCCATCTGTCATGTCTCACGCTTTCACCTCATCTTTCCTTTCTTCTCCTCCTTATTCAAATGAGGCCCTCTATTCCAGTCTCAGAAAATGGCCATGGCTGTCCCAAAAACACTCATTTGGACCCTTAATTAAAAATTCATTTAACTGCATAACATATGCAATGCAACATATGCAATTCACTTTTGTATTTTTTTTACCTATTTTGAAGTGTGTTTATATTTAGTTTTTTAAATAAATGCCAGGTGAATCAGAGTTATTTTAGTAATATTTAAATATTACTTTAGTATAGCTTTGTATTTTCAGGTTTCATTTTAATATTAGTTTAGGTTTGTGCTTTTGTCTTTTTTTGTTATTATTTAATTATTAACTTTAATTTTTTTATTTCAGTTTGGGTTTTTAGTAAAATTAGTAATCAACTTAAGTTCAAGTTCAACTTAATCTTATTTTATTTCAGTAAGTTTCTTCATAATAATTGCCAGCTAAATCTATGTTGTTTTAGTACTCTTGTATTTTTGATACGGCTTTTAACATTTTCAGTTTTCCTTTTAATATTAGTCTAAATTTGCACAAAGGTTTAGTACTTTTGTCATTTTTATTATGATTTATTTTTAATTTAGTTTTATTTCAGTTTAACTTTTAGTAAATTTGGCATTTCAACAATCTTTTTTTTCAGTATGTTTCTTCATAATAAATGACAGTTGGATCTGTGTTATTTTAATATTATTCATATACAATGATAACATTTATTAATATTTGTTTCAAATAATTAATATAATTATTATATTTCATTTTTGTATATAGTTTTTTTTTTTTTTTTTTTTTTTTTTACTTCAAGTTCAACTTATTTTATTTATTTAGTTCCTGAGGCAAACTGTCTCATTTTTATTTAGATTTTTTTTAAGTTAAACTATTTGAAACATTTATACTTCTAATTTATTCCAGCTTTATTTGTAGTAGTTTTGCTAAGTTAGACTGATATTCAGTCATCTAATCCAAAGATATTCATTCACATCTTTAACTGTGGCTTAAGTGTTCATATACCGTGTGGGCCTACTGTAGCGTATTTGGGCGAGGAACCCCCCTAATAAAAGGTGATGAGTGAGCAGATTAACTCTTTAATGCCAGGCTCTCTCCAGCACAGCACCTCTCCTCCTACACTGTCTGGCTCACAGTAATCCACTCTGAAGGACAATGATGGAGGCTATCTTTCTAAGTGCTGTGCTCTTTTCCATGCCTAATTACATTCGCTAAAGCATGTGCTGAAAGATAACACCAGCCCCGTAAACACTGAAGCAACATGAACGCAGTAATAGTGCAAGATGATTTCAAACAATACATAAGATCTATCTGCTGGTGTGTATGTTAGTTAAGTGCTGAGACATTGATTTGACACAGTGTTAACAAAGTAAATGGCAGAACAACTGAGCCAACAGCTAAAGACATTCTCTGCTGAAAGATCCATGTAACATACAATTTATTCACTGAGCCTAGATAATGTTATGATATGAATCTGTACATTCTTCAATTTTGTTCATTTAGGCCAAAGTCTTTGATTCAACAAAGAGTTTTATGACAAATTAAATGTTATTAAATCTTCAAATCGTTATCTTTGAAACAACAGTCCCTTTAGGATGCCTCAAAATGTGCAGTACTGGGTTCTCGAGCAGCCTGTTCTAGAAGTACCGCATTCCATCACTATTCAGTATTCTCTCTGGGTGCTCACAGTATCAGCACTGCATCAGAGAGCGAAGCTGATGCACACAAGAGACTGGGAAGACAGAGATGCACATGTACGCACACATTTCCCTCCTCTTTGACAGAGCAGGCATCACATAAACCAGCATTACTAGTCATCAACATAGATCCTACATGCTCCAACCAATGAGAAGCAGAGACAAAAATGCATTTCCTTTGCACAAACCAATCACAAGGCAGATAAACACAACAGAGAGAGTGGCAACATAAACAGATACACTGGGACAGAGAGCTAGTGTGCTTCTAGAACAGATGCGTCATTTTTAGGGGCAAAGCACCGCATTCATCCCTTTTCTGCAAAAACGTACTTAAACACTCACCCTCATTAAAGCATGTCACAAATCCATTTAATCGAAGGAAACTAAGATTATTTCGATTCAGATTGTTTTAGGCACCAAACACTGGTTTATATTAGATTAGTGCTTCATATGAAAATCCTTTCTTTAGAAACGAGCAACATTTATCCGAATCAAGACCGCACACCCCCCGCCGGGAGAAATCCATTACACAACCAGGCGCTAAACAGGATGTCTGTTGAAGTCAATTGAGTTTATCCTCTCAGTCTAAGTGCGGTTCATCCAAAAAGCTCTGGCTTGGCAAAGCTCGCACTCTCTCTCTCTCAGATTTGCTGGGATACTCTGCATGCGGGACGGCACTTAATTGGAACAAACCCGGCATTGACATAGTAGCAAAAAGAGACATACAGGCAAAAGAGAATGAACGACAGACAGGTGGCGGCACTCTGGGGGGGACAAACAGGCTCGAAGCCCATCTGGTGGGACCCCAGCATCTGTAATCACGGACAACACCCCAAAAATGATGCATGTACCCGATGAGGACCAACCGAATCAAAATGTTCAGATGTTTCATCCACGTTTTTCTGTTCATGGCTATAAAATATTCACTTAAAAGCTTCTCATATCAATTAATCATAAGTGTGTGAACACACTCAAAAAAAAATTAAAACAAACGTTATACCAAAACAGTCGTAAAATTGACACATTTTTGTATATAAAAAAAAAAAAAAAACATGAACAAAAATCCCACATACACAAATATCAGGACTTACCAGTACAAGCTTGTTTGGATATTATTGATATGTCCACAAAATAAAATTGAAATACAATAATAACAAATAATTACAATGTTAAAAATACAAAATAATGAGCCATTTGTAAGCAAAGAAAAAATTAATACATTAGCGTCCTTTTATACGCAATGCTACTGACAACAGCAACAAGACTAGCTGGTGCAGGCAGTCACGGCGAGATGCTACAATAACAGCATCCCCCTTTCAGGAAAGGATGGA
Source organism: Gymnocypris eckloni scoliostomus (assembly GCA_027564155.1). Taxonomy (NCBI): domain Eukaryota; kingdom Metazoa; phylum Chordata; class Actinopteri; order Cypriniformes; family Cyprinidae; genus Gymnocypris; species Gymnocypris eckloni. The sequence goes on from CM050431.1 coordinate 12,896,623, forward strand.
TAAAGGAGGGAGTGACAAGCGCACCGGAGAAATAGAGGCAGGAGGGGAGGAGGGACACTATGGAGCATGCTCACTGAAAATCCCTGGGTATTTAAGTGTCACATGACTCACACTGAGTTGTCAGTCATCTCTGGTTGGAAAACGAAGGGAGGGCAGGGGGAGAGATGGACGGGGGACCATAATGTTGATGGGTACAGTGCGGAACGGAGTGGTGGGTGGCACCATCACAGCTGCTGTTTTTCATTTAATTAAAGAAAGAGGGAGAAATGAAACTGTAATCTCTCATAGCCCACCCCCAGGCAAGAAGCCCACCAATGACATGTGTTTCCGGCTTAGAGCCATGGATTAACCCTTTATAAACTGAGCTAGATACATGCACGCACACAGACACATACTGTATACTGTACATATATACACACACACGCATACATTACATATATATATATATATATATATATATATATATATGATTAATATTTGCCTTCAGTAATTTTTATGGTTTTGTAGTGATAAATTAAAAAGTTAGAAACATTTTATGTAGCCTTTCAATTACTATGACTTCATAAAACATGCAGAATAATTTTCTTAAAAATAACAAATGCACACACACTCAAACAAAGATGTTTCAAATAAATCGCAGTTCTTTTCAAAGACTTTCCATTCATCGAAGAATCTTAAAATAAAATGCATCAGTTACAAAATAAATAAAATAAACAAACAAGTGAGCAGCAAAAAAAAAATATATATATAATAAGAAGAAATAATAAGAATAAATGTTTTGTAAGCACCAAATCAGCATATTAAAGGGATTTCTGAAGGATCATGTGACGCTAAAAACTGAAGTATAGCTGCTGAAAAGTCTGCTTTGACATCACAGGAATAGATTACATCTTAAAATAGAAACGGTTCTTCAGCCTGGGTGAACATAGATCTATCTATCCATCTATCTATCTTCTTGAATATATAAGAAATGTTTCTTGAGCACAGTGTGCTTAGAGTCAGTGGCAGGTGATGGTGCTCATATTTCAGCAGCTGAATTCTACAGCTGGCTTTAATCTAGTCTAATACCTCACATTCCACAATTGGAACAACTGTATCAGACACACTGCAGAGTCATATAAACACACATCAGATAGCTGTTCACATGTCCACATGCCTCTATCGATACAGAAGATTTCTGCAATTACCAGGCCTATGCTGCTTCTTGCGAGCCGGAGAGGACTAAGCACTTAAAGCAGTTGTGATTCTGAAGGAGTCTATGACGTTTTTATTATTATTCCAGCAGGAATTTAGTGTTCAAGTATAGTGATTTATAGTTTAGACAACATTTTATTGTTTCATAAACAATCACAAGCATCAACAACTGCTTGTATTAAATTAGTCTACTATAAAATGTGGTCCTTTGTCACATCTTGTTTTTAAGAAACCACTTTCATCGCTCATGGGCTTTTTTTATGTATACAGCGCCCTCTAGTGACACGCTGTGTTTTCTATTTACAAATTCAGAATTTATACTGCGCTCGATAATGACATATTACACACAGCGCCCTCTACTGACTGTTTAAGAAATAACCAAACGTGAACATAAAAATATTTCTCATCTCTTAGCCTGATGTTTATTTATTCTAAATGAGGAAGGTGCATACTTTCCTGTCCTTCTCTCTAAACATTAAGTGACTAAAACAGTCAAGGAAAAATTCATAGCCCGATAAAATATAAGCAGAGGTTCAAAATGTAAATATTGACCTTTAGTGTCGCTGTTCTAAATATGAATTGGAGAGGAAAATGTTCCTGTTTGAACAAGGAACCTGTTTGGTCCGTTTAAAATGGATGAATACAACTATACATTTAAACTGAGATGCATGCTATACAACATATCTGGATTATTGTAACATTAAGGGTTTAATAGCGTTCCTGAATGCATGAAGACGTCTTATCAATGGAAAGGACATTTCAGTTTGGCTTATCCGTTGACGTAGCTTGGTTCGTCATTTACAGTATTTTAAAATGACCGAGTCAATACACCGAGTCCATCATCCGCTTATACTAAAACTTAAACTATGTAACTGTTTCCTTCACTGTATCAAACATATACAAGTCTCACGTGCTCACTGAAATACCAAACAACAAGAAACATCACACATATAGGAAAAGCAGAAAATTATATAGGTTTGAGTATAAAATGCAAAAGTGATTATGGATGACTTATCTTGAGACAATCCTGACCAGATTGAGAAGACATCACACCAAGCTATTGAAACGAGAAACCAGTTGTCAAATTATGCTGAAAGCAGTGTTGCCAACTATTTTTCAAGGGAAGTTGCTGAAGGAAGGTTGATTTGTTGCTAAAAAGTTGCTAAATGACATTGTGACGTCACTGCACAATGACGCCATTACGCATTTCTAATTACGCATTGTATTTTGTTTTTTCGGGTTACAGCAGATAATGGATAACGGATAATTTCCTGGAAAATTACTATTAGCCTACCTTTTCCATTTTTCTAACAGTGTATCAACTGATCGACAGTCGTGAGTAAGCTACTAAAAAAAGTGTAACATAAATGAATAATTATTAAATTACAAAATAGTTTTTTTTACCATTAATATTGAATTAAACAACTGCAAATAGCAGCTAACTTAAGTCATGTGATGTGTGCACAACTAGGCATCTTTCCTCTGTTTGTGTCATGTAAAAGGTAAATGTCGCTTTTTATCATTTGAGTCATTTATCAAAAGTTGCTAAAAGTTTCCAAATAAATTTAAAAATAGCTACGTTTGTTGCTAGGTGCTTTTGGAAGAAAAAGTTGCTAGGGTAGTCTGAACAGTTGCTAAATTTAGCAACAAAATTGCTAATTTGGCAACACTGGCTGGAAGTACTGTATCACTTATGAACACTGTGCACTATACACTGCTTGCTATCTTTAGTACATAAAATGTAGACAGTAGACATTATTCATATGCTAAAAACTGTAGGGTGCTAGTTTGTCACATGGCTGCACAAAAATAAAAATGATTATATTTTTTTTATTCAGTTTCATTTAAATTGTCTTAACATGTGGCAGACTGATCAAATAAAGAATAAACAATGGCTTATTTGAGTTCAATTAAAATTTCTTCATGTATTACAGGAAATGGAAGGTCAAGTACATTGCATTGTGGGATATAGTGTTCTACAAAGTTACATGTTATCTACTCTTTGAAAGCAGGTTATGGCCCTTCTTGCTCTCAAAAATATCCTCATATTTTGATCAATATTATACTATTTTTAAATAGGTCATGCCAATGGATACAGTTTAGCCTCTCGAGACCCGGGAAAAAGTTTTAGGGGGGAAATTATTTTTCTTTTTTATATCATTACATTGTTTAGAGCATTAGAAAGAACAAAAATAAAAAAATTAAATAAATAATATTCTATATTTTATTCATAAGTTATGCTATGTCCTCGGTAGAGGACATCGGGACTCAATTACTTCAATTGTAAAATGGCCATAAACGTTTTTCCCATTATATATGTATCTGTATGCTAAATCTAATTAGCATATTAATGTGTTTTTTTAGGCAACATGTAATGAAAAAGTAAGTTTAATAATGGGAGTAATAATTAGCAAGATTTTCATTATAATATATATTCCATAGAATATTGAAATGCATTACATTTTCCTATTCATTTGTTGTGTCTCCCAAAATGCGTAATAAACATGATTTTAGTCCCAGTGTCCTCATATCAACATCCTGTTTCGTAACAGAAAGTTATATTTTGATTTGAAACCCAATAACATTTTCCTGAGATGCTGGTTTATGACACAAAGTTTAAGAACTGTTTTATTAGACAGATTTAAATGATAATTACAAAATATGATCATATTTCCATAAGAGTGTCACTAAATTAATTTCAGGCATTTTGAAGACCAAGGAGAGGGAGTGGTCATGGTGAAACATCCAATAATTTGCTATCTCTGAAAAGCACAGTATGTGCTCTGTACATGAGAAATTCACTAAAATAATGTCCTCATATGAGGACGCAGGGTCTAGGGTTAGAGTAAGTAAATATATAAAACATACTCTTTAAAAAAATCACAAAATACACAACTCATTTTCCTGCATTGCTATTTATTGAATTTTAATTAAATTAGGACTGGTCTATTTCGTCACAAATCCCATTACAGATGCATAACTGGTAAAATGTATTACAAAAATAAAATGCTTTTATGTTAATTATACTGATTAACAAATTACCTTTATGCTTCAACATCAAGCATATTATAGTTCAAATCAAAAACATGCATCTTGTTTCTGCATTTCACCTTTATACTCAAGATTTTACTATGTTTGTCACAGCTGCCACAGTCCAAAACACAGAAAAACCCTGTTACACGACAGTGATTTCCACCTATGGTTGTGTCCAATAAATAGTCATAGGGAAATGAACATCTTTCCATTTAGGATCATGCAAATACATTGCACTAAGGCCCAAGCTCATATGTCTTCACTCGAACACAGGAACAGACACTGATATAAGCATTGCTCAGCTCTGGCAAAACACCACTAGGTTTAATGTGGGTAATGAGTGGGATTACTCTGGAGAATCTTGCACTCCTGTGGCATCAAACACTGAGGCCTGGCTTAATGATCCTTTGCAGAGCAGAAGTATGTTATCTTTGGCTTTGAGTTTACAACACCAGGGGTTTATAAGAAGGCCAGTGAGTTGAAAACAACAGGGATTGGAAAGCTAACACTTCATTTCCCCCTCCAGAATACTTTTACACTAAAACGGTTCTAAGAGAAAGATGAACGTTAATGTCGCTTCACGGGGTGAAGATAGTGGAGTTTTCGTGCAACCACTAAACCAAATCATATAAATGACTAAATCAATCCTCCAATAGGCATGAGTGGGAACCCTGCAATTAAAAGGACATGACATGTTGTCCTCTTCGTTTTTCTCCTTAAAATTAAACTATTGTATTAAGGGGTAAAAAAAGACAGCGTGACTTGTGGCAAAGAAAACCAAAACAAAATGCATATTTCCAGAATCCACACGACACTCGGCACAAAACAACTCGGCACTCAAGTGAGGTGACCGTCCCTGGCAGGACCTACGGAGTTCCTTGGATGTGTGACTTGTGAGCCCTTTGAACATTGAAGGGCCTCCTGACGCCCTAAATTAAACTATTGATATATATATATATATTATTTCGTATTCGTTGTTTACACTTGCGGTCAAACGACAAAGGCGGCTTTTAATTAGCTAGTACGGTGTAATTTTGAAAAATGTCCAGACGGAAAGTTGGAGAAAGGCAGTAGCTGATAGTCTCTTCAACTTCCTGAACGCGGCGCTGAAAACGACAGCGGTCCCGGGCGATTTCCTCCCAGGGTCCATGACGGTCCTCGTCACTGCTGGCATAGAACTCCTCAACCTCTTCTACAAAAGTCACCTGTGAAAGGAATTAAAACAAAAAAACATGTGTTTTAGTCTACTGTTTATCAAGTTATTACATATTATACATATACATACATGTTATATGGGCAGTGCATTCTGCATTATTAAAACCTGGCATTCTTTAAAGCAATCAAATGAGTGACAGTAACAATGAAAATAAAGCAAATATTCTAATTAAAGCAAAAAGGCCCTTTCAACTTTAGAACTACAAATGAACATGGCAGGTAACTTTATCCTTGCTTTACAATGGCTTCGCCACTAAATTAAAACCCAATGCTCTTATTTATCCTCCCTTTTCAGACTCAACCTTTCTGGGTTGCCAAGTAACGTGATTTCCTCTAAACGGTCCATGTATAATGTGTGTGGGTGAGTATATGAGTGGTTGGGAGTGTCATCACCAAATCGAATGACTCTGGCTAGTGTGATGTCATGAAATGAAGCACGCAACTAAGTGATAATGAGTAATGGGCAGAGCACGAACTCAGTCTCCATAGAGACAGCAAAATGGAACCATTGCATCAGATCATCACAGAGAGGGGAGGAAGAAAAAAAAGAGAAAATGATATTGCATGGTTTTACATCATTTTCTCAAGCTGGCCTACACTGCCATATTGTCAAACAATGGAAATAAGCAGAATGGCACAGAGAAAGAAGATTAACTGTTGCTACCAGCCATCGCATTAAATAAAAGATTATCATCATGCATATACAATACATTGTTGGACTGTTGAAAACCTAAGGCTATTAACCATAATTACAATTACACAAAGGGCACAATTTATTCTGCATTCTCTTACTTTATTCTTATTTAGTTATGCAACTTTACTTTCTTGACAACACTATAATTCAAGAAATAACAACTGTAACAAAATGTATTAATCTAAATTAATGTTAAATTATTAATAAGTATATTATTCACCGTTTCATGTTGACTAAACAGAAATGCTAAAAATGAATTATTTAATTGTGTAATGTACATTTAAGCATCATTCAAAAGTTTGTGATCTGTACTTTATGTTTTTGAAAAACTTTGTTCATCCAGGCTGCATTTATTTAATCAAAACAATATTATACCATTGCTTCTTAAAATAAATGTTTCCTGTTTTAATATAATTTCATGATCTAATTTATACTGATGTTAAAACTAAATTGTCAGCAGTCATCTGTATCACATGATCCTTCTGAAATCATTTTAATATGAAGATTCAGGTCTCTTCAGGATATCTGGACTCTTTGAGGGGAAGTTCAAAAGAACAGCATTTATGTGATGTAGAAATATTTAATGTCTTTAATGACACTATCAATTTAATGCATCCTTGTTTTATAAAAGTATTAATTTCGTATAAAAAAAATATTACTGACCCCAGGGCTAACATTAACCTAGATTAATAAATGAAGTAAAAGTGTTAGTATTTTTATTTTTTTTAGTTCATGATACCTAATTGAAGCTTATTTTTAAGCATTACCAGTTTCTTATACATACTATTAATTTGTTCCTTCGAGTCACTGCTGCAAACACCTCAATTTCCTCAAAGGGTTCAATAAATTCTTATCTTATCTAAAACAACTGTTAGATATTAAAAAGAGCACGTTGGCCGTTTAAAATTGACTTTACTAGGAAATTGCTTGCCCGGTCCCTTAAAAATGAACTTAACCAGGATTTGACCAGAATTTTAAACAAAGTGGCCAAAACCACAACAAAACTGGACTTAGTTTATAGCTAGACTAATAAGAACTGCATGAGTAAAAGAAGGAGTAACTGTCTCCATCGGATTCATTCAGTCATTCCAGACATAAGGTGTTCTTAACTCTACCTCACTAGTATGTCACACCTTGTAAACAAACAAAACCTTCAGAAAGATAATCGCATAAGTAGTTTCTGACTAGAATGTGTTAATGCATTAATTAAGCTCCATGTTATACAAACCTTCTTCGGCTGAACTGCCGTGGCACTGCTTGAGCATGGCACAGGTGAAATCTCTGAGAATCCGCTGTCCAGCCTCTCCTCAGCCTCCTCTCTCTTGTAGCGAGGTGTTCCAGGCACTTTCTCCATCCGGCACCCTTTGGTGGTTTTCAGAGTCTGCACGGGGGCCTGGAAGTTAAGGAGGCTGTAAGGATCTGATAAGCAGCTGAAAGAGTTCCACAATCTCCGATTCTCTTCCTCGTCAATCTCACAGGCGTCTTCGCTGAATTCATTCTCTGAGAGTGAGGGTGACAATGGAGGAGGCGAAAGCTGCGAGGACATATGCGCTGGCGGAGACTCTGAGACGGAAGAGTCTGTAGTCGCAGGGCTTGGCTTGGAGGCTGTCCTTATGGGAGCTGAAAAGTTCCTCGGGTTATAAGGATCTCCGTTTTGGCACAGGGAATTCCACAGCCTCTCAGTCTCAGAGTCAGCCTCCTCTCCATCTGAATCTTCTTCTGATTCATCGTCACTGTCATCTAGGTCTTCAGAATCTGAGAAGTGGGATGAGCCTTCGCTGTCAAAGCCATCATCGTCATTACTGTCCCAATCGCCATCATCCTCCGATTCGGATTCACCGCTGCAAGGGCTGCCCATGATATAGGCGATGACCTTGTTTTGACATTGAGGAGCAGCTAAAAAGGGCACGTTTTCAGCAGCTGGAACTGCTTCTGCTTTGTCTTCCTCGCTTTCCTTAATTTCTACCTCACTAGTGACAGGTTCACTATTGAACTCGCTCCCTGTAGTGTTAGTCTGAGATGAGCCGCCCTCGGAAGCAACAGGGCTGGCTGTTTCCGACGCCTCCTGTTCCTGGTAAAGTAGCCTCATCTGAAGCTTAGCATTTAAGTGTTCTTCCTCCAAGCTGTAGTAGCCATTATCTTGGTCTGGAGTCAGAATTGCCACCTCATTGTAGGGCCTACTACAAACTTGTAGTTGCTGCTCAACATCTAATGGAAGCTGGTACGAGTTTGGGAGGGATTCTGCTTTGGGCAGGATTGCATTGTGGGTTACCTCTTTAGAGCACAAGGGTCCAGCGCTTTCGTTGTGCACTGACCGCCCATCATCGCTTTGACAATAGCCGACACTGTGATGTTCTCCACAATGCTGCCAGCTCGTATCAGTCTCTTTTCTGCTTTGTGCTACGTTTAGCAGCCAGTTCGGAGGTCTATCATCGGCCTCCAAAAATTCGCCCCACCGCCAGCTGTTTGGGGTTCGCACGGATAGCGTATTAGTGCTCAAATCGCATCCGTTTTCCGGTTTCGCGCACCTTTTTTCCTGCGTGTTCTGTAACACCTGGGTGATTAAGTTTCTCGCCGTTCTGATGTATCCGACCGACGCTTGGTTTTGAAGATTAATATCTTTCTGTGAGGTGTTCTGAATTCCCAGTTCACGCAACGAATCATGCGTGAACCAGGAAAGAGTCCCTGGGTCTCCAGAGGACGCGCCAGGCGCGTTTTCATGCTGGCACTGGAAGTATGCCACTTTCAGAGGGGCCAGAGAGTTTCCCATATCTAGACTTGACTTCATTTCAAATGCGGTTTGCGTTCTTCCGGGGAAATACCTCTGCAGGAGAGACCACGCAGGCCTTGAAACCAAAGAGAAGACGCTTATCCACGAGCCATTAGCGCGCTCGTCGCCGACAAGCGTGGACCGCGTGTCCACTTGAGATAAGTGTCCATGTGCTCATACTTCTGAAAACTGTATGAAATACGTTGAACTACATAAATGAAACTAAAACGGCACAAGCTAACTATTAGTTACTTCCTTTATAAGTGGCCGATCCTTTATTTGCATAAAGTGCTCGAGTTTAGAATGTTAGGTTTCAGTATCACTAAATCTTACTAATGCATAACAATTTGAATACAACCTAAATATGGCCTTGGCTGGCTAAAGCAGCTAGTATCAAGCTTTAATGTAACGTTATGGCTAAATGTTAGCTACGAAAAAAGTAAAACACTCAGTTTCTCATTCATTTCAGCCCTTAATACCATCCATGAGTAACGTTAACTGTTACAGATAAATATTCTCCGGGGTAAATGAAAGTGTCCATGTCGTTTAGGCTGTGTTGAGTCCGACCCAGCTCGCGCAAATAGCTTCAGCGTCCATATTGACCGCGGTGTTAACGCCAACTGTGCCGTCTTGAGGAAAATAACACAACTTATTTCGGTTTGAAGGGGTTGTAGAACCAGCAGACGGAATGGAAAGGCATTTGAGGTGGTGTAAAAGTAAGAAAGGCTGGTATACTCCAAATGAAAGCTTGAAACAAAAGCCATTTTGACGTCTGAAGGGAAACGAGCGTCGTTTCTTCAACGGTCTGTCTGTCTGCGGTCACCTCAATCGAGCCCAGCTGCCGCGTTTTCGGAAGAAAATACTGCAAGTTGTTAGAGATAAAACGGCTATACCATCAAAATCGTGTCAAAGTAGTCTGCTTAGATTTACGAAAAAAGTGGTTTCACTTTTAATTCGTTTTCAATAGAAATAATTGGTATTCAGACTCGTTAACGTCGCCGTTTCGCTCGCTAGCCGCGGAGCTAAAGCTGAGAGATTTCATCAGAAAAGCTGTAAGGGAGCCTCTCTAAATTTCAGTAGCGCTAGTGCGCTGTAAGGGACCGTGGTAAAATTCTGATCTCACGTGGAACTTATATAAGATGTTCTGTGCGTGGCACGCAATGTTCAGGCAAGTGGTTCTCAAACCTGGCCTGGAGGCCCCCCTGCCCTGCACCTTTTGTATATCCCCCTTATCTAACACACCTGATTCAACTCATCATCTCGTTAGTAGGGACTGCAAAAACTGAATTGGGTGTATCTGATTAGGGAAACATACAAAATGTGCAGGGCAAGGGGTCCTCTAGGACAGGTTTGGGAAGCACTGGTGTATGGCATCAAAGTATCGCGAGGGCAATTTCGTTCATACTACAAGTGACATTGAGCGACAATCCCATTAATTTAAATGGAGAGCTGGCGATTTCCGGCTACACGAGCGATAGCGACTGGGTGGGGCGTGCCCAACGACGCAACAAAGTTCAGAATCCTTCAAATTTATGCAAATGAAGAGCGACTTTCGGAAGCGACAGCCAATAGGAAAGAAGACGGTTGAGCTCACGTGATCTTTCTCCTCTTAGCCTTATATAAACATACTCAATGGAAAGTAGGCTCTGTTTCTCATTCATTTTTGTTTGTATGCATGTACTTAATTCATATTTATATTATATTTAGTATTTTGCCTCCAAAATGTGTGTATGTAGTGGCAATAAACTTAATTTGCTGTCAAGGCAACCAGTAGCCAGAACGCCCACTAGTAACGACCTCAGCACCTGCTCCTGGCAACATGTAGCGACAAAGTTGCTGATAGTGTGAAGTGTGAACGCAGCAGGATCCATCTGCTCTCTTATCGCTCTCACGGTATTTTGATGGTATACACCACGGGTAGGCAACGTCGGCCCTGGCGTGCCGATGTCCTGCAGAGTTTACCTCCAACCCTGAAGACAAACTTTTTCTGAGGAATAGAGAGAAGTTCTAAGGGTGGGGTTGACCTCGTTGGAGGATGTCAGTATGCTTACTAACTATGCACACAATGATTGGCTGAGGGTCTCTGTCAAAGATGTATTCATAGAAATATTGTAGATTGCAATATGATGTTGCCATATTCAAATAAAGGTTTAAAATGTGAATTGCCACATTCAAATAAAGATTATAAAATACAGGCAAAGTGTCACTAATTAAACATGTATATTTTCAGATAATTTTCAGCCTCTAACATGTCAACTTTGCTTCTCTAAACAATTAGCGGATATAGACTTTAATTAACAGAGGATAATCATGGCTGATAGTAAGACATGCAAATGTGACAAAAAAAACTGGACGCAAGAACAGCCGTTACGTCTTTTCCCCAATGGTTTATGAATACAAGGATCAATGGAAAATTTGGAGTTTGGATAACCTCCAAAACCAAAGGTAGAGCTAATATATATTTTTTAGAAGCTCATGATCGTCAAATGTTTCTAAAGTGTTTACATTCCAAGGCTAATTGCCAGCAACAGCCATTTCAGGATAGTTTATGGTTTGGTCTTAGTGACTTAGGAGTCCTCATCATTACTCCTAACCTTTCACAGATTTAGGAGCTAGTTTCAATGCTAAAACCCTTTGTGAAATACTCTTAGAGCAAAAATGTAGGAGTCCTAAATAGGACTGACATGCCCACTATTTCTAAGGTTTTCTCGTAAACCGGCGAGTTATGAGCTAGATGTTGTGTCAAATAAAGGCCCTGCACTCAATGTATTCCTTTCCCTATCAGTTTTGCTTGAAAAAGAGCTGAATTTTATTCCCAGGCTGTCCTGATTAAACTTATTCTCAAGTGAAATGTTTTAATTTGATACATTAACATGAACAAATTGGACATTTGTCATCATAATTCTCTAGAGGAGTATCAGAACAATGAGTAATGTGAAATTACATGGACTGTTCACACAGGCAATTAACGGCTTTATGATAAATCCCAGTCTGATGTAATTCTTACCTCAGTGTGATGACAGCCAAAACAGCATATGGGATAAAGTCGCTGATGTCTCAGTAAAACGGATTGTTGTGGTCAGTTATGCACAACTGAGATTTACACAAATACATAAAAAAATGTAAACAGGGTAAACGCATATATGCGAGACTAGTGTTTTGCACAAGTTTCATCATTTGGCATTGATCATTGCACCATCTTTCATCATTTGGCATTGATCATTGCACCATCTTTGTAGAGGTTTATGGTCCAAAGGAAAACTGGTAGAAAGGTAAAAACAACTCAATGTCAAGTCAGTTCCCCTGTGCATTTATTAAGTGCAAATAAAGTTTAAAAACATGGTTTGAAATTAGAAGAATCACATTAAACCTTTTGCCTAAAAATGAATATGATAGGATAAAGCCCATTTACAATCCATAAATCACAAAGCATTTACAGTATGCCAACCCCATTGATGTTATATAAACTCTATACCTTTAAATCCAAACTCTGCACATACACAACAAAAAGAAACACACAGCTTTCCGTTATGGATTGGCATACAACCATACAAACATTTCCCATGGTTAAACATCACACAGCAGTGCCATTTACAACAAACACACACAACCATTCGTCATTTGAAAGAAAGATTAATACTTTAGAAAATGTACTTCATATCTGAAATGGAGCTGCTTTGACCTGGATAATCACAGCGAAGTTTGATTAAGTCTACTGGATTGTTAGAGCACCTCGACATACATGGTTGCACTTTCAATTAGTTGGTTATTGATTTAAAGACAAATTCAGTTAAGAATACAAAGGTTCAGTTGTCTTCATAGTTTTCCAATTTTTTTAAACAAACATCAGTGCCACATGGTTAAATTGGACTTGTACATGGAAATATGTTTAAATATAATTTAAGGTAACTTCCAATTACTTAATTCCCCATTTTTTTGTGAACTATAAGGTTGTTCTTTTCAAAATCAAACTGAGAGCAAAGTAAAGAAAATCGGAATGCAAAATCTTTAAGCATAAATTGAAAAAACAAGCTACTGTGGTATATTTAGCATTTCATTTACATGCTGTTTTACATACCAATGAGGAATGGAAATACTTACAGACCTACAGTCTAAAGATTGAATTTCTTTCCCCCTTTAAAAAAAAGCTAACCAATAAAACTTGGAAAAATGTGTGGTCAATGTACTTGACAAACAAATGCAAAAACGCAATATTTATCCAGTAGAAAATTTCACAGCATGCAAATAAACTATTTTCAAACAGAAATTTCCTTGTGAGTTATGTTAATATTTCAAGGCAAAATCACTGACTCTGAAGTCAAGTCCTTTCAAAAGCCTTTCCTACATATAAAATTGTGCACCATCATTTTGGAAAGAAACAAATCTTTGAGTCTTATGCAAATAAATTCATATTCCTCATGGTTTGTCGCTCTTGTTCAATATACTGTACATGCACCCACCTATTTTACATAATCAAAAATCTACATTCACTCTGTTCTGTTTGTCATTTCTTACAGTGGTTATATGGAGCAAGTTAATTCCACAATTTCAAACCAGAGACTATCAAGTGCGCATCCCTTTTTCATGATCAGGTTAATGCCATAGCCATTGTGAAATTACCCAACTTTACAGTACAAAAGCAGCCCTCGCTACGAATTCATAGGTAAATCTCTGCAAAATCTGATACAAAGAGACTTAACTAATGTCACAAGAGACAACATAGCTCAAAATTGAGCCGCAATAGAGAAATATCTTAAAAAGAAAATAACTTAAATTTCCATTAGCATTCTCAAGAAGACCAAATAGGGCATAGTAGTTTCATGGACAGCAATTGTTTTCCAGAAATCCCCCCAAAAATATGGCACATGGAAGTAATTTCATCTTTACATATTCTTTCTGCCAATCCTTGTGTCACCAACTGCTTTTTGTCCACCAAGAAACATTTTTATAAATCCGGAATCTGGTTCACGTGGTGCACGGTACCCCACCAGAACAGTATCAAGTGATGACACTCCATCACCGAGTCTACATGTCTCCTGGGTAGGAGAATCAGCAAACACAAACCCCCACTGGGGGAAACAGCCTTCTGAGCAGCTGGGCATCTCCAACTCCCGACCCATAAGCAAAGACCGACACAAACACACGCACACCGAAGGACACACTTAAAATCCTTCACTTCCACACAAGTTTTAGCGGTTTATGTCAGAGCCTCTAGCGCCAAGCTGGTGCCAGTCAACCCAGCGATGGCCTGGGATGACGTCCTTCAGTTGGATGATGGTTTCACCCAGCAAGGTGTTCTCCCAGAATGCACCATCGCTCAGTACCCGCAGGTGAATGGTTCTCTGCTGCAAATCACCACGTGGAATCTTGTCATACACCAGCTGCCAAAAGAAAAGACGAATTGATGTCAGCCTAGAATCATCAATAAAATAAATTGCAACATGCCTGCCTGCTTTTTCCCCATAGGATTGTTTAAAGTCTTTGTTAGGGTGTCTTTCTTCATTCAAAAAGAAATTAAGGTTTTTGAGGAAAACATTCCAGGATTTTTCTCCATTTATTGGACTTCAATGGTGGCCAAAGGGTTAAAGGTCTTAATTGTAGTTTCAATGCAGCTTCAAAGGGATGATCACGATCCCAGCCAAGAAATCAGGGTCTTATTAGCGAAACAATCGGTAATTTTCTAAAAAAAATTCAAATAACATTTATATACTTATATACAAATACTTGTCTTGCATTAACTTTTGGAGTGAAACCCAACTGTTAAAAAAATTGTGCTGTCTAAAAGTGTTATCTCACCATCTCATTGTAAGTGGGGTTGCATGTTCGCCGGGCTGCCTTGGTCTTCCTCTTGCTAGTTTTCTGAGGGTCAGGGAGGAGGTACAATTTGACGTATGGATCAGGATCTGTTCCGTCCTGCAAGGGTTGCTGAAGAAACGTCCATAACACATTGGTGAGTGCCAACTCTAATTTTTTACATGCATTATGAGCATATGAATATGAGCAACGTCAAACACTCACCAAACCTCTTATGTGTATCACCATAATGAAAAGCTTGTCACTCTTGTACAGAATCGAGAGCTTCACTTCACCTGCCACTGTACCGGGCACAGGAGCCAAGGCCACATCTGGAGAAGAGGAACTGGATTTAGTGTGATTCAGGTAAATAAAGTCATTGGATTTACAGAGCTCAGACTGACAGGACATGAACCTGTTGAACAGAGACCTTTATCACAAATCAGATAACGTGACCGCAACAGCTGCCACAAAGCAGCTTTTACTCATGATGACATTTAATATGTAACTAGTTGTGATTAACTCTCAGGAAGTGAACTATGGATGCATTTACTAAATATTTGATGCCTTAGACCAAGTAAGATGATCCACTTGCGAGGGACTACTTTCCGAAATGATAAAGGCAGCTATACAGTATATTTACAAATATACACTCCCATTTATACTGTGAGAGAACACTGAACTTTTAAAGACAACATGCTGTTTACAAAATTAAAAATGTATTGTTCCCAAAAGAATACGGATTAAAATGATATCTGGAAAGTATTCACTTGACATACTGTTTAAAAAAGAAACAGATTTATTTACAAAAATTATTTGATGTTTAATTCAGTGTTACTTGCTATTTATTTGTACATATTTGTGAAATTGACAAGCAATTTCTGAGTGAAAACTTCAAAGTATTGTTTTTCAGTGCAGCACAACTTTATCTAAAGTGCAAATATAAAACTAGTACTGTCAATAGAATTAAATACATTCATCTTATAATTTATGACCAATATGTAGAAAACAGAGTTCATTTGTAATATAATTTTTACACTTTTTCTTGGACCCCAGTTATAAAACTCCTGCACAAACTCATATGTCAGTGCATTAGGCTTAAGGCACGGTCAAACTAGACTGAGCATACGAAATCATTTTGAATGCTGCAACGGTCGTGATATGACGTCACGCTGTGCAGCGTCTTTTCAAAAATTAAAATTCTACCCAAAACATACAATCTACTCCATTTTTCTGCAGTGCTGCAGTTTTAAATTTGTTCTTTTAATTCAGATACGAGGTCATGCTGTGACGTATCGATCTGCCGTTGGTCACACGGTGTCACGTGATGCTAATTCATGCTGTGTAATTGCAGGCACATTGCACTAGTAGTTAAAGATAAAACATTGACTAAGTACTGGGTGTTTTACTTAGTCACAGACAAGGTCACATGGACTGCTGCTGATTGGCGCATAAACAATTTCTTTACACTAACTCTTGCTGATTTTTGATGACAGGCTGAACTGCATGACCTCTGAATCCATCACATATGTAAGCATGTGTAAGGTGAATGATTCAGAACAAGTGTATGTGGGTGTGTATAAGAGAAATAAGAAAAGCAGCATACCTGCTGGTTTATTATGGAGAGCATTAACAACAGTTCCTACACTTCCTGTCCGTTCATCTCTTGGTAGAGGGTGAAAGAAGGTGTAGATTAGATCACACTGAAAAAGGAGAGGGTAACGTTAGCTCATAAACAGGCACTAAAATAAGCAGGTGTACAGTCACAGTAATAGTATGGATGCGATCTGGTGGCATTCTTAAAATGTACAGCACAGAGCAGAGAAAGTGAAAGTGTTCACTGTTTGGTAGCTGGTAGTGACAGTTCTGCTTAAATACTGATAAAGGCCTGTGTGTGGACTGTTACAGACAACATGTGTCTGTTTTCACAGAACATGGACAATTTCCAAGAAGCATGCCAGTCAAAGTGAAACCACTCACATTAATTACTGCAATCTGTACACATTCTATTGACTATTATAATTCAAGCTTGGGGTAAGAAAGATTAGAAAGTAATATTTGTATTCTTCAAGGATACAACAAATTTAAAAGTTAAAACAAAAAATTATATTTCAAATAAATGTGGTTGTTTTTAAAAACTTTCCATTCAACGAATCATGAAAAAAAAGTGTTATGGTTTCCACAAAAATATTACACAGCACAACTGTTTTCAACCGAGATGATAATACATTTTTCTTAGCCCAAACGTTTGAATAGTCCGTGTAAAGTCAATTCTGAGAATTGTTTGTAAACACATTATAAATGTTAGAAATGCATTGCTGAAACATGTTACAAAGACTGCGAACTATGTACTACTTAATTGTGGAGTAAGACAGGTTAAACAGGTTTTCACCATTTTCGTGATCAGGATTTTTTGGGAAGGGTTAAATCAGGACTCAATGAGCAATCGAGCCACCGAGCACGGCCCTTTTCTCAACACTATAAGACATGTGTTCGACTTGAAGCAGCGCTGCAGACCGACCGGTGTGTCACATTAAAGTACAGTGAGAGCTACAGAGAGTAGACACTCTTGATGCTTTTGAATCTCTCTCGTGTCATATACACTAATCGTTCTGCAGCGCTGCTTCAAGTGAACACACCTAATAACTGGTTCACGGCTCAATCGCGAGTTACTGTCACCATTAGTTACTACAGCTTGCTAGCTAGCAATGCCTTTGTCACATAAATGTAATATAATGCCTGGTTGCGATCATTTACAATACAGCTTGGTTTCCTTTTAAAATAAGCTGCAGAGGAAGACAGTTGAGAGAGACGGCAGCTTTTCCGCAAGTGGGCGTGGTTTCAGCGCCACCAGCGTCTGAGAGCAGAGAATACTGCTTATTTTTTCAAGATTTTGATATCTTATTTTATTTACTTGGCGGTTTTTTTAGCATTCAAATTTGGCTGGGGGTTAATAACACATTTGTCTATGGTGTGACAAATTCAAAACACATTTAATATTGACTTTACACAGACTTTAATGTACATGGATTATGAGAGCAAGAATTATGTATAAAGACCAATGTTATAAGCGGGAGTAAGATGTTACCTGTGCCACCTCTTGAGTAGCATGGATTAAGTGCCAAACATATCCATTTAGCTCCTCCTTTCTTCTGTCTGCCAGGGCCTCACCTCGAGACCGGCCAATCACAAAGCGGCTGGGGAAGCTGTGGGAACATTATATTAAGAGCGGTGTGTAATTACATAAAGAGCACTGATACACGTGGCTTATGTATTGCCACGCAGCCACTACTACATGACCCTAAAGGGGTTTATTTTGCAATAATTGGCTGGTTGAATATTACCATTGCTCAATACATTGATACAAACAGTACTGGGAAGAAATTAACAACGACCAGCTTTCATTACCTATCTTTTAGACTAAATATATCCACCGATAACATAAACCTGCAGTAGTTTCTACTACAGTTAGGAGTTTTGTTTTTATTAAAAAAATTATTGAAAAGGATAGTTAACCTCAAAATGAAAATTGTCATCATGCCCAAGTTGTTCCAAACCTGTATGAAATTATTTCCCCCATTGACTTCCATAGTATTTTTCCCCCATACTATGGAAATCAATGGGGAACAGCAACAGTGTTTGGTTATCTACATCCTTCAAAATATCTCCTTTTGTGTTCAACAGAACAAAGAAACAACTTGAGAGTGAGTAAATGACAGAATCTTTTATTTTTTGGGCGAACTATCCCTTTAAGGTTAAGGGGTATAATGTGTGTTCAGTGAGCTTTTGATTTGATATAATTCACAATCCTGTCAGATTTCAACACTGTACCTGGGTAGTTTTGAGGAAGGGAAGATGAGCTGCAGTTTACAGTGAAGTTCATGGAACTCCTCAAAAGTCCTTTGGACTAAAGTTGACCCTTGTTGCCCATCCCGCTCCACTTTCACAACATAAGACTGCATGAAGGGAAAAATACATCAACACCGAGATGCACATAAATGGATTTGGGTTCAAATACACTTTTAATGCAGCAGACTTACATAGCCTTTGCTTGGAGTATAGGCTTTGATGTGTCTGCAAACAAACAGGCTGCGAATAACACCATCACTCTTTAGAGTGTAGACGCGTGGAGCAAATGACAAAACGGGACGCTCCTCAGATGATGCAAACTTCATTTGTGCCAGGTTATGGATGAAGAAGTTGAGCTTAGTAGCCACACTGCCAAGACTGGACTCGATGAGCCTAGAACAGGGGAGAAGATTAAGATGACAACCAAAAGGCAGATGGATTTGAAGGACAATAACAACTGTTCACAGCTATAATTGCTAGGATGTTCTGATTGGTTGCAAAGGTGTTCCTGCTGGTTGTTAGGTGCTTGCTTACTGGCACCAAAGACAACTCTCTATGGTTTCTTTAAAAAGGCAGAAATCAAGAGCAAATGGGACAAAGTCTCTTAGTTCCCACCTGGTGAAGTGCATAGTGGCATCTGCTTCTGATTCATGTGGTCTCAGAGCATCATAAACATATTTCAGATCATCCACATCAGACAACTCTGGTATCCCACTGGAGAGCATCTGCACACAAACATAAAAGGTTACATTGTCAAATAATAGGCTAACAATTAAGCAACCCATAGAAAATTACTTAACCTCAACTTTATGGATACATCCTAAAAGTACAAACTAAGAAAGAATGGGAACTCACCAGGCCAAGCAGGTTGAGAAATAAATGTGCATGTTTCCTAATCAGATTGTAGGCCTCACAACACAAGTCTACAAAGTCATGGAAACGGCTGGATGGCTTGTCACCTCCATTGATGACATACGCCATGTCAGACGTAAACACAAAAGGAGCCCGGTCCCTATAAAAACAAAAGATTAAAATCTGTTAACATTTACCATCAAAACCTCAGATCTGGTTTAGCTCAAAAACATTCTTCTGGTCCTTTGTAGAAAAGCAATATGAAACCGGTTGTTGTAGATTGTCTACATTGTTCTGAGAGACAACAGTTACAGTGATCAAAATCTGGGGCAGAGGAATTCCTTTTCATGGCCTGTTTGTGCTCCTACCGTTTGATGTTGCCAAACATCTGTGCGTGCCCCAGGAACTTGCCAAAGTCAATGTGGAACATGTGTCCGCTGGTCTTCAACATGATGTTGTCATTGTGACGGTCACATATTCCTAGAATGTATGTGGCCACACAACAACCAGCGCATGAATAGATGAAGTTTTCCACTGCCTGTGAAAAAACAACAAATCAACAGAATTAGTTTATAACTAACCTCTTTTAATCAGCAAAGCTATAAATCACCAAATATGAAAACAACTTTTCATATCATTAGGACATGCAAAATCAACCTGATGCAATCCAATGCAACTTAAGCAGGCATGGATTATTTTGACGTGTTATGGACAAAAGACAGTTTGCACATACATAATGGTTTAGTAAATGCAAATGAAGTCTGATGCTACTTCAGAGAACAGCAGTACCTTTTCATACTCATCCTCAGTGGGGTTGTGTTTCTGCAGCCAGTCTGCCAAAGGCCGGTCTTTGAAGGAACCAGTCACGCCATGCTCAACTTGGATCTTCCTCAAGGTTTCTGCACTGGGAATCATCTCTACCATACCTAGACAAGGGCAAAGAGGTTTTATAAAATGACTTCATTTACATCCTTAGAAATTCACATTGTGTACAATTAAATCTCAGTCAAGATATGATCTATAGAGTGGAGCATATACATATAAAGTAGGAAATGACCCTAAAGCTGAATTCTAGGATGGCAAATACTGTAGTTAACATTTGGGGGATGAGCGTTTACCTCTGCCTCGTCCAGTAGAGAAGCAGCGGAAGATCACCATCCTCATATCAAGTCCCTCTTGGATCCAGATCTTATTCATGATCCGAATGATCTGCAGCGTCAGCATGTCCTGCCGCAGGTCATCTCCAGACTGAATGAGAAAACCCACAACCAAGACAACATCAGAGAAACTGTTTCAATGCAGAACCACTGATCCATACCGTACAAAAACACAAAAAGGCGTTACCTTAAAGATGACGTTGATGTTGTCTCCTAAAGAATCCTGGTTCTGGAACGAGAGCTTGAGGGGCACCGCATTAGAGTTGAAGTAGGAGCAAGACTACATGAAGACAGAATGAGAGATACATTTTGTTTCTGATGTGTCAACAAGAACAATACAATGACCTTCAAATTCTTGATATAGAAAGACGCAATCTGTACCTGTATGTTGATGCCCTTGACGAACAGGCCCGGGTTCAGGGGAAGTCGACAGGTGCTGTTTATAGAGAAGAACTGTTTGACCTCCTCCAGGCCCTCCGGAGAATAGCCTGAACATCAGACAAAAGACAAACCAAAATAAATGTGCTGACCAGGCAGTCTGGAGAACATTAAAATGCACCTTAGGGATCAACAATCAGTCTTTGGCACAGGCCTGTTCTTTCAAGCTAAAAATAGTAGGAGCATTACAACCATCAAGTGAATTATACATTTAGAAGCCGGATATAAATTTAGTAGGGGATTCTCCTCATCAGAAAAACCTCCAAGGCTCTATTTAAATGTAGTCACATGATCACAGGAGACATCTTTTTCTCTTTAATACTCAGTGGTGGCTCCAGGATTTTTTTGTTGGGGGTGCTGGGGGGGGCTTAACAGTCCAGATGGGGTGCTAAAAAACTAATTAAATTGAAAGTAATGAACGCCTAACTTTAGCTATCAGTTTTTTATATACAGCAGCTTCAAAAAGGCATATTTAACTTTTTCCTGTGGTATTAAACTTCTCATATGCCACTGTTATTAGTAATATAACTTCTAATGCCAACGGCCAAACATGACACATACTAATTAATATAATTTATGAATGAATATAGAAAATAAATAAAGTTATATTTTAAGTTTTATTTTTACACCTATCTAATATTTTTTTTTTCTGACCATCACTCAATCACTCAATGCCAACTGTTAGGAAAACATGGTAAATTCTATCCATTTACAATAGATTCAAACTCATAAAACAATTCACCATTTCAAAAAAACTATTTACACACAGGCACACACTGCGGGTGATAACCTCCCCGTGCTGATTTGTATGTGCAGATGATAGCAAGAGATATTGTCAAAAGCATCAAACATTGGCAATATTAAGAGGATTTAGCATTTGCAATTAATGTAGGCCTGTTACATTCTTCTTATTATTAGGCCTACTATACGGTGGCCGAGAGAGCTCAACGCGCTGCAACTTCAGAAAACACATACAAATAAAAAAAGCACCAGCAAATTAAGAAAACATTTTCATCGGTTTGACAGCACACGCTGCAAATCCTCACAACACATGCAAATTAAGAAACGCGCTGCAAATTATTTAGACATGGTCTACCTTCCAGTACCTGTGCACATGGAATAAAGGCCTTTTTGGGTGTAGCACATCATTATCAAAGGATCTGATAAGAATATTTTATTTCAAGCACAAAATAATATATTTCATTGACCTCGGTTCGTAATGACCACTAAAATATCTGATTCTGATGTTTAATAAATTGAATAGATTTTGAGAGATTAAATTAGACACAGACACAAATTTTAACCCTTACAATACTGGATATTAATAATGATACCAGGTTAGATATTAACAATAATAATAATATTTATTGAAAATATTTCGTGATATTTTTCGTTTCTTAATTTGCATGTGTTGTGAGGATTTGCAGCGTGTTTCTTAATTTGCATGCGTTGTGAGGATTTGCAGGGCGTGTGCTGTCAAACCGATGGAGATGTTTTCTTAATTTGCTGGTGCTTTTTTTATTTGCATGTGTTTTCTGAAGTTGCAGCTGAGCTCTCGGCGACCATACTATAATTATTAGATTACTTATTAAATTACATGAGATTATTGCCCCGCATGATGCGCTGTGTGGATGATAAAATAGGCTATTGGTTTACTCCTCACTGAAAATTTTTCAGTGGGGACTAAACCAGTGAAAGTTTTAAATTTTTTTAAACATGTCTATTAATTTATACAATAAATTATAGGCCTATAATTATTATTATTAACACTGCAGTCATCAGTGAAAATTCAGAGCAGCTTTATTTCATGCACCGTTTCTTCTCATGTTTCTGACTATACGAGCCACAAGAGAAATATTAAGGGAATAATTTAAGACAGTTATATACCGTAATTAGCACATGTTAAAGTATATTTGTCTCTCATTGTCTCAGAGAGAATATGCACCGTTAATGTTTTTTACTTTCACTTTCTTTATAGTGAATTGACTGACGGTCACTGTCTTGCGCAAACTTTGCGCATTGCTTGCTTGAGTTGCTTGACCCCTCCCCCCTATTATCAATTGTTTATAGGCCACATATTAGGCCCTTTTTTTAGGTTTTTTAAATGTTTATTTTTCAATGTTAATGGGAGTGACACCAACAGTGAAAAACAAAAAAACAGGACAATCATTTGGAAATCCTTTTCCCTGTCAAGCCCCGCCCTAGTGCCGCCAGTGTTAATACCACATGCATTTACAAACACTTTCCCTGTGATCGGATATTAAGGGGAGGCCATATGATGAAGTCATACAATTTTTGCAATGTTCACTTGATTGGACCTTCTGAAATAGATAACTGTTGTTATACTGTTAACTAAAAAACAAACTCAATTAAATAAGTACTAAAATTAAAATGGAAGGTTTTAACCCCAAAATAAATAAAATAAAGGCAAAAGCACATATAATGACATTTAAACAAAAAATACAAATAAAAGCAAATTCAAGATCTTAAAGAAAATTTAAATACTACAATATCTAACCTTTCATTGGATAATAAGAACTTAAAATGACGGGAAATATCATTATGCAATACATATTTTTTTCTCAAATACATGTTGGACACAATTATTGATACCCTAGAAATTCTTATGAGTAAAAATATCTGAAAAAGATTCCCATTCATATTCACAAATTTGTGCAAACAAGCTTGATTATGAACATGATATTATCCAGCCATGGCTTCCTGTTTCACAGAAATATAAATAGAAGGGAAAACAAAAGGGCCACCCATCACAATGAGAAATACCAAAGAATATATTTCTGATAATTGAGCTTCACAAATTAGAAAGTGGCTTTAAGAAAAGAGTTAGAGCATACGAAACTGCCTGGAAGAGGACGTGTGTCTATATCGTTCTATGCACGGTGAGAAGGAGAGTTTGAGTGGTTAAAGACTCTCCAAGGACCACAGCTGGAGAATTGCAGAAAAAAGTTGAGCCGAGATTCAAAAACATTATCAAACAGTACCTACATCACCTCATGTTGTAGGAGGGTTTAAAATGTTTTATCCTAGCTCATCCAAAAACAAACTCCAGCATATTCAGTTATCAGACATGACTGAAACTTTAAATGGGACTGGCTTCTACGGTCCAATGTGTATTAGACAAAAACATTTATTTCATAATGATATTTCTCCCACCCATTTTAAATTCTTACTCTCCAATGAAAGGGTAGATATTTTTTAAATAATAGATCAAAATGATTAACAATGCAGATTTATTTCCACAGCCTTCTTTGATCATATTTACCCAGAGTACCAACAATTCTGACCACGTGTGCATATAAATACTAAAATAACAATGCAGGTGTAAATGAGGAATTGTGAAGCTGACCTGTCTGGATGAAGGGGAAGAGTCCCTAACTTGCTGGGCCACTTTAGCCAGAACGTTGACCAGCCAGCATTGCCTATCAAACTCATCCCTCAAACCACGACCAGAGCAGCAGAGAAGAGCCGCCAGCAGATACTGATACCTCACGCTAAACTGAGAGTCCTGAAGAGTATCTTTCAGCAACCTACAAAGAGATAAAAAAACGAACATTAAGTCCTATGGCTTTTATCATATTTACAGTGAGATTGCTTATTTCGCATAGGGAAGATGTAATCTGATATTAGGAAGCTTTAGAATGGTTCACATTGTGACATTTTTCAAGCAATTAAGCACACATTTCTTATAACTGTGATGCATGTAATATTATCTTCTCATTTTTAAATGTTGATTCTAATTACTTTAAAGTATTTTTTCCTTTCTTAGTAAGACGTTTACATTTCATATAAATTTGATTAAAAATAGCATTTTTAGTAAAAGGCAGTACAACATATACTACCATGATATATACATTCTTAAAACATTTGAAAGACTAATATGCATTTTTATAATGTTACAATAATAAGAGAATGTGTATTTCATTTGTATATAAAAATTGGCCTAATTGTTCTGAATAGAATTTCACAATGCAAAATCCTAATGTCATTTTTAATAATAAATATTCTTAATAAAATAATGTAGTTTTCTCTTTAAATTTAGCAAAAGTAAAACGGTTATGAATGATCCAATAAAGCAAATTACCTCCTTGATACAGCAGGTGGAGCTGTAAGCTGATTTCATAGACACTCATATCAATCAGTATGTGAATCTACATGTGCATAACTTTAATGTGTATAAAAAAGGTCATGCATTCATGGAGCTGACAGGCTCATCTCATTAAATATAAGGAATCAAATCTCATCAGTTTATATAGACACATCTTGAACGTGAGAGCACAAACCAGGATGACCTGATTTCTCAGTACGTGCGCTCTATATAAAGGCACTGGGTTTTTAATTATAATCAGTGTAGAGGACACACCAGAAGAGGTAGTGAGCAATGCGCACATCCCCGATGGCCCTCCTCAGCAGAAAACGCACCAGGTGACTGTCCAGATAACACTCGTACTTCAGCGCCTGCTCAAAGAGAAAGTGTTAGAGAGCAGTTCGTTGGATGGGAAGGGTGAAAGAGAAAAAAAAGGACAGGAGGTAAAAAATATAGGATATAGATCAAGATCAATGGGAAAGGATGGAATAGAGTGAGAGCATGACAGGAAGTTAGATACAAGGTCTTTGTTACCTGCACTAACTGAGGAAGAAAATCCAAAAGCTCAGGATCAGAGATTGAGTCCATCCATTGTACCGCGGTCCGCCTGCACTCCTGATCTGGAAACCTGGGACATTAAAGTCAGCATGAAATCAAAATGGACATTTCTTATTTTTTTAAATGAAAATGGACTTTTATGGTGCTCTTTTAGGCTTTTGTGCACTATAAAATGCATTTAGAAATGTTATATGAATAATATCTGGGACTCTTCAAAACGGTTGATGGTTTTACATGTTTCGAGTTGGTCATTTAGGGTCATTATCCAGTTCAAGCTGGTTTAGGTGGTTGATCAGTTGGGCTACCAGATGGTTAGGTCAAAGTCAAGCGGACAGGTTCAACGGAAACTGAAAATTCTGTCATTTACTCACCCAATGATATTCTAATCGTGTATGACTGACTTTCTTCAGCTAAACTTAAAAGATGATATCTGGAATAATGTTGGTAACAGTTTCGGTTCCCATTGGCTTTCATTATATCAGCAAAAAATACAATGGAAGTCAATGGGAACCGAAACTGTTTAGTTACCAACAATCATCAAAATAACTTTTTATGTTCTACAGAAAGATAAAGTCAGGTCTGGAATGATGTAAGGGGATGTAAAAGACAGAATTCCCAGTTTTGGGCGGACTACCCCATCTTGGTCAACCCTGTTAGAGCTAGTAGACCACCCTGGTGGTTATTAGTCAAGCTGATTTGATTTTAACACTAACAAAGCTTTAAAATCATGTCAGTAAATGTTGAGAGTAGCCATTGGATATCTGTGCTCCACATGTGCTCTTCTGGACACATCTAAAGGTCAATTCTTCATGGTCTACTCAAATCAGCCTGACTGCAAACCACTAAAGGACAGTCAAGCTCTGCTTAGCCTCCTGCTAAACAATGGAGCAAGCTGTTGCTATGGTTACCATAACACTCACGTGGCGTTCAGCAGGCCTAGGGTGTCCAGGTGGTTCATGCATCCCCACTGGCGGAGCAGGGCATAGATGTCAGGCAGACATGCCCACTCCCAGCTTGGCGCGCTGGCCAGGACCAGCGGCAGGCGACTGGCTTCCACGTGGCAGAAATAACGCTTCTCCCACAAAAGACGCCGGTCCTCTGGAGCCAACCTAGATGAATGGATCAACAATAAAAGTTAGCACAAAGAATAAACAAATGTCTCTTAAAATTCTAAAATTCATATTTAAATAATAAATCAGTTATATAAAAAAATAAAGACATTGTATATGTATTTTTATGTAAATTTCTACATACAAATATACAACAATTTCTTTATTATATCTTTCGTCAATAAATTATGGCACTTGCAGGAACATCCAACATGCTGCAAATTAAAAATAAATATAAAAAAATGTTTATTTATAATTTATTTAAAATAATGTAATAATCAAAAGTAATAATGAAAACGTTTTAAATATATATTTGTTTAATATATAATATTTTATCTTTATTTGGCAAGTTATTGCATGTGCAACGGGTTATATTTTGAGATGCATAATAAATACATAATTTCAAAATGAGCTCTACAACTTTTGTTGTTTTTACTTCATGTCGGTACAAACAAAATTGTTTATTTAAAATAATCATCCAAAAAATAAAAATAAATGTGTTTTACATATACACCAGTTTTTGTAATATTATATATTTTATTTTAAATATTTATATTGCTTTATTTTACAAAATACATGTTCCCAGTGCCATCATTTGACATGCCTAACACATTATATTATGATAATATATAATAAATACAAAATTGCAAAATGTATCAAAAATGTATTTTAAAAGATCTGTACAAGTTTTTATTCCATTTCAGCGCAAAAAAAACAAAACAACTAGCCACATATTTATTTAATTTGATTATTTAATCAAAAAAACATGGAAAATAAAGAAATGTATTATGATTATTATTAATTAAATATGTTTTTTTCCAATCCATCGGTCTGATGATCAGTTTCATGGAAATGAATACATAGTTACAGACATTTCTCATGAAAGCTCAAGCATACAGTAAACAAAAGAATTTAATGTTGTTTCCAGACAAGCAACCATGGTTTGCAATCTGACATCTACACGCCATCATAATCCAAAAACACGATTACCCAATCCGATAAAGAATCTTTCTATCTTGACAAAATGAAGACGTTGAGACAGCAATTAAGACAGCATAACGTGTGCCGGGAAGGTGTCCGTGTATGGGCTCTCACTGCAGTAAAGGATGGAAAATAACCACACTCAATGGGTCATTTATGCTGCATGTTTTCTTCTACACTGATGCACCAAACCCACTGAGTCCAGAGGTAAACAATACAGAAGGCTACGTCAAACTACTGAATTTTCATGAATAATATTTGAAACCATCTAGCTATAGTCTGTCCACACACCAGCCATGCTTAAAAACACATGATGTGTTTGGGTCCTTCATCCTAGCATGTGGTTGGAAGTCATTTGTTAAAGAAGACACACATTAGCACCACTGTTTAGCCACTGTGTTTTTCTGCGGGCTTATGAATTGATGTTGGGGAGTGACCTGTTCCTCTAGGGATGATGACAGCCGTAGGACAGGACCCCTGGATCAAATTACCTCTGCTCCTGCTGGGCCGTAACCATACGGAGTCATCAAACAGCTCAATATACTGGGGGAAGGGTTTTGAAAGCCTTACACGGTCCCACCCACGCTCTTCACTGCAACATGCAATCACTACTGTCATTAGAGGACTTCATATCCCACAATTCACATGGGGCTGGAGGAATATTGATTTCTGGCTGCAGTTGCCCAAAGAAACCCTGAGGCTCTTCTGCGAATCAATCTCTAGAAAATAACAACCTAATGGGCTTGATCTAATACTATATTTAATAAGTGTTCTTGCTGGAATAAAAACAGAAATATCAAGATTTGTTAAAACTTTTGGGTGGATAGATAAACGTTCCAATTTAAAGGTGTTGTGGGTGTTTTTCTAGCATGTTACCATGCAATGTCTAGGGTGTTCTGGGAAATTTCTAGGGTTTGGGGTCAGAATAAAAAAAAATTCAGCAAGAGCACATCAAGAAATTTACATTGTTACAAAAGATTAATATTTCAAATAAATGCAGTGGCTTTGAACATTCTATTTATCAAAGAATCTTGAAAATATTAGAATGATTTCTGAAGGATCATGTGACACTAAGACTGGAGTAATGGGTTCAAAATAGCTTTGCAATCCAATAAATACACATCTAAATATTACATTAAAATAGAAAAGTTATTTTAAATTATATTATCTCAGAAAAATTACCATTTACTGCATTCAATAAAAAAAAACAAAAAATGTGACAATGGTAGTGTAAATTTGTTGGATTGGATTATTATTTTATTGTTCACAAGATAGAAATCTTAAATCAGATCACCCTTCAAAAAAGTTGCACAATGAGGTATAATGTCAATAGCACTTTCGTGTGCTATTGACATTTAAAAAAGAAAAAAACACAGAAAAAGAGCAACCATAATAGGAACAAATGTTTCTAGAATCGATAAACCACCTTTAAAACGCCCACCCTGGATTATACATTTACAACAAAAGAAGAGTAGAAACATTAACTCTCTTCTGACACAAGCCAGATCTGACAGTTTACACCCAGCTCAAACGCTCAACCTTTGATCCCAGAGCTGGAGACAATGTATGACTGAATGTTTCCAGGCTGGTGTGGCTCCAGATTTTACAGTGCAGCAAATGTTTCAGAGCTCCACAGGCTCTGAGCACCAGAGACAGAGCGGAAAAACAGCTGAGAGAGAAAGAGAAGAGGAACACAGCCAGCTGGGGAGGATATTCACATCAGCTGTCTAAAGTTGACTAACAAAGTGAGTACTGTAGAGCACCAAGCCCTGCTGAGCAGAAAGAAATGTCCTCATATTCAAACACAGGGAATAGAATAAACAAAGACCTGATCCATAAAAGCACAATAAGGAAATGATTTTCACATACAGATGATAAGTATATATTCTATTTAATATAATAAAATAGCTTCATAATAATATATATTAAATATTATACTATAAAATTACACATGATAAATACACGATCAAATTGTGTAATGTTTTTAAACCAGTCTCACTTTCACCAAGGCTGCATTTCCGTAATCAAAAATATAGTAAAAACATGATCATATCCCATTAGTATCATTGTTGAAAGCAGTCATGCTGTTTGACATTATTGATTGATTGACTGAAGTTTACTTTTTGACGAATTGAAAGTCCAAAAGAACAGCATTTATTTTAAAAAGATTTTTTGGAGCATTATAAATATCTTTACTGTCATGTTTAATTAATATAATGCATCATTGCTGTATAAAAGTAAACAAAATAAAAATAAAGTAACTCAATTTATGTCAATCGTTATTTGAAATATACATCTTTAACATAAAATGTATTTTCTGTTATTTCTGATCAATGCATAAAAGTATTAATAATTTTTTCGACTTTTCAAAAGTAAAGTATATGGTCATCGTAAATATATAATTTGTGCAAAGTTTAAAACCAATGTGTGCAGGTACTCATATCCTGTTTTTCTCCCCCTCCCATCAGATTCCAACTCTGCATGAATGTCACTATTCCTCCCACTCTAACTTGAAAGGAGGGATGAGATGGGGAAGCAGAGAGTAACACAGAGGACACAAGAAAGAGGGTAATGTTGGGTGTTTAAACCCTTGACGACAAGGAAGGATCTGACACCAGCTTCATCCTCTCATAAGTGTCTGATCAGCACCTCAACATCACTCTGATCTTCAATCTTTAACCTCTGTTCCCACGCAGACATGCTCATTTGAGAGCAGAAAAGAGATTTCATGCTGTGTGTCACTGAAATAAGAATAATGCACAACAACAGCTGAATCTGAATTTGCATTAACTGGTTATCTGAGGTTGCAGCTACACTTAATCAATCCTGATCTTGGAGAGGATGCAGTTTTCATAACCTTCATCTGTATATCATCCCACTGCATTCTCTGTTTATCAGTTTACAGTGTGAATTCCATGACTGAGCCAGAATGAGAAAGTAAGATGTAAATTATCTTAACTCACAGACTCAAAGAACCTCAGAACCAGCTTTTAACTATTTATTTTCCACCAAAATGATAAAAATACATTGATTAGCATGAAGTGCGTCGACGCGTTGCTAATTGCGCGAGCTTGCAGTTATCCCTACTTAAGACTGTCTTTTTGCCATGTTTAACACAAACAAGACTCGAGCCGAAGCTATAGGCTAGTATGGCATCATCACTTCACTTCCTAGAGCGTTCATAGAGCTTTCTATTATTATACAACCGTCAAAACTGCATATAATCGCCGAACTGACGCCTTTACATTGTCAGGATTCACAACCGCATTCAAAACTGCACTGAATGAACGGAACAGCACGGGACATCGAGTTGCCTATATAATCATGACGGGTTTAATGCACTCACAGAGACGGATAAATGATTCACGTTTATCTGAAGATCCACCAGAGCTGCCGTCAATGCCGTGCGATCGCGTGAGCTCTAAGATGCGAGCAACAAACTCGCTCTCTGCACTCGCTAACAAAGCTTTTAAAGTCATTGTTAGTTGTTTATCTCTGTTAAAATGCCCCTTTCCATAATCGCGAGCTTCAGCTTTCAAAATTTAATAACACAGTTTATTAACAGACAGACAGACAGTTAATAATAATGTCTTTAGTTTGACCATCCGTTCAAGCCCAAGAAGGGAACAGAGTAGCGTGACAGACACAGTGATGTTGCTCGTATGTATTTACAAACAAGCTGCGATTAAGATGATTTCTGACGCGCTGTACACTCCGCTGTGATGTGACTCTCTCTCTCACACACACACACACACACACACACAAAGTGTGTGTGCACTTTGCACACAAAGTGCAAAACTCTGCATTTAAATAGTCAATAGCAATTTTAGCAAATGCTTAAAATAATAACAAATCATACAGTCGCTGATTCAGAAGGGCCAGATTTTAATAGCAAAGTCAGAATTACCTCCTCTCCTAGGTTCACAAAATGGTCGTCCATAGAATGTGTTGCTGTTGTAAGTAATCTTAATGATTCCTAAATGCATCTACTTTCGGAAGGCCAAATAAAGTGCTTTTGCTTTCGGCTAGAAACACACAGCTTCTCCCTGACATGACTGCTTCAGCACAATATTTACACAAATATTTCCTCACAGCGACCTAGACATGTGGGGGCGTGTTTGAATGAGCTGTTTTAGGGGGTTGTGGCAGAATCTTAACTTTGATAAAGAATATCTCTTTGGTTTTGAGACTTTAGTCTTTGTAACTTCAGGGATCTTATCTAGGCACAAATAGCTTGTAACACTCCAAAGAGAAATTAAAGCTTGAAGATCGCTTCATATGACCCCTTTAAGTATTACAAGGTATAAAATCTAATTATTTTTCCCCCATTCATGGAAAGATCTTGAAAACATTAAAACAGTAAAACAAATAATTAGATCAAGAAGCATCAGTTGCTTTAGGATTACCAGACCTCCAACTCACCAGAAAAGGGATTTCTTGTGCAAGACATCATGTAGCTGCCTCTGGCTGAGCTGGTCCAGACGGGAGAACTCGTACTGGGGGCTGAACTCTGCAGGAGCGGGGGTGCTGAAGCGCACTTCGAAAGAAGAAGTGGGAAAGTCCACCTGAAAATACAAGGAGAGTTTTGTTGAAAATGAACTACTGTATCAAAGGGTTAGTTTTCCCAAAAATGAAAAGTGTTTTACTCAGCCCCAAAGCATCCTAGGTGTATGTGACTTTGATCTTTCACACGAATTCAATCGGAGTAATATTAAAAATGGTCCTGACCCCTCCAACCCTTACAATAGGGCAAGCGGGTGTTTTTTGTCAACAGTTCAGAAAACGTGAAAAAGTGTGCGCATCCGTGATAAAACATGCCTCACACGGCTCTGGGGGGTGAATAAATATTTATATTTCAAACGAAATAAACACTTTTTTCTCACTCGGATGCGTGCATTTTATTTTACTTCTGGGCTGTTGACAAAAAGCACCCGCTTACAACATTGTAAGGCTTGGAGGGGCCAGGGCAATTTTTTTATATAACGCCGATTTTTTTACATACACCTAGGATGCTTTGAGGGTGAATAAAACAGGCTAATTTTAATTTGGGTGAACTAACCCTTCAAACTTGGAGGTTTCAAACACAAGAGAATAGTCAAAAGAAACAGTTGTAAGATTGAAATGAATGTAATGGCAATGCTATTTGACCTTTTACGGTGTGTGTGTACATATATTATACACACACACACATATATTTGGGGAGTGTATACACACACACACGCATACATACATACATACATAGCTACACATATATATATATATATATATATATATATATATATATATATATACACACACACACACACAAACATATGCATATATAACTCGGCATGAAAAGTCTATTCTAGTTTAGGAAACTTAATGGGCAAATAAAAAGTGAATTGAGATCATATTCAAAATGTAGCAAACCAATGCAAGTATTTCACGAATATTTAATATATTACTCAACCCTAATAGGTATCTATTCTGTTCAACCGAGGGTTAATGATATAAAGAAAACAAACAGCTATCATAGGTCAAATTTACTCTAGCTCATGGGTTGCAAAGATGGCACAAGAGAGAAATTACGAGGTTTATGATCCAAAGCAAACACTGAGGTTCGCGGTCACGGCTGGCAGCAGTTAACTCGAGTGCTGAAAGCCATAACAGCACCACGAACAGCTGAGGCTTTCACCTTAAACATGCCAAGTTAAATACCACTAACACTAAATGTTAACAGCAGAGAGCCAATATACATTGAGCTAAAGACAAACGGAAACTACAACCACATGCACCCAGTGACTAAAAAAAAGAAATTTAAATCAAGAAAACAATGAAAAAAGCTCATGATAGGGACATCTGGGTCCGTTTTCACACTTCTGTCAGCCCGGGCTGAAATCAGTCCAGTCTTTATTGCCATTTGCCTCTCAGCATCACACTTCATTCATTAGCAGAGCAGAACACACATGTCCCTCATCCATTTCATGACCTTCACACCAAATGTTCCCCCCATAAGGCAAGTCAGTTCAAGCTGCCATCTTGGTTACATTAGAAGTGTATTTTATGCTTGTAAAAAATTAAATAAGCCATCTAAACTGTAAATCTCTACTGTAGATCTAAATGCAAATAAAAAATCATATCAAATACAATTGATGCTTCAAACTTAGCAATAAAATATAACCATGATATTGTTTTAGCTTGAGTAAAAAATAAACATAATAAATGATGGCCAATATTTAAATTGTATACTATTTTGTCTAATTAAATGGTTCTCAACCAGTGGCCCACAATAAATAATTTAAATATTTACAAATGATTGTTTATTACTTTTAAACTAAATAGTCATCCTAAAAACACTAAAGATGTACAACAACAAACTGAATATATATTTATTTTTGTATCTATCTATTTTTGTTATAATATAGAAATACCAAAAGTAGGTTAACATATCAGCTTTAAATATCAAGCTTCTCATATATTGTCTTTTGACCAAAAAAACACTAATACATAAAATGACAAAGCTTAACAATTTTAACAGACAATATTAATATATATTTTAAATTCCCCCCTTAGCATCTGCCCTTTACATCGTTTATGAGCAAATATGCAAATATTTACTCCGTCAGTAGCTTGTAATAATGAATTACTCGTCAACTGATAAAGTAGGACTTGGTTCAGCATGAAAGTATCAAAAACATTTACTTACTGAAAATCAAAAAGGAAAAGAATGTGAAAATTGGGGTCAGAGAAAGTGAGAAAGCAATGGATAAGAGAAGGAGAGAATCTAAATGGAGAGAGCGCACACTAGGCAGATTTAACGAGCCCCAGATGTGTCATTAGCCCCAGATGCATCTTGGCTTAACAAGCAGATTGCAGGGACTGACTGAGGGAAATCTGCCACCTCACACGGAATAACCCCGGCACCTAAATCAGGGGCAGAACCTACTGAATAGGCACAGGACCAGGCTTCGCTCCCAGTTTAAACTGCACAGCCCACTGCCCTTAGACAAAGCCATGCCATTCGGCCACAAAAGAGCCCTATTGGCATTACTATGGGCTGGTTTGGCACACAGAGATGGCAGAAAGAAGAACGGGATTGTATAGCAGGAGGCCTGTGTGGAGGGTGGGGATTTCACAGAGGCCCATCCGAGTGAAGAGAAAACCATGCACACACGTGATTTACCGCACAGTTTCAGAACAATACCAACGGGGAGGCTGTTTACAGAGAACGGCGGAGAAATGTCACGTCTGAATGTGTTAAGAGAGGATATTATTGCATGTGGAGGAAGTGATGACTCAGCGTGCACCAGATCTGGGGTGACGTCTCAGGTGTTTGTGACGATCGTCTGAGTACAGCCCTAATCGGTAAACGTTTCTCAAGGGAACATCTGTAAAAGTAAATTTACATGGCACCTCAGTGATAGGAACGCACTGCTTACGTGAGACCAGTGTGCTATAAATAAAATGTGTTATGTATGGAGTATAAGAAAAAAATATTTATAAACATCCTCCATACTTTTGAATGGTAATGTGTACACACATTGTCTGAGAAATATAGGTCAAATACTGAGGTACCGTTGCCTGTTCAAATGTTTGGGTTCAGTCAACACTGAGAAATTAATAATTTTATTCAAAAATAATACATTAAAATGATCAAAAGTGACTGTAAAGACATTTATAATGTTACAAAACATTTCCATTTCAAATAAATGATTTCTATTTATCAAAAAATATTAAGCAGGACATCTGTTTTTGACATTGATAAGCAATGTTTCACATTAGAATGATTTCTAAAGGATCATTTGACACTGAAACTCAGCTTTGCATCACAACATTTTAAAATATGCCAAAACAGAAAACCAGCTGATTCATTTGTGGTAGTATGTCACAATATTGCCGTTTTTACTATATTCTTAAATACAGCCTTCATAAGCATGATAATTCTTTTAAAACACTTAATTAATTTGTCAAAAAGAAAAAATTAACTAACAATTAGGTGAAAAAGTTTGGTCATGTCTGATTCAAAACAAGTACTGTTACTAGTTGTCTTATACAGATGGGCTGATGTCCTTTTGCAGCAACAAAATCAGAATAAAATATGTAGTTGTGTCATCAAAATATTTCCTAAGCTTATTGTCTGGGGCTGTTTAGATGCATATGAAAGTGAAAATTCTCTCTCTCTGCAGAGCAACCTGACCTACTTTTAGGACATTTTGCAAGTAGCGGGACAGTTCCTTCCTACATTTCCATTTTCACACTGGCCTGACCCTATTACTCCTGAAGTTATGAGCCAAGGAGAAAAGTTCCATTACACCTACATTATAATCGAACTAGACATGGCTTCAAAAATATACTGCTTAAACACCTTAAACCTGTTTGCGATGATTATGTTCTCAATAGTTAACTTTACTGGGTAAAGTTAACTATGTATAAATGACCTTAAAAAAATAGATGAATGTGAGATGGTGGGTTTGTTTTAAACAGGAAGTCTCATCCTTAAGGCCTGTTTGGTACAAGGCAGCCTCCTGGATAAAAAATACATTTCAACCACATTATAGGAGGAGAAGGAGAAAAATAAGTGTATGGAAGAGGAGTGTGTTGGGAGTAACCCCAAGTTTACCGAGAACGTGAGTGAGTGAGTCAGAGTTAAGAGTAATAGAGTATAATGTAGGACAAGCGGGAAACAGTTTACTATATGATTATTACACTTTGGATCGAGCAAAAGGCCAAACCTGAAGGATGACGCTGTCTGGCTGGCTGAAGTTGGGCGTACTGGATCGAGCGTTTCCACTGCCGGGGGTTGAAGGCCAGAGACCCAGAAGCTTCCTCCCACACGTCAGAACACTAAGGAAGAGGGAAAACAGGGTATGTATGCAGAATATGGACAATTAGATTGTATCTAATTACAATGTATATATTTTTATATATTTAAGGGAAAATATGTTAAGTTAATATTAAATATTTATATAATGTAAATGAATATAAATACATGAAAATATTTTCAAAATATATACTGTATGTGTGTATTTATATATACACAGTACACACACACTTTATGTACACAAAAACTTTTATCGTGATTAATCATTTGACAGCACTATATTTTTGCTAGTCATTTTTTTATGGATCCTGTAAATAAACTCTAAAGCAAACATGCCAGCCTTCCTAAGAACAATACAAAATCAATAACTTATGTAATCTCGCCTTTTTTTGACAGATCAAACTTCCATGAAGATGGAAGTCAAAAGTACTAAATGTTTCAAGTAGGACATATTACATATACACACATTTATTTAGTTGGACTTAGATGTGCATTTGACTATGAAATGTTTGTTCAGTGTGTCTTCGAATTCATTTTACCTCTGTATTTACACAGCTTTAGATATAGCAATCAGCTTTTCAACTTGACACTTCTGCTTAGGAACTGGTGCACACTTAAAAAAATTGCACTAGTTTGCATGTTTGTAGTGTTTGTAGGCCGCGCTAGACTAGCAGACGTCAGCCTGTTCTGATCACCACAACTGTTTGCTGTAGGAGGTGAGTATCAGCAGAACTCTAGTGCTTAAAGAGCCTGTTTTCATGCCCTCCAGTATAATATGCACTCATGACATTATCATTAATGACAAAAATGCACTATGCTTACTGTCTGAAGTTGAATAAGGGCATGGTGACCCAACCCAAAGCCTCAATGCTGCGTTTCTGCTTGCTTTTTTCCTCCGCACCTCCAGGGGGCGGTAGAGAGGTGGCATATAGCATCACAGTCAGCAGTGACTCCCTCGGTAACTGATTGATCTGGATGGGGAAGCAAACTCTGTATTTAAAAAAGACAAAATTCAAATTAGTATAATATTAGTTTTTAACAATGCTTCCTAAAAGGATAAGATTGGAAATCTAACAGTTGCTCAAAACTAAGAACAACAACAAATGCTACATTTTATTTTTAAACACCTATACTTAGAGTTATAATAGTATAAACTCACACCTACTGCTTTGAAACTAAATATATTCACCAGGATGGAGAAAACAAAGTGACAACTGTGCACTAAAATATCCCAGAACAATACCAAAACTCAACAATAAGGCGGCAGAGTACAAAAACAGGAAGCGGAGCTGGATGTGCTATTTTCAAATATGACGTCTGAAATACTTGGTAAACAAACTTAGATGTAAAGTGTTCAAACACTAGGCCATTTATTTTTTGACAAGCCTCAAAGAGATAGTATTTATGGGACTGAGTAGTGTGTGTGGATTGGCGTCAGGCCTACCTCTGGTCCCACACCACCAGGTGGAAGAGATATTTGCTGACCGACTGTTTACTGGTGTGCTGGGGAGCACAAAGCTCCACTTCGCCATGGGTGAGAGAACAGGACAGGAAGAAATTTTCATAGCTGTAGATGGGTTATGTGAAAAATAAGAGAAAGATAAAGAGGGTGAGATCATCAAATGGCAGCAAGTTACATCTAACCGAAGCCAAGATATTTGGGACATTGAATCACTGAAAACCTTCCTTTCCAGGGAGCTGCTGCTAACCTGATAAGCGTTCGTGACCAAATTGAGCTAAACTCTGACTCGATGAGTTAGATGTGGGAATTATTTCAGTCTAGTTAATATGCACTGAACATTATATAGTAATATAGCTCACAAATCATATAGGCTAGGTTTAAGATGCTATGATGGTGATTTTGCATATTTTTTAAGCTTAAAAGCTACAGTTCCATTTAACGGCAATTGCATTGACAACCAATTTCTTTTTCAAAAATGTTCCATTAGTGTTTTACAGAAGAAGGTCATTCAGTGAATAAATGGCAGTACTTTCATTTTTTGGGTTAACTAATCCTTTTAAATTTCAAATGAATCATCTTAAAGCACTGACTGAGAAAATGCGAATAGTGTGCATGATTTAGGAGAGCAGCATAAAAAATGTGTCCATGTCTGCATTAAATATTATAAATATGATATATTTAGTGACACATTTTTGCCATTACGGTTTGACTTTTTTTACCCTGACAAATCCATAGAGTTCCATATGACTGGCATAGCTTTTACTTTATGCTTTAGCAAGGCTGTTGAGATTTTCTACCAATTACAAGAGTTGCATAAAAATAAAATAAATTAAAACGTACAAATTCTAAACCTTTTTTCTGGCAAGATCTTATTAAACAAGTATTTTAAAAAGCTTACTAAAGTAAAACCATCATCTTTCAATAAACAAAATAGGGAATAGGGAGAATGGGGGGAGGGTCTTGCAGAACATACATAAAGTGCTTTACAATCAAGCTTTTACTAAACAGACATGCTTTTATATTTGGGTTCACTAGCTAATTGTATGGCTGTGGAAACCCTGCCACATTTTCCCAGCTTCACTCTCCAAATCCCAACTTTATCCAATGTTCTCCCACATCATTCAACTTAAACTCAAGCACTTGTACCCCCGGTTTCACAGACAAGGCTTAAGCCTAGTTCCAGACTAAAATGTAAGTCTGGGCTGTTTCAAATGAAAGAAACTTGAAAATCTTACAAAAAAATCAGTGCCTTTGTTTTGTCTCAAGATGCACACCAGTAATGTTTTTTTCTAAGCCATATTTATAAAAAGTACTTTTTATAAAATGTCCTAATTGAACTATGGCCTAATCCTGGTTTAGGCTAAGCCTTGTCTATGAAACCGGCCCTTGAGATGCCTAAATGGGAAATGAACTCTCCCAAGGCCAATTTAAATAGAAAGAAAAACATTCCCAAGCAAAAATGGAATACCAGAGAGAAAAGAAAAACACATGTTTGAAATACTAATGTTACCAATCCTAATACTGATCGGAGGATCCACAAAAACACAGCAGAGGAAAAACCACCATGGTTGTTGTCTCCTAAAAATCATTTAACCATATTCATGTTTAAAATCGCCTGTGCACACTGATCCTAGATCAGCCCATCTGATTGACTCTAATTGCCCAAAGCAGATGGGATGCAAGAGAATGTCAACCCTCCATCACCACTGCACAGGTGCCTGGTGCCCAGCCTGCCCTCCGCCTGGCCTCCATAGGTCAAAGGTTACGCTGAGTTCCCATACATGCTTCTTTGTTATGGCTTGTTCCACAATAAGCAACAGTTTCAGAGGGAGACAAAGAGCACTAGTTCAGGTCAGTGGGTGGGAGAGACCATTCCTGTGCTGTGTGGGGGAGGGGAAGGGTGTATTATTTTATCACTGAACGACTGGGCGAGGTGAAGTGACATTTAGGGTTGGCCAGCATCTGTCTCCATGCTGGTGGGAGCAGCCGCCAGAGTTCTGGCTTAGGATGGAGGGTAAAAGAAGAGTGAAAAAAAGAGGGAATGCCATTCTCAAGAGTCCTCTCTGCAGATCATAACGCCAAATAATCCTGCTGGATTACCGAAGGGGATCAGCAATGTGGACAGCTGGTGTGCAGCTGCAGCTCTTCTTCCACAATAGTCAACTTTTCCTGTATCATTTTCACAGAATTTCATCTAAAAATTCAACATTCAGATTTTTTGGATCTACATTAATGATATTTAGTAGATTTTCTTATCCTGAGCAATTGAGATCCCGAAAGTGATCAACAGATGGAGCATGCAATCTGGAATGCTATCTGCTGGGAAAGCAGCACTTCCTGAACAAATACAAAAAAGGGCTACT
Source organism: Gymnocypris eckloni scoliostomus (assembly GCA_027564155.1). Lineage (NCBI taxonomy): Eukaryota > Metazoa > Chordata > Actinopteri > Cypriniformes > Cyprinidae > Gymnocypris > Gymnocypris eckloni. Next base: position 12,936,996 of record CM050431.1, read on the forward strand.
TGCCCCAAAGCAAAGCAATAATACTTTTTCTGATTAATACATATTGTGGCACTTTTGAATGTTTGGTTTGCCTAAATGTTAAAATATTTTTCTACTTTCATTTTTTTGGTTCGCAGTAATCACTGCATGAAATATGATATCATGGAAAGTCTTGTTAAAAACCTGTCATTCCGGATTGATAATCCGTTTGCAAAACAAACAAGAACGCTCTCGAGTGCAAATCTGAACTTGTTCAAACTGTCAAAACTACCCACTTTTAATTTTTTTTCTACAAAGGGAACTGTATAAAGATTGACAGTAGACAATGAGTTGTAGTAATATTCCCCCATGTTCCATTGTTTTTAGCAACACCCTTATTTGTGCTACATGAACACAGTGCACAGCTGACAACAAACAATGAAGTATTACAGTAAACTACCATTTAAAAGTTTGGGGTCGTCAAAATGTATTTGAACATCTCTTATACCCACTTTTTTGCTGAACAATAATCATACATTTCTTAAAAAACTGATTGAAAATTGAAATTGATTTCTCAAGATGATGAAACCAAAACAAGAAATATAGCGCTACCTGGTAGCCCATGTGATAGGGATGCGATGAGCTGCGTAAACACTAAAGGAAAGCACGTTGGTGACCATGCCAGCTTCCTGTATGGGGGCTGTGGATCTGCTGTTGTGTGGCATGGTGTGGAAATTAGCATTGAAAGTGCTGCAGTACAGCTCCACAAGATCCAAGATGGCTGCAGTCAACTTCTCCACAATTGCCACTGTGAGATAAAACAAATTGATTCAGTTGTTTACATACAAATTCTGATGCCAAGAATTACAACACTCTAAAATACTAGATTCTGTACATTATCCCTAACATAAAGCTTTTTCATATCTTATACATTTTATGTTCACAGAACGCTGGATGGAGAAGCAGTATGAATTCACATGTTAAAGCTGACAGAAGGACATTATTTGCTGCAAGTGTCCTGCATAAGGCTGCATCCTTCCTGTTTATGCCTATCTGAGATCACAGACTTCCTCGTAGCAGGATGCTACAAACACTCTTCCAACGAACAAGAAACACTTAAACATACACCCTCAACCGTCTTATCCCAGGAAGAGTCTAACACTACCAGTCAGGTTTGGACACACTTGAGTTGACTGACTTGCATCTTGAACTAGATAGTTTTAAATGTGATACGTTTAAGATGGATTTTCATAGATTAACATTACGTTTGAGTCTAAAACAAGGATGGAAAAAGCTAATTTCAATTATAATCAAATATATTTATAAAGGGCATTGGAAAAGTAGCCAAATCTTCATGGGATTTAAAACTTAACAAATCTAAGAATAAAAAAAACTAAATAAAAAAAAATAAGTCATCAAAACTATGAACAGTTTTGTAAGTATAGTCATCAAACCTAAAATAACACAAATGGAATTTGTGAAAGTTATGATTTTTGAGAATTGTATATTGACCAAAAATGCTAATATATAAAGCTTAGGTATATAAAGGCTAAATGTTTCACTGATAGTATATTCTTCAGTTTGACACAAAAATCAAAGAGAGCAGTATGACCAGAAACGCCGTACCTCTGTTATCTCTCTTTGCCAAGACACTGACATCCTATAAATGAACACAGAAACAATTAAGCATGCATACCAGTAAGAGAGTCACGCTAAACTATATCTAAAGTGAAAATGAACCCAAAAACATTCATCCATGGCTCTATCTCTAGCAGATATTTCTTGCAGTTTCAAAGGTTAGTGGTTTAAGCAAAGCAGAGAATTGTCTGTCTACTCATTTGAGGAACTAAAGCAGCGAAAGCTGCACATTTGCAGCACTGTGTCTGTGCTCACACGAGAGTAACCAACACAGCAGTATGTACGTCAGATTTCTAAAACATCTCCCATGTAATGTTTGTGACTAAGTAAGTGTTCAAAGGTACCACCTTCTGCACTTTAGGCTGTAGTCTGCATGGGCAAGCTGGCAGCTGGTTTAAGGCAGCAGTGATGTCAGGTGTTTCAACAGCTGCTAGAGAAGTACACAAGGCTTTCACAGACTGCACTAACCGCTCCACATGCAACGGCAACTCAACCTGCAAATGACAGAAAAGACGTTGAAGGAATAAAAATACTGAAAGAAAAAAGGATAAAAGTTTTTTTTTTACATTAATGCAAGCCTAACTTAATATGCAAAGACATTACAAGTAAACCATTAAATGATTAATTTTGTATAATTAAATGTATACAAATTTGAATTACTATCAAAACGTTGTTTATTATTCCGACCAGCAACAATGACTCAACCAATGTTATGCGCTTGGGGGCATGGCTATCTAATTTCCTGACCAATGGCAGACAGGGGGAGTGGTCAGGAAACTTGCAAAAAAAAAATCTAATTTTAATCAGTTATATTAGAATCACTTTTTGTGTTTTTGTCATTTATGTCTATATACATTTTATTTCAGTTTTAGTAATTTTTCTAGTAGTTAAACTAAACAAAAATTAGATGTTGTATTGGCAATTATCTGAAATAAGTATTTTTTTTATAAATGGAACCATTTTTTTAATGGTTTTAGTTAACTATAACAACCATGATTTGGACTGAGCATATCACTCCAAGTTAAACACCTTCTCAAAGAATTTTCAGATAAGCAACGTCTGTAACAAGTTTACCTCAGATAAAAGGAAAGACTCGGCCTCATTGTGAAAGGTATCCAGGAGAAGCGTCAGTGCCTCCCTGTCACACAAACAAGAGTAAGAGTCGTCAAACACTGTGAATCTTAGAATCTCTCAACTAGCATATTACAGCCTAAACTTCCTGACCTCCTCTTCATCGCTCTCACCTGGTCACAGTCTGTTTGATTGGCCTCTCTTGCAGTAGAATATTGTGGTTCATGGTGGATTGAGTATCATCGTCCTCTGTCTGCAACAACAACAGCATAATGCAAACATTTAAAAATTAAAAAACCTTTAGCATCTACACAGACAAGTTCCCAAATGGTTCCCTATTGGAGTCTATGGTTCCAGGAAGAAACTCTTAAGGCACAGTTCACATTATGTGATGGCATTCCAAACCTGTATGCACTTTCTTCTTCTGTGGAACACAAAACATGATAATTAAAAGAACAAACAGTTACAGGTCCTGCAGACTTCCACAGTAATTTGTGTTCATACTATGGACGTCAATGCGACCCAGCATTGGCTACCAGCATTCTTCAAAATAGTGTATTACGTTTAAGCATTACCTCGTAGTATGGTCACATACCAAACATATTACATGCATTGTAATCTAAATGATGGAAGCACATATGCTGTTGATATTAAAAATGAATGGTTTTTGACAAATTAGTTTGATGAACACCTAGTAAAATGTGGACTGCATTTTTAAAATGACCGACATTCATTTTGATTACATTAATTCAAAGCTGTAACTCAAGGTTTTTTGGTGTTAAGAAGTCTAAAGATGTTTCCTACAGGTGTTTCCTGGAGTTTCAATTGTTCAGTAAGAGGAAAACATATTGTTGGGTCACTAATCCATCTGCTGTCAGCTTTGGTCTTACCGTTCGGGCGAGCTCCATGTTGACAGTACTCCGTTTGGTAAGAATGAGACGAATGTCCCAGTCAAACTTCAGACACTGCTGGATGTACTCGAAGCTCGCCAGAGTCTGGTTGCTAAGCAGAAGGAAAAGAGGCAAAAGTAAACTTGGAGATATACTGTTTCATAATGTATTTATATACATATAAACTATCGTTGAAAAGTTTGGGGTCAGTAAGATTTGTATTTATATTTATTTAGGAAATAAATTAATACTTTCATCAAGGATGCTGTAACATAAGCAAACTTGGATATGAAGCACAGCAGTTTTCAATTGCAGATGACTAATAAATAAAATACTTATGTTTAAGCCCACACGTCATTCTTCCAAATGCACTGCAACAATTGTACAGAAACTGAAATTATTCCACTAGCTTCATACTAAATCATGTTTTCAACTGTACCATTGGCATTGTGGTCTATTGTTTCATTGTCACAGCACCCAGAACAGGTCTCTATGAGTATGTTATTGTTCCCAAAACTTGCTTATGTATTTTACAGTCATACACACAATGTCTCTCCTTTTCACGGCCCTGTACAAGCACATGGTTATCAGAAAAACACACACTTCCTGCCACACAGCTGCACCCACAGCAAAAACAACCAACGCACTTTTAACAGAACAACACCTGCGGTTCTTGTCACACAGATAAACTCAGCCTCAGTTCTGTCAGCTTTGCCCTTTAAGAAAAATAATACAACCGAATGTCTCAAAAACATCCAGTGGCCTTTAAAAAAAGAAAAACAGAAAGAGCACACGTTTGAGTGATTAGTTAAGGTTGCCTCAAAATGGTGGTCGTGTCATGGGGAAACCCAATGTGGTTAAAGCAGTCCACAGACATAAGCACAGCTTGTTTTATGCAACCACAATTGAAGGGCTACAGTTATATGACGAGGAGCTATTCAGACCACAAACCGCAGATTTTCAGTTCAACTTGGAATCACCTCATTTCCACCAACAACTCAAACGGCTTTACAATGGACATCCTCGTGTAGTTCATTATGCTATTGGATGGGACCTTTTTAGCAACAGGGGACTGTTTTTGGCCATTACACTTTAGGGAGGATATCCAACCCCACACTCATATGCTGAGACAATGTGAGGTAGACATGAAGCCACTGGAAGACAAATGCAGATGTCCAAAAAAATCCCATAATCCTGTTGTCAGTATTACAGGAAGAAGCTTGGATTATGAACAATTGCCACAACAGGCTAATCATGTTTCTGTGGAGAAGGTTGATTTAGCCTATTAAAATCACAGAGATTAAGGCTAATTATGTAACTTCTAATGTAAGTTTATGGAAGTTCTACGCATTTAGATAACAAGAAAATAATAGTCAAGACACTTTTGGTGAATCCGTAGTTCTTACTTTTTGAGGAACTCTGCCTGGCCGCATATTTTCATCAGGTAGTCATCCACGTCAATCATATCCAGGTCATCATGGGTGTAGCAGAGTGTCTGATAAATCAGCAGGTCTATGGTAGATGATCCTGAGGGAAGAGGACAACAATATTATAACAACTACATTATGTAACTTTACTTGTGCGTTGAGAAACAACCAAATAACTACACTACCAACAAGTAGATGTGATATGGTGACTTTATCATCACATTTACAACTAAGTGATCCTTCATAATACGCTGAAATATTTCTTACTATTATCTTTTGTTTGAATGAATCAGATAAATGAACCAGTTAAAAAAATATTCACTGATTAATTTGTATCCTTGTGTAGTTTACTTTGATGTAGCAAAATATCTAGTTAAATGTTGCTGGCATTTTTTTTGTATCAGTTACTTAAATATAGTATATTTTTTAGTTGTATTTGATGGTAAATTCATCATTTCAAATGTAAAAAAGGTGTATAATATGGTTATGTAGATATTGACACCTTAAATAGTTTCAATGCAGTTAGCTACTTTAGCTAAAAACTTGTATAGTAGCTAACTGTTTGTATAGGGTTAGCTTGACTGTCTATATCCTTTATTTGATCATGGGTAGCTTGAAACTTGAGAATCTGCAGTTTTAAAGTAACTTCCCAAACACTGCTACACAAAACAAATGCCTGTTTAATTGCACGCTAACAATGAGAAATGAGCATACAAAGAAACAGAACTGCCCAGTGTGTTTCAAAGGGTGTCGGTTTATCTATAGCAAAATCAATTAGAGGTCATCAATTAGTGTGACATGTCGGTGAAGCCCTTCCTGAAAATAGACACGTTGCCAGATGCTCCCGATACTGTAAATTAGCACCAACTGATCTGAATACATTCGGTGGACAACAGACGAAGAAGCAAGGAGATGGGAATTTTCCCTTGGCTCACAGCAATGTTCGTCACTTCACTGGGAGGATGTGAAACAAACGAGCAGAGGTAGGGATGAGCCAGAAAAAGGTTAATCCACCCTTCCCCCCGTTCCACAAATTACACCCTAACTGGGCAGATGTACTGCACTGCGGTCACAGTGGGAGCACATTTTGGAGAAAACGCCCCCGTCTCTCTCTCTCTCGCTCTCTTTTCACACACACCTCACTCAGTTTCTCCGTTGCTTCTCAATTATGAATTGGGCAGCTCTGCTGGAACATGAGTCTTGAGTCGAGGCTCTTAATTTTATTTAATTTTTTAAGTGAATGGACACAGATAAACGAATGCCAATCAGAGACAGCAGAGAGGGCAAAAAATGCTACATTGAAAGAGAGAAACAAGAAGACACTCTTTCTCTCTCTTTACCCACATTTCCTTTGCAATGCACATTTCCATTGATAAAACGGGCCATTTCTTACTGATACTAGTAATGATAATTATTTTTTATATTAAATACTTAATTCCAGCTTGATATGTAGAGACAACTGTTTGTAAGCCATTTGATTTCCACTGAAGAGTGTAAAATTGCAGTTTTGCTGTATTAATTTATAAGTTGTATTAATTTATTAAGTAATACATTTTTGATTATGAGATTTGATTAATTTTAATTATTATTTGACTTTTTTAATTCTGGCCAATAATTCAAAATTGAAGGCAAGTTATTTTAGTAATAAAGCGATTTTACAATAATGTTTATAAAATATAATATTTTTGATAATACAAGTTACAAATACTGTTCTAAATTACTTTGTCTAAAGAAATTAGAAAAAAAGTGAATTTAGGACCCACAATATTATATTCTACCGCATGAAAGATATTTATTGAATGGACATTCATCAACTGTCTGACTGGGCAGACGGGGTAAATATATCACTACCCAACCCTCAAGCAGTGCTGTACATACCCAACTATTTTTCCATGCCCTGTGAACTATTCTGGGTTGACCTCCATCCTTTTAACAAACATTTAGCAGATTTCACAGCTGATCCTGACACAAAAAAAAGCCATGCAAGAATGGCACCACAGTTCGTGTTTATCATACACTGGCAGGCTGCCATGATAAAGAGCATCTGTCAGGCAAATCATGCCAGAGCAGGAAAAACAAAAGAAGAACAAGTGCAGTGAATAAGTGAGAGTGAAAACATGTTCACAACATATTTCTGGGGCCTCTCTCTAATCTCACTGCACGAGGCTATATCTGTCTCTCTCTCTCTCTCTCTCTCTCTGTGTGTATGAGGGGGTTTGTATGCATTCCTCCAAGGCGGGTGAATGAAAAGCTGCCTCTTTTAATTGAGTACACAAAACAGATGGCTGGCAGAACGCCCATTCAGTGTAATGCTATTAAGAGAACTCAGGGTCTAGAGCCTCTCCAGCCTTTCCTATGAGATCCTATGGCCCCGTTCAAAACATTCAGGATGTGGAACAGAAAATACAACTCCACAGTTATAACCAAGCTCATGAGAGCTGATGCAGAATATTTAAATGATCTGTATTGTTCGATTATAAAATTACTGAAAGCATTTCGGTTCTTACCATCACAAGAGAAAGTGAGTGGTTCTCTGAAGTGGTCACTACAAACCGTGACCTTTATGCTGACCCCCAGGCCCTGCTGCAGTTCATCTTGTGCCACACACGGACTCCAAACAAAGCCTGCATTTTTTGAGTAGTCATTGCATGGGTACGCCGATCGTAGCCTGGTGAGAACAGTAAAGAATGTAGATAAATAAATTGGAATGAATGGTCCTAATAATAAAGTACATACACATTTATAAATATACACAATATTTTTTAAATAAATTATTGTAATATAAAATATTATATGATTTTTTTATGGACACGAAAGACACTATGAATGAAAATACAAAATTTAATAACTCACAAGTCAAGTATATGACAGAAGGCCGCCACTTCTTCATCTCTCTCTTCAGACACTTGAAAGAGCTCATAACCAAAGCCATTTGGCCTAGACCCCAGAGACACCTATATGGTTTTTTATAAATATTCCTTTATCTGACAGTTATAAATTGTGATAAAACATTTTATATATAATGTGATAAACTTATATATAATTGTGATAAACATACATACATACACTATATTGCCAAAAGTATTGGGTCACCCCCTTCTAATGAAAGGTTTGACTACTTTAGTAATTTCCATGAGTACAAATCTTAATGTTTAAGCATATAATGATATTCTATGGAATTGTGTGCATTTAATTTTATAGCAAAAGTTTGGATTCTTGGCAATATAGTGTTTGGCAATATAGTGTCAATACTTTTGGCAATATAGTGTACTGTATATACACATACATACACACACGCTGTTTATATAAACAAGCATTTTAAAAGGGAAAAAATGCAATCAAATAATTAATATTAATTCAATTATAGAAAAGGTTAGTCTGAATGCTTACTGGATCAACTGATACTCTGCGCTGGCTTCTAGTACTCTTCTGCGCTGGAAGATAGGTGCGAGGAGGAATCTGAGGAGGAAGGGTGTTACTGCGAGCTACTGCCTTCCCTGATTTGTCCCCCTTTACTCTCCGGCTTCTATTAGGTGACAGCCAATCCTCATTTAGCTTGCTCAGGGAGTCATTGAGGTTATCATAGTTTAGAGTGTCTCCAAAGAAAAGCTTGGGCTGGTCCACCTCAGGAGTGAACAAGTTGACATCCCGTGGGGCTGAGCTTCGATGTACAATGAACGGATCGTTCTGGGGGATAGGATTTCTGGGTGGTACTGGTGGCGGAGGCTCATCTGGCAGCCCTTTTGACAACAACTGCGCTGTTCCTTCAAAATCACTTTCCCATTCGTCCAGGATATAACGAGGCTCCTTACTAAATCCGTGAGACTCGCCGCTGGATCGCGATAAGTTCGACACACCGGGCTGGACGTGGTTGAGCACGGGGTCAGATCCGGAAACACCCTGATGCAAATTATTCCAAGAAGGGCTGGGAACACGTCTTGGCATGGAGGGCTCGCTCCTCGCGGGTGATGACTTGCTGGTTTCAGGAGGTAGTGTATTTGCTGGTCCCTTGTCTTGTCGGTGGCGGGCAAGGGCGTCATACTCCATCTGCAGGGCCTCCGCTAGGACCAGCTCCTTCTGGCTGATGCCGAGCGATTCCAGACAATCCCAACGCTGCTCCCGGTCATTCTGAGTCTGTGCTGCAGACATGGTCCTGTAGGGGTGCTGCAGTGCACAGAAATAAGAACGCAGAAAGGAGCTGGATGGCACTACGAGTTGCACAATCGGTTCATTAGGCTCTGTTAGGAGATAAGAGTAAAAAAAAACACATGCTATTGCTGTTTACCACTAATAGAGATCTGGAGCCAGTATAAAAAATAAGTTATCAACCACAGAGATGTTGAAGTGCATCACAAAAAGCTAGCAACTTGCCATCAAGCTGCAAAAAGGACAATTTAAATCGGAATCCTGCATATTCTGTGCGTCTCTGTGTGAATGAATGTTTCGTTAACTACAGATACTGAGAAGTGCATGTGATGTCGCGGTCATTTCAGCATCTGCCGTCTCATTAAATAACACTTCATTAGAATCTTACAGTTTCATTAGAGTAAAACTATCGTCACACCATATACACACAGAAACTTAAAGGTCCTGATGGCAACCCGTCCAAACAAAAATTCAGTTTAATTTGAAGAAATTGTGTCAGAAATATTACTATTGTGTAGACGTAATACTACTACTATTAATAAAATTAAGAAAATAGCAACACAATATTTCGTTCATGTTTTAATATTAATAGTAAACCCCCTTTTTTTGCCAAAAATAGAGTTCCTTTAACTTTCATTTGATTAAAAGATAAATTAAATTAATGTTTATGCCTTCATTTGATAACCAGAAAAATTAAAATACACAATAGAGAATAAAAAACAAAAATATATAAAAAACACCTTTGACAGGAATATTGTAAAAATAAATTAATAGATTAAGCTGTTTTTATGCATTTAAATAGTTAGACTTGCTTAAACAGAATTTGGTAACAATAAAACAGAACATAATTAAGCCATTAAACAGGAGTCTAGAAAAATGTAAGTGGAAAAAAACCTGAATACAAAAATAGAAATGTGTTGTGACTGGTTAGCTGTCCCAGTGCGTTGTGATTAGCGAACAGCTTAGACGGCGTTTCAGTACTGCCCCGCCCCTTACCAAAACAGCAAGTTTGTCAATATTGATATATCAATTCAGACCTCAAGAATATTGAACAAGAGTATCATGCAGAACCTTTGTATGCATGGATATTACAATACATTTTAAAGTGGTAATGTTATTGTTGTTTTTAGCTAAGTCACGTTTTAGATAGTATTTCAAAAACAGCTTAAAAATAACTGCATTGACTATGTACAAATAAGTGCTACGGTAATATGTATTATGTTTATTGTTCTTTAATTCTAACATTATAACATGAATTGCACTGAACTGGTATACAGTTAAACTTATTTATACCATAGTCCCACAGACTTACACTATTTGTGGCCGCATATATATGCAAATTAATTATCTGCCAGCTTTTGGAGCGGGAGATCTCGAGGTTTCCCCAGTAACGCTGTACACAAAGCAGAGCTCCGCTCATAAACGCTGCTTTATCAGACATTATTTGCATGATGAAATTAAAATGACATTCAACATTTTCTGAAAACAGTCGGTTTCCATCAGAAATACAGTGATTTAAAAACACCCGCACTGGGTTTCGATTTTGAAAGGTGCAGAGCTCAACCAAGCGTTCTCGCCACCCACCAACCATTCGAATTTCAGAAGGCGGGATTTACAATATGTGATGTCACAAATACAGGAAAACAACTTTGTAGTCCAAATGAGCTGTTTGTTGTAGTTCTTGAAACTACAACTGGAAAAAGTGAGTGCTAGCCTAAGGTAATGTAAATTCAAAATCAACCAAGCATGAAAAATAAATCCCATCTTTCTTGCCCAAAATACCCCCCAAAATAAAAAACTTCAATATCAGCCAATATGGTGGTACAGATATAGCAAGTACCTCTAGCACATTGGTCTCAAACTCGATTACTGGAGGGCCAGTAAGAGATACTCAACTGCTCGTCTGTGGCAATGAGTATTGCACTTAGGGCTGCAGCTAACGATTATTTTTATTGTCGACTAATCTATCGATTACTTTTCCGCTTAGTCGACTAATCTATCGATTCTTTTTCAATTAATCTATTTATAATTTTCTTATCAGTTGATGAATTCTTTAATTAAACTATCAATAAATAATAACAGTAACTTCTGCTATTAATATTTTATTCAAACGTTTTCTCATAATTAATACTTTACAAAAAATATAATAATAATAACAACAACAAAGAAAGAAAAAGGAAATAAAGTAGTTTAAAGTAGCGCACATGTGTGACTGACTTTGATTGTCTTCTCCTCTGATCATCTGGGTCTTATTGTCTTTGCTTGCTCAGCAAAAGACAGAGCCAAGCTGATCTTTCTTTTCAGCACAGTCATCAGTGCAACGCAGGTTCTTCTGCAGCACAACAGTTCCTCTTCAGTGGAAGTGGAGCTGTTCTCTCTTCTGCAAGGAGACTGATGTGCCGCATTAAGAGGCTATTCCTGTGGAGTCACGGCTGGACAGATGCTAAGCTTCAAATTCAAATCGACCAAAAGACCTGCTGAGTGCTGCTCAAATGGATTTAGTGTTCGATCAACTTCATAACACATGTGCCATGACACAGCTGCCACCCCATATAGAGGCAAAACCACTGGGCTTAATGGTCATCTAGTCCTGCACAATGGTAAATGGGTTCAGCTGGGAAGGTCTAAGGTCAAACAAAAGTTTTCTGCTAGAATGATAATAGTTACAACATGAATAAACTGCGGAGTGGTCCTAGACCCCAAAGTGGATGAAAGTAAACCACTTGGTGTAAAAGTGGAACGTAGCTCAACTAAAACTTTTAAAATGATAGTTTACACAAAAATGAAACTGTCATTATGACTTTCTTCAACAGAACACAAACGATATTTTGAATAATGTTGTAACTATTTGTATCCATATTATAATAGGCATTGGGGTCCAAAAACTAAAATAGACTTATTTTGTTTGCCAAAGAAAACAAAACAAACAATTGTACCAGTTGTATGGGTTTGGAATGACAAAAAAGGGAGTAAATTATGATTTTCATTTCTGGGTGAACTATTCCTTTAAGTTCATGACCACTTGTGACCCATCGTTTCCTTAGTAATGTGACAACAGTGGCAGGGGGTCTGTTTCTCCGCCCACAAACACAACTGTAGGAAATTCTCACACCCCGAAGACTGGCACCAGAACAAAAGACTGAGGAGGAAGCAGAAGGGCATCTGTTTGACAGACATTCTTGGACCCTTCCATCGCTCCACGTTTTGACCACATTTTGCATCCCAAAAATGCAAAACCCCAAATGCCTCTGGTCATCTCTGGTGATCTTCATCTGAAAAAATAAAGTGAAAAAAAAAACAAATGCGTTTTCCAGATCAACAGAGGAAATGGAAGCAGCAACCTGACTGTGTGTTTTATGCTTTCAATCAGCAACTCATCCAGTCACTTGTTTAGTTTCTGCCTGGCTGAACACGTGTACATATGGAGATCAGTGTAAACAGAAAGGAATCAGTCAGCACATTACAGTTTTCAAAACAGGTGCAATGTGATTCGTTTACAGGAAGTCATCTGGCGTTCCACACTAAAAGTGAAATGCTGTTTGATGCCTCACAATCACAGCTGGTCAGAATGTATTTGATGTTTTATATACATTAAAGGGATAGTTCACCCAAATATGAAAATCCTGTCATCAATTAGGCTACTCACCCTCATGACGTTCCAAACCCGTATGACCTTCGGTCATCTTCAGAACACAAATTAAGATATTTTTGATGAAATCCGAGAGCTTTCTGACCCTACTTCGACAGCAAAGCAACTGACACATTCAAGGCCCAGAAAGGTAGATAGGACATCATTAAAGTAGTCCATGTGAGATCAGTGGTTCAACTTTAATTTTATGAAGCTATGAGAACACTTCGTATGCAAATAAAAAAATAACGAGTTTTATTCAACAATTCTTCTCATCCACATCAGTCTCTGCGGCATATTCAGTAAATCTTGCTGTGCCCCTGAATTCAGTTATTTTACTAAAATATATGCATAATATATGTGTCATAGGACTTCAGCCAAATTATAAGAGGCTTCTTTAAAGCTAATTTGTCAACTAGTAGTTCAAGCTAACCTTAACTAGCCAATTATAGTCTTTTTAAAGGGCTCCGATGAAATACAAACTAAGTGACCCAAAAAATTGCCTATTTCTCAACGTTTGTTGCGAATGTGAATGTTCAGAACAAAACTTGAGATTAACTAGACAAACACGCCTTCTTAGGACATGGTGTTAAGACTCCAGGACAGTTACGCACATAAACAATCATGTGCAAAAACACTTCAGAAAAACCAGATGTGTTTGTAAACAGCATTCTCAGGCACTAACAGATGGACTGTACAAATATAAATGCATCTCCTTCTAGACGGCCTTTCTGGGGCTGTCCTCCATTCCCAGGAGCACCAGCCTCCCGTAGGCTTCCTATGCAGAGTCTCATGACTGAGCTTTGGCCGGAGGGGTGCAGTAAGGCTGGCAAGGAGGGTGGATCTGCATTGTTCCACAGGGACCCCAGGCCAGGCAGATACAGGCCCCCGGAATCAATCCCCTGCTGGGATATAATCCCATTCAATCAGGGGTGGCTCCCAGATTGGCCGAACAAAGGACAAGGAGGAGTGAGGGCAGCCGCGTCACGTGAGGCAGAGCCGACTCAGACACGTTCACACGGCTTGGAGAACCAAAGACAAAGAGACCGCTGTCATCCCTGTCCCCCATATATACCCCTCCCCCAACAACAAATATCACACGGCTCGCTCCATGCCCAGGGTGATCGCTTATGCTAGTTCCAGCTGATCAAGGCTTCTGCGCCGTATGTTGAGGTCTTCCATTATCAACACGCCTCTCTTCCTGTGACGTTCCCACACTAATACCGGTTCAAAGACCTCTAGATTAGCCAACTCTCTGCTGTGATCTGACAGGCAGATGGTGGTGAGCAGGCCCACATTCAGCCAATGAGGTAACATTCAGCCTCTGTGGCATCCAGTTGGAAAGTCAGAAGAAAATCAGCATTGACATTTAACAAACACAAAACAAACTTCACAAAAAGGAAAAACTAACTGTTAGCAGCTTTCAATTTAGAAAAGCAGAGAGGATAAGGCCAAACTCAGAAACCGCAAATCCCACAGGAAGGTGACTCAACCAAACGCATGGCACCTCTGACCTGTTGCGAAGAAGGTGCCTCGCCAAGAACATCTTTAGAGCTCAGACATCACAGTTCTACGTGGTTTGAGGAGATTTTGGTGCAGATAAAACATTAACTGTTGCTTTTTTTTACCCTGTCTGACAGGTCTTAGGTGCATGGATGGTTTCAAAAATACAATAGGTGATATTTTGCACACTGAAAAACCTGAAACGTAAATGTTTGAGACTAATTCCAGATTGTCATGCTGAAATAAACAATGCAGACTGAAATACAAAACTGGGATCATGCATTGAACAAACAAGAAACTAAACCTGGAAGAAAACAAGGTTTTAATCAAAGAAGACGAACAACCTTTTCGTTCTTAGTCATAAAGCACTACTGAACATTAGTGTAGCTCTTGTTCGGCCCAGTTCACCATGACGGTGACTCAGAAACAAGCAAAATCTTGAAAAAGGTTTGCAGAGTCTAAACCCAACTTGTGGTTATTGTGTCATATATATGCACTTGTATGCATATAAACACTCTATGGCAGTCTAAACATCTCTCTTTCCTGTGCTTTGAGTTGCATAAACCTCCTTGTGAGTCACTATAATTAATGCAAATATTTTAATTTAAGATACAGTTAAGTCCTGAATAAATTGAAGCTTGGGGAGATGCATCATGCAGCTTGTGATACTGACTGTATGCATTATTAAAACCAGAGTGAAAAAACACATGGTTCTTTTGGGAAGATCTGAGTTTATTTTTTCTCAAGGATTGTTATTAAATGATACCCTATATACATTTTCTTAAAAGGTTTAGCTTTTAAATGACTTTGTGTGAGATATATATATATATATAAAATATTAAAAATCTATTTCATAAATATTTTTAAATCTTATAAAAATAAATATAACATGCAATATCGTTCATTTAAAAAAAATACGATTCAATAAAATATCATCATGCTTATTTTCTGTTTACAGCACTTTCACCTCTTATAGTTTATATTTTAAATCATTAAACTAACTGTATTAAAATCAGTTTTAAATATAACAAAATTAACAAGAAAACAATAATAATCTTACCTAACTACACAACAGTTCCTCTGTTTTGATACATCCATCTATAGCTCCTGTGCATGTGTGTCCTATCATACAAACGTCTCTTTTAACTACAGATCTGTTTGAGTTCCAGAGCCCAAACTTGTCAAGTCGATAGTAGCCAGTCGTTTTGAAATACAAACAGGCGATAATATGAGCAAACCCGTGGCGGTCAAACGCCTCTGAATGTTCTAGTCACCTTTTAAATGTGAGATTTAGAGCAGCGCTAGTTCTCTACACGGGAGAAGCGCAATCCAACACAAAGATTTTAAGAACATTTACAGTCACTGCGCAAAAACAGCTGGTCGTATAAATAGGAAGCGTTCTCATCGCTCTCGTTATAGTGAAGGAGAGAGCTCTTCACAGCACATCACATACCGTGTGCACGGCCTCTTGAGCGCCTGTATCATGGTCCTTTGCGTTGATCCTCTGGCTCAATGGTTGTTCTTTGATAGATGTGATCAGGCAGCCGTTTCCGGTGTCCAGTAGAAGCAGATCGTGAATTAATCAGGGCCAAATCACGAGCGCGTCTCTGTTAATCCGTATGAGACGCACGCTCTTTCCTCTCTCTCTCTTCTGTTGATCTGACCGGGCTGTTTGATTGGCGACTTGCGCTGTGGATTTCGGCTTCAAAGCTCAGCCAGTTCTCATTGGAGAATGTGTAAAGACAGAGAATTTGGGTTGAGAGGAACAATAGCGGACTCTAGTGGAGATACTGGTAACTGCATCCCATCATGACGCCTGACATCAACCACTGCAGTGGAACGTAAAAACTTTCCCCTACAAAGTTGTAACAATACTCGAAATAGAAGAAATTATGACTATATATATTCTATAATACAAATATACCAACTTCAATATTTTGCCATTAAATGTAGTCTTACATAAAGCTACAAAGATGGATGCACAATATGAGGCCTACTTCAAGCATGCATAAACAAAATGGGGAAATCCCTATACATTTGGTGGCAGTATATTTAAATATGCAATATAAAACACTAATTAACAGCGTTGAAGAATACGTATACCCAAAACATATTTATAAGAAATGTATCAAATGAGCATACACAGCATTCTTCAATTGAAAACACTAAATATAGGGGAGCCAACAACAAGTGTCTAGTACCAATGGGAAATTAGGACTTTAGGACTAATTAGGAAATTAGGGCAGACACAAATTAGTATCTAGAAGATAATGAATTCTGTGAACACTACACAATAAGTGAGGTTAGAGATAATTACAAAACAAGAAAGACAAATGTAATGTTTTCTTTGGCAAGCATGTAATAGTTTACTAGTTTTCTCAACTGAATCTGTGGCGCCATCTTTTGGCATCAGCCCTCTGTTATCACCAACCCTGCTTCTCAATGTGCACACTGTCCACTATGTAGTATTGGAAATGACCAATATCGTATAGAATTTAGGATGGATTTAGTATGCACATTGGGACGCAGGCCAAGAGGTCTTTGATAACTTTTATCAGTTTTATCTAGTCTAGCAGTATTGTTATTGTCAACTAAAACTAGAAAAATCATTTTTGTTAATTTAAATAAAGCTGAACAGTTAAAGAAAATAAATATGAAAATACTTAAATAAATACTCAAATTACTTAGTCAAAAATCTAAATAAAATTAATTATCGCTTAATATAAATAATAATAAAAAAACGAATGAAACTTACAAAAAGTGCATGACATATTGATCACTGTTGCTACACTTACTAAAGTAAACTGACAGTCAAATATATAACCCCCAAAGTGCTGTGGTGGTGGTATCGTATTACAGTAATAATATCAGATGCTATTACTATTTTGACATAGCCCTCTACTATAGGTACTGAACAATTACAATATGTATGTCATTTTTATTAGATTTGTTTCATATATAGCACTGGTGCTACAGAAATTGAAAGGATTGTAGCACAGGCCAAACAATTGTAGCACAATAATAAAACATGCTACCATATAGAAACAACCACAGGTGGTGCAATTTATCACTTAAACAGGGCATTAGGACAAGGTTTTATGATAAAATATTAAATTATTATGATAGAAAATGTGTTAGAGTATGAAAACCCACTGAGAAGAAAAAAATGACTCTTGTACACTTCTCTACACTAGAGAAAATTGTATGTGGATGTTTACAGAAACTACAGAAACTTATGATGTTCCAGGAAATCCCTTATAAGGACAAAGGCAAGGCATCCGGCTATTGCTGCAGCTGAATAAAATGCAAATAGATACATTTTATCTGATGAAACATCAACACAGTACACAATTGCAACAATATATGGTTTATCTGTATTCTTCTCTGATATTTTTATAAGGAAAAAGTATATTTATAATGCAATGTTAATCGACTTACATCACTGAATAGAATACTATAAATAGTTTTATTTCTGCCTCATTCTGTGATATGAAACCAGCATGTCAGATCACAAAAGGAAGTTATTTCAAACACTTGACATGTTATTAAGTGAATTTTGACTAAATCATGTCATTAAATGTTCTCACTGTTGGACAACATGGTGTTATCATGATATCATGGTACATGTTCTAAACACCATGTACAACAACATGATACCAAGGTACTATTAAGCAAATCAAGTATGATGTAGTCAGTATTAGGCTTCCTGTAATGCTCGTTGTGACCAGTAGAGGCAGCATGTGTTTGCGGGCACCTTACAGTCTATGACGTGCACACACAACAGTAACTGCAGGCAAGTTTGACCTGTACATTGGGTGACCTTGCCTGGCATAAACTGCGTTAAAACCTTGAAAGCAGTTTCACTTTGTTTTCCAAACATCACAGTGAAGTCTCTCAGTGCCTGGTAAATCTGTATATAATGTGGGAATAGCAGTGCAAGCCTTTGTCTTCAAGGTTTAGTATGCAGGATTGACTTTGGCAAGCTGAAGAGCCTGGAACAAACTGCAGGCTGCATACAAGATTAGATGTCCCTGCTGCTTTCGGTATATTATTCCATAGGTAAACTCATCAGAGACGTTTTCTGCATAATTCTTTAAATTATATTTGTCTGTAAGCTGTGTGTATTTTTCTTTCTTTTTCAGATGTATGGCCTCTGGAATATAATTTAGAGCAAATGGTATTATTTTAAACAACCATATTCCTGCCACAGAGTTTCTTCTCATCTTTAGCTGCATCTTTTCTAGCTGCATCTTTACATTTAATACTGCCTGCAGTTTTAATATTGAAAGCCACTTTTAATAATCATTTCTGTAGCTACAAAGTGTTTATGTGTAAAAGTTCATTAGCAGATAATGTCTACGAGTCATACTGTGCCTGTTTGTTGATGTTTGTGCATTTCTGATGCTTAATACTCTTAAATGGAGAAATGTGTTCAAGGGCATAGTCTGTGTGGCTCTGTTCATGTATAGGACATGTGTGATGTTAAACTGGGCCAGTGTGTCACTATAATGCAATGGATGATGTAAAGTTCCCTATCAAAGAGCGCTGTGTGTTTGGAACAGAAGGCCATTGATAAAGGAAGAGTATGTCTCAGCCTATCATTATAAAGATATTATTTTGTATAATCCATCGTTAAAGCATTTCCTTCATTAAATGACAGCTTACGCTATATATAAGATTGGGGTCAGCGAAAATTAGTCTCTTATGCTCACCAAGGCTGCACTTATATATAAAAAATAATTATATATATATAATTATATATAATCATATGCAATAGCCTTTAAGTGCCATCTGAAATTTTCATCTAAAAGGAGCATTTTTATCAGGCTCCTTAGGTTCAGTAATTTTACTCTAATTGCAAGATATAGGTGGCGATTTATGCAATTAAAGTGAAAAAAACTGAACATAAATATAGAAGCTTGATAAAAATGCTAATTTTAAAACTTTGCATCTGATGAAAATGTGTGTGTGTGTGTGTGTGTGTGTGTGTGTGTTGTGCGTGTGCGTGTGCGTGTGCGTGTGTGTGTAAGTGTAACCTTGGACCACAAAAACGGTCATAAGTAGCACGGGCATATTTGTAGCAATAGCCAGAAATACATATGGGTCATAATTATTGTTTTTCTTTTATGCTAAAAATCATTAGGATATTAAGTTAAGTAAAATATATGAAAACTTAATTTTTGATTGGTAATATGTATTGCTAAGCACTTCATTTGGACAACGTTAAATGCGATTTTCTCAACATTTGAATTTTTTTACACACTCAGATTCCAGATTTATAAATTTCAATAAATAAAAAATACCCATATGATTGGTTTTGTGGTCCAGGGTCACATGTGACCACATGTTTGGAAATACACATTTCTTCAGAATTTGTATTAAATTAAATTTCAAAAGAACAGCATTTAGGCAAATTTTATAAACATTTTGAAACAATGTAAAGTCTTTACAGTCACTTTTGGACAATTTAATGCAATTATTTGCTAAATAAAAAGTCACTTTCTTTTAATAAAATCCCAAATGAGTAGTTAACTTGTGTAATTTGTAATCACAAACCACATTGCCTTTCTCAAGTACTCTCTCTCTCTCTCTCTCTCTCTCTATATATATATATATATATATAATCTGCATTTGTGTAAGATTTTAAGTCCCATTTGAATAACATTGTTATAATAATAAAGCAGCCCATAACTCTTTATGCTATGTTAAATTTGTTTTAAGCATTCAGTGTGTTTTAGCCTGGACCACAAAACCAGCCATAAGTAGCACGAGTATATTTGTAACAATAGCCCATAATACATTGTATGGGTCAAAATGATCGATTTTTCTTTTAAGCCAAAAATCATTAGGATATTAAGTAAAGATCATGTTCCATGAAGATATTTTGTATATTTCCTTCCGTAAATATATCAAAAACTTAATTTGTGATTGGTAATATGCGTGAACTGCATTTGGACAATTTTAAAGACGATTTTCTTTAATATTTGCATCCTCAAATTCCAGATTTTCAAATAGTTGTATCTAATTCAAATATCCTATCCTAACAAACCATACATCAACTTATTTATTCAGCTTTCTGATGATGTATAAAAAAATATACAATAAACAAATTACCCCTATGACTGGTTTTGTGGTCCAGGGTCACATTTATCTATTCTTAATATATGCATTAATCACGTGGTATTAAACTGACGCTTCGTGTGACGTTGCTGAAGTGCATCTCGAATGCAGATGATGGAACACCTGTCCTGCTGAAATCGGAGGCGCGCCCACAGGAGCGAGCGTGGGAAGCGAGCGCGCGCTCTGAGGGGCGCACAGACGGAGCGAAGCAAGGGAGGATATTACCGCCTTTACCGCATTACAGAATCACACTGCATCATATGTGACCAAACCAACAGTGACACAGGTAAGTGAGCGATGCTATCACCGCGCTGTCAGGGTTAGTGCATTACAAGCAGCTGGTCTGTTCCAAGCAGGCTAGATTTGTGTTTCTTTAATTCGGCCGCTGCTGCTTCAGTAATCCTCGCGCATCCCGTGTGCTTCAGCCTCTGCGCATCTCTGAGTGATGCGGTCTTCTTTCTGCTGCTCTGCGCAAATAATCACAGCCTGGAGATGCCGGCAATATCTCACAAAACAAAACGGTAGAGAAATATAAACGCATCCTCATTGGAAGTCACAAGCCATGTTTAGGTGAATGCACTCGGGCGTTTCGAGGCTGTCAAGTTAGTTGTTTTTGAGGCCGAATGTTGGCCAAGGATGCTGTAGGAAGTGAAAGTGTCATCGCCCCTATCCAGGGCGCTTCTTGTAGCTCAAGGATATTGTGAGAACAGGAAAACAATTGCTGCTGCATGAGTTTTATTACACGAGGAACCTTCAAGCCACGTTTGGGGGTAAATATTGTGCTCTAATATAATTCACAGCCTTTAAGAAGGTTAGTTTTGCCTGTGTGGATAAAATAAGTTTGACATCTGGGTTCAGATAGAAAATAATCAGGATATTGTCAAAAAAACATTATATGCTACATATTATTGTAAAAATATGATTTATATTGATCTATCTATCAAATGTTTTATCGTCATCATACTTAAAATAAAACCTATCCAAAATAAGTATAAAGTATTAATATATCTGAGTATCAATCTGGGACAATTCGGAGCAATTCTGTTTGATCTTTGACTTAACTTTATTTCTGCATATCTGTGGATCTACAGGGACAAGGTTTCATTTATAATCTTTGACTGCAGCTTTGGGAAACTCAGAGCAGCTGAATTAGTCCACTAACCGAACTTGTTTTTTTCTTCCCGTCATGAATTAAAGATGCGAAACTGCCCACATCAGATGGTCTCTGTGGCCATGTGACCTGGCCTGGGCCCATATTCCCACTGAGTCGGACCCATGCTCTGAATGATCCAGAGATGTACATGTCATCCCCCATTCAGCAGTCTTTGTCATATTGTGTTGCGATCATTCATGGAGGTATTTCATAGAGCTTAGCTGTTCGTGAAATTTGATAACCACTGGCAACCCTACAAAAGTTTTTCTATCCTGATTAGGAATTTCTAAAGAGTAATTTAATGAGTACAGTGTCTGATTAAATCTTGGATTAATCAGAGCGAACAGTATAGCTTGTATTTTAACTGGTAACATGATCTAGCCTACATCTAAAAAGAGAATGGAGGTTGAAGTTACAAATGTAATCAAGTCACCTTTATTTGTAGCGCTTTATACAATAGAGTTTCAAATCACATACAGTATTAAAAAGAAAGTAACAGAAATAATGATGCAAACTTCAAATATAATAGAATGTCATTTAAGATTGTACATTTTGGAAGAATATAAGGAATGGTTGTATGTTTGTAAAGCTCAACTGCATCAAACCCAGTTCTTCTTATTCAGTGTCCATTCTCTGTAAGTTGCAGTGACCTCACTACACCACTAGATGCTGATATTCAACTCGTTTTCTATTGCTAGCTTTGATTCTGTTGCAATTTAATCCCCAGGAAACATTATATATAAATTGTTGTAGTTTAAAATATCACTTTTTTGTGTTTAATAGTCAGTTTTTTTATAAAAAGTATTCTATATTTTGTGTAAAATTTAAAATAAAAAAGGAATCTGACCACATGCTTTTACCTGCACACCCCCTTCACCACCTATAGAGGTATTTTCTGCCATATGGCGAATTTTGAGAAATCCTTTTACTTGGCAACATGTTAGTTGTGACTCAACCCTGTGGATACTCCCACTGAGCCTGCAATTAAAACAGCATTAGAGAAACCTGCGATTCTCTCTCAGCTCCTTCTGCCACTTAAAGAACATTTAAATTGGGAGAAGCTCACAATTTTGGTCCGATTTATGTAAATAACTCCACTTTGCTGTCAAATATTAATCAAAGATGCATGCACAGAAGATTAATGAAGTTATTTAGGAAGATTTAATGACTTGCTGCATAAATTGCGACGTGTCTTTAATGACTGCAATGAAATAAGGTCAAGAGATGATATATAGTACGTACTTTCATTTCATTCTCTAGCATTCCCATCTTTCCCCTCCTTCACAGCTCAGATTCCCCTACTCTCAGGTTTCCTACTCTGCAATGCGATGCTCACCTTTTACTTCTCAGGGTTTTGTTTCCAGAGGTGTTGTTATAGATATGCAACAGCAGCTTTCTCCAGAGGGGGTGAAAGGTGCGTCTGGAAGTTGAGTCTGGCCCGGTGCCGATTAGAACTGTTGCACGCTGGAGGGAAAGGAGAGACTGAAAGAAGATGGAGTCAGGCTGGGACCTCATTCTAGTTTTCAATCTCTGCTTGGCTCTGTTTCTTCCTCCGAGAGGACAATAAAACGAGAAAGACCGAAACAATGGGGTCAGCTGAAACATTTGTGTGTATTTTAGAGCCGTATGTTTTAGGAGACCGCTCCAGGGCCTTGTGTCTGTTTGCTTGAATAGACCACTAATGGAAGATTGTTATTGCCCCTAATGTGCTCTTCGTCTGGATTCAGCTGAGTCAAGGCTGTTGATTGTTATGGATTTCAGACTGACCTAAAACAAGGAGGACACATTACTAGCTGCATCTATATTGATTTTTTTTGTTTTCAAAGACACAACTTTATCTCAGCAATGAGTAAAGAGGCCTTGCTCGGCACATTTACACAAATTAAGTTTAATAATTGATTGTTATAAATGATGAGTTATATCTTGAGGTTATAAATGACGTATATCAGTATTTGCTAGGCCCCCAAATTAAGATAATTTAAGACATTGCATTATTTTGCTAAATTAAATCATTGCACTTTACATGGAAGTGGCTTTTGAAGTCAATATATTATTTCAGTGTCATTGAACTTAGCATGTTTCTAGCCTACGGTTTAACGCAATAAATGGTGTGTATATGGAAAATTGAATGTGTATTTTAATATATTATCTTGCATATAATTTAAATGTAAGTATTTTTACATATTTTATAAATAATTATTTAAATTATGTATTTCAAATATTTAATGTTGAGTAGAATATTAAAAAATATTGTGTATCATATGTGACCCTGGACCACAATACCAGTCATAAAAGTCAATTTTATATATTTAAATCTGTCCAAATGAAGTTCTTAGCAATGCATATTACTCCTCAAATATATTTACGATAGGATATTTACAAAATATCCTCATGTAACATGATCTTTACTTAATATCCTAATGATTTTTGGCTTAAAAGAAAAATCAATTATTTTATGTATTTATGTATTTTTGCCAATTGCTACAAATATACCGTGCTACCTAAGACTGGTTTTCTGGTCCAGGCAGGGTCTCATATATAAAATATTTTTAAATAATTTTAAATTGTTTAAATTGAATATGCATTAAATGTAATAAATATTGTAAATAATAAGTGCAGCTGGTAGGCAGATAGATATATTGTTCCTGGCCTGCTCCCTTCCACCGTCTCTCATGATTTTCATGCGGCAGCAGAGATTCTCTTTTAATATCATTATAGAGAACATGAAGTTACCCATGCATCTCACTGCATGACTCACTCCTGTTTCCTTACTAAGCCCTTCCTGTCTGGTGCACTCTGAATATTTTATCATGGCCCAGTAGCTAACTATCTAACAAAATCATTGAATGAGAGAGATTTTTCATAACTGCCACACCTTCACTTGAAGTGCTTTTTCAGACGTTCTGTTTGATCTATAGTAGAGCTCACCTCTGCTTTTCCAACAATGACCTCTGTGACTGTGTTTTTGATGTGCAACATCAAAGAGTTTGCAGTACATTGTATATTTACATCCTTATTCTTCTTGTTTCAAAGCATTCAAGCATTATAGGCACTATGGGAACTGCCTATAACAGTCCTCGCTGGCTTTTTCTTCTTTTTTGTGTCTGTGCTGTCTCTCTCGGTGACTTTTAGCAGGGCGCACATGGTGCCCTGCACCCGCAGGGAGGCCACTGGCTCTGTGAAGCCAGCAGCCCTGCACCTGCACAGGCTTCTGAAGCAGTGGGTCATTCATATTCATCAGGGACAGAGTTTTCCCAAAGGAAATGCTGCTAATAGATTAAGCACATAAATTAAGCATGGAAAGTACAGAAAATGTTGTCCAAGGCAATTAGTGATGAGACTAATGATGGAGTGTGTGTGGCTCATGTGATGTAATCAGAAGATTTGTTTCACATATTTCACACACACTCACACACACACACACACACACATATATATATATATATATATATATATGTATGTATATATGTACATACATACATGCACTTTGGTTGCCTTTTTTAACTAAAGTACTTAGACCAGCTCGGCAAAGTCTCACCATTCATTACTAATATCGAAACTGGACAATGAACCATAATCATTTACTATCAAGTATACTATCAAAAGTCAAAAGTAATTAATGCAATCAAACCTTTTATCAACATTAAATAGAAGCCGAGTTAAATATAGTTCAAATGAACAGACACGTTTATTTGAAAAGTTGTGAATAAATACAAAAAGGCCTTCCATTGACTATCACTGTGAGTCATTTTAAAGAGTTGGATGCTTCTTCCTTTAGCTATCAAACCAAACATAGACATCAGAGAGGCTCCTTCAATCACATGTGTTGACACAGGTTTTACATTGTACGTAATAATCTGATGTTGAAAAGGGTTAGAATATACCTTTAATGTGGCTTCTTGTTTGATTTACAGTATTGTTTATGGCTGAAAGGAGGAACTCGTATGACAGGATGACTTTTCTTTGGTGCAGAACCATTGAACTCCTTGGGGATTTGTTTTGTTAAAACTCATTTAATGACAGATGTTTGAGGTACCAGAGTCACAGAACGGTGGAGACCTGATGGTGCACATTAGCTAAAAAAGCTAATCATTAACTAGACCGTGAGACGAGTAGTATTTGCGAACCTTTGTTGAAGGCACACTTACAATGAAGTAAAGCTGTATTGTGCCTGATTGGCTGGTAATTTTTATGATAGGTTAGTTAATTTGACTTACTATAATAAGAAACTGTAAAAAAGAAATGGTTAATAATGGTCAGGTGCTTCTAGGTTACTCTTTGATATTTTAGTCAGTATGTTCTTAATTATTGTAGAATTATTTTTAGTATATGATATGTCTGAAAGTATATGCTTTATATGTAAAACAAATAAAAGCATAAAGAGATTAATTAAAGTTACAGTTCCTCCAAAAATGGACATTTGCTGAAAATGTACATGCCCTCAAGGCATCCAATATGTAGATGGGCTTGTTTCTTCATCAGAACAGATTGGCTAAATTTAGCATTACATCACTTGCTCACCAGTGAATCTATTGCAGTGAATGGGTGCCGTCAGAATCAGAGTTCAAACAGCTGATAAAAATATTACACTAATCAACACAGCTCCACTCCATCAATTTTTCCAAAACTAAATAATCTAGATTCAACAAGAAACAAACTCATATGGATAGTCTGAGGGATGAGAAGGCTACATTACATTTTTTGGGTGGACTAGTATTAATCAACAAAACCGCTCCGAGTAAAATCTCATAACTGTGAAAATTTCAGCATGACTGCTTGTCATTATGAGTAATAAGTCCATGTTTAAACTGAATGCTTCATATTTTGTATAATTGTTTTGGGAGAGAAAAGTTTCCATATCCAGTGTAAAGCCATATGGTGATCATTTTTCACTAGATTACAATCAGTGTTGTTAGCCTCGGAAATCAATAACCCTCTGATCAAATTAGCAATGGAGTCATCCGATACGACACATTTTCACATTGTAGCTTGTTCAAGGATGGGGGGGGTCAACTAGATCCGTGTATCCCTCTAGATCACAGAAGGCCAGCGAGCCCTGGAATTTCCCCATCAAAACCTGCTCAGGTGCAAACACCTGTCACCGTAAACAATGAGGAAGACATAATGCATGTCTTGTCTTGTTCCCTTGTGTGAATGGAAATAAATGGACAATTATGAGCCATCTTTATGGATTGTGAATGGATTGGAGGTCAAGGTGTGAGGTTTTGTTGTTACTTCCAGGTGCACTTGATGTTGTTAGAAATGGAAAACCACATTTAGCCTGCAATAGAACTGCCTGACAGCTTCAAATCGGGCTCTTTGTTCTTATTAGTGTGGTTTCACATGTGTTAAGACTGACGTTGAGTCACTTGGGACATATAGCTAAGGGATATTACAGAAGATTATTTATGTCAGCGGTCTTGTACCATGCAATTACTGTGAGATTGTGCTTTCTGTATTTGTGTCATGCAGTCAGAACAGGGTGATGTGAAAAAATGAAGAATCATTCCTGTTGGGAAACCTGAGCCTTGGGGCTTGAGGGGAGGGAGGTTTCCAGAGAGAGCAGAGAGGACTGTTTGCATCCTCGTATGTCGTTTCTGTAAGATTTCTAATAGACAAATAATGTTTTTAATAATGCATTATGCCATCTCAAGCTACAGTAAATAAATGCATTTTAATATATTTTGATATTTAAATTTGTATTATACTCTATCATTCAATGGTAAGTAAGTGTGTTATGCTCACAAAGGCTTTTTTTAAATACAATTTAAATTGACAGTTTTCTATTGTAATGCATTTTAAAAGGTAATTAATTATTGTGATGATTTGGTGCTCAAGAAACTTTTCTTATTATTATCAGTGTTGTTATTATAAAACAGTATATTATAAAAATAAAAACAGCAGAACTGCTTAATATATTTTGTGGCAAGCACATTGACAGTTTAATTCCAAAATCCAGGTATTAATCCAGGTGTGAGAGAAAGTAATATACGAGTAATTTTCAGTGTATTTTATGTATTGATTTACTATAAAAATTATACTGAATATGCATCAAAGACTGAAATGGAAGAGAAGAAATTGTTGAATAAAGCAATTATTTTTGTTTCTTTGCACACAATAAGTATTTTTGTAGCTTCATAAAATTAAGGTTGAACCTCTGATGTCACATTAACTATTTTATTGATGTCTTTACTACCTTTCTGGGCTTTGAACGTGGTTGTTGCATTTCTGTCAGGGTCAGAAAGCTCTTGAAATTCATCGAAAATATCTTAATTTGTGTTCCGAAGATGAACGACGGTCTTAGGGGTTTGGAACGACATAAGGGTGAGTAATTGTTGGCAGAATTGTTATTTGTGGGTAAACTATCCCTTTAAGATTGTCCTGTACCAACAAATATAATGGAACATAAAATAATGTGGTAATAATGTCCATATTAACAAACTGTAAAATCATGCATCAGCTATTCATCATTAGTCTTTTTTTCACATCTGAGGGACACAAATAGCATCATTTGACAGCTGACAGGGAGAATCACGACTGAGTTTTCAAAACAATGAGAGAAAGGCGAGAGACGAAAGTCTGTCACCGCTATCCTTCTTCCCTCATTTCTCCCGTTATAAGCAGATGGACAGTGGGGGCCAGGAAAAGGAGCTCCTTGGAGTCTGGCGTGGTGTCCATTGGGGGCTTTTGATATTTAAACTCACCCTCATCTACCCTCAAGGGATGCCCGATTGTCTCCATTGTTCAATAAAAAGTGGGCCAAGAAAGGACATAAAAGGGGAGGGAATGATTGGTAAGATAAAAAAACAGAAGAAAACAATCTTTGACTGACAGTTTTTACTGGTTCGACCAGATTTGTACCGAAGAGTGTTTTGTGGAGTGCACCAAGTGTGAGTGTGATGGACAGGAGCACAGAGAGACCAGAGAAATGGGAATTTCCCCCCCATCGTGAAAGGATTTTTTTTATGCTAGTAAATATAGAAGATGAAAAAATGTGTGTGTGTGAGGGGGGCTGTCAGCAACTGAAATAACAAGCAACTACAGAAGACAAGCTGCTAGACAATAAATAAATAAATATACTTCGAAATAATCCTTTATGAAATATAAAAGAATATTCACTTCTCAGCACTCTCTTAATTTGCGTTTACAGTTTGGAGGCTATAAATGCTCAGTTTGTGCAAATCATTTCGTGTCTCACCTCACCTCAGTGCTCCGTGACATGAACAGACAGCGCAGATGCAATTTTCGGTGCCAGATGTATGCTGTGGGGTTTTTAGGGAAAGACCAGCCAAATTGCACACGCTTCCATCTGTACCTCTTGCTGCACACACACTGAGAACACAGGCCACACAAAGGAGTATTAAGTATGATATTAGCCTCTGAGATAACAGCTCCTACTAAATTGGACTCTAAAGGCCCAATAAATATGTGGGGCGTGTATTTGTTATGAAACTAATCAAATGAAACACCCAATTTTTCGTTTGAAAGAGTCAAAATGAGATTATGATGAATGGAAAATCTTATCTGAAAATGAATCGGCGCTTTAGGAAATTATTATATATAGGCCTCTGGGTTTATGAGATATTGAGGACTAGAATGGAGCAACCAAAAATGTAGGCTAAATATTCATTTATTTATTAATCATATCACAAGATTTAGTGGAACCTGTTTTTTTTTTTGCTTTTAATTTTTAATCAACCAGGGATTCGTTTCCATACACATTTAAACATGCCACCTGATAAACCGTTAGTATGTAACCCGCATTGACATGAACTGGGCTAAATGAAAACAGCAAGTCTTTAATTATTCATTTGTACATTTGCTGAATGAAATCATGGACCCGTTAGCTTACAATGAGTATCTGATTGTCTTAGAATTTGGCCTAAAAAAATACCTGACATTACCAGATGAATATATTATATTTAAAATGAGTGTGTGCATATAGATAGATACAGTAAAATTTAGACTATTTTATTTTTATCTACTACTATATGTTTTTAATTTGTAATATTTAAAAAAAAAATAATCAGTTGTATGTTTGTAGCTCAGAAATAATAATGGTTGTTTGAATGAATGAAGAAGTGCTCAAGACTTTACTATTTTAGGTTTTGGCAATGGTTCAAATATTTTTTCAGCATTCATGGCATGCCACATTGGAAAGGATAGCTTGTTTTGTTGTTAGCATAGCGCTAACTGTTGTGCCCCACAAAATACAGGTCATTTTGACCTCGGGTCGAATAAGTGTTCTTTAATCCTGTCATTTAAGTTGTTTAGACTTCTAGTTACATGCTGCAGCTTCTCATTTATGATGTTTTAATTGGGTCACCATGGGCTAGTGGCTAATGCGTTCAGACAGACTATTGTGTGCGCAATGCTAAATGGCTAATCTCAGCAAAGGTCAGGAAATGAGGGTTTGTTAATGTCGTGATGTCTATCAACCATCAGTCTTAGTTTCTATTCCATTGTATCACTCTTGCTCATCTCCTTGCATCGCTGTTAATTAGACTAGCATATCCATTTAAGGCATTTAAATCGATCTGTTTGTCATTGTGATGGCTTTCAGAGGACACAGATTGCTCTTTATCTTGGTGAGGTTATGACATGGAGTTTAATTTTTCTTCTCCAGGGCCATAACCCAAAGGTCAATGCCACCATAGCTGTTTTGAAGGTCATTATGTGCAGAAGTGTCACACTGTTTTGCCTCTTGGCTTTCTTGTGGGTGAGTCACCCAGAAGGTGATTGTGTTTATAACCTAATGCACCATCACAGGTCGGCTTGAAATGTCAGGTTTTAATTTAGATTTGAGAACATTAAAATAAAATTAGTTTCAATAA
Source organism: Gymnocypris eckloni scoliostomus (assembly GCA_027564155.1). Classification (NCBI taxonomy): domain Eukaryota; kingdom Metazoa; phylum Chordata; class Actinopteri; order Cypriniformes; family Cyprinidae; genus Gymnocypris; species Gymnocypris eckloni. The sequence goes on from CM050431.1 coordinate 12,967,364, forward strand.
CACAGTTGCTTGCAGGGATATATTAACCAAAGATGAAGGTTGTGGGTGAGGGCAAATTAATATAGGGAAGGGGACGCCATAAAAAAAAATATTTTGACATTTAATTTATGTGTGTCAAATGTAGGGATGGGTATCGTTAAGGTTTTAACGGTATTACTACTCTTATCGATACTGCTTATCGGTTCGGTACTTTAACGGTATTCTTATCGGTACTTTTTGTTATTTATATATATACATACATATATACATACACATATATGTATGAAATATATATTTATATGATAGATTAGCAGCTTAATTAACATGGCTTTATATTCTGAAATGTTAAATAAATATTTCATTAAATAAATATAAAACATCAATTTGTAAATGCACCGCAAATGCGCAGGCATTTTTAGTGTTTTATATACATAAGATAAGATAGAGTAAGAACAAAGAAACAAAGTTAAATAAACTGACAAATATACAATTTGTCAAACCATAAAACAAATGTACAAATGTAAAAAATACCACAGTGCTTTCATTTATCTATGGTGGTCTACTAACATTAATGTTCAGATAAATAATAGCTACAAAATAAATCTAAAAGTGATCAAATACAAATGAACACTGCATCGTTTTCACTGTATATATTGATAGATTAATGCTTATTAAAGCTATTACTTTATTCAGATTAAGAGCTGTGAGTGATTTTGTCTTTGTATTTTGTTCTTTGATTAACATTGAAGAAGCTCCAATCTGTCACTGAGACAAAATATTGACACACAATTTTCTCCCGACTGTTCTCGTTCACTTGAAGATATAAACTGTGTTTTAAGTGAATACTCTTCAAGCCGTCCGTTTTTACATGCTTTGTGTGCATTTGATCGTTTGGACGCGCCCGAAGCTCAAAGTGTATTTTGCTTGTCAGTTTTAGAGCGCGCCGCGCACGCACACACACACACACGCGCGCACACACTTCAGCCTGAGGAAAAGCGTCTCTCGTGTGGATTGTACTTTCAACGTTTTATTATCAAACATGTCCAGCAATTTAGTAACTGTAAAGACGGCATTTTACAACAATCGACAGACGATTGATCTGATTCTGACGTTAAGTTTTGGTCAGGGAGGAACGAATGCGCACCGCTGTGAAGAGAAGGACGTTGTGCTAGAAGAAACACGGCTATAATCTTTAGAAGCTAAAAAAAACATTAAATAAACTCAGTTTAATATAACAGCCACAGGCCTAAAGTGTAAGCATGTTTTAATGGTTAGTTCTCTTCTATCATAAACAGGGCTTATGTTGCGCGTGCTGAACTCATCCACGTGAGCGATTCGCTTCTGATTTGGGAATAGCAAAAATGCATCATAGACAAGAGTTTGAATATTATTGCATATAAAAACAGCTGGTGACTCTGGCGGGATAGAATTTGCAAGATAATGTGTATATATATATATAGCAATAATAAATGTATGTGTGTTTTCTTGATTTCTCCAGTACCGATAACAGAACCGTTAACGTCAGAGCTTATCGATACTCCGGTCTTTTATAATTTAGCCCCGAGACCGATTAAATACCGAGTTTCGGTACCCATCCCTAGTCAAATGAGAGTAATTTCTCATTAATGGTGTTTTTCTAGGGATTTATTAAATATATCAGTTCTGCATGTCACTCTCCATAAATCTTATTATAATGTCATTGAAATATAGTTCCTAATGATATTAGAAGTTTTTTTTTTTTTTTTTTTTTGAGTTAACTTTTTATTATTTATTTATTTATCTTTATATTAATTATTTATTATAAATTAAATATTAATATTATTTTAGTGTGAGATATTTTAGTACATAAGGTTATAATAGTACATAATATTGACTTGACAAATAGAATATAAAATATACATTTTAAAATATCTTATTTCAGTTAACATTCATTTTATTTCAAATACCAATTTTTTTTAGTTTTAGTTAACTATAATAACTCTGAATGTATCGGATGCTGAATGTGCCTCTGTAAGAGAAAGTGTCATGTTCTCTAGAGTAAAATCATTTTAAACGCCACATTTTTTTGTTGTTTTTTGCAAACTATCCCTTTAAGCACTGATTCTAGAAAGAATCCTCTCTGCCTGCTACATGTACAGTAGGACTTCACTTGATGTTCACAGAAACACATGACCTGCTTGTTGTGTTACAACACGAATTCCGGAAATGTTGGGGCGTTTTTAAAATTTGAATAAAGTGAAAACTAAAAGACTTTCAAATCACATGAGCCAATATTTTTTGCACAATAGGACCTAGAGAACATAACAAATGTTTAAGAGGAGAAATTTTACACTTTTATCCACTAAATGAGCTAATTTCAAATTTGACGCCTGCTACAGTTCTTAAAAAAGTTGGTACGAGGCTAAAAAGGGCTGAAAAAAGCAAGACATTTTGAAAAGATTCAGCTGGGTGAACATCTAGCAACTAGTTAAGTTAATTGAGAGTCTCTCAGAAGTAAAGATGGGCAGAGGCTCTCAAATCTGTGAAATAGTGTGTGAAACATTCATCAGTCAAATTGCAAATGCTTTGCAAATCTCATCATCTACAGTGCATAACATCATCAAAAGATTCAGAGAAACGTGATACATTTCTGTGCGTAAGGGACAATGCCGAATACCTTTGTTTGATGCCCGTGGTCGTCGGGCCCTCAGACGACATTGCATCACTCATCGGCATAATTCTGTCATTGACATTATTAAACGGGCCCAGGAATGCTTCCAGAAACCACTGTCGGTAAACACAATCCGCCATGCCATCTGCAGATGCCAACTAAAGCTCTATCTTGCAAAAAGGAAGCCATTTATGAACATGGTCCAGAAGCGCCATTGTGTCCTGTGGGCCAAGGTTCATTTAAAATTAACTGTTTCAAAGGGGAAAAGTGTGGTCAGATTGTGTGGTTCTATGGTCAGACGAGTCCAAATTTGAAATTCTGGTTGGAAATCACAGACGCCATGGCCTCTGGGCTAAAAAAGGAGGGAGACTTTCCTGCTTGTTATCAGCGTTCAGTTAAAAACCCAGGATTTCTGATAGTATGCATAAGTGCATACGGCATGGGCAGCTTGCATGTTTTGGAACGCACTATGAATAATGAAATGTATATAAAGGTTTTAGAGCAGTGGTCTCAAACTAAATTCCTGGAGGGCCACAGCTCTGCAGAGTTTTGCTCCAACTAACTCCAACTCACACCTGCTTGTAAGTTTCTAGTGATCATGAAGACCTTGATTAGCTGCATCATGTATGTTTGATTAGGGTTGGAGAAAAACTGTGCAGAGCTGTGACCCTCCAGGAATTGAGTTTGAGAATGCTGTTTTAGAGCAACATATGCTCCCCTCCAGATGACGTCAGATGATGTATTTCAGCAGGACAATGCAAAACCACATACTGCAGCTATTACTACAGAATGGCTTCGTAGTAGAAGAGTTCGGGTGCTGAATTGGGCTGCCTTCAGTCCAGATCTTTTACCTATAGAGAACCTTTGCCGCATCATTAAATGAAAAATACGTCAAAGACGACCACAAAATCACAAAATCAGCTTGAAACCTATATCAGGCAAAAATAGGACCAAAACTCATAACCTCGATGCCCAGACATCTTCAAACTGTTTTGAAAAGAAGAGGAGATGCTTTACAATGGTAAACATGCCCCGTCCCAACTATTTTGAGACCTGTAGCAGTCACAGCATTTGAAATGAGCTCATTTTGTGCATACAATTTTAAACTTTCTCAGTTTAAACATTTTGTATCTTATCTATGTTCTATGGTGAATAAAATGTTGGCTCATGTGATTTGAAATTCTTTTAGTTTTAATTTTATTCACATTTAAATAACGTCCCAACATTTCAGGGGACATTCAGATTGTAGATAACAACTCCCTTTATCACATTTCATCAATTAATTTAATTCCTGCTTCTTTAAATTAGCCTAAAATGTCTGCTTAAAAGTGTTATGTTGATATTAGTAAGATTTGTGGGTATTTTTGGCCGTATTCATTCCATTTAATTAGCTGAGATGTGATAACCTTGGTTTGGCACAAGCGTTTTGTCCCTAGGAATAATAACCGTGCCTGTAGGTGTTTCTCAGAGGGGGGTGTCTGTAATCTGATGCATCTAAAATAACCTTATGGTAAGCAGTGACACTTTTATCCTTGTGTTTTCCCACAGCTCTCACAAGTATTAGACTGCAGATGTGATGACACTCTTTCTGTCTTTTTTGTAGACAGGGAATATTTTTTTATATATATTTGTAGGCATTTAAAGCTGTATAAATGAATGAAAATGAATGCTAAAAAATGTGTTTAGTATTAAAAAAAAGTGCAAACTATCATATCAAACGTGACACTAATAACAAAAAAATTATATTTCAAATAAATGCTGTGCATTTCAAATTTGTTCTTCACAGAATTCTGAAAAAGTATCAAAGTTACAAAATTATAAAGCATAATTGAACTGTTCTTTTTTATTCTTAGTCTGAAAGATAATGCAGTAAGTTAATTTCCTATAATTAGTGACATGGGTCTGTATAATATCCAGAGACACACTGGCCTTGGAGTTATATTATCCTTTCTTCATTCTTCATAGATACTGTCTTTGTTTTGCAAGTCTGAATAAACCCATGTAAATGTATTTAGTCTTTTTGAAGGGCCCTTAGCAGACCCTCTGAGACCTGTGTAGGGTTACAAGTCACTATCAGTGTTTTCATACAGAACAGGTGTCTGTTGAGTCCCAATGGGAGGTTGCATCATTATCAAAGGCCCCTCGTTTTAGTTCCTAGGCTTAAACTGCATGTTATGTCATACTGTAAAAAGGAAGCTTTGAATTGATGATCTTTTGGATAAAAAAATCCCCTTTCTTTATTTGTGAATGTTATTGATCTGAAGCAGATGCTATTATCTCCATGGCACAGATGGCTTGTCTTGGTTTCATAATTACATATGCAGGACTGTCTTGTGGTTCTGCAGTCGTCCAGCTGCTTTCTCCATTGTATTCTTAGACGTTGGTGTGTGTGTGTGCATGTTTGGGGGGATGCACACGTGCTCTGGTGGGACACCAAAGCGTTCCCTCCCTTGTCCAGACTTCTTGAGGGCAGATCGGGGCTCTGCCAGCAATTAACTGAAGAAATGACAACACCTCCTGTTGATATCGGCTCCTGAAGAGCCGAGGGGGAGGGGTCAGCGGGCCGGTGCACAACAGCCGCCACTTGACCGAAGTGTAGGGAAGGGCTTTTTGTTAACACCCACTCTGATTCAGCCTTCTGTCAGTGTAGATGTAAAGTAGGTCTGGAGACAAAACTGAACTGCGACCCCAGGGCTTAACACACTGGATGTCAGACCCATGGTTGACTCTTCAACTGACACAGTTAAATGCTCAGAGCCCTGATCTGTGGCGCTTTTCATCCTAATCCATATGTTTTCGATGTCTGGCCCACAAAAGTTTGCTTTATAGGTCACGTGTGTGTGTGTGTGCGCACGCAAAGACAAACGAGAAAATAACTCGCTGCTCTTGACTTACTTTTGTAACTGTAATTAAGGTTTCATCTGTATTTATTGGGCAGCTGAAAATTATTGGCTGAAAATTGCATATTTGGTTTTTGGCCGAAGGAGTGAAAACAGTGTTCAGTGAGCAGTTTTCACTCTTCCTCTAGCTGTTGTCACTGTGCGGTTTGACGCTCCTCTCAATGTTCTCTTCTATGATTGTGCATTTTGTTGAGATGTTCACAAGACTCACTTCACAACTCACTCCACTTGTGTACTGCTCATGCTCACTGGATAAGCAAAGTCTGTTCAAATAACACTCCGACAGGTCTTGTTCTTGTGTGTAATCGCGCTACTGTACTGTAATGTGGTGTAGTACAGGTGTACTGTGTAACACTGGTTAAATGATGCTGATTCAGAAGCTCAAGATTGTCTATGCAAAGTCAGATTTTTTCTTAGAAATAGCCTTCGTGCATAGCCAGCATTGTACTCTACTAGGTTCACGAAACTGTCGTCCATAAAATGCGTTGCACAAATTCAAACATTTGGGTTGTGCTGTTGTGTTTTAAACATCTTAACCAATGATTCATAAATGCATCTACTTTCGGAAGGCCAAATAAAGTGCTTTTGCTTTCGCATAGATACACACGTGTCTCCCTGACATGGCTGCATCAACACTACTGCGGTTACTGATACCACGCCTTCTTTCTTTGTGTGAACATTTCAGCGGCAATATGCAAATATTTCCACACAGTGACGTAGACATGTGGGGGCGTGTTTGAATGAGCTGTTTTAGGGGGTCGTGGCAGAATCTTTAATTTGATAAAGAATATCTCTTTGGTTTTGAGATTTTAGTCTTTGCAGCTTTAGGGATCTTATCTATGTACAATCAGCTTGTAACACTCCAAAGAGAAATGAAAACTTGAAATTGCATCATATGACCCCTTTAAACAAAGAAATTCTGTTAAATGTAATTAAGTTGCATAGCACTGAAAAAAATTATACATTGATATTTAATAGTAGTGTTTTCTGTGTTATATCTACATATACATGCATGTGTATATATATAAGAAAAATATTTCTTAAAATTGTATGTTAAATATATTTGTATATGATATACATTATATTAATAAATACATGTAAATGTTTTCAAAATATATGCTCTGTGTTTATATATGTATCTATATATATATATATATATATATAATAAATAAATATTCACAATATACACACATATTATGTAAACAAAAACTTTTATTTTGTATGTGATTATTTTGTATGTATTGCGATTAATCGTTTGACAGTATTATTTAATATTAATATATGTTTAGTCAAATTTTATTTTACTTTAAATATAAGTGTTTTTTTATTGGTTGTATTTTTTTTATTTTGTAAAATGTAGGTACATTTGGAGTTAAATTAAAAAGTATTTTATAAAATTATTTTATATGATTACAAAAAATAATTAATAATTATTAAAAAGCATTCTCGGTTTAGATTTTTTGTCAAATGCATCCATTTTTATTGGTTTCAGTTTTGACCCAGGATTTTCCTTTTGATGCCTTTTATACAGTGAAGACTACCCAGTGTTATTTTATATTTGATTACTTAATTCAAATTCTGTAATATTTCTGTACCTGAAAAATTACCTTAAGACCTACCTGAAAACTGAAAGCACTGATTTATTGTTATTAGATGTAGCTTTGCTCACTGCTAGAATGATTTTGTTGTTTATAACCCTGACAGAGATGGTGCATTGGCCAATCAGCATTCAGGACCGTTTTCATAAATATTGATATATATATAGCATCATTTATAATGATTTCATTTCCTTATTTGACCAGCTGCTTCCTTAGTTGTTTCCTCTCTCATTCGCTGTAATTCTCTGTCTCTGTCTTTATGCGATCTGTTAAGTAGTAGTTCAGAGAAACTGTTTACATCACCTAGAACATTCTGATCCAAACACTCTGACATTTTACACCTTTAATAGCCCTTCTGTTCAGGGTCTTCATTGAATTACAGAGTCTATACCCATGTTCCTGCTCAAGCTAACTCACAAGCCAGCAGCTTATTGAGGGGAAACTCGGACAGCCAGATACCTGCTGTTAGAGTTATTGTGTTTTGTCAAGGCTGTGGCCTACCTGACATCTGCTCTGTGGTTGGGCAAGGGACATGAGCTTAACCTATGACCCTTCTACTATTTAATGGTTTGCATAACTGATGATGTCATGACCCATGTTCATGAGACACTTTCTATTTATGAAGCTACTGAATCCATTTGTATCGTACGTGTTTTAATCTTTACATTTTGTGTGAATAATATGAGGTAAAGCAAGAAACGAGGAACTGAGGGAGTGATTTTCACTTTAAAGTGCCCAAGAGCTTCAGGATATATATAAATGTGAATCAATATTATTGATCCGGATATAATTTATGTTGTTTCGGGTCATAAAAACTATTTTTTCTTTCTTTGATTTTTTTCCCCTCTTTATGTGGATGTTAAATATATGTAAGAAGAGAGTGAATTGGATCATGGAAGAAAGGAAGGACTGTCTCAAGAGTCTCACGACTAATATGGATGTATCTGCTTGGCCTTCGGCAGCAGCTGCTCTGAAGGGTCGCCATTAGTCTGACTCTCTGACCTGCCCTGTAAACAGCAGGATAAGTGGAGAGGGGTCTTTGGATCAATGGAGGGTGGGACAGACCAGGACAGAATGTGTATGGAGAGGTATAGACCTGATAAACGAATGACCAGCTGTCCTCAAGAGCTGCCAGACCTCATCAGCAGGATCAGAGAGAACTTTTCAACGTTTTTTGTACTCTTTACAGGTCTTTTAGAAATGCACCCCAGGTCTTTGGGAAACACACACAAGAATAGTTAACATCTATTGTGGGTTTAATAGATATCGAAGGTGTAAAATTTGATTTCTGTTCGTGTAGGGCTAACGAGCGTATTTGTGATGTATAATGCCTCTTCTTGACTAAGGAAGTGATATATTACATAAACAGATGGGAGGCATGGGAACTAGCATGTGCACCTGGATACTGCTTCATCTAGATGACTTTAACACTTTGTTGACCTGACCAACCATTGAGAATAGGATCGTTGCCAAGTGCTATTAGCTAACGTGCAGCATGCATCTTCCTTACATGTGCTGTCTTTGAAACAAGACAAAGGCTGTCTTTTAAAGGAATAGTTCATCTAAAAATGTACTTAATTTTTTTAAAGAAAATAAGGATTTTATTCAGCAAGGATGTTGTAAATTGATCAAAAGTGAAAATAAAGTAAATAAATATTTACAAAATATTTAGATTTTAAATGAATACTGTTCTTGTGATTATTTCTAAATTGTAAAAATATTTCAACATTTTTTGCAGTATTTTTAAGCAAATAAATGCAGCCTTGGTGAGCTTTTTTCTTTCTGACCTCAAATGGTAGCGTATGTCTTGCACAAACTATTCCTTTAACTGGTAATACCAGTAACGCTGCAATTATGTTGATCTGGCTATACAAAATGTTTTATCTCTTGTCATTTTATACACAAACAAGTGTTCAAAAGCCGCTGGGTTACACGGCCGAACATGTCAGAGTGGGATGCGATCCAGTGGGACTCTCATGGACCCGTTTCAGCTCATTACTGAAAGCTTTTGTATATGGCCTCTCTCATAAACCTGGCAGCTTCCAGCCTTCCCAACATGCTCTTCAGACCTCGTTAGTCTCTAATGAGCCGCCCCGTTGATTGCTGAAAAAGACAGAAAAACGGGAACATCCAGTTTGTCTCATTCCATCTTTCATTTCCCACTTACACAGACAAAGGAGACCTTACTGTGCTCAAACAGCCATGATGCTCCAATGTTGTGTCTCTTTATTTTACTCATGTCCTGTCCTGGAGTTCCACAAACAACAAGAGCCTTTCTGTCTTTCTCAAATACATTCATATTCCTCTATCCATTCTTCTCCTGTCATCTCTTTCTCTTCTTCCACCGCTCTCCCGCTCTTGCTCTTTTTAACCCATGCCCCTCCCTATCCCTCTGCCTTTGTGTCCCTCAAACTGGTTTAAATATTTAAACAATGCAATTAGCGTTACACCTGATGCAATTGAAAGACGGGCCCTTTGTGACCGTATGCTATGGCATGGCAACACAGCAGGAATGTCTTTGCTCATAGCCTTTTAATGTCTGCATGACGTGAATACATGTTTCATTACCTCAGAACTTATTGAATTAAAACCTCTGAATGTCACTTTATTGAAAATATATTAGCAAATAACTAATATTTTTATCACCCAGTTTAATAGGATAGAATAGAATAGATCAATGATACAATGTTGATTTAATGATGCACTGGGATACATAAAATAAATAAACAATTACCAAACAAGAAACCAAAATTAAAGGGATAGTTCAAATTGAAAATTATCCCTTGATTTACTAACCCTCAAGCCATGCTAGGTCTATGTGACTTTATCCTTTCAGGCGAATACAATGGAAGTTACATAAAACATGTCCTGGCTCTTTCAAGCTTTATAATGGCAGTGAATGGGTTTTAAGATTTTGAAGCCCAAAAATCTGCATCCATACATCATAAAAAGTGCTCCACACAGCTCTGGGGGGTTAATAAAGGCCCTGTGAAGTGAATGATACATTTATGTAAGAAAATATCCGTATTTAAAAAACAAAAACAAAACCAACTGTACGTATTTTCATTACTGGTTAAATACCAAAACCAAATGATTCGCAATGTGTTAATGGTTCTCAAACATGCATTTATCACAAGCGGCAACACATTTCTAAAGTATGTGAAAAGATTATGAAATTATTTAATTTCTTTCTTGTTCTATTGAAATCTGAAATGATTTCTTCATTTGGCAACAGATTGCTAATGACATAAATTGAAATTAGAGTAGAAAATAAATTTATGTAATATTGATATAGCAGAAAATGTAATATGTAATATTTGTAATGTAATATTTCTTCATTAAAAGTACTAAAATAATAATTAACAGAACCATTAAGGAACCAAATAATTAATGGTAGTTTAAAGTAGAACAAGATTCATTCAATTCTTTGTCAATCCCATCCCTATCAGATGCATAAAGTTGTGTCAGGGAGTTTCAGTCCTGTTTCTAATGTCTTTTCTGTTTCTCACTGCTTCCCCAGAGTGATTTAGATCGTCCAGCTCCTTGTAATGTCTGTGCCAGTCATGAAGAACTGAAACAAACCTTTTATTTAGGCTTACTCCCTCTGTTTTGCATCTGCCAACACCGGAGCCCCCACAAAATACGTCAGTGGAAAGGAAAAAATGTGAAACATTTCTCATAATAATGGAAACCCATTCTCCCCTTCACTGTGCTTGGACTGTACATGTTTGAGGTCACAAGCGGTTAGGTTAATACACTACAGCAACAAACACTTTTTAATCTCCACATCTGCGTAGTAAACTGGGGAATAGAGAAGTCGCTGCAGTGTTTAATCTCACTTTGCATTGAAATTCGTTTTTGAGCTGTTATCTTTGTATTCATGCTTGCTGTTAAACTCCTGAAGGTAGATATGCAGTCACAGAGGCCCCTTATCACAATTTAATGTGCTTACCTTTGGAAACTAAATACCTTCAAATTGCAAAGCTACCTTGGAGACACAGGATCAAGGGTCCTGCTTAGAGTTAAACTGTCAATCACCTGCAGTCTTTGGCTTTTAGATGGTTTAAGGTATAAAGCTAATTTGGCTTAACCTGTGCACTTCATTTAGACATTGAGATGTGAGTTTCTTAAATACATTCTGATTTTAATTTTTCCATACATATGTGCAAAATAATCTAAAAGAATTTAATGGGAATGTTACCCCACACTGACAAGTGAAGCGTAATAAGGTTTTTGTGCTTAATTTATGTCCCGGGTACCGTAAATTTAAGCATTGGTCCTTTGCTGGTACCTTGACACATATAAGTTGGTACTGCACAATTACCATGGTTTATGAATTATTACTTTCAGCAAGGTTGCATCAAATTGATTAACAGTGACATTAAAGACACTACAGGAATATTTCAATTAAATGTTTGCTGCGATATATTCAAAATAACTCAAATATATAATTATATAGTACTTTTTAGTATTCTTTTTAGTCCATTAATTATACAGCAATCACTGTTGATTTAAAATATGATAAGCCACTACATCAGAATAACATGCATGACATATTTGCAGTTATTGCTTTATATTGTCAGACTGTCCAACAGATCATTTTAATTAGAATCAACTCCGAAGGTGTTTTACATTATTAGATTAATCCTAATGATATTGCTATGAAAGGATTTTACCTTTTCACAATGTCACATTCTGCTATATATCAACATGCGCCGAGCAATTGCTATCTTAAACGAATGTGGAATTAAGTACTTCTTTAATGAACCTTTTTTGTTTGTTTTGACTAGAAGCAAGAGGTTAAATATCTTTATCATTTAACTCTAACTCTCGGGCACTGGCATCTATCGGTCTCTATTAGGCTTCTCTAATCATGTATAGTGAGCATTTGCGTGTTGTTGACATCGTATTGATTTGTCAGTAGGTGACATGAGGGCGAACAGGGAGTGAAAAAGGGTCCAGACGTATACGAGATTGAGACGCGGGTCGAAATAGAGAGGTCAAACTTAGAGGGAAAGCCTGGGAAACCTGCCTGTTTCAGCCTGAGAAAAACTAAATCCCCCCCAGCTGAGAGCTGGCGGTATCCCGCTTAGAGAGGGGGAGGATTTACATATATGTCATGCGTTTGTGTTTTTCCTTGATGTGTATGCGTTTTGTTCTCTGGAACACGTGCGTCTAGCTTTTTTCAAATGGGGGAGGGGTCTGTCCACATAGTGATTAATTATTCATAAGTTGGGCGGGGAGAAGTCAAAGTAGGAGGTGGCAGACGGGGTTTGTGTTTGCTGTGCGTGAGGGAGGCAGAAAGATAGGGGGAACATCAGCGACAGTTAGTAAGGGCTGGAGGTAAGAATGCACAGAGGCATAACAGCCCCCAGAAGACACGTCATTAAGGAACTACACGCATGCTTTGCTTCTTGATGGCACAGGCTGTAAGCCACAGTGACCTCCTCTAGTCAAAGGTTTTTAAAGCCAGCACAAATGAATGAGGAATCTACTCTAATAGAGATGACAGGCCAGCTCACTCTTTCCAGTTACGGAGACCTTCTTGCCTAAGAGGTAAATTGGATTCATTTTCTTATATATTTGATTGGTGTGTCTCTGTCTGGATTCAAAAGCAGACCACAGAGGGCTGATAATTGCCTTTTTTGTTTCTGGAAGGAGAGAGAGAGCTTGCCAGCATGTGTTTTTTTTTCTTTCATTCATTCTTATGTGTGTTTCATCCCACAGGCTGACCGTGTTACACCAGGCTTTGTTGGTCTGACACATTTAGACTTGTGGATCTTATTTGTTTATTTTAGTTAGCTATGTTAAGCTTTTAATAAACATAAAACACATATAAATATTCAATAAACATACATATGAAATGTATAGCCTTTATAAATAAACTGAATACTTTTAAATTTGACATGAAAGGTTAAAGGTTACATTCAATATTTGAGAGATTACATGGAATATTTGCAAGACTGGACAATTGTATTTAGTGTTATTGTAGCTCTGACAATAAGATGAGTAAAGTATTATTTGCCAAATAACATGAAAAGGGCATTTTGTACATTTATTAGTTAGTCATTTTCTAAATTAGTCAGACATTTATTGATGAGTGGCTGGCTGTGGATGAGTACATACAGATGTCTGAGTTGGATGCTGGGATACATGTTGCGGCCGTGACCTTTGTGAACTTTCTGTTGCATTGCCCTCTCGCACTCGTTCTAAAGTCTTCTGTCTGTTTGCATATCTCACTGCAACCACACCACTTAATGTCATCTTCTGTCTGACCAAGGAGTCGTCTTTGTTTTACTGTTAAAAACCGGTAATTTACTGAACACAACACAAGCCAGCGGCCCTTGACAACCTCGAGCACAACCCATGCACTGTCATTGTCTGATCTGTGTAGATTTATACTCTGCAGTGTTGTGTTTCTCTCTTTGTCTCAGTGTGGTAAAGGTCTAAATGAACGATTTGAACTGTTCAACCAGATCTGATTAGAATACTCACTATTTATTTCAACACACAATTAAACAGCAATTAGACTACAATAATGAAAGTGTTTAAGGTGTTTTATTCTTTTATTTGTTCTTTATAATCTCTTTCTTAGTTATTTGTCAGTTTTGCATTTTAACACAGCTTAAAATATAATGAACTATTACTGTATTTAGTGTTTACTATAAAGAGATCAGTTTATTGTGATAATATAATTTTGAAACAGATCCATCATAAAAGATAAGATTGAACAGTTATTTCCATTCAGTGTAACAGTTTACGTAAAAATAGCTATTTATGTAAGTATAGCGATAGCAAATAAAGATAAATTAGTTCTGCATTGTTTGTATAGACAGGTAGTCCCGCCTCCAAACTCTTAAGATTGGTTATGCCAGAATCTGCTAGATGTTGGACCTGTCAGATACTGTATTTGTTTTATATTTTAAAAGCGTCACAGTGTTTATTCCTTTAGATAAGTCAAATGTCTTTCTTATAGTTGTCTGTTCTCATTAATGCTGAAATAATTACACATTCTCCTTTGAAGAATTGAAATACGTGCAGTGGTGAAAGCAGCTGTTTCATATTTACAACATAGCAGTCATGTGTAGTCAGAAAAAAGTCTGTTTGCTGTCTAGATTTGATGGAACTGAAATGCAACATTCACTTGTGGCTGATGGCGACATGTCAGGATTTGTTCTGCCATGTGTATCTCTGCAAAACACATGAGAATAAATGGCTAGTGTTATTTTACAAAAGAGCTTCTGTCGCGCCTTAATGTCAATATTGTTAGTGGCCTAGACCGGAACCATGTAGAGTGAAGTTCTGGATGAATGCACCTGGAAAAAGGTAAAAACATCTTAGACTTGTGACAATGACATTATGAGGTTGTGTAATATCATCAGCGCTGTTGAATCAGCCATACAACCGGACATTCAATACAAGGGGCTGATTGTGTAGATCTATGCGTGTCTCTGTATGAGGGGCTGGAAAGCCCATCGCTTTGTGTGAGCTTAACAGGAGGAGGTTAATGTAATCCCAGATAATGCACAGAGATGCTCTTTCACTTCTCATCATGCCTGATGATTTACCAGTCAAATGTGCACTGATTGCACAAAAAGGATGAATTACTTTGTAAAATCACTGTTTGGATTCAGTAATATACTTTCATATAATTTACGCTGCCTTTCAGAGTGGATAAATGCCCTGTTATAGACTTAAAGTGGTCTGGTACTGCTCATTTACGTCCTGAGATCGGGCCAGACGTGGATGAATTGTTCCAGAACGTCTCCAATTAGTCTAGGTCTGTGTGGTTTAAAAAGCCTTCTGCTTTCCATAATGAGAGATTTAGCACTGGTGACACTGGCAATGCTCTTTTGGAGTATTAATCGTTTCCCTTGTGTTCATGTCAAGACTAGCTAAGCTCTTCTTCCGCCCGTGTGGTGCTGAGTGAATCTACATAGTCTGTTGTGGCAAACTCAGCAAAATTACTCTCATATGCAGAATAATTGCACTCAGAGCTGTTAGTCAGCACTTCCTGACCTAGGCTTCTGTTTTATAATAGCGTAGTAGTCGTATAGGTAGGCTACAGTAAGATCTTACTGTAAGAACTGACATTTTGAAGAAAATATGGAGCCAGATGTTCGAGTCCCAAATGGAGAACAGTTGTTGGACCCTTGAGCACTGTGCTTGAATTGCGTGATTTTTCCTGCTTATAGTGTGTGACTGAAAGAGTAATGTGCTGTAATGTGATGTAATATTATATTACACACATTCATTCAGAAACATATTGAGGATCACAAAAAAGCTATACACGTTCTTGGATTGCCAAGATCACCAGAAGACAAAGGCTAATATAAGAAACTACAATATTAGCACACAATCAAAAGCTTGAGTACATTTCTTATTTCCTGCATTTTTCATCCATTTGTGGCTATTATTGTAGCTCAAAGCTGTCAGGGCATGTTTTATGGATGTTGCATGACGGGCAATGACAGACGAGTGTTAGTAGCATGCAGAAATAATCCACACATTTCCTGTGACTAAAACGGATAGGCTGTATTACATGCCTAAAATCCACCAAAACATTTGAGAAATAAATTCAGAGGTATGATTTGTATGTCTCTAAAAAGCATTGACCTGAATTATGACCTCATGTTGCCTCATGCGCACAATCACATCGCCTGAGGGCAACAGTACGAGCCGAAGCAAACATGAAGTTCAACAGAGCCTGGCGTGGAATACACATGAGTCGAATTCATCAGACGTCAGTCCGCGATTTGCTGGTGTCTTTAGATCTGAGAGAAGGGTGAATCTTGAGGCTTTAGGTTTTAGCATAAACCACAGAATTAGAAAGCACTGTAAATAGCATGCGCATATATTATCTTCAGTGCCTGAATGCATCAACTGCATTGACCCTGTGGCATTTGGAACAAGTTCAATCGGAATGGTTTAAGGACAGAGATGGTCTCCCACAAAGCTGGTCCTCTCTCTGCTTCAGGGGCTTGAAAAACAGCTCATGAACCCTTCGGATCCTCTGAGGCGAAGCACAAAGTAATTAGCTGTATTTCTTAGGGATTTTAGGGATTCTCTTTGTTTGAATGGGATTGTGCTTGTGTGAAACGTGTTTCAAGTGTGATTATGGGCTTCTTAGCATCATGATTGTCATGTTTCGGAGCTGTGTTGTCTTTGAAGAGCCTTTGTTAAAGAGTTTGTATTCCACAAATTTTTGTAGTACTTTTGTAGATTTAACAAAGCAAGATCAGAAATCTTTGCAAATACCTCCCTGGAAACTGTTAAAATGGGGTTTGCGTTTGATTTTGGATCATTGTTTTAGATCTTTTAGCTGCGTTTTTATTTAATCATTGAGGTTAAAACATCATGTCTATTCTTTATCTGTAAGATGAGGAACATGTTCTCAGTTGCCATCTCATCCGTTGATTGGCTTTCTTTATTCTGAGAGCTTTAATGGCAGCGTGTGTCCAGAATAATCACAAAAGAATGAAAAGCCCACCCTCCTAAATTAGCTCCAGGGGCGTTTCTTGTAGTTGTTATTGTGCAATGGATGGATTTCTGAGGTTTAATTAATGGATTTGTCAGCAGCTCATCTCACAGACCCCCATCACACATTTTCTATCACACATGGACTCAAACACACATGCAAATTCAATCAAACTCACACATAAGCATGCACAAACATTATAACGCACGTTTCTTATCATTCGGCAGTGAGCAGCCGTCTCTAGAGACTATATTCACACCCTTCACACAATCCACCAATCCCTCCTCATGATAAGTGCGAATGAAGGAGGAGCAGAACACAGGAGCAGGGAACCCGTGTCCCAGGAGGTGGGATGCACAGCTACGGCCATTAAGAGATCCAGAATGTATTTAATCACCAAGGTAACCACAGGCAGATGGGCACATACAGGAAATGAGTCCCAGCAGCTATTTTTGTGAACCATCACTCCTGCTAACCACACTGTAAAAAAACAAAAACAAAGAAAAATTAAGATAAGGTTTATCTGAGAAGCAAAATGTCATTGTGTTCATTGTGTATTCCAATTAATCTCAATCAAACCGCAGTTGGGTTATTTTGATTAGGCTAAAAGTGATGTTTCACAAACAAGTTTCGGGAGGAGCACGCGCGCATAATTAACACAGCCAATTCATCATCAGTAATCACATCACTTACCCAATAAACGCTAGAGAACCCTATAAATAATCAAGCAGCCTTACCTCCATTATCTCTAGTCTTCCAGAGTTCGGCTTGCTCCCTTGCCATGATCACAGATCTCATTTTCTCCTTCCAAACAACGGGACATATACTCGAGATTCGCGGATCCTCCGCAGCAAATTGACCGGACCCAGGATCTCTCCTTCCGCCAGCCAACGCCCCCGAGCCCCAGGCTCCATCGCGCACGCCAACGCTCCACAAGATTTCCCGACATCAGGGCTTAATCAGGGCTTCCACCGCCGAAACTTTCAACTCCCCGGCATCCTCGTATCATTCGGCGCGCCAACAATTCCTCCGATCGGAAGTGGACCGTGATAAGCCAGAGGTAAACGCTGATTAATTACGACGCCCGTTCTCGCGGAGGATAAACAAACGGATCTGTACTATTCTTCAACGAGCATGGGCGCGCCCCAGTTCTCACCGCAGCAAGCCTCACTCGATTCCGCTTTTGCTCAGCCTTTCACCGCGGCTCTTCCAGCCGCAGAGCCATATGTAGCCGGGCCTAACTTCCGTTTCCAGAAGCTAACGCGAAGCTGCCTACGCTAGCGGGCGCAGGCCAGCAGTGTTGCCAAAGTAGTTACATTTGTTGCTAAAATTGTTAAATGACACGCAGCATTTCTGGATGTCAATGCATTACGTAACCAGGAAGCAAGCGCTTAGAATCTACAATAACTTCCCATGTTTTCACCAGCATTGTACCGTGCTAATTCACCCCATATTTGGCTAGATAAGGCGGATTATAATTTGTTTCGTGGTTAAGACCAACAGTTGGAAGAGACATTCCACTATTAATTATGGTGGGCTAACAGTAACGATTAACAATCACAAGTATAAAACCGCGTGTGTATTTATTTATTTATTTATTTATATATATATATATATATATATATATATATATATATATATATATATAACAATTATTGCAAGTTCAACCTAATTAATATATGAAGTTCGTACTGCCGGTGTTACCAACAGATATGCCTCTTACCGGCTAGGGGTTTCAATACTCTTTCTTTGCGTGGTTAAGAGAATGAATGCCTTTCATAATTTTATCACTTAAAGGTTGCTAAATAAAGGTTAAAAAAAAAAAAAAAAAAAAAGTTAAACCTGTTGCTAGACGATCGAATACAAGTCGCCAGGTTAGTCTGAGAACTGCTATGCTAATTAAATATATATCATTCGCTAAATTGGCAACACTGCAGGCTACCCGGATGTTTTCAGCATGTCCCGCCAAAGTCACAAACCCTGCCCCCCATTTTTCCTCAGCCTACAGAAGCAACTTAGCATGCGGCTACCTCCACTTGCAACGCAGGCCCCCACATCTCATATTTTTGTTCTACTTTCTTGAGCGGCCTCCAGCTCCCGTAGCGAACGCTAGCACGAGTCTGCCACTGTTAGCAGCACAGGCTGATCAGGCTCTACAGCCTTTTTCCCCGAATATTACAAACTATGTGGCCTGCAGCCGAAGCAAGCGTGAAGCTGCCTCCGCCTGCAACATGTCAGAGATCGAAGTTTTCCGCGACGAAAGTCCTACCGACTCATCGGATCCTCCCGCCGCCGTCCAAAGCACCAGCGATCCGCAGGACAACTCAACCGAGCCCGTGGCTGCAATACGGGCCGCCAGCCTTCCTCGCACCACCGCTGCTAACGCCTCCAAGCGCCCGCAGCCCGCCTTCACCCTCGCCTCCAAGGCAGCAACCACCTTCTCCAGCCTCCTCCGCTCCATCAGCAGAAAATTGGACCGTGGCAGAAATCCGTCAAGTTCTCACCAGCGCCGCGCCATTATCCCACGACGTTCAAGCAAGTCAGATCTCCTCGCCCTCTACAATTCTCTCCAGTCCGGGAATTTCTAAATTCCTCCCTCCACTCGAATCAGCGACCACAGCAAGCAAGAGCCGCCATAAATCACCCTACTCGCGGCCCGGCCCAATCTTCACTCCCTCAAGGACCGGCCTCCGGCCACCACCGAACAGCAGCAGGCCCTCGGCCAGCCTGGGCGCGCCCGGATACCGCAGCCCTCAGCCCCCACCTTCCTCGAGCTTCCACCGGCGCCAGCTGCAACTCAGCCCAGCGGTGTCAGCCTTCGCCTCCAAGCCGCCTCACCAGAACAAGCACGCCTCCGTCAGCGGCATACAGCTACGCAGCCTCGGACCAACGAACCCCTCCCCTACCCATGGCCCGCAGCTCCGCCACTCACGGCCAGCCCTACTCCATCAGCGCAAGCCCCGGCGCCCGTTTACCCCCTTTACCCCCTCTCTCCGTCCACCAAGCTCTTTCAGGCTCAAACTTACCCCAATCATCGACCCAAACACCAGCCATTCCCCCCCCCCCTTCCACGCAGTCAGCTCCGTCCCCGGAGCCCCCTTTTCTCTTTCTACCACCTCGCCTCTACCCATACCTCCAAACGCACTAGCACTGGAACCACCCCCCGTAGCCAACTCCATCAGGTCCATCAGGTCACAAATCCTATCAGAAATTCAGAACATTGGCACCGGAGGCGGATCCACTCCCCACCCCAGTACCTCCCTTTTCAGAACTAATATTCCCTTAAACCATTCCTTGAAACCTCTCCTCGAAGCCTCCCTCAATTCAATTCTCCAAGCAGTCTCCCCAAGGACCCTCCAGTCATACCTGACAGCATGGAAAAGCTTCAAAACTTTTCACTCCACTTATAACTTGCCATTCCCCACCTTTTCACTACTGGCCATCACCTCATTCATCTCCCACCTCAACATAAACAAAAAACTCCAAACCAGTTCCATTAAAGGTTACCTAAGCGGACTACAATTTTTTCCACAAACCTTTATACGGTTCCCCTTCCGCCCATATAGCCAATTCACAGACCTCCTTACTCATTAAAGGTATCCAGAAAACCAATCCCACCCGCCCAGACTCCAGGCAGCCCATAACTCTAAAAATTCTGACCAAATGCATTTCCACTCTCCGCAGAGGCTACCATTCTATCCACACCGCCCGCACACTCGACGCCATGTTTATCCTGGCCTTCTTTGGCTTTCTCAGATGCTCCGAGCTCGCCATCTCATCCAGTTTCGACCCAGCCATCCACCCCACTATCTCAGATCTAGTAGTACTGGACGACGAAACCATTTCTTACACCATTAAGCAAAGTAAGACAGACCAAACAAAGAAAGGCCACTTCATTTACATCTTCAAACTCCAATCACCTCTATCACCATACCAAACCCTCCTAGCTTTCCTCCATCTAAGGAAATCACAGTCCAAACTCCCATCCGACCCCCTTTTCACAGACGACTCCAACCGCCCGCCACTCGCTTCTGGTTCCAAAAGCACCTCAAAGCAGTCCTGCACCTATCAGGTACCCCAGCCGGAAACTTTTCCAGCCACTCATTCAGAATAGGCGCAGCAACCACAGCGCCCACAAAGGCCTTTCCCAACAGCAGATCCAAGAACTCGGTCGCTGGTCGTCAGAGGCTTTCAAAAGCTACATTCGACTAAACCGCTCCCACATCAAGGAAGCCCACCAGACCCTAATCGGCCATCCCTTTAGAATACACCCCGAAACCCCACAGCAACCGCTCCTCTCCATCATACTCATCCCCCCCCCCAACCCAACTGTTTTTCCCACTGCCGCAGCAGTGCCCGCTCCCGCAGGAGCTTTCTCTGTATTTCCACCATTGCCGCAGCAATGTCTACTCCCGAAGGAGCCTTTTCTGTATTTCCCCTCGACGCAGCAGTGACTGCTCCAGCAGGAGCGCTATCTGTATTTCATCACTACCGCTGTAGTGACTGCTCCCCTCAGGAGCGCTACCTGTATTTCCCCACTGCCCCAGCAGTGATTGCTCCCGCAGGAGCGCTATCTGTATTCCCTCACTGCCGCAGCAGTGCTCGCTCCAACAGGAGCCTTCTCTTCCCACCCCAACTGTTTTCCCCACTGCCGCAGCAGTGCCCGCTCCCGCAGGAGCCTTCTCTGTATTTCCACCATTGCCGCAGCAATGTCTACTCCCGAAGGAGCCTTTTCTGTATTTCCCCTCGACGCAGCAGTGACTGCTCCAGCAGGAGCGCTATCTGTATTTCATCACTACCGCTGTAGTGACTGCTCCCCTCAGGAGCGCTACCTGTATTTCCCCACTGCCCCAGCAGTGACTGCTCCAGCAGGAGCCTTCTCTTCTCTCCCCCAATCCCCCCCCCCCCTACCAGCCTTCTTCTTCACTACCGCAGTAGTGCCTGCTCACGCAGGAACCTTCTCTATATTCCCCACTACCGCAGTAGTGCCTGCCCCAGCAGGATCCTTCTCTATATTTCCCCACTGCCCCAGCAGTGACCGCTCCCGCAGGAGCACCTCCGTTTGTCCCCACTACCGCAGTAGTGTCCGCTCCCGCAGGAGCTCTCTATCTCTATTTCCACTGCCGCAGCAGTGACCGCTCCCGCAGGAGCTCTCCTCTCTATTTCCACTGCCGCAGCAGTGACCGCTCCGCAGGAGCGCTACCTGTATTTCCTCACTACCGCTGTAGTGAATGCTCCCCTCAGGAGCGCCTACCGATTTCCTCACTGCCCCAGCAGTGTCTGCTCGCAGGAGCGCTTCCTAAATTTCCTCACTGCCGCAGCAGTGCTCGCTCCAGCAGGAAGCCTTCCTCCATCCCTCTCCTTCACCCACCCCCTCTATTTCCTCACTGCCGCAGCAGTGCTTGCTCCAACAGGAGCCTCTCCCCCTCCCCTTCCCCTCTATTTTCTCACTGCCGCAGCAGTGCTTGCTCCAGCAGGAGCCTCTCCCCCTCCTTCCCAACAGCCCCACGCCACCATAGGAATCCCCCAGCTGTTTCTTCACTACACGCAGTAGTGCCTGCTCTAGCAGGAACCTTCTCTCTATTTTCCCCACTACCGCAGTAGTGCCTGCTCCAACAGGATTCTTCTCTATATGTCCCCACTGCCCCAGCAGTGACCGCTCCCGCAGGAGCGCTATCTATTTTCCCACTACCGCAGTAGTGGCCGCTCCCGCAGGAGCTCTCTCCTTTTCCCACTGCCCCAGCAGTGCCTGCCTCGCAGGAGCTTTCCCTTCGCTTCCCCACTGCCCCAGCAGTGCCTGCTCCAACAGGAGCGCTACCTGTATTTCCTCACTACCGCAGTAGTGACTGCTCCCCATGAGCTACCTGTATTTTTCCCACTGCTGCAGCAGTGTCTGCTCCAGTAGGAGCGCTTCCTGTTTTTCCCCACTGCCGCAGCAGTGCCCGCTCCGCAGGAGCCTTCCCATTATTTCCCCACTGCCGCAGCAGTGTCTGCTCCCGCAGGAGCACAATATATATTTCCCCACTGCCGCAGCAGTGCCCGCTCCCGCAGGAGCCTTCCCATTATTTCCCCACTGCCGCAGCAGTGTCCGCTCCCGCAGGAGCGCTATCTATATTTCCCCACTGCCGCAGCAGTGTCCGCTCCCGCAGGAGCTCCATCAATACCTCCTCACTGCCGCGGCAGTGTTTGCTCCACAGGAGCACCATATATATTTCCCCACTGCCGCAGCAGTATCTACCCTCACATCCTCCCTCCTCTCCCCACACCGCCACACCAGCACACTTCAGCAGAAGCCGCTTCTTCCTCTAAGATGCCGCAGCATCTTTACAAGCATTGTCCAGCATCCCATCAGCCCTAAACCATGCATTTTTGGGGGTCTCTTAGCCTATTTGGCTGCTGTCCCACGATAAGCATTCTTTGGGAGCTTTTGGGTCCGGGCCAATGCCGAGCTCGGACCCCTCTCCCTGGGCGAGGGGAGTACCCCGGGCTCGGGAACTACTACCGAGCTCGGAGCCCTCTCCTCGGACAGCACGCCAAATACGCATACCGTTTACTCAGTTCATTATTAAGTAAGTGTGAACTCGTGAAGTGATGTTTCACAAACAAGTTTCGGGAGGAGCACGCGCGCATAATTAACACAGCCAATTCATCATCAGTAATCACATCACTTACCCAATAAACGCTAGAGAGAACCCCTATAAATAATCAAGCAGCCTTACCTCCATTATCTCTAGTCTTCCAGAATCCCTCCACCACCCCAACTCCACACTTCCAGTCCGTCTACACCCCAGCAGGGGTAGGGGAGCTTTGGGTCGGGCCAATGCCGAGCTCGGACCCCTCTCCTGGGCGAGGGAGTACCCCGGCTCGGGAACTACTACCGAGCTCGGAGCCCTCTCCTCGGACAGCACGCCAAATCGCATACCGTTTACTCAGTTCATTATTAAGTAAGTGTGAACTCGTGAAATAAATAAAAAATACAACTAACTAACAAAATAAAGACATGATAACATGGGAAAAAACATGATTTTTGAACAATTAAAAATGCTATCTGTTTTTGCAAATTAACTCTTCATGTATGGAGAGAGAGAGAGGGGGAGAGAGAGAGAATTCGATTTTTTGATACTTTACGATTTCTGATTTTTATGATAGGCTACATCAGTCACTTCATCATCTGAAAAAAATCAACATTTCTACACCTGTCAGTAGGGTTTTTTGTGAGCTTCACAGGAATCAGCAGTCATTAAATATTCATAACTGGCCGATATGTGACCTCTGAATCTATATGTAGGCTATAAAACATACAGAAAACAGGCTAAGGCTAGTGTGAGATAGTTTATTTTGATTTCATTAAAACTGTTCCTAAAATGCTTAAAAAGGGTAATTATTCAGTATGTTTTTTTGTTGTTGAATCCTGTTTTTTTGCAGTAACACAGCTGCTGCACCTCTAATGAACCCTTATTACTTAGTATCCAAGCAACAGCACACATGTGCGGTTTACACCATTTTCATTTTTATTTGCCATTTTCATGCCTTTTAAAAGCCTGTTGTTTGAGTCCGATCTAACAATGTGGTGCTTAACAGACCTGATAATGTAAATAAAAAGGTTGTGCATTTTGTACCTTCTCTCTTGACTATAAAAACAACACATTGCCACACCATAACGGATACGCACACGCTGGCTTTGTAATGGGCGTTGCACACTTCTCCTCTGGGATGAGTGTTATTCTCAAAAAAAAAAAAATGTATACACAAACAACCCCTCACCCGATGTTGTTGCTATGGAGCCCTAGCGACCAGATCGTCTACGGTGGCAACTCGGGTCGAGAAGAGTTTGGGTTATAAGCAGCTGGGTTGCATTTCTGTTCAGATGTGGTCAGCAAGAAAAAAAAACAATGAAGTGACTTAAAAACATATATTAGTATGTATTAATTGGGCCATTAGCAGGAGAGCTGGGTTTGGGTGTGTGCGCTGTAGGATTGGTTCCTGTTGTCTGCTCACCTATCTCTGTCTCTCCCGAGGCACAAACTCATCTCGTCTTATTGAGTTACAGGATATCCACATGGCAAAACAGATTTTTATAACCCACTAAAACAGAATAAATAAGATAAAAATAAAAAAGCAATACAAGAACACATCAAAGAAGGTTTTCCATTGGTCTGTTTACTCCAATGTGTGACCTTTCTGTGATTGGATAAATACTGAATTAAACAGTGCAGGAGGAAATGAGAGGGAACCGAATGTGCTGGCGGAGATTAGGCAGAATCCAATTTCACTTTAGAATGGAAGAGACTAAAGCTGTGCTGAAAGGATGTAGGAGGGTGGTCTTCTTTAAGGGTATTGGAGAAGAAGGGGGTCTTTAATATTTCAGTTGTGGCACAGCATGTTTTAGACATGTAGTGGACCGATAAAACCCACTGTTAGGTTTGTATGTGATGAATAGTGAACAAAAACTCCCTTAGATATCTGATTCAGAACATGTAATGGTGTATAAAACTACTAATGACACCAATCAGACACATTTCTTAGGGGGCATTTGAAAAGAGGAAAATTTATTTAATATCATCTCTGGGATAATGATGATGATGATTAGATTTTGAGAGGGATTTGAATGATCATTCGGGGACACAAAAGAGTTTGTGTGGTCAAAATCTCTTCAAGACGGTGCTGTTTTAAATCTTTGCATTCATCTGTAGTTCCTTCAACTTATTGGTTTAAATCTACTTTTAAATATCCAGTATTGGCAACACTTGAAATTGAATTATAGACATTTAAATTAATATAATATTGACTTATACGCTACTGTTCAGGTTTGAGGTTGGTAAGATTTTTAAGCAAAGTCTCTTTTGCTCAGCAAGGCTGCTTTTTTGTCATCAAAAATACAGTGTTTAATTTAATGGTTTTCAATTAAAAAAATTGAATAAAAAATATTTTTTTTTTAATATATTTTAATAATTTATTCCTGTGATGGCAAACCTGAATTTTCAGTGTCACGTGATCCTTTAGAAATCATTCTAATATGCTGATTTGTGTTCAAGAAACATTTACTATAAATATTATTCAGTTGAATTTTTTATTTTTAACCATGATGCCTTTTTTCAGAAATCTTTCATTAACAGAAAGTTCAAAATCATTTATTTGAAATTGTAATATTAATTGTATCACACATCATATATCATATCATATTATATTATATTAAAATGTCAAACAAATGATTGTGAACTTTCTGTTATAATATAATATATAACATTATACGTCACTTTTGATCAAACTTATGCATCCTTCTTAAATAAAATGTATTAATTTCACCATCTAATTGAAACAGTCAGGATTTCATCCTACGCTACTCTCAGCATGGTAAAACAATGTTGTGTTATATAATTTATCCCTTCAAAGCTTTCTAAAAACTTAAGTACATTCATTCATTTATTTTAAATGTCAACCAAAATAATCAACCATCATTTGAAGTCTTCACCATCAGGTCATTTAAAACCAGTGATGTCAAAAATGTGTTTTAAATTTGTTTATTTGCACTAAAGACCTTTTAGAGCATCATGACCCAGATCTTCTCCTTGCCGCAAGGATCCCTCTCATCCCACCTTCATGAGTAGGTCAGCATCTGGCAGCTTCCGGTAAAACATCCAGACAGCTCTTGCCTCTTCTAGTTGCATGTTTCTAGATCTGCTTTGAATCCAATCCAGAGAGAACTTCAGACTAACTTTTATGCTTAAACGTCTCAACGGTGTCATTTTCCAGGTTTTTGCAGGTGTTATTATACATCAGGTAATATTTGGCAGCAGTGAGTGTGAGGAGGAAGAAGAGTTTCGGCTCCAATCAGGAAGAGGCGGGATTGATTTATCGCTTCCCCTTAGGGCGGGAGATACGCCTCTTTCACTCCATTGCTTTCCACCGTCTTCCTCCCTCCCCCGTCTTCCTCTCACTTTCCACCAAACTACTTTTTATTCTGCTCCTACAAGGTCCCCCTTTTCTGCATCCCCTCCCTTTACTATCCCTGCCGCCCCCTCCCCACATCTATTCTCTCCATCCTCTCTCCTGGTATAACTAGGTCATTCTGCAACATTGAACCATCGCTCCTGCCAACCATGTGATCCACACAGCTCTGCACACTCATCTGTCTTACCTTCACTGAAGTCTTAGTTTATTTGTCCAGCACCTTTAGTGCAAGTTAAAGCATAATTATGTCCACAACCAAGCTGGTTAGTTGGATGGTACTGCATATTGGACCGTTTTGCCCATCTGTGTGGACCGTTATTACTGTGGCCTTCTGACCTGTAAAGGCTAATAAGATCCGGTAATGGATGGTGTCAAAGGTCACACAGGAAGTGTATTCTGTGAGGAGCAGATGTTACCGGACAATATAAGATATTTGGGCAACAAACAGACAATAGATGTAAAACTAAAGGAACATGTAAACACTGCGCTTCGAGTGAGGCAGGAAGAACCTTTTGTGAGCTCCTGGGAAGAGGTCTGGTGAAGTGTGAGCAAGAGGCTATGTGTATGATTGCGTGACTGATGGGTTGTCTGGTTGTCAACGAGAACAGAAGTTCAGACCACCTTCCTCCCGGCTTTTGTGGATGTTTTTGGTTTGACGCGTCCTCATGTCTGTCCTTTCCCTCACAACTGTTAAACATTTGTTACATAAAAATAGAGCTGTCATGATTCCTCTTTTCAATTTGAGTACTCGATTTAAATCCTCGATTGCATTTTGTCGAGTAAAATACAATAAGTGGCTTATTCCATGGAGAATCTACAGAACGCATTAGTTGACCGTTTTCCATCATCGGATGCCCATTTTACAGAAGTTGATATGATTCTTTAGGGTCTTAATGAAAAGTCTATAACATACTTTGGTTAACATTTCTCAATGGTAGTGTAAAAGAACACCTTTACACTGTCAAAATCAGTTCTGTTTTCAGCACGCTGATCTAGTTCATGTTGCTTTAAATGCTCGTGAGCTCTGCTAGAAACAGTCCATAATGAGGCATCTAGGTATATGTATCTATGGAGCATACTAAACTTCAGCCACGAAACTGGCTAAGTAGCACATTATTAAGGCGATTTGCAAAGATTCATAAAAACCCTTATACTCACATCTTCTGTAGATAAAGCTGGATCATGAATGATTCGGGCGAACATAGATGCATTTAGGCAGATTGGGGATCGGCGCATTCCCTTAAGATGCGAAAGTAACGTTATTCTTCTGCCTCTTCAGCAGCTCAGATGTCGGGAGTAAATGACGACTGCTAAATTCATTATTACATCCAACAACAAAATGCCTCAATCGCTTAATTGGAGACATATTTATCTTCCCCTGGTCTGGAGGCGGACTGATGACAGCTCTCTCAGGGCGAGTCTAAGTTAAGACGGTCTTGTCAATGAACTATCGTGGGAGCAGTCTGTACAGAATCACGTCAGTCTGACAGGAATCTCAGAACAGCCTGATTTAAGAAAGGGGATTTTAAAATAGGGATTAAAAAAAAACTACTGGGTGGATTTTTATCATTATAAGATGGATGTGTACACACACTTCCAACACACATTTATGTTCAAACAACTTGATATTAAAGCCTCTCGTGTCTGCAGGTAGAGGACAGAAAACCAAAAGAGAGAGTTAATATGTTTTCCTTCTATGTGACATTCTCTATTAAAAACTAGCCGTATGTAGGTGCAAGCTAAAATTAGAGCAATAATAATAAAGGAATACTGGTGAATCAACACATGTCTGGAAATGATCATAAAACGCTGTTTTTGTCTTTACAGGTCTTAGAAGTCTCTGCCATCATCAATCTTGAAATTGGCCAAATTTCCAACCGTTTTGTGTAAGTACATATTTTATACGAATCTTGATTGCCCTGCAGCTGTCATATTTTAATTTTATTTTGATTTTAGAATTATCAATCAGGTATTCCAGAGAGTAATGTTATAAGCTAATGAATTACAAAATGTATTACATTTTATTTGTATTTATTTTAAACACCATTTGACATTCATTGGTCGCTATACAGAAATATCTTACAACTGATTGCTGTCATTGACCAGTCATAATCAATTCTAGAAAGCCGTTTTATAATATATTATCTACTACATTTATTCATTTAAATGTTGGATACATGTTTTGGTATCAGATGGCCTTCTTATGTCACTGTGAACGATGTATGTTAATTTATAAATACCTACTCTAGTGTACTGTCAACACTGTCTGTGGGAAACTACGGAAAATCTCTCTCATGCCCTCAGGTAAAACGAGAGTAACTTTTTTCACATCTATTGAAAATGGAGTGTTAAAACATACATATGGTGTGTAAGTGACAGCTGTAGGGGGCATCTAGTCCAGCATCCTCAGAATCTGTCTCTGTGAAGAACAGTGATGAAGGGGGCCCGAGGAGGCCTGGGTTGGGCGTCTGGGGCAGAGACACACGGCTCCACTGAGGGTAATTGGCTGTGATGGCCATGTGAGTATTTATAGAGTGGGAGTATGGGTAGTGTGTGTGCGTGTGTTTGGATGAGAAGACTGCCTGGGGCTGTACTACCGTCAGCACACTAGGGACACAGAGAGAAAGAAACAGAGAGATGAAACCCTAGACTGCTAGACCTTCAACCTACAATGGCACCAAGGTCATCACCTCACAATGCTATTTAGTTCAAT
Organism: Gymnocypris eckloni scoliostomus; assembly: GCA_027564155.1. NCBI lineage: Eukaryota > Metazoa > Chordata > Actinopteri > Cypriniformes > Cyprinidae > Gymnocypris > Gymnocypris eckloni. The sequence goes on from CM050431.1 coordinate 12,996,633, forward strand.
TTATTTATTTAGTTTACAGATATGCATCATTAAATTATTGTAATGGTCATTTAGGCTGAAAGGCTTGGATGTGGTGTAGATGTTCACATACAACTTCAATTTTTTGTTCTGGCAAAATGTGTGTGTGTGTGTGTATATATTTGTGTACAATATATGTTGGCATTGATTCTCCAGAGTCCATTCTCTTTTTCAGAATACTAGATGTCTTTGTAAAATTTTACTGCACCCATTAAACGTATCAAAATGATTTCAAAATGTGTCACTTTTGTCACAGATTAAGGTCTTCCAGTGGGTGCTGCTGTCCTCATGCATTAATAAGCTGTGTTAGTGGTGACCATTAACGATTGAAGAGTGTGACACTATGCCTACTCACCTGCTCTGATGGAGCTCAAGTGGGTTTCAGGACTATTATGTTGTAAACGACTGTTTTAGTTGCACGCTGAAGCCCACCTCACCCCCTTTAGCCCAGATCTAACGAGCCATTTGGGTAAAAACAGAAGGTTTCTGTTTTTCTGCAGTATTTTTTCTGGTTGTTGATGAAAGGATACTGACTTGAAATATGGATGCATCTAAACATCCATGCAAATAAGAGCACACAGGCTGATTAATTATATTGCATTAATGAATCCCAGAATGCAGTTGATTAGCTGGTGTCAACATAATTAAATGTGAGGTCTAATTTGAAAATTATTTAACTAGGGCAGGAGTTAAATAGGTTCTAGCTGTGATTGGAAGATGCTTTTTCTGAAGTGTGTAGCAAGTTCCAAAATTAACTTCACCATGCAACAGCAGGTACATTTAAATCCATAAACATTTCTTATTGGCCATGAAAATCTTTTTACTAATTTCCTTTGTTCCCCTAAATATATATCATTTTTAAACTGTCCTTTCCTTCCAGAACGAATGCCACATACTTTAATATCACATACCAAAAAAAAATGTATTTAGCCCAGTGGTTCTCAATTCCAGTCCTCGCGCCCCCCCGCTCTGCATATTTCATATGTTACTCTTATCGCTTCAGATGTTTGTTCTATTTGAACGTAAGTGCCCTGCGAAGTGGAAATCACAGGATATTCCTCCATGATTCCAGTTCGAAGCGAACTTATCCCATTCAAAGTGCATATAAGTGTTCGAGACGTGAATTCAAATTGTATATATTTACAGAGGTATATGATGTCACACTCATCCGTGCGTGAAGACGTTGCGTAGCGCAAATCCATGAATGAATGTTCCGAAATGAAGTAAACTTCAGTGGATTTCCCCTGCTCAGGGAGTAGGGAGCAATGGACCCTGTGTAGGGAGCATGTCAATCGGAACACAGTTCATGCATGGAGCGCACTTCTAACAAGCTGATTATCTGAATCAGGTGTGTTAACAAAGAGAGACATGCAAAATATGCAGAGCTGGGAGGCACGAGGACTGGAATTGAGAACCTCTGCTTTAGCCTAATGTGTCACTAACCTCTATTACAAACTTAATATTTATAAGCTTTTATATATTATCTAATATTATATGTTTTCAATTTTAATTTTAGTTTAAGTATTAGTAATTTTGTTGTGTGATTTTGTCTTTTATTACTTTTTAAAGAATATTTCTGTGTAGCTTTTTATTTAATGTTTATATTTTGTATTTTATTTCAATTAGCATACGTTTTTTTTAAAGAAATAAAGTCAGATAACTAGATATAAATCTACAACTGCAAAACATTTATATTAATTTATAATTTGACAATTATCTTATGTTTAGGTTAAAGGGGCAAATGGCCTATGTGCAATATGTAATATGTATTTTTTGGCTTGAGTCAGTGGTCAGCAACCAGTCAATACTCCTGGTCAATTAAAAAGCTATTACTCTTAAATTATTCATATTTTTTATATTATATATTGTAGACACTAATAAAATGTTACTACTCAGTGAGTGACTGACCTGCAGCTTGTCTGGCCTTTGGCAGGAAGTGAACCCTGTTCCACCCTGTCTAGGATGTGTGCCATGAATCCTGTCTTCACATTGCTGGGGTCACAGAAGGAGACTTTGACACATGCTATTAGCCCACATGCTTCTCTGTAATCTCAATATACTACAGCTCATGAGCACAAAGCACTTCATCAGATGTGTCTAAACTTCAGCTCTCTCGAACTGAAAAGCCTCAGAACGATGGGGGATGAGACTGGCAATGCTGTTGATTTCCTCAACTCTTTTTCAGTATTTGGGTTAGATCATTTCTGTACTGATATTCAACATATTGTGAGTTTCTCAGACAGCTGAGCCTGCCAGAGAACTCCTGCCGGAGGAGCTTCATCCTGGAGGCATGCATGCTATAGAAATGTGTGGATTTGCTGCGCAAGTATCGGACTTAATGTGGCAAGTTTTTACGTTGACACTAAAGTGGTAAAAGAATTTAACAGGATCCTGTAATTGTGCTTATGGGATTCCTGGGAGCCTAAAGAGATTCTGGCTCTTTGAAAGAGTTTGAATAAGAAATAAAAGGATGCCGGGGTCCTGCTGACAGTGACCTCTCTGGCAGATTGTTTCTGGCTGAAGCCCATCTTCTCTCCAGGCCTCAGACTGTCTCTCTTTCCAACCACCTGGACTCTGTTTTGACGAGTATGATGGTCAGATTGAAGGGCGTTTTTAATAGTTCACTGCATCTCTCTTGTTTTTTGTGTACTCTCCTCCTTTGTGTCTTTACATTCACATACAGTAAGTGTTGAATAACTATTTACTGAACTGCAGTTTTAAATAATGCTCTAGTAGTTCAGCGGTTTTCAATACAGAGTAGCTTTTCCTATTATAATCTGCTTTTTCCGACAAGTAGCAGTGTAGCTACTTGTTAAATTGCTTTTTGCCATATATAGAAAGCATTATATAGCCAGGTTTTATTGTAAAAAGTTCATTAAGTAATATATTCAGTGCATTTTCTCCTCAGATATATCTGTTATTGGGTTTTCAAGCTTTCTTGGTGGTATTTAGTGTACTTTTATGTTCAAATGCTGTTAAATGCTTTGAATTGTTGTTTTGTCAGAAAATACTATTATGAATGGAGCTAAATACTGTTTATAGTAGGTTGTTGCTAACATGACTATAGTTAAAAAACATAAGGTGTTGTCACATTTGCGGTTGCTTGGTGGAAGTTGGTGGAATATACCTAAAATGGCGAAAACAACACGAATAACATGAATCACGTAAATTATAACCTATACCACATTTTCAAATATTTTTATCAGAAAACAGTTGTCAAATATTAAATGTTTGGTTATGTCTTACCTTGTTCTCTTTTACAGTTAAAACTGAAGCTTTGTGTTCATTTGTGTTGTGTTCACAATTCATGGTTGGCTTTTGTGAACCGTAAAGCCCACCTTCTTTGATTTGATTGGCTGCCCCAGTCATTTTGACATCGACAAGTGAAGCCACACCTCGTTGTCCAGCATATTTCATGTTACAATCAGTATCAGCCCTTCTTGGCTGAATGACATGAAGAGGTGGCATGTGTTGTCTTCCCCTAGGCAAGATGAGGTACTTTAAACCCATGCAGCAGATGGTTTGTGTACGGATATTTGATAATGATCACACCAGTGTGATGAAAATATGTAGCACTTGATCCAACTCTCATTTTTCCATCTGTTTAGTACATTTCACACTGACAGAGCACATACAGTTTGTAACATCTGATTAATCGAACAACAAACCACAAGAGCAGAATGCTGGAAAACCATTATTTCAGACTCATTGTGTTCAGTAGAGCAGAGAGAGCAAGGCTCCAACCAATGATTCTAAAATTGTAAGTTTTCCATATAATAAAGGATCCTACTACTGAGACCACCTGAGGCATGTGAATTACAGTGCCACAGCTGCTCATTTACATAATGACTCTAAGATCAACTATTCCGACTAGATGGTATCTGTAGGGAAGAGTTTGTTACTGACCTCCAGTCAGTGTGGAGAGACTGTCAGTTTCATGAAAGCAAGATTTGACTGATGTACCAGAGGAGTTAACGTCTGCTATCAGACCTCAGTAGTTTGTATAACAGCCCTGTCCTCCATTTTGGGATTCGGTGCGCCGTCAAGGGAGCAGATTATCATTTTCTTCCTGGTTTGGAGGTTTGCATGGTGTTGTGTAGGTGTGGTGATGCGCTGATGCCGCATTCATCTGTAAGAGGGCCATTGGCTCCAGGGAATGCTAGCGTCAACTGTAAATGTAGGCCAGCTGAAAACCTCCACGCATGCACAGCCCACGCCTGCATTTCTCGTGACCACAGCAAGAACATAGTACACATTCAAAAGTGTGTATTTTAAGTGTGAGTCTCCCTACAAATTGTGGATGAGTGGGACTCTGAGGAGTGCTTTTTAGATGGCCAGTGCCGCCTCCTAAATGTCACAGTAATGTCGAGTAATTTCCTTAATAAGCTTTTCTTTTATTTTCACAGGTCATACAGCGCATCTAAAAGTGTGTAAGTAAATCAGTAGGGACCTGGGACAGGAGGGGTCAGCCAATTGGAGGAGAGAGATGTGGACGCAGGAGCGGTGGGCGGCACTGGCAGTGTTGTCAATAATCTTGCTGCTGTTAAAGGTGGCGGCTCCAATCGAAGTCCCAATGGACCGTAAGTCATCATTGAAATTATAAATTGTAATATGTCATATTATATATATGAAATTTAAATATTGCAAATACAATTTTATATATATATATATATATATATATTAAATATAACATTTGTATTGAAATAAAACAATATTTTTATAGTACATACAAGGGGACAGAGAATTACAATCCCATCCCCCATCACACAGAAACACACACATATTCAGACCTCCATAGTGTGCCACTTCAACTCGCAACATAAATGATAAACTCTGCACTAATGCGTGTTTTTGATGAGGTTTTTTAAACCACTCTTTGAGGCTGTAATGGGGTTATTGTTCTGCCTTTTTGTATTAAATCATAGGCGTGATATCAATATACAACTTTGACCTATATTTTCATGTGAGTATGACGTTTTCGAACAAGCTTTCATAAACAGGCATCAGATTGTCCATCAGTGTTGTGACAAAATAATTAACTGCACAAAGTATTATCTCAGTGATCTCATGATCACTTGGCAGTCAATAATTCCACATTAGAACAATTAGTCAGCTAAGCAAATGTAAAAAATATGTGGTTTTGCACATTCCTACTGTCTTGCTATAAGCTGTGTCTCTATTACGGTCTTACTGTTTATACAACGTAATAAATTAGGAAATCCATTGTATCTGAACTGCAATTTAAACAAAGAAACCATAAAATTCACTCCGCCTTCTGCTGTCTTACTGTATTTGTTTTACTCCTCCATTTTTTCAGTTTCTTTCTAATAATAGTCATCCAGGTTTGGCTTACACTCTTATGAAAAATGATTTGAAAGCTCATACAGAGCGAGACACCCCAGCGGCGCTCAGTGCTCACCAGCTTCAACAATAGAAAGAGATTCAACCTGACCAGGGGCTGTCAGCACCTCCCCAGCTCCCCTTCTCCGCCTGTATTCCCAAGACGCCATCTTTCTCTTTTTCTCATTTTCCCTTATTCTGGCATACCGTCTTTTGCATCATCTCTCCCCCCTTTTTCTCCAGCTTTCACTATAGGCCCGTCTGTGTGAATCGCTATTGATCTGTGTAGATAGAGAAGATTGGAGCACTGATCCTGTCCCTGAGAACTTCATAATACCCCTCTGACCTCTTGACCTCTCTGAATGGATTCAGCAGCAGGGGCTACTGGGAAATGACAAGCATCTGATCACACTATTAGCAACTGTGTTGTGTCTTCTTTTGTACGCTTATAATCCACATTACATGCATCATCAAAAGCATTTGAAAGACCAAGCACCCCTGTTTGGATAGAGAGACAGAGCAGTTACATACATTTATATACATATAGTATAAAATTGAGTTTATTATAACAGATTAATGATTTATTTGCTTTGATGTTAAAATACAGTACATATACGCTACAGTTCAAATGTTTGGGGTCAGTAAAAGTATTTCATCTTTTTGAAAGTCATAAAGCCTGCATTTATTTATTATTATGATTAAAAATGCAGTAAAATAGTAATATAATATCCTTTTTTAAATATGATTTATTAATATATATATATATATGAATATTATTTCAATGTACTATTGGTTGGTAATTGGTTTACTATTTTAATATACTTTAATAATATAATAATATTTAATAATATCATTTATTTCTGTGATGCAAAGCTGATTTTTTTTACATCATTACTCCAGTCTTCAGTGTCACATGATCCTTCAGAAATCATTTGAATATGCTGATTTATTATCAATATTGGAAACAGTTTGTGCTGCTTAATATTGTTTTGGAACCTGTGTCACTTTTTTCAGGATTCTTTGATGAATAAAAAGTAAAATTGAGCCGCATTTATTTAAAAAATAAATATTTTGTAATAATGTACACTACCGTTCAAAGTTTTTTGGGAGAGACATTTCTTCAGCAAGGATGTGTTAAAATTAATTTAAAAAAGGTGATGGTAAAGACTTATATTATTAGAAAATATTAACTTTTTACTCATAAAAAAAAACTGTTTCCAACACCGATTATAAATCTGAGTATTCTATATTTCTGAAGGATCATGTGACACTGTGGACTTGAGTAATGGATGATGAAAATTCAGATTTGCATCACATTAAATAAATAATATCTTACAGTATATTAAAATAGAAAACCATTCCTTTGAATTTTAATAATATTTTTTTTTTTTCTGTATTTCTGATCAAATAAATGTGTGTGTGTGTGTGTGTGTGTGTTTAACAGTATTTTCTGTATGTAGGTGGGACATTTAAGCATTTACAGTAACTTAATTTTAGATTTGGTTTAAGCTAATATGAACAAATGGGTTATAATCATACAAATAATCGTCAGACCCCCTGCAGAAGTCCCTTGATCTAAAAGATTAATTGAACATGAGATGTGAGATGTAGCATCTCTCTATTATCTCCCTAATGATCCTTCACTCCCAACATCACCCCCTTCCCAAATGTGATTTCTATTGACGAGGGTTGTCATCGGCTCCCAGCTGACCTTACACATGCGCTCACACACACTAACACATATGTTACTCATGACATCCCATCCTCGTGTGACCTTGCTTATGTGCTATGATTGATGTCAGATGATGAATGGCACAGAGCCAGAGCTGCACCTGTCACTATCCGATGGAAAGCACAACAGACACATGGGTGTTTTCTATAACCTGAAGATGAAGGTCATATTCCTTTAATTAGCTAAGCACGATTAGCTGAGACATTTTTGAATCTTCTGAGAACATGCATCACATTGATCGCTCTTATTATCAAATGCGAGAAACCCCCCGCAAGGCCTGTCACTTTAACAAACTGACAAAGACAGTCGAAGATTAAATATGCTGCCATATGGGGAAGATAAATGCACCGATTAGGATTTGCATGTGACAGTGATATGTTTTTGATATGATGTTTTTTCTGTCTTAAAATATATCTCCTCCCCCCCTTTTTTTGTCATTTTCTCTCTGCTTCATTCTTCTGGTGTCCCATTAACAGGTAAGTGTATTTGTTTGGTTGCTATATTTGGTGTTAATATGTTAAAGTAAACTTAGTGTTGTGTTTATAATAACTGTAGCAATCATATTTCAGAGTTTAGCAGCCATTAACTAAAATCATTTTTTGTCTCGTTTTATAACAGTAGTTTAGTAGCCTTTTTAATATATTAATGTAAATGTTTTAATTCTTGTCGTCATAGCCATGTTTCCTCACTCTCTGTTAACTATTCACACAATTGAACTCTTTTTCTCTTCATCCACCCCTCTTGGAACTAACAGCAAAGATCCAGCAAGATCGTAAGTGCTTCATTAACACGGATTAACTTGTTCGTTAAATCAGCGGCTGGTTTTAATAGAGCTTACAACAAAACATATCACATCTGAAATCTAAAGAACAGAGTTATTACTACATTAATGTTACAATTAGGACCAATGCAGGCCAAAAAAACATTGAAAAGACCCTCAAACGCAGTCTCAAGAGAGCTCACAGAAGTTCACTGTGCTACTCTAGATAAATTATAAAGTCTGTCATTTATTAAAGCTGATTAATATTCTAATGTAAGCCCAAGAGCATGTCTTCTTGGCAGGCCATGTCTTTGAAGGGAAGGATTACTTCAGGCCATGCCAGAATACAATTCTGAGCCAGCTAGAAGTAGAGTAGAGCAGTCAGGACACTTGTGGCTAAAAGCCATGAACCAAACCAAGCAACTACAAACTTTTATTTTAAGTAAAAAATAAAAATTACTTGGGAATCAGTCAAAAAGACAAAGTTCCCAGACTTTGTACTTAACTGCTTTGATTAGAGAAATACCTACAGTCCCATGAAGCACAATGAATGACACAATTGATTCAAAACATATTAATGAATGAATACATAAATAATACAATTATTGATTATGTATATAGAGTGGCTTCCAGGGTAAAACCTGTGGCTCTGCAGCGACCCCTAAGAGCAGTACAGAGCAGCCGAGAAAGAGAGAGACATGTTATGTACAGAAACAATATATTTTATATTTATTGCAAAATATGGATTTGTTGTTTGAGAATCTAGGGAAACTGACATTCGCAGTGCTTCATGGGAATGGGTGAGCACTAAAACAGTTTTGTTGTGATCTGCTTGTCACAATTTTCTGATTGGTGGACATTTCTCTACTGAATCATGGGTAATGTAGTTCTCAACAGAAATTCCACTGTTTAACATGATTATTTAGAAACGTTGATATGATGCTTCAACAAAAGCATATACCAGCAATGTAGCTCACAGTATAAGTAAAAACTCTGTGGTACTTTATTGTACAGTGCATGCACTTACATGTACGTACAGTGTATTAACCCAAGAAAGTAATGGTATTATAAGGTAACTACATGGGGTAGGGTTAGGTTTAGGGGTAGGTTCCGGGTTAGTACCTAGGTTATTATTGTAAATACTATAATAAGTACATAGTATGTACATGAGGAACAGGACTGTAAAATAAAGTGATACCAAACTATCTTTAAAGGTTCATAACTTATTCTGAAAAATAAATTCCCTTATGGAGAAAATTATTGGTATCTTTAATTCCAGAACCCAGCTGTTGCGCAAAATGTATATTATATAATGGATAGTCCTGGACGCTATTTTAGATTGCCTGCTGAAAAAAGCAATCTATTAAAAGCTAAATATTATTGCTGAAAAGCAATAATAGCTATCTTTTCTGTGTCCGTTAAATGTTGTTTGTTGCCTCCCTTTACATCCTCCAATCTCTCATACCTTTCTGCCAGCTAATTAAATGTATGATATACATATGCAATTAACAAAGAATAAGTGATTTGATGTCTGTCAGTCAAAACTTTGTCTGTCTGTGCTAATTGTGTCTATATTTTTATGTTACCCGGAAAGTAAATTGAACAAAAATGTTCAAGAAATGCAGAACTTGCATATATGTATACATAGCATTGAGTTCAGTGTTCCTTCTCGATGCTGGTGAGATAAGACTGTCTCTTTGTCCCTCCCTCCACAGTCAAACAGCCCCCTACCATTGTGAAGCAGTCACTAAAGGACTACATTGTGGACCCCAGAGATAACATCATCATTGAATGCGAGGCCAAGGGGACTCCAGTGCCAACGTGAGAATGGATGAAACCTTTTTGTCTTTGTGCCATCTCGTCCTGCTCATCCTTTTTGTCATCTCTCACCACTTTTACATTTCCAGTTTGTCAGCAACGTCCTACTGTATACGTCTACTTTCACGTCACTTCTCTGTCTCTCATTCTTCAGCTTCTGTCGCTGTCTAATTAAACCTGACATCCATTAGTCTCAGCACGACAAAGACCAGCACATTTTTGTGAGAGTGACACCCAATGCCTCAACCTGACAGTGGCACTGGCAGCTTTGTCCACCCTCCCTCCCTCGTGTACACTTCTCATGCCATCAGATATGCAGGGGCGCTCACTCTGGCTCCGGTCCCTTGTTCTTGTTTGTGAAAAGCAGGCCTGACCAGCTCAACACAGTGTGGCCATTCAGAGTGCCTGTTTTTGTTTGGTGGTCTGTTGTGCTTTGCAAACCTTCCACTCAGGCCGGTCCGCAAAAACCATTGTGGTATAATAATACACTTAGTTTAGTGTTCACGCTCACAGAATATTCAGTAGGTTAGTAAATGGCACCCGGTCAACTCCAAGCATGCAATCCTACAAGTTTTTAGTCTCAATCAGAAAGATTTAGCAACAGATTTTTTCTTTAAATTCGGACATACATCCAAATTAATCGTAATTATTGAAAAAAAATTAGCATGAGTACTTGGCTTTTAAAGAGAAAGACAGGCTTATTAGCACAAAATGATTGGAGAAGTCGACCATACATCATTTCAACGGAAGATCGAAAGAAAAACACGCTTTAAAAAAGATTATTTGTATAAACTAATGAATTGTTTAAAATCAGATCAGTAACATGCATTTAGAAAATAGATTTAATTGATTTAGTAAATAGCTGAATTTCCATCTCAGCCATCTTTGATTTGTTATTCATGTCTTTGTTGTTATCAGTTTGTTGTGTGTGTAAATCCCCTTATTAAAAAGCTCCAACAAGGAGAACCTATTACATACCCAGCATCAAGTTGGCTCACGTCCTATTTGTATCTGGTCTGTGCAGGTTTCAGTGGCGGAGGAATGGGAAGTTCTTTAACGTGGGGAAGGACCCGCGGGTGACCATGCGGAGTCGTTCTGGAACACTGGATATCAGAAGCAGCGGGAAACCGGAAGATTATGAAGGAGAGTACCAGTGCTTCTCCTCCAATGACTTTGGCACAGCGATTTCCAACAAAATCCTACTACGAGTGTCAAGTGAGGGCTGGTTTACTGTAATGTCAAGCACAACATACACACAACATGCTAATTGTCTGTAAAGAAATAGCTTACCCAAAATATAAATTATTTCATCATTCACTCAACATCATGTTACTCATGTTATGTTACCCATATAACTTTCATTCTTCTGTGGAGGTATGATTTTATCATTAAAACAGACAAAAGTATCATAAAATAATTTCATGTGACTTACATTACAGAATATTTTAAGACTTCTGAAGTCATACGATATTACAAAGGTTTTTTAGTGCCACAAAAAAATAAGTCACAGTATTTTTGAAAATGGAGTCAAAAGTATGAGAATAAAATCATAGAATTGAGAGAATGAAATTGTAATATTTTACAAAGTTGTAACAACACGAGAATAAAGTCATTGCGAAATGAGATTAAAGTTGTAATATTTTGAGAATAAAGTTAATATTTCAAGACTTTTGACTTTTTGAAATAGTACAACTTAAATATCACAGTTCTATGGCTTTAGTCTCGTAATCTTATTATAAAATTATTAATTTTTGCCACTAAAACACTGTCAGACTGAAAATTAAAGCTATAGTTGACCCTAAAATTATATAATGTATTTATTTAATTTATTCTTTATGTTGTTTCAAACCTGCATGACTTTCATTATTCCATGGTGCACAAAATAAGTTGTTGTCCAAATAAATTGCGATATATTTCAAGTCTTCAGAACAGACCGATAATCTTCCTCTCAACCTTAGCTCTCATATTTAATCTGTTTCATCATTTTTTTTATTTTACACAATGCAATTGCTTACCAACAAGTATGACAGTGTAATTTGATATAATTGCCATTAAAAATGCATCATTTGAATCCTCAGTCTAAAATGTAGGTGTGTTCCTTAAACAAAATTTCAGTATGCCTTCAGAAAACTTTAGATATGGTGTCATATGGACTATTTTATTATATATTTATGGAGTTTTATTATAGTTTTGGTTCCAAAAAAGAAAAGAAAAGAAAGTCATACAGGTTTGAAACAACATCAAAGTGACATTTTTGAGTGACCTATCCCATTATGTAAAATGCATATAGAAAGCATTATAAAAACAACATTATCTCTCATAGATTGAATTATGTCATATTCTCTAATCTGTAAACTTGTCTCCATTGCTCAGAGTCTCCGCTGTGGCCGAAGGAGGTTCTGGAGCCGGTGGTTATGCGTGAGGGGGAATCACTCGTCCTGCCCTGCAACCCTCCTCCTGGTCTCCCCCCTCCTGAAACCTTCTGGATGGACAGCTGTGAGTGTTGCTTCATCACTTCCTGCGATTGATTGCATCTCATAATCGTATAACCCTCCTCTCCATTGCTTTGTCATTTAGTCATCACCTACATGCTCTCTTTTACCTCTCCCCTCTCACTTCCCCCTACTTCCTGTCTCTCTCTCAGTCATGCAGTCTGTGTCCTCTGCACAGCAGTGTCCGTTACTGCATTAGTGCTGAGCTAGTGCATGCATGCGAATCTGCTCTACCTGACAAACAGCTGAGGGAGCAGAAACAACACAGCACTGAGACATTTCAAAAGAGCCCGAATCACGCAGCATAGACACACTACAAAGCACTGATCAGACATCTTGACTCTGTTTGTCATCAGTACAGTCACAAACGGCTCTTTTGTAATATAAGCCAAATAATAAGTTGTTTTAAACCCATTCACTTTTAATAGGTTTTTGTAATATTGAACCAGTATTAATTTGTTGATACTTATTTGGCATATATTATGACCAATAACCTACACAGGATGATTAAAATGATTAGAATTCTATACTATTTAGTCTAAATATATTACAAATAAAACACTAAGAACTTAATTGCTTAACATGCTAAAACATTGTAGAAATGGATATTCATTCTATAGATAAAAAAAATACATTTAACAATGCAATTAAATCATTAGTACTTGTTTCAAATATTAATAATTAGAGATATCATTAAAATATGGGAAATGAGCATGCTCAGGTACTCTAAATATACATTTTCAATTGATACGATGCATGTAAAAGTCTCAAATATTTCTAATCGCATCCCTATATTGCAAAGACAACTCACTTCACCTTTCATATACTTCTTACTGCTTTGCACACTACGTAATATTCATTACTAGAATGTAATTTATTAAATCACATTGTTGATTAGTGTCTTCATCTCACACTCTTCCTCACTGCTCCTTCCATTGAGTGACACATTTAATGATCCTGTGATGTTTCAGGCTAGAATATGATAATCATGCTTCTGTCATTCCCACACTTATCTTGAGCATCATTTCTTCTGCGCTGTTGGCTACTGCATGTCAAATTAAGTTTGAGTCTGGATTCTCTTTTTTTCTTCACAGCCATTATGCCCATAATACAGGACAAGAGGGTGTCAATGGGCTTGAATGGTGACTTGTTCTTCTCCAATGTTCTGGCTAAAGATGCCAACACTGACTACAGCTGCAACGCTCGCTTCGAGTTCACACACACCATTCAACAAAAGAACCCATACACCCTTAAAGTGCTAACAAGTGAGTGGTGATTTCTTCAGGATCACTTGTTATCTTTAATTTGAAGTAACTGATATGTTGCTGTGCTGCTGTTCAAGGTATATGTGAATGTTGTGTCCATCTAGTGGTGAGGATGTAGTATTGCTGGGGACATTTATCTGTGATAGTTGTCTTTTTGCACTTTAATTTGGAGACTCTTCATTGATACCTATCACAGTTTCAATAAGAGGCTTGAAGGACTGTCCATCTTCCATTTTCATCCAGAAATGTTCTGTTCTTCCCAGTCGTAATTGAGTGCATTTTTTTTTCTGTTTTGGGATGTTAATTAAACTGCCATTTATTCACAGAGGAACCGTATAATGACACGTTTCTCAACTCCACTGATCTGTATGGTGGTGAGTTCCACACACAGCTAGCCTTTTATCTGTACGCTTCTGTAAAACCACTAACTGAATTAGCGCTGCTGTTTCTAACCACATACAGCAGAGGAAATGTAGAGATAGTGTGTCTGCTATATATCAGAATGATATACATTGTGTACATATAATATAGATTATAAAGAAAGATGTTCCACATAGTATTTATAGACTGTAGAACTTACCACTTAATGTTTTGCTTACTTACCTTGATTTTTAATACATCAGTCTAAGCAGTTTTAGTGTCAGCAAACTTCTACCAGGGTTTGAAGAAACAGTATTCAAATTTCAATTGTAATTGCTTTATCCTAATCACATTGGATAGATATGGAAATGGTTGTAAGGAGATTAGGCAAGAGGTGCTCATTAATATTTCAACAACTTTAATCCAATGATAACCATGAGCAAATCCGCACATATGTATCCACGGATATGGTCTAAGGGAGCAACTGAGTAAATGAAGAAAATAGGTTCAAATTCAAACCTTGCCACAAACAAGTTTGGGTCATATATTTAACAATTTGATAATCTCTCAGATATTTGTTTCAAAAATGTAATATATATATGTGTGTGTGTGTGTGTGTGTGTGTGTGTGTGTGTGTGTGTGTGTGTGTGTGTGTGTGTGTGTGTGTGTGTCAGTGTTCGCTGACAGAGATTTTTTTTTAAGTTATCTTGTCTCTTGAATCGTTTGTATAGTCTCCACCAGGGCATTGTGGGGTAGCACTGACAGGGAACTGGCACTGCTGTCACCACAGACACACGTGACAGTGGCGTGAAACATGTGTCTCTGGCAGCTTCATAGTCTAATCTCCTAGACGCTGTCCTCCCACTTAATGTCTCCAACAAAGGCTGTTGTCACTCCTTCTCCTATAGAGCACTGCTCGAGATGCTAATAGCTGAGAGCTAATCTTACTGCTAGATATACATTACAATAGAGACTAATACTGCCATGCTCATCAAGTCTTCCTCAGGGAGAGGATTGTCTGTGTCTTCACATAACCAGGATTTTTTTTGTCTAACCATCTGTCATTACAGTTATGATTCTTATGTTATTTATGCATTTATTTATCTATGCAAAGATTTCAAATTATTTTACATAAATAACATAAAGTATATATATTTTAGAAATAACCATTCAGAAAGTTTGAGGTTACTGATCATTTTTAAAGAACTAATGCTTTTATTCATTAGGGTGCATCAAATGTGAGAATAAAGACATTTATTAAGTTTAGGTTTTGGTGTTACAAAGTATTTCTATTAAAAAAATGCTATTCTTTTGAATTTTGTGTAATCTTGATCATGATTTTAGTCAAACAACTGTTTTAACATTGATAATAATAAGACATGCTTCTTGAGCACCAAATCAATATTTTAGAATTATTTCTGAAAAATCATGTGGCACTGAAGACTGGAATAAATGAATCCACTTTGACACCACTGGAATAAATAAAACATTTACATTTTATAAAATATAAACTGTTATTTGAAATTCTACTAATATTTCTAAACTGGTTATATATAACATGCAACCAGTGTTTGTAAGTCTTACCACTGCTAACGTGCCTTTGTGTGTGACTTTGTGTGTGAGCACAAAACCAATCTTAAGTCGCTGGGGTGTATTTGTTGCAATAGCCAAAACTACATTGTATGAGTCAAAATAATATATTTTTCTTGTATGCCAAAAATCATTAGGATATTAAGTAAAGAGCATGTTCCATGAATACATTTTGTCAATTTCCTACAGTAAATATACTAAAACATAATTTTTGATTAGTAATGTGCATTGCTAAGAGCTTCATTTGGACAACTTTAAAGGCGATTTATTTTTTGCACCCTCAGATTCCAGATTTTCAAATAGTTGTATCTCAGCAAAATATCCTAACAAACCATACATCAATGGAAAGCCTATTTATTCAGCTTTCAGATGATGCATATATCTAATTTTCGAAAAAATGGAGCCTTATTACTGGTTTTGTGGTCCAGGGTCACATATAGAATTTGCAAGTTGAATATAACAATAATCCATGCAATTTTAAATAGCTCCTCAAACCAGTGTCTCTTGCTGTGCATGTTAACAATTTTCTCTTTTTTTTGTCCACAGCACGTAATGTACCAGAAACCCAGCCTACATTTCTGTCTCCAAAGGGCTTGTCCAGCTCCAAGACAGTGCTCCGAGGGGAACAGCTTCTTCTGGAGTGTATAGCAGCTGGAATGTAAGTTATTTAGTGCAATTTATATAATGCTATAGTAATTATTAGTATAGAATTAGCTTTTATTTGTATATTTTCTGTTTTCATTTGAACTTAGTTATATGGTTTAGTACTTTAAATGTGTGCTTTTGTTATTTTATATTTTTTTACATTTCTTTTTAGCTTTATTTTTATTTTGTATTCAGTTTTAGCAATTTTAGTGCTTCAGATTTATTTCACTTACTGAAAATTATTTGTAATAAAGTAAAAATCCCCCTGCAGTCACTAATTGTGTCCCTTAAATCTCATGTTTGGTAATAAAATAATTGAAAATAATTTATACGTGTAATGGCTTGAATGTAACTTTACACCCTTACCTCATTTAGTATACACAGACCCATGAATATGCTAACTAGTCCTCCACTCAATCACACAAGCTAATACAGCATATTCACTTACCAAAAGCTCAATATACATCAGTTGAAGTATTAGTTATTCGATTTCTCAGTTACAACTAAGAGTTGTTCTGTTCTTTTTTTGATGTTCTTTTTCATTTTTCCAGCCCATCTCCTAATATTAATTGGATTAAAAAAGGAGCAGAACTCCCGTCCAAAAAAGTCAAGATTGACAACTTTGGTAAAACTTTACGCCTCCTCAATGTGTCTGAGGAAGACTCTGGTGACTATATCTGCATGGCCAGCAACAAAATAGGAAGCATTCGCCATTCTGTTGAAGTCCAGGTCAAAGGTGAGCCATAGAGTAAAGACATTTGCTGGATCTTGTTCGTGAGATATATGCTGTTTCTTTTTCATTTTAAGATTTCTTTATTTCTCTGTACAGCTGCTCCCTATTGGCTCGATAAGCCCACCAATCTGGTGCTTGCCCCTGATGAGAATGGACGATTAGTGTGTCGTGCCAGAGGGAACCCTAAACCCACTATTCAATGGCTGGTGAATGGGGAACCTATTGAAAGTGAGTACTTGCTCACTTGCTTTTCTGACGTTAACAGTCTTAATCATAACACAAAGGAGTTATGCATCTGTTTTTTCTGCTTATTGTGTTACTTCAGGTTCACTGCCAAACTCAAACAGACAAGTTCTTGGTGATACAATCCTGTTCCATTCAGTCCAGATAGGCAGCAGCGCAGTTTACCAATGTAACGCCTCCAATGAACATGGTTATCTATTGGCCAATGCGTTTGTCAACATCCTGGGTAAGAAGCGATGTCAATCATTTAAAGAAGGTCAGAGAGGTCACAAGATTGTGATATATTAATGTTGTTTTCTTCTTAGACATGGCACCACGGATCCTAGGTCCAAAGAACCAGCTGATCAAAGTCACTGAAAACAATAGGACCTTCCTTGACTGCCCTTTCTTTGGCTCTCCGTTCCCTTTACTGCGCTGGTGAGCCTATGTTCCATTGTTTGAAAAAACCAAGGCAGTATTTATTTAATAAAATTAAATTACATAGCAATACCTAGTAATATTATGAACAATTATTACAGTTTTAAATAGCTGTTTTCCATTTGAACATGTATTTAATTGCTGCAAAGGCTAAGCAACATTTTCAGCATCACTCCAGTCTTGTGTCACATGATTCTTCAGAAATCATTCTAATATGCAAAATTTACTGCTCAAGAAACTTTTTTTATTATTATCTTAGGATTTGATGCTTTATGTTTTTGTGGAACTGTGACATAATTTCATTGTCACTTTTGATTAATTTAATGCATCTTTACATCACAATATTACTTTCTTTAAAAAAAGCTTACTGAACAAAATGTTTTGTGTATTAGAATAAAAATGTCATGAATATTGTACATGTGTGTTCAGGTTTAAGAATGGCCTAGGTAGTGGTCTGGATGGTGGTCAGTACAAGTTGTACAACAACGGTACTTTGGAGGTTAAACAAGCTCGGCCAGAAGACCAAGGCACCTACACTTGTGTTGCTAGTAACATTCTGGGCAAGATGGAGAATCAGGTGCGCCTGGAGGT
The DNA here is from genome assembly GCA_027564155.1 of Gymnocypris eckloni scoliostomus. Taxonomy (NCBI): domain Eukaryota; kingdom Metazoa; phylum Chordata; class Actinopteri; order Cypriniformes; family Cyprinidae; genus Gymnocypris; species Gymnocypris eckloni. The sequence goes on from CM050431.1 coordinate 13,014,637, forward strand.
TAAAGGTGAGACCAGAAACATTAATCACTAAATCTTTTTTGTTTGTTTTTTAAAGCACACATTACATTATTATTCATGAATGCCTTAATTTACTCTGTGTGTGTGTTGTGTTTTCATTTCAGAGCCCACAAGAATAGTGCGGGCACCTGAACATGTCACTCAGGCTAAAGGAACCACGGTTCGATTTGATTGTCGAGTTAAACATGATCCTTCCCTTCCTGCTACGGTCACATGGCTAAAAGATGACAAGCCTCTAAGCTTAAGCTGGATGTAATGTCATATAACAATACCTACACAATATAATCAGAATTAGATTGTGCACAATCTTTTACTGTTATATATCAAATTTACTTTCAGCATTCCTTCTTCTGAAAAAGTTCAAATTCATGCACTACTGCTTTTTTATTGTTTTAAAGAAGTGTCTTACAGTAAAACAGAAATAATTTAGAAAAATGTATCATCAATATGAAAACAGATCTGATGCCTAATATTTGGGGGAAACTTCGATTTTTTTCCCCGAATTCTTTGATGAATAGAAAGTTCAAAAGAACAGAATTTATTTGTAATAATGTTTAACGATCAAAAAGTCTTTACTGTCACTGTGGTTTAATTGAATGCACCCTTGCTAAATTAAAGTATACATTTCTTTCAAAAAAGCTTTTTGAATGGTAGTGTAATGGTACTTGACGTCTAATTTCTGTATGTTTTAGTGGTCGCTTCAGAAAGGATGATGAGACCTTGACTATTTACAATGTCAATCCAGAAGATGCAGGAACCTACACATGCACTGCCAGAACTGAGATAGATGAGAAATCTGCCTCAGCTCGCCTTACAGTTACAGGTACACACACATTCACATATATCCTACAATACATCGAAATTAAGTAGATATGGACATGTGGGACAGGCATATCCAGAGGGTAATAAATTGCCTTTTACACTTTTATAACTTATTGATCTGTCGCTCTTAACAGCACTTCCCACAGCTTAATAGTTTGCATGAATATTACTACTGTTGTGCTTCCTTTTTTAGCTATACTGTTTTACTCTGATTATATTTATCTACTAATAGCCACACTAACTATTGACCTTTGACCTTTACCTCATAGAGGATGACCTCTCGTCTGCCTCAAATCGTAGTGCCTCTGCAGGTAACCCATCTAAGGCAGTTATTTCTAATGTCAATTAAAGCCTCTAACAATCAATCTCTGTTTTTAATTCTTACTCTAACATGCTGAGAATAATTGTCTAAGTTGAGATGGTTAATTAGTATATTGTTCTCTTCTAGGTCGACCCGAATCCCCTCAGGATCTTGAGCTCTCGGACCCTTCAGCACGTAGTGTTAGACTCACCTGGGTGCCTGGGAATGAAAACAACAGTCCTGTTACGCGTAAGTTTGGAGTATAGAGTCTAATGTCTTTAAAGACCAAAGTTCAGTGAATTAACTTTGTCTTCACTACTTTTTCGATGCTCTTGTGTGTCTTTGTTTTAAAGACCACAAGTCACATTGATCAGTCAAGTAAATATGACCCATAAAAAAACATCCAATTGTCACATCTGACATCAACCGGTGTAATAATGTTATCCTTAAAAGAAATGTCAGTAAGCCTTTTTGGTGAATAGAATCAAATGCATTGAGTAATTTGATTCTTTTTGAGATTGACTCCCAGCAATTTTACCTAAAGATAATTTTATCTTCAATATCATGAACCTTTGAGTTGTCTTCTCTATGTAGGTTTATAGACCAACAGCAGGAATTTATGCATTTAAACTCTTTATTTTAAAGATACCTTTTTCCCGTTTTGTCTTCTTGCATTACTACAGAGTTCCTTGTCCAGTTTGAAGAGGACAGATGGGAGCCGGGGAAGTGGCAGAACCTGTCTATATTTGATGGTAACCTAAACTCAGTTAACCTGCAACTGTCACCCTTTGTCAACTACCAGTTCAGAGTGATTGCAATCAATGCTGTGGGCCAGAGTCAACCCAGCCTTCCCTCTGCACGCTATCAGACCAGCGGAGCCAGTAAGAGATCAGCAAAATATATATATACATATATATAAGCCCTGACAGAAATGTGTTAGGGTGTTCTTAAACAGTCATTTAGTAACATTTAATGATTTGTTTCAGCTCCTGATGTTGTGCCGAGTGGCCTTAAAGGCTGGGGAAGCAAGAAGAACAACATGGAGATAACATGGCAGGTAAAATGAACCATGTATATTGAAATACCTCAACAACAAAAAACAACAACAACAAAAAAAAAAAACGGATGTGACAGGGAGCTAATCTATCTGTACATTTCACAGGCACTTAAGAACACAGAAAGGAATGGGCCAAACCTGCGATACATGGTCTCATGGAGAAGGGAGGACACTGAGGATGAGTGGAATAACATAACCACAACCAAAACGAAGCACATTATTCATAATACAGACACCTATGTCCCGTATGAGATCAAAATACAGGCCATCAATGAATTTGGACACAGTTCTGAGTCAAACATAGTCATTGGTTACTCTGGGGAAGACAGTGAGTACTAACATTGCATATTTAATTACACTTTTGTTGTCTTTTCTGGTTTATTTTGTACTTATACTGTTTTTTCCTCATCAGAACCATCCGCTGCACCAACAGAACTCAGGGTGTCAAAGATCAACAGCACCAAAGTAAATGTTCACTGGGTGCCTGTGTACCCCAGCACTGTGAACGGAGAGTTTAAAGAGTACAAGGTGAGTGACCAAGCATCTGCCTGGCACGAAAACATTTGACTTATTTGCTACCACTGCTAAATCAGTATTCATATCATATTCTCAGTTGTACTACTGGCGGGAGTCCAGCCTTATTAAGGGCCTGAAAGTGAACAAGACAAAGTTTCATAAAGGCTTCTTCACCACGGCAGAACAGCCCTCTGGCATCCTGACAGAGCTTTTTCCATATAGCAAATATAAGATGTACATGGTGGTGGCTAATAGAGAATATGAGGGACCACAAAGCAACTCTGTGGAGTTCTACACCAAGGAGGGAGGTAGGATTCACCATACTGTACTTTAGTGGTGTAGCTTAGCTACAATCAGACGTCAAATATGTGACGTTTGTATCCAAAATCAGAATATGAACAGCTTTCATAATCCTTTCATAGAGCCAGGGGCTCCAAAGTACTTTAGGATTCAGAGGCACACAGACGTGGTCCACCTGAAGTGGGACAAGCCCCTCGAGCCGAACGGTGTCCTGATAGGATACACACTTCAATACCACACAGGTGAGCTCACCGTACACAAAGAGAAACCAATAAAATGAGTCTGTAAACACACAGAAACTTCCAGTCCTCATGTGAAGTTCGTATTTATGAGTTGGGAAGTCATAATTATGACATCAGATAAATTTAAATCACTTTGATCGGAGCAAGATACATTTTCTACAAAAAATACAGCAAGATTTTTAACTCTGCTTTTTCAAAAATAAATAAGGAATGTGTATCAGGTGTATTTTGGCTTTGTTTTTATTCAGTTTATAAAGATACAGAGCTTTCATTTTGTTATACATGCAACTTGGCTAGTTTTATTTTAAATGAAAAAAATATATATTTTCATACATTTTTACATATTTACCATTTTTCTTACTGAAACGGCCACAGCTTTTACACAAATATCGTAATGACTAGTTACAAGCACATAAATGACTGAGAAAAGTTGTATTTACGAGTGGAAAACTCATAATTCTAGATCATGCACATGTTGTTTATGCTTTTTTGAAACATGGCAGAAACACAGATCTATAATATAGATTATATTATGTTATGTATGGATGTCTGTATCTCTATATATTATTGCGATCGGAGCGAGGAAAGCAAGTCTGTAGTGAATGCTGCAAAGTTAATCACTCAACTTTAATGTTTTATCTTATGTACTGTAAGTACTGTAAATGCATTGTATAAATATTGATAGGAAGTGTTATGATTCTATTTTAAATGCTTGACACTTTTAAATAACATATGCCCAACTTGGAGTTACGAGTTTACCAGATGCACTTGAAAACAACAAAAATCAAGTTTCCCACTCATAATTATGACGTTGTGGTGGCGTTCATGTGCAATCAACTCATAAATGTAGTCTTTCCGACATGACTTGAATTTTGCACAGTGCAAGCACTGCTGAAATACCAAATGTTCTTCATGAAGAGTAAAGATCTAGCACACGTATTCATTCCGTTCTGCTTGTACGATTCCAGTGAACGGGACACAGGCGGGAGAGAGGAAGGTCCAGAGTTTTCCACACAACGTGACGGAGTACATCATGAATCTGCCTAACCGCTTCACACGGTTCAAGTTCTACCTTGCAGCTCGCACACAGGTCGGAGCAGGAGAAGTGTACGCCGTGGAGTCACCACATTTCGCTAATGAAGGTCAGCAAGCGAGTCGTCTCGCTCTGTGTTCTGTAGGCTGTTAGTGAATCTGAGAGCAGAATCATTGGATGTTCCTGTCTGTGCTCCACCCTGTCGTTCTCTTTCTTTCTAATAATACTTTTCTGTCTCCTTCACACTGTTGTTTCTCGATGCTTTGTGGTGTCTTTAACTCAGTCTGTTTCTCTCGTAACGGCTTGATTTCTTCTTTGACTTGATCTCACCTGTCTCCCATCTTCTCCTCCTGTCTTTCCTGTGGTGTTGACTGAAGGCACCGCAGATACTGACTCTACAGTTGTAGGTAATGCGGGAATGGACTGCCTGCCAGACTGCCTGCCTGTCTAACTCTTGCCCTGCTCTGTCTCTGCTTCAGCCTCTGTCTGTCTTTCTCTCAAATTCTGTCTGTCTGCTTTTTAAATAGTAACAGTGCAGCTGAGTACTTAGTCAATGTCACTCGAGTTTCCTACACTGGAAAAAAAAGGTTCAGAAACAGTTTTGTCTTAGAAAGTTCTAAAGTAAATTTCACAAATAAATTGCACAGAATCAGCAAGAGACATTTTAAATTAAACATAAAATTGTGAAGTACACTGATTTTAAATGGTACTTCTTATATGATGTACTCAAATCATATTTTTGTTGACAATTTCGAACACTGTAGTCAAAAAAAACATACCGTACTCATTTCAACTCTGTGTGTGTGTGTGTGTGTGTGTGTGTGTGTGTGTGTGTGTGTGTGATTAAGGGTGAAGTGAATAAATACCAACTGGAATTTTTAAATACTACAACTTGTTTTCAGAAGTTTATTGAATTATATTTAATTGAAAACAATTTATTTATTATAATTTATTTTAAATAATTATTTTGTATCTGAAATGATTCAGTAAATATTTGGTCAAAAGTTGTCTTGCATCCATTTGTTTCTCAAGTCAATTTATAATTTTTTTAAGTTATTTTTGGTGGAAAAAATACTGAGGGGAGTATCTGAAAGTTGTTTAAATTTGAATTTGAAATGAGTTTGGTTCCCTTTAGGAATTGCACACTTCACCTTGAACTCTATATTTCCCTGATGAAAAACACTGCTCAGCTGCACTGTCAATAAATGCCTGTCCCTATCCATCTCTTTGTCGGCCTGCCGTCATCTATGTCCACCGTGTGCTTTCAGGGATGGGCTCTTGCACTTTTGTGAAGTCACTGAATCTGCTCTCAGTATAGATGATTAGAGTTTTACCTCTTTAAGATGCTGGTAAGATGCAGTTGTGCCTGAAGCGCCACACAAATAAGATAAAGTCATGTGTGGCCCCGATGTCATTTGTGATTTATTGATTGACACCTTATCCCTGATGGCACCTTGCTACTTTACATCCCTTCCTACCACATGCCTTGCTTGGCATATCCTAGCATGCTCCTATCATCATTTTAGTTTCAAATCTAGCCAGGAGCCAGACCGAACCACTTGTTGTTCGAGTTCAGAAAATAGAGACCTCTAGTGGTGATGCTTGATAGATTTGTTTGTGTTAAGGGAAGGAAGTTAATGTTCAGATGACAGAAGAAAAAATCAAATACTATATGGACATTTGTGAAGAGACTGCTGTTATGGAAGAGAATAACTATGGCAAGCCAATTTATGTTATTGATACTAATCTCTTAAAACTGGTTAAACTGTAGACTAGTTAAATGCTTTGGATGAAAATTGCATCCATTGACCATTGATCCTTTGATAGCACTGGAATTGCAATCTTCTTTTTCTCTGGTGGGAATAAAGGGCAAAGCGTCAAGAATACTAAATAAATATAATTTTGTATTGGAGGATAGAAGTTATATCATTAGCCCATTGATTATTGAATTGTACATTACCTGTTTTAGATTTAGAAGTTGCAAATAGTCAGAGAGGAGCAGTCTGTGTGTTATTTGTGTAAATTACTATTTTTCCGTCACCTCTTTCAAAGTGGATTCAAATGATGCAAAATTATGATTAATATCCCCAAAATGTTAAATCTATCAGTATTGTCATAGTTAATTAATGCTGTTAACATGCAAGACTAAGCTTTACAAAAGTGGCAGAATTTTTTGTTTTCAATCATGAAAATTATGCTGTGCAAATCTTACAACAAAAACAGCCTGTGTTGAGGGGAAATTCAATTTTTCATGCTAATGTATGGATGAGCTGCTTATGGAACGGTACTAATGGAGTGATGATGTTTGGTTTTGAATCCATCCATCACAAAAATGGCATAATAGTAAGTAAGTGTGTTAGTAAAGTAATTATGAGCTGTTTTCTAATCTGTCTCCAGTAACTCCTTCAAACTTTGTGTAGCTTGTACATATGCTGGTCAAATGCCAAACATGAAAGTTAGTATTAGATAAGGCAAAGCTGCAGATAATAAGTCTTGTGCGAATTAGTTATTAAAAAAGAGTGAATCAGCTTGCCATTATTCACAGACTGTTGCTTTGGCAATGCACGCCTCCGCTTCTGCTTGTGCCACCTTCATTTCTCTTTTGTCAAAGGCTTTTTGTGTCAGATGGAGACATACAGGTAAGAGTGCACTAAGTTACGGCTGATTGGCTGTGTTGATCCTAAACCACATCCCTGTGCAAAAGACTCACATCCATTAGCATGTCTTGGTCTGGCAAAACATGATGTCACCAAGTGCTCCGAGTCTCTCAGACACTCTCTGTCTGACTTAACCTTTGCCAGCATATTTATGGATTGCTCTCACTTATTAGTTTTGCCTGTCAAGTTGACTGCTTATATAGTTTTTGTTATGGAGTCAGTTAATGGTACTCAAAGCAGTGTTGTTTTCAAGGTAAAAGTTCTAATGGATTTCCACTGATTTTCTCTTTTTGTATTGACAGCTCTACAAAGTTTGTTTGTTAAATCCCATTAGATATGATTTTCTAGTTGTTGCAAAATGTCAGCAAGATCTGAGAATATTGTAGCATTTTGCACAGCTTTAGCACAGAGGTTTGTAGTGACCCTGTTTTTCCCCTTGGTGGTGCACAACAATCAATTTTTAGAGAACCTCTATGCAACCATTTCAATGGGATGACGTGCCGATATTCATGCTCATAAATATATCCCAAAGTTGTAAGCATGAATATTTCAAAGGATATTTGAGAAGTAATACAAGCTAAATAAACAATGCAAGCATTACAAAATATTGGCATCCTAAAAATGCTAATAATGTTCAAGGCATGACATATACAACCCTGGTATTCAGATGTCTGTCATGACCCAGGACATTCTTACAAATTCTATTCAATTCTTACAAATGCATATTCTATATACACTACCAGTGAAAGGTCTTGGTAAGATTTTTTTTCATTTTTTGAAAAGTCTCTTATGCTTGCAAAGGCTTCAACTGTTTTAGCTAAATACAGTCAAAACAGTAAAATAGTGAAATGTTTTTACAATTTAAATTGTATTTATTTATAATATTTAAAATGAATTATGGTATCGAAATAAAATATCAAATTATTGCCAAAATCATACTAATATGCTGATTTGATGCTTAATATTATAAATCTTAACATATAAATGTTGTTACTTTCACTTTTATTGAATTTAATTCCTCCATGCTTAATGCATAAAAGCTTAAAAAAATCTTTGACTGGTAGTGTGTCTATATATCTATACATGCATACTGTACGTATATATAAATACATTCGAATACAATATTACAAAATTGAAGAAAAGTTGTTTTCATATAGTTAATTCGCAGTGTGTAGATTACAGTAGTATGCCAGTATTCCATTTGGAGCATAGCCACTCTTTCACTGAATACGTTTTGGAAAAAGGGAACTGTGGGAATTCCATTTAATTAACTCATTCTGTGTCTCATTTCTGTGTTTTCTCGCTTCTCTTTGTCTCTCTTGTGCTTAATCCTGGAACCTCCACCTAAACTTCTCTGTGTTCTTCCTCTCAGCCGTTAACTTTACGGATGCCTTGATGTTCGAAACTCCTCCCCCTCCCCCTCCCCTCTCCACTGACCCAATCCCAATACTTACCCCAGAACCAGCCACACCAGCCCCTACAACTGCTGCTCCGCCCAAACCTACTACCACTACTACAACTACAACAACTACTACCACCACTACTACAACAGCTTCCACCCCGGTTCTTCCTGTTCGGCCCATGTCTCCTAAAACAGTGGATTGGAAAATGCTGGGTATCTGATAGTGACGCAGTGTGCATTGGAAATGCCCACAGTATAGATTAATTCAATCAAATCAGTGTGTCCTCTTGTTTAGATGACATTTATTATGTATGACTGACTCGGTTAGTGGACCGTTTAGGACAGGGTATGATTGATGTCCTCCCTGTTCCCTCTCGGACACACAACACTCAGATTATGCAGAATTAGTATTGACATTTGCTTTACTAATAGTCTTGTTGCATTAGAAAATGAAATGCATGCTCTGTAAACTATGAGATATTTAGAAGAACAAGTTAGAAACGAAATTGGTAATATTCCTAACATTTTCTAGTTTTAAAGACCCCATGAAAGTTTTTTTGTGTTGATGTATGTAAAGTGTCAGTATTTACAGGTGGGACATACAGTGCAGGGGAAAGGTTTATTTATTTTTTGCATATTTGTCACACTTAAAAGATTCAAGTCATCAAACTAATTTTAATATTACACAAAAAAAAAAGTAAATACAAAATGCAGTTTTTAAATGATGAAATAATTTATTAAGGGAAAAAAAGCTGTCCAAACCTGCCTGGCACTACATGAAAAAGTAATTGCCTCCCTAAATCTAATAACTGGTTGTGCCACCCTTTGCAGCAACAACTGCAATCAAGCGTTTGCTATAACTGGCAATGAATCTTTCACATTGCTGTGGAGGAATTTTGCCCTCTCTTCTTTGCAGAATTGTTTTAATTCAGCCACATTGGAGGGTTTTTGAGCATGAATGGACTGTTTAAGGTCATGCCACAGCATCTCAATTGGATTTAAGTGTGGACTTTGACTTGACCACTCCAAAACCTTAATTTAGTTTTTCTTGAGCCATTCAGAGTGGACTTGCTGCTGTGTTTGGGATCATTGTTCTGCTACATAACCAAAGTGCGCTTGAGCTTGAGGTCACAAACGGATGGCCAGACATTCTCCTTAAGGATATTCTGATAGAGTGCATGGCTCCATCAATTATGGCAAGTCGTCTAGGTCCTGAAGCTGCAAAGCACACTACCTCCACCATGTTTGACTATTGGTATGATCCTTTTATGAAATGCTGTGTTGGTTTTACATCAGATGTAACTAAACACACACCTTCCAAAATGTTTGGGACTTTTGTCGCATCAGTCCACAGAATATTTGCCCAAAAGTCTTGGAGATAATCAAGATATTTTTTGCCAAATGTGAGACGAGCCTTTGTGTTCTTTTTAGTCAGCAATGGCCTTTGCCTCGGAACTCTCCAATGGATGCAGTTTTGTCCAGTCTCTTTCTTATTGTTGAGTCGTGAACACTGGCCTTAATTGAGGCCTGCAGTTCGTTAGATGTTGTTCTGGGTTCTTTTATGACCTCCTGGATGAGTTGTCGTTGTGCTCTTGGAGTAATTTTGGTAGCCCAGCGACTTTGGTATAGGCCAGGTTCACCACCACTGTTACAAGTTTTCTCCATTTGTGGATAATTGCTCTGACCGTGGTTCGCTGGACTCCCAAAGCCGTAGAAATGGCTTTATAACCCTTTCCAGACTGATACATGTTAACAATTTTGTTTCTCATCTGTTTTTGAATTTCTTTAGATCGCGGCATGATGTGTTGCTCTTTAAGCATGCTTCACTTTGTCAGACAGGTTCTATTTAAGTGATTTCTTGATTCAACAGGTCTGGCAGTAATCAGGCCTGGGTGTGGCTAGTGAAATTTAACACGGCTTTCTAAAATAATGTGGTTAATCATAGTTCTTTCATGATTTAACTGGAGGGGGCAATTAGCTTTTTTCCCTTAATAAGTGAAATCATAATTTAAAAACTGCATTTTGTATTTACTTGCATTATCTTTGTTATACAAGTTTTGTATTTTTCAAATTATTTGAAATTTTCAAAAGATTTTATTTTTATTGTTTTTTATTATTTAAAAATCAGGAAGAGGGCAAAAACATTTTCACGGCACTTGTAGCTATGCTTTTAATAGCTAATAAGCTGAAACTAATATCTGCTGTGAACCATGAAACTATGCTGTGCTTCTTACTATTGCTAGCAGGTGGTACAAAGGCCCCAATATACCCTTTCTAAAATGCAACAATATACTGTTTTCATACATTGAAGCTACCCATGCTGCTGAAAGTGATGATTAGATGAATATTCAAATATATGCTGCGTGCTATAATCTCAATAATATAACTTTATTTATAAAAGTATTTACCAGTATGTGCAAACATTTCCAGAAAGTTCACTTTGGTGAACCAAACTACCAAAACAAATTCCAAACAAACTTCATTTTGACCAGATCTAGTTTGAGTAGACGTCACACCTGTTCATTCTTCGTTTTTGCTTGAGGTATATTGAGCTATATTGAAGTGGTGTTTTATGCATCACTATATTATTGATAATGGACAGTAAGTTGCGTTAATGTGACCATTAAGGGAATATTTTCATTCTAGAGAGCATTATATTCAACAAAAATTTTGATGTGCCCTCGAAGTTCAGGATTATATATTTTTGGTCCATTTGTCCAAGAGATCATATATTTTTTTGTCAACTATACTAAGCATATAGATGACCTCAAAGCTAAGTAATCTATATTGTCTAAAAGATACAGAAGTCAAATTAAGGTTTCATGGGGTCTTTATGTTTAAGCATATGTACCAGTGTTTGTATCAGAAAATATTTAAGTGTACTCCTCTCCCACCTGTTCTGCATAGCCCCGAATGTAAAGATCTGGAATCTGACCGTGGATGCTAACAATGACTATGCTAACGTCAGCTGGAAGCACAACTTCTCCGTTGACAGCAGCGAGTTTGTGCTAGAGTTCACACTGGACAGTAAGAGCCAGATGCACCTATTGAGAGCTTATAAAGGGAACACTAGATTTCACTGAGCCTGCTGGAGACCCAAATATTCCTCTCGTAATGTTTAATTGGGCCTCATGTATATGGCAAATTTGCAGTACAACACCATAAACATTACAGGGAGCTCAGGTTTATTTGAAAGGGAGGTATTGTAAGTGTTGTTTGAATTGTCCAGCATTTATGATATCTCCCTGTAATTCTCTGTAATGTTTTTTTTGTCCACAGTATTTTTTTAGCTTGTTAACTTGTGTTTTAACACCAAACTGAGGCATTGCTCCAGCATGTTACTCGATAATATCATATCTAACTGCAATACTGCGTTGTGCTTTGTGTCATCAGCAGTCATGCATGTCCCCTTTAGAAAGCTCTAGTTCTCATTGGTGGCTAAGAACAGGGAGAGATTTGACTAAATCTATGAGGGGGAGAGACGCCTTGAGATTGAAAAAAAGAAATTTTAGACCTGCTCTTTTTGGGACACGGAGAACTTTGGGTTTGAGGCACCCAACAGTCCACTCGTATTATTTCAAGTACTGCAATCAATTCAGTTTTTTGACAGTTTTGTCTTTTTTTTAAACAGTAAAAATATATTAAAAAAATTGTTGTACATTTACGTATAAGAGCTGTTCTCACAAAATATGCTGCACAAATATATATAATTTGTTTACAGTATATTATATATATATTTGAAATATTATGTTAGATATTAATTAAATACAATAAATATTTAGTTTTCTTGTTTTTTACTAAATATCGTTAGCTTTATGTTTAAAACAAAACGGCACATTATATTATTAAGCTTATATAATATAATATAATATAATATTGTTTTTTTGAAGAATTGATATTGCTAGTTTTTTGTTTTTCCAGTGCCCTTAATTCTTTTTTAAAACGGAGATGAATGTAAATCAAATACCATTCTTCATCCTCCGTCAGTGTTCTGGTGTGCTAGTGCATATTTAAGACGGTCACAGCATGGAAATAATACATGCAATACGTAACTAGTGTATATTTCTCTACCAAAGTCTCTCTCTCTCTCATTCGCTTTCTTGCTCTCTCTCGCTTGCACCTTCACCCTTGAGCTATCTGTCCAGCTCATCAGATGTGATTGCTAACTCCATCCTTACCTCAGCCCTTGGCTTCCCAGCTGCACTCGTTGTCTGGCTGCCCACAGCTGCTTGGCTTATTGTTCATATTGCCCACCATTGTCCCATTCCATGATTAGATCATGCCAGCAAGCCTGCCACATCTGATTGATACCTCTTGGGCTTTGTTTTTTTTTTTTTTTGGTGGAAACATTTCAGAAACAGATAATGATGAGATGAATGTTTCCTACCAAAGGACTCTCCAAAGAGGAGAGTCAGAGTAACATATTTAACCTTGAAGCATGTTGTACAGTACATCCTGATGCAATATCCCACCGAGCCGGTGAAAATGTGCTGTAGCTGAAGGGATCTGGGTTTCATCCAAGAGGTGCATATGTGGACTCATGTTTTTCACTAAGGAGTACTGCATTATTATAGGATCAAATTACATCAGGAATACACACACATTCTCCAAAAGTACTTCCCATGTAGACTAACTATTTCATTATATAACACTCCCTCTTCCTCATCCTGTCACCATGTCTTGTCAAGATTGTGGCAGCTGCATGCATTGTGAGGCATGGTGTGTAACAATGTCTTACTATATGTAGAAGCTCCTCAGCCCTTATGAGATGTTTTGTTGATCTTAAAGCAGGACATTGTGACATTTAAAAAGTTACCAGCCCATTTTGTGCATGTATTATGAGAATAAACATAATTTAAATGCACATGCACATTGCTTCTGATGCAGAGGTAGGGAATAACTTGGCTTTGTAAATGAACATTTTGTTATCATTTACTCACCCTCATGTCGGTCCGAACCTGTATGAGTTTCTTATGATGAACAAAAAAGAAGATACTTTTAAGAATAATGTTAATCAAACAGTTGATGGTCCCCATTGACTACGTACTGTATATACAGGTTTGGAACAACAGGAGGGTGAGTAAATGATGACAACTATTCCCATATGGTGACCAAATCCTTAAAAGACTTACATAAATGTTCCTGAAGGAAAATATCAGTGCTTGCAGGGCTGCAATAAATATTGGTTCAATATCAACTATCACCTGATACTGGGTATTTAATTGTTCATACTTAATTCTCTATTTTTACATTCCCTTAGTCAGCATCTAACAATCACTTAGTTAATTTTTAAAAGCACTAATAATTTATTACCTGTTAATGTCATCTTTGGCAAATATCAGAATAAATATATATTTTTTACTGAAATTATAAAGTTGTAATGCCTAAAATATTTTAGTTTATTTTTTATTTAGACAATATAGTATATTTTTTTCAATAACGGTCACTTATTGGTTATTGGCCATAACAAAAATAATACTTGTCTTATTGTTATCAGTCAGAATTGTTTAGGCCTTTGTTTAGAATAGTTAAATGCTCTATCAGAGCTGTTTTGCTGTTGTAAAGACGACTATAGAGAGTTAAATAGATGCAAGAAGACCTGTCATAAATGTGTAAATTGTTTATATGAAATAACATTAATCAGTTTCAGAAGTGTAATACTCAGAACAAACCCTAGCCAGAATGTTTGTGGAATATCTGTTCCTGTGAGCACTGAAATTAAAGTTTTGAAAGCATTAATAGATGGGAATTGTCTAAAAGGGATAAGTACTTACTTTCCAGCTCGTAGCTTCAGCTTGTAGATCTTGTAGCACTTTAAGGCTCTGTAATTGAATTTTGATATGCATATTATATAATCCAATGGCTGCTTGCTTCAAAAGCTGTTGTATATGATCTGCATTAAAGGGATCTGCATCAAACTCATGCCAACCCATAAGTTACACAGTGCATGATGATTTCATTTAGGTTTCTTATGAACATCATAGAACCTCACTGAGTCATCATGCCCACCTTTTGAAAATGCCACTGGGATGTGTCTCTCCACTTCTCGCCTTCCTCGGAGATGAGATGCGGTCTATGGGTAATTGAGACACGGTGCACCTCCCTCCACTCTAGACCGGAGTTCATTATAGCAAACCCAGTGTGAGATATTAAGCGGCAACTTCACATCAAAGCTTTTAAGAGGCGTCACTGAAGCAAATTATGCACCTATTACACCAATGCCAGACTTTGATTTGTGCTGAGTGAAGATTTTCCAGTATTTTCGCTCCCAGCCTACTTTTATATACAAACTTACTTAAGAAATATCACACCGAACAGAGAAGAATCTTGAATTTAGAGTGGATAAGGATGCAGCACGTTTCCTCAATTGACAAACATGACCTGCTATCTTCATTTTGGTCAGTTTAGTTTGGGCTTGGTTTGATGGGCACCTCTCTTGTGTCTCCTCCTGAAGGTAATGAGTCGATGAAAAGCATACAAGTAAACCACCAGCCTCCCATTAAGCTGGCTGGGCTGGTGGCCGGGGCCAAGTATCGGTTGCGGGTGTATTCCCATGAGCACAACTCCATCAGCAGCAACTATGTCACGTTCGAGACAGGCAGAGGTGAGGGGTGGCCAAGACACAAGGGAGAAAGAAAGGGCAAACTGTCTTTTGTCATATATTCTGATGGGTAACTGGTACTGTAACTTGTAAAGCATGGTGCTAGTTACGCCAAGGGCATGGGTTCATTGCAGTTAACAAAAAGTATTTTGTGAATTATTTTATTGAAGATCATTTGTTCAAAGCTTCAGATGCATTAGCAAACTTCTTTTTCCAGCAGGATGCATATATGCCTCAGGTGGTGCGAGCAAGATTAAATAATTTTGTGAAAGAACACGCTCAATAAGATATTGATCCCTCTGATGATAAGGATCCCTGAGCCGTGTAAATGCCATTTTAGGTGGGATGTTTACTCTGTTTTTTGGTATAGAAGATTGAGCTCATAATTTTATCCAAACCATCAGCTTTATTGTTTGTTCCTCTCGCTGATAGATCCCACTGTGATTTTCCACATATAAATGCCACTATTATTAGGCCTTATATTATATTATATCAGAGTAGACTCGAATGCCTGTGGTTTTAAAATTAAGTGTTCGACAAGCACATAAGATGCAATGTTCAAAAGTCTGGGTTCAGTAAAAAAAAGTTTAAAGAAATTGGTAACACTTTAGAATAGGGAACACATATTCATTATTAAGAGTTTTCCCTCAAAAACAACTAATTTGCTGCTTATTAATAGTTAGTAAGGTAGATGTTAAGTTTAGGTATGGGGTATGATTAAGTGATCCAAAATATGGCCATGCAGTGATGCAGAAAAAAAACATTATATGTGCTTTATGAATACTAATAAACATGCTAGTAATATGCATGCTAATAAGGAACTATAGTTAATAGTGAGAATTGGCCCTTAAAATAAACTGTTAGTTTTATTTACCAAGGATGCAATAAATTGTTCAATTGTTGCAGAAAAGATATTTAAATATATATTTATAACTTAAATTAAATAAAATGTACATTTATAATTTTCAAAAGACTTCTATTTTAAATAAATTTCCATTTATCCAAAAAATCATGACAAATATGTATCATGGTTTCCACAAAACAAATATTAAGCAGCACAACTGTTTACAACAGTTAACTGATGATAATTATAGAATTTCTTGAGCACCAAATCAGCAAATGATCCTGATGTCTGAAAGATCATGTGACACTGAAGACTTCTGAAACTTTAGCGTTGCCATCACGGAAATAAATTACATTTTATAATATATTAAAACATGTTTAAATCATTTTTATATAATTATTTAAAAATGCAGAGCCCACATTTCTGTAATGTAGCATATATCCAAATACCTTTCAATAGAAAACTGGAAAAAAATGATTGTCCATTCTCTAGAATCACTTTATAATATTAAGAGAGACTAAAATGTTTCCCAAGATGCATCTATTTAAAATAGTTTTGTTTGTTTTTTTTAAACCGGGAGTATTTGATGATGCGGTTACACCGAGCTTTACTCAGGTTGCGTTTTCATCAGATAACTCTTCATGAAGAGAGCCCTGTTCTCTGATGTTATTATCAGGATGGGTAATTCAAATCTAGATCTGCAGTTCTCACCACTAATGTGTTTTTGATAAAGGATGGCTGTCAAATGACTCCTACCATGTTGCTGAAAGTCAGTGAGATTTATTAGGGTATCCATTTAGTGTTCGTGTGTTCAGCTGTTCTCCAGACTTGATAAATCATGCAGGAAGAGAACAAGCTTCTTAATGTGTAAAATGATCTGTGGGAGTTGATTTCTGCCATTCTTGCTTATGGGTATATCGTTACAAAACTTAAACATTTTATTCTGTTCCTCTCTTTTTCTCCCCCCTCTCTGTGTGCATGTTTGGTTGTTAACAGCCTACAAGGAGCAGGAAGACATTGCTACTCAGGGCTGGTTCATCGGGCTGATGTGTGCCGTCGCTCTATTGGTTCTCATCCTGCTCATTGTTTGTTTCATCAAGAGGAGTCGTGGAGGAAAATATCCAGGTAAAATGCAGAAAATGCACAGCCACATTAACCTAGGGTTATTTATTTATGATATGTAAATTAATCTTTTTATCAACTGTTTTACATATGTTAATTTGTTTTATTTTTTTCTAGTGAGAGAAAAGAAAGACCTCACCTTAGATGATGTTGACCATAAAGACCAAGATGGTTCATTTGACTATCAGTAAGTTTGCACTTTTGATCACTTCTAACATAAAAGTAAGCTGTTTTTCCATAAACAGCTATTTGGGTTCATATGAAGGGAAACGGCTTTCAATAATCTTACTTTAGAACTGTTTATATGCACTCTCTGCTATTTAAGATATTGAACCTGTTGATTAATAATTTTGTTTTACCTGTTACAGGTCCCGAACTTAGGTCTCACCCTGCAGAGGGGAATATGTCTTTCTCATTTTAATCAAAAATAACAACTAACCGTGTGAACCAAACCAATTGTAATTAACAAATTATATAAACACCCCCAAAAACATTTGTTGATGAGGCTTTTACAATACTTAAACACGAAATAAGCATGCTGCGGTTTATAGATCTCAGTTCAGCTGGAAAACAATGCACCAATTTCTCAGGAAACTGTGGTTGCCATGGAGTTAAAAACTCTCCAGTGGGCATCTTATCACCATCCTCACCGACATCAGCTTCTGTAAACGAGTCCTCCCTGAACGGTTCTACCTCTGCTCTCTAAACCAGACAGATCTCATAACTTCACACCCTGAAGTCCTGTAGTGGCAGGAATAAATGAGTGTGTAACTCTGAAGAGGAGTTCACACGGCCCCAACAAACACCAACTTCCAGCGCTTGACAGTCTTACTTTAGTATTATTAATACACTTCATATTTCGAATAATAATATGAACTTACATTTTAATACTTTAAGTTTTCATTTTAATTGATCAGTTATTTAATATGCTTTTATTTAAAGTTTAATAATAGTAGTACATTTGTCAGTTAGTTACCATTGCAACATTTCTGTTTTAATGATTTATTTTTGGTGTTATTATGATACAACACTGAGAGCGATCAGGAAGTGAAGTAGGAGAAAATCAACATTTCTAATGTATTATGTTTCAGCTGTTTTGCAATGAAAGAAAACTATCTTGAATAATTCAGCTTTAGTTAACTAGCACTGGCCCTTGATGGCCTTTATTTCGGAACAGTGTGTTACCCTGTTGGTATTTGTTAGGGCAGTGTGAACCTTAACAAACAAACATTTTTCTTCCTGTCATCCTTCATTTATTTGTAAGGTTTTGTTGTATAAGCCCACATCATTCAAGATGGTGTGGATATTACAACCTGGGTACAAAGAGTAAAGGGATGTATCAGTGAGGGCAGATATTCTGAACCAATATCTCTAGCTTGATAATTTAATAAGTGTCATGTTACTCATGCAATGTTGAGAATAAACTACAGCAACACTTCAAATTATTTTTTTTCTGTTGGATATAAATAGTTTAATAATATTGGATTTAGCTAGTAACTTTTAACATTTGTTAACCTTTTCAGAAAGGTAGCTTGATTAGCATAGCAAGCTAAACACAAGCTGTCTGAAATGTTTCACTCATTCACTAACTCCTATATAACGTATTACAGCTGAGTGCACTATATTAGCAAGGAGTCACAAAACTGAGCGAATCCATGGTGGATATTGTGAAATTGAGCTCAAATACACTGGCTAGAGCTCTAAGAGTGCATTGTAGGTATAAATGACTAAAGTTGTTCACTTGCTATTACAAAAGTGCACTATGTAGGCAACAGGGAGCGGTTTCAGATACAGTAATAGCTTCTCCAACACTGCACCTAAGCTACATTTGACATTTCAGTAGAAATGTAACATGGATTTGCATTGGTGTAATCCTCTTAACCACTAATTGAAAAACATGCTCTAACCATTTGGACTACATCATTTTTAATAAAACCACTCGTCAAATTATTAACAGTAATATTAAATGGTTCGCCTTTCGTCAAAGCTAATTCACTTTAAGGAGATCAATATCACTGATATTCAGTAACAGATTAGCTTAGTAATGCTAAGATGTAAGTTATGCTAACCCCTCCCTTTCTACTTTCTAATGTCTCTCTCCATCTAACATGTGAATGTGTGGTCAACTCCATCTTCATGAACCCCTTTCTTCCCCCTCCTCTTTCAAATTGGCGGCTGGGTTGTTAAGGAACGAGAACAGGTATTTGGTTTCAGCACATCATCTCAGCCTGAGCATGTCATTGGTTAGCCTGTATGTGGATGACAGAACGGGGACTAAAGCTGCTGTCTAATCAGTGTTTGAGCTCTTCAAAGGTGTTAAACTCCTTGGTCCCTTTATTTTGGATGTAATCCAGCAATTTTATGAAAGTAAACACACCTTGTCCTAATCTAACACGATGCAATAAAGCAGCTAGGGTGAAAAGCTGGCTACTAGCAACTCAGGTGTGGATAGTGACAGGATGTGTTCAGGGTTTTACGTAAAACATGACCATATGTGCTCTTTTTCCCCAACTATGTCCTGGCTGGGATCTCTAAATTACCTAAAATGTCTAGGTTTATGCTGTTTTCCTATTGATGTGCTCTCTACAGTTCTCATACATTAAATGTAGGCTACTTATATTGGTTGTTCTTTATAGATCCCACCTTCTCGCTCGCCACCATTGGTTGATTATGTATGATGCTTGCACGCTATTGGTCAAACTGCTTTTCAGTCATTACTTTAACGAGTATGATAACAATAAGAAAACTCAGACATTTTATGCAATTTAGAAATCCCAGCTAATACATGTCCGGGGAAAAATGAGAACATATGGTCACCCTAAACATAATGTAACATAAAACATGGATGTGCTTTTTAAGAAGAGCAAACTGCTTGTCACTTGAAACTTGCCAGTTTAGGACACGGTGCTGTGAACACGTACAGCGCCACTCAAAACACTTATCGCATGGTTCATAAAAAACTGTTCATCTCCGAGAGTGAATTGAAATAGGTATTAAAAGCTTTAGCCTCAAATAAAATGTCAAGTACTGAAGCATTTTATTCCTTCTTGAAATATGTTTTACTCTCTTATTTAAAAAAAAATGATAATAATGACTCATTAGTTTTCATTGTAAGGTTAATATTTTAAAAGCTGGTACTGTAATGTCAAGGTTGATTTGTCAAAAAGGAACCAAGGATCTTCCTCCCACGTTCAACACCCTTGAAATGTTGTTCAATGGAAAGTACAGTATAAAACATTCAGTGACAGCATGAAACATGCAAAATGATTCTGCTTTGTTCAGAGGAAACTCAGTAGAACGTTTATTTGCATGCAAGGAGTTTGCTAGGAAAATGTTTGGTTTTTCAGTTCATTGAGTCTATGATACCCTTTGGCTTTCAGAATTTAGAATGCATTTCTTTCTATCTGAGAGGAGAGTGTGCTGGAAATCAAGCCCTTGGGTTTTGTCAGTGATCTGTATTCAATAGAATGCCACATCTAGAAAATAAACAGAAAGCTAACGAGAGAGTATTTGCTGAGGGCTGTTTATAATTATGATGTTCACTGCATCATTTTCTTTTTCCTATTATTTTTCTTTTAAGTGCCTCTTTGATGACAAATGTTTTGTTTTATTCGTTTTTTCTCACTCTTTCTCCCCTAATCATTTTTATTCTTGGGTGTTTTCCATTCCTGTTGGTCCAATGAAGGTCTCTTGAAAGGGAAAGGTATGAAAAGAGCGGTATTAATTGCGCCTGCCTTTGGACTATTAATCAAGAACTAAAGCATTTTTGCCTTGCATTTTTGATTTTAATCGATTCATACATGTCCTTCTCCTTTAGGATTGATAAATGACTGAAAGCACAGGATCCATACAATTTGTAACTAACCTATTTTTGCATGACACATTTTTTTCCTTTCATTCTAACATGACTCATAATTTAAGCTTCAAAATTGATGATGTTACAATATAGCAATTTACCAAATCTGTTAATATAAAAACTTTATTTATGGGGCTGTCAATTTAAAGAAATAGTTTACCCAAAAATAAATATTTTCTGAAAATGTACTCCACCCACGCATCATCCAAGATCCAAGATTTGTTTCTTCATCAGAACAATTTGTAGGAATTTCGCATCGCAGCACATCAGTGGATCCTCTGCAGTGAATAGGTGCCATCAGAATGAGTCCAAACAGCTAGAAAAACATCACAATAATCCGCACTGTCTGTCAATTAATATATAGCAAAATGGAAAGCTGGTTGAAGAACTGGAATCGTATAAATTACTTGTGGATTATTGTGATGTTTATCAGTTGTTTTGGCTCGCATTCTGACGGCACCCATTCACTACAGAGGACCCTTTAATTTTACTTTATTGGCATGTCATGTAATTTAATTTTACATTTTTATTTGACAGCCCTATTCATTCATTCATTCCTTCATTTGCTTTTAAAATATTCTTAAAAATTAGGCTACATGATCTCATGATGAAAACGTACATGTGGGAATTTTTTTCACAAGACACGAAATACGTACCAATAAGTACATATCATAAACAGCGAGCAATTGTAAATATTTCCGTGCACAGTTACAGCTTGACGTAGCAAGCTTGCTCAGTAGCTCATCCAGCATGGAATTGGATATAG
Source organism: Gymnocypris eckloni scoliostomus (assembly GCA_027564155.1). Lineage (NCBI taxonomy): Eukaryota > Metazoa > Chordata > Actinopteri > Cypriniformes > Cyprinidae > Gymnocypris > Gymnocypris eckloni. Next base: position 13,036,174 of record CM050431.1, read on the forward strand.
AATGCGAAATCTCGTTCGAATCTCGTGAAAAACATGACTCCTGATGAAGGAGCTGAAATATGAAGGATCGCGATTGCGTTTTTACGTCACTTTCACTTTTGTTCATACTATCCAGATAGGTTTAGGTGTAGTGCAGATGATGGAACTATATTTTAAAACGTCACGAAGCATTTAAAGTTATCGACTCAATGGACATTTCAAGTCAGAACTGCAGTGATGCGTACAAAACCAGCATCACATAAAACTTACCATATGTATGTCCATCTGTTCCGGGGGGAAAAAACAAACACTCTTTTAACGCCACTCAATGGACATTTTACAACGAATATGTCACAAAATGTACATGTATGTATTTCGCATCTTGCAAAAAAGTTAGCCTGCGTTTTCGTCATAAGAACAAGTTGCAAATAGGTGTATACAACAATCCATAATTCATATTAAATGTTGTCTCATATCATCACAGTTTTCATATATCCTATCAAAAATTATGCTTTCGCTCATTGAAAATCAGTTTTTCCATTATTTGAGGTGAAAAGCAGGTGAAACTGTGAGCGTGAGGACTGATCGATTAAATCAAAAAGCCATTGTCTTTATTCCCTGAACTCTTGCTGGTGCATAGAGTGTGTTTGGTGGGGAAAAAGCATTTCCTGAATGTCGCTTATTGAATCTAAACATAAATAACTAAACGGCCATGACTTTCCAGGTGTCATGGTGCATGCACAGAACCGTGTCATCTGGTAATAACCTACTATTTATATTTAATGTACACATTTGATGCAGAATTGCTCCTTGTTTATAGAGAGGATATATGCAGTTGGTAAAAGCCTTTTTATGACCCGTATTAATGGATAATATCATGGAGCCTGGTTGTAATCCTTGTTTTGTGAGGGGACAAAGTAGTTTATTTACAACATTTCAATTTAACAGCCCACCCGTAATGGAATTTACAACAAGGTCCATGGATATTACATGAACTTTAAAATGGACCTCTGTGCTAAGTCAACAATATTTAGCTTCTGATAGGTGTTGCTTTGTGGTTTTCTGCTTTGGTGCTTTTCAATTGAGGTAATGTAGGTCCCAGTTCCTCATGCATGACTCTCTTACCCCCCAGCAGAGGTCTGTTTTAATGCGACTCGCATGTATGGGCATGGACAGGACAGGGGATGAAAGATCGACCTGTGATAATATAGTGCAATTAATAATTTATAGCTATGACATCATTTGTAGAATAGAGAGAGCGAAGAGTTTGTCTTTAGTAATACATGTGTTGTTCTTTCACCTTGGGAGTTTTTTTTCTCCTTGGTATTTCTCAAAAGTGAGATTTTAAATGTTATTCTCAGCTTTGTGATTTTACATGGAATAAAAAGCAAAACTGTCAACAATTTTGAAAATCTCATTAAATTCAGATGCCGCATCTGGGAAATAGGATTTTGGTGTTTTAATGTTCTTTGCTAGGGTTCATCTTTATTCAGATGGCCAAAAGCATTGAATATCTTGAGGCAATTTTAAAACTTTTTCTTGATTCACAGCTCCCCTTATCCTAGCTTGTTATTTTCCAAGGGTTAAGGATTACAGTAATTTAATTACTGTAAATGTATTTGTTAACTTTTTTATTTGTTAAGTTCCTCAAACTTTTTTAAGCCAATCATCTAAGCAGTAAATGCCATGTGACTGATAACGTGATGACATGTCACCTTGGCCAGGCTGGATGGATGAATATTATATAAATATGTCTGTCTATGATAATAAAATACATTGACAGAGAGATGGGTAGATACGCTACTGTTCAAATTTTGGTGTCAGTAAAATAAATAAATAAATACAAATGAATACTTCTAAGTATTATTTAGTATTTATAATGTAAAAAAAAATCATCTTTTAAACTTTCTATGCAATCAAAATATCCTTAAAAAATATCCACAAAGAAAAAAAAACAGTTTTCAACTTGATAATAATAAGAAAGTATGATTTCTTATGTGGCAAATCAGCATATTAGAATGATTTCTGCAGGATCATGTGACACTGAAGACTAGAGCAATGACTGCAGAAAATGAATTTAAAAATCTTCATTAATGAAGTAATTGAAGTTGCTTGAGTTTATGTAATCAGAATACATGCCTACTTTTGAATGGTTGTCTAACATGCTTCTGGAGCCTGATGTTGTAGTCGCAACATCCCCCAAATTAAGGGTGCTGCTGTAACAGGTCCATGCTATCCGGTCGAACCATGTTCTAACTCTTTTTCTCTTTCTCCCAACAGCAGTGACGAAGACAACAAGCCATTGCAAGGCAGCCAAACATCCCTGGACGGGAACGTAAAAGAGAGTGACGACAGTCTGGTGGATTATGGTGAAGGAGGACGGCCAGTTCAACGAGGACGGCTCTTTCATTGGCCAGTACACAGTCAAGAAGGACAAAGAGGAGACAGAAGGAAATGAGAGCTCAGAAGCCACGTCACCCGTGAATGCCATCTACTCTCTGGCATAGCACCCTGACCTGAGCACGGCGCCCCCAGCGGGCCAGAGGGTGCCACTACACACGTAAAATACATATATATATATATATACAGAGAGAATTACAAGTATACACATACAACGCACTGGAGTGCATGCTCCTTCTAAACAAGGGATGGGGAAAGGCAGGTGAGCCAAAAACGGTGTTCAGAAAACTTTCTTTAAGGTATCCCCATGCCCCACACAGACTAGTGTGCCTTTAGGGCGACGGGGTGGACTTTTGAGCTTTTCATGTGGCTTATGCTCTTCTTTTTTATTTTGTAAATAAATCTGCCAGTTTAATCAGTTTAATCTACCCCTTCCTCCTCCTCCTAACTGTAGCTAGCATCAAAGAAACGGAGAGACAAGCACCAGACATGTGACATATCAACTGTGGGTTGAATCAACTGCTGAACGTCGGCAAATACGTTTATCATATTGATATTTCCGCAGTGAATGATCCTTTTTTTTTTTTTACCGAAACTAGATGCATCCAAAAACATGAATTCTCTAGACAGTGCTGGCACGGTTTGATGTGCTTGAAAAACTATGCACTACGCATTATTATTATCGTGCTTTTGGGTTAAAATTGGACTTTAGAATTTCATATTCTTTCATTGACTTTCGCAACAAAAAAGTAACATCCAGTCCTGACTGTATACACTACAGTAGCGACAGGACTGATATCATTCTTTTATTTGCCATTGTTCTGTTAATATATTCTGTTAATATATTTTTACTGGCTGCAACTATAAAACGCCTCCAATATTTATCAGCCGAGGTTAGATGGCATCACTTGTAAATTAAGAAAAAAAAAAGACAATATTTTGAAGCATGGTAGTATTTTAGCGCAAAGGACAATGGAGAGGTTGTAATATGAAGAGTTAAATACGCAATGATATATACCTTTTTTATAAGACTCGATTTATATAGTCCTCAAAAGAGAATGATGATGATGAAATGATCATGTTTGATTTTGATTTCGGGTCAGAATACGTTTCTTCAAGGAGTCTAAAAAAGTTTGGGGTGCATCAATACCATAAGTGGGTTGTCATATGAGGATTTCTAGATATGAATAACTCAACATAGACATGCCGAGTCGGTAAAGAGACGCGTATTGCTTGGGGTTGATCCAGTGTTGATTCTCTTTGTAGAGAGAGCAGCTGAGACACTGCCCTGAAGACATGCCACTGTAACTGTAGTGCCGCTCTCTACACGTCCTCTCATACTACTACAATTACTGGTACTTCATCTTCTGCACTATGGTTCAAAAGTCTGAGGATCTGGGATTTTTTTATTTGCACCTGGAATTAAACAACATTTTATGATTTTGAAAAATTGAAAACTAAAAACTTGAGTTTATGCAAGTATGCAACAAGGAAAAGTGTTCCTGTGGCTCAGTAGTAGAGCATTGCGTTAGCAGCGCAAGAGGTTGTAGGTTCAATTCCCAGGGAACACACATACTGACAAAAACATGTATAACCTGAATAACCTTAGTCGCTTTGGATAAAAGCGTCTGCTAAATGCATAAATGTAATGCAGCTTCATTTCTGCTGTCATTAAAGCAAAAGGGCAACAAACCACATATATTCATTTTTACTAGTGATCTCAAACTTTTGGACCCCTCTACATATTTATCTTGATTTTATTTATAAAAATAATAGGGACTAATATATGGATAATTTATTGACGACTGCACAACAGCTGTTCGGAGTCTTGAGCTGTGATGTTCTCTGTAATGTAGATGAAAACATACTTCAGAGATCAAGGACCATGTTTGTGGCGATGTAAAATAGTGAAAAGTGATGTCACTGTTAAAAGGAGTATGTCTTATTTGTTAATTGTGCTGCTCTTTTTAGTATTAATGTCGTATCTATTGTGTTAATATTTTAGAATTTATTTAATGTAATTTCTACATAACATGAAATGGAAATATTGTGTATTTATTTTTCTCAAATAAGGCCTTGATCATGATGTAAATATACTTTTGCCCCCTTTTTTTGAGCAGGTTTATTGTTACAATAAGTACAAAAAAAATATCTTGGTGCATCCCAAAATGCAAGACTCCATGCACAGGTTTGGATTCGGGTTCAGTCAGTGATCTTGGGTCATTTGAATGAGACTTGTTTTTGTGTCCTGTCATTCTAATCGTGACATATTCCTTCACTCACGTCCCAATTTACCCCCATTACCGCTGATGTAAATAGCAAATGATGTAGATCTGTACCATTGTAGCATTCTGCACTGAGGATGATAACTTTTTTGTACACATTTGAATTGTGTTATGCAAGGGAAAATGCTTTGTCTGTTCATGTATTACTTCACCACTGGCTCCCATAATGCCTTTCACCCGTGACACAGCCCAGCTGATACTGCTCTTCAAAGGGCTGGATATCAGGTCATAACTCCCTGATAGGGATGCGTTGTCATATACGATGCCTTCGCAGTAAAGAAATACATGTTAATGAAATTCCTTGGATCCATCAGATCTGCTTTCTCTCCAGTACCTCAAAGCAATACTGTCCTCGTTTGCCTTTCACTCTTCTGTTTTCTGCACAGTAGGCCTAGTCTACCAGCTCTTGTAGTGACTTACATGCACAGACAACTCTTTAGATCACACGTGGTGTTGTTGTAGCTTTGTGAGTCACACGGTTTAACATCAAGGTAATTCAGAATCGGCTTAAATCTTGTCCAACCTTGCCTTGAACTTCTGCGGCCACTTTTATTGTTCCCCTGTCCATGAGTTGTTGTGGACTGACGATGTTCAAAAATATAAACAACTATATATTTGTTGGTATATTGCTTATTATGTCTTTCTCCCAGTGTCGGATCATCTCTGTACTTATTAACTGGTAACATGCATAAATGAGTTACCATAAAACGGAGTACAGTAATTGCCACAGCTATTCTCATGACACGTTTGATTTTTTCAAAACCATACATGTTGATTATTATTATCATCCTTGTTGTATTGTTTGCCATTTGTGCATCGGAGCAGCTTTTTAAATTGCTGATCATGCTGGTTAACAGTGTTTTTTTTCTGTAAATCTGGCCAAGGAAATGGTCAATCATTATTGTTCAACATGTATGTGTGTATGAAGAGATGCTGCAACGTAATCTGCTCGAGACGCCTTTCTTTTTAGTAAAGCTGTGTCATTTTCTCAACCTTCTGATCTGTCCTTGCCTCTGATTACAAAACAGTTTCACTTTTTAAACACTTACTGGTTTGGTTGGTAAACTTTACACATTTTCGTGTGTGTGTGTGTGTGTGTGTGTGTGTGTGTGTGTGTGTGTGTGTGTGTGTGTGTGTGTGTGTGTGTGTGTGTGTGTGTGTGTGTGTGTGTGTGTGTGTGTGTGTGTGTGTGTGTGTGTGTGTGTGTGTGTGTGTGTGTGAAAACAGGCAGAGACATTAATTTTAATATATAAAAGTCTAAATGTATAATTCATTTATTTTATATGAAATCATTTATTTTATATGAAATCATTTATTTTATATTGTATGAAAATAACTATAAAATAACACTTTATAATATTAATTATAAAATACTATTTAATATATGTAATTTATTATAATTTGTATCTATATATTTTTCTAATTTTTTACATTCTAATTGTCATTCAAGGTGAGTTAACATTAGTTTTCAAACCCACATGATGCAGATCTCTATTCATCATTCTCTTCAGCTGCAGGCCAACTCATCATCCACACTACATTTGAGTGGGCCACAGCTCTCCCCATTGATTTTGCCCATATCCGGATGACTACAATGACTTCCGCAGCTTAATGTAGCCAAGACTTCTTTCTTTTACTCAGATGGCAAGAGGCACAAAAAAACGAATGGTGAAATAAATAACAAGCCTGTGACGATAACTCTGTTGTGGAACCTGAAAGAGAGTACCATAGACATATTTATTTAGGAGAGATGAATACATTTTGCCTTGACCCCCTTGAGACTGGTAAATATTAATGCCCTCTGCCTTCCGCCATCTGATAGAAAAGCCAGACCTTTTAAACACCTGTCACATATATCTCTCACGGACACCATTATCTAAAATATCCATGGCCAGAGCTTCAAGCCCCTTTCAGTAGCAGATAGGATTCTGTAATTACTTCTTTAAATAAATGGGGTTGAGTTGCTCTCTTAATGCAGGTGCATTGACAAAGTGCAGTCGAATGATTCATGTGAAAGCGTAGTGCAACATTAACACGAGATTGGTTTTAATTAAATGGGTTGTTCGCTAATGAAAACAGAGTTTTGTTCAAGTTTAAGTAGTTTACGAAATAGTCAACTTAAATAATTAGCTGCAAATTCACCCTCAGTCCATCCAAGATGTAGATACATTTGTTTCTGAACAGAACATATCTGAAGAAATTTAGCAATACATCACATGCTCACCATTGGATCCCCTGCAGTAAATGGGTGCCGTCAGAAAGTGAGGTTATGAATACAGCACTAGAGTTATTTTTGCTGGAAGCAAGAGTTAAAACATCCTAATGATGGATTTGTTTTTACGAACATCAAGCTTTTTCCTTCTGACATTATTGATGGACTGCTGTCATACACTGTAAAAAAAGTCCATAAAATGTACAGTAAAAAAACGACAGCTGTGGTTGCCAGATTTTTACCGTAAAAAAAACATGGTAGCAACATTTTAGGTTTTACGGTTTTAACTTAAATTTACAATTAAATATCACAATTTCTTTAACTGATATGATGGTAATGTACCAACCTACTGAGGTACTGAAATCTATTTTGTACCTTTGTAATACACTGATAACCACCAAAAGCAGGTGGTGATGAGAAAGTCACATGATGTAACAAAGCCCATCACATGCAGCTTTTAAATATTAACATTTAGAAAGTGCACAGTGTCATTCACACAACCACTTAACAGCATCATGGTAACACATTAAACTGAAATAATGCAATAAAAATTAATTTAACAACATTTTATGTGACACCCTAATGTACAAAACTGATATGAAAAAATAAGAAGAAACAGTTATAAAAAAAAAATTGAAATGTAACGCATGGAATTCTGGGAATATCACTTTACGGTTATTCACTGTAAATTATACATAATTTTCCACTCCCAAAAACTGTATACTACTGTAAAATGTCCAGTACACCGTATATAGTAGGGGAACTTACCGTTAACCATTTAACAGGTTTTATTTGTAGATTATTGTTTTTCTCAGGTGTTTGGACTCTCATTCTGATGGCACCCATTCATTACAGAGGATCCATTGGTGAGCAAGTGATGCCAAATATCTTTAAATCTGTTCTGATGAAGAAACAGACTCATCTACATCTTGAATGTTCTTAAGGGAAGAAAATTTTCAGCAAATTTGTATTTTAGGGTGAACTTTTCCTTTAAGCTGACAAGATTTTAAGCAATATACAATGTAGCCCATTTCATAATTTCAGGAAGCCTTAAATGATTAACTGAAGATGCTAAAAATCTTTAGTCCTAGAGCTCTGAGAGAGATAGCGAAGGTCTCTGAGATAATTAGGATAAACGCAGGTGCATACTCCTGTGATACAAACTTATGCTAGTCGTCAAATTTGAACCTGCGCTGATCTTCCAGCCTGGTTTAATCATTCAGAGTGCTCACACACAACTGCATTTCTTCCATTGTTTCCCTCCATCAAGGGGCTAGACCTCAGACAGCACGGCCAAACCTGATTGATTAATTTTGCCTATACGTTGCATAGTGTGCAGTATTTTAGAAAGTTTACCACAGACAAGCACAAGAAGCTCATTAACACAAAGTGAAAATGACAAACAATTAAATATTTAAATACTGAAAATAATGGCATATTCATATATAAGGAATATACATATTAATTCATATTCTGTGTTGACTTCTGAACATTTCCACAAGCAGCGTGAATACTGTGAATACTGTTAACATGGCATCAAAATAAAAATATGCGCATCTTAAACCTGCTGACATGTGCAGTGTGAAATGGACCTGACACTTAGCTTTGAGCTCATCCATGTTCATGATGCTTTAGTGAATCCATTTGTGTTTATTGATTATTCCGTTAGAGAACCATATTTCACATGACATCAGGCTTACTGTTCACTTTGTAAACTGCAAACATTAGCTCTTTGCTACTTTTTTTATGGGCAATAAAATTACCAATAACTGTTCTGCAAAGTCGACCACTTTATAGATGACAGTTGTTAAATCTACTTGTAATTTTGTTATCAAAGAATGAACATTATGTTCTATAGGTTTGGCTTGAACTGCTATGTAATTTGCATTTATAAACGCTGAGGGGTGTGGGCTGATGTTAGTCAGTGTCCAGCCATGTTTCACAGCCACCGGCGACTTCAAAGGTTAAGACAGAAAGACTGTCCGTTCTTATCTGAGACTGCCATTATTTACCCAGCTCTTTGCTCTCTGGCCACGAGTCAGTGGGGTACTGAGACCACCTGCAAGGCTTTACTGACTGCTGAGCCGTGTGATGTCCTTCATCAAAGTCACTCATCACGATTTGGCAATTGTGCTTTTAGCTTGCCATTTTGGGGTTTTAATAAACGTTGAGTTTTGACATGTTAGATGCAGGCAAAAAGAGTGGCACTGCTTATTTTATCTTCATAATATGCATTTTAAAAATATAAATATTAAAGCAATAACAATTCAATAAAGTATGTTCACGACTGTTCAAACATTTGAGGTCAGAATGTTTATTTATTGTTTTGTTTGTTTATTATAAGACATTAATACTTTTATTTAGTAAAGATGCATTGAATTTATAAAAAACGTAAAGACATTTATAATGTTACAAATAATTAGTATTTCAAATAAATGCTGGAATTTTAAACTTTCTTTTCATAAAAGGATATGGAAAAATATTTTTTAAATTATGGTTTTCATAAAATGTTAAGCAGAACAACTGTTTTTAACATTAATAATAATAATAATGAAAATAATAATAATAATGTTTCTTGATCACCAAATCAGCATATATTAAGTTATGAACAATCACGTGACACTAATGACTGGAGTAATGGCAGCTTCACAAGCATATATTTTCAAATATATGACAATGTTTTTACAGATTTTAGATTATATTAATATTTCACAATATTGCTGTTTTACTGTATTTTTGATCAAATAAACACAGCCTTGGTGAGCATAAAAGACAAAAACGAAATGTGAAGTATGTAAAGCATTCCACTAATTTTAGCTTTTTTTGTAAATATAATACATATATCATTTTTAAATGAATAGGGTGAATTGGGGCTACTTTTATGCTGCCACAAAGTAGTCCAATTTTCTGAATTCACCCATATGTTGTATACAAATAATGAACCATTTATTAACCCAATTTGCCTTTTAAACTTTTTTTTATTTCTATGATGTTTTATTATCTGAAATGTCATGTTTTATCTAAATGTTTCAATCCTTCACTACAACATTCACTAGCTGCTTGCCATGTTATCAGAATCGGAAACGGCTGATGACACACACTGTACTCTCCAAACAACACATCCTGAGTGCCGGACATCATTCAACACCCCTCCTTCTCTGATGACATCCCAGCAGTTCAGCTTAACTGTCCAAGTGACTGACTACTGAAAAGCATATGGAAAAGTAGTGCCATCTCTTCTAATAAGGGTGACAGATCACAGAAATGAGGCAAGAGTCACTCTGTGGAGCTAATAGCTTATTTTCCATATCACACAAAAACAATTAGGCCTGTCGGTGGAAGTTGCTGTGTCTAGTTTGTGTTGTCTACACTAGAACATGCCTTGTTCTCCAACCGTTTCTTTCTGTCCCTCTCAAATACATGCCCAGTATTGATCCTGGCTGATGGACATACAGTTGTCTGACAGGTGACATCTGTTGCGGACTCAATCTCTCTGAGTGCACCATATGCAATCCGTCATTTTCTGTCCACTAAATGAGAAGCCTGCTTTTGTGTGTGTGTTTATTGTGTTTGTATGACATACATCAAACACAGTGTCACTTTAGATATATCCAATACATAAATGGGTCAATGACATCACAGTCATTTTTTGTCCAGATCTAAAAATACAGCAAAAATGCAGTTTACACAGACTTGAATATGCAGTATTTATATATATTTGTTTATATTTTTGTTGCAATTATATTATATTATATTAACATATCTTAGTAAATTAGCAAATATAGAAAATAATACACTTATGCAAAACATGGTCAGGTCAAAGTTTTTATCAATTTTATGGTAGTCCACTGTATGAAGAATTTTTAGGTATAATATTTCATAGTTTACTTTATTTTGCTATTTTAAGAAAATAAACAAAAATGTATACTATATATATATATATATATATATATATATATAATTTATATGCTTACCCTTCTTTAAAAAAGCATGCTAGTTCAGGTAAGGTATCAGGTATATAGTAGCTCTATGCATATTTATCATAATCATTAAAATGCATGATTCAAACAAACAAATATTCACATCTTGAAAAGCATTATTGAAAACATGTATGTACATTCAAGTGTATTAAATGTAAAGGAAATACTTGGTGTTTTTCAATATTTACAAAAATACAATGTGAGCAAAGATTGCATTTCTAATAATTTTCTACTTTCTACTTCTTTCCAGTACACTACTGAATCATACTTTCCACCTTCATGTATACAAACAAAGAAGAGTAAATAAAGAAATTAAGAAACTGCCAGAGATTCCAGTGGTGTGACAAATGCATCTTTACCTTTCAACATTAATCAGGGACATGTGACATTTGTCACCCACTGATCATTAATCAAGGAGGAAAAACAAAAAGCAGCCGTGAGTAATCTTATTACCATTCATTTGTCAAACAGGCCTGGTCTGAACGTCAGACGGCACTCTGTGCTTAAAAGCTACAGCTTCCATCACTCATCGAGCTCTCAATAATTAATGTCACTTATGGCAGCAGACCAATATAAAGCTAATGCTATGCGTGGTAGAAAGGTGCAACGGAAAGATGTTTTCCATCCTTCTGTCAGTCCGTCCAAAGGAGGATGGGAGGGAGAGGGGGGGTTCTGCTCCCTAAGGCCAAGTGAAAGCAGATCAGACTGAACAGCCCCAGCTGGCACAATGGGTGGATGCCACTGGAAGTCAATTAGCTCACATGTCACCGAGACACACCTCCCTCCCCCGTTCTTCACTCTTGACAGTGTGGTGCCATCGCCACAGAGCATGAAGAAATCAAGAGTAACTAATCACCCCACTGAAGGGAAGGGGGTCTAAAATAAATACATATGCTATTAATAATTCATTTAAGGTCCTCAATGTCAGAGATATTAATCTTTCAAATACGCATTTCATTACTTTTGCTGTCATCTGCTGTTTTCGAAGTCAGCAGATAATTGGGTTCATTTATTTTACTCGTTTCACATTAAATTATTTTAATTATTATCAGTAAATGTTTTTATAGACAGTAACAAAATATAGGCAATACAATTTGGGTAATCGTTCACTTGAACAATTTTAAAAGAGCAATGATGCACAGTGGGTCTGAAACAATAAAGTACTGCTTTATCAGGAAGTATCTGAAGATATTAAGGCAAGATTATAGATTATACTTGAAGGCAAGTTATATATGTTCACACACACACACACACACACACACACACACACACACACACACACACATATATATATATATACATTTTTGCTGATACTCCAGTCTTCAGTGTCCTTCAGAAATCATTCTAACATGCTGATTTTGGTGCTCAAGTAATAATTATCATTATGATCTATTTTGGTATATTTTGGTAATTTTTGTCAGGATTCTTTGATAAACCCAAAGTTGAAAAGAACAGCATTTATTTGAAATATAAATCTTTTGTAACATAAAAAATGTCTTTACTGACACTTTTGATCAATTTAAAACATTCTTGCTGAATGAAGTATTCATTTCTTTCAAATAATCTTACCTTTATTATCATACCAAAGTACAATAGTTGTGGCCTAATGGTTAGAGATTTGGACTCGTAATTAAAAGGTTGTGATTTCGAGTCTCGGGCTGGCATTTATTGTCGGTGGGGGGAGTGAATGTACAGCGCTCTCTCCACCTTCGAACCCCCAACTGCTCCCCGGGTGCCGCAGCATAAATGGCTGCCCACTGCTCCGGGTGTGTGTTCACGGTGTGTGTGTTCACTGCTGTGTGTGTGCACTTTGGATGGTTAAATGCAGAGCACAAATTCCGAGTATGGGTCACCATACTTGGTCATATGACACGTCACTTTCACTTTCAATAATAAAGTACAGAAATTGCAGGCTAACTCGTTCTCCAGCTTTACTCTTTCTAACATGTAACTGTCAAGACAAGTGATTTGAAGAATTGTGCATGGAAAGCAAGCACATTCTGCAGTTCTGTCAATCTTGCTAGTCGTCACGTAGAGGGATTCTTTTATCTCGGCATCTGAGCCACGTCTCTCCTCCAGATACACAGTTCATAGAGCTTACGGATCACTTTCATCCAGAGAGCTTCTCGCATGGCATCATTCTGAAAGGATCTTCATCTCATTCTACAATTAAAAGTATTCTCTTTAGTACTTGAGATCAGAAAAAGGGCATCTGGCCCAGTTAAGGTCGATGTTCAATTGGGAAATGGTCGATGCGCCAAGGTTTTGGCCAAGCCTGACGTCAGATGGACACAAAGCACTGTCTTATGACAAAGCGGTGTCACCTTCAGACTTCTGAGGACCTCCAAAAATGTCAGCCTCCCCAAGAAGATCAGCCAACAGACAAGAGATGATAGCCATCTCTCCTCCCCCCTCCTTTGACGGATCAATGGCCCTGCTCTCTCATATTCTCTCTATCTAGATAATGGGTTTAATGGGTCATGTCCCATGGGATTCATCCACTGTGATAAGAGCCGGGGGTGTGGTCTGTTTAGGGTTCAGGTGGCTCGTCTGTTGTGGGTCCGCTCCTCTTGTGGCCGTCACTGAACTGTCGTCCTTTTCATGTCAGAATTTTGTTACATTTTCAATATGCACAACAGGACTGAAGAATTAATCAGACTCAAATTACATATGCAACCATCTGCACATGCTGCTTCAAAGGACACAGATTAATTCTGTTTGCATGGCTAATTTTGTAATCCATCTAGAGATCAGTATAAACACACATTTCTCTACAAAATATTTTGATTAGAGCCCATTGTGCTTCCTGGACCAAGTGTTAAAATTAAGTGTTGGAGTTTAATGTGTTTCAAAGCAGAGTCGAATATGTTCATTTATATATATATATATATATATATAACTGTTCACATTTTGTGAGTGTGTTAATATACACTCACCGGCCACTTTATTAGGCACACCTGTTCAATTGCTTGGTAACACACTTTGCTAATCAGCTAATCACATGTCAGCAACTCAATGCATTTAGGGGCTATTTACACCTGGTCACTTCATGCGTTTTTTCTGACCGGATAGCTATCCGATCCTGAAACGACCAGGTCTAAATGCCCTCCGAAACGCATTCCAGACGGATATAAATCTGATCGCTCAAACCACTTCAGGAGGAGGTGGTATGGGCCGCATTCCAGATGAAACTGGACAAGTGTACAACATGCATCTGTTTGCAGGGGCGCGGGAACAGGGGGTGCTGAGGGTGCTGCAGCACCCCGTTTTTTTCTGTGGGCAACTGTAAACTGTTGTGAATATAAAAAAAATATATAGGCTATAAGGTTGCTCCGATGTTTATAACATTTGGTTTACATTGGCTATTTTGCTATCTATTTCTATGTGATCGACATATTTACCATTTGCCCAATAATTTAACAGTTGTAAGAATTAATGTTATCAAAGTTATTAAACTGATGCAGGGCTATTTGATGCACGCGCCGCATCCCTGCCAAATCACGCACGCAGCACTGCCAATGCTTGCTTTTATGTTTGTGAATGTTATGTTTGTGTTGGGGGATCTGTAGGTTGTGGCTTAAAAGCGGAACATGGAAATATCATGGATGTACTGGAAGAAAAAAAAACTATTTTTTTTCTCAGCGATATGAGTCTTTCCTTCTCCCCAAACAGCTTATAGCTACCTATTAAAATAGTTCAGTTTTGTATGTAATGGAAAAGTGATTAGACTATGTTTCGTTTTTTCTTCAAAAGTTAATTTTGAAAAATCTTGGGAGCATTTTGTGTTCGTTAAATGTTTTTTTTCTTCTTTTAAGCAACGACCAAGCGGCCAGCATCAGAGTTGATCGCCTATGTGTTTGATTAATTTAGACTTATCAAATCATCACGACTAAAATAAAATCGATAGATAGGCCTATAAACAGTTCAAGCATATCACTGTGTTAGTTTAAATGTTTAACCTATATAAATGTGCAATATCCGACACTTTGTGTGGAGAGCTGAAGCGAGCTTTACAGGACATGGAGGATTTTTTTCTTACAGTAAAAACAACTTAAAACAACTTAAAATAAATTACCTTTAAAATAATAAAGGTAAGAGTAATATATCATTTGGAACTGTAAAGGGTCTACTTTTATTTGTGTGCATTCACAATATAGGAAAACTTTCTGCCGGTTTTGAACAAGAGCGCTTCAATGATGAATCGAAACTCAGCAACTCGAAACTGGCTCAGAGATATGATAAATATATCTATAGAAAGCTTTAAAATACTATTTTAAAACGAAATATTTCAAAGCAAAAACTCTTCATTAGCCTATGTAATCCGTTAAGATGCATATATTTCTCTCTGCGCGTCCAATGAGGAGATGGCGAGTCATTTTTCCCCATCACCTCACCATCTAAAATATACAAATAAGGGAAAGCCTAAAACAGGCCCGATTATAATTTGCGTTTTATTCTATAATTGTATTCAATAATAAAAAAAAAAGTATGTAAATCTTTGTCCTTGAAAATTAAAGGATTTGCTGCAATGCAATTTTGTCTGACTGATAGGCCTAGTGAATTATTTATTTATTTATCTTTTTAATCCATGCAGCAAATGCTTTAAAAACAGCTTTAAAATTACTTTATTGCATGCAGATGCTTTTAAAATAACTTTTCACTATAAATTTTAAGGGTTTTTAAGCTTGAATGTAAAACATTGCTATGAATTCATTGTAGCCATTCCCATTTGTAAAATAGCTAATTGCTGTCTAACACGATCTCATGAAAGTGCGTAGGCTATAGCACGATTTTCTGTTTCTATTTGGCGTAATATTTATACGCAGAAATTGACTACACCCCCCCACAGCACCCCCTACATAAAACACCTTCCCGCGCCCCTGTCTGTTTGTTGAAACCACATATGCTAATTTTACTACTCCCAAAATATTAAAATATTAGACGTTTTATAGGCTATATGGCATGGTATAGTCAGATACGACAGAGCTAATGCAACACACATCACCGTGGATAAGTAACTGAGTATCTCTTCAGCAAGCCGACGCGCAAACTGCTGCAAATGAAACAAAAAAATAAAGTCTTAGACGGTCAACACACAATCATCTTCATTAAAAGTAGTGAGACTAAGTACTTTAACTCTGTTAAATATGCATATGGTGCGGTAATTGAAGAACAGATTTATGTCTCGTCTCAATTCTGCTGTATCCCAGCTGTTTTAACGCAGGTGTGTGCTGAGTCCGCATCACATCACGTGCTCCTCACTGGCAGCACCCCGGCGAGCCGTCACAATATGCCCCGCAGGCAGATGGCATTACGACTGCCTCGCACATCCTCAATTCCCAGTCCAGGGATTTGATGCTCTATAGCAGGCAGCCTGGCCTGACACTTTCTAAAGATAAAGATGCTGAAACTGCTCTGAGCTTTATGTTTTTCGCTTTCCTGTTGTCCCTGGGTGGCAGGGATAAACAGCTATTCGTTGGCAAGCTTGCCCACTCCCCTCGGATGTGTGCTGTGACTGTGAGAATGATGTTGTGTTGAAGAAATAGAGCGCGGTGTACAATTCAAGAGCAAGAGGTACCAAAGAAAACCCAACTGGTGATCACTGGTGGATTCATGTCAGACATATTTATGTCTTATCCTGAAGCCTAAATATCTCAACAACACAGTTAAACTCAGTGTTTGGAATACAGTAAAAAGTTGTGCCACTTTTGCGTGCCGTAGCCTATTTCAACACAGAAACTTATTTACTAGGCTATGCTATAAACCTTTAAAGACAGACCTGCCATGGTCTCCGAAGTTATTATTAATCAATGGTGTATGGTTCTGCTGAAGCCATTAGTCATCGTAATTTAAAATAAAAAATCTTATTTAATAGTCAAATTTCAGGGGAACATCTATAAACATGAATGCTGAAGACAAAGATCCACCAATCAGTGGATTGAATTGCATATGACGTAATAGCATCGATTTCCATTAGGGCTGCCACTAACAACTATTTTTATTTCGATTAATCTATCAACCAATTTATCGATTATTCGATTAATCTAAACGAGTAACTTCCTGCAAAAATCAACAATTTGAATTGTTTAATTTCAAATGAAATCCACATTTCTATAAAATTATTTTTTAAATCAAAAGTAAAGTGAAACATAGAGTGCAAGAAGCAAGTGTCCAAATCACTGAAATCAAAGTTCAGTATTATAGTCTAAGAATGACAACATATCCACCTGTTTCAGTCTAATAATACAATTATAATCAAAAAAAACACATTTTAAAGGAGTATTTACCTTAAATATTATTTACCGGAATTTATTTAGGTGAAAAATGTAAATGTGCAATATTTAAGTCAATTTTAGTCAAGCACGCCAACTTTGGTCATTTAACCAACTTTTGGTGCTTTTGGCAGTGTGGGCAGGTGCCAAATCCTGCTTGAAAATGAAATCAGCATCTTTAAAAAGCTGGTCAGCAGAAGGAAGCATGAAGTGCTCCAAAATGTCTTGGTAAACGGGTGCAGTGACGTTAGTTTTCAAAAAAAACAATGGACCAACACCAGCAGATGACATTGCACCCCAAATCATCACAGACTGTGGGAACTTAACACTGGACTTCAAGCAACTTGGGCCATGAGCTTCTCCACCCTTCCTCCAGACTCTATGACCATGGTTTCCAAATTAAATACAAAACTTGCTCTCATCTGAAGAGGACTTTGGACCACTGGGCAACAGTCCAGTTCTTCTTCTCCTTAGCCCAGGTAAGACGCCTCTGGTGACAACTATAGCCAAATTCCTTGACACGTCTGTGTGTGGTGGCTCTTGATGCCTTGACCCCAGCCTCAGTCCATTCCTTGTGAAGTTCACCCAAATTCTTGAATCGATTTTGCTTGACAATCCTCATAAGGCTGTGGTTCTCTCGGTTGGTTGTGCTTTTTTTTCCCACACTTTTTCCTTCCACTCAACTTACTGTTAACATGCTTGGATACAGCACTCTGTGAACAGCCAGCTTCTTTGACAATGAATGTTTGTAGCTTACCCTCCTTGTGAAGGGTGTCAGTGATTGTCTTCTGGACAACTGTAAGATCAGGAAAGCTTTGCAGGTGTTTTGAGTTGATTAGCTGATTGGCATGTCACCATATTCTAATTTGTTGAGATTGTGAATTGGTGGGTTTTTGTTAAATGTGAGCCAAAATCATCATAATTAAAAGAACCAAAGACTTAAACTACTTCAGTCTGTGTGCATTGAATTTATTTAATACACAAGTTTCACAATTTGAGTTTAATTACTGAAATAAATGAACTTTTCCACGACATTCTAATTTATTGAGATGTACTATATATATATATATATATATATACACTGATATACACTATATGTTTTTACCCCCATCTTCCCCCATTCTATGTACACAAAAGGCCTATTTCTCTCAAATATTGTTCACAAATCTGTCTAAATCTGTGTTAGTGAGCACTTCTCCTTTGCCGAGATAATCCATCCACCTCATGGGTGTGGCATATCAAGATGCTGATTAGAGAGCAAGACTATTGCACAGGTGTGCATTAGGCTGGCCACACTAACACATTTATAACAAATGTGTTATAAATATATAACTAAATATACATATATTTTATCTAAATAAAAAAATCATAAATAAATAAAAAAATCTGCCTCTCTCCAGTGATACTCTAAGTATGACTAATGAACCATATTTTTTGGGGCACATGTCTAGTTGCTCTGGGAATGTGTTTACAGACTGTTGCAGGCTGACAAGCAGAGCCCAGCAGGACCTCTGATCAACTCAGTCTGTCTCTGCTCAAGTCATACACACAGAGAGTTCCTCAGGGGCAGGGGCTCAAATGTAAAAAAGGGGCAATATGAAGGGAAAAATTATAGGTCAAAAGATTGGATACATTACTATTTTATATTTTTGCAAGAAGTCACTTATAGTCATCAAGCTTGCATTTATTTGATAAAAAATGTAAAGTACTTTATAAATTTACATTATGCATTTTAAGCAATGGTGACTTATTAACAATGTTGAAAACCTATGGAAGACAGTTTCCTCCACTGAATAAAAATTAACAAGGTTATTGCGACTTTTTATCTCACAAATCTGACTTTTCTCTTTTCTCATAATTGCATGATACAAATTTTGCATTTCTGACTATTTTTTCTGAATATTTATATTGTGAGATATAAACTCGCACCTTTGAGAACATATCAGCCCAATCCCCCACAAAAAAAGAAAAACTTTAACTCGCAATTGTGACTTTATAAATCATAATTCTGACTTCATAACATGCAATTGTAAGTTTATTTCTCAAAACTATGTGAAAAAAGTCACATTGTGAGACGCGTGAGATTGTGAGATAAAAGTTGCAATAACCTTTTTTAATTTTTTATTAAGTGGCGGAAATGGGCTTCCATAAAACAGGCTTCCATAAAAACCTGTGATACTTTTTTCAGGATACTTTGATAAATAAACAGTTAAATGAGAACAGCATTTATTCAAAATATACCTTTTGTAACAATATACACTACCTTTCAAAAGCTTGAGGTCAGTATCTTTTTTTTTAAAGAAATTCGTTTTTATTCAGCAAGGATTTGTTAAATTGATAGAAACAGTAGTTAAGATTGATATTGTTATAAAACATCTGTATTTTGAATAAATGCTTTTCATTTAAACTTTTTATTTATCAATGAACCCCAAAAAAGTATCACAGGTTCCTATTAATAAAAATAATAAAATGCTAATAAATCAAGCAGCACACTATTTATTAAAATAGTATAAATATAGATTAAAATAGAAAAACATTCTTTTAAATTGTCATGATATTTCATTATATTAGGCTACAGTTTTTTTTCTGTATTTTGATCAAATAAATGCAAGCTTGATAAGCATAAGACACTTTCATAATGCTGCTGTCACGGTACACGGGGATCCAGGAACGAGGAGACGAGGATTCTGACAAACGAGGTATTTAATGAGAGACAAACGGAGGAGAGACAGGAACACAGGTAAGGACATCTACGACTTAGACACATGACATTAACAATAATCCACAAGTAACATTGGGTAGAACAGACTTATATAGGGAGACATAACTGGAGACACCTGGGACATAATCAAGACAAGGCTGACACTGACTGAACTAATAATGACTGGGAAACAGGAAGGACCATATAAGGGTGAGGAGACAAAGGCAGAGGAAGACAAAGTCTGACATTACCCCCCCCTTCCAATAGGCGCGTCCCGCGCCGCACGACATCGAAAGGGAGGGGGTGGGCACCTGGAGGCCTCAAGGACCTGGAGACCGACAGGTGACCTCCAGGGCGGTGCCCGCCCGGGACCCACGGCGGATCCGGGGACTCAGGCGGCCACGGCGGATCAGGCGGCCATGGCGGATCCGGGATTCCGGCGGCCACGGCGGATCAGGCGCATGGCGGATCCGGGGATTCTGGCGGCCATGGCGGATCAGGCGGCCACGGAGGGTCCGGGAACTGAGGAGGCCATGGCGGAGCGGGTGCTCGGGCGGCCATGGAGGAGCGGGGTGCTCGGGCGGTTATGGAGGGTAGCCCCCAAAATTTTCATGGGGAAGCTCCCCATCCCAGGGGGCGCTCAGGAGCCGTGGAAGGCGAGCTGGACAGGGCCAGCGGAGGGAAAAGTGAGCTGGACGGGACCAGCGGAGGCCCAGGTGAGCTGGGACGGGACCAGCGTGGGCCAAGGTGAGCTGGACGGGACCAGCGGAGGCAATGGTGAGCTGGACGGGACCAGCGGAGGCCCAGGTGAGCTGGACGGGACCAGCGTGGGCCAAGGTGAGCTGGACGGACCAGCGGAGGCAATGGTGAGCTGGACGGACCAGCGGAGGCCCTGGAGAGCTGGACGAACCAGCGTGGGCCAAGGTGAGCTGGACGGGACCAGCGGAGGCAATGGTGAGCTGGACGGGACCAGCGGAGGCCCAGGTGAGCTGGACGGAACCAGCGTGGGCCAAGGTGAGCTGGACGGGACCAGCGGAGGCAATGGAGAGCTGGACGGGCCAGCAGGGGCTCTGGAGAGCTGGACGGGACCAGCGTGGGCCAGCGTGGCGCCGGGTGCCGCTGACTCGGGCGCCGGAAAAGCTGGACGGAACCAGCGGGGAAATTGAAGCGCACTTACGAGGAGCCGGCACTGGAGGGCGCTGTCGAGGTGCAGGCACTGGAGGGCACTGGCGTGGTGCAGGCACTGGAGGGCACTGGCGTGGTGCAGGCACTGGAGGGCACTGGCGTGGTGCAGGCACTGGAGGGCACTGGCGTGGTGCGGGCACTGGAGGGCACTGGCGAGGTGCGGGCACTGGAGGGCACTGGCGAGGTGCGGGCACTGGAGGGCACTGGCGAGGTGCGGGCACTGGAGGGCACTGGCGAGGTGCAGGCACTGGAGGGCACTGGCGAGGTGCAGGCACTGGAGGGCGAGCCTCGAGCAGGCACTGGAGGGCGCTGGCGAGGTGCAGGCACTGGAGGCGCTGGCGAGGTGCAGGCACTGGAGGGCACTGGCGCGGTGCAGGCACTGGAGGGCGAGCCTCGGAGCAGGCACTGGAGGCGCAGTCTCGGAGCAGGCACCGGAGGGCGCTGTCGGGAGCAGCCACTGGATCTCGACGGCGCTGGAAGCGGGCTCGGCGGCGCTCGGGAAGCGCGGTTCTCGGCGGCTCGGAAGCGGCCGCGCGCTGGAAGCGCTGGCTCGCGGCGCGCTGGGAACCAGCAGAGGACGAAGACGAGCTGGGCGGCACCAGCGAAGAAGAGCGGGCAGGACCAGTGGAGAAGAAGAGCTGGTTTCGACTCGGGACCGTAACTTCCCAGACACCGGTAGATCCTCTCTCCAACACAATCCTGTGGTGTCTGGGAGATCCATAGGGCGCTGGTAATTTGCCCCGAGCCGAAACAGATGGAGTGATTGCCGCGTCGTGGACCTCCGTCACGCGGCCAGCTTGCAGAATCCTCCGGCGAACTCCACAAGGAGAGATTCCGCCGGCTAAGGGCGAGGACGCAGGCGGCGAACTCCATCGTTGTTTGCGGTGGATTATTCTGTCACGGTACACGGGGATCCAGGAACGAGGAGACGAGGATTCTGACAAACGAGGTATTTAATGAGAGACAAACGGAGGAGAGACAGGAACACAGGTAAGGACATCTACGACTTAGACACATGACATTAACAATAATCCACAAGTAACATTGGGTAGAACAGACTTATATAGGGAGACATAACTGGAGACACCTGGGACATAATCAAGACAAGGCTGACACTGACTGAACTAATAATGACTGGGAAACAGGAAGGACCATATAAGGGTGAGGAGACAAAGGCAGAGGAAGACAAAGTCTGACAGCTGCATAATTATAAAAAATGGTAATGTAATAAAATCCTTTCACGTCACCATTTCGCCAGCCTACACTTCAGATAATATGCCTGTATAGGTGGCATTTGGGCTTAAATAACTATAATAGTTTCATCAAATAGTAAACGGTGCATCATACATAAATATAGGCTAAGTGAATTGAATAGCCTACTGATTACCATTATTGCGACTTTTGGCACTGCACGGTTTTGAGCAGTGCTTTTGTAGTCATTTAGCATACATTTCCCCAGCGATGTAATTTGAGTCATAAAACGAGACAAACTGCAGATCCATTTCGCTCCACAAATAAGCTTGTCTCTCCCATGTCATTTTCAACCGATTTATGAATAAGAACGGAAAATTACTGCTCCACTTCACATTATTGTTCAATGAAATTAGAACTTCTTTTGCCAGATCATGATTGGTTATATTTACATGACTAATGGGCCTTGATGAATTATGTTATATTCTAAAATATGTAATAAATTGTTATGTTAATTAGAATTAAAATGCATTTAATTTTATTAACCACAAAATCATTGCTATTTGTCTGGGAGGGGCACTTTTGAATAATTTTGAAAAAGGGCAGCCCCCTTCTGCACGTGCCTGCACTCATATGTACATTCAGAATACAGCTGGGGGCCATGAAGCCCATTTAAGAGATATGACAGACAGCCCCTAGAGGATCGTGTCCAGGTGCCATCCTTCAGGTAAGAGTGGCAGTGCTGCTTTAGTCCTTTGTCACTGATTCTGTGTCCCTGGGGTATGAAGAGTTTTCGAGAAAAGGCCATCCAGTGTCTGGGTTGTATGAGAGTACTTCCTATCTAAATGCTAATTGTCCCTTTTGCCTTGAGATGAGGAAAGGGAAACAAAATGAAAAGGGCTCCATTGATTGGACACATGAATAACAGAGTATGGAACACTTTGTTATCATGTTTTTTTGTTTGTTATTCATTCATACATGCATGCTGGTATGTGTATGTCTGGCAATACATGGTTAGTATTGGCAATTTGATGTGATCTTTTTATTGTTTCAAAACCTGTTGTATTCATGAATTTGAACTGACAAAGGAAAAGGCAGATCTGGACATTTCTATTCTGTGTGTTGAATTATGTTTTTTTATGGCTATAGATCTGAGCTATTCAAACATTCAGGCTCACAGACAATGCTATGCGGAACATTGTGAACTCTACAACTTGTACAAATTAAATATGTAATGTAATTTGAGGATTATTTCATATTTAAAATGTTATTATACTTCATATATATTTAAAATCAATGTGTAATACTTGGGGAAGTTATTTAAAAATACAATTATTTAAAATTGACAAACATATTGTGATACTGAAATAATATTACAAAAAATAATTGAATAACTTCAATACATGATGTGGATGTGAAAATGTACTAGGACTGACTCTCTAATCTCCAATATTAGCAATACACAACCCTGAGCTGAGCATTTAATCAGTCTATATTGGGTGACCTCTGCATGGGCACAAGAGTTGTTCTTCAGTGGCAGGTGAAGAGAAGCAGTGGGGCCTTGGGCAGAGTGCTCAAGTTACCCAGAGCTTTTAGACATCATTAGAAATCACAACTATTGATCCTTCTGAAAGCAACAGATGGAGCTCAGCTCGTCCTGCCAAGGGTTTGGAGCCAGCTGATACAGTAAGCCTGGAATGACCAGACAGAAACACTATCAGCATAATATTCAATTCACAGTTGACATGCTTTGTAAGTCAGTTTTTGTTTATGAAGCAGACGAATACAACTCAGTGCAATTGCAGGTGTATATTTCAACCTAGTTCATGCAATCTGTTATGTATGGAAGCTCGTTTCTGCCATGCACTGAATAAAAAATAAAAATAGTAATTGCGACTTTTTTCTCACAATTATGACATTTAAATTCACAATTGCGAGTTATAAAGTCCAGTTCTGAAGAGACAAAAAAGGCTGATATGTTCTCAGAATTGCGTTTATTTCACAATTCTGACTTAATTTCTCACAATTGCGAATTTATATCTCACAATTATGATAAAAAAGTCAGAATTGTGAGTTTTTATCAAGCAATTCTGAGAAAAACGTCAGAATTGTGAGATGTAAAGCCACAATTGTGTGAAAAAGTCAGAGTTGTGAGATAAAAAGTTGCAATTATCTTTTTTTATTATTATTCAGTGGCAGAAATGAGGCTTCATGGTTATGCACCAAAAGTTCCCCAAAAAAATAATATATATATATACATATATACGAGTTCCATTTGGCCAATCATGTGATATCAATCAAATTAATCTATATAATTTTCTTGATTTAATAATACAATGCCGTTTTAATCATGTTGATCAAAAGTATACTTTTTCATAAATATTTATTTATTTATTTAGTGTGCATCTTTAAGACAAGATTTAGTCTTTGTGTTTTACACAAGTTTTATTTTGGCAAAAGGCCATAAAGGTCTCTGCCTTTTCTGTTCTTTCAGCACACGTAAACATACACTGAGTGACAGGTTTTTTTCTGACATCAATAGCTATTCATTACATGGCTTGAACAAAGAGAATCAGAATACGTATCACATCAGGCAGGGGGACGCACACACGGGCTGAGTGCCTGAATCACATGCGCGCCGCCACAGTCCGTGACAGCATTGATGAGATTTGTAGAGGCTCCAGCAGTCAAAATGAAAATTAATACGACAGCAGGGACTGGCGCGCACAGTCAATCAGGGTCCAGGCTCTTAGTATTGGCCTGGTGAGGTCCGGCTTAGACGGGCAGTTTCAGTCTCTGGGGACAAGGGCACTGAAAAATGATCACATCCTCTTGTCTGTGCACAAGAGAGCCAGGGGAGAATGAGGAGTCTGCAACTTCCTGGAATCTAGTAGAATAAATTCATTTAAAACCATCGTGTTCCAGCATCATTTGCCATGGTCTGACAGCTATTTAATCTCTACTTTCATGACTTCATGCTGAGACAACACAATCAATTAACAAATCTCTTTGTCTTCATCTGTGCCAGGCATCTTACGTTGTATTTTGTGTTTTCCCTCTCCTTCGCATGGGCATACAAACTTCAATTTTAAGATGAGTTTATTACTGGATTAGGCCCTTTGGCAACTTTTGCCTGAAACTAGTTTTCTTAATCATATTATGTCTGTATATTTGTGTTAGTGTCCAATTTTTCAAAACCAATTATTAAAAAAGAAGAAATTGGATGGCATATCTTTATGCTGTGTTTCATTTCTCTATTCTAAAGAAATATCCTTCGGCATTTAATAAAATGATTGATGGTCGAAGTTTGGCTTTTCAATCTTATGCTTTGAGCAGATTTATAGCCAAAACAAAGTTCTTCAAAAAATGTTGCTAACTTTTCCAACCTATTATGTATCTTTTCCTATATATCCCTTGACTACAAGTATTACAGATAAAAAGGAAAATTGTATTGCTTGCTCTTTTATTGCTTATGATGCTTAATTGAGTAGCCTAGTGTTTCATCAAATGATCAAATTAATTTGAATTGTTTCTCCTTTAATTCCTATGAATAAAAATAGACACATTTGAGGTAACATTTTCACAGACAGTGAACGTTTAGAGCTATAATATTAATAAATAATTTGGTCTTAATTCTGAGATATCTTGATTTTTATTGCAAATCTACTGTTGAAATTGTTTCTGACTTTAGGAGAAACATTTCTCAGAGGAAACTTCTGAGAAGCATATGCCCTTTAGTTCTTTATTTAAACAGTTTTGACCAACTTTTTTAAATTTTTATTGATGGAATCTGAGCAATGTACCATTTGATTTTACCCACATATTTCACAACGGGTTCAGTCAGTCATCTGAATGTGTCTTGTTGACCAACAGAGAATGGATAATGAACGTCTTTTATCTGCAAATATTTCATTTACTTGTGTTGCATTAACCGTATTCCCTCATTTGATTCAAATGTAGAGAGAGAGGGAGGGGAGAGAGAGTGGGAGTGGGAGGAGGGAAATGATTTAGGCTATTATGAAAGGAAGATAGAGACAGAGTGAGGAAGAGAGATCGTGTCGTGCATACGACAACATCCTTATTGCGACGGGGGCTGCAGTTTCCTAAAGAGAGAGAAAAAATCCCGTATCATTAGAAAAGACCAGTGGCCGTTATTGACGCAGCGCGCGGCATCAGCAGCGTCACTGGAGGAGGCAGAGAGACGCGAGCACGTCCTCGTTCAAAGATTTTTTACAAAGGTAAGAAAGCGCTTTCAAACCTTTATCATCCAAAACGTAACGATTCACTTAACAATTCCATTCACATTGCCTTTAATTCGCTATTTGGCTGTTTTGGGGCAGTATTTAGGACGACACCCGCTGTGTTTATATTCTGGTTTGAAAACTGAAGCGTCCCATAATGATCTGTTAGAAAGGGATTGCGCAATACAGTTTAGCGGAATAATAATTTGGGAATATCTCGGTTAACTGTTGCACACTGTAGTTATCAGGAGGCCTATATGAAACAAACACGTCTATTATGAAATAACGGTACGGACTGATGTGAACGGGGAGTGACGGCGTTTTGTTTACACGGGAGTGACGACCCTCATTGAAATAATCACAGCGGCTGATAGATAGGCATGAGTCTTACCTTAAACACCTGTGCAAACTACTGGCCAAAGTCAAACATTAATTACTCTTTAAGACGTCTGTTCTATACCAGAAGTGCTGTTATAAGAGAAACTCGGGTCAGTAAACTGTGCATGACATTGTAACGTTTTATATTGCATTAAAGAGTATGACCTACTACTCATATGTAAAGGAGACCGGGGCTAGTTGTCACACTAGGACGTTTAAAGTCAAAGGCCAATTAGACATTATGTGTATTTTCTCTAGTTGTTTTGTTTGCTGGTTTCAAAGACATCATGCAAGCTGTCACGCATAGTCTAATCTATGTCATAAAGTGTGCCATTTATTTATTACGATTTGTTGGCAAAAACATTTTTATATTATTTGTATGTATTGTTAATTGTTTAATTTGGATACAAATCCTGTTTAATGGCAGGTTCCCCGTATAAATCATTTATTTCTTGCTTAAAAATATTGTAACCAAAAGTTTTAAAAATAACCCTTTAAAGAAACAATAAGTGTCTAAATACAAATATTCTCTATAGAGACGTACATGTTCTAGCCTTAAAATATTATTCAGCAAGTTGCAGTATTATATTAAAACATAACATTTCCAATTAAGTCATCTTCAGCAACATGTTATAAAGAATGCAGACCCGAGCAAACTGCACCAGTTCATAAATTCTGATCATACACAAAAAGCTCACCAAGGTCAGTATGCCCCAATACTAACCGCCTTGTTCGGTGACTCAGCCCTGTGGCATGAAATTCTCGCCTCATTTGATGGGTTTTATTCTGTTCTTATCAGTTGAATCTGTATGACTTAATAAAAGCTGTCTTGTTACTGAGAACCGACTGAAGCATTTCAGGCATTTCTCCATTATTAATGTGACTGAATGTTTTGCACTATGCATTTCAGTGTTTCCCTTTGAATTTTGTGATCAGTCTCCAGTCAGTTTTCCTTGCGTTCTTTGTAGGTGCATAGAGATCTTTAATCTATTCATGCCTCTGAATCTGAATTATCAGAAGTATTGTTTAGAAGTTGGATGTAATTATCCAGAAACTGAACCTTGCCATTTTTAAACATCAAAAAAGTATTATTGAATTTAGCCCAATCGCATTTTGAAAACTTGAAAGGTAATTTGTGCAAAGTAATAAAGGTAGTATATAAATGGTCAGTAACTCAGGTTTATTGGGGACAGTTGTAGTGAGAGAGAGCATTTCTGAGGCATTTTGGAGGCTGGGGACAACCATGGCCAAGGGTTAAACCTTCTAGTGACAGACCAAGCAGTGGCCATAAATTAAAGCTCAGTGAAGCACTGTGGAAAAGTACACCATGGACTGCTAATGCTGGCCTGCAGCAGCCCCATCAGTGTGCTCAGGTGTGAGGCTAGAACCAAAAATGTAAAACGGTGAGAGACTGAGAAAGAAAAAAACAGTAGTACGCAAGCAGCTCATGGACATGATGCTGCTGATTCTTTCAAACTCTGATTTTGGCAGACTTATGACCTAGAATTTTTTATAAAATAATTCATGCAAATATAGCTTCACACAATCTACTGGAATGAGGGCATGTGCTATATCCACCAGCCTCATAAAACATTCACGAGATCCCCGTGCTTTCAGAAGCAGATGAGGGTGAGCGATTGGGTAGGACTAGCGGTTCAGATCTTTTTTATGGGTGTTGTCCATGCGGGGCATATATTCACTCCATATTGAAACAAAAATAGCTCAATTTCCCAAATTATTATGTGCTTCTCTTATACCAATAATGTAGTTACCAAACAGGTAACCATGATAAGCAATATACTGTATTCACTATCCTGTTGTCTTTTTTTTTCTTATGTTCAGCAAAGCTACATTTATGTGATCGAAGATGTCAAAGATAAAATATTATTGCAATTTAAAATAATTCCTATATTAATATATTTGAATACAACTTAAAATGTAATTTATTCTTGTGATGAATCAGCTATTATTCCAGTCTTTAGTGTGACATGGTCATTCAAAAATCATTCTAAAATGCTGATTTGATGCTAAAGAAATATTTTTTATATCATCATTGTTGAAAACAGTTGTGCTGCTTAATAGTCCTTAATATTTTTGTGGAAATGACATAATTTTTTCAGGATTCTCCGGCATTTATTTGAAATAAAAATACATTTTAACTATATGTTTTTGCTGTCACTTTTGATCAATTTATTGGATCATTGCTAAATAAAATAATTAATTTCTTTATAAAAAGAAGAAGAATCTTATTGCCCCCAAACATTTGACTTTTAATTTAAAGTTAAATATATAAAAAAAAAAAATAAAATAATTGCATTTTTTGTGTATTTTGTCTACTAAAATAGGCAAGGTGCTTATAATAATAATAATGATAATAATAATTACTATTATTATGTTCTATTCAAATTCATCAAGCATCCATTTTTAAGGCAGGACATGGTAAAAAATACTTCAAATTTTAAATGGACATAAAAATCCTAGCTATTATATAAATGCAGAACACTTGCTAACTGAATTTCTGCTGGTTTGGGCATTTGGACACACTCCTATAGCTGAGTAATTGGTCCCTAAATCGACCACTTACTGTGTATACTTTAATAGTCAGGCTCTGCTTGTAGGCTTTAAACAGTGGTTTCCATCATATCTGTTGCTATGCGGCATGCTGTTTACTTCCAAGAGCTTGAAGGAAATGAGGTAGATTCTGAGCCTCAAAACGTTATGGTTTCACTGCTTTGTTACGGGAATGTCAAGGTTAGGACCTGTGATTCAACTCCGATCAATAAACCTATTTCTGCATCTGGGCAGTGGATAAACTTGTAGCTTGTCCACATGATTAATTTGTTCACATTGTGAAGTGAGTATACGATTGTTTGAATGACTCATATGACAGAGTTAATATATCAACATATTATTTACACCAGTGAAAGTAATTTTAAGTTGGCAAAATTAGAAGAAAATTGCTCGGTAAGGTAACAAACAGTTTTCAAACAGGCTTTAAGAACACTCCTCCATTTTAACATTTATTCAATTACACAATTTTGCTTTAAATATCATTTTACAATCTCATTATTTAATGATTATTTCCATATTCGCCTTTCAGTATAAATGGTAGCTGAAAGACACTTCTAGAAAGCTAAAATGACCCAGTAATCCTCTCATAGATCATGGACAAAGTGAGAATGAGATGCATCCACAGCGCTGTGTGAATCTATGTGAATGTGAGATGAAATTAGATTAGTATGGGAGCTGGAAGTACATTCCTGTCCAGCTGCTGAAAAATGATCCTGTAGAGAGCAATGAAGCCATGAACCGGTCAGAATGATGTGCAGGGACGTTTTAACTGAAGCCAAGTGTATCTGAACTTAAGCGTCACATAAATTTGAAAGACTTGTTCATCCATGAGAGCATGTACTTAACCCTGATCTGCACACATCCAGGTCATGAGTGCCTTTAGCAGTTCAACCATTCACTGGGAGTGCTAATAAAAATGTCTGATCAAACAGAGAGGGGTTGTTCACTGGGAAGGTCGGAGACCACAAGGTCAGATGTTTTTTTCAGAGAATGATAAAGGTCAAGGATCTCCACATCTGTTGGGTTATGGGGGTCTCGTTGAGATATGGCCATTAGAGAGAATGGATGTGCCTGTGTTTGAGGGAGGAGGTGGTAAATGAGGAAGAGTTGGGACTTTCTCAGTTCTCTGATCTCTACTGTGAAGTGCTCAAGTACAGATGAGCTTCTGTTTTGAGTCCTGCAACGAGCACTTCTAGGACATAGAGCGGTCATTGTTCTCCTCAGGCGTTACTGCTGCAGATGCTGTATCTGTCAGTGAGAACATGCCATGCTCCAATTGAAGTCACTGGGCATCGTAATTGCAGTCTCTCCCTCGGTACGGCAATCCACGGCCCCCTGCTATGTTTTAATGGGCCTTATCACAGCAAATGTGTAACAGAGAGAGTTCTATATTCAGTCTCTTCCCTATGTGATCAGTTTTGGTCAAAAGAATTGTAGAACAGTTACCTAGATTATTAAAATGATATTATGGTTCAAATTAAGGGCTGTGAATTTATTGAATGTATAACAAGATTATATGCCATTTTATTAATAAATTCATACTCCAGCATGGGCACAGGGAGGACAAAACTGATATAAAGTGACAGTGAATGCATGTATAATGTTACAAAAAAATCTGTTAAAATAATTTTTTTTACTTTCTATTCATCCAAGAAACATTTCTCAAGGTTTTCACAAAAACATTAGGCAACTTTTATCAACACTGATAGTAAGAAATGTTTGTTATAGTATCATGTGACTCATTTGTAGGAATAATTGATCCTAAAAAGTTTTTAGGAAATGTAAAATAGGAAACATTAACATTTTAAAGTTTTTTTAAATGATAATAATATTTCAAACTAATAATTTTTAACAATATCTTACCAAACCCAAACTTATGAAGTATAATAATTTCCATATGATCAAATAAGCTGATATGTTATTTACCTGTGATAACCGATAGAATATTATATTCTATCTAAATAAACTAACAAAATCTAAAATCAGCCATTTTGACTGCTACCATGAATTTAGGCATCACAAAATTATAATGTACAGTTTTAAAACTATTTCAATATTTACTCAAGGTTATATTTAGATTACTTTTAATTGAGTGTTATACAAGGCAAAGGGAAGGCAAACATAAGTGTTCACAATTAAATGTAATGTCTGTAATTAATCTATAATGTCAGCCGATAATTAATATACTGTGCATATCAAAATTGGGATTGATATATCAGTGTTTAGAATTGTATTGCCTGCATTAAAATGTTCAAAGAATGCTCCTTTTGTCAGCCTTTTGAAGGTCACTACATTTCAGTCTGTTTCTTCTTCAAAAAGGACAAGCAAATCATGGTCCTCTGTGAAGTGAGCCAAGCTATTGCAGGACATTTCATCTTGACGGGCTGTCAACACTCGCAGACTATCATGTTGATATTTCAGTTACAGGAGGGCTAGTGGGTCCACGTGAGGCTGTTTGTCTTCTCAGGTCTCTGGCCCTCACACCCTTTCTCTTGTGAGTTTGATACATGGCTGTGGTCTTCAGGGCCCAGACTGGCACCACTTTACCATCTGCAGGGCACGGAGAGGCAATGAGGTGTCGTTTAATGTGTGGAAGCATATAAGGACAATTGATTGAACATTAGAATGACTTTTCACAATGTATTCAAATTGAGAGCCACCACAGTGTAGCTTAAACCCAATTTGAAGGACTCAAGCATTGCTTGACCCAATTGAAATATCATTGTTTAGATTAAGCAATTTTAGCACAGAGCTTTGGGTTTGTGAAATCTGAGCTATTCCAATTTGAACAGAGATCTGGTTTCAGATATCCACACAAGCCAAGGCAAGGACAGCCGTTTAAGCTGACGACTTTTATCACCACCGGCTGCCACGCTGCTGTCTAAGGCCATGCTGTACCCAGCCTCAGCACTTTTCCCGGCACCTGTGCTTTCCTGACTGTTGCAGTGGCACCAATTAGAGCTACTGTGACAGTTGTTCTCAGGTATATTATACTTGTATGTATTTGACCGCTCATTATATGGGCCATGAACAACCACACAATGTTTGTTACAAGCAAAATGAAATTGCTGATATAGTTTTCTGAATAAAAGGTACCACACTCATACTATTCAAATCTTTCACTTATTAATTAACATAATTCATTGCTTGGCTTTAGTTTATAATAAAGCCCCATGCTTTTTATTTTTGGATAGCAGCCTTCAAACCTCAATCAACATTTCATTTGATTATTGCTGCTTCAGCGAGTGACAGCTATGTGAAATATCGAGAAAGGCAAGACTTTAATAATGCATGGCACAGTCTAAAAGGCAGTACGTCTGCAGAGTCAATGAGCTCTTATGTGGATTTGTAGACCCCTGAGTCGCAAAGTTATCACTGTTCAGAACCGCTGTGAAAAAAACAACTAAAAGCTGAAAATGATTAAGTTCTTGTTATGGTTAAAAATGTGTGAATTATACATTTGAATTAGGGATGGGCATTTTAAGCAAATGTAATATTCGATAATCGCTGGGTATTATTCGATTACTATTCGAAAATCGCACCCCTCCCGCGCATGTACCCGCCCACCCACGCGCGATCACACACACACACACACACAGAGAGAAAGGGGAGAGAATCCAGGCTTTCAATCTGTATGATAACAAACTGTTTAGTTAATTAGAGAATAGTCTATCTTAACCCAAGAAAATTAATGGTTGTAAAGTATGATTGCTGAAACAGATTAATATAACATAACCTAATAACGGCATTTATTAACAGAACAGTCCGTCGATTATCAACTGCTCATAAGGCTAGGACATTTCTATTTTAAAAATTAACATGAACATTCATATTATTAAAAAGAAAATCTTAAATCTGATTAGCTAATGCATCAATGAATATTAGGCGTAAAACATATTGCGCGCTAAACAGAATATCATTCTTAAAACATATTGTGAACCGCCTGAATGACGGCACTTATTATGTGAACATTAATTTTAACGTCTGTCTTCATAACAATAACCTATTTCATAGATACAAATATATTAAATGAACATGTTCACATGCTCGGGAAGACAGGAGTGTTGTTCACAATTAGTTTGGTGAACTTTGAATTGAAACAAGGGAACGAATATAGAGCAGAATATATTCTCAGAATTCTCCGCCTGAGTCTGAGCCCGTGTCTCTCTCTCTCTCTCTCTCTCTCTAGCTGAGCCATTTAAATAGTTCAGTTTTGGTTTTTAATAGCAAATTGGTCATTATTGTGTTTCCTTTCTTTATTAATTTAATTTAGAAATATGATTGGAACATCCTTTGTTTGTTAAATTCAAGTTTGATTTTTTAAATACCAAGCTGCCAGCTAAGTTTGATCAGTTTATCTTTCTCAAATAAATAACTAAATAATTAACGTCATAATATTTTAAGAATAAAGTCAAAATTACGATCATAAAATCATGTTACATTGCCTGAAGTTAAAGTTAAAATTACACCTGTATACTCTGCCAAAAATAATAATAAGTGTGGCACCCAACCTGTAATTCTTCACATTTAACACAAAAATAACACAAATATTTTGCATATAAATATAATATATCAACCAGTGGAATATTATTATTTCAGCAAAACGAATAATTTGAATGCAGGGAGCTCGCCACGGCTTCATTAATGGGAAACAGGACGTGAAGGCGACGGAGAAGCACTCTCGTGCAAAGTTTTGTTAACTTTGGTTTATTATTTTGAGTTGTTTGGGACGCAGTAGCAAACGGCCCTCTCACAATATATTGTTTAACAGGTCTATTGTTCACGCAATCAGAATGCACGTATCAGAAGTTCCGTTCTCCGGCGTCGTTAGCGCTCACACATAGTGTGTGTGTGTGTAGCCTATGTATGTGTGCCGCGCCCGAGTGCCGACAGTGCAGTTCGCGCATGTACTGAAAGGAGTTATCTTTCGCGCCCAAATGCTTTTTAATCGCTTACATTTTTAAACAAACAAGGCTTAAAAACGCATGCAAATGATACAATTTAGTGACCACCTGCAGTGGCCCGATCTGGCAAGTGACAAATCCGAGCGTCCTTCACGCCATCGGACAGTCTTTATTGTCAAGCCCTGTTACACCTTTAGAAAATAATCACACAACCTAATCGATATTCTATAATTAAATAGAATATTCGAATATTCGATAATCGTGACCCATCCCTAATTTGAATGTTTAAAGAAGATAGTAAAGACACAATTAGCTTTCATGTATCCCATTGAGGAGATTCAACATGACCCAATAAACAACCTGCTGCCCTTGTGTTTCATTTCAGTACATGGCTGGATAGAAAGATAATAATGACACTTTAAGCTCGGGAAAGCTTTCAGTAGTATCTGTTAATTACACATTGGCGTTTACACTTTAATCATGCTCTCTGCTCTGCTTTATTGTCATGGTTCATAGATTCTAGGCTTAATGGGATAGTTGTTATATTGATTGGGTTTAATGTTACCAAGACTTTCGGTCTGAAAACAGTAAGTTCCATCTTTGTGTCACTGTTCAGACACTGGGGAGATGACTCACTGCTCTGAGCAAACATGTCGAACAGTAAACAATCACAACAAACAGCTAATCATGGCTTGAATAATCATGGACTGATGCACTTGGTGTTGAATCCAGATCTAGATTTGCTGTGGAGTCCCTCTGGCATCTGCAAATGCGAAATTTAGTAAATGGTAGTAAACCAGAAACTTATTTGTAGTTTTTAAAGTGTCTTTGAGATCTGTTTTTTGCCTTTTCTGCATGGATCATCATTATAATTCCTCCCCACTGCTGCTGCTTTAGCTCTGGCTATCAAGTGCTAAAATTTATCGGCAAACTCAAAATGCAAGAACTGAATATTTATTCTGTGACAAGGCCATGACTTGGGGACACTAAGCCATACGTTTTAGATCAGGCTTGGATTGGTTCAGTGAATACCAATTTGATTTACTTTTGGAATATTAAGACAGGCAAGATGTTTCTTGCTGTATCAGCTGTAACGTATAGGAGTTTGGCTGTTTGTAGACCAAAGCATTTTTTGAGGATGCAGTGGGTGTCTAACAGAAACTGAAGGTATGTAGATGAAGGTAGACTGATAAAAAAATCCTTAGAAAAGTAATTTTTTTTTTTTTTTGTCTCCACACAGACACTTGCTGGGAAAGATCCATTTTGGGGGCTTAGTCCCATTCGCAGATGTCAGGGCGACAGTAAAAGTGTCATTGCCCCAGGCAGTCCTTGAGTCCTACAAGAAACTTGACTTTTGAGAAAAATAAGTACTCAGATGAATGTATGATGGTAGGCACTAGGCAGGAATGAAATGGCGATAGGGAACATTAGGACTTTTTTCAGATATGCTCTTGTTGGCTGAATGTCCAAAAAAAATGTACATATACAAAGCAAATATAAAGGGAGGAAAAAGCTCACAGACTATTGGCCCATTTAAGCTACAATCCCTGCACAAATTAATAGAAATGGTAAATGTTTACATTTTCAGGCTCGCTCTGTTTCTATGTGTAGAATTTGTCTCGTCAGGAAGCACTCGGCCGTGTGCCCTCATACAAGCTGGGCGAGCTGTTATGATTGTCCTTAGCTCTGAAGTTTGAAATAGATTTAGGAAAAGTGTTGGAACAAGAGGCATGATTCACTGTAGGAAGGTGTGAACCTGAGAAATACATAAAGATCTTGTCAAAATGAAAATGTTATGTAATTTTGTTAATTACAGGGTTGCTTTTGCAACAGTAAAACAGTTAAAAAACAACATTTTATTTTAAATGTGCACAAGCATATTTTATTTAAAATAATATATTTAAAACCCAGTAGGCCTATTTTAAAGTGTTGCTTTTGCAATATTAAACAATATATAAGAATGTATAAGTAATTAAAATATGATTACTTTATTTTAAATATACTTATATATTTAATATAATAAGATTTCATATTTATAATCATATTCATATCAAATAATATTGGTAAAATGTATATATTTAACAAGTTTGAATTATGTGATGTAGTGGGGAATTATTGTCTCAGACTATCCCTGATGATAGAGAATGGAATGGGAAAAAATGTGTTTGAGTCTTTTAAATGGTAAATCAAAGCTTAACAGAGAACTTGTAAATTTGTGCATTGATGATTTGTGTGTTCCTTGACAAACAGCCTTCTCGTATTCATGCATACAGTACATCTACTGCAACATGAGGAAAATCCTGTCAGCTACGTCCTGGCAGCCAGCACATTATACCGTGCTAAGTACTAAGTAGAGTGTGGCTGAAAAGACTGTGACAACACACCGAAGCAGTGCTGATAAAACAAGCATTTGAGCGCAGTCAGGTGGCAATCAGAGTCTTGTTTGGTGTAATTAAGTAATTTTTCTGATGAAAGCCCCTTTCTCTCTTTTTTAAACCTCTACAAACGACTACTGGGATGCTTCCAGGGGGCCATTCTCATCACAAACAGCACATCTGCGCTGATGCTTGACGCCTGCAGACGTACTGAGAACCGCAGAGCAGCGGCCCTTGCTGCGATTGCCATTACTCGGGCCAGGAAAAAGATGTGCAATTGCCAATTACTGGGCTGGTGGGGGGGTATGCTGAGCAGTGAAGGAAACAATCCCACACACTCAAAGCAGATGTAAGGGCTGGATGGCGAATGTTGCAAAACAGCTGCTCCCCGGTGCACTCTTGGCAATTTAGCCGCTAGAAAATTTGAGTCACGTGTCCCTGTTTTATTAGACCCGAATCTGAGCCGTGCATCAGCAGGTGACACATCAGGGCGAGGGAGAGGTGAATATGCTGGTGTAGAGTAGATTTTCATGCTGTCAGAGGAACACAGTTTCAGAATAAATCAGAATTTGTTGCCAATTGAAAACACACAGCCATGCATCCTCACATTGGTTGGACAGGGCTGTTATGATTCTCCTCAGTTGTAAAATGGACATAGAAAAACTAAATATATCCATATGTGTACCTACATTCACCCTCTTGCCTTTTTGTATAACATGTCTTTATTGAGTTTTTACAAAGTTTACAAAAAGCTTAACATCTTTCCCCCTACATTACATTCCAAAAAATAAAACAAAATAAAAAAATTAAATCAATAAAAAAATTCCTTAACAATAAAATAAATTACTTATTTACAAATTATATGTAGTTAAACAAATTATAATAAATACAGTACACTTATACAATCAATAGCTTCCCTCTTGTCTTTTTAAAATTGAATGAGCTTCTTTCTTCTGTGGAACATAAAAGAAGATATTTTCGGATATTTCTGAGTGTTTTCTTGTTTTCAATACAGTGGAAGACAATGGGCACCAAAACTACTTGGTCACGACATTCTTCAAAATCTATTCTTTTTGTGTTTTACAGAAGACAGAAAGTCATAATGATTTAAAAGCATGCATATTACTAGCATATTGGCTGTTTATTAACACTTAATAATATTGCATGACCATATTTTACATCCTCCAACCCTACCCCATACCTAAAGTACTTTACCTTACTAACTATTAATAGAAGTCATATTAATAGTGAGAATTGGTCCACAAACTTTCATTTTTGATTGAACTGTTACCTTAACTTTAGAATAAGGTTGATACTCATCTAAGAATCTGTCTGTTTGTCATGAGTCATCTGGGTTTTTGTTTTTCCCCAGGAGCTGCAAGGCTCTGTCTCTTGTCTGGGTGTGGTTGCAGGAGGAGGATGAGGATTCTGTTATCTCTGCTGTCTCTCGGCTCTCTGGCTCTGAGCTACGCATTGGGTAAGTATGATCCGATCTGATGTCTCCCATCATCTCATCTCATTCAAGATCCCATTTGCAAATATACTTAGGAGGTCCTGCTCAGCCCTTCTCCCATTAGTGAAACTTCGTTACCACACACCCTTTGTTTTGTTTTTTCTATGTTCCCTCTGCTCCAGCATTTCCTTGTTGAAACATAATTGAAATGTACGTTGTCACTTTGATGGTGTCTGGGACGTGTGGGTTTAGGCTTGTGCATCAGTGGGGGGCCACACATTCAGATGAATTATTCATTGTGTTATCTTAGGTCAGTGGGCAGAAGGGATTTGATTTACTTGAGAGGTGTTTTTGATGGCTGAAGTAATCCTGGCCCCATTAAACATTGATAAAAATGTGCTTTTGTCCATAATGCAACTTGGCAAATGGCATTCTAGTCAAAGTTATACTAGTCTCACAGGCATAAAATCTGGTCCACAAATTCTGGTCAGGAGCCACCATTTAACCAACATAAGATGCCAAGAAAAATATGTTTTATTTTTACATGCCATTTAGGGGAAGATTGATTTAAAATGTTTGATTCCACAAAAATAGACTGAAAAATCTCAAATGTAAATAACACTTCAGCAGTGTTGGAATGCAACTGCCTGCACAAAACATTGAAGATGCAGAAGTACCAACTACTTCACATGTATTTGTTCTAGTGATCGACCGATATTGAGTTTTTATAACCGATACCGATAACGATTATTTGCATGTTTATGTACCCGATAACCGATATTCAGAACCGATATTTATTTACTGTTATAAAGAGTGAAGTAAGTCTATTCTTCACTTTCAGTCATCTTAACAACAACAAACAACTGTTGAAAATTAACATTCTTTCATGTACAATTTAATCTTCAAATTACAACAATAAAAACATTTTATTTATAAAAAGCATCATCAGCAACACTGATATTAACAATAAGCAAAAGAATGTCTAATGTTTTCAAATGGAGAAAATAAAGGACAGAAGTCATATCAACTTCATTTTAATACAGTTTTAGGTTTAAACGCTGTTTAATAGACTAACGAGTGAAGAATAATTCACTGAATAATATTCTCTGGAATATTGAAATAAGCTATAACAAACAAAACATCGTATTTTATTGTATTTCTTAACTGTATGTTTTATCAGAATTATTAAAATGTTTTTGTCTAAATTATGAAAACCGCTGACAGCGCAGTTTATCTATTTACACAGAACTATACTCAAACTGAGATCGCTTGCAGAGAAAATAAATAATTAATTTAGATAGAGATGTATTTATTTAGATATTTATTGGCTAAATAATGGTTCTATAGTAAATGTTAATATAATTTAGCGTGTTTCAAACAAGTGAATCTTGTATAAAGTTACATGCGGTGGTCGTGCTGGAGCTTCTCCTGAGTGAACAGTGTGTGTGTGTGCACTGCTCCAGGTGTGTGTGTGTGTGTGTGTGTGTGTGTGTGTGTGTGCACTGCTCCAGGTGTGTGTGTGTGTGTGTGTGTGTGTGTGTGTGTGTGTGTGTCCACTGCTCCAGGTGTGTGTGTGTGTCCACTGCTCCAGGTTTGTGTGTGTGTGTGTGTGTGTGCGCCCACTGCTCCAAGTGTGTGCGCACTTGGATGGGTCAAATGCAGAGAACAAAATATCACTGCTGGTTATACTCTGTATAATTATGTATGCTAAAAAAAATTAATCATCTTTTGTAACATTGTAAATGTCTTTGTTGTCACTTATTCAATTGAATGCATCCTTACTGACTAAAAGTACATTTCTTTCAAATAAATCTGTAATTTGTAAGCAGCAAAACATGGACATGGAAAGGATCGATTCATGAATGGTTTGAGAATATACCTAATTTTCATATTCACTGTCCTGAGGAAACAGGATTTTTCATCACAGGCATTCAGATTGAATTGGCTAACAAAACAATTACTGTTTCTAGTCTATTACACAGAAGTAACTACACATAGAGACTGTGAAGAGCTGTTGAGAGACTTCAGTGGAAAGAACTTAAGTGGCAGTTTTGAGCTGTTTATCCCATTACTGGAAGCAGCCACTAAATTCCACTGTAATCTCAGAGCAGAAAACCTCCCGGGGAGCCGGCTCCCCTTCTCAACTCATCTCTCCTCCCCTGCCTCTCTCGTATTGCCCTAGATTCCTGTGGGTCTCACCAGAACTGCATACACACACTGATTTGCACACATACATATGCAGAACTTCAATGAATTCTAAATTACAAATTCATAAATCGAACAAAAAGTCAGCACAGACATAGTGACTGAAAAAATTAATGATTCATACATTTTTGTCTTTGTTTAAGAATGTTAAAAAAAAACAATTCTGGAAAACAAGATAATATGCATAAGATAATAAAAAATAATTTTAGAGATATATCTTAAATACAGTTCCTTCTTCTTACATTTTTTTTACTTATTCAATCACTAAATATTAGTAGGGGAGAAAAAATTATCTTAATTCAGTACAGTATATTCTCTGAAAACAATATTAATATCTGCAATTTACTTGAAAGGAAATGTGTCTTGTTTTAGGAATTTAAAATAAAAAATAAAAATTTTTATGTATTCATACTGGTTCTTTTTTATAGGACTATCACAAATTGCATTAAAACACACAGTCTTAAATCTATAAGAAGCACCAATTTATTTGAAAATAGAAAAGTAAAATCCAACTCATTCTTGACTCAATTCATAATACATCATATGCGTTCACGGCTACCTGGAGACTTAACTGTATTCAAACTCCCCTGTTCCCTCTGTTCTGTCAAAATATCTGAGTGTGTGCAATTATATCTGACAGCTTGTATCCCCTGCTGACTTTCCCCGGGTGGAGTACACTCCCACTATGAGTGCAAATACGCTGGAGTTGTTAGGTACGCACGACCCCCCTGTATCCCCCCCTGGCACTGCACACTAGCTGTCAATGGAGGCAGTACAAAAGACCTGAGCATGACAAGACTACTTGAGCTAGATTACTCGCACAGATATTTTATTTTACCATTGAATTTCATTTAGTGTGCTGCTACCTAGTTAATCATCTGGTAACCAGAAGGCTGGTGGTTCAAATCCACGGGGTCAGCGTGTTGAATGCTGTTTATGACTCAAAAGCATTTTGTGACAATCTTTGTTGAATTTGCAGTAATGGTGGGTGTATTTTTGTAGGTGGGGATGTGTGTGTGTCAGGTCACGACAGCGGGCCTGTGTTTGAAGAGCAGCCGTCTAGTCTGATTTACCCGGAGGGGATGCCAGAAGGCAAGGTGACCCTGAGCTGCCAGGCTCGCGCCAGCCCTGCTGCTATTTACCGGTACTCAGATCAACTTTTTGGCACTTACACCTTATCGAACAAAACAGGACCTTTATTTACTATGACCTAACTTTAAACACAAACATTGTACAAATATTTTACCAAAATAAATTATTTCAAATATATTATATATAAAAAATAATAATAATATTGTAAGTGTCTTTATTGTAATTTTGATCAGTTTGGTGCATCTTGCTGAATAGAAGTATTCATTGTATATATATATATATATATATATACTGTCCTGACTCAAACTTTTGATTGATAAAGTAATTTTGTATGTTAATAATAATAAATTAAGTTTATTGGATTTTTTCTAGTTAAATATATTAACTTCTCTAAATTTTGTTGTATTTATGCTTAGAAAATCTCTATTTGTCACTGGTATGATAAATAAACATAAAAATATATTCTCTGAAAAGCATTAAACATCTCCTTATTTAAAGGTTCAAAATATTTTTACAGGAAAACCAGCAAAAATATATATTTTACATACATTATGCATGCATGCTGTGCTACGTGTTTGCCTGAATTGAATAAATCATTGGTTTATGCACTTTTTCGAAGTTATAATCGGTTTAAGTTAGATCTTGAATGTGATTTCTCACAGGTGGCGCGTGAATGGCACTGAAATAGCATTTGTCGAGGATTCGCACTACACACAGGTCGCAGGAAACCTTGTGATCAATAACCCTCAGAATGGGCGAGATGGTGGCTCGTACCAGTGTCTCGCCATCAATCGCTGTGGCACCATTGTTAGCCGAGTGGCTAACCTCAAATTTGGCTGTGAGTACAAACCAAACGATTTTGTTGTCCAAGTGTGAAAATTAGGCCTTTTTGTATAAAAGCAGCAGTTGCACTCAACCTCAACTGATTAATGTTGTGTGACTTCTAGACCTCCATGATTTCCCCCCTGAGAGTAGAAGCCCTCAGACGGTCCATGAAGGTGCAGGAACCTTTCTTGCCTGTCAGCCACCAGCTCATTACCCAGGTATGATTGCACACTATCATCTAATAAAATATTTCACTCTGTATTCAGTTTATTTATTTCCTCAAAGGTTAATATTACATCTTCCATCCATTTTGTACCACTAAGCTTTGTCCTACCGCTGGTTCATCAACGAGTTCCCTAACTTCATTCAGCCAGAGGGGGGCAAATGGTTTGTTTCTCAGGTGACGGGTAACTTATACCTTGCTAACGCAAGAGCCAACGACACGGGCAACTATTTCTGCTTCACCACCATCAACATGGACATCAGCACCAAGAGCATCTTCAGTAAAGCTGTCCAGCTCACTGTTTACCCCGATGGTTAGTTAGTTCCCCTTAAAAACAAGAAACAAGCTCAAGTACATGCTGCTATCCAAATAACATTTTATACAAAAAAACACATGTTATATTTTGTTTTTGCCCAGCAAACCCAAGGAAAGCCACTCCAAATGTCCGAGTGCGTTTTCCCGGTGAGACGTATGCGTTATCGGGACAAACTGCACATCTGGAATGCTTTTCCTATGGCAAGTAAGTCCCCCATAGCTACTCACCTCCCTTCAGATATCACTGCGACATCGGTTCAACATAATCCATAACTCAGTCAGCTATAAAAATTGAACATTTTTCTCTAACGTCCTTTTGCTTGCTCTTTACTTTCCTCCCTAAGTCCCATTCCTAAAATACGCTGGAGGAAGGTGGATGGGCTTTTACCACCTAAGGTCGGAGCAAGCGCAGAGGGACCCACACTGATTATTCCTGAACTGAATTTTGATGATGAAGGCATGTATGAGTGTGAGGTTTACAACTCAGAGGGCCGTGAGACACATCAGGGACGTGTCTCTGTGCAAGGTAGGCATAACGTCAGCACTAGAATATTTTCTACAAGATTTTCCTTTTGTTACCTTGGGTAGAAGTTTGATGTAACATAAAACGTTGTCTTGTTATTGTTAACTAGAATGATTAATTAGAATAATTAAAGAAAAGAAAATATATAATGTAAATTATATTTTAAAATGTATACAATCT
The DNA here is from genome assembly GCA_027564155.1 of Gymnocypris eckloni scoliostomus. Lineage (NCBI taxonomy): Eukaryota > Metazoa > Chordata > Actinopteri > Cypriniformes > Cyprinidae > Gymnocypris > Gymnocypris eckloni. Next base: position 13,079,664 of record CM050431.1, read on the forward strand.
AAATGGATAATACTAAAACAAAACAGAACTAAAAATCAATTAAAATTATATACTGCGTGTGAATATGTGTGTATGTTTATATACATACACACACTAATAAAAATGACTAAAAAATGCAAGCAAATCAATATTTTTTTTTTATTCAAAACTGAATTATTTCAAATAAAAGATGATTTATTATATTCATAAAAACTATATTAGTATATAAATAATACTGAAGTAATAATAGTGTATAAGCATGTAAATGAATACACATCAATCCACTTATTAGAGAGAAGTAAAAATCTGTGGGTTTGTATGTGTTCTCGCTTCCCAGCCCAGCCTGAGTGGCTTCAGGTCATGAGTGACTCTGAGGTGGAAATCAGTTCGGAGCTGCAGTGGAGCTGTGCTGCTGCGGGCAAACCAAGACCCACCATTCGCTGGCTCCGTAACGGACTGCCCCTCACCACACAGGTCAGCCATATGCGCACACACACAACTGGAGCTGGATTGTCATCTGACAATGTGTGTGTTATCAGAAATGAACAGGACCTCTAGCTGTCAAGACTCAGACTGATTTATGCTAGCTCATTTTTAGAAAACACTTCATGTCTTTGAGGCAGGGAGATGTGACAGTGAATAACCTGCTCGTTATTTTTTCAGCTGGAGGTAAATTGACAATAGAAATGTTGTGTGGCCCTCTGCTGGCGTTAATGTGCATGTGCATCATGTCTCTTACCTGTGTGCAGGACCGAGTGGAAGTGAAAAACGGGCGACTGAGGATCAGTAACCTCGCTTTGGAGGATTCTGGGATGTATCAGTGTGTGGCCGAAAACAAACATGGCACCGTTTACTCAAACGCTGAACTCCGAGTTCAAGGTGAGCACGAGTGAATCTCAACATGAAAGCAAATCAGAATACAACTGAATAAACATTGACATGTTTCTCTTGTTATACCTTAATGCACTTTAACTCCCCTTCTGCCCACACAGTCATGCATGAACCCTGATTATAGTATAGTCTGTGTTTAAATCCTCTCTGTTATTCCCCATCTCCCTTCCTCCCGTCCTGTCGCCCTATTTCAGTCCAGGCTCCAGAGTTCAGGTTAAATCCAGTGCGCAAGCTTGTTCCTGCTGCTCGTGGAGGACAGGTGAAAATGGAGTGTAAACCTCGGGCGGCTCCTAAACCCACTCTCTTCTGGAGCCGTGGCACAGAGCTACTGACCAATAGTACCAGGTAATCCAGTAATGGAGTGTTTCAAAGGCTTCCTAAATGCTTTAACTAAATATATGTCATTATTGACAGAAAAATGGCTTTGTGAGCTTTTTGTAGATGCTTTGAGTACAGTGATCTCGAAAAGATGAATTTTCTCCAGGATAACAGTCACTCCAGATGGGGTTCTGTGGATCCAAAGCCAACAGCACAGGACACCTGTCTGTCAGAGGTAACAAAACCTCTTTTTTTTGTTTATCTCGTTTAAAGGTCTCAGGTTATCTGTTTGGCACTAAATATTGTTGCAGCTGTGAGTGTTTACATAGATTTTCTTTTACACAGATTACACTTAAAAAGAGTAAGATCCCGTAAAACCCATAAACACTGTTTCTTTATCGGGAAATGTCACTAACGGTTAAGCAAAATCTGGACTTTTCTCAACACACCTATAGACTTTTTAGCCAAGTTCGCTTTGGATGTAAACACCTTTATCAGCTCCCATTCTGGCTGTTCATTGTGCAAATCGTCTGTTATGTCTCGATTTCAAGCCTCCGAGTCTATTTTTAGCTTATTGATCTGCATGTAAACCTTTAAAATACTAATGTGGGCGCAGATGCTTTCTGTGTACAAAGTTATGCTTTTCACCCTGTTCTCTCAAACAGATGCCACAAAAATCACTTTAGCACCCTCTAATGCTGACATCAATCAGGGTGAAAATACCACTCTGCAGTGCCATGCGTCACATGACCCTACTATGGATCTCACCTTCACCTGGTCCCTCAATGGAGTTCCGCTGGACCTAGAGGAACTAAATGGACACTATCGGCGTATGGAGGGGGTGAGCACTTGACGTGAGAGGGTGTTTAAAAACTGTAAACCTCAGCACATTAACTCTTAATTAAGATATATATTTTTTTAAGTCTCTTATGCTCACCTAGGCTGTTTTAATTTGATAAAAAGTACAGTAAAAATTGTAATATTGTGAAGTACTACTACAATTTTGTATAAATGTTTTTAATGTAATAGATTTTAAAATGTATTTTATTTTTATTATTGTTATGGGGAAAAAATAATTTTTCAGTAGTCATTACTTTAACATGATCCTTCAGAAATCATTCTAATATTCTGATTTAGTGCTCAAAAAAATTTCCAATTTTATTTAAATTTTTGGGAGATGAATTCGATTTTTGATGAATAGAACGTTCAAAAGAACAGCATTTATTTGATATATCTTTTTATAAAAACTTTTTTTATACAACCTTTTGACTGTAGTGTTTGTTAGTTTGATTGTGTACCGCAAGGTACTGGTTTATTCAAAATACAGCTTGTTAAGAGATGTGTCATGGCATTTCTAAATTAGACTTGTGAGTTTTGCCTGGCAGATGATAAAACGACAAAAAATCCAATAAACCTGCATTGCAAGCTATATCTAGGGAAGGTCATAGAGATTTGACACTTTGCTATGCCATTGCAACAGCATAGCAAACATGCTAAAAACAACTTAGAGCATAGAGGATCCCTGACAACCCACAACATCCTAGCAAATACCATTTATATACAATATCATGCATACCTAGCAAGATTGGTAAAACCATTTGGATTTGTATTCCAATAGCAGCAGACTCCTCACACATGCTGAGATTAGCTTTAATAGGATTTACTTCAAAGTAAATGCCTTTCAGACATATTATATAGTCAATTTTAAAATCCCAAATTCAAAACCTCTCCAGATTAAGCATGTAATATAAAGCATGATAATGTTCCTATGAAGTTGAAGTGGGCTAATATATCTTTCTAACACAGTTTACTTTTTTTCACTGTCATTTTATGTAGAAAGAGACGATTGGTGACCTGTTGATAGTGAACGTACAGCTCAGTCATGCTGGCACATACACCTGCATGGCCCAAACGGTGGTGGACAGCGCAGTGGCCTCGGCCAAGCTGGTTGTGAGGGGTAAGGGCTTCCAGTTGGCCGAGCAGAGATAGAGACCTTATTAAAGCTCAGTTCAGCAGCCTGTGGCTGTTCCACAGTCCTGCTCTTGTGTTTTACCTCAGCTTGATCGTTTTGCCCAGACAACTCTCAGCTCTCAGCCCTGTGAGAATTAATGAAATGTAGAATGTAAATGAAAAATACATTTAGAAGATCTGCATCCTTGGGGTTTGGTTTCCATATGCCTATATGTTTGGTACAGATTTTGTAAAGAAAGCAGCCTCAACTAAACTGCTTTAATATATATATATATATATATATATATTAATTTATTTATTTATTTTTGCTGTGTGTGCATGAATATAAATATGTGAACAAATTTGAATTTAAGAAAAAAATATTGTACATTCTCTAGTCAAGCTAAATGTTTCTTTCTTTACAGGCCCACCAGGACCTCCTGGAGGTTTAGTGGTGACTAGTGTCAATGACACATCTGTTGAGCTGAGATGGAGCCGTGGATATGACAATCACAGTCCCATTGGCAAGTATGTCATCCTGGGCCGATCCTCACAGACTCAGGACTGGAAGAGGATGAGAACGGGTGAGGTTATGGGTTATTTTGTTGCATAATAATAGAGTTAACATTTTTGCATAAATATTATTAAAATATTTTTTTATTAAAGCAGGGGTTTCTCTAATGTTTTTTTACTTTTTTGTTCATAACCCTGAACCAGTTCCCCATTTGCACAAAGCATTGTGAATAAAACATTTAAATCAGCATTCCCACATTGTCAATCAACTTAGCAATCTTGCCTTCTCAGCATGAGCTTTTTATATACTGGAACATTTTACAAGATTATTTTTAATATATTAAAATACATGTACGTTTTAATGTAAAATATGTACAACCCAAATTCCTGAAATGTTGGGTCTTTTTTTTTTTTATAAAATGAAAACTAAAAGAATTTCAAACCACATGAGCCAATATTTTATTCACAATAGAACATAGATAACATAACAAATGTTTAAACTGAGACATTTTGAAAAGATTTGCACAAAATGAGCTCATTTAAAATGTGATGCCTGCTACAGGTCTCATAATAGTTGGGGGCATGTTTACCATGGTGTAGCATCTCCTCCTCAGTTTGAAGATGTCTGGGCATCGAAGTTGTGATTTTCTGGAGTTCTGGTGTTGGAATTTGCCTGAAATATGTTTCCAGCTGCTGAAGAATTCGTGGTCGTCTTTGACGTATTTTACGTTTAATGATGCACCAAAAGTTCTCTATAGGTGAAAGATCTGGACTGAAGGCCGGCCAATTCAGCACTCGGACTCTTCTACTACGAAGCCAGGCTGTTGTAATAGCTGCATTATGTGGTTTTGCATTGCCCTGCTGAAATACATGTCATCTGGAGGGGAGCATATGTTGCTCTAAAACCTTTATATACATTTCAGAATTCATAGTGCCTTCCAAAAAATGCAAGCTGCCCATACCGTATTTACTTCTGCACCCCCATAGCATCAGAGATGTTGGTTTTTGAACTGAACGCTGATGACACACTGGAAAGTCTCCCTACTCTTTAGCCTGGAGGATACGGCATCCGTGATTTCCTACAAGAATATTACATTTGGACTGGTCTGACGATAGAACACTTTTCCACATTGAAACAGTCCATTTTTAATGAACCTTGGCCCACAGGACACGACGGCGCTTCTGGACCATGTTCATAAATGGCTTCCTTTTTGCATGATAGAGCTTTAGTTGGCATCTGCAGATTAATGAATGAGGCATATAAATAGTGCTTTTATTGTGTATTGCTGTACACCCATAGCGCTTTACAATCATGAGGGGGTCTCTCCTCAACCACCACCAGTGTGCAGCATCCACCTGGATGATGAGACGGCAGCCACAGTACAACGGGGCCAGTGCGCTCACCACACACCAGCTACAGGTGGAGAGGAGAGAGAGTCATAGAGCCAATCAAGTGTATGGGGATTATTAGAGGGCCAGTGGAGGAAATTTGTACACCATTGTGGACACCAGATGGCACGGTGGATTGTGTTTACCGACAGTGGTTTCTGGAAGTATTCCTGGGCCTATTTAGTAATGTCAATGAAAGAATCATGCTGATGAGTGATGCAGTGTCGTCTGAGGGCCAGAAGACCACGGGCATTCAACAAAGGTCTTCAGCCTTGTCCCATACGCACAGAGATTTCTCCAGTTTCTCTGAATCTTTTGATTATCTTTTTTGATCCTTTGCAATTTGACTTTGAGGAACTTTGATTTTTAAGTATTCCACAATCTTTTTACGCACTCTTTCACAGATTAGAGAGCCTCTGCCCATCTTTACTTCTGAGAGACTCTGTCTCAAACTCAATTCCTGGAGGGCCGCAGCTCTGCAGAGTTTAGCTCAAACCAGCTCGAACTCACACCTGCTTGGAAGTTTCTTGTGATCCTGAAGACCTTGATTAGCTGGATCAGGTGTGCTTGATTAGGGTTGGAGCAAATCTGTGCAGAGCTGTGGCCCTCCAGGAACTGAGTTTGAGACCAATGCTCTTAGACATCCCTTTTATAGCCTGTAGCAGGCATCACATTTAATATGAGCTCATTTAGTGGATACAATTGTAAAATTTCTCAGTTTAAACATTTGTTATGTTATCTGTGTTCTATTTGTGAATAAAATATTTGCTCATGTGATTTGAAAGTCTTAAGCCGGGCTCACACAGCGATTTTAATAGTCTTTTGCGATTGTTGCTTGTCACACTGTACGAACATGATCCCCATGTCAAACTGTAGGATCTCAGTTGTCTTAATGTCAGACTGTACGACAGTAAAATCACGACAAAACGGACGTACTCAAGAAAGACTTGTCCGGAGTTTTACGTCATCAATCTGTGACCCGTTCTCTCGCTATAATGGTAGCGTTAGTTTTATTAATTACATGCCTTGATAATAAAAAAGAAAAACGAAGATGATGTGTGTGGAGCAAGTCATGGCTGGGCAAAAGAAGACTTTATGGACTTCCAGTTCTACAGCGCAAACTTGAGGTAATTTTGTTATTCGAGTTTAAACATCCTATCTCTCTCCAAGCCGCCTTTTAACCCTGTCGCACGACACGTCATACAAGCACTCCTTTTCCTCCATAGCTCAATACGTTTTCTTCCTGTTGTACTGTCCACCTGACTCGTTTCGACATTTTCTGCAGAGTTGTCGCGCTAATTACGATCATCAGGTTCAAGCGCACCTATTGGTTCTTGGTTTGACGGGTTGTCGAGGAGATGTCACACTGCAGGAAAGTGTCTGAAATCTTCTGACACTGCCAGAATTTAATCGGAGGAAAAAATTGATCGCAACATAGCGGCCATTAATCGGCTGTCGGTGGAAAAACCAGCGATCAAAGCGATTTTAGCCTAGGATTACAGGAATCTTTTAGGATTTTCAAAATTTGTCTCAGACGACCAAATAAAATCCCACAGTGTGAGCTGGGCTTTATATGTTTAAAAAATGTCCCAACATTTCTGGCATTCAGGTTTTATTGTTTAGTTATATATAATGTTTTAAGTATTTAAATAAAAAATAATGTTTTAAGTATTTATAATTATTACAATTAACTATAATATCAACAATGAATAATGTATATATACTATATATACTATATACTATATGATTTAGTTTTTGGTACCTTGATATTTTTTCTAATTTTTCTTTAGTCATGTTTGCACCCATATTGCTTAAAAATGTAAATATTTAATTTATTTGTTTATTTTTTGTTGAAGCTTGAGAAATCTATTTGTATTAGAGCATCATACATTATGTTATGATTGTGTGCTTATGGTTCCTCCAGACCCTGCAAACATAGAAGGAAATGCTGAGTTAGCACGTGTTATAGATCTTCGACCCTGGATGGATTATGAATTCCAGGTCATTGCCAGCAACATTTTGGGTAGTGGAGAACCAAGCATGCCCTCCCAGCCTGTCCGAACCAAACAAGCAGGTCAGAACAATTACACATTTTTCAGTGTTGAACAAAAGTTTTAATATGAAATATTATTATAATTATAATACATATAATACATATAATTATATACATAAGTTTATTATCCTCATAGAAATGTTTGGTAGATAGTGGGGTATTTTTTCCACTATGTAAGTGTGTTATTGTTTTGTAATATTGTCTTATTTATCTTGCAGCACCCTCCGTGGCTCCCAGTGGACTTGGTGGAGGTGGAGGAAACCGTAATGAACTTATAATTACATGGACTGTAAGTGCCATGGACCTCTATTGCTCTAATTTCGTATTAGATTTACCTTATTCTTTTTAATCAGTATGTAGAGTTGCTAACAGATGGTCAATCAATGTGTCTTTATTACTAAACCCTCACCTTCTGTTCCATAATGAGACAAAAAAATGTTTTCTACCGGTATGAATTGCAGCCCATGGCCAGGGAGTATCAGAATGGAGATGGCTTTGGTTATATCCTGGCATTCAGAAAGCAAAGCATGCCAACATGGATGGTGGTGAGGGTGCCGCACGTGGAGTCATCACGATATGTCTACAGTAATGAGAGTCTGTCAGCCTACTGCCCTTTTGAGGTCAGAATCAAGGCCTACAACAAGAAAGGAGAAGGTCCCTTCAGCCAGATTGCTGTGGTACATTCTGCAGAAGAGGGTGAGAAACATTTGGAAGGATAATAATTTTAATTATGTTCTGATTAGACTTTGCTTAACCATTGGAGACAGTGGAGAAACTCCAAAACAGCAGACAGTGGAGAAACTCCTCCAGCATATTCTAATTTTCAAAAGTCTAAATTTCCTCCCAAAAAACATATTTAAATAAAGCTGCAATAATGTCTCATTCCATTTATATTAAGACACAAAACCACCCCCATTTTCATATCAAAGATCCCTATTTAGTGATCAGTAGTAGTTGCAGAAGTAACAACACAAGAAGCAATAATAACTGTAAAATGAGAAAATAAACTAAACTGCTCTGTATATCCTTTACAAGGATGCCAAGTTTATGTTAACAAGGTCTTTAATCACATATCAGCTTAACTGTGCGGCACATTTCAGGACAGAACATTTTGTTGCACGTGTCAGAGTATAATGCTGGCTTTAGAAAGAGGCTGTTAATGAATGAAGAGATAGTGTAAACTGTGCAGAGATAAAACAAAAACATATGACTTTTTATTTGACATTAAAATGTTGCCAGTCTTTTAAAATGAAATAAAAGGTTAAATGATAAACAAATGCATGATAACTGATAGATGTATAACATGATGTTTTCCGGCCTTCCTTAGAACCCACTGTATCCCCAAGAAGGATTAATTCCACGGCTCTGACAGCTTTTGAGATTCAGGTGTCCTGGGACCCCATTCAACATCTGAACATTAATGGAGTTCTTCGGGGTTATGAGGTCAAGCCCATTCTTTTAATATCTGTAGCATCTCTTTTTTATATTTCTATGTGGATTGTTAAACATGAATGGCATGACAAGAGTTGATGGTTGTTTTGTTGGCCATTGAGGGGCACGTCAGTACATGAGCTTTGCCCCATTGATTGATCGACTAATAGAGGTGCTGTTATCTCATTAGCTCTTTTTATGAACAGCACATATAGATCAGATCAAGGAACATGAAACGCATTATTTAGATAAAGCGCCTCCCTTTAGATAAAACAATGCTTTGAAATCCAATGGTATCAAAGGGTATTTTTTGCAGATTTTTACCCACTTTAATTTTTATTTATCAGTATGGACTTCACATTCAGGTTATTTCCAGTATGATCAAGCTTGGTTTGAGACAGTCCTCTTGCTCTGCTTACAGATTCGTTATTGGCGACAACATGAACGTGAGGCAGCTGCGGACCGAGTGAGAACAGCAGGGCTGGAGAATACGGCACGAGTCACGGGTCTGAGGCCTAACACTCTCTATCACATCATTGTATTGGCCTACAACAGTGCAGGCACTGGCCCACCCTCCCCAAGAACCACTGTCGTCACCAAGAAACCTCGTAAGACCTCATTTTTGGGCTCAGGGAGCACTGGTACCTTAGCTCAAATGAGATTTACATGAGTAGAACAAGCTTCCTAAGATTCTAAAATATTTTTCTACAAATCTTAACCCAAACTCCTACTCCAAACTACCTAACCGGCACATGACCAAACTTTAAAGGTGACTTATCATGAAAATCAGCGTGTTCCTGCTTCCACTCAAATGGGCATTTTCAAAATGATCATTATAAATGGTCTGTGCAGTATTTTAAGCTGAAACTTTACAGACACATTCAGGGAACATCTGAGACGTATATTTCATATTTAATTAAGAATTAATTCATTATTATTATATTGTAATAAGGGGCACAATGTGTCTAATTTAATGTTAAAAGGTGATTGAAAGAATTTCAATTGAATTCATGTTTAATGTAAAAAGGTTAACAAAAAACATATAAATGGAAGCTGTACAATGAATATCTACATTGATTCAATTTGCAAAATCCAACAGTGATTTAACACTGATCCATGACATTAATACACCTATTAAAAAATTATGAAATATCGGCTGGGTACTCTTTAAATCAGAGGGCAGTGTTTGGTTGATAAGAATGTTGTTCAAAGAAACAACAAAGGCTGATTAATGTCCAACTTGCGTAAGCTGGTAGCCTAAGGGTGCTAAAGTTGAGAGAAATAAAAGATCTTGCATCACATCACGTTGTCGGGATATTTTGTGCTTTCCTTCCAGAACCTTTCTTTCTGTAAGTTGCTTTTCGTAAAGACTGTCAAAAGAATATCGGTCAACCATATTTGCTGTTGACTTAAACCCACCTGTATTTATTTTCATTTTGCTTCATGTGTAGAATATGTAGAAATAGGTTAACCTACTTATGAATATTACTGTTACAATAATAGAAATGTAATAAGTTTGATTTTGCCACTAAAGATATCCAGAACAACCTGTTACATCCATAACAGTTCAAATGTCCTGAACAGTCCTTCATATACTTCATACAAACTTGACATTTGCAATTCCTGTCTTTGTCACTGAGAATGGTGTGAAAGCTTTGGGGACTTACTTTTGCTTGTATCTTCAATTCTAGCCCCCAACCGTCCTCCAGGTAACATCTCATGGAAGGCTGTTGGTTCTTGGGTTACTGTGAGGTGGGATCATGTTAAATCCATGGACAATGAGTCTGCCGTTCTGGGTTACAAAGTGAGTGACACACGCTGCCACCCAACACTATGGCTATCTCTTAGGATGTGTGTTTGTGTTGGGTCATCTGTCTCCATCTTTATGTCATCAGAATATTTGCTCAGATTCAGTCATTTCAGTCAAAGGCTCCTGTCGTATCATTTCATAGCTCTGAGGTAAGAATTGAATAAATGTGCGGCCTAATGTCACGTGAGAAGAGAACATGTGTCGTCCCTTATACTGACCCTATTGAGCCCGTTAGCAGTGAACAAACATGTTAACCAGTTGTGTATGTCATATCTGATCTGCTATAGGATTGAGGTCATTGTTTGTTAAGATGGGGTGTACTGTATAACAAATCTCAACTACTTGATTGCTTGTATTGTCAAAAAATGTCAAGTATATTTTTGTACAGTGCAAAAACCACTTAATGCGAATATAAGCCATGAAGATATTAAGATATTATAAACATCAACATCGTGATTTTCCTTGAAGCTGCTTTGAAACTTTGTATTGTGAAAGGTGCTATACAAATATTATTGACTTGAAATGCTGCTTGAGAATTCACAAAACATAATTTTTAAGATAAACTGAATCTCTATTATATGTTTAGGTCCTTTACAAGCATGAAGGGCAGTCTTCCTTGAAGATACTGGAGAAAAGCAAGAACTCCATCACTCTGCCGTTACCCAAGGACAATGGTTATGTGGTTCTGGAAATCCGCTCTTGGGGAGATGGAGGAGACGGTGCAGCCCATGAGGCAATAGTGTCTCAAGATTCAGGTATGTGAGAGTAGCTAATAGTGCTGGTTTTAGTAAACTCAATGAAAAACTAGTGTTTCAGTTCTAAATGATGTCTCTGAATGTCTGTGTGTTTGATCCACAGGCACTGGAATGATGGTCCAGAACAGTTCTGGCACTTCTGGGTCCCTCTGCACATCTGCTCTGCTGTTCACTGCACTCGTTCTCATTGGCTCATCTGGACTGTGATGTTTGCCAGTGATGAGGCATTTCTTATTAATATCAAAGAGAATTGAGCAGGTTTTCCTCAGATGGGGCAGGGCTGTAGGTTGGGGTTGATGAGGGATGGTTGCGTGGGGTGTAATGTTTTAGAAGTGTGAGGAGTGGAAGGTTCTTTTGTATAAAAAGGCTTTTTTACAAGGATGACTGGACAGAGAGAGAGTCGTTGTGGGAGACTTTTTTGATTGTTATAATTTTAGACGCTTGCCTTAGACGCTCGGAAACGTGAGCGGTGATCATGTCAGCATTTGATTGTAGTTTCTAAAATTCAACAACAGCTCTGACTCGTTGATTTCGTCATAGGTGTAAATACACATGGATGTATTGGTGACATTTCCATAATGGATGAAACAAAACTTTTTTTAATACTTTGTTGCTACTTCATGGTAGCATGTGGACTGCAAACTGATCCAAATGAATGTTTACCTTTTTTATTTGACCTTTATTTTTTTGTGTGTCAATGTAATTAGAAGCAGGAGTGGATCAGGATTATTATTAACAGGGTTTTGTATCTGTGCTGAATGATTGTAGCATTCTGCCTCCCTCAGTTTTCTAGTTTTTAAAGATGAAAGGTATCACGAAAGCAATGGTACAACAGAACCTGATTCTCGTATGGTTGTTAAAGTGGGCTTGGCTTGCCAAGTTATCACTCTGTTATCTCATTGTTATTACTTTGCCTTTTTCCTTAAGGATTACATAAAATGTACATCCATGGGTTGTTCATTTTTTTTCTTGGCACACTGCAAGAGCGAGACACTGAACATTGAACAATGCTGAAGATAACATTCATGGACAAACAAGTTAATTATTATCCTATTATATTATTATCCTATAATACCATTTATTATAAGGTATTGTTTTCTTCCAAGGTCCTGGCCCTGTATGGCTCAATCTTTGGAGACTGTCCCTAATGGTGGACACCTTACTATACTTTAAGTGACAACGTCCATTTGGCTAAAATAATTAGGAGACATGCGTTTTGGTAGGCTAACCTTAGATTGTGGGCAGGGTTGCCATGTTTTCACAACAAACCCACCCAATTGGTACTCAAAACTAGCCCAATAGCGTTTTGAGGGGGTACCCCATTAAAAATCTCGTTCCCGGGGGTAAAATACATGTTTTTGGTGAGGTTTTCCTGGTAAAATTTGCATCGCAGGGGCTAAATATGACGTTATTGGGGTCGCCTTAACCTGTGGACACGAAAACAACCCACGCAGTTTTAAACTAGCCTAATTCTGCAGGAAAACCACAGACTTAGCAACACTGATTGTGATGTCTTAGTGACGATTCTGGGGCTCTTGGGTCACTCTGCCTGTTTGGAGGCTCCTAACAGGTCCCAGGACACTTGTCCGGTCCAAAACCCAGCTCAACCTAAACCTGCCATTTGTTGTTTAAAAACCTATATAGATTTGTGTAAAAACTGTTATGTTTTCCTTTTTATTTTTGAGGACAAAACTAAAGATTTCAGAGATCCTCTGCTGTGATTTTTAGATATGTCTTTCAATACTATGGAATCAACTACTGAAGTACAAACTGAAACTGTAATGACATCATTTTGATGTGCACAATGCGTCAAATTTCAGTCTGAAGCTTGTACTCAGATCAAAAAGGTACAATGAAACTGTTTGTATGCTGTGTATATATTCTTTTTTTTCTTCTCCCTGCATTGATTTTCATTAGTGCCTGTTCAATGGGATAATTTCCTTAGAATTATCATTTTTTTCTATTTAATGTTTGTATGTAATGTATTTAATTTTCTATTTAACACAGTGTTCATCAAGTTCTTACTGTAAATTTTGTAATTTCTTCATGCGAGGAGTGCTTGATTGTTTCAGCTCCTTCATTTTGCTTCTCTAACACCTTGTTGATCATTTATATCAAGCAATTTCATATTTTGTCCATTCACTGTAAATTGCAAATCACGATCACTCAGTGATATTTAAAACCGTTTTAGCCAAAAACACATAACAGCATCATCAGTAGCACTAGTCCCACACCCTGGTGTAGCAGTCGAGTAAATGTTAACACTTTTCAAATGTAGAAACACTTAAGTCATGTTAGGACTACAAAACCAAAACTATAGAGTCCTCTTGTGCTTGTTTTGTACTTCTCTTTCAAGTGATTTTATGTGCATTATGAGTGCACTGTGTATATTTTCTTTTCTCTTATCATTTAATTCAGAAATCACGTTTCACGTTGTGTAGTTTGCCCTCTTGTGTTCAATCAGGGCTTTGTCAGTCACAACTCAACATTCATAGCCGCTAACAACTTTCCAAAGTGGCTGTATTTACGCTTGCAGGAGTCCTATGGCACGCTGGTAGTTTCACTCCAAGGGTCACTCAGGTTGTGATGTCAAGGTGTCTCTTCGAACTACCATGTACCCCAATTGTTGTCAAGGTTGAGCCTGTCCACTGTGGACTGAATGTGAATAATGCAGCACTTGTACATATTCTTCAATAAAAAACATTTTGACTGTATTTGAAGATACTTTGTTCAGTTTTTAGCGATTAATGCACACATTCATACAGATGCATGACTGCATGACTGGCTACGATGCACCATGTATTTATGCAAGTAAATAAGTTTAATATGCAAGTTTATAAGTTGGCGCAATGCCATGAGATGTTAATAAAAACGTCCATGTATTATAATGACATGCACAGTTTGAGACAAGTCTATGCATACACTATCAAGCTTACATATAATATATATTAAAAAATCTGTTTTAATAGAATAAACAAAACTTTTCACATTTGAACGTTTTCATGTCACAACTGAGGTTAGATCATGTGTCGCAACAATCTAAAAGATAATCCCACCTTACCATAACTTGCTAGTTATATGGCTCATTCATTTTATTGTCATTTTATTATCTTGTGTCGTTAGCACTTATTGCCTGTACTTTGGAACTATTAATAATGTATAAATATACATGATCATGAACAGGTTTTCACCTAACTGGTCATTCTGAGTGCAGCTGACAGGTAAAGAGAGCGGCTTCTCAGCTTTCATTCGTTTCTTTGTTACTAATGTTTCTATGCACATGTGGTGCTAACTTTCTAATGCATTATTTGTTTTGTTTTCCAGCTCTGTTTCTGAAGAATACTGTTTTGGACCAAAACCAAAATGAATAAATTAACACTTTTAGCAGGTATTTTATAAATATATTTAATAGCATTTTTAAATATATTTATCTACTATAAATTATATTTTAATATATATGCATAACCATGTTGTCTTTTCTGTAGCACTGGGCATCTTGCTTACAGTGCAGATGGGTAAGTACCTTCAATAACTTTGCATTACCCTAAATAATATGTCAAATATATAGTCTGTATAATATATGCATCAACATTCAATATAACTATTACTAGCCAATGTGTAAATAATGCAATATATGTGAATTTCTGATGTAGTGGCTTCTACAAAGCTGGTGTGCTACATGACCAACTGGTCCCAGTACAGACCCGGCAATGGCAAGTTCCTGCCAGAAGACATTGATCCGTTCCTCTGCACGCATGTGATTTATGCTCTGGCAACCATCAGCTATGATAATCAAATCACTTCTGTTGAACATAATGACTATGAGCTGTACAAGTCTCTGAATGACCTGAAAAAAGTGTAAGCAAAAGCTGTCTCTAGCAATACAGTCATCAAAGTGTGATAAACATGATTAATTACACAATTTAAGCCAGATATTTTTGGTAATGCGCTTTTTTTACATTGATTGAAAAATTTGACTCATTGATTTTTCTTATTACTTCGTTTATTTTATTTATTTATTTATTTTCATAGAAATCCTGCATTGAAGACCTTGCTGTCTGTTGGAGGAACGGTCAATGGCGTCAGTCCGTAAGTGAAACACAGTATATTTAAATATCATAAATATATGACTTATGACTTCACACTATAATATGAAAAACATAGACAAAACAATTTGAAATACTAAAAAAAAAAAAACTGTTAATTTAGTCCCTAGCTGTAAACACATAAAACAGGATTTACTGACTCATCTAACTTATACTGTATGTCCTCATTTGCAACTTTGCAGATACATCAATGTGGTGGCGACTCCAGAGAACCGCAAGGCTTTCATCCGTTCTGCATTGCAGTACCTGCGTCTCCATGAATTTGATGGTATAGACATTGACTGGCAGTACCCAGGTCACAATGGAAGCCCACCAGAGGACAAGAAGAGGTTTACAACAGTCCTGAAGGTGAGCAGACTGGAGGGTTAAAATCAAGCATGTTTATTTCCATTAAAACATGACTTTGGGTCTGATTATATTTCTATGGTATGAAAATTCTCTCTTAGGAACTGAGAGAAGCTGTTGAACAGGAGGCCATAGACACAAAGAAAACTCCTCTGATTGTCTCCTGCAAAGTTTCCGGCATCGAGTCCACTATTGAGCGTGCTTATGAGATTGCTGAAATTTCAGGGTAAGTTTGCTGTGTTTTAATCAAGCTGCAGTTACATGTGTCTATGAAAGTCTTAACTTTCTCCTTCTTTCTGTCATTATAGTCTGGTGGATTTCTTGACCCTTTTGTCTTTTGACTACCATGGACACTGGGACCATGCCACAGGGCACAACAGCCCACTTTTCCGCAGCTCCATCGACACTGGAAGCACCTTTCACCACAATATCGTAAGATCCAACCCCTTAAATTCAAAATGCATAAATTCGAAATGTAATTTGTAAGATCCATTAGCATGTTCTTGGCTCTCTTCTCCAGAACTCATCTGTGGATATCTGGTTGGCCAATGGAGCCCACGCTGACAAGCTTATTCTTGGCTTCCCCACATACGGACGCACATTCTTGCTCTCCACTTCACAAACAGGTCTAGGGGCCCCAGCCAGTGGCCCTGCTGATGCCGGCCCCTACACACGCGAAGCAGGCTTCTGGTCCTATTATGAGGTTTTAACACTCTTTTTACATATGTTCTAATACAAGTGTTCTCAACTGGTTTTTGCTTTGAAAACTAGGTCATACGTTAGGCCTCAAGGCATGGAATTTGTGTCCTAAAAGTTGTGTGTAACATTTGATATGTAATATTTTACGTTTATGTATAAATTATAATTTACTAAATATAATAGTACATTTCAAAATGTAAGGGGTTTCAAACTGCATTAAAGGGGAGGTACAATGCTGTTTCATGCACTCAGAGTTGTTACACTGTTAAAGAGTTGGATTCTCCTGCTAAGCATGGACAAAGATTCAAAAAACAATTTGGGCATATAACAGTATTTCTGTGCCAAAAATCTCACTTCCGGATTTGTACAAGTTTCGGGGAGTTTTTTTTTCGATCAAGTAAATGACTACTATCAAGGTTCAATGTTTATTATGCAGCACTTTAATGACTTAGCCACTAGGTGGTGACAAGTAACCATTTTTTTATGAGTGAATCATTGAATTATTCATTCAAATTATTCATTTAAAAACACTGATTCGTTCTGGTACAACACTGAGTCACTGAATCATTCGCTCAACCGATTCATTCAGGAATACAATTACATTGTTGGTCATAGATTGCAGTTTGTTTTTCCGTAACTACTTTAATTGAAATGACAAATGTAACAATATGATGAGTGTTTGGATTGAATTCTAAATTTGTCTTGAACATTTTCTGTTCTCAGAAGCCAGTTATTTACCACACATAATCTATGTAAACTTTGGGTGGTGAAATTTGATGATTGTTTTTGGTTCTCAGATTTGCCCCATGGAATCAAGTGTCACCGTTAAATGGATCGATGAGCAGATGGTGCCCTATGCAGTTCAAGGAAAGGCTTGGGTCGGATTTGACAACCATGAAAGTTTTGCTGCTAAGGTAAATCAACTGCTGGTTTTCAGATGGAACAAGTTGTTTAACATGCTTCTGACAAACCTTTCCTAATATTTGCTTTAACAGGTGCAGTGGCTTAACTCCTTAAACTTGGGAGGAGCATCAGTGTGGACCTTAGATTTGGACGATTTTGCTGGCCGTTTTTGTTACAGCGGATCTTATCCTCTTGTCAACCATTTGCGCAACGCACTAGGTAAACCCTTAGCGATTGTAATGCAGAAAAAGACCATACAATCGATTCCATCTTATATACATTAATGTGACGCTGAATCTCTGTTCACAGGTTTCCCACCCAAGCCCACCACTACACCACGTCCCACCACGACTGCTGACCCCATCGCCACTTTCTGTGCTGGCAAACCAGATGGGCTGTACCCCAACTCTGCTGATGAAGCCACTTACTTCCAGTGCTTCCGTGGAAACACATACCTGCAGAAATGCCAGCCTGGTCTGGTCTTTGTTGATGCTTGCAAATGTTGTGATTGGCCTTGAGCGCAAGTTCAAATCCACTGTTCAATACAACTGTCCAGTCATTCATTGTTGTGATTTATAACGTCTGCTTACAAATATCCAAGCTCATCTTTCAACAAAATAACAATAAAGAAGTCACAGACATTTGTATTTTATGCACTCAAAATGGAGTTGTCTCTTTGTAAAGTGCCTGTCATATTTTTCCTCAAATTTTGTTAATCAAAAATCATAATATCCTGTTCAGTACAGTCTAGAGTTCTCTTTTTGTTGTGCAGCACAACAGTGTCCTCTCTTTTCATTACATCTTACTTAAATTGATCAAATGAAATAAAGATAGTGACACACCTTATGTATGGCTAGCTTTCTGAAACTGTACATTTCACACAGAAAATGATTCTTATAAACTTGACAGATATGAAGAAGAGAAGTGCCATCATTAAACATGTCATATTATGTACAACACCCATCTACATACAG
This sequence comes from Gymnocypris eckloni scoliostomus, assembly GCA_027564155.1. Classification (NCBI taxonomy): domain Eukaryota; kingdom Metazoa; phylum Chordata; class Actinopteri; order Cypriniformes; family Cyprinidae; genus Gymnocypris; species Gymnocypris eckloni. The sequence continues at coordinate 13,097,780 of CM050431.1, forward strand.
TATAGTGTCTACGATCAGCTCTAATAAATCTAATGTACGGTAAACTGAGTATCCTTCTGAAGTATATACGGTCCTGTTGTGCCCTCTGACCTTACATAATTCTGCTTGCCAGAGTAACTTAAAGAGTACAGTTATAAAATTAGGCTACAAATTTGACTGACTGTTCTCATACATAATGTTATGCAAACATAGGGACCTAGATTTTTTATTCTTATATTACATCTGAGCTGATAAACTACCTGCAGATACTGTATCTGGGACACCTGATTTGGCACAACATTTGATTTAAAAAAAATTATTGTAAATTGAAATATGTGGTGTACACAAATAGTTATTAAACAAGTAGTTTAATAAAGAATGTGCAGTTTATTATTGAAGATACACATTTATAGTTAGTTATACATGTAAGGTTAAATGTAATAGTACCGTTTATTTAAATAAACATAATCAATAAACTTACTCTACCATTTGTACCACCTTTTATATGCTCACCAGGGCTGCATTTCAATTCAATTAAAGTTTATTTGTACAGCACTTGTCACGATGCAAATCATTGCAAAGCAGGTTTACAGAAACTGTGGTATTGTATGTTGTCTGAGGTCTAATGAGTTTGACATCATCTCTTCTCAGGCATTTATTTAATCAAATATACAGTAAAACTGTTATATATTTCAGAATGACTGTTTTCTGTTGTAATATATTTTGAAATATAATTTATTCCTGTGATGGAAGAGCTGAATTTTCAGATGCCATTACTCCAGTCATTCGTGGATTCTTTCATGAATACAAAGTTAAAAACAACAGTATTTATTAGATTTTTTTAACAACACTATACATGTCCTTAGTTTCACTTTTGATCAATTACATGTGTTTTTACTGAATAACAGTATTAATTTATTTCAACAAAAACTTAGTTACCCTATACTTAGTAGAATTTAAAATATTGAAAAATGTTTATGTTAAAGATTTTTTTAGACAGTCACAAAATGTTGTTTTGCAGCATATTTTCAGTCTTCTGTAATGTTCTTTCTTCTTTTCACGCTGATGTTATCACATGGCAATATACCAGTGATAAGATATGAGCAATATAACACCGATGTTCTCTTTCAACATCTTCACAGCTTTAGTTCCTATTCTCTTTATTTTATATTTTTTATGCAATGATAAGATTGTACACAGTTTAATGCATTCCTGAATGATGTCAAAATGAGGACAAATGGGACATCGCAAAAGTTTATTGATAATTTTATTGCGCAATTTAGCTATCTGTTTGGCTTTGGTTACCAAAACAGTGGGGGAATATTATGCTGATACTGAAGCGATAAGTTACCAGAGCACTTTATTAAGTGGTTCTGATGGCACGACAATGTTATATAAGAAAATAATCTTTGTAAAGATAAATGATTTACATAAGTCTCTTTAAAGAATATTGACCCCATAAAAGTTAGGTTTGCTGAAAACTGCATGTAAACATTTTATGCTTATACCCAATTCAGCTAGCTTAAGTAACGTGTTTGATTAATTAGGATAACTATTAGGCTAATAGAGATAGGAATAGGATTACTATTAGTAGAAATAATTATGTTTAGCAATACCTTCACAGTAGGACTAACATACAAATACAGATATCTTTATACTTTTACTAAAAGTCTCAGAGGAGCAGCTATTTTCATTCATTTTTATCGCACATTGACATTTCTTCTGGCACATATTACATGATAATTATTGTATAATTACTTTTTCAAATTTTATGCATAATGGATGTCAGCTGAATTATGTTTTTCATACATAGAAGTGAATGCATCCAATGCTAATTTCCTATCAGTGTAAAAAACATATTGGCACGTTACACAGATTTTATTGCAGCAGGCCTTATTTAACATCTTATCTATGATTTTATGATTATAGATTTTTTTTTTTTTTTTTTATTCAGTCCATAGTTTACAAGAGATACCATACCTTACATAATCCTAATAAATCATCCCATATGGCAACACCGTTCTTATAAAAACCAAGCGGTCCTGAAGTTCCTTTGTACATTTTCCTTGCTTGAGGTACCATAGGTATGTCCGATCGTAATACATCTTAAAATCTTTAGTTCTGCAATCAGCTTATATGTAATTAATAAAACTCTTCTTTTATTCTTGCAGAGAAATTAGAAATAAACATGGGGAAGCTTACGCTCATTGCAGGTAATGTGTTGAAATACTACATGAAATACTAGTGTGTTTTATTCGTTCTTTTATATTTGTCATTTACACGATATCTTTGCATTTTCTAGGTTTTAGCTTGGTGCTCTGCCATGTTGGTGAGTCATTGATCTACTACTGCATCATCATATCACATTCATTGTAATGAATTATTATTAACTGATACGATCAAATCAGAAAGATCTTGAAAGTGTCTTGTCTTAGAGATTCTTTGTGTATCCATATCCAGCCTTCTCCATGGAAATGGGCTGCTACTTCACCAACTGGTCCCAGTACAGACCTGGAGTTGCAAAGTATACTCCTGCAAATGTGGACCCTTTCCTTTGTACACACCTTTTCTATGCTTTTGCAATGATCAACCATGCCAATGAGCTTATCACCTATGAGTGGAACGATGAGACTCTTTACAAAGCCTTCAATGAACTCAAGAACACGTATGTATTAGTTACTCTATAATGTTTAACACTCAGTTTCTCAAATCATGTTTTTTGTGTGTAAAACTCCATTATCCTCACAGAAATCCCCATCTTAAAACTCTCTTGGCTGTCGGTGGATGGAACTTTGGTTCAACACAGTAAGTATTCTGAAAAAAAAGAAGTTTAGTTTTACCTTGTCAAATAAAAGTCAAAGACATCTAAGACTGTTCATTAAACCCATCCCAGGTTCTCCATCATGGTGTCCAATGCGGCAAACCGTCAGAAGTTCATTCAGTCCTCGATCAAGTTCCTGAGAACTTACGGATTTGATGGAATGGACCTGGACTGGGAATACCCTGGAGCAAGAGGAAGTCCACCTGAAGACAAACAAAGATTCACACTGCTGTGCAAGGTGGGTCTGATTGTAATACAGTGTCTTGTTAAGCAAGTATAGTGAAGCACTTTCCTTATTTAATGTCTTTTAATGTTGAGTCATGTATCCTTGATTTATATATTACTTTATACAATAGTTTATACAGTATTCAGCACCAGTCAGGTAGGTGTTGATTCAGTTCAGCGACAGGCAGCTCAACTGAAGACTGTAGTATTGATATTCAGCTAAATCAGTTCAATGTTTATTCATTCATCTATATTTATCAATGTTTTTCTTTGTAGGAAACTGTTGAGGCCTATGAGGCTGAGGCCAAAGCTACTGGCAGAGCCAGACTGATGCTGAGCGCTGCTGTATCAGCTGGCAAAGGGACAATTGATGATGGGTATGAGATTGCAGAGATTGCCAAGTAAGTATGACGACACTGAATCATGACATTTATAAACTGGCAAAGCACTGAGGTGAAAATAAGTCATCGAGACCTCTGTTGATTTGTGTAACCTTGTTTTTTTTTTTTTTTTACAGATACCTGGACTTTATCAATGTGATGACTTATGACTTCCATGGAACTTGGGAAAGATTCACAGGACACAACAGCCCCCTGTACCAAGGCTCAAAGGATGAGGGAGACCTGGTCTACTTTAATACCGTGAGAATTGATATACTGTAACATAATTTATCATGAGATTTTCAAACCTCCCGAAGGAATCCTTTTGAAAATGACAACTCTCCTCCTAATTCAGGACTATGCTATGCGCTATTGGAGGGACAACGGGACCCCTGTGGAGAAACTCAGAATGGGTTTTGCTTCATACGGTCGTACTTTCCGTCTGACATCTGCAGATACTAGTGTTGGAGCCCCAGCTAGTGGACCTGCTTCAGCTGGAACCTACTCTCGCGAGGCTGGATTCTGGTCTTACTATGAGGTGAGAGCTTTGGAAAAGTAATTTTGTCCAAAATGGAAATTAAAATGAATGAAATATATAAAACAATACTGTCAATATCTGTACAGATCTGTGGATTCTTAGAGGGAACACCAATCCAGTGGATTGAGGATCAGAAGGTGCCCTATGCCACAAAGAACAGTGAATGGGTTGGATTTGACACCAAAGAGAGCTTCGAAACGAAGGTACTTTTTAGATTTTAGACTTTACTGGAGTTGGGTTTGAATGTCAGTATTTGTCAGCAACTAGCGTAACTAGCAGCTAACTACTTTCGTTTCAATTTATAGGTCCGTTATCTGAAAGACAAGAAGTTTGGTGGAGCCTTCGTCTGGGCGCTTGATCTGGATGACTTTGCTGGACAGTTCTGTAATCAGGGGAACCATCCTCTCATGGGCCATCTGCGCAATCTTCTGGATATCGGTAAGTCTTTGCTAATTACTAGGTGGTACTGTTCACCTTAAGATGCTCAGGTAGTTTGTGGTAAAATTCAAAATGGCAGACAAATAGACCTATTTTGGCTGACTTTGGTAAAATCATCAATACTGTACAAGGAATCTTTATAGACCAGGCTGAACGTTTGGAAAGTTATAAGCATTTTTATGCTTTTTAGAACCGGTAGGTGGCAGTGCCACCAAATTTCACAGACAAACTGACACCTATCAAATTGGGTTTCCATAATTGCATTAAATATTATAACCAAAAGAAAAGTTAGAAAGCTCCCTAGCTACCGCTAACATGCCTTTGTTTTTATCAGAATTGCCTCCTCTGCCTCCAACCACCACCCTCAAACCTGGACAAACAACCACAAAGACCACCACTACTACCACCACCACCACTCATGCTCCAGGACCAGGATTCTGTAATGGAAAGCCAGATGGACTCTATCCTCATCCTAATGACCCCAACAAATACTATAACTGTGCAGGAGGCCAAACTTACACGGATAACTGCGGTCCAGGCACTGTGTTTGATGACAGCTGTAAATGCTGTGGCTGGCCCAAACACTAAGTGATCACTACTGTGAAAACTGTGAAACAGGACACTGCCGATTTGCAAAAGCACACAATAAGAATCAGTACTAAACATTTTTGACTTCAACTATTTCATATAAAGGAAATTAGTGTGGACTGAACATAATTCATGTGCTTTGTTTTTCCATTTGAATGTATTTTAAAAGCGTATAATGCGTGTTTTTTTAACTCCCCTGTAAATCTATAAATGTGATTGCTGTTAGTACAACTGCTGTACAATGCATCATTTAAAAAAAATAAAAACAATTGTGCACAACTCAATTTTCTTAACTCATATTAATAAACAACATGCAGCCATCATTAAAATGATTCTGGTTGCATTTTAAACAGAAAGCATGGTGGGATCAATAAACAAAACATATCAGTCGATTAGTGTTCTGTGATATGTCAAATGTTTATCATAATATTCATTATGTTATGGACAAACATAAATAGTTTATCCATAATCAAACCAGATCAAAATATTTAAAACAGAATAACTGCAATAAAACGAAACTGACTCATTGTATATTTTCATATTAGATCTTTAAAATGACAAATCTTGGTTAGTTTATGACTGTTCTGATCTCTAAGTTTACCTTTCTGTTGAATAGTTGTATTTATAACATATTTTGGCTGTTTTTTTTGGCAACATTAATAATGCACGATTAGATTACGTGAAGTTGCCACAGAAGTAAGTTCATATTTGAAGTCAAGTCAATCAAGCGAAATCACAAACTAAAAATAGGACCATATTAAATATTGCTCATTCGTTGATTCAATGGTTCGTTAAGCTTGCATCAAAGACTGACACAGAAGAGAATAAATCTTTGAATAAAGTCATTATATTTATTTTCTTTGCACACAAAAAGTATTCTTGTAGTTTCATAAAATTAAGGTCGAACCACTGATGTCACTTGGACTTTTTTAAGGATGTCCTTACTACCTTTCTGGGCCTTGAATTTGTCAGTTGTGTTGATGTCTATGCAAGGTCGGAAAGCTCTCGGATTTCATCAAAAATATATTAATTTGTGCTCCGAAGCTGAACAAAAGAATGACATGAGGGTGAGTAATTAATGACAAAATTTCAGTTTCTGGGAATCTATTATCAAGTAATATATATATACAGTCATAAATATGATCAAAAAAGGCTGTGAAAATGAATCTGCATTGTTAATCCTTTTGATCTTTTATTTAAAATAATTCACAAAAATCTAACCTTTCATTGGATAATTGAATTTTAAATGGGGGGAAATATCACTATAAAATAAATGTTTTTCTCTAATACACATTGTACACAATTAACTGCACCCTTTTATTCAATACCTTTTGAAACCTCCATTTGCCAGTTTAACAGCTCTACATTTTCTCCTATAATGCCTGATGAGGTTAGTTTCTTCATCCAGAATCACTCCAGATCCATCAGATTCCCAGCTCCATGACGGTGCTTCTTCTCTTCAGTTCACCTCTCTCATTTTCTACAGGGTTCAGGTCAGAGGACTGGAATGGCCAGAGCAGAAGCTTGGTTTTGTGCTCAGTGACCCATTTTGGTGTTGTTTTTGAGGTTTGTGTTTGGATTATTCTCCGGTTGGAAGATTCAAACATGGCCCATTATAAGATTTCTAACAGAATCAGTCGCTTATTGTTTTTTTATCTGTTGGTACACATGGGGTACTTTTTATCCCTGTGTTCACCAAACCCATCTTGAGTGTTTGCTGCTAAAAAGCAATTGTTTTAGTTTCATCAGACCATAGAAGCCAGTCCCATTTAAAGTTTCAGTCGTGTCTGATTACTGAATATGCAGGAGTTTGTTTTTGGATGAGCTAGGATAATTTTTCTTGAAACCCTCTCAAACAACATGTGGTGATGTAGAATAATCCTAAAATAGGTTTGACAATTTTTTTTTAAATGGTTTTCTAATCCTGAAACCAAACTATTTACTGCAATTCTCCAGCTGTGGTCCTTGGAGAGTCTTTAGCCACTCACACTCTCCTTCTCACCGTGCATTAGGACGATATAGACACGTGTCCTCTTCCAGGCAGTTTCGTATCATTTTCAGTTGATTGGAAATTCTGAATTATTGCTTTGATGGTGGAAATGGGAATTCTCACTGCTCTAGCTCTTTTCTTAAAGACACTTCACTAATTGGTGAAGCTCAATTATATTTTGCTGCCCATCAAAAATATGTTCTTTGTTTTTTCTCATTGTGATGGATGATTAAGGGAATTTGGGCTTTGTTTTCCCTCATATTTATATTTATGTGAAATAGGAAGCCATGGCTGGATCCTTTCATGTTCATAATCACCCTGGATTGCTCAAAATTGTGAATATGAATGGGAATATACTTCAGAGATATTTTACCCATAAGAATTTCTAGGGGTGCCAATAATTGTGTCCGTGTTTTTGAGAAAACCTTTATTTCATAATGATATTTCACCCCATTTTAAATTCTTATTATCCAATGAAAGGTTAGAGTTTTGATCATTTTTAAATAAAAGATCAAAAGCATTACAATGCATATTAATTTTCACAGCCTTCTTTGATCATATTAACCAAAGGTGCCAATATTTTTGGCCATGACTGAACATATACATTACTTGATATGCTAAATTGAAGAAACATTTTAGGAGGGGAGAAGAACAGTTGTTTAGTTTGTTGTACAAAAACACATATATATACACCACTATATAAGTTTACCAAACTAAGAAATTTCTGCCTCTGAGAATCCCGGAAATGTGATAAGAATACATTACAAACAGTCACACTTCAAGCATGAAGGTGAAATATATATATATATATATATATATATATATATTTGCTAGACAGCACGATTAGAATAGAGACAAACAGAGCTTCAGCTTGAAAGAAACAACATGAAAAGGAAAATCCAACAAACCCAACAACCTCCAATATAGACTGCTGATATGCTAAATGCCATAAAGACTTTAAGTCATAAACCTAATTTGCTAAATATGCCAAGTGGCATAGCTTACCCTCACAAATTTAAAGTAATAAGCACTCTATAGTGAGATTAATGTATTACATCTTCAGTTTCTGTCCTGTTTACGTAGAAACATGCTATGTATCTGGTATCCAGGACCTTTGATTATATATACCTTGATAATGTGTTACTTTTACTGTCCATACATTCTGTACTGCCTGCCTTGTCTCAGCCAATCCTATAAAATAACCATTGTTCATTTATATTGAACCCTTTATATATTATCGCTGAGTATGGAAATTACAACCATACGCATTTCACCTTCCAGTATGAAAAAAGTACACTAGTTTTCATCAAGAAGCAATTATTTAATTAGGTTTAATCTAAAGCAGAAAATGGATGTTATGAGTTGAAGTTTTAACTAGTTTATTAGATATTATTGTACTCTAAAATATATTAAATTATTTAATTATGTTTGTCACCCATATCAGTCATTTAATTACAATAAATGAATCCCCAAGTGTATAGTTAGACTATTTTTGTACATTTTTTACAACTGTTTTGTTCATTTTAATTTTAATTTCACAAAGCATATAGTTTCAAAGCACCATCACAGAAAAAGCATGTTTCAGAATTACAATAAGGAAGTATTCTCTTATCAGTCAGAGATGGGTTACTAGTTTCAAAGTCGTGTCCTAATGGTAGTAATAGGCAGTAATGAGATAATACAAGTTTTATGGTTAGTAACATCATGCAACATAGAAAAACCAAAAGGGGTTAGGAGATGTGCACAGGTTTCCAGATTACAGGAGACAAATACAAAAAATAAACCCTCTACTTTCTTTAGTAGACTTTGACATCCTTATTATTACTATTTAAAAGTGTTAATTTTAATAGCAAGGCCATTTAAAACCCGAGGGTCTACCATGAGCACAGTAAAGCGATCACTGCAGTCAATCCTTTTGGGTGGGAATTAATGTAAACACATATCGGATTCTAGTCATGTATAAAGTGAATGTAAACAGACAGGCCAAAAATCATATATATGGTCAAAAGATCGTATCTGTGCATTAAGACTTGCAGTGTAAATGCAGCTAATGCAACAAAGCTGAAATGGTTCAAGAATGGTTTGAGGAAAACAGTGAGTTCTCCATATTCCCCAGATCTCAATCCAATAAAGCATCTATGGGATGTGCTGAACAAACAAGTCCAATCTATGGAGGCCCCACTTCACAACTTACAGGACCTAAAAGATATGCTGCTAAAATCTTGGAGCTAGATACTACAGTACACCTCCATGGGTCTAGTGGAGTCCATGCTTAGATGGGTCAGGGCTGTTTTGGCAGCAAAAGAGGGACAACACAATATTAGGAAGATGGTCATAATGTTATGCCCGATCAGTGTAAATGTAGTCATTTATATGTTAATTGTATTATAATGTTTCATTTTTAAGATGTCTTAGTATAAAATAAGTTATAATATAGCAATTTGGAAAATGGATGGATGGTTAGTATTCTATAGAATAATCTTGTTTGACTCCTGATAAAACAGAAAGACCATTAATATATGTTCGGTATTACATCAAGCTGTAAAGCCATTGAAAGCCATTCATTGATGAGAAAACTGCACTTCACACAAATTGAATGATGCTGTTTTTTATCATTAAGCATATACATTGTCCTTCTAAATTTGTCTCTAAATTTGGTAGAAACAAATTTATGTAGCCTGTTATTTTATTTGCTGTTTTTTATAAGATTTTGAGTTATGATTGTAAAGCAGTGTACTTGCATCAGACACAAAAAAAACACAGAATTCTCCCTAAATGACAAGTCAGTTTATTAATTTCTTCACAAAATTATCAAGAAAAAGTGAGTCATTTAAAAAGAGGTACTTACGCTAACAAACTGCACCCAGATGAAAAGAAGACATAACTGTGTTACATTTAGACACTATTTTCAGTTTATGAACATGAAACAATTGATGGTTGTGTCATTTGTGCACTTTCACTATTTGCAGATGTTTTAGAAGGGAGTCCCTTAGGGCCAAACACAGCACTTACAGGTGTCATCAAACACTGTGCCTTTGGCACAATTGGTCTAAGAAGGTATTGCCTCCTGCACAGTTATAGTATTTGTTGGGGTCATTAGGATGAGGATAGAGTCCATCTGGCTTTCCATTACAGAATCCTGGTCCTGGAGCATGAGTGGTGGTGGTGGTGGTAGTTGTGGTGGGCGTTGTGGTTTGGCCAGGTTTGGGGGTGGTGGTTGAAGGCCTTGGAGGTACTACTGGAAAAAGCATTTTAATAAGCATTAGTCATATTTGATTTTTTATTCACATACGACCAGTGTTGAAAGGACAGCTTGTGAAATGTGTACCGATATTCAGAAGATTGCGCAGATGGCCCATGAGAGGATGGTTCCCCTGATTACAGAACTGTCCAGCAAAGTCATCCAGATCAAGCGCCCAGACGAAGGCTCCACCAAACTTCTTGTCTTTCAGATAACGGACCTATAAATTGAAACGAAAGTAGTTAGCTGCTAGTTACGCTAGTTGCTGACAAATACTGACATTCAAACCCAACTCCAGTAAAGTCTAAAATCTAAAAAGTACCTTCGTTTCGAAGCTCTCTTTGGTGTCAAATCCAACCCATTCACTGTTCTTTGTGGCATAGGGCACCTTCTGATCCTCAATCCACTGGATTGGTGTTCCTCTAAGAATCCACAGATCTGTACAGATATTGACAGTATTGTTTTATATATTCATTCATTTTAATTTCCATTTTGGACAAAATTACTTTTCCAAAGCTCTCACCTCATAGTAAGACCAGAATCCAGCCTCACGAGTGTAGGTTCCAGCTGAAGCAGGTCCACTAGCTGGGGCTCCAACACTAGTATCTGCAGATGTCAGACGGAAAGTACGACCGTATGAAGCAAAACCCATTCTGAGTTTCTCCACAGGGGTCCCGTTGTCCCTCCAATAGCGCATAGCATAGTCCTGAATTAGGAGGAGAGTTGTTATTTTCAAAAGGATTCCTTCGGGAGGTTTGAAAATCTCATGATAAATTATGTTACAGTATATCAATTCTCACGGTATTAAAGTAGACCAGGTCTCCCTCATCCTTTGAGCCTTGGTACAGGGGGCTGTTGTGTCCTGTGAATCTTTCCCAAGTTCCATGGAAGTCATAAGTCATCACATTGATAAAGTCCAGGTATCTGTAAAAAAAAAAAAAAAACAAGGTTACACAAATCAACAGAGGTCTCGATGACTTATTTTCACCTCAGTGCTTTGCCAGTTTATAAATGTCATGATTCAGTGTCGTCATACTTACTTGGCAACCTCTGCAATCTCATACCCATCATCAATTGTCCCTTTGCCAGCTGATACAGCAGCGCTCAGCATCAGTCTGGCTCTGCCAGTAGCCTCAGCCTCATAGGCCTCAACAGTTTCCTACAAAGAAAAACATTGATAAATATAGATGAATGAATAAACATTGAACTGATTTAGCTGAATATCAATACTACAGTCTTCAGTTGAGCTGCCTGTCGCTGAACTGAATCAACACCTACCTGACTGGTGCTGAATACTGTATAAACTATTGTATAAAGTAATATATAAATCAAGGATACATGACTCAACATTAAAAGACATTAAATAAGGAAAGTGCTTCACTATACTTGCTTAACAAGACACTGTATTACAATCAGACCCACCTTGCACAGCAGTGTGAATCTTTGTTTGTCTTCAGGTGGACTTCCTCTTGCTCCAGGGTATTCCCAGTCCAGGTCCATTCCATCAAATCCGTAAGTTCTCAGGAACTTGATCGAGGACTGAATGAACTTCTGACGGTTTGCCGCATTGGACACCATGATGGAGAACCTGGGATGGGTTTAATGAACAGTCTTAGATGTCTTTGACTTTTATTTGACAAGGTAAAACTAAACTTCTTTTTTTTCAGAATACTTACTGTGTTGAACCAAAGTTCCATCCACCGACAGCCAAGAGAGTTTTAAGATGGGGATTTCTGTGAGGATAATGGAGTTTTACACACAAAAAACATGATTTGAGAAACTGAGTGTTAAACATTATAGAGTAACTAATACATACGTGTTCTTGAGTTCATTGAAGGCTTTGTAAAGAGTCTCATCGTTCCACTCATAGGTGATAAGCTCATTGGCATGGTTGATCATTGCAAAAGCATAGAAAAGGTGTGTACAAAGGAAAGGGTCCACATTTGCAGGAGTATACTTTCCAACTCCAGGTCTGTACTGGGACCAGTTGGTGAAGTAGCAGCCCATTTCCATGGAGAAAGCTGGATATGGATACACAATGAATCTCTAAGACAAGACACTTTCAAAATAAAATGCACCTCTTAAACTCATCTCTCTCATCTCAAAATTGCAATCATGTATAGATATTTTGTATAAAAGAGAGGTTTGATATAATAATGAGATCTGATAAATACGTAGTGACTCACCAACATGGCAAAGCACCAAGCCAAATCCTATAATTTGCAATGATATCATGTAAGTGACAAATTTAAAATAATTCACAAGCGTATTTTAGATTACACTTTATTATTTTTTACCTGCTATAAGTGTAAGTCTCCCCATTTTCTTGCCAATTTTCTATAAGAAATAAAGTTTAGTTTCCTTAATTGCAATGAACTGAAAGCCCAGATAAATATTTTAAGCCAAATTCTCAATATAGAAATTCCCTGATGATTATTTACCTGGGGTTCTTCAAGAAGAATGAGAGGATGAACATCAAAACACCATTTTATAGGAGTTAGGGGTTATCTATGCCAAATATGGGAGGATTTATTAGGATGGTCTAAGATATGATATCTCCAGTAAACTATGGACTGCAATGGCAATAGCGTGTGGAAATAAAATACCTTTGTACTGTTCTGTCCAAATAGTGTAAAGCTTAATTCATAGATAAGATGAAACATTTTGCCTGATGTAGTAAAAGGTGGATGAATGCCAACATGTCTGTTATATTAATATGGTTTTAACAATTGAATTAATTTTGAACATTTAAACATGTTAAAATATTCAGCTCAAGCCAGATTTGTAGAATTTACAATATCATTAATCAATCCATTTTTCATACTGCTTGTCCTCTGCAGGGTCGCGGGGGAATCTAATCAGCGTTTCTTTGAAAAAAAATCTAATGTATTTTTTTATTTAAATACATTTAATCTTAGTATTTTCAAAATACATAAAATACTTTTTGCCAATCAACCTCTTTATTAGACTGCTGGTTTCCTGCATCAACTAGTTCAGACATGCCACTTTCATGCTTTTCCTGGGAAAATCTTATTAACGTCAAAATTGTAGATATGTCTATATTGTTTATATATCGTCGTGGTATGCAAATATATCTGTGGAGCCTCTAGTGGGCAGGAGCTATTGACACGTCAGGGCGATAAATAAACATGGATAAATGAGTAATAAGCAGCTTTTTGTGTGTGTGTGCCCCAAGACAAAGATAACTATAATGCTAATAATAAAGAAAACATATATGTTTTAATTGTTCTAAGGGCAAACTCACTCTAGGCATAGCTGCCTTGTACTAAAGCACAAGCGATTGTCCTTTCGCTAACAGACAGATATCACAGGATTATTACAGAGGCAACTGAGGTTAATGGTGGAATTTGCAGCTTTGCACGCAAACTACAATACCTGTTCATCAATAAGATGAGAACCAGACCCATCATACAGTAAATCTAAATATACTGAATTAAATTAATTGAAAAGTGTTAACAAACAGATATCACAGGATTATTACAGAGGCAACTGAGGTTAATGGTGGAATTTGCAGCTTTGCACACAAACTACAATACCTGTTCATCAATAAGATGAAAACCAGACCCATCATACAGTAAATCTAAATATACGCAAATTAAATTAATTGAAAAGTGTGATATCCAAGTAGTTATATTTATTTTGCGGTCATAATAACAATAGTGCATACAAAAATAGTACATTAAAGGTGGGGTAAGTGATTTCTGAAAGCCAATGTTGATATTTGAAATCACCAAAACAAACACGCCCTTCTTCTTTGGCACTCAACGGAGGTGGTCACATTTTTTCACTCCCCGTCCTCGCCCTTATTTTCCCTGCTTGCTTTCTTGTCTCGTCTCATCTATTGAGAGACTCTCTCTGCACAGCTCTCCAAACTGAAAGATTATGGATTTGATCAACTGGTCTCTCAACGCAATTGACACCATCTTCTCGACGAGAAGCCTGGGTTCTGGGGAACCTGTCTGCCCTGACGGAACGTTCGCAGCTGGCTACACGATGGACGCGTGGGAGAGGTGGCGAATCATGTGTCTAGCGGCTCTTTCCGTGTGTAACATATGCTACTGGACACAGAGGTAAGTAAAAACACAATAGTGTTTATTAAACAGGATGAGCTATGGAGACTACAGGTGAGTGGATGTCGTCAGAGATCATCCTGATGCTGGGTTGATGAGTAACAGAATGTCTTCTCATCCACAGATATGACGGACAGCTGCGATGGGGAAAACACAACAGGAGCACACTGATCACGGAGACAGACGATCTGGTGGGAGAGGAGAACACAAGGAGTGACACAGGAGGTAAGACACTATATACTAAAGACACTCAGCTTTAGTATAAGCAGGAGTAGAGTTCACGTAGTGTGATACGAGATCGGACGGGTAGTGAACTGTGGCGGGTGCTCTTGTGGTGGTTGTGATGACGGTGGTGATGAGGTGCAGGTGCTCGTGATTAGAACTCAGGTGATTCGGATCGTAGTGATTGACGGAGGGGAGAGCCTGGCCGTTCCGTGACACCGTGGAGGACATTGAAGATATCTACCTATTCGGAACCATGATAATAGGTCTTCTTCTGATTGGATTAGGCTTTGCCCTGGGTTATCGAAGAATTCAGAACACGGGAACAGCTGTCCAAAGCCTCAAAAGGCTGCCCGTCATGTTTGAAGCAGTGGGAAGAGCGGTCAGCATTGAGACTGAGACTATTAACCGCAATATGGATTCAATCATGGAGAAGCTCACGGCTTTGCAAAGGAAAGTTGATGGTATTGGAGACCAGAATGGACAGAGAGAGTAGCCGTGGTATTGGAATGCGGTTACTCGCCCCAAGACAAAACAATTGCAATCTTATCTTTTTTTGGCTCCCCGTACCAGCCTCGGCCAAGGCTGCTGCTGGAAAATAACCCTGGGAAGAGCACTGCAGTGAGACGCTCTTGCTTCCTCCCCCATTCTACAGACATCTGCTGATTACAAACTACTACACACACACACACACACATATATAGAGATATGCACTCACCTCCCCTCCCCCGATCCCTCGCCTCCGTAGCTTTGAACCGCCAGCCTGACAAGCGGGTCTGTGACCAGCGCCGGAATAGTGGCTGCGGGACCAGATGGCTGCTTGCCGGAACTGGATTTCTTCCCCTGTTGCAAAGTCGTGTGTTTATGGTGTATGTGCTTTTGTGCTGAGGTGTTTTTCCTGTTCTCACACTGTACTCCCCAAGGAGCATAGTCTGGGGGTTATTTTTTTTTCTCCTCACCTTCCTCATGTTATGCTGTATTTTTCTTCCCCTGTCTACTTACATGTCACTACTGATTATACCCTGTATGATTGTATATGTGACGAATAATAAAGAACCTTGAACCTTGAACCTTGAACCTTACCCCAAAAGGGTCTCGCCCCTATTATGATATAGCCCACACAACCCATGCAACGATTAGTTCTGTGAAACAAAGCAAAACAAATGTTACACCGTGTCTACACCGGACGCGAGCGGCGGGAAAAAAATACTATTGAAGTCATTATAATCATTGATGCTGTCTACACTGGATGCTGCGTGGCACGACATGACAAATCCTCAACAGAAATTACTGTCACGTTCTATTTCTGAATTTCTGACACAAATTTCAAATGATTTTCAATGGTCCCTTTATCGTGTCCAGTGTAGGCTCACTTTAGCGGTTGCGGTGCGTCCGGTGTAGACACGGTGTTACTCACCTATTGAGAAGAAGCAAAGCAAACTCGAGGTCCGCTCGCAGGCCTTCTGCTCCTTGAGTTCTCTCCAGCGCTGGAAAGCTGATCCGATATTTACATGGGTCCTACTTCTTGCCTTATCGTTCCGCAGACGTTTTCCTCTTTTGTTTTTTATTCGCCATCTCTATCTTTCGGTCACTCGACTCGGCTGTTCACTGAATGCTCTCTCCTCCATATCATGAGTAGACATGCCCCTTACTGCTGATTGGCTACAAGTTTGTTTTGGTACCCGGCCCCTACTCAGTTTTCTAAGACATTTTTAAAAATGACATACCCCACCTTTAACTGTTCCATGCTCCACCGTGGTTAGCCAGTCACACTACATGTGTACCGGACCCAAGCCACCTCTTCAAGCAGGCCAGGGCATGGTTAAACGAACTCCACTGGACACGGTACAGAGCAGTCACACTTGTAAAATGAACTGGACTTTGGGGGTCAATTGCGCTCAAGCATGGATCAGATCCCCTAGTGTGAGTGCATCCTAAATCCAAGTGAATAGCAGATAGCACACCACAACTTTAACCATAACAGCACAAAAAATGATGAATGATAAAAACATTGACAAAATACTGTACTTGTATTTAAATACTTTTACCACACATTTTTACCACTCCGCGGGACGGGGTGCGCGTGGCGAAACATGCACGCCAACTGCCATTGGCTTGTTTTGTTAACACTCGAAGGAGATTGGGCTCTCCGGCGAGATCCCATTAGTCAGTCACTCTGACGTTACGTCGAACGTGACTGACTGATAGGGAACTTAATTTCCTGTAAAGCTGATCATATTCTCATCAAAAGTGACATTAAAAGACATCTTAGACTTAATATTAAGAAATATGCATTGTGCACAACCAGTACGCCAAATAAAGTTTAATTATATTTTTTTATATCAGTAAGTCTCTAGTTACATGTCAGTAAATATGTTAATAGATTTGAACTATACTTAGTATGAAACAAATGTATTTTATTATATAAAATTTTTACTAGGGTCACTCTTGCGTATTACGTCATATCCCCCAAAAAATGGCTCGTTCAAAACAGCAAACATTAAGGGAATTATCGGTTGTTTTTGTTTATTTAATTGTCCATTTGTACTAGGCTGTCCTCTCCCTTATGCATGTGTTACACCAATGCCTTGAAGCACAATCATCCAAGCAGGAGCAGAGCCGCACTTCAGGGGAAATTGAGTTGAATGAATCGTCAGTGAATAAATTGTTCTTGTAAGTAAGTTCTTTTAATTATTTTCAGTTGTTTACCGTTACACCTGGTTCACAGAGTGAATAATGCAAAAACACCTGAATGATTATTCAAAATACATGGAAAGACATGAGGGTGAGTAAATAATGATAGAAATGGTAATTTGTGAGTAAAATCATGAGAAAACAAAACAGTTGTGCTTTATCTGATTTTATTTTTTAAACCAACAAACTAGGAATTTAAATAAGTTACAGTATGAACAATGCATGTTTAAAAGGCATACCAACCGCATCAACACACTGTGCAATAACAAAACACATTAAGTGTCTCCAGGCAATTATCAATGTGACTTTATCAGTGTGATGACAAATAACGTGTAACTTAGGAAAGATTTAATGAGCCTAATTTACTGGTTCCAAGTAGCAAAGGATAGCTAATAAAAAGTTTGTTGGCACACTTGATATGGATAAGGATGGGTCCTTTGATGATTAAAAACTGCTTATCCTCCTGCTACCATTACTTTCACCATCCGTACCTAAAACACACCTAGAGAAATCACTTCCATCACATAAACTGCTCGTTCTGGAAACAGATTCTGTTTCGGAAAGCCCACCAACCTAATTCTGTGTGGTAATAATAACCTGGCTCAGAATTCTGACCCTCAAAAAGAGCTACCATAGTTGCAGTTTGCTGTCACCCAACACGTTTTGTCATCTGACTTGTTTTATGGGATATAATTCTTAATTGAATGCATGAACTTCTCACTGATAGGCCTTCACTTTATATAAGAGGTCAGGATGCTTCTCTTTTGTGTTGCTTTCTTCTGTTGAACTGTCAGCTGCAACACATCTGGTTCAAGTAGTCACATCTGGTTTCAGTATAGACTTACAGGTCGGCTTTGGTTGCGCTAAGTACTGCACAAAGAAAGTATTTTATTTCTGATGAAATGTGATAGTGAAAAAAATCATCATTCTAACATTTATCTGCATGCAATTATCAATTGGCAACACATTTAATAAATGTTTTCTGTATCATTAAATTATTGTCGTCCGAGACACTGAGACTAAAGACTGTAGTGTGCGCCATGCATTAGCTTGTATTGAAAAAGATTTGCCAAAACTGCAAAAAAAGAAAAAAAAAAAAACACTGGTAAAACTGATAAAAAGGCTAAGAGCAATTTTCAATTTAACTTATTCGTTAATTTAAATAATACAACATCGAAATAGTATAATGCTACATAAAAAAAACTACATGCATACATTTCTCTTAACAGGGTAGTTAAAATTCATGAGCCCTGGGACAGGAGGTAAGGAACTAACATGTGACTGTGCCCAATAATCATGGTTTGAAAAAGCAGTACGTGCTTTATTAAAATGTTACCGTGAATGAAGCTTCAGAATTGTAATGTCAAATGCTTTGAGTAACTAGGATTTATGTTTTTAAAAGTCTTTCATGCTCACCAAGGCTTCATTTATTTGATAACAAATACAGTAAAACAGTAATATTGTGAAATATTAATACTATCTGAAATAACTGTTTTTTATTGTTATATATTTCAAATTATTATCTATTCCTCGTGGCAAAGCTGAAGTTCCATCAGCCATGTCTTCAACATTACACGATCCTTCAGAAATCACTCTAATATACTGATTTGGCACTCAATTATTATTGGTACTCAATTAATAATAATGGTTCTTATTATCAACGTGGAAACGTTTTTGCTGCCTGACAACTTAGTGGATGTTTTAAAGGAAACTTTGATGAGTATACAATTCTAAAGAACTGCATTTGAAGTATCTTTAGTAACATTATACATGTCTTTACTGTAACTTTTCATCTATTTAATGCATCCTTGCTGAATAAGAATATTTCTTTCTTTCTTTCTTTCTTTCTTTCTTTCTTTCTTTCTTTCTTTCTTTCTTTCTTTCTTTCTTTCTTTCTTCGTTCGTTCGTCTGTTCGTCTGCTCGTTTCGTTGCTCGCTCTCGTTCGTCGTTCGCTCGCGTTCATTCGTTCGTTCTTTGTTTCTTTCTTTCTTTTCTTTCTTTCTTTCGTTCTTTCTTTCTTTCTTTCTTTCTTTCTTTCTTTCTTTCTTTCTTTCTTTAATAAACTTTTTATACTTACCCCAAACTTTTGAATTGTATATCAAGGTTTCCACAACAATATTAAGCAGCAAAACCTACTTTCAATATGAAAAATAATAATAAATGTTTCTTGAGCAGCAAATCAGTATATTCTTATGATTTCTGAAGGATCATGTGTAATGGTTACTGGATATTATACATGAGCATAATATACTTCTTTCAACAACATTTAAAAATCTTACTGGTAGTGCACAAATTAAAATATAGAGGGGAGTATGATTAAATTAAGACATTGAGACTAAACTAAATCAATATCAAACAATTAATACTTTTACAATGTCCCACTAATATTGTTGGAGGTGTTTGGCAGGTCAAAGATGATGTGTTGGAGTGCAAGCTCAGGTGATGTTGCTACTAATTGCTGTGCTGTTGTTATTTTTATCATTGGATTGACACCTGCATGACCTTCGTCCCTGTCTGGACCCTTGACTCTGTCTGGACCCTTGTCTCTGTTTGGATTAAACACACCTTCCACCGAAAATAAGGTTCAATACAAAGTGCAAATGTACCCCTATCTGATTGAACAATGACCTAATATTGCTTTCTTGTGTAACACCGGGTACATATTATCATATATATTAGCTTGAAGTTACTGATTTATATATATAGTATCCCACTACAGAAGCAGTGTCTCAGTTCATCCTAAGGCTGTTGAAGAGAATGTGATGAATCTTTGTATGTCCACATGTTACATTTTCCCATGCCTGAAGTCACTGAAACATATCATGTTTGTGATGACAAACTTTGTGATTTCAGCAACTATACTGCAGTTTAGTTACACTACTAGTTTCTAGTTTCAGTAAAAATAATAATGGTAGAGAGCTTGAGGTAAAACTGAAAATAGGTCACATAAGATCAGTTTTTTCTTTCTTTCTTTAAGATAAAACAAGCCTTTTCGTCAAGATAAAATGTGTAGATATTGTTTATGATGTTTGTGTTTAAATGTGAAGAGCTTAAAATTGAATTGGAAACTTTTATTTAAACACATATTTAAGTGTGTGAGCATTTTTCCTCACAGTCTCAAAATAAAATGGCCTTTATATTCTCAATTGTTTTGAATAGCATTTCATTTAGCTCTATTGTGAACATCCTCAAGGGAATGGACATCCACACCACTGATTCCACCATGAGAGATACGCTAAATCTTCATTGTGTCTGTCAAAGAAAGACAAATCTTCGGTCAAAACAATGTTGCAAAATAAATCAATATTGATTGGTCTGTATAGAGTATAGTCAGGTAAATATGGATTTGCCAAATCTGACTGAAATTCTGATTTTTTTATGGGCAAGAAAAATCTGAGCTGGCATTAGTGTCATGTTATGCATGTGTGGCCCTCCCTGTCTCTCTCCCCACCCCTAATTTACTTTATGCAGAGTTCCCCACACAAAACTAAAGGGACATTTATCAGCAACAAAATGAACAGGGGAATAACACATTTAACAGGTATTTTGTCTATTCTTATTCAGATATGTTTCTTTAACCCCACTGTTGTGTTGTGGTCAATTTGAACCACATTCAATTTTCAAAATACTTTAAATACTGGTTAAACTATTAATTTCTTCTTGAAATTTTGTGAATATTTCTCATTTGGGGCAAATGAATATCCATGCAAATGTGTGACATAGATGTGTTTCGGAAAGGCTGTACAACAATTGTTCCATTGGGTTGGGGTCATGTTGACCCCCATTAACCCCAACTGTTTTCAATAAATTTACCAAACATCAACAAAGAGAAAGCGTTTTTTGTAACTTGTCAAACAACTTTTAACTTGTACTGGTCATTTTTGCTTGTTAGGGTTTTTGGATCTAATTTACTGAACTATTGCAGGACTGAAAAAAGTGTGAGAACCCATTTTACTCACAAGGTTTTGAGACCCAGACATAACAAAAAGGCAGAGGAAGTACAAATAGCAAGAGATAAATATAAATAATGTTAGAAATTATTAATACTTACTTGTTATTTGCCTATACACTGAAAAAAAATGAACATAGCAGGTCTTTGAAATTACTAAAATGAAACATGTATGTAAAACACAATTCATTTATATTGTTGTTGAACATGCTTTGATCAAGTAGATACCACGTGTTCACATTGAGTGATAAATGTACAGATTTCCATCACGTTGAGTGAACTCAAGTTTTAGGTTTGTTGACACAACCGGGGCACTCCAGAGCAGATCTGGTGGTGGTATTGCATCATTGAGAGGGATGACAAACTGCCGTAAAAGAAGAAATTGAATCGAGCACCAAAAACTGTGAAAGATTCAGCAGCTGAGCTATATACAGTCACTATAAGTGGTCAAGACAAAAACATTATGATTTCTGAACAAAAACATAAAACAAGATACAATAGATGTCTTTTTTTATTGTGCTGATTTTTTGAAAATTGCATGGAAACCAGTGTGTCAATTTGACCCCAAAAAATACGTTTTACCCAGTTTTTAATGATCTTTTATTAATGATCTTTTATTAAACATCTATTAATGATCTTTTCCTATTTTTGTCAGGCCTGAACTTGCTCTTTCAGCTCGGTAAGGTCATTTTCAATCCAATGCATAAAAGTGAAAAGTCTAATGTTAAAAAAAAAAAATAAGTATTGAGAATTATTATTTTAAATTACATCACAAACAATTTCCTGCTGATATGTTAGCATGCGTCTTTATTCTCTTCTTCCTCAGTAACCTGTTCAAGGCTGGTGTGTTACTTCACAAACTGGTCTCAGTACAGAGCAGGAACTGCTAAGTACCTTCCTGAGAATGTGGACCCAAACTTGTGCACTCATTTGATCTATGCATTTGCCATTGTGAACTATGCCAATAACATAGCAGGCAGCGAGTGGAATGATGTGGCCTTTTACTCGACCTTCAATGCACTTAAGAACCAGTAAGGATGCTTGTAGCTCAGAGATACACATTTGATTTGTCAACTGTGTGACATCGACTTTGTTTCTTTTGTTTCTTTTAGAAATCCTCACCTAATAACTTTGTTGTCCGTCAGAGACCAGGACTCAAACCAGTAAGCATTCATTTTCTGTTTCTGAATAAATGTTGATCTCTACTGGTAACGTATCATTTTTATATATTTTATACAGTTTTTTGTTTGTTAGTGCAAAAACATGGTATACTGAGAGAAATTTAGCAAATTTGCAATTACTTAAAAACTTACGAAATGTGTAATACACTAGTTATAGTGAAGTAAGAAGTCATGAATTTACTTGTTCACATCAGATTCTCCATTATGCTATCCAACTGGACAAACCGTCAGACATTCATCAAGTCTTCTATAGAATTTCTGAGGAAGTATAACTTTGATGGGCTGGATTTGGACTGGGAAGGCACTTCGGAGATGCATCCAGAAGAAAAACTGAAATTCACTCTACTGTGCAAGGTTAAAATTAAGTTTTCATATATAAGGCCCCAAGTGTTTTCCACTGAATTTGTGTCCACTTCACTCCGTCTCAAATCACGCTCACGGAAAGCGCACAAGAAAAACAAATTCTTCTCTGTACGCTTTCAACTAGTTTTTTTTTAGAGCCTTTGTCAAGAGACATTACATGATTTGACAGATTTTTATGTAGAAAGGGTGACAGCGCACCGCATTAAAAGAAATCCTATCATTCGTGTTTTCATAACCGCTTGCCAAACTCAAAAACGAAACAAAAATCAAAACCTCTTTGAGAGCAAGGAGGCCCTCTGGTGTTTCGCAGCTTGCGTATTCTGTGTATAGGGAGGATCGTCTCTGATTTTACTGGTACAAAAAAAAAATCTTTGTGGTTTAAGCATAAATCTTATTGAGGTTTATGCTTAAAACGAGTTAAAAACAATTACCTAAAGAACTGAACAAATGTTGTGAAACTTAAGGAACTTCTGGAGGCATTTCTAGCTGAAGGCCAGTCAAACAAAGAAGCAAGACTGATTCTAACAGCAACTGTTTCAGCACAGAAAGAAGTTATTGAAAGGAGCTACAATATCCCAGAGATCTCAAAGTAAGAGCAACATGTCATTCAGCTGCAGTGCCATCTTATGACAATTGCAAAAATTGCACACAGAAAAGTTTTAAAATGTAAACACCTTTTTTTAGGTACTTGGACCTTATTAGTGTCAAGACGTTTGATTTTCATACATTTAAAGATGGCATTGCAAGACATCACAGTCCTTTGTACAGTGGCATCCAAGACAAGGAGGATATCAACTCAAACACCGTAAGCATATTGACTTTTATTATGAGCATGCAGGCTTCAAGACAGTGAATAACTTTCATTTGCTGCTGGATAGTGTCATATTTTCATCTTTCATACAGGATTCTGCACTAAAATACTGGAGATTCCAGGGAGCTCCTGCTGAGAAGTTGTTGATGGGCTTTGCCACATATGGACGTTCCTTCATCCTCACCTCCTCTCAGAGTGGAGTTGGAGCCCCAGCCAATAACCTGGCTTCTCCTGGACCTTATACACAAGAGATGGGCATGTGGGCTTATTTTGAAGTAAATCTCATAGGAAAATATATTTTCTAGACAGAAACCTTTGGTCAATATTTTTAATATTAATTGCAAATGCTTGACTATATTAAGTTAAGAAATATTTTCTTTTTTCAAGATATGTCTTTTCCTAAATGGTGGGGTAGTACAGTGGATGGAAGACCAGAAAGTTCCTTTTTCTATTAAAGGCAGTGACTGGGTGGGCTTTGACAATCTGAGGAGCTTTGAAATTAAGGTACGTTGTGTTAGATAGGGCGGCTACTCTTATGATTAAACTGATAGATTATGTTACTTGAAAAATAACAGCTCTGCTTTTTATTGTTAAGATAAAATACTTACAGGAGCATGGCTTTGGGGGTGCATTTGTATGGGCTCTAGACATGGATGATTTTTCTGGATATTTCTGTGGTCAAGGCAATTACCCTTTAATCAACCACCTGAAGAAATGGTTAATCCTTGGTAAGATTTTCATTAATTGTTTTGATTTTTAGAAGAGTTATTTATCTTCAGATTCTGATATAGAATTATTTCTTTGCCACAGGAGTAGAAGATGAATTGGATGGTTCCATGACTACAAACTCCTTTGCAACCGATGGAAAGGGCTTTTCGCCACTGCCAACATGTCTGAACAATCTCAGCTCACTTCCTGCATTGAAAAGTCAGTTCTGTGCAAACAGATCAGATGGACTTTATCAAAAATGGATTCCCTTAACTCATTTTATAACTGTACTGGAGGAATGACAAATATCACCTGGTGCACCCCTGTCGTTTTAAATCACTCTGGGGCAGCACGTCCATCCCAGATAATCAATTTTATTACATTAGGGAGTGCAAGTTTTCTAACTCAGTGGCATCGCCTATATTTAACATATTGATTTAATATAAAAACATAGATGTTAAAACAGCTGAGCACAATTTTTATAATCTAAAATGCAGTATAGCCTACATGAATGCATGTGGAGTACTTGTGAATAGTTGTGGTCATTAATGTTATATCATTTCTTGCTTTAAAAATAGCCTTTGAGCCATTTTAGTCAATAGTCAAGCAACTAATGAAGAGTAAATAAGCAGCTAACTAACTTTTGTTGGATGTTAAACTTTATCTAAAAATGAAACTGCTTTGAGAAATTGCCTCTGCACATGTAATCTGAAACACAATATATACTTTTGCATGCATTTACTGGCATATATGAAGATTATTGAATTTGTCTTTGTATTTTTGTCATAGTTTTTAATAATTGTATTGTTTGTGTGGTTAAAATTAATACATTAAAAAGTAAGAGAGCAACATTGTGCATTTTATATTCCTGGCTATTGTGCAGCTATATTATGACTGAGAAACAGTTACATATAGCCTACATACAAAATGTTGTATTCTTTTCATTAGGACATTGTATCCCACAGTGACTAGAGACTATGCTACCTTTATTTTTTTTTTTTTTCATTCTTAAACTCTAATAATAATTTGACTCAGTCTCGTTTTCTTTCAAATCTGTATAGGCAGCATTTCTTCTGCCTAACACAAAAAATATATAATTTTATAAATAAGTCGCTATAAAACAAATAAATCACTATTTATCATCATCATCATTGTACGACTTGATAAATGAATACGAATAAATTGCCAGAATTCACCAATTGAGTTTTGCAGAATAAAGAAAGTAGTAGGGGTTTAGAAAAACATGACTGCACCTAGCCTACAGTTCCTGGTGAAATATTCCTTTAAGGTGTCTGTTCGTCAAATTGACGTCTATACCAGCACTTTGCTGCCTGGACAGCCGAGCGCCATTTTGTTCGCCTGTGAAGCCAAGAAGAGACAAGTCTAATCCAGGAGCGTCGGCCACGAGCGTCAACATACACCAAACCGAACATACTTAATTCCAATCGGTATAAACTGGTAATTGTGAACGCTTTATTTGAAGTGATTTAACTTTTTATTTAATCATTCATTTATTTTATTTAGGTGAAGTAACTGTTAGTCGTCCAAAAGTTAACAACATGCTACCTGAAGTTAGCAATATGCTATTCGGAAAGCCATAGAACATTGTGTTATTATCACGTACACAGCTTTTAGGCTTAAACATATAAACGAATAATTTGTTATTTAACGTTACACGTTGTTTGTCTCCGTGTTTCTCATCTGACAACCTTTATAGTTAACGTTAAACGAGTCAGACCAAATACGACGCTAAAGGCCTAACATGACAAAAGGGGATAGCTATCTTTTGAACAGTGGATTTTATTCCAAATGTATCTAATCGAACTTTTGAAAAACTCAATGGAAACAAAAAATATTTTCAAAAATTCGAATCAAAGTCGTTTTCGTTGTGCTTTCGTTTTGGTTGATTTATGGGTGTGTAACTTTAGATTATGTACTATACATTTTTTTTCATCTGAAAAAATGTTAAAATATTTGAGATTTACAGATGCGGAATTTGTAAACTGCATCCTAAATTTACAAGTGCGGATGCAAAATCTGCCAAATATTTATTCAGAAAATACCAATTTTAAAACGTGATAAAATGGTTTATCTTGCTCGAGAAACAATATCCAGAACCAAAATGAGTTCAAGTACAAAATTGTCTTCACAATCTGAAGTTGTTTGTATGTATTGTCACGTGCTGTTGTGTCTAGTTACATATGATATACATCCAAAAATCCATGTAATAAAATGTTATGTTCCTTTCCTTATTCACATAACCAATTGTTCAGCACATGGGGAGTGTTTTTGTCTCTGTTTTTTAAATGTAGGTTATGCAAGATCTTGTCCTTCATTCCAGCGGATAACTGGATTTGGATAATGAAATAGCTTCCCTGAAGATTGCTGCCTTTTTTTTATATCTCACCATTGATTTTTGATTTTCCTCTATTGAGCTTTTTTTTTTTAAGTTCCAGTACCCCATTTAAATTTTCCACCTGCCTTCGGGAGACGTAGAAGAGAACCCTTCTTCTTTTTTTCAACATCTCCAAGATATCCAGTCCCTTTTTTGCCCCTGGCTTTCTTTTTTTGACAACATCTAGCTTGAGGATTTGCTTTTTTAAACTCCCCCAAACCCCTCACCATTCAATTATCAACAATAAAAAAAAAAAAGACATTTTCCACCACCTGCCAATTTTAACAGCAGTTTGATGGGAACAAGTTTCTAAGAGAGGCAAAAGTTGCCCCATCTCTCCCTGTTCAGTCTTTACTCATCAGTCAAGTGTTCCTTCAGGATCCATACAGTGTGGAGCGACCCTTCAAGTGCTTGAGATCACCAGGGAACGTCTCAGCCACAGCAGGTGAACGAAGTTCTTGCAACGCATTTTCTCCTCAAGTATTTTAATATCGGCCACCATATTGCATCATTCAGGGCAGAATGTGAAAGCATCAATAGGGGCATGAATAGGCTTGTAACACTCTAAATAGGGAGATTCACGTTGACCCTGTCATAGGAGTCCAGGACGAGATCCCAGCATCACTGAAGACCTCCTGACCTAGAAGACTACAAACTTGTGCCAGAATGAACATGCAAGGAGATGACTGCTACTTCTACTACTATTCCACTTGTACTAAGGTAAAATAAAGTGTAATAGTCATATTCTGTGCATTGTATACACACGCACACACATATTTTAGAATAGATATTTATTTTAAATATAGATTTAATATGTAATATAGAAAGTAGTATGAAAAAGGTTTCTATGTACACACATACATAAAGAAGATGATGATCATAACAAAAAAAATAATTTTGGTGTTGCGATTTGCCTTTTAAGGGTGACCGCTGCCCTTTTCGACACTGTGAGGCTGCCATGGGTAGCGAGATGGTCTGCACCCTGTGGAAAGAGCAAAGGTGCTTCCGTAAAGTCTGCAAGTTTCGCCATATGGAAATAGAGGTTTGTGTCGAATTCCAAAACCTATTTTTGTTAAGATCCTTGCATTGATTCTCAAATGGGACCTCAATAATGATCCACCCTGTTATTATTTATATAGAAAAACCGCAAGGAAATCGCATGCTATTGGGAGAACCAGCTGGCTGGCTGCCAGAAACCCCACTGTGCTTTCCATCATGAGAAGCCGCGCATCATCGATGGGAGTTATTTTGCCCCAGACAAAGGTATTTTGTTGTCTTTACAGTGATTTGAACTATATCGGTCTTTATACATTTCTAATATAAATTTGACTTTTTGTAAATAGG
This sequence comes from Gymnocypris eckloni scoliostomus, assembly GCA_027564155.1. Taxonomy (NCBI): domain Eukaryota; kingdom Metazoa; phylum Chordata; class Actinopteri; order Cypriniformes; family Cyprinidae; genus Gymnocypris; species Gymnocypris eckloni. Next base: position 13,125,739 of record CM050431.1, read on the forward strand.
ACAAGCAGTGCGAAAAGAGAAGGAAGAGGCCCCACTCGAGGACCAAGTCAACCAAGTCCCATTGCCCACTGCAAACCCTACTAACCCGCAGTTAAGAGGGGTCATTAGAACTGAGACCCAAGAGAATGTCCCCAGCCCTACCCATCCACCAGTGGTCATCAACCCTGGCGATGATGACGATGAGGATGGTAAGCTCACATTTCTGTGACGTTTTAACTGAACAGGCTGTCAATCCCGTTCGTGGTTGATTCCAACCCTTAATTAGTCCTTGATTAGCTGGTTCAGCTGTGTTTAATTAGGGTTGGAGCTATGGGCTACAGACGGGCCTTTAGGAAAAATAGTTTTGCATCCCTCATCTCAGAAATACTCAGTCTTTTTACTTCAATATTTTCAGATCAATTCTCAGAGGAAGGAGATGAGTCTCTTGGAGGTTCACCCCGAAAAATGCTCACAAGCAAAAGTAAAGACTGTTTCCGTGATCTGTTGATATTTTCTTTTATTATTAGGAGCTTCATTTAATCGTTATCTTGTCATGCAGATGATTCACTGAACTTTGGTGTCCAGACACTAGAGGAAATCAGATTGAGGAAAGCTCTCATGGCAAGTTTGAAGAAATCTGGTAAATGAACCCTCAGCACTATTTTATTTGGGTAAATTTTGTCGTTAAGCCCTTCTGATGGATCATTTTAATATTCACTTTTCGTTTGTTTACAGGGCAATCCACCATGCAAGGCTCAGCCCAAAACAAAGGAACTGCTATTGAAAAGGAAAACATTCAATCTCTCTCACGTCTGGAAGTTAACAATGCCAGAATTGGTGAGTGGTCCAAAAGGTTTTAAAACTTGTTTTTTTACAGTATCGAACCATTAATAATTTTTAAACCCTTTTAAAATCTGTTGCAGATTCATCTGTCAATGAAATTGAAAAAAGAAAAATTGCAGACCGACTTGGTAAAAGAATTTTGGCCAGAGGTAAGTTTATGAAAACACTTTGCTTTACATTTATGTATCTGTAGTGTCTTTTTTACAAAATCTGACAATGATGTTGTCGTTTAATTTAAGATGCTCCTGTGGAAAAAGACCTACCTTTAAAACGACGCCTTGTTGAACGTCTCGGTGGAATTGTTGAATCCTCCACAGACGTGCTACCACAGAAAGGTGAGAGATTTGTTTATTGTGGCAGCTGTAATTGTGTGGGTCTTTTGTATCTTTTTCATAACTTCTCTTTTCATGATCTCTTTATAGCTCAGAAACCAGTGCGTGAAAGACTTGGGTTGACTGCCGCCCCGTCTAGCATGACAGCGAGCCAAAGTCATCTGGAGATATCCGTATAAAAACCCTCGAGGAGATTCGGCAAGAGAAGGCAACCAGAAACCTTGACACATGTAAAGTTGTGCGTGTTGTGAAAGAAGTGCCGGCAAAGAAGCTGAGCCCATCCAAGAAAAGTCTCAAACCCACTGGCGGACCTCAAGTTAAGACCTTCTCTGAAACCCTTTACGAAAAGAAAAAAATGCAGGAAAAAAAAGCCCAGGAGGTGAGCACAACAGCCAGAAGCCCAGAGAGGAATGAAGGACCTTCCACTGCCGGAGCTGCAGTCAAGGCTCCTGTGGCTGCTGCTGTGGAGGTACGAGTAAAAACACTGGAGGAGATACGCAGGGAAAAGGCAGCCCGGATGCAGGCACAGCTTCAAGAGACCACAGATGATAAGATCCCTACCTCAACTGAAGCAGAGTCAAGTGGACTTCCAAAGAGGCGCATTCTACGCATTAATAAAAGCTCATGTAAGTCAGACACATTCATGTTTTCCTAGTTTGAAATGGTTGCCTCATATACCAAAAGGAGTTTGTTCACATAGCTGTTAATTCTTTCCAGCAGCTGCATGCACTGTGGATCAAACAAAACCAGATGCACCTGACAAGAAACCAGAACCTGTAATAGAGGTAAGATTCAAATTAAACGCAAGACAACAGACATACCTAAATATTATTGTTTCTCAAATAATTATTGTTTGCTCCATTTAACTCTCAGGCAAATGGCAAATGTGAACCCACCAGTGAGACCGTTAAAGTAAAAACGTTTGAGGAGATAATGCGAGAGAAGAGACGTGCAAGCTGCAGGAGGAGCAAGTCACCTCCACCAACCAGAAAGATGCAGCTCTGTCTGCACCTGCTGCCTCACCGCCAGCCTCTGAACCCTCTGCCCAACCACAAACCACCGTGAGACAGCGGATTGCCCTTAAACACAAGAGCTATCCGCTCCCTGCTGCCCCAGAAGCACCCCAGAAAAGCTCCCCTGAGCGCTCTGGAGACAGGACTCCATCGATGAACACACCGTCTCAGTCAGACACACCAAAGCCCTCGACCTCTCCTGTGTTACCTGTCCAGCTAGCCGAGGGAACTATTCAAACAGAGACCAAGGGTATGAATTTAACTTTAATTGATGGTCATATTCAATCTCTCTTTAACTGTTTATTTGAACTTCTGTTTCTACACAGTAATGCTTTCTACATGACAGTAATGCTTACAATAGTACTATTTATGTAATAAAAAAGTGTCTGTATGTATAGAAATGTAACTGAATAACTTTTCAAAATGGCCTACTCAATCCATTGCATTTTCCTGCATTTCAGTGAAGTCCAAGGTGAATGTGAAGCCGTCAGTAAAGAAACAGGCAACCCAGCCTACCCAACAGAGGAAAGCTGCAAAAGTTAACTCTGCTGTTGCTGAAGTGAAACCTCTTAACACTGCCTGTCAAACACCTTCCTCGCTGGTTATTCCCAACAAGCGCTTTAGGGTACGAGTTAGTTTATTTATTAGTTCAAGGTGTTGGGCATGTCTGGTGCGTCATTGTATCAGAAGAAAATATAGAATACAGTTTGATTTGTTTTTTTTATATTATAAACACTTTTAGGTGGAGTCACCAACCTCCAGATGTTCAGTCCAACACTCAGCAGGTACCTTCCAACGCCGTGGATATTCAGATGGTGCCTATGAACTGCATCGAGCCCGCCAGTACTACATCACCTGAAATTGTTGCGGTCCCCCAAAGGTATGGAAAATGTTCTCTCGTGTTTCAGACACAATGCTTTTTTAAATTATTATTATTAATTGTGTGTGTGTGTGTGTATAGGGGTGTAACATGACGATTCGGTATGTACCTCAGTTTTGATGTACCGGTTCGGTATGGTTTTGATACAACAGGGGAAAAATCGTTTTAATTTAACAATGGTAAATAAATTCAGTTAGGGTTAATTTTCTTAGGGATAAAAATCTACGTCAGCTTCTGTTCTAAACTATAGAGAGCCCCTTTACATCACTATAAGCTAAGGATTAACAACAGAGCCCAAACATAAATTCAGAATACATTTTATTTTTTCTTTAGCGTCAGATCACAAAACAAGTAATTTAATGTTACCTTTCCTATAGAACCAAATCTATACTGTGTTCTTTTATTAAACAAACTATATAGCCTTGTTATTTATTCAACGGTATGTCATTTCTGTCTCTACATTACATGGTGACGCTCTCTGTATCGCACACAGCGGAGTTCAGCCCCTCTTCTCATGCGCACACACACAAGTGAGCACACTCGTATTTGTAAATATTAAGCCGCAAAACGACTATTTAAATATGAATTCTGCGTGTCTCTGTGTTAATGAATGGCGCAGACGTGTGCTTTTGTTTACTGCTCGTACAGAAACTGATATTTAATGCTGTTGAATGTTTTGTTTACACTTTATCAGAACTACCTCCTGTCTACAGAATAGCAAGATGTTAAACTTGTGTTTAAAGAAAAACGAATCAAGGGTCACATAATATATTCTGTTACATTTTCACTGTTTACAATGGCAGGGACTGCCATCTTGTCTTTTTGGCTCGTTTCGGATTGCACTTTCACCCCAAGGGGGAAATCCAGATAAATTCCCAGAAGGAAAAATCAAAACGTAGTTTGAACAACTTCTTTGTCATCTTCAGATTCATTTTAAGTTGGGGGAAAAAAATCGAATTCAATCGTAAATCAGATTTTTTGGGTTAAAAAATCTAGGATTTTTTTCTTAGGCCATATCGCCTAGCATTAATAATAATTTACAGAGTGGCTGCCATAACTTGTTTCATAATGGATTTATTTAAACATGCATTAAATAATGAAGACATCACTAACAGGTAATGTATAATAAGTATATAGTCCAATATTTCAGGAAATGCTCTTTGCACTTAATTTCTCTAGCGAATAACGAGCTGTAGACACTGATGATTTGCCTGAGGTAAATTAAATACTATGTGACATTTTGTTTACAAGCTGTTATAATGATGCATTTTTGCGGTTGAAACATTTGAGTGATTATGTGTGGAGTGAGATGTTCATTCAAATATATTTCACGTTAAAATTAGTAATAAAGTAGAAGGGTTCACGCTCCACTCCGCCATCAGAACTGAGGTGTTTATACAGCGATCTGTTACGCCATTTCAAAGAGCACCAAAACTTCATTTATTGTCTAAATTGTGTGTATATATCATTAGTTGTTATATTTATTTACATACACAATTACTTTTATATTCATATTTATTTTCTCTGTTTGTTTTCCCTCTTGTAGCCCTGTGGTCAAAACACCCAGCATGCGCTCTCGGCGGTCCAGCACCACTACTGGTCGTACCCCTGTTGTTACCAGTTCGTCACTGGATGACTTCGAAGACCTGTTAGATGAATTTACTGATGATCGGCTTGAGGATGACTTGGAATTGGATTCAGGCAAGGGAGAGGACGACCTCCTTTTAGAACTCTCAGAGATGATTGACAGTTAGACACGAGCGATGTCATCCGTTTTCTTACAAAAACACTGCCACTTTGAATTTGAAAGGACTGTGACTCCATTTAATCCACAGCATTTTAAATTAAGATTCTTATTTTCAAGCTCTAATAGATGGGTTTTAATGTTTCTTTTAGATTTTGTTCGTGTTGATGTAAATCTGATTTCTTCATCTAACAGTACTTGAAAATCACCAGTAGTGGTGTAAGTCTTGTCCTCTTGTTTTCTTAAAAAAATCTTATTTAGCTGTTACATGTATAAACGAGCCATTGCAAGACAGACCCAGGTATAATGATTGTGTTGGAAGTTGTGTTATAGCACTATCACTCATCATGTATTATTACAAAGACAGGAAGTTTTCAGTTGTATACTGTGTATGCTGAAAAATAGATTTTTATTAGAGCCGCATCAAGGCAACGCCTTTCTTGGTCTTCTTTTTGAGTCACATGTATATATGAACCATTAAATGTTATTTGGACATCATTATCAACATTGTTTTAACAGGTCATTTTGCTCACCTTTGATTTAGTTTAGGCAAAACATTGTATGATCCTATTGTTTACTGATCTGACAGATAGCTGAAGGTCATGGCTCGTCTTTCTTCATTTCTACATAAATTCTATCACAAATTTTATGCTACATGAAATTCCCTTGGGTACCATCTATACATTTTCACTTTGTGAGATTAATCTCAAATTGTTTTAGCAGTGAAGTTCCTTCTCAGATTTCTGAATGCAAATATGAAGCAGTGTTCTCAGGGAAAATACTTCAGCTTTGCTTATACCCTGTATGTTTTGTGTTTTCCTTGGAATGTCTTGACCATCCATGTCGTCTTTGTTTTTATTCACCTTAATTGAGTGACATCATACATTAAGGGACTTTGTTGTCTTTTCTGCGGCGTCTGTCTTCAGTTGTGTTGCACCTCTTGTAAATAAAATGTCTTTATGAGAAATATTGTTTCAGTTTTTAACAGGGTTTATCAAGCTAGCCTCATATTATGTAAATGCTTGTGTTAACAAGTATTTAATAACGTATATTTTTTTAGAAATCTATCTTATGCAGTTATATTTTGGGTGTTTGTGAATTGTGATGCAACATTAGTTTTAGCTGCCTTTTTTTGTGCCAAATTATGAATTAAAAAACTACCATCCCAGCCAGGGCTATCCTTATGGAGGTGCAATTGGTGCGGATGCACAGGGCTTGTATTGAGGGGTCAGAGAGGGACCAACCCACACCCAAGTGGAGGCCCTGTGGTGACCCTTATGTATTAGCTATCTGTACCCTACATATATATATATATTTTTACATTGTTAAAAACAAATCTCTAACATCCTTAAGTGTGCCGCATGTAAATCTCTAGATGTTTTTTAGACCTTAATAAATACACAGCTGTAGAAAATATGCACTACAATAACAGCTTCAAAATATTTAAATTCCGAAATACAAAATTATACGAATACTCTAAGAAAGAAAACTTGAGTTAAATACTTTGTTTTGCCATGATTTTTATACGTTATTATCACTGATGTTTCGTCATTGGAAGCTTCACAGAATCTATATTATACATTTCTTTGTTATGAATCAGAGGAAAAGAGACGCGCCATTAAGCCCCAAGCCAGCAGATGGCGGTAAACATGTTACACTTGCATCACTAACATCCTCACAGGAAAAAGACAACTGCGTAGTGCGTATTACTGGGACTGAAAACTGCAACACAAACGCTCGTCCTCTGTTGTTGTTATTCCTCCACACAAATAGACAGCTAAACCGAGGATAAAGGCTTTTATAAGCCTGGGAGTTCTCCTCAAGTTCTGATTCAATAGCTGGGATGCATAATTTCCCTCTAAATTTTAGCTTGATTAATGGCAGGTATTGGAAATTTCACAGTAAAAAGGAAGATATATTTATTAGACATATAAGTGCTTTAAACAACCGAAGAATATTATTCACGCGGTAGTAAGAATCTGCAAGGGAGGCTTTTTTTATTATTTAAATGTGTTAATAGAGAGCCGTTTGTTTTTAAATGGGCTTCTGTAGGAGACATCGAGGTTAGTGGTTATTTGGTTATAGCCCAGTATTGGCTAGTTGTTTATTATTGATATATTTCTGTTTGAGCCGTATATTCTCCAAACGAATGTGCTAAACATTGTTTTGTTTTGGTGTAACGGCGGAATAACTGGCCGATGGTTGTTTATCAAAGAAACTGACATCTAGTGGCGCTAAAGAGTAATTGCAATTCTGTCAGTGTATATATATATATAGATATATACATATATAATAAAGTTAAATTAACCATGAAGCTCCTGGAAAACTCAAGTTTTGAGGCCATAAACAGTTTGCTCACAATTGAAACGGGAGACTGTAAGATAATTGGACGGTAAGTGCTAAATACTTGGTTTTATAAACAACATTTACACATCTGAACACTCAGAACACATAAAGAGGAACTGAGTAAAGCGCATGTTATTCACACTGTTCTGGTGTCAGAGTGTTATTTAAAGTGTTTTTTTCTAATGACACTGCTGTGATGTTTCTGTAGTATTGAGAGCTACTCCTGTAAGATGGCAGGTGATGACAAACAGATGTTTAAGCAGTTTTGTCAGGAGGGGCAGCCGCATGTGCTGGAGGCTTTGTCTCCTCCGCAGAGCTCAGGAATCAGCCCCAACAAGTAAGTCAAAGACCCCCCTCACTTACACACAATACATGTCTTTCAGAAAGTCATTGCACGTTCAGTGAAATATGTTTTACTTTCAGACTGAGTCAGAGTTTGGATGATGGGGAGGGTCCTCTCTCGGACAAGTGCAGCAGGAAGACGCTCTTTTACCTGATCGCCACTCTCAATGAATCCTTCCGGCCGGACTACGACTTCAGTCGCACCAAAGGCCATGATTTCAGCAAGGAGCCCAGTGTTAATTGGGTAATTTTGATGTAAAATGGTTACAATTTCTGAAACAACATATGCACTCATTCTTATGTATATAGAATGGGGGCATTATACAACTATTGTAAAACACATTTCATGATTTCCGCAGGTGTTTAATGCAGTGAACAGCAGTTTGTCTGCTGCTGCGGGTGAGGTGTACAGTCACCTACAGCCTCAGTTATGGGAGGCTCTAGACAAGGAGATCAGTCTTGCTGAATGTGACATATACAGGTAGATATTCTGCTTTTAAAATCCATGTTCAGTCAGACTTGCCTAAAATTTGATGAATGCTTTTAATAGTGTTTGTTTGGATGATACAGCACTACATTATTAAGCAAGCTCTGTTTGCATTCTGTGACAGCTACAATCCAGATCTGGATTCCGACCCTTATGGGGAAGAAGGCAACATGTGGTCCTTCAACTACTTCTTTTATAACAAAAGACTGAAGAGGATTGTGTTCTTCACATGCCGTTCTGTCAGGTGAGTATCTTTTTGTCAGGGAGAAAGCCATTCAGCATCAACAAATAAAAAAGTTATCTCTGTAATTAATAAAGGCAATGATTTTAATACAGATCGTGTATTATATTATGTGGGAGTGGAAGAACACGTTTATTCTGGATGGATACATTGGATTGATCAAAAGTGGCAGTAAATGCATTTCTAATGTGTAAAAAAAAAATAAATGCTGTTCTTTTAAACTTTATCAAAGAATTGTGAAAAAAAAATGTATCACGGTTTCCACAACAATACAGAGTAGCACAACTGTTTTTAACATAATAATAAAAAAAGTGTCTTTAGCACCAAATTGGGATATTAGAATAGTTTCTGAATGATTATGAAATAAAAACAGCTTTGACATCACAGGAATCTTTACAGTTTTTTAACATAGTTCTTTTAGGTCATTGTGATATTTTACGATATTACTTTTTTATGTATATTGCTTTAGTGAACATAACGGACTTGCAAAGAATCTTACTGGCCTTTAGAATGGTAGACTATTTATACAATTTATTTTACATTATTATTATTATTATTAAAGATTAGCTGGTCCAACGTGAAAAAAAAAAAATACATCCACTGAGCTCTACATTTTTGTGTTTGTGTTCCTTTAGTCTTTTCATGGCTCCAAGAGACTCCGGCATCGGCACTGAACTGGATCTGGAGTTAGATGAGGGCAGCTATGAGGAAGAGGAAGAGGGCAACATGGATGAAGAGAGGTGAAGAACTATGCGAACTGCACCGTTATTATTTATTATCACTTCTCTAGGAAGTACTGCATCATGAACCCTCACGTGTTGCGTTATCATCATTCAGATTTGACAGAAAAATGACTGCAAATAAGTCATGTGGTTCCAGTGTATTTGCTAGTGGAAAGCCAACAGACACAAATAACATTGCAGTGTAACTGTAAACAATATTACTCTGATATTACCAGACTGACAAGCAGCAGCTTGTGTTATTGAAGTCAATGATGGATTGATAATAATAATAAATTGTATTTAAAGGCGCCTTTCAGAGCACTCAAGTACAGTAGAGTGATAATCATAACATAAAATCTTGACGGCAATACAGTAAATAGCAAATATAACAGTAAATAATTAAAATTGATCAGAAAAAGCTAATCTAAACAGGGAAGTTTTAAGGCATGATTTAAAAGTAGTCAGACAGTCACTTTCCGAATAGATTGAGGAAGAGAATTCCAAAGATTAGGAGCAGCACAACTGAAAGCCCCTAGACCTCATAGTGGCTAAACGAACAGAAGGTACAAGGGAAACAGATGAAGAAGATCTGAGAGTACGTTTCTGGGTGTAAATATGAAGCAAATCAGAAAGATAAGGTGAGGCAGAATTATGAAGAGCTTTAAAAGTGAGAAGTAGAATCTTGTACTCTATTCGATATTGAACAGGTAGCCAGTGAAGGTAGTAGTGAACTGGAGTGATATCCTCAGTGGAAGAGGTTCTAGTAATTATACGGGCAGCTGAATTCTGGACCAATTGAAGTTTATGGGGTAGCCCAAAGAGAAGGGAGTTACAATAGTCAATGTGTGAGGTAACTAGAGCATGTACAAGAATAGCTGTGGAATTTGGTGTGAGAAATGGACGAAGGCGACTGATGTTTCTGTAAATGGAAATATGCAGACCGAGTAATATTGATCACATGCTTTTCAAAAGATAAAGTACTATTGAGAACGACACCCAGACTTTTAACCTGAGTAGATGAGGAGATTCTAGATTTATCAACAGAAAGTGAAAAACTATTGGATTTTGACAAGTTAGATTTGGTACAAACAAGAACTTCTGTTTTGTCAGTATTTAGCTGAAGAAAGTTACGTGAAAACCAGGATTTAATCTCTTCTAAGCAACCTAAAAGAGAGGAAGAAAGAAGGGTGGAATTTGGCTCAGAAGACAAATAAAGCTGGGTGTTGTCAGCATAGCAGTGAAAACTGATACCATATTTTCTAAAAATGTAACCAACTGATATTAGATAAATAATAAATAAAACAGGGCCCAAAACAGAGCCTTGAGGAAAACCAGTTGTAACTGGTGAAACGTGTGATTTGACATTTTTAAGTTGAATAAATTGAGTGCGCCCAGAGAGATAGGATCTGAACCAACTAAGAGGGATGCCAGTAATACCTATGGAGACTAGTCTATCTATGAGAACTTGGTGAGAGATTGTATCAAAAGCCGCGCTTAAATCAAGTAGAATAAGAATAGTTAAGTGTCCTGAGTCGGCTGACATCAGCAGATCCCTAACAACTTTTACCATGGCTGTCTCTGTACTATGCAAAGGGCGGAAACCGGATTGGAATTATTCAAACAAGCTATTTTTAAAAGATGATAGGTGACCCTGAGATGCAACAACATTTTTCCAAAATTTTTGAGAGAAAAGGTAAATTGAAAATTGGGCAAAAGATGGCAAAATTATTAGGGTCAGCTCGGTTTCTTAAGTCTTGGAGTAATTACAGCAACCTTAAAAGATGAAGGTACCACACCAGAGGTGAGAGACGAGCGTATAATATCAGTTACTATATCAAATAGAGAAGATAAACAAGCTTTGACCAGGTGAGTAGGGAGTGGATCTAACTGGCAAGTGGAAGACTTGGATTGTTTGATAAGACCTGATATTTCATCAATAGTTGGAAGTTCAAAACTGTAAATTAGAGACAGAAGAGAATCGTGGGAAGATAAATACAACAGATCAGATGCCGCATTGTTTTGAAAAGTTATTTGTTGGTGAATATTTTCTATTTTAGTATAAAAAAGATCATTCATTTATCGCATTGATCACTAAAGTATAGATGAGAATGAAGAGTATCAGGTGGACGTAGGATAATATTTACAGTATTAAACAAGGACCTTGTATTCCCTTCATCTATCCCAATTATATTGATGGTCTTTCCGCAGGTATGGTGCACTGTGTGCCTGGTGATGCCCTCCTCCTTGTCATCTGAAGCCAGCATCTCTTGCCTGAGTTTTAATTGCCTGTTATTCTTTTCTGTTTCTTATTCAATTTGATATATTGTTGGCCATTTCTTAGGAAAGGAGATATGTCGTAATCCAGAGAGTGCTATTCATTGCACTTTAACATTTTACTTGACTTCTCTGTACTTTCCATTGCATTCTCTTAATGTTCCTCTGAATTCCACTGGAGGGAACATGTGATATGTTTTATTTTTACTTTATTATGTTTTTTCCCATTTCTAAAGAGGTCGTTTTATTTGTATCTGAGTGCAAATATATAAGGTTTATTCTCCCTGTCTGTTTTCTCCATCTTTGTTTATTTTTTATTATAATTTTTTGTTACCCAAACCTCATTCATTTATTCATGTTCATGATTTACACTATGTTTTATGGCTCAAAGATCTTTTCAACAGTATTTCCACTAGGCGGCAGCCTTCAACATCCTTGTCTTCTGTCTCTGGTTATCTTTTACTGCTTTATTATAAAAAATGTTTGGAGCTTATTTTAAGTTTTATGGCATTTTGATCATTAAATAAAGATATTGTACGTCATATTTCCCATTTAAATGTTATTTTGAGTTTCCATATTTTGAGTCCTATACATGCTTATAACTCATTTTTTGTTATATCAACATCCCTCTGCATTTTTTTCACTATTAATTACAATAGAGGTTAATGTATGAGCATTATTTTGTTTTGTGAGATTTAATATATTTTCCTGCTATTTTCTTGCCCCAGGAAAAAATTACATTTAAACCGATATCAGCGTAAACATCACCCAGTAAATTTGTTTAGACCTATGGATCCACTTCCTTTTTTAGTCGTGCCCCCAAAGCTAACACTTATCTGAAAGGAAAACCATGATGGGTCTGTAAAGTTTAGTTTTTGTAAAGATTTTACTTGTTCTTACTGGTTTTTATTTGTATTTCGTAACATTTGTGAGGTGTATATCCGTGAAGTAAACATTGCAATTCTGCTTTCTTCCTGAAGAAAGACATGTTTGTGGTGATTTATTTTTTGTTGTCTGAGAACACACTTGACTCTTGATATTGTTTGCTGATGATGTGTTTATAGCTGTAGATCTAACATGGTTATGTGGATATTGTTTATCTATGAACGCTGAGTGGGAGTTTCTCAGCTTTATTACATCCCGTTTGACATATAGTGAATGAATTTGTCTGATCAGATTCAGTGCTGTTGCTTAGTCTTTCTTCTGTGGCTTGAATAAATAACACTTACTCACGATGAGCGCTATAGTTTATATTGTCCGCTGTTACAGTATGTGTCGCAGGCCCTCTTGAAGATCTGACCATATGTGGTGAATCTGCAATCTTACTGAATTCCTTTTCTGTTTTCGATTTGACTGACCCATCTATGTTTGTAATTTTGAGCACTTTGATGTATCACAGCGTTGCACCAGTATAAGAACAGGATACGAGTAGAAAGATCACTTTTGCTCTTAAATTCCTAGGCTATTTCTACAAATGTTTTGAGTAATAATCCTAAGAAAATCAAGGATGAGCCCCATAGGATGCAGATTTATGCATTTATGATACATTAACCTTTCCTTCTTGGCAGCTTAACATTTTTTCTGAATAATCTTTTAAAAAGCATTTTTGTTATTTTCAAAATGCTGTGTCACAAATACTTCCTTCCTTAATGTGCACTGATTGCACATGTTCTTATTATAAAACCTTGCTGGGATAAAATAATAATAATGCTATTTACATTTATCAGACGCTTTTATCCAAAGTGACTTAGAGTGCATTTAGGCTGTACATTTGTATTGTCAGTATGTGGGTTCCCTGGGAATCGAACCCACAACCTTTGCGCTGCTAACGCAATGCTCTAACCACTGAGCCACAGGAACACGTTTTGTACTAAATGCAAAGATTTTAATATCATTAATCAGGCCAAATCTCATAATTAATTGTTAATAAGCAACAATGCAGTCTTGATTTTCTTTTTTTTTATTTGTACTGGCAACAACAAAATACTTTGTTGGTATGTCAACCCTTGAAACAACAACAAATGTAGTGTCCACTTTTCGCTAGTAACAAAAAGATATCTACAAAATGACAGGTACTTTAACGAAAAAAGGGTGAAAACATTGCATGCAGGCATCACAAACGATAACGTATGTAAAGCCTTTGTTTTGCCCGACAGGCACACCTCTAAACCATTATATGGATGCTTCCTGTGGCGCATAATTTGCCCCACATCCCTTCAGGGTTAAACCTGCTCTACAGCACAAATACATAGTTTAACAGATGGAAAGACATTTACAAAAGAGACTCGCAGAAAACACAGAACCCTTTTGAATTCTTCACGTGAAAAGGAAACATGAGCACTCGTGCCGACCCGTTGCAGATACACACGGTCAGACTGGGGGAGGAAGAACTCAAATCTTTGGTACTTCAACAAGTCCAACAACTACATTGGCTGTTTTACTGGAGAAATAAAAGGCACTTTAAATAGTCAAATCTGTATTTTCCACTGCAAAAATATGTAAACAGTACATAAAGGCACAAAGTGTGCATCAAGTATACCAGGAATCAAGTTAGAGGTACTTTAATTTACACAACATGGGTGTACAATGGGAAATCCATGCACTGATTAGACAATACTGATGTTAAAATTGTGCACAGGCCTCATGACTTTTTCAGGAACGAAGCTGTGCCGTGAACTAACGTCTGCTAGGAAAACAGCATTTTTTTGTCCTACGATGTCGTTTTCTTGGAGAGATCACCACAAATGGATATTTTCAGAGGTAAGAAACACAGTTACTTCAGTCTGTAAAGACTACAAGGTCAGTCTCTGGGCAGTCCCAAACACCTCAGCAGTTCCTCGCAAGGTAAAAAAACAGTACTGTTATAGTTACTGGAATCTCTTCCATTTGATGCCCTTGAACTCTGCATACCTTGCGAGGTAATCTCTTTCTCCATAGACTCCAATCCCCTTGACTGTGGGTAAACAGAATGAAGCAGCTCATTAACAATCTTCATTCTTATTTGGTTCAAAATCAGGCACGACCTGATCAATCGAGTATCTGGTGCTGGAGTGCTGGTTGAGGGATACGTTGTTGTTACAGTGGAGCCACGGGTGGAAGAGTATATCTCCAGCCTCAAGCCTCTCCGAGGGAGCCTTCCTCAGCATGCAACACACCAGTGACTTAGCCCTGGGTGAAAGAGTCTCGGGGATGGTGAACGCACCCCTGCGAATTTTGCTGAACAGTGCTGTGGGTTCCACATCCTGAAATGGATAACGTCCTACTAGCATAGTGTAGAGAACAACGCCAAGGCTCCATACATCGGCAGCCTTCCCTGAGTATGAGTGCCGTGAGTTTAAGATCTCCGGGCCAACGTAGGCTGGGCAGCCATGTTTGTCCATCAGCGAATCGTCATTACCATTAAGAAGACAGGAGTCCTCCAGGTTTTGCAAGACTAGTTTTGTTCTGAGGAAACAAAAGAACATCTCTCAGCACCTGATAACTACCTCCTACATAATAAATACTGGAAAATATTTGCTAGATGAGCAAGACAAGGTAACACCTATGCAAATCCTGCAGGTTGTAATTAGTGTGGATCTAATATTTATACACTTGAAAATTGCATAATTTAATTTTTATATATGTACTTTTAAATTTCTATATTTAAAAAATATATATTATTTATTTTATATTAATCTATACATTAATATAGTAGTTCATATAAAAGGTTGCTATACTATATATTTAAATTTAACAACACCTTTACGGACTAATGTTATACCTAAACAATGACAATACAAATATTACAATTCTGTCCAATACCAATAAGCCAATAATGATTTTTCTTATGTAAATAACCAATATTAAAATTCTATACTGTTTAAATAAAAAACTGTCATTTTAAATACATTAATTAAATTTAGCATTGCAACAATAACAAAATGGATATTAATTTTAAGATTGGCTAAAGATTACCTTATCAAATTATTAATGCTTAAAAAATTGCATTTAGTTAGCATTAAACAATAACTAAGGTAATTGACAAGTAAAAATCTGGAAAATGAGCATGCGTGATTTAAAATTTTGCGCAAAAAAAGTTTTGTAATATTTACTTGCATATAATATTATGCATCCCTACTACCAAGAGCAGATGTGAGTTAGTTAGCTAGTAATTAAATAATAAAATAGAGTTACTGACCTCTGTGAATCGGTGAACACGAACTTGCGCAGTTTAAGGTCTCTTAAAATGACACCGTTCTCATGACAGTGAGCGACCGCGGCTGCCATCTGGCCAAACAGGCGCACTGCCTCATCCTCCTGCAGCCTCTTGCAGGTGCGCACGTATGAGTGCATGTCTCCATAGTTACGCTCGGAGAATATGTACACGTTGGCCTCCCCGAGCACCACCTCTGAGATCTTGCAGATGTTGCTGTGTGGAAGCAGACGTGTGTAGGGTGCGATGAACTCGTGATACTTCTTAATGGAAAACACCTGGTGGCAACAAACCAAAACAAGATGATTACTGATCCCTCTTTACATCAACTTATATTAACAGAAGCTATACTGAAGCATCTATGCTCACCTTGCATGTGTACTCCTGTTCCGTGGCCTGATGAACCGCTCTGAACGTCTGAGCTCCTTCTGTGGCCTCCAGCAGGATGTAGGGCCCAATACGTGAGACATGGTGCTTCTCTGACCCCGGCTGCTCAAGGCTCTGGGACAGGGGACGAAGACAGGGTGCGAGACCCGGAGATGGAGGCTGGCTGAGTCTCCGGCGCTTGTACTTGAAGGTATCGGTGTTGTGAGAGTCCTCAAAGTCTAATCGCTTCAGTCGCAGTGGAGGTGTAGGAATTGACAGGTTCACACTCATCTGTGACAAAAACAAGACTGGGTAAGTGCATGACCTTATGACAGCATGACTTAACGTACCATAAGGGCTGTATGAATTGTATATACACAAAGGTGAAAAGGAAAATGTATCAAAATGAGTGCATTTGATTATTGCGCCACACTTCAACACTCAGTAACCGCGGGATAATATCTCACACTAACTAACTCAAGAATGGGAGGTTCGTTTATGTTGTGTAATGAAAGGAGGTAATTTAAAACTGCTGAATGACTATGTGATGACCAGGGTTGCTCGATCTCACTGACTCAAGTTCTTTTCGAAATGCTGCTCGGCGCCTGTGAGTCATTCAGTGTTTAAGTTATTACACATTCAAGCGTACGTCATAGAATGGAAGCCTAGTTTCTTCCACTTCACCATTTTAAACTAAATTTTTTATATAAAAAATATTAGTATTTGTCTTTTTTTTTAGAGCACTGTGTTTTTTTAACCTTTTCATGTGTGATGAGGTTTCGTAACTTGACCCAGGTCACGTCGGACTCGAACCTAAATCCGTAGAGCAAGCGTTTTTTAGCGTAACGGTAAACCACCACGCCTAAGCTCTCAGTTAAATAGAAGATTTAAGTCATATGCTCAAAATACTCAAAGGATATGGTGTGATATCCAAGTTGGCAAGGTTCAAACAACATGCGCTGCATCACTTTCCTTGTAAAGTTTAACCACAAAGTGTGTCTCAATACTCGTTTAAATGGGAAAGTTGATCAATAATTGAACTAATCTTAAGGACTCTTGGTTGGATGTACTAAATAGCGATTCAAGAGGTTAATGTGACACTTAAAGGTTTACAGGACTTACCTCGCTGCTTAGACAAAGGACCCGCTCCTCTCCAAAACAGAACAATGAGTAACGTTACTAGGCGCACTTAGTTGTGTCTACTTGTCAGAGAACATTTCCACCGGGGAAAAGTATACAGTATCGTGAAATGAGCAGAGGGAAACTGTCAGCTGTGGTTAAGTCTCGGCATAAGATAGAAAATGTGGTCTCCAATGAATGCAGAATAAATACGAGTTCGTTTGAAAGGAGTACAGTACAGTAACTTAGGTGATTTGAAAAGTAACTCCGGCTTCAACGTGTTTTGCAGATATTCGTGCACATATTTCCATGCGTATCCTGTCCTTTTCTTTGTCCTGGAGATTGAGCAAATTGATACTTGCGAGTCTGGCGGCAGCACCAAGAGATCTTCAGTTGTTGGCACGAATGTCTTTGTTCCTTATTCCCGCTGAATGAACACGTCCTGCATGGACAATATTTCCTTGGATCTTGATTTTAAATGTTGGTATAACGTCCGTTAGTGGTCTGATATAGTTTTAGATTTTTTACGGCGAGTACCGGACAAATAAAACGTGATAAAAATACTGTTAAACGCACTTAACTGTAAGTTTTGCGATACGACACAAGGAATTGTCCGAAGAAAGTTTAACAAGAGGAGGCGACCGAATTGGTGACAGCACAGAAATGTAAACGTAGTCCTTTTAGTTGGTCTTTTGTTGCTGCCGAAATAAAGGTCCTTTTAGTAATGAGATCACAAATCAGACGTGGCCCCTCAGCCTGGCCGTCTGACTGTAAAGTCTCACTTTGGCTGGGCACGTCTAATATGCTCAGTATGTTACACCAGCCTGACTCGATGATGCTGTTCTTAGTAAGATTGCGACATCTTGGCTCCGCCCCTCGCGTCTGACGACATCTAATATAGAGCTTCGCAATAGTACGCACTACTGTTGAAGTTTGCAAGGGGTGGATTGCAAATGCAAACACAAAGCGTGGCGTTTAATGGAAATGTTTAGCCAATTGTACGCAGTAAACACTGCTAAAATGACCACAACACTTGTTTTGACGGTTTTCAAAAGCAGCTAATATGCCGTGCACAATGTGCTGTCAATGCAGCTCCCTATTGATTTTCAACGGAGAGGGGAAATAACGCAGGAAATAAATAAAGTGATGTTATAGATCGCGTGACTGTACATTAAAGCGAGCGAAAACTAAATGCTAAATGTGTTGCTATATATACACACGTTAAGTTAGTTATGTTTGCCGTTGTGAAGATTAATGCCCCACCCCTGTGTATGACTCAATACCAGTGTTGGTGTTGCACATCAAATGTCTGTCAGGGCAACATGCAGGTAGATGACAGAAATAGAGCTAAATATGAACCGATAGTAAATAAATATGTGTCGTTTCTCCTAAACAGAAATAATATTACATGGAGTTACATGTTTCTCTTTTCTCAGGTTTCTTCTAGAGATCTCAAACTGTTCAGAGATGCCAAAAGTCAGACATTTCAGTATGAACTCAAACATTTTTCATTAAATAGTCTACCACCAATTTTTATGGTGTTCATATACATTTCACCACTTAGGCTACCGTTGGTCAACACTTGTCTCAATTTAGTCGAGATATTAAATTACATGAAACTCATTTAAACCTCCTTGAGGTAAGTTCTGAAGGCATGTTCGGTGAGCTCAATCAAGTTAAGTTTTGCTGCTGCATTGTGTGTTATTTGATTTCAGTCTGCATTATTGCTGGTGTACTGATTATTTAGTAGCCTACACTGCATGTTTAAAAAACATCCTTCATATGGTAAAGAACATTCTGTGAAAATGTTACCTTTATATCTTTAATATTGACTAAGTAAGGTCATGTCAAAGATTGAAATTATAGTGAAATGAATGGTAGAAATCAAACTTTGATGCTCGTTATCTCATAATTAGATTTTGAGACTTTAGTCTGGATTTCACAGAGAGGGTCACAGTGCACCAGGCAGTCAGCAGGATGCCTCCACAGCGCTCATGGTTTCAAGTTGAGTCAGAGGTTTCATGCATGTGTGTGTGGGTGGAAAGAGGTTTCCTGGGCTGTTCCACTGTCGAGGCCTGAGTGGGAGACCAACCACTCCTTAAAATGGAAACGTTTCTTGCTGCACAGTGCATTTTATTGTTTATCTTGCGCATCGAGCCACCAGATGCAACTGTTCAAAATGCGCTAAATAGATGGATGGATATTCAGGGGGTTTCTTTAAAATGCAATCTTTCTGTTTAACAGCCATAGCTGAGTCTCAACATTTGAATATATGACCATCTGAAAGTTCATGTGTAGAACGGCTTCTCTGCATGTTGACAGAGAGGGAATTGCTAGGATGAATATCACTCTATTGTCAAGAAATCTCCTTCCTGTCTGTGTCTACACAGATGTCACACATTCTGGATTGAGACATATGGTCACCATGGGAACAGGCAATGTCCTCACAAAGGCTCTGTCTCATTTTGATGGACATTAATGGTGGTTTACAGCCATGGAAGCACTGGTCCAAAGTGATCAGGAAGTCATGAATATCCTCCCTCAAGTTTCCACCAGCTGATGACAGCCTTTGGGCAAAAAGGACACATTTGTTCTCTTTATATGTCAGTTGGTTTTGATGAAAGACAGGCTGACCTATTCATATTGGCTCTGCATCAGTTTATCTCACACACAGACACAAATACACTCAACCACAGACACGTCGCTGAATTAGCCTAGTTTACAAAAAGGGGCAGACCTACATATCAAAGTCTAATTGGATTAGCGGTCTGATTGAGTAGGTTATGCTATAAGCTCACAGATGTCTCTCTAGAAGACGTGCTACACCATTTCCACAACTAACTGGCTAATCGTGTTAGTAGCAATGCTATTAGCATAACAGAAGCAATTAAAAGTGACCATTTGAACGTGTAACTCTTCCGAAAGTTAGAGCAGACACAAATTATTATCTTATATTATTATCTTATTTACTGAACAATTTTAACATTTTAATTTCAGTGAAACTACAGAAAAGATCAACCCAGGTACTTAGTAAACCATGCCTTTAGATTGACATGGTGTTGTTTCTCAAACCCTTCACAGCAATTTTAAATAGAAATCTATAGTGTGTTGTACTAAAAGCAAGTTAAGTTCTATCCAAAACAGACGGACATGAATTTGGAAATGTTTATTATGTTGGTTGTTGTATGTATTGAAACAGTTTGGAAATTAAATGTTCAGTGAGTGGCACTAAAATAAAATTCAGATTTATAAAAAATAAAGTGAATTTGGTAAAAAAATGTAACATCGTTTGTTGTACATATCATGACAGTTTGGAATAAAATGCCCTGTGAGTGGCGATAATGTTTAAATGCGTTTGAAAATAGTGTACCACCTACACTAAACTTTACCCTAAAAATAGCTGATAATGTGAACAAAAGTGCATTTGATGATGCATCAATGCCATTTTAGCCTGTTTCTATTATTCAATACGCTGTTTGACTCGTATTTCACTTCAGTTGAGCGCTCTGAATCACAAGTGTACTAGGTGAGCTTTCGAGCAAGTTTACTAAAATCAGAAAAGCCATTCATATGCAGCTAGCTATGTAACACAAACTCTAATAGTTTGTTTTACTTGAAGTCATAACATATTTTTTTCAAGGAAACATGCAAATATGAGTCTTTATTAAATGATACATTTGTGTGAAACAGTTTAAAAAATAAATAAAGTTAGAAACATGTTTTGCCAGTGAGTTTAGGTTGAAAAAAGTGCCACAGTCAAGATTCTGAAATGTAAACATAAAGAAACTTCTGAAGTAATTACTAACAATAGAGTGGTTTTCAGAGTATGGGTGGGTGATTCTCATTTTACTTCTCACCAAAATCAAAATACCCTTTCATCAGCATACCAATTATACATAACAGAGCAGCAAGTGCGTAGAAGAGTATTGAGCAACTTGGACTAGAAGAGGATCAGAAATCAGCTCATTTCTGATTATTAGCCTACTGCCATGTCTGGAAGATTGTGTCACTCTGTTGCAAGCTCTTTTATAATGAAACATCACATGTGTTTTAAAGAGAGACAGAAAGACAGCAGTCAGCAGGTTATTTCCTTTTTAAGCCTCACTCTGGATCATCCGTAGTGTTTTGAATGATTGTGAAAGTCTGAATTCCTCAGTCGTGAGCGGACTCTTAGATAAACAAAATACTCAGAGCACTTAATGGCACATCGAATGGCTTTGTGCTCCTGTTTTGGGTTTTTCAGGTATCTTAAAGTGGCGTTAAGTGGCTTTGTGGGAAAAAAACGAAACTGCATTTATAAAATAAACTCCAACCATTGAGTCATTTGATTCTTTTAAACTCTTTAACTGTTTTTGCTGTGTGTATTCAGGGATGCTCTTTATTTTGCTTAAGTTTCCAACGAGATCCTCTGTAAACAGACCTCCACCCTATCTTTCTAGATCACAAGTGTAAAGTGTCAAGTCCTTTCATGTCCAACAGTTAAGTGTTCTCTGTGTAGTTGGGCCCAACAGCCCTATCTTATTTCAAAGCTTAAATGTGTATTGTGTGTATTGACTTCATTGACCTCCTAATGGCTCATTAAAGGATCCACAAAAGGATGAAATCAATTATTTTCTAAATATGGCTATAACTTTTTTTCTTGTTTTGTCAATCAACAGTCTTTACATATTTAATTTGCTTGAAACAGTTCTTGAATAGGTCTAACTGAAGCATTTACTCACTAAACATAGTTAGGTTAAAAATGACCCAACAGATAACCCAATGGTGGTAACCCAATGATAACCCAAAAGTCTGCAAAGCACTTTTCTAAGCCATGGTAGCAGTTTTTCATTTGACTTCTTACTGTTGTAATAATGGATTAATGTCTGTTATATATCAATTTGATTAGCCGAGTGTTACAAGAGTTGTGTTTGTATCGTTGTAGACAGGTGTGGGATTTTTTTTTTACTATTTCTACATGTGTCCTGAATCTCTTGCACCACACTACAGCTGCACATCACCTATGGACTGCATCTCCCATCATTCACTGCACTCACACATTCCCATCCACCATTACACCAATCACACAGCTGTCACCAATCACTAATTAACCCTGATTGTTTCACCACACCTGCATCTCATTCTCACACACACATTTAAGCAGCACACTTCCTTTCAACATTGCGAAGTCTTGTTTTTGCCCCGGCTGACATTTCTGAGTGTTTACTATTCCCTCTGATTGCTACTTCTGTGTTTGACCCCGGACTGCCTTACCTTGGAACTCTGAACCTGTGCTTGTGACCTCGACCCCCGCCTGGTATTGTTTACATCTCTGCTCTGCCTCTGATGTTCCTGTTATTGCCCGCTGACCATTGCCTGTTTGATTCTGCCTCTGTCTAAATAAATATTACTGCACTTGGATCCACATGCCTTTGACCAGTCTTTACAATGTTACATTGTTATGCTAGTGAGTGGTAATTTGAGTGTATCAATGACATACTAAAGTAAATTGAAGTTATGTAAAAGCTATATCACACTCTTAATTGTGCTGTTAGACTCTATATCAGCAGGCTTTGGTAATCTGCGGCCTCATACAGGCTCTA
Source organism: Gymnocypris eckloni scoliostomus (assembly GCA_027564155.1). NCBI lineage: Eukaryota > Metazoa > Chordata > Actinopteri > Cypriniformes > Cyprinidae > Gymnocypris > Gymnocypris eckloni. The sequence continues at coordinate 13,148,201 of CM050431.1, forward strand.
GAGTCTAATTTCAAATTCACACCACAAAGATGGCAAAAAAGCACTTCTGAAAGTGGCATTTATGTGTCTTTACAATACTATTGAATGCATCTCAGAAGGGCATAAATGCATTTACAGAACAATTACAAGTGCATACTCAGATTCTGAAATGGGTCAGAGCTGGAATTTAGTTTACCTTTTATTCTGCATTGAATTTATACAGAGAATTTTCAGCTGACACAAGCAGCCTTAAAGGAGAAGTCCACTTCCAGAATACAAACTTCTTGATCATTTACTCACCCCATGTCATCCAAGATGTTCATGTCTTTCTTCAGTCGCAAAGAAATTCAGTTTATTGGTGAAAACAATCCAGGATTTTTCTCCACATAGTGGACTTCTATGTTGGCCAACAGGTTTTGCTGTTTGAATTTAGCTTCAAAGGGCTCTACACAATCCCAGCCGAACAATAAGAGTCTTATCAAGCAACTTTTTTCAAAAAAAAAAAAAATGTATCTATTTTTTAACCACAAATGCTTGTCTTACACTCTGTGATGCGCATGTGCGTCTTCATGCATTACATTATCATGTTGAAAAGATCACATGTGGTTAGTCCTTCGTCTGTGTACTCTGGTTCAAAAAGTTACAGTAGGGCGAAAAACTCCATCTCATTATCTCCTCCAACTTCAAAATCGTCCAACATTGTTGTAAAGGGCATTTGATTTTCTTTGCATGTTCGCTTTGTAAACACTGGGTCGGTACTTCCACCAATATTATGCATGCGTGAGGTTGAGCTAGTTCAAGATGAGCATTTATGGTTAAAAGTATATACATATTTATTGTTTTAAGAAAAGGACTGATCATTTCTCTAGACAAGACCCTTATTCCTTGGCTGGGATTATGTAGGGCCCTTTGAAGCTGCACTTAAACTGCAGTTTGGCCCTTCAAACCATTGGCCACCATGGGGGTGAGTAAATATCAGGACATTTTTATTCTGGAAGTTAACTCAGCTATGTAAAGACACCTTCACAGTACTCTTGTTTGTGCGAAATTGCTCAAAGTTCATCTTCTTGGTCTAGTTCATCCAAAAATAAAACTTTTGTCATTATTTACTCAACCTGAAGTTGTTCCAAACCTGTATGAGTTTGTCTTCTGTTGAACTAATTAAGTAATTAACTGGTTTTAATACAGTAAACCAAAAATCACACAATGAAAAATATTAAACATTAATAATTCGAAATAGCAAACAGATTAAAACAATAATACATTATTACACGGTTATGACTTCACACAAACACATTACAAAACTAAATGAGAACATGATAAATAAAACAAATAATATATTACAGACAATCAGTATTAATTTAATTTAACATGAACAGTTTGTATGTGACTATACCTTGAAACCGATAACGGTGTGTGTCTTTTGATAAGCTATTAGCTGCCATTCTGGCGCCGCCTGCCGTATCAATATAATGTACAGCGCCACATAATAACATCATTGTTAACTCTGCGGTATATATAGAGTTAACTTACTCTCACGGGACACAAAAGTATATTATCTGCTTTAGTGCCTTACTGGTTTGTGGTTAAACGTTTAATTTGTGTGCTGTTCTGACAAGCGCCTTTTCTGAGCACACATCCAAAGCGTGCTAAATAATAAACCTGTCAAACAGCGCCTGGTTACTGAACTAAATTGTATTTTGCACTAACTGTCAAAACACACAAGGTTTACATATAGACTCAGTTGGTTATGTCTAAAATGTAAGTAAACAGTTGAGAGAAAAACGGATGCATATATCGCCCACCCCTAGCCAAGGGGGACCTAACCCATACACCTAACCCCCCAATCCCCCCGGCCAGGTCCACGATTGTGCCCTCGTAACACCATTTCGCCCCTGCCCCTCCGTAGGTCTGTGCACACCATTGATTAGGATGTTAATTAAAGATCATGTTTAAGATATTTTGTAAATTTCCTACCTTAAATATATTAAAACTTAACTTTTGATCAGTAATATGTAATACACTTCATTTGGACACTTCATTCAAATAGATGTATCTCGACCAAATATTGTCCTATCCTAACAAACCATACATCAATGGAAAGCCTTTTTAAAAAATGACCCGTATGACCGGTTTGGTCCAGGGTCACACACACACACATATAAACACACACATATATATATACACACACACACACACACACACACAAGTCAACATTTGAAATGGATCAAAACCTTTTATCAAAGTTGTCCTAAAACCCAAAACCAAATTGTGTTCTTGTCTTAGGACAACTTTGATTATTTTTTTGATCCACTTCAAATGTTGACTACTATATATATTTGGTTTATTTATATATTTATTTATTTATTTATTTAATTATAGATAAGTCATTGTTGCTGAAATGTTCCATCAGGCTGAAACTGGATTCGGTGTGAAACATCAACACAGTGCTGACTGAAATGAACAATGCTCACAGGTTTATTACTAATGACCTCTTGAATGTTTATGTTGCTTGTTCCGTCCAGCCGTCTGTTGACTGTAACCACCAGGTCTGGCTGCTCTGGAAGATGTTGTCCTTTTTAAGCCTTTGGTCTCTTAATCACTAAGCTATTTTGGCAACAGCTGTTCTGAGACCTGAATAAATTGAATACTTCCGTCTGGACTGGGCCTTGTGTCTCTCTATCTCTCATGTAACGCCCCTCCCTCTCTCTCTCTCTCTCCTCTAGCACTTGCTCCTCAAGCATTCGCTTTAAGTGGACACCAGTGGTGGTCTTTGTACGCTTATGGCATAGGAAAGATAAGATGTGACCAAATAATGGTTTTAAAAATATGGTTTTAAGCAACTTAAATAGGAATTAGGTTTGAGTCACATTAGAGTGAGTATTAACTACAATAATCAAAGTATTATATTTGTAAATTTATTTCCATATATATAATATGTAAATTAATAAATACATTTTAGGGTGTATGTGCAGTTTAAATGATCATGGCACTTAAGCTTGTAACCCAAGCTAGCTGACACATTGATCAAACTCTAAAGTTTTGAATCTAAACATAGGTGCGCACAGTCTGAAATCCTGCTGGACGTAGTGTTACTGATATACCCTCCAGGCTAATAGTAGATTGCATGATATGCATGATATAAAGGATGAACAGTTGAATATGCAAACAAGATTAAAAATATCATCACTATAGAGATAATTAAAACAACGTGAAATGACACATGCACACACCCGTTTATGTATTTCACTCTGGAAGATTTTAGGATTTCTTCCTTAACGGAGCGCATCAGATCTTTAGTTTGAAAGAAATCTTTCTTGCTTAAGAGGTATTCGATATTCTGCTGTTTGATAGACATTAAATACAAGTGAAGAGCAGCTTATCTGTTTCTGTTGCCTGTTCTAAATGTAAAGGGCACTGTGTTGTTTATTAGCTTTCTGTGGCTTTCTCCACTTATTTGTACGAAAAAGAGCTTCTTAGAAAATAGAGCTGGTGTCATTTGCACAGTAATCTTGTGAGTGGGTCGAAACTGGTGTTCAGCGTGCTGTGGGTGTATGTGTGAGGGAAACCATAATTTATTTTGATAAGCCTGTCTGTTATCTCTTTTATTTTTCCTAGTAATCTGATAGCAGCATTTACAGTTAGTTAATAATAGCAGGACTTTAATCATGGTAACTTTTGGTTTTATCAGTGTAGACCCTTCAACCATTAGGTGAACAGTTCTAAACACCATAAAAATATTTATGTAAAGTTGTATTCATTGTGAATCACAAATATAGGCCTAAGTATCATGATTACGAAAGTCTTTTCAGTGGACCTTCTGAACTTGCAAACAGACTGAGATTGCGTTATAATTATAGTCACTGAGGTAGATTGTGGTTTCAAATAGTTGAATTACTGCAATAAAACCAATAAACAAAAAGGACCGAATGCCTTATATATAACACTACAGGTGCATATCAATAAATTAGAATGTTGTGGAAAAGTTCATTTATTTCAGTAATTCAACTCAAATTGTGAAACTCGTGTATTAAATAAATTCAATGCACACAGACTGAAGTAGTTTAAGTCTGTGGTTCTTTTAATTGTGATTATTTTGTCTGACATTTAACAAAAACCCACCAATTCACTATCTCAACAAATTAGAATATGGTGACAACCAATCGGCTAATCAACTCAAAACACCTGAAAAGGTTTCCTGATCCTTCAAAATGGTCTCTCGGTTTGGTTCACTAGGCTACACAATCATGGGGAAGACTGCTGATCTGACAGTTGTCCAGAAGACAATCATTGACACCCTTCACAAGGAGGGTAAGCCACAAACATTCATTGCCAAAGAAGCTGGCTGTTCACAGAGTGCTGTATCCAAGCATGTTCACAGAAAGTTGAGTGGAAGGAAAAAGTGTGGACAAAAAAGATGCACAACCAACTGAGAGAACCGCAGCCTTATGAGGATTGTCAAGCAAAATCGATTCAAGAATTTGGGTGAACTTCACAAGGAATGGACTGAAGCTGGGGTCAAGGCATCAAGAGCCACCACACACAGACGTGTCAAGGAATTTGGCTACAGTTGTTGTCAGAGGCGTCTTACCTGGGCTAAGGAGAAGAAGAACTGGACTGTTGCCCAGTGGTCCAAAGTCCTCTTTTAAGATGAGAGCACGTTTTGTATTTAATTTGGAAACCAAGGTCCTAGAGTCTGGAGGAAGGGTGGAGAAGCTCATAGCCCAAGTTGCTTGAAGTCCAGTGTTAAGTTTCCACAGTCTGTGAAGATTTGGGGTGAAAGGTCATCTGCTGGTGTTGGTCCATTGTGTTTTTTGCAAACCAACGTTACTACACCCGTTTACCAATACATTTTGGAGCACTTAATGCTTCCTTCTGCTGACCAGCTTTTTAAAAATGCTGATTTCATATTCCAGCAGGATTTGGCACCTGCCCACACTGCCAAAAGCTGTGTGCTAGCTGTGTGCTTGACTGGCCAGCAAACTCACCAGACCTGAACTTATTGTTAAGAGGAAAATTAGAAAAAAAGAGACCAAAAAATGCAGATGAGCTGAAGGCCACTTTCAAAGAAACCTGGGCTTCTATTCCACCTCAGCAGTGCCACAAACTGATCACCTCCACGCCACGCCGAATTGAGGCAGTAATTAAAGCAAAAGGAGCCCCTACCAAGTATTGAGTCCATATACAGTAAATGGACATACTTTCCAGAATGTTTTATTTTATTGGTCTTATGAAGTATTCTAATTTGTTGTGAATTGGTGGGTTTTTGTTAAATGTGAGCCAAAATCATCACAATTAAAAGAACCAAAGACTTAAACTACTTCAGTCTGTGTGCATTAAGTTTATTTAATACACGAGTTTCACAATTTGAGTTGAATTACTGAAATAAAATAACTTTTCCACGACATTCTAATTTATTGAGATGCACCTGTTGTTTCACACTTGGCATCTAACTTCTATCAAATTAAGGCCTTAACCATGTCTTGAACATTAATTTAATTATTTTATAAAATAATCATTTTATTATACTTATTTTAAATGAAATAAGATACTTGTAAATAGTTGTTTTATTAAATAATTTGAAATAATTGAATAATTTAATGAATTCAATAATTAAGTACTTTAAATGCATTTAAGGGGATAAAGAAAAAGAAAGAAGAATAGTAAAAGAATACGATTATTTGTTGTTGTAAAGTAATCAATTTGAACTGTTTACAAATTTTGTTCATATATTCACTTTTATTTGTAAGCCTAGTATGTTAAATGGCTAAATGTTTCATGCTATATTTTCAATTTAAAACATAAAATAATGTACACCGAATTCAAGTAGTTTGCATCATATTACTGTTGGTTGTCCCCTCGATGTGGTCATCATGGCCCTGTGTAACATACAATGGCAAATCGAGTATCAAGTATCAGCTTGAACATGTCAGATTGGATGCAAGGGCTAAGCTAACAGATGCGTCTTGGACAAATTTGTTCACTATGTAATATCACGTATAAGAAATGTAACTCAAAAGTACCTAATTGATTAACTTCCCATTCTGCTGAGTAGAAAGTCTCTATTTAGAGGAAATTTAAGGAGGATGATTACTTAATCTTCCAGCTTAATTTAACACATCGCTTGCCTCAGCAGTTTCTCAAACTTTCTCAATGCAACATTGAGTCCTTCCACATTAATGCTGTAGTGATATGTAAGTGAAATAACCGAACTCTCCAGAGAGACACAGCGGTTTTGAACTTTATTTAGTGCATCAGACAGGGGGCGAAACAACAGTGGAAAGTCATAACTGTGCTTGCTGAGTCATTTTAAAAGTGTCATATATTTTCTGTGGTATGACCTATTTTTGTAGGTTTCTCTTAGCTGTACTTTTACATTAGATATTTATTATATACAATAAATTATTTTTTTTATTTGAATTACGAAATATGCAGGTTAATTAATTTAGTTGATTACACTTAAACCCATAAGTGCTGTGAAAAGCCCTCAAATTAATATAATTTATAGCTGTTTAATATAATTCAAGAAAGCTAATATTAAATATACATGGGAAAAGTGTCTCTCTCTCACTCTCTGAATGGTCAATCGTGGCATTTCCTAATATTCCCTTTCATCTATGGCAATGCTGTAGACTGAGCACTTCACAGAACTAAAAAAAAGTCTTAGTTATAAGCCATTAACCAAACCAACAAGTTACAAAGTAAATCACAACATTAAAAACTTTGAGCAAAAAGTTATTTGTATTTGAAATTTGGTCAAATAGACAGGGTACACGACTATGTATGTAAGGACTTTAAGGAGGGAAAGAACTACAATCCCATGAAGCATTGCAAATTACATAAACTAAAATAGAAAAGCAGAAACATAAAACGTATTCATTAAATGATTATTATATATAGAAACTATATTGTTTGGTAATTGCAAAATATGTCTGTTATGCAAATATATAAGTAAAGTGAGATTTACACGCTTTTGGGTGATTCTCTGATTGGTGGAGATTTCTCTGCAGAATCATGGGTAATGTAGTTTTTCACCAGGAATACCACTTTTAAACAAAATATACTACTTGTAAAATACCTTGTAACTCACAGCAGGTCTTTCTATAAAATCCTGTTAAAAATGAATATCCCTATGGATAAAATGAATGGATTTTTTACTGTCAGAACCAGAATATTGCTCTGTGAATGAGAGAGCAAAGATACTCTGATTATGATAACATTTGCTCCAAAGAAAAAAAAACTATTGCATTCACATGACTTTCCAAAACAGGAACAAATTAAAAGAGATCGATTATGGCAGGCCAAAGAGACCGTGGAAATGCGTCATCACTGTCTTTGAAATGTTCATCAAACTGTCTTTGAATGCAAGATACGTGAACATGGTCCGTCTGTATCAGTCTTGAACTGTCTACAAGTCAAAGGGGTCATGATTAATTGCAGATTTTTATTGCATAATGAAAAAAATAAAAATGAATGAATCATATCAATATTACCATGTTAGAATGCAACATTACATAAGGTTTTCATAGTTATGCAAAGTACAATGAGGGACACAAAAGTCCTGCGATCAAGAAGAGCTGTTACAAAAACGTTCTGAGATTAAGAAGATCATTTGTGTGGTGTATGCGGTAAGGTTTTCCCTGAAATCACACGCATTCTTGCCAGGGGCACCTCCATGTTTCTGTTTCCTGCAGAAAACAGGACATTAACTCAACACAAGAGTTGAAAAATCTAACAAGGAGTTCTCTCCTCAATCATATAGAAGAGCATGCACATGACTGTTAAGAAACTGCTCCTTTGCAGAGCACAGGCGTGGGATATTCTCTTTGTCAGACTCTTGAATGAGTCATCCATGGTTTCTTATACTTTCTTTCCAGAGGCATTTAAAAAGTTCATACTTTCAGTTCAATACATAACAAGGACAGTACCTCATGATTGTTTTATGAAGCTGCAGACCTCGTGAAAGAATGATCAGTATCTTTTCATTGTGATCCCAGTGTAATATTTCCAGCTTCATATGGAATCAATACGATTACTTGTTTTACTGTTGATATAACAGGCTTTTAGCAGTAGTTCCCACAAAACTGGTCTAGTTTGTATCATATTCGGGCGCTTTCACAGGCCATTGCTGTAAGGCTATATTGAGCTAGACACATTGCAAATTCCATCCCACTCCCAGACACGTAAGCAGCTTTTTTGAGTCAGCTCTGTTTCTCTGTGAATCACATGCCTTTCATAATAAATGTGATGAAACCAGAGGCCAAATGGAATGAGTCAAACATTGCTTGACATTAGTTAGAGAGAGACAGCAAAACAAGGTGAAGAGAGAAAGAAAGTGTAAAAGTTTTTGCTTAATTCTCTCGGCTGGAGAGGTTGTTGTCACAGTTACAGCCCTGCTAAACCCCACCGAGATGAGGAGCATGAGAGGCTTTCTCAAGCAAGCCCATCCTCATTAATTGCCATTGTCCCTCGACACGTTCTCTCGTGTTTTCCCCTGCTTCCTTGTGCAGCTGGGCAAAAAACAAAAGTGAGGTCTTTTCCTCATTATCAAATGAATAACACATTTACCACAGAGTGTGTTTTTTAGGCAATGCCAGCTGTAGGTTGACTTAATTTTTTGGGACTGAACTTTGGCATGAATTCCAGTCTGTGAGACCACAAAGGTTTAGCACGACGTAGCTCATGTGATTTACTCTTCACACCCCGGTGACCAGCATTAGTGGAGAGAGACGCATAGGGAAGGTGTGGCTCAGCGGTTACTGTCATGAAAACAAGAATTGTTTTGTGGTGACATTACAACATTTGGAAAGTTGTACTAGCTTAGACAGCATTTTACAATGGGAGTCCCTAAAAAACCCTGTTTGTTTTTGTAGAATTGTTTCTTAATCAGCATAAATTTGGTTTCCATACTAGATCAATTGATAACACTTTACATAAGGTCATGCTGGTTAACATTATCAACTAAGAATGAGCTATATATTTATTACAGTGTTTGTTTATTTATTTAGTTAGTTAATGTTAGTTAATAAAGCACAACTGTTCATTGTTAGTTTATGTGTCAGCTCAGTTCCATCACAAAATATTAACAGATACAATTTTACATTTTTATTTGAATGCTTAACCTTACCTATAATTAATAAAGGCCTATAAAAATATAATTATTTGTAATTGTTAGTTCATCTTAAATAATGTTAATGATTTATTAAAGAGACAAAAACAACATGCCACTAAAATGTTAATACATTAAGAATTATTCGATATTTTTGCATGAATAAATAATGCTTGAATGCAGTGTAGACAGGTTCCATCATTTGGTCTTGGCCAAAAAAACAAAGCCTGCTGACCATCATTAAACATAACCAAAGATGCTGGGAACTTAAAGGAGAAGTGTTAAAACAAGGAACGGGCTTTGCAGCTTTCCCGTTTCTTTCTCACTTTGTAGTGGTTTGGTTTTTCAGAGCGTAGGGAAACCACGACTTCCACTGTGTCAATTTAAACATCTGAAACTGATGCGCCCTTGAGAGGGATTTTTTCTGGTTAATCATGTTCTGTTTCTGGACATATTAATTTGTATATGTAGTGTTGCAAAATCAATTCTGCTGTATTGCTGAGCTAATCCACAGGTTTAATCTAAAAGTGTTTATTTCTTGTGTTGCTGATACACTCATTTGGAGATTCCGCCGTGAGCTTTCATTGTATTAGTACAGATATCTGATCTATTAGCCTTTGCTACTGACCATATAGTACAAGTGCAGAGGAATGTTTGGGAAGTGACCAGAAAATCTCTTGTCAATGGGAACCCAGGAGACAGGGCCGGGACAGCAGTCAGGACTCAGGATACAATTATCAGGCTTTGCAGTTCAGACAGGCCCATCCTAGAGTACAAGGATTTCCTCTAGGGCCACACTTCCATAGGCGTCAGTGGGAAACAGGAAGCAAGGAGCCACAGATTCCTTTAGGCATGTATACAATCACTCCTCTACAGTATTTTCAAATATTTCTCTTTATATTTGTAGTGAAATGTATATCTAACCCAAACAATTCAACCACAGCCACAGTGTGCCAGGCATGTAGATTGTCTCTTTCCTGGAAAAGCAGAAAATCAAGCTTGAGTGCAATCACACCACGTGCGATTAAAACAAAAGTCAAGATTAAGTTTCAGGTTTTGCCCCAACATTTGGCTGGCATCTTAGTCAATGATTGATACATATTTAGTTGATACCATCACAGAATGATGCATGGGGACTTTCCAACTCAGAAAGGTTTCGGTTTCAAAACAAAGTAATTGTTTGAAATGTGACATCCCTTTAATTACAAATGAAACCAGCTAAAGTGGCAAATTAGCATGTGTGTTTTTTGTGTAGCTCTCTTCCTCTATATGGCAGCGTGTCTTTGTTAGTTAAGGCGCTCTGCTCTTGTTTATTTCGGTATCTGCGGAATGCCTTCCTGTCATGACATTTCAGTGTGATCATGTCGGCCGATCTGGAGGAAGGAGGGGAAGTGTGTTGTTTGTGCTTATATCTGTATGTGAGATAGGTAAATGATACACAGACATCTCAGACAAACATTAGGCTATCTAACATACTTCCTTATGTCTAAGAGCACGTCAAATGTTTTTGACATTACAGTTTTGCATTTGTTAATGAATACAATGTATTTTGTTCAAATTATTTTGTGTAGCATTATTTTATTAATGTATTTTTAAAAATACATATTTGTATTAATTCATTCATTCATTTAAATTAAATCAATTACATGTTAAATTATTGTTTATGTTGAATGCGGTTCAACATAAAGATTATCTTTTTTATGCATTTTTAACTGTGAATACCGTCTTAGATTTCATGTTTCTTGCAATATGGATTACTTTTATTATATGTATATATCTATAATTTATTTTTTATTTTATTTTTTTGTCCTTTTAGGGGCTTGACAGCCATTGGTCCCCATCCATTTTCATTATATGGAAGAGTGCAGCTTGGACATTCTGCTAAATTTCTCATTCTGTGTTCTACTGAGGAAAGAAGCTCAAATGGTTTTGGAATGACATGAGGGTGAGCAAATGATGACAGAAATGTTATTTTTGGAAGAGCTATTGCTTTAAAGAGACTCCATGGACACAATTGTTTTTACAGTTTTCACATTTATAAATAATTTGTTTACTACATGTTAGTCTATGCCTGCTGGCTAAGACAACGCTTGTTATGATTTATGTTATTTTGCATCACCTCTCAACTCTATTATAGTATTACAGAAGGCTTTTATCATCCTTTCTCCAAATGTAACAGAGGCTCAGCAGTATCCAAAGACAGCTTGTTAGCTTAGGGTTGTGGCAGCAGGCTACGTTGTATTTATCTCTGATGAAACTCTCTGTAATGCTTCACGGTGGTATTTATAATACTGGAGATCTGACTTTCCCGTTCTGTCCTTCTCCATCTCACTTTCTCTCTAATCTTTCTCTTCTCGACTCTCTCTGAAACTTTCTTTCTTGCACTCTCTGTCTCTCACTGAATGATTCTGCTTTTCCCATTGCAGCTCATCAAAATTGCATGCTTGTGACATCTGAGCGGGTTCACGCTCTCAAAGACATACTTTTTCCAGTGCAGAGCTCCAGCTGGGAAAAACAGAGTATGTCTTGTATGATGCAATCCAAATATCATCCTGTCAGTGAGATTAAAATTATAGTGACAGGGACTATCAACAAAACATGAAAGGATCTGCACTTCTTTGCCATTAGCAGGGAAAGATAGTCACCAAAAATGTGAGGCCTTTAAGAAAAAGTTTCCTCCCAGTTATGACTTTCAAAAATTGTTTGTGAAATCTTCTTGGAAATACCACACTATTTTGACCAAATATGTGTGCTGTGTAGAATCCTGTTTCCAGGATGTTGTCTTCCTAGTAATTTCCTCATTTTAACCAGAGCGGTTTCACAATGAGCTATCAACGCACAGAAGCAGAGGTGGATGTGAAGGTCTAACATGTCCATAACAAACCCTGTGCACATACCTCGTTCAACTTTTGACCCAGAGAACACTTACCTCATGACCTGCAGCTGACTAAATGCTTTTTTACCACCATGACAAAGCAACTAATTATCTTATAGATGTTATGTATGATGCATTCTTAAAGGGATATTTCACATAGTTTTAGTTCATAAAACCACTCTGACTTTTTTTTAATCAGACAATGCTTTCTCTAATGAATATGCGGAGGGAAGCTAAAGCAAAGGCTAAGAAATTAAGTGACTCATTTGCGTCTTTTCTTAACACAAAGTATGTATTTGTTTTTATAGTCATATGGAGTGCTTTTATGACCTTTCTTGGTGCTTTTGCATAGTTTTTAAACCTGTTATTTTAATAGTATTTCTAAGTTATAACACTATTTATTAAAGTTTGTAATTATTCTATGTGTCTTTTATTTGAGTTTTAGTCATTTGAGAACTTAAGCTTATTTTTTTTTTTATTATTACTTTATTTTTTTATTTTTTTTTTCAAGGCTACATTTCTAAGTTAAGTATTTTAAGTAATTTCTAATTTTCAGTTAAGTTTTTTTCATTTTAAATACAAATTTTAATTGAACATTTTATTATTTAATTTTATTGATTTTATTCTAATTAACAACAAAATTGCAATAGTTTTAGTTCCATTTAACTATAAAAATGATGCAATAGAATCTCCAGTTCCCATTCATTATAATACTATGAAAATAGAAATGATTAAAACATCTCCTTTCACATTTCACAGAAGAAATGTCATAATGGGAGGATAATTCCTTTAAAGCCAATCATTTGTTATCATTGGTGCCTGTAATATTTGATGGCAGGTTTGTGTACCGATAGTCGCCATAGTGACCTCTCAGCCGTGCTTTGTTTTTCCCAGCATGATGTGTCGACATAGTTTCTGTAGGCAGTGAGAAGGTTGAGCAATCCCAGGGCCATTGCGTAACCCTGCCCTTCTCCCTCTCAGGTGTTATCTCCCTCCCTCTCTCTTTCAGTCCGTGCCTGTAAGTCAAGCTCTAGACACGCGAGATATGCGGCTAGCGGAGATGAGGTAATGCTGTGTACATACAGTGTATCCAGCCCCGGGGGCTTGGCAGGGGAGGCGAACGGCTCTGAAGCTTTGGTTCTCAGAAGCTTCTGCTCAGGAGGTCACAGTAATAATGCCTTGACTGTAAACAGAGGGCAATACTGGGTTTAGGCGAAAGAGTTGTAATCGTGGTCATGGAATTAGACAATCAAAGAGAGAAAAAGGAATGAAGGAAAGCTTGAGGGTGAGACACTGAATGAAGAAAAGTTTAATGAAATTATTATATATAGCTACACACGTGCTGTTATTTGTCAAATTAAAATTTGCACCATGCAGGAATGCCCTACTTTCAAAGCAGTGTGACATTTTTAAAGCCCAAAAGTACTTGCAAATGACTTGCTGTACAGTATGTCAAACTAAAAAGACCTCTGAGTGCTTTGAGTGAGAAAGTGTGCGTGCATCAAATCTCTCTGATGACACAACAGGCAGATATCACAATATGTGGTCATATGCAATTCCAAGCAATAGCACTGTCTCTCACTGCAATAAAAGCAGGCCCGTCTTTAACCATGCCGTAACGATCTGAAATCACTGTGCAACGATGACCAACAGTGGAATGCTCACCTCTCCGCACATTCACGTAAACTGAGCCAACTCGGATGAATGAAGGAGGGTCAGTCATGTGGTAAACGTAACACCAGGGAGAAAAGGCGCTTTTTAAGTGATTGCATGGGAGTTGCAGGATGTGAGTCAGGTGAGACTGATGTTGACACTTTGTAGCAACAGACGCCGATGTGAAGTCAGATGGGTCTTAACAGTGTACAGTTGAGAATCAAAAAGCTGATTTGAGATCGGTGAATCTGTGAAACATTCACAAAAAGTCCCATAAAAAGCATCAGCATGCAAAGCAGCAGGTCTTTTCAAATGGTGTGTCTGTGACACAGATTGTTATTGGTTACATTTTTCATTTAATGTGCATTTTTTCAGTTCATGCGGTGCCTGTGAATCAAACCCATGTCCTCTGTGTTGCTTGCACTTCGCTGTACTGTTTGAGCTATAGAGCTATCAGTGGACAACTCAATAGAGAAGGTGATTTTCAGTCAATTATATACCCTAAAAGTGCATAGTTATGATTTACATTCTCAATAATACAATGATAATGTAAACTGATATTTTTTCATTAATTAAATATTTTCAAAGTGACATGAGCTCTATTCTAAAACTAAGTGAACCGCCTCAATGCCTAGATAGGGAGCTGACTTCTGAGGCAGCATAATAACAGTCACCGAAACCTCACAAGTGACTTTTTTTATTAATTCATTTTTTGTAAAATTTGCTGTTTATAATCAACATTTCTATTTTCACGGTGCATCATCTGGAATTTTCCCAAGGCCATTTTAGCTAAATTAATTCATTTTAAATGTATTAATTATGACCTTTTTAAAGCCTCTATGATGCTTTAAATACTGCAGGTCTAGGATTTAGAAGAGAAAAAATGTTTACTTAGCTTTTGTGAGAAAGTGAAGCAATACCAGGAGGTAATTTAGACAGTAATTTACACAGCACAAGGTACATAGGAAGTGCACCTCAGGCTAAAGTGGAAATCTCTTTCTGTTTTTCACAGTCCTTTTAGGCTGCTCCCTCCTGTGCTTTCCAGAAAAAGGAAGTATAAAGAAACATTTAGGGTTTCCCTTCTTCTCATGAACAAAGCCTGAACAAGCTTTTTTTGTCTAAGGGTAAAGTCTTCACAGTGATTGGTATTCCCCTATCAAGACTGACAAGTCTAAATCGGTCCGTCTTAGTTTTAGTGGTTACATTCACTGGAAAAGGTTGCATAGGAGTTTTATGTGGGCAGCTGTTTGAAACTGTCAGAAAGCATTAGTAATTCCATGAATCGCAGTGTCATAATAGTGGATGAATAATCATACCTTTGGGTTCCTCTTTGGCTTTTTCATGACCCTAGTTGACCTCCATTGCAATTTGTGGCTATTTTATTGACTTTTATTTCCTGGATAATCTCTAAAATTACCCTTTAACTGCAACTCAGTAGTTTATTTTGGCCCAGGGTTTGCATTCATAAGCGAGCGAGTGAGTGAAAATTCATATAGCAGACACTGTGTGCAACAGCCTTGTCCTTTGATTTATTGCCTTGTTTTGTTTCTAACATTGTGCTTTTCTTCCTGAAGATGGCAGCTTGTGATTTGTGCAGAATTGCCTGAATGTATGAGTCATTCTAGAAGCATTTACAGAGACCTGGCTGTCGCTATATGAACAATCGGTGGAGCACTAAAGGCTTCAAAATGTCATATTAGTGTAGAATGTAGCGCTGCCGTGTTCGCCAACACACTCTTGCTTTCAGTTGAGACAGTACACATACCGCCCATAGGGCTTTTTCTGTCATAAGGTGTACGCGGCATACAAACACACAAAGACTGCCTCTTCATGTGACTCAAGTTGAAACTAACATAGGAAAGACTTTGTGTAGAGATACAGATTAAATCAGTTTATCTCACTTTTACATAGCATTTGATTCCACGCAGGGGGAAACACATCCTCTGATGCATTGTTTTTTTATACGCAGCAGTATTTTTTGACCTTATTTATGTAGATGACATTAGATGCATGACATTGTTGAAATATAGTATAATTAACATTTTATTTATCTTTATTAATTGTTAGTTTGACTGCTGATATCAAGCACCACTGCTGAATCTTTCTGTTTGCATGTCTTTATGTGTGAGTCATTGACTGAGACACCAGACTGTTTATGAGAGTCATTGAATAGTTCGCTCAACCAATTTATTAAAACACAGTGACTGTCTGCATCCTGAAATCACATACTCTCGAAGTAGTTTTTTTTTTCTTGAATAAATATTTTGTGGTCTTTAAAAACTACATTCTGTATAGTATGAATATAGTATAAATGCAATCACGTTGAACTACCAATGTCAGTTGTGTCATTCGGGTCATTTTTGTTTATGAAAATTGTGAATGTGGACATACCATTATTGTCACATACTATTTTTTTGCCTATGTAGGGAGGTATGCATATTCAAATGCAGCCACTTTATGCTCGAGTCACTGAATCATTTAATCAATCAATTCAATTAAAAAGTCAAGAATTCTACTTGAGCATGCTGCTAGGAGATGCACAACAGTTGATTCTACTTTGTAATTGTTTTTTGTTAAGTTCAAGTTCACATTTTATATAAAGCACATTTAAAAACAAGTGTTGTTCCAAAGTGCTGTACAATTTTAAACATTATTTGGAAATATAAAATAAAACATGCAGGTAAACCATAAACCACAAAAAACATGTTTTAGATTTAAGATTCACGTTAGAGCAAAAATAGACAAAATAAGAGGAAATTTCGTCTCTAAATTTAAAATTAAACAGGATTAACTTTTTGTTTTATTCTTTTTTTATAAAAGCAATATAATACTCACAATCTTTCAGTGAGTTTTAAATAATCTCAAGAACCTTTTTCCACTATGAAGAACCTCTTGTGTAATGGAAAATGTCCATGGATTTTAAAGGCTCATAATAGAAGCCAGTTAAAAATCTTTAAATGGAAATACGGCTATATTTATATATGAAACCGTCTAGGTCCTGCTTCTTAAAATGTCACATTATGTCATGCTAGCTATCTTAATTTTTAGAAATTGTGTTTCTAAGAGGAAGTGTACAGGTCAACTGTCTTCATATAGAGTCACAAAACTGCTTACAGGAAAACATATCCTGAGAAGTCACTGCAAACGGATTCTTGTGGGTGATATTGTGATTGTAGGGTCCTTGTGAATGGGTTTTAGAGAGCATTTGAAATCAATCTAATTTGTCAGAGGCTAATTTGTCAATAAAGCACTGGTTCACTTCCAGGAAGGATTATTTTCCTCATAGTGACCTTGAAGAGCCTCCAGTAAATGTACTGATGTCTCATTGACTGCTCAGCCCATTGAGGATAATGGATCTTTATGGATGTCTATCCATTTAGGGGATCAGATTTCCTTCTGGACATGACGATGAAATAGTATGCTCTGTGAGGAGGAAGGAAATAAGATCAAGCATATTGTCTAATGCCAAGCACACACTACAAGACATTTAAAGACAGTCTGCTATGTCATGTTGTGCATTTTACCAAACAATGATTCTGAAATTAATTTTTACACAAACACATGTGGATAGTTGATGGGCTTACTAGTCATTTATGTTTTATATATTAACACATTCACCCATATTTTGATAGTAATTTATTTTTATATATTGATTTATTCAAAATGCAATGATTTGACTTTGAATACACCTCTATGATTTATTCAGGAAAAACAAGTGTTGGATTTGTTTGTCATTGGTGAAAAGGAAAAATAGAAGTAGGATGCCTAAGTGGAAGAAGTAAAAACTAACTAAAATTAAACTAATATTTATGTTCATAGACATGTTGTATAAAGCTATTGGAAACTTAAATGACAATACTTTTTTCTCGTGTGTATAAATATATATATATATATATATATATTTTTTTATTTTATATTATATATATATATATATGTTTCCTCTTCTTTAATTTTATGATTTCCTGGACTAATCCAATCATTTCCTGTTGTGAAAGGAAATAACAGGAAATGATTGGATTAGTCCAGGAAATCATAAAATTAAAGAAGAGGAAACAAACTTATAGGACCGGGACAACAGATACATATTATATTTTATGGACAGGGTTTTGTACATGTGCACACGCACAGTGTGAAGGGGTCTGTGTTTACACATTCCGCTCCAGGCTATTAATAAAGAAGCTTTGTGTTTCCCATAATGGGAAACTGAGCAGTCTACACTCTCACTGTGTCATAGAAGGTCGACTGCGTGCAGTACGTCAAACTTTGACCCCATGGATGTGTTAGACTTCCTAGTTCCCAGAGCACAATGGAGACTTACCCAATCCATTTATCAACCGTTGAGACTTTGTAAACATCGCACAGAAAAGTGCATAAAAAGGTAGCTGACCTGAATAATTTATCGTTAGATTCCGAAGCAGCGACTGACATCAGCTGCAATTCCCAACGCGTTTTTAAAATCATTTGACGAAGTTCCTTTGATTGTGTTAAAAAGGCATTCCAGTCATGATTTTGGGTTGTGAAAATACTGCAATCACTGGGGCAATATGATGACAGTATTGCGACAACTCAGCATGTGACCTATCATTAGACAAGAGAGTCATTTGGTAATGTCTGTCTGCTATAATTTCATCACAGACCCATCTGTGGAGCAAAGCAGAGATGCTAAATTCACCATGCTTTCCTATCCATCACCTATGTTTACATGTACCCAAATAATCTGTTTGTTTTCAGATTGGTGACTCAATTGGACTGAAAAGCCGTATACACCTCCATCAATCCGATTGAGCTTGATCCGAATTGAATAGATAGATACCTTGCGCACATGTGTTCGTATGTTACATGCATTTCTACATCATACACAAGTGCACTTCTGACAGTAAACTTCAGCTTAGATATGTCATCAAGGCAAAAACAATTATTAGACTTGTGGTCGCTCTGATGACATCTGTAGCTTTCACTGTTTCTGAGCATCTGAGTGTCAGAAATTTCTAGAAAATTTCACAATTCATTACAAAGAAACAGCAAGTAACACACTGAATTAAAGGGTAGGCTAGCCAGTATACCAGTAAAGTTACAATAGTATTTAGTGTTGTAAATGAACAATGTATATTATTTTGTATTCTATTTTTCTGTGTTACCTTCACCAAGATATCCGCATTAATTTATCAGCAAAATGTTATGTCATCATGCATACTTTTCACAACATAAGGCTTTTTGTGGAAACTACATTGAACTTCCTCATAGATAGTATGATCCAGCCCAGTGCCTCATGGGTGTTCACATTTTTTTACATAGTTTTTTTTTTGTCTCAGGCTGTTCTCTCTACCCATGCTGAACATATACAGTATATATATATATATATATATATATATATATTATGCATTTATATTGCATAGACAGAAGTTCTTGTCAGTGGTTTTTAAAATGTTTAAATTTGACATTTTGAAGTAAAGACTGTATAAGTATTTCTTTTAAAATGCACTCCAGTATTCTTAAAGTCAATAATGTGAAGTTTATTTAACATGTATGCAAATGAAAATTGGAATCAGATTGCAATCAGATAGGGTTCATATAAACAGAAATCTGTCTGAAGAAAATGAGTGCATGTTAACCATAACTTTTGTGTTACCACTGCAGGAAGGCACCTGTTTTCCAAGACAAGATGCATTGATTTGTTTTTGCTTGATAGTCCTCCCACATAAAAGATTAGCAGTAAGACTTCACGTACCCTTCATCAGGCTATTATCTAAATTAGCGCGCACAGTGCGTTCTTCACAGAGTGTTCCCTTTGAAGAAGTATTTTTAGGTTGCTGCTTGTTCTGGAGAAAAATGCTATTTATTTTCCCTGTTCCTCCGATGAAGATAGAGAAAGCGAGGCTATCATTGGAGCTATTGTTGAACATGTGCAAATGTGAGGAGGTTGGGGGGCAGGTGGGGTGGTGTCTGATGACAAGAAGATGGAGTTTTAGGTCGGTTTGGGCGGTGTGTTTTGTTCTCTGTGGTGTCCCCTGTAACCTGAACACAACCTCAGTTCTGCTTCAGACCAAACGCACCCTCCGTAGTCTTCACACAATACGTGAGTGTACTGCATGCTCACAAAGCCATCTTTGTCATGGCCCATTGAGTCAGGATTGCCTAAGACTCTGTCCTCCCTGCTGGGGTTTGTGTCCCGTGGGTTAAGGCCACACAATGCCTGACTGTTTAAACACGTCACATTTCCCTGTCGCTGTCATACAGTTGTGTCCTTTTCATTTGATGTTCTTCCTCCCACGTTCCTCCCGGGTTTGTGGATCTAGTCTTTGTCTGCACTCATTCAGCTGTCTGAAATAATCCATGATTTATTGAATATTAAACGTTCAATTTCTAACGAAAGTGACTGTATTCTCCTGCTAATAGTCATGGAGCTGTATAAAGCATTTATGCTGGCATTTTGAGAGGCAAAACAACATTATTATATGCTCTGTGTCAATGTAAATGGCACTTGGGGAATAACAGGTGGGTGAGGTCATGATATGTATTTCCTTCTTCAGTGTGGGACCATGCCAGAAGCGTTAAGTCTCTCACTGAGAAACAATCAGCAAACTATTTGTGGTCAAGAAACACAGCCCTTGGACTGCTGGAGAAATTTCCACATGCACAAACACTATTGTGTAATCTGCATACTGCAGCTTTGTAGACAGGCTCGCGTGTATTCCATACAACATAAACAGCACTTATAAAGAGCAGCAGGTAATATAATCAAATCTGTAATCATTCAGTTTCTGAGACACTCCTTTCTGAACAGATCGGCATGATAGATTTTGTATTGTATTTTTTAAACAATGAAAGTGTGTGCATGTTTGGTGCTTTTGTGCAAGCTATTTTGATATTTTTTAACAACCATTGAATGCTGTCGTTCTCTTTTTTTAAAAGAAAAACACGAAGAAGCACCTGAGATATATTTTAATATACTTTTTATTAAATATAAAATATTTATATATTTTTTTATTTTATTTAATTCTACATTCACAATTAACACAGGCCAAGTGTTGTGTTCTGTTTACTACTGTATTTACAGTATGTAAATATGTACAGTATGCAGTATACTTTTGCATATCCCATTTCTTATATTCTTAGTTTTATTTTAGTTTAGTTAATTTCACATATTAAGTGTGTTTCCTTATTTTATGTGTCTTTAAATGTTTAAAACTTTTTGTTTTATCACCTCATAAATGCTATTGCTTAGAAAAATTATAGCACATCTCTCCTTATAATATGAGGTGTCTTTCATGTCTGTGGCATAAATGGTGAAGGATGATATGCTTCATTTAGTGTAAGGGGTTAGTTCTGATCCTTAAGCATGAGCAATAGAAACAGTATTTCAGCATCCATCGCTAATAAATGCTTCAAATAATTTTAGATTAATTATAGTGTGTTACGCCACAGGACACACCTCTCCATCACTGTTTGAAAGTTGATGTCAATTACCCACCTGCTGAGATATGTGGAGAGTAGGTCAGCATAATGAGTGTGTATGTATGAGACACCAAATCTTCAGCTGGGAGTGCCGCCAGGTTTGTTGCTCATGGAAAATAGTCTTGCAAGGTGTGTATTCAAGGCAATGTCCAGATGTTCTTTTTAATGAATTTATTGATTTTTTAGCATGTGCATGTGAACTTGTTGGCATGCATCTGTCCATATGTTCTTTTACTGCATGTGTGTGTTTCACAGGCACTTTTGATCTTGTGAATGTGAATACATGTGTATTTATACTGTACCTCTGCAGGGCCTGCTGATTGCTCAACATCCTCTCAGGTCATGTGAAATGTGAGCGGAACAGAGCACAGGATGTGCAGCTCTGGCCCTCAGCGTGCAGTCAGAACACACACTCACTCACTCTCTCACTCAGTCATTTACATGCTCGCTCACTCATTTTTGTTTCCTCCCTCCCTCCCACTCTCTCCTCTCCTCGCCTCTGCCTGTGCCACTGCACTGCAACTCATGACATAATGGGCCTATTATTGTGCCATTTAGTTCGAGTGTGTCTTCAGCACATTCAGTGTTTGTGTAGGGACATCATGATAGATTTGCTTCTGTAAACACCTGAAAGAGGAAGAGAGTGACAATGAGGGTAATTCCTGTTATGTAGTACCTGTTATGCACAAAGGTCACCTACTCACAGAACCAGACACAAAATGAAGCTCATTTTGATATTTTTAGGTCAGGTCACCAGTGCTTTTAATGATCTTGGCGATTTTAGCATACATGTTTTTAAGGAAAAACAAAGAAACACCTGGATTTATTATAATAATTATTTTCTTGTTTTGTTTTATTTAAAATGATTTAATATCATTATTTGAAATATTTAAAATAAGCAGGTCTTATAAATCCAGGTCTGTATTTTATGTTTGCATAACCTGTATTCTACATTTTCAAATAGACTATTTTAGTTTAGTTTAATTTAGTTAAGTTTCTATTTCTAATTTCTTATTTCTCAGTTTGATCTATAGGTGTAATTTGTAGATAATTTTTAATAAGTGAATAACTTTAAAAAACAATGCAATTTAATAAAAGTGCTTATACTATATGATAGTTTTGTGTCAAGGACAGACCAAAATTGAAGTCATATGGACTTTTTTTATTGTATTTGTTTCTTCTTTTTTTTGCCCTGGCCCTATATTGTATACAGTGTTAAGACCCTAAACTCACACTTAATTAAAGTAAATCATGAGGATGTGGAATGACACATGATCATGCATGCTCTATGAATCAGTCAAAGCACTGATGTAGCAGTTACTGCAGAACAGAGCATTAATCTCAGACCAGCGGAAACAAACTCATCGTGATTACAGGGTGATGATACACTGAGTTCCGTAGATACACAATAGCCTCCCTCCTTTACCCTAGAGAGACTCGGCCCTCATCCACAGGACCTTTTCTGCTTATTAGTGATCTACTTCCTGACAGGAGCGGTCGGGCTTCAGCAGGATGCAGGATGTGGTGGGGGCCGTGGTGAGGGGTGTGTGGTCATGTGTTTTTGTGTGTGTGTTTATTATAAGAAGCAGCTCTGAGGCTTCGCTGTTCACATGGGAAGTCAGTTGGGAAAATGGGCATCCACAGTTCAACTCAATACTGACCTCTATCAATGAATCACTCTCATTTTCCTCTCATTACACAAGGCATCAGCAGACCCTCAGGATCAGAGCTGTGTGCAGAGCAGACACCTTCAATGTTTTTAAAGCGGGAGGAGTTGACAAATCCCCAAGGCAAATAGAGTTATATTTGAAAAGGTCGTTTTGATGCACATATAAAAGGCTTTTAAATGTGTCCAGTTATTATTGTAATTGTCCTGTTAATCCTGTATTTGAATGTGACCCACATGACCTACAGCCTTTTGCATGAAATTCTTTGATAATGAAAATATGTTAGGGTTTGACATGCAGGCCAATTTCAGTTCAGCTTGGTTATTATCATGCATTTACTGCCATCTTGTGGTTAAAGATAGAAAACAGTGACCTGCATTGACACTGCATTGTAGATTTAGATTTTTCTTAAAAGAACCTTTAAAATAAGTTAATATTTTTTATACATTTTTACTTTATTATTATTTTTTTTTTAATGGTATTTAAGATCCTTGGTAGCCTATGCTTTTGGGTTTATTTTGTTATTTGACAATTTCACAAATGATTGATAAACACTTTAAAGACTATATTTTATATGCAAGTGACACAAACACCCAGAAGCCATTAATGCTATTTAAAAGCATGAAATGTCTAAACTTTTTAAATCAATCATGGGGTTCCTGTTTTTTATTGATTATAATTACTAATATATTCAATACTAATTTAATAAAATGTAATATTTTGGGATAGTTAAAACAACTGTTTTATATTTTAATATATTTTATAATGCAATTTATTCATATGATGACAAAACTGAATTTTCAGCAGCCATTGTTCCCGTCTTCAGTGTTACATTAAAGATTAATATACACTCCTGAACAAAATCTTAAGACCGGGCGAAACATTACAAGTATTTGCATTTGGCTCTGGTGGATTGTAACCAGGTTGTGCAAGTACTGCTTCAAAATGCCAAATGAAGAAACAGAAGAAAGAGACAAAAAAATTAGAAAATAGGCAATTTATTGAAAACGGCATTTAAACTGAAACAGGCTGTTCATCAGCTGATCAAAAGTTTAAGACCATAGCCTTAAAAGTTCAAATCTGTGCAAAAATATGGCATTCATGTCTTTGTCCTTCAGGCAGTCACACTGTCATGATCTCCTGATGGCAAAGGCAAAAAGTCTTTCTGTCTTTGAACATAGCAGGATTGTTGATCTGCACAAGCAAGTGTGCACGCAATGTGCGCCGTAGCTGCTGAGGTTAGACGCAGTAAAACAGTAATTTTACATGTCTGAAAAGATCCTGAGAGTTATGGGACAAAAAAATCAAATGGTAGACCCCCAAAAACTTCACCTGCACTGCGTCAGAGGATCCGACGGGCTGTCTGTGAAGACACAGGCCAATCCTCGACCCAAATTAAGGCCCTTACTGTAGCTGACTGCAGCCCAACAACCAGAAGACAGCATCTGCTAGAGAAGGGCTTAAAGAACAGAAAACGTCTTCAAATGCCACGTCTCCTCCCACGCCACAAACCTGCCCATTTGGAATTTGCAAGGGAGCACCAAACTTGGGACATTGTAATGTGTATTATTGACGACAAGTATTATTGAGTTGTTTTCTACACGACACAGTGGAGGAGGCTCCATCATGATCTGGGGTGCATTTTCTTTCAATGGGAAAATGGAGCTTCAGGTTGTGCAGGGGCATCAAACGGTGGCTGGCTATGTGGACATGTTGCAGTGGGCATCCCTCACGACTGAGGGCCCTCGTCTGTGTGGTAATGACTGGGTCTTTCAACAGGACAACACTGCAGTTCATAAAGGCTGCCTGATGAAGGGCATCTTCCAGGAGAAAAACATCATTCTTTTGGACCATCCTGCATGTTCCCCTGATCTTTTTGGGGGTCTACCACTTGACCTTTTCATCCCATAACTCTCAGGATCTTTTAAGAAATGTAAAATGACTGTCTTACTGCATTCAACCTCAGCAGCGATGGTGCATTGTGAGAGCCCTTGCTTGTGCGGCTCAACAATCCTGCCACGTTCAAATACTTTTGCCTTCGCCATGAAAAGGTCATGACAGTGTGACTGCCTGAAGGACAAAGACATGAAAGCCATATTTTAACTTGTTAAGGCTGTGGTCTTAAACTTTAGATTAGCTGATGGACAGCCTGTTTGAGTTTAAATGCAGTTTTAAATAAATTGCCTATTCTCTATTTTTTGTCTCTTGCTCGTGTTTCTTCTTTTGGCGTTTTGAAGCAGCAGACTCAAGAAAGTACTTTTATATAATTCTTGTTTTTTATTCTTCTGCACTGTCCACTGAGCGGACCTGATTTGATTACATTTCACTTCTAGTTATACCCTGTATAATTTATTATGTGACAAATAAAGAAACCTTGACCTTGACCTTGTATGATCCACCAGCACGAAATGAGAATATTTGACCCTCTCTGTGAAATCCAGGCTAAAGTCTAACAATTTTATTATGAGATAACGAGCATCAAAATTGTATTTCTTCCTCTAATTTCACTATAATTTAAATATTTGACTTGACCTTACTCAGTCAATATTAAAGATATAAAGGTTAGATTTTCACAGAATGTTCTTTACCTTATGAAGGATGATTTTTTTTTGTAGCAAACAGCAAATCACAAAAAAACTACTTTAGCTGGGTTTTCACAGAGACAGAAAGAGTCACATATTGTAATGTTTCCCCTGGTCTTAAGGTTTTGTTCAGGAGTGTAGTGTGATTGGATAACACCTCATATTAAAGAACTTGACACTCCAGTCTAGTGGGTGGCACCATTGCTCTGATCATCGCCTTTAAATTGAATCAGAAGAAGAAATAGAACCTGAAAGAGAAGCAGAGGTCGACGTCAGGGTAAGTAGCACGCATGCATATAAATTACATTATTCTAGTTTTTCCAACTGAGAATACTATAACCATAATGTAGGCTACAAACGCAGCTGGTAAAGTCACAGCATATCAGCCAGGAATCTCACTTCCATTTTATATCAAGCACCTAGAATTCACAGTCCAGTATAATTGTAGTTTAATTTACCAACAATAACATTTATTATGTGAAGGAAACTTTTCTTTAAGATCAATATCTTATATTTTTAGGTCAACTATGGAGACAAAATCATGGCACTCACATTTGCAAAAAAAATTAACAAAGCTGCATTTAACGTCAAAGAAAAGTTTAAAATGACCCTTTTCTTTTCACTGACATATTTCATTTCTTCCTCAATATATCTCTTTCTTTACTATAATTGTTTATACATTTTGTTTTGCAATTTTCCTTTGAAAATGTAGATTTGTAAATGTTGTTTATGTAGATTTCCTTTGAATCTACATAAGTAGGGGTCTAAAGTTTCACTTTTCTTAGTATTTAATTGTTTATCTTTGATACCAAACAACTTCATTATACTCTCATCATAATACTTTCACCATATAAATATAATGACAGAAATAGTACAAGAAGCATGCTAGTATGTGATTCCAATTTCAATCAAGATTTGAGTGCACTACCCTATTCTAAATATTACAAGTTAAGAGAAAAACATTTTAAAATACTTAAGCTGCTGTGAACGCAATTATACTATTTCTGTGGGTTGAAGAAATAGAATGTTGTTCACATATTTTTTTTATTGCATTTATAGCACAACAGATTGAAAGACATTATCTTTAAATCTTTCTTAAAAAAACTATATTTATTTAGTTAGTTATTTTGATAGATTACAACTACATGTGGTGTTTATTAACATTTCTGTCTATTTATGGGAAAACACCATATGCACAGACCAAATGAGCTAAATGTTATGAAAGTAAGGAAACATTGTATTGAGTTATAACTTGGTTTGAAAAAATATGAAAGCAAAACACCTCTATGAAGCTTTTAAGTTATTTATATGATGATCTATTACAGATGTCCAGTTCCAGAAAATGATTAAGCTCTTTTATGATGTTGCCTCTCCTTATTCTTGGCTGGCATTTGAGGTGTGCAATGTTTTTGCTTTTAATATAGTAGCATTGCCGTGCCATCAGTGCTACTGCAGTGTCAATATCATCTATGTGTTGATTTTGCGTACTTAGGTGCTTTGTCGCTACAGAAATGTTTGGAACATTGACCTCAAATTCAAACCAGCATATTTAGGAGGAATCATATACGGCTCAGGTAATGGGAAATGACATGGTCACAACTAATCTAAATACATCACATTAATGGTTATAGCTTTTAGATATTCCAAACAGTAAGTGTATCTCTTATAATTATTTAATAATTGTATTTATTGTGCACTAAATGTGGATCTCTATTTAAGAGCAATAATCTTGTAACCACTGAAGTATAATTTGTAACATTCAGTCAACTATGTGATCATTTGTATTATTTATAGATGAAAGACCCTTATCAGGTGTATTCTTTTCCTAGGTAACACAATCCCTGGATTGAACCCAAGTGAACTTCTATACATGATCTCAGATCTGAAGCTGCTTTCTATGTATTATGTTGTCCCTATGTTTCAACCTTCAGACCTTTCTAAGAAAGGTATCCAAAATACTACTTCGTAGGATCAGATTTCTAATGCGCAGTGTGAGCTATATATATGTTTATATCAGGGGCGTAGAATGGGGTGGAACTAGGGACGTGTTTCTACCAATAAAGTGGGGGAACTATGATGTCACTCTGTAGGCGGATCGGCTGTTAGCCAAAAAGTTGATTTATTTCACTAATTCCATTCAAAAAGTGAAACTTGTATAATGTATACATTCATTCCACACAGACTGATATTTTTCAAGTGTTTATTTCTTTTAATTTTGATGATTATAAGTGATAACTAATGAAAACCCAAATTCAGTATCTCAGAAAATTAGAATATTGTGATTGGATAACACCTCATATTAAAGAACTTGACACTCCAGTCTAGTGGGTGGCACCATTGCTCTGATCATCGCCTTTAAATTGAATCAGAAGAAGAAATAGAACCTGAAAGAGGAGCAGAGGTCGACGTCAGGGTAAGTAGCATGCATATAAATTACATTATTCTAGTTTTTCCAACTGAGAATATTATAACCATAATGTAGGCTAAGCAAACGCAGCTGGTAAAGTCACAGCATATCAGCCAGGAATCTCACTTCCATTTTATATCAAGCACCTAGAATTCACAGTCCAGTATAATTGTAGTTTAATTTACCAACAATAACATTTATTATGTGAAGGAAACTTTTCTTTAAGATCAATATCTTATATTTTAGGTCAACTATGGAGACAAAATCATGGCACTCACATTTGCAAAAAAAATTAACAAAGCTGCATTTAACTTCAAAGAAAAGTTTAAAATGACCCTTTTCTTTTCACTGACATATTTCATTTCTTCCTCAATATATCTCTTTCTTTACTATAATTGTTTATACATTTTGTTTTGCAATTTTCCTTTGAAAATGTAGATTTGTAAATGTTGTTTATGTAGATTTCCTTTGAATCTACATAAGTAGGGTCTAAAGTTTCACTTTTCTTAGTATTTAATTGTTTATCTTTGATACCAAACAACTTCATTATACTCTCATCATAATACTTTCACCATATAAATATAATGACAGAAATAGTACAAGAAGCATGCTAGTATGTGATTCCAATTTCAATCAAGATTTGAGTGCACTACCCTATTCTAAATATTACAAGTTAAGAGAAAAACATTTTAAAATACTTAAGCTGCTGTGAACGCAATTATACTATTTCTGTGGGTTGAAGAAATAGAATGTTGTTCACATATTTTTTTTTATTGCATTTATAGCACAACAGATTGAAAGACATTATCTTTAAATCTTTCTTAAAAAAACTATATTTATTTAGTTAGTTATTTTGATAGATTACAACTACATGTGGTGTTTATTAACATTTCTGTCTATTTATGGGAAAATACCATATGCACAGACCAAATGAGCTAAATGTTATGAAAGTAAGGAAACATTGTATTGAGTTATAACTTGATTTGAAAAAATATGAAAGCAAAACACCTCTATGAAGCTTTTAAGTTATTTATATGATGATCTATTACAGATGTCCAGTTCCAGAAAAATGATTAAGCTCTTTTATGATGTTGCCTCTCCTTATTCTTGGCTGGCATTTGAGGTGTGCAATGTTTTTTGCTTTTAATATAGTAGCATTGCCGTGCCATCAGTGCTACTGCAGTGTCAATATCATCTATGTGTTGATTTTGCGTACTTAGGTGCTTTGTCGCTACAGAAATGTTTGGAACATTGACCTCAAATTCAAACCAGCATATTTAGGAGGAATCATATACGGCTCAGGTAATGGGGAAATGACATGGTCACAACTAATCTAAATACATCACATTAATGGTTATAGCTTTTTAGATATTCCAAACAGTAAGTGTATCTCTTATAATTATTTAATAATTGTATTTATTGTGCACTAAATGTGGATCTCTATTTAAGAGCAATAATCTTGTAACCACTGAAGTATAATTTGTAACATTCAGTCAACTATGTGATCATTTGTATTATTTATAGATGAAAGACCCTTATCAGGTGTATTCTTTTCCTAGGTAACACGATCCCTGGATTGAACCCAAGTGAACTTCTATACATGATCTCAGATCTGAAGCTGCTTTCTATGTATTATGTTGTCTCTATGTTTCAACCTTCAGACCTTTCTAAGAAAGGTATCCAAAATACTACTGAGGATCAGATTTCTAATGCGTGTGAGCTATATATATGTTTATATCAGGGCGAGAATGGGGTGGAACTAGGGACGTGTTTCTACCAATAAAGTGGGGGAACTATGATGTCACTCTGTAGGCGGATCGGCTGTTAGCCAAAAAGTTGATTTATTTCACTAATTCCATTCAAAAAGTGAAACTTGTATAATGTATACATTCATTCCACACAGACTGATATTTTTCAAGTGTTTATTTCTTTTAATTTTGATGATTATAAGTGATAACTAATGAAAACCCCAAATTCAGTATCTCAGAAAATTAGAATATTGTGATTGGATAACACCTCATATTAAAGAACTTGACACTCCAGTCTAGTGGGTGGCACCATTGCTCTGATCATCGCCTTTAAATTGAATCAGAAGAAGAAATAGAACCTGAAAGAGGAGCAGAGGTCGACGTCAGGGTAAGTAGCACGCATGCATATAAATTACATTATTCTAGTTTTTCCAACTGAGAATACTATAACCATAATGTAGGCTAAGCAAACGCAGCTGGTAAAGTCACAGCATATCAGCCAGGAATCTCACTTCCATTTTATATCAAGCACCTAGAATTCACAGTCCAGTATAATTGTAGTTTAATTTACCAACAATAACATTTATTATGTGAAGGAAACTTTTCTTTAAGATCAATATCTTATATTTTTAGGTCAACTATGGAGACAAAATCATGGCACTCACATTTGCAAAAAAAATTAACAAAGCTGCATTTAACGTCAAAGAAAAGTTTAAAATGACCCTTTTCTTTTCACTGACATATTTCATTTCTTCCTCAATATATCTCTTTCTTTACTATAATTGTTTATACATTTTGTTTTGCAATTTTCCTTTGAAAATGTAGATTTGTAAATGTTGTTTATGTAGATTTCCTTTGAATCTACATAAGTAGGGGTCTAAAGTTTCACTTTTCTTAGTATTTAATTGTTTATCTTTGATACCAAACAACTTCATTATACTCTCATCATAATACTTTCACCATATAAATATAATGACAGAAATAGTACAAGAAGCATGCTAGTATGTGATTCCAATTTCAATCAAGATTTGAGTGCACTACCCTATTCTAAATATTACAAGTTAAGAGAAAAACATTTTAAAATACTTAAGCTGCTGTGAACGCAATTATACTATTTCTGTGGGTTGAAGAAATAGAATGTTGTTCACATATTTTTTTGTATTGCATTTATAGCACAACAGATTGAAAGACATTATCTTTAAATCTTTCTTAAAAAAACTATATTTATTTAGTTAGTTATTTTGATAGATTACAACTACATGTGGTGTTTATTAACATTTCTGTCTATTTATGGGAAAATACCATATGCACAGACCAAATGAGCTAAATGTTATGAAAGTAAGGAAACATTGTATTGAGTTATAACTTGATTTGAAAAAATATGAAAGCAAAACACCTCTATGAAGCTTTTAAGTTATTTATATGATGATCTATTACAGATGTCCAGTTCCAGAAAAATGATTAAGCTCTTTTATGATGTTGCCTCTCCTTATTCTTGGCTGGCATTTGAGGTGTGCAATGTTTTTTGCTTTTAATATAGTAGCATTGCCGTGCCATCAGTGCTACTGCAGTGTCAATATCATCTATGTGTTGATTTTGTACTTAGGTGCTTTGTCGCTACAGAAATGTTTGGAACATTGACCTCAAATTCAAACCAGCATATTTAGGAGGAATCATATACGGCTCAGGTAATGGGGAAATGACATGGTCACAACTAATCTAAATACATCACATTAATGGTTATAGCTTTTTAGATAGTCCAAACAGTAAGTGAATCTCTTATAATTATTTAATAATTGTATTTATTGTGCACTAAATGTGGATCTCTATTTAAGAGCAATAATCTTGTAACCACTGAAGTATAATTTGTAACATTCAGTCAACTATGTGATCATTTGTATTATTTATAGATGAAAGACCCTTATCAGGTGTATTCTTTTCCTAGGTAACACGATCCCTGGATTGAACCCAAGTGAACTTCTATACATGATCTCAGATCTGAAGCTGCTTTCTAAGTATTATGTTGTCCCTATGTTTCAACCTTCAGACCTTTCTAAGAAAGGTATCCAAAATACTACTTCGTAGGATCAGATTTCTAATGCGCAGTGTGAGCTATATATATGTTTATATCAGGGGCGTAGAATGGGGGGGGGGGAACTAGGGACGTGTTTCTACCAATAAAGTGGGGGAACTATGATGTCACTCTGTAGGCGGATCGGCTGTTAGTATGTATGTATATATATATATATATATATATATATATATACACACAGGTGCTGGTCATATAATTAGAATATCATCAAAAAGTTGATTTATTTCACTAATTCCATTCAAAAAGTGAAACTTGTATAATGTATACATCCATTCCACACAGACTGATATATTTCAAGTGTTTATTTCTTTTAATTTTGATGATTATAAGTGATAACTAATGAAAACCTCAAATTCAGTATCTCAGAAAATTAGAATATTGTGAAAAGGTTCAATATTGAAGACACCTGGTGCCACACTCTAATCAGCTAATTAACTCAAAACACCTGCAAAGGCCTTTAAATGGTCTCTCAGTCTAGTTCTGTAGGCTACACAATCATGGGGAAGACTGCTGACTTGACAGTTTAATCAAGGATTTATTGACTTTTAATGCACCTTATTTCGAAATATACCAAGTAACGTTAGGTATACGACTCGGCTCGGTGATCTCATATCGCATATTATTAACCGCTTATCTCCTGAACTGCAACTTTTTTTTCAGCACCAATTTCACTGGTTAGGATCAGGGTCAGGTGTGGGGTAGGTTTAGGGGTTAGCATTTTTTGTTGCATAATGTAGGAAATAAAATTAACACTGTGATTGACACAACCAATAAAATCTTTAGAATCAGCTGTGGGGCGGAGTTTGCGCGGAAGTTGACTAGAAGAAAAAAATGTGCACGTGTGTCATGTCAATGGGCGGAAGCCACGACCTATTTGGAGCGCCCACCCCGTTTTGGAGTTTCCACCCCCATTTGGAGATCTCCAGGCTGCAGATGTACCCTTCTCAAATGTATAGAAATACGTACTTTCAAATGTCCTTTTGTCAAGATTATTTAATTTATTCACTGCTAATACTATTTATTACTAATGCCTCAGTTTTAGTTTGACTCTATAGTTTTGTATTTATTCCAGTTTATATGAAAAGGTACATGTAACGTTAGCGTGGATTAAAAATAATCCTTTTCACTGAACATGTTAAAAATAAGTTTGAGAAAGTTGTCGGGAGCGCCGTGGTCATGGCGTTGAAGGCGAGCGATTGTGGTGCAGTAGTTCGTTTATAGCCTGTTTAGCTTTTCAGTTCTGGTGCTTTTATAGGCCTCAAAATTCGTCAAAGTTATATTATTTTTAAGGAAAATCTAATTATATTTTCATAATGATTTTTTTTTCTTCTCAAACCTTGTCTGTGGTGTAAAAACACCCCTGGCCAAATGCCCCCAGAGGGTATCACTTCCCACTCTGATAATTACTGTAGTTACTGTGTTCTGAACATCACATCCTTTCTTTTTCCCTCAGATGGAATCTATCTAGGTGGCTGAATAAAGATATTTGGACTTTATATCAAAACATTTCCCCAACTTAGCACCAGCAAGCTTGTTAGCTAGACAGTTAGCATCAGCTAACAATATTTACTTATTTTCAGTATGGTTATGAATAAACATTCATATCTGTGTACTCGACTAGTTGATCTAAACAATATAAAAATGTATACTGTTGATAAACAATATAAAAACAGACGTCACATAGGTCTAAATGCATAGCATTTTAATAAAACTGCTAACGTTACAGCAGCGGAATATGAACGCGTGCATGAGTTATTTTATTTAATCGGTGTTATTTTAATGTTTTGTTTTTGACCTAAAACATAACGTTAGAGACACTGATGTTGATCTGTCTGCATTCAAGCATTTCAATGGGCTTAAATAGATCACCCTTTACAGCAGATTTAGTTCACAAACAACTGACAGTTTTGACCTAAATATTATTTTCAGTTACAATAATTAATCATAAAATTCGACATTAGTAACTTACTTTTCACAGCATCAGTAGCGCGCGCTCACAAGATCTCCCGGTTCTTTACTTGTGAGTTCAGCTCATGAAGAAGACTCGCTCTAAACGGATCATTTGAATCAGTGAGTTTTCGACTTGAGAACAGCTGCAATCCGATCATTGCAATTCGTGAATGAATCGTTTGTTGTGATTTGCGAACCGATTGAACAGGTTCATTGAAAAGAATCAGTTTGTTCATGAATCAGACACCGCTTCCGCGTCTCGGAGCACGTGATGTATTATAAGGAGTAACGATATGTTTTATGAAATGTAGTGAAGTAAAAAGTACGATCTTATGCTTTGGAATGTAGTGAAGTAAAAGTAAAAGTTACTCAAAATAAAACTACTCCAGTAAAGTACAGATACTTGAAAAATTTACTTAAGTACAGTAACGAAGTAGTTTTACTTCGTTACTGACTACATGTAAGTGCGTGGCACTTAACTTGTCAATCCGACTGTTGTTACAATCTAAAAAAGGACATCTTATTGAATCACATCTCTTTTATTCTATTTTTTGTTCTCCCGTTCTCTCTTGCCATCAGACACTTTGAATGCGATGCGTTTTGTGACAGCTGTAGCAGAGAGGGAAAAAGAGGGAGACATGCTGGAGAGGGTGTCTATAGAGCTGTGGAAGAGAATGTGGCGCACTCATCAGGACATTACCCAGCCTGCCTCTCTCACTGAGGTATCTTACAACTAAGATAAATGATATGAATAAAAAATATTATTAATTATTTTTTTATACAATTTATTATTTTTGTCATTATTTATTTTAGCATCAAGATGGAGACTGACCTGTTTATCTATGCTAAGGCGAGACAGTAAAACAAACATAGTTATTTATCTATAATCATCTTAATAGTATTCTCTGGTGTCTTTCTGCTCAGGCAGGATTAAAAGCAGGTCTCTCAGCCAATGAGATGGAGGAAATTCTGACTCTTTCAAAATCTCAGCTAATCAAAGACAAGCTGAGGAGTGTCACACAGGAAGCACTGGAGTATAAAGTCAGTGAATTTTACTTGTATTTCCACACCCTCTGTCTTTATAGTAAAAATATCATAAAACTTCCTTACACAGTTTCCCCCCATTTTTGCAGAGCTTTGGTCTTCCACTCATCGTGTGTCATATGAATGGGAAGGCTGGCGTCTTCTTTGGTTCTGACAAATTTGAGCTCATGGCTTATTTATTAGGTAATTATAGACTAGGGATGTAAACAATGGATTGATTAACCAATTAACCAACAATTTATCTGACTAATACCATCAGTTAATTTACACATTTATTTACATGTTTACATTTTCCTTTTTATTTTTAGAAAGGCTATTCTAATTACTGTCATTGTAAAAAATAATAAGCGATACAATTATTTCAAAAGCAGTTATCTCTCGCAAGAAACGCAAAAGTATTGTATGTTATCAATGCTCTGTTATTTAATATTATGTTCTAATTTGTCTACATTTTACAGTTACAGTTTACATTTAGCACTATAATGGCATGCATGTGGAAAAACTGACTACTTATTTAATATATACAAAAATATTTGGCGATGTTCATTGTCATTCTTTTGTGTTCCAGGGGAGAACTGGATGGGGCCTTACCCTAACAAGCCCACAACCACAATGTGATCACTACTCCTCCATACTCAATATCCATATATAACAGCAAACACACACACATTTACATTTTTAGGGGACATCAGATGACATATTCACATTTGTAGGTTTTTTTTTTTTTTTTTTGCATTGAGTTAGGTTTGTGGTGTGTCTGCTAACTCAGAGAGGCTGAAAATAGAACATACAGCCAGTTTGTTATGGACTGTCTGAGTCTGAAACTGTGACATCCAGTGAGCTGTTTCAATTTGCAGTCAGCTTCTATGTAGATAGAAAGCTATTTGAATAAGAGCACCTCTGAGCCATATACAGATATATTTGAGTGTCTTGTGTCAAGTGTCAACATGCTCCACAGAAGAAGGGGGTGGGATGAGCAGTAGCTCATTGTCGTTTAAAGAGACATGCACTGAAATTAGTTGTGAACAGAGCTATTTCTACAAGGTAATAAGGGTGTTGTTTTGCATGACCATTGATTCATTTTAACCATAGTATGTTACAGACACTTCATTAAGACCATACTAGTGTCTTGAATTCTAGTGTATCAAATTTTGTTTATTGCATTCATTAATAAAGGAACAAGGAATATATATATTTACAGTATATATATATTTGTTGTCATTTGTTAACCATTCGTAGATTTGTAAACAAGCAAATTTTAACAAAGTATAATAATTAGAGGTGGGCATAGATTAATTTTTTGAATCTAGATTAATCTAGATTAAAATGGCTCATTTGAATTCTGCCGAAGGCATTCAGAATATGTGTGCTACCCAAATAATGACTAAAAGTAAGTCTTTGAGAACGGGTTTCTCAAGCCAGGTGGCGCATTAGACCAGGGGCTCATCTCCTGTTTCCAAAATGCATCACAAACTTTAATCTCTTCCCGTCCCAATCCCACGAAAAAACTGGAGGAAAATCCCGTTCCACTCCCGGAAGAATGACTCCCATTCCCTCCCACTCCCGTGTTGTTGTTTTTTTTGCCGATAACTGTCAATTACAGTAAAAATATAGTACAGATCACAGCGTGCCCACCTTATTAGTTGAATAAAACCCAAAATGTCGTTTTTGTTATTATATTGAACTGAAAGCCATCTTATTATGCACAGTGTTGCACAGATTAAATTTCATGTAAATCATCCATGCTAACACACACGTCTTCTATTTGTATTTTTTAGACATTTCACTCTCTATAGATATATTTTTCTATGTACTGTATTTTTAGATATATTCGAGTTTCGAAGTTTCTCGCTCAAGTTCACATGAGACCTAAAGCGCTTCCTGTTTGCTTAAAAGCGCAACGTTTCGTTGTTATTCTGAGTGCACACAAATAAACGTAGAGTCTTTACAGATTCGAAAGATGTATTAGGCTACTTTTATCTGTATGACCAAAAATGACGGAGATTTTAAGAGCAAGTGAGCGCACCGGAGCATGTCTTGCAGCAAACGTGCTTCAACACAAACACTTCAATAGCGCACATTTCTCTAGATTAACATCATATTGAGCGGCCATGTAAAGTTGCTACTACATACATCTTTCAGATGAAAAGCCATATTTGAGGTTGATGAATGATAGGTGAGCGTTTGGATGTCCTGCCCGATTGTATTACCACACGGACCAGCCGTTAACAATCTGTCCATCACGGACTGCGAGCCTCTAGTTCGAAGACTCGTTCTCGCCCCCTACAGTGCAATTCGGCTAGGTATACATCCGCGCTAAAATATCAGGGTGAAAGTCATCATAGCTTGTGTAGTATAGACCCAGCTCCCAACCCAACTTTGAGAATAGATTAACGGCGATATTTTTTTTTATCGCCGATAAGAGTCTCACGTTAACGCAGCACGTTAACGCCGATAACGGCCCACCACTAATATATATATATGCACTGTGGGTTTAATATGCCCTTCATTTTAATTTATACTGTATATATACATATACAGTGCTCAGCGTAAATGAGTACACCCGTTTTGAAAAGTAACATTTTAAACAATATCTCAATGAACACAAAAACTTTTTCCAAAATGTTGACAAGACTAAGTTTTATATAACATCTGTTTAACTTATAACATGAAAGTAAGGTTAATAATATAACTTAGAGAACAAAATTTCCATTTTACTCAAATTAGGGTGATGCAAAAATGAGTACACCCCACTGAAAGTCTCTGGAGCAAAGCTAAATTTTAGACTACAAATGTCTAATTTAACAATAATTCAAACACAGGTGAGTCTAATTATTCATTACACAGGTGTTCAGCAGACAGTTGACTATAAAAGGGTGTTACTTAAAGAAAACCCCTTCCCATTTCATGCTGTCAGCACATGGAAGAGAAATGTCACAAGACCTGAGAAAGAAAATAATTTCTTTACACAAGACAGGTGAAGGCTACAAGAAGATCAGCAAAGCTTTACTTATCAGTCAGAATACTGTAGCAAAAGTGGTACAAACATTTAAAAAAGATGGAACTGCAACCATCTCACAGAGACGTCCAGGTCGTCCACGGAAGTTAACACCTCGTCAGGAGCGTCTTCTGATGCGAAGGGTTGAAGAAAATCGACATGCAAGTTCACTGCAGTTATCTAAAGAAGTAGAAAGCCAAACTGGGGTGACTATTTCCCGTGACCTGTCGGCGTACAGTGCAGAGGAATGGCATGCATGGGTGCCGTCCACAAAGAAGCCTCTCCTAAAGCCCAGGCACAAAAAAGCCCGCCTAGAGTTTGCCAGGGCCCATGCTGACAAAGATGAAGACTACTGGGACTCTATACTCTGGAGTGATGAGACCAAGATAAATGTTTTTGGAACTGATGGCTTCAAAACTGTATGGCGTCGCAAAGGTGAGGAATACAAAGAAAAATGCATGGTGCCTACAGTAAAACGTGGTGGTGGCAGTGTCCTTATGTGGGTCTGCATGAGTGCTGCTGGTGTCGGGGAGCTGCATTTCATTGATGGCATCATGAATTCACAAATGTACTGCTCTATACTGAAAGAGAAGATGCTACCATCACTCCGTGCCCTTGGTCGTCGTGCACTTTTCCAACATGACAATGATCCTAAACACACATCTAAGGCCACAGTTGGATTTCTGAAGAAGAACAGGGTGAAAGTGATTCAGTGGCCAAGTATGTCTCCTGATCTGAACCCAATCGAACACCTATGGGGAATTCTGAAGAGACAAGTTGAGCATCACTCTCCATCCAGCATTCAATCTCTAAAAGAGGTAATTCTTGAAGAATGGAAAAAGATAGATCTGGCAAAATGTTGCTAACTTGTTCCTTCCATGCCTAGAAGACTTGGTGCTGTCATTAAAAATCATGGAGGCCATACAAAGTACTAGATTTAGTAGCTTTTGGTTGTGGGGTGTACTCATTTTTGCATCACCCTAATTTGAGAAAAACTGAAAAATGTGTAAGTTATATTATTAACCTTACTTTCATGTTATAAGTTAAACAGATGTTATATTCAACTTAGTCTTGTCAACATTTTGGAAATGTTTTTTGTGTTCATTGAGATATTGTTTAAAATTGTACTTTTACGCTTGAGGTGTGTGTGTGTGTGTGTGTGTGTGTGTGTGTGTGTGTGTGTGTGTGTGTGTGTGTGTGTGTGTGTGTGTGTGTGTGTGTGTGTGTGTGTGTGTGTGTGTGTGTGTGTGTGTGTGTGTGTGTGTGTGTGTGTGTGTGTGTGTGTGTGTGTGTGTGTGTGTGTGTGTGTGTGTGTGTGTGTGTGTGTGTGTGTGTGTGTGTGTGTGTGTGTGCCTCTACAGCAGGGATAGGCAACTTTGGTCCTGGAAGGCTGGTGTCCTGTAGAGTTTAGCTCCAACCCTAATCAAACACACCTTTTCTTATGCCCCATGTTCAATATATGTTTTTTTAAATGATTGCAATCAATTAAAATATTTGAAAAGTATCAAAGAACGGTCCAATAAGGTGTGGGAGTCACTATTAAACTTTTATAAATTATGGGTTTTGAAAGGTTCATATTTTTATTTTGAGAGTCCCCAACAACAGGTTGACATGCATGCAAAGTCAAAAACACTTTCATTTTCTTATAATATGTGTTTAGTATTATCTTATTTACTCAACGATTACCAAATTAGCCAAACTCTTTGTGTACAGCCGTAACTGGGGAAACAGCTATTTGCTCCAAAAGCTGCACATATAGTGTAAAAAAAGTATGAATTAGCATTTTCATTCAGACCAACACGAAAATCAAGATTTCCCAGTTCTGCATGTGCAACGTGGGCGGGCAATATGATAATGTATCATGTTGGCATCAATGTTTGTTACAAATGTAGTTTTCAAATAAGCTTGAAGGACTTGATTAGCTGGATCAGGTATGTTTAATTAGGGTTGCATCTAAACTCTGCAGGGCTCCAGCCCTCCAGGAATTGGAGGTAATATACTTAATATTAATTTATTAATAGGCTAATAATGAACCCCAAACTACGATCGTTTTAAAGAAAGGGGAAGTCCAAAGACTGCTTATTTATTTGTGTTACAATGCGAGTAAAACATATTTCCCTTATTGTTAATAAAAGTTCAAAGTTTAATATAGGCCTAATTGAATTTGTCATTGTAGGCTATAGCCTTTTTTATTATTATTATTTATAACAATAATGAGCCAATAAGCATTCGTTTGAAGTAAGGGGAAAATCCAAAAACTTTTTCTTTATTTGTTACAACGGTACTGTATGTCTTATTCAGCCAGTTAATAAAAGTTGTATGTTTAATATAAGCTACTTGTACTGATGTTGTGTGTGGGATTTTTATTTTCATTAAGAGTAGCCTAATACTGACCTTAAGCATACATTTTGTTCCAAGAATAGGAAATATCTAACTTTAAAGATAAAAAATTTGCGCTGCAGATGCGAGTATGCCAAACTGGCTGCTGAGGTAATAGACGTTCTCAATCTTTCTCTGCTATATCTTTGTAATGGCTGTAGAAATGGTCATTAATTCTTGGATTGGGCACGGTGCAGGTAATAATATGATAAAAAACAGTCATGGCAACAAACAACTTCCTAAGTCAGTCAGTTGAAACGTCATACTCAATCAATTTGATTCAACTTAATTCATGTTCTACTGGTGCTTATTGTCATTGTAGGCGTAGGCTTCTTTTTTCTATACATTGTAATGAATATAAAAATTAATACAATTAGTTTTATTTATTTTCTGTTACAAAATTATAATTTATTTATTTATTTACTTTTTCTTGTGCTTTCACGCCAGGGGGTGCTGCAGCACCCTCAGCACCTCTACTTCCCGCGATAATGCGAGTCGACTAGATCGCG
The DNA here is from genome assembly GCA_027564155.1 of Gymnocypris eckloni scoliostomus. NCBI lineage: Eukaryota > Metazoa > Chordata > Actinopteri > Cypriniformes > Cyprinidae > Gymnocypris > Gymnocypris eckloni. The sequence continues at coordinate 13,188,648 of CM050431.1, forward strand.
CTGTTAAGTGTAAAAACAATTGTCATGCTCTTGGTTGGTTGGTTCTTTATTATTTGTCACATACACAATCATACAGGGTATAATCAGGTGGCACTTGATATAATTGATATAATACACAGGCATTTGATATAATACACAGTGTATGCTACATCAGTTATGATTATAGTTTTATTATATTATGTATTTATAACTGTTTTGTTCAGTAAAACCTTGATTACTTATTTACTTTTTTACGGTTGCTGAAAGAGCTCAAGGCGCTGCAACTTCAAAAAACACATGCAAATAGAAAAAGCACATGCAAATTTAGGCTATGTTCACACTTGGCGTCTTTTTTGACTAGAAAAAGTTGACAAGAGCGCTTTTTTAATGAAAAACAAAGCTGGCCGCGTCTGTTACAAATAGCAGCCGAGAGCGGCTTTTGTTGCCATAGCAACAGTAGCCTAGCGCTGTGTGCTGCAGAAATGTCAAGAAAGAGTAAAAAGTTGGCTCTTGCATTGGCTTTTGAAGTTAACGGGAAAGAAAATGTCGATTCACAACGACGTATCATATATCATACAGCTCCTTGTGCTCCGAAACTAGTACGATCAGTCTATCTACCGGCACCTTCTCCATTTTTTTTCTTGTTGTTATGGAAACGACAGATATCGCTACTCGCTTGTCATTGGTCAGCTGTCAAAAAGCTGTTTCTTTTTTTCAGAAAAGTTAAACTTTTTTCAACTCGAAAAAACGCTCAGAGCTGCAGAAAAAGACGCCGGCGGTGGCGTTTTAAAAAGCGCTCAGGACTTTTTTGAAAACACGGTTTACTCCATAGGATTATAATGTAAAACAGACGCCGGCAGCTTCAAAAAAGACGCCAAGTGTGAACACCGCCTAAGAAAACATTTTAATCAGTTTGACAGCACATGTGCTGCAAATAGGCTACTCTCAACACAAACAAATACAAAACAATGCTGCAAATCCTTACAACACAAATAAAAAATGTCCTGCAAATACTCACGACATAAACAAAGAAACGCAATGGAATAACAGAAACGTGCTGCAAATGTTCACAACACAACCAAATACAGAACCGCGCAAGCACAGACCACAACATAATTACCTCAACAAAACGATTTTTTATTTATTTAATTTGCTGTATTGATTAGGCTACCATTTGTATACCCACAGTTGTACAAATACCATGGTTAAATTATGATTAGTAAATCCATGGCATAGTAACTATTTTTATTTTTTATTTATTTTTTATATAATAAATGTATTAATTAATTAATTAATTTTAATAGCCTACCATAAGCTTTGGTTAATTTTTGTAAGGGGAGTTGGAAAAGTAATTGGCCAGCTTACATAATATTTCAATACAGTAATTGTGTATATTCCTTATGTCTTCATTTGTAATTCGCTTTGGATAAAAGCGTCTTCTAAATGACTAAATGTAAATGTTTTTTGTTATTTTGTTTTTATTCAAAGCTAAGGAATCGTATGATTTATTTGCTATTCGCTTAAATATTTATGTGGTCTGTGCCTTATGCAGTGCTTTTCTTTATTTGGTTGTGTTGTGGGCGTTTGTAGCGTGTGTGTTGTCAAATTAATCTTAATTTGCAGGTGTTTTTTTGTTTTTGTTTTTTTATTTGAAGCGCGTTGAGCTCTTTCGGCCACCGTAGGTTTTTGCCTCTTTGCTATAATATAGCCTATGTATGCTGCATTCACGTGCGGTCGGAATTATCTTAAATACGATAGAGGCCTTATATGGCCAATTGACGACCCAGGAAACTCGTATTTACGATTATTCCGATAGGTCGTGAATGCAGCATTAAAAACAGATTGTTTACTAGCCCACTATGCATACATTATGAAGCCCTCATGATGGCACTATTCCCACAGCAGTCTATGCTCCTCTAAACATCATCTACGTTTGCACCTGCCGTCCACAGGCACCCATCATATGGAATAAAGCATGAAATCTAGAAAAAATAAGGTAAGAATCACAGATATGGTATAAAAGGATCTATGACATAATTAGACAATCATGATATAAAGATAATAATATACTGTTCGATTCACAGTGTAACTCAACTGAGAAAGCCACAAGTTAACTTATCAATGTGGTAATCAATAAGTACACCAAACCATCAGTGAGGAATATTGCAAGGTCACCGGTGAGGGACAGTAGAGTTTTCTGAGAGGTCAATGATGAGGTCAATGCTTGGGTCATCTAAGGAAAGATTTCACCGATTAGATTGTTGCTGAGATCTCAATTCTGGTCACTAATAGCTGTTTAATGACTGCATTGATTGGATTTAAAATTGGATTTTGCCTACAGTTCCAAGGGTAATGGATGAAGTAATTGATGTCTCTGGAAAGACAACTGATAAGTTCACCTGTAGTTCACTAATGGCTGCCCCAGTTAAGTGGTAAATGAACTAATAAATAAGCCCTGTTGAGGTTGTCTGTGGAATCCTCAAAGAAGTTTTAATAGCTCAGTCGTGAAGTAATCACATTTGTCAGTGATATAATGTGGGTGCTTTGGGATCTTTTTGGCTGTAGATTGGTGCAGTTACAGCACTGCGGTTAATGAGGTGACTGCCAATCCTATAAATGACCATATATCATAATAACATGCATTATAATTTGTATACTTTTTATGTTAAATTGTTTTACAATACTTCACAAAGGCAATTGTCAGCAACCTGCAAATTATGCATCTGCAATGTAACTTTATTTATTCATTCAAATATTATGTTAAATCAGTCACATTTACAATGCTGTAATATACATCACAGAAAACCAAATGTTATTTTTTTTATGTTGAGGATCAGCTAACATAATAATTCCACTGTCAGCGGAAATATAGAACCACCCTCTTGCTGACCCTAGGCCAGCGGGCTATTCTTATTGTTCAGGCTTGTAAAAGATTATGTTGGATTAGTTTTGCTTGCTTGTGTATTTTATGATATCCCATTGCTAGTGCAGTCCAGCACATAGTGTATGCGGTAGCTCTAAAGAGAGATGTTGTGCCTTCCTGCATGGATCATCCTTTCAAATAGCAACTAAGAACCTTACCACAACGGCACTATGCTGTACTTCATAAAATCCATTTGGACCATGCTTACTTTTTAAGTATATTGCAATGCATGCCATTTAGCTTTTTAGTGGCAGATGTATTAGTGTTAATATATATCACCAGACTGTGTATCAGATGAATTACTGAAGCTTTGGCAAGTTGGTGTTGGCTTTAATAGCTCATTTTGTTGACTCCAACTCTCGACTGTCTTTCCAGACCAGTATTAATTGAGACGAGTGCTTCAGACGTGAAGTAATGGCTTTAAATAATGGAGCATGCTTTTCAGCAGCAGGATGGGAGGGAAAGCAGCTCAGGCTCATTAAAGCTTAAACTATATCTGAAATCCACTTGGGCTTCAGGGATGTGTTGGAGTGATCAAACTCAGTCGGTCCCCAAACAGCCCTGCTGGAAAACTCCCAGTGAAACCACAAACACTGGTATGACAAAAGCTTGACATTTTGAATCTTAAGAAGTCAAATCATTTGCATATGTGCACCCATTGCCCAGGATTCGTCCTCGCAAAGGTTAAGGTCTTTTGTATTTTCAAGCAATGTAAGGAAACTAAGTCATTTTTCTTTTCTGATGCCTCAGTGGTAGAGCATTGCGTTAGCAGCGCAAAGTTTGTGGTTTCAAATTCCAGGGAACACGCATACTGACAAAAAAAATGTATAACCTAAATGGTACTGTAAGTCGCTTTGGATACAAGTGTCTGCTAAATGCATAAATGTAATTGTGGGGGAGACTGAGGCTACTGGCTATGACATCTCACAAGCATGAATAACCTTAAAGGGACAGTTCACCCAAAATTGAAAATGCTGTTATTAATAACTCCTGTCGTTCCAAAGACTTAGAAAGACTTTAATAGTATTTTCTTGTAAAGCATACTCAAATTACCTTTTGTGTTGTTGACAACTTCGAAAAATGATTGTTTACAGTGTATGTTTATGTGAGTTGTGTCCAGTGTCTGTTTTACGATTCAGAGTGGTTGTTGAGTTTGATTGACAGATGTTGGCTTTGTGTGTGGTGGATGGTGCTGTATCAGTCAAACTATGTGACAGACTCTATCCAGATTGGCTCCATCTATCACATCAGACAGACACAGACATCAGCTCTAATCTGACGCTTCACTGGTAGTCAACAGCGCAAACACAGAACGAGAATGCATTTGGCTTATTCATTTTAAAGCAGTCTACATAGTCTAAAACAGTTAACATTAAATGTAATAGCACAAGTCTTCATTAAATAGAGTATATTAAACTGTTCACCACAATGTGATATGTCAAAATGCTTTTAAATATTGGCTTTTGATATTTTGTTTCTATCTTGCCTTACACACACACACGCTTACAAGCTAAGCTTTTTATGCAGGAGAATGGGAGGAGATCTCTTTGAAGCCTTCCAGCTTGCGTGTCTGGTTGTCATGGTAACATTCAGTGACCTTGTCCAATTCCTTCTGTCAGTATGCACATTTGGGAGATGGGGGAAGCCTAATCAGGGTGTATATGAGCGCATGGCTCTGAGACGGCCTAGTCTGTCTGATGCCTGGTGACACTAGATAAAGCCCCGAGGAACTGACACATGACAGCACACTCACACACAAATACACATGCTTACGCGAGCGCAGGATGAATACTAGAAACAGCTCTCGGTTTAACAGTAGGGTTGAATTACACGGATGATTATTTTGAAATGTTTGCACTTTTAGTTTAGTTTTAGTTGAAAACAGTAATTTGGTTTTCTCAAAAAATATTAATAACAGTAACAAGTATGTGCTTACAGTTATTTTTGTAATAATGTTTAAACCTATATGCCTACCGCCTCATTTTTATCAACAGAGCTGCCAGACTGAAATATTGCTGATGCAATATCTATCTGTTTGTATTGCATGCAGTCTGTGTTTATAAAAAATACATGTAATTGGAAAGGGATTTTTATCTTAAATTAAACCGTATAATACTGTCATCTTTGTATTTTTTTAACTTAAATAAAAACCAGTTCATTGAGATGTTGCCACATGAAGCATTTTTTTATGTTTGCTTGACAGTGCAATTTTAAAGATATTACAATGAATAAAACAGTAATATTGTAACATATTACTATCTAAAATAATTCTTATATGGTTTAGTATGTTTCAGAATTTCTTTATTCCTGTGATGCAAAACTGAATTTTCAGCAGGCATTATTTCAGTCTTCAATGAAACACGATCCTTCAGAAACCCTTCTAATATGCCGATTTGAAGCTCAAGAAACATTTATTGTTATCAATGTTGTGCTGGTTAATATTTATGTGAAACATGACATATTTAATTTCTGTATTTAAAAAAAGAGAATTGAAAAGCCTTTATTTGAAATAGAAGTTATTTGTAACATTATGAATATATTTTCTGTTACTTTGTTTCAATTTAATGCACCCTTGCTAAATAAACGTATTATTTAATGAGAGCTAAAGGACCATTAGACTGACATACTTTATGGTTTTCTCATATTTTGACAATAGCAACAAAGCAGTTCTCAAAAGGTCATTGGACACATTAAAGTATACATTTTATTATGACCTCATTCCAAACCTGATTATATATTATTTCAGCAGATGAATTGCATGAGAGGACATCTCATGGTAAAAGCTCACCACATGCGAGCTTGGCCAGCATGTTAGGAAGTGACTTAAAAAGAAACAACACCAAACACCTAAACATGTAAGTCATACACATGACAGGATATGAAAATGATGTGGAGTCCAGCGGTCGCTGACACGCTCATTTGTCAGTGTGACCTTGCTTCACTTCCATCAAGGTTCTGCAAAGGTACCATGCCTCCCCTGGTGATGCTTAGCAATTATGATAACATAAAAAGAAATATCTGGAGATTACTCAAAACCAATGTCCATTATTGCCAAATATGGAGCCTTCATTACCAAGAGCGAGCAATCTGTTCCACATAAGAGAACCCATTTATGCATTCAATAGTTGCGAGGCAGGTAGAATTGCCTTGGCACGAGGTGAGACGAGGACTGTCTGTTGCCGAACAAAGGCGAGAGGAGGCAGAGAAGTCAAACTGTTAGTTAATTAGTTGAGCAGATTCGCATTAACCTTTGACATTACCTATGTACATGCTGATGAGGGTTCCTGTGCCCTCAGTGCAGGCGATGGACAAACATTGGTGCTAGACGTGTAATATCACTTACTCAAGGACACTCTCATTATTATGATATAAAGAGTCACAACTCTGTGTTAATGAGGCTGTGTTTAATTATTGTTTTATTTAATTATTGCCTCCAAGCTGCTGTCTTAGAAATCATGTTGTGTTCCATGTACCTTAATGAATCTTGTTTCTCTAGGCTTAATTAAAAAATGTAATATACAACAGCTTATAACATTCATTGGACAACCTGAAAACTATACATTATACTTAATTGTTGTGTCTAAGAGCTCAAACATGTTTTTTGTTTATTGCTAACAATGACTATTAAAACTAGTTTTAAATCTAGTTTAAATGGTTTAGTTGTTGTCTTTGGTCTGCACAGGTTTTAATTCAGTAGAGCCCAGTTCCAAGTCCCTATGACATTATAATCCTTCTTTCTGCAGATTTTTTTCCTGCCATGGAATCGAGTTCCAGGCAAAATAAGTCTGATCTCCTCAACACAGCACACAATTTGTGGCATGATTCACATCTGTAATACAAATGGTACAGAACGAGTTAAATCAAGTTTGTGTCAAATCCCAAGTATGAGCAATAGTAGCTAATAGTGATGCTTGCCTTAGAAAGCACTACAAATAATCTTGTGAAAACATTCCAAGAATTAAAGCATTATATATATGCACTTAGTAATTGCAGTAAGTCTTTATTTTTGCCAATGTGGTATTCATTTTAAAGCTATTCTGACACCTAGCGTCAAGCAAAAACAATATATTTTGGTTACCAATGCCATTGTTGAAGTATGTTTTTCACAGGCAGCTATTCCATTCCAATGAGTAAGTATATACTGAGTGTAGCACCCCCTTTGCGCCCTCGATCCACACTTCTGCCGAGCCCGCACTGGTGCAAGCTCGCAGCAGGCTTCTACCCGACAATCAAAGCGGCATTACGTCATGAAAGTGCGGACTCAGAGGAAGACCGCGAGGGTTTAGGGTGCAATTTGGGACAGGGCCTACCTTTTCCCCTCAACTGAAGTAACCATTCTGACCTTTAGAGGATGCTGTTGTCATTAGGACAGACCCTATTTGTGAACAAACTCTCTCATCCTCACTTTTTCTCTAATTTCTCCATCACCTGCATGGAATGGTTTTCCATTAGTGAGGAGCGTAAGCAGTTCGAAAAGGGAGGGATTGAGCGCATATTTATAATGCCACACCAAATGGTTCCCTGACACAGTGAAGCGTGACTGTGAAAATGGATTATCATGCAGAATCCAGCCAAACACTGCCAAGAGTGTGCTGCACTGATGCTGACATTAAACAGCTTAAAATCACAACATTATTTGCACCTGAATCACTGCAGAGATTCATATTTTTTTAATTCCCTGACTGTCAACCTAATTTTTCTGATTTGCAAATGTTAGCGTTTACTGAATAACTGTATTTTGGGGTTCTTTCTTCTGGATTTACTGTTTAGGAGCAATATATGTTTTACTAAAGGATTGAAAGGAACTAATAAAAAGTAATTTGAAAATCTGAATCAATCTGGCCAACCGGTCCTAAGTGTGGCTTGATTAAAGCTGTCTTCTACACCCAATCAGAAAAATAATGTTGTTTGGTCAATTTTGTTTCCTAGGCGGACTTTAAAGCCGGGCCATAACTAAAAAGATAGTTCACCAATAAAAATTGAATGAAAAAATAGGTTAATTTGAAGAGCTATTTGTGTTAATATAATTAAATTGAATAGGGACCAAAATAACAATCAATCCCATTAGCTTGTATTGTATGGAGAAAAAATTTGAAAAATGAAAGTCCAGATTTGGAACAAGTAAATTATTACAAATTTTCATTAAAAAAATTCGGCACACACCAAAGCACGGCAAGAGCGATACAAAAGCATAAAGAGCCGTCTGCTTTCCAGTCGCTCCCGCAGCACCCCGATGCCACGCACCGAACGGTCTGCGCAGCGCCGATCCATCCTAACAGACCTAAACAAACTATAAACAATGGCGGACGTTGCGATGCTATTGATGTTCATGGCTTTGCAAACCTACACCGGCATCTAAACACGGCGAATCCAACATGTTCGTGTTTAGCTGCTATTTCAAATATGGCGGTTCAAAGTTTCTGTCGTCTTGTTGGTCACAGTAACCCCGCCCCCAGCCCCTGACGCAAGCGGTTCTTCCTTCTAGCCCAGCAATGTTTTGGTGCTACTTACGAACCACTTTTCCTGGTTCGGAGCTGGTGCTTTGGGTGTCAAAAGACAAAGAGCGGGTTTGAAACTAGGCTCTGGCTCCTAGTTGTTTCAAAACTGAATAAGTTTATTTCTTCTGTTGAGCATAGATATTTTGAAGAATGTTTTTCCCATAACATGTATGGAAGTGAATGGCTACTGTCAACTGTTTGGTTACCTACATTATTCAAAATAGCATCATTATTTGTTGTGTACCACAGAAGAAGGAAGTGTATGCAGGTTTGGAATAACCCAGTGCTGAGTAAATGGTGACAGAATTTTCATTTTTGGGTGAATTATTCCTTTAAGGTGGACACAGTTAGGATACATTATTGCAGAAATCTGCCCCAAATCTCTGGTAACATATACTGGAGCTAGTGGACAGCAGAAAAAAAATATGTGAAACTAGAGATCTCTGACCCGACTGATAATTTTGGCCTCTTTCTGTAGTCCAAATCATCCCCACATGCTACTAACCACAAACACATTGTAAGGTGAGGTCTTCTTAAACATAGAGGGTCGGTAATTAATTACCTGTCATGACAACACCTCTCGACGACAACCAACCCTCTGTGATAGATTAAAGGGGGGTTTCAAGGGGAATGACTTGGCAACTGTTCTCAACCCTTCTAATTTTAGGTTTGTCGTCTTCTATACCCCCGTCCCTGTGTTTTAAATGATGCAAGTTTGTTTGCCCTTTGAATCACTCTCCCCTTCACAGTGTGAGTATGTATCTGTGTGTTTGCAGCATACGTCTTCATGTTGTTGTGGTCTTTGTAGATCATGTAAAACTGACTGAAATGATCTGACCACATTGTGCATTCAGTATGAGTCTCAAAAAAGTTCATTCTGCAGTGTTATAGGAGATAGATGTCCTTTAGTTGTTCTGCTTTAGGAGATAAATAAATAAAACAGGCAGTAAATGAAGGGTGGGCTCTGTGGAGGAAGCTCATTTCATGGCCTAGTGTGTGTGGTGGATAATATGTAGTGCTGGGATTTTAGGGTGTGTTTGGAGCAGATTGTATGTGGGCTCCCCTACTGTGTTGCTGCAGCTGCTAAACAGAAAAGGAGAAAAGAGAGGAGATTTAACCACAGAGGCCAACTGCACTTCGTTTCATATCAGAAGTATCAACACATAAAGACTAGCCTATTGCGATTTAGGCCTATTGGATGAGAGACTATATGTAGGCTACTGTTTATTCATCAACTAAAAACAGCATTGATTGGGATTAAGAATTGTTCATAAAGTATTTCTTCATAAAATGAGAATCAATTAAAATTGAGAAATACATTTGTTTAACAGGCCCTGGTAGATTTTGTTGTTTTAGTGGCTTCCGCTGTCACTGTGGGGTGAGGTGTTGAACACGAAAAGTGACGTACAGTCTCTGTTCATCTATTCTCTTCATAATGCATAAATGTGAACAAAAATAAAAGCAATTAAGTGTGTTATTATAATTAAAATATGAAAATTAAAATGACGGATCTAGATTATGGCAGAATTTTTTCAACTTTGTCCGTCAAAATGAGGACCACAATTCTCAGAATGCTTACTGTTTCTATAGCAACCGGGACTTCTAACGACAGCTGCAGTGACGAGCTGACTTTACCGATTAGGGATTGGCTCTTACTATATGAGTCGCCATATTGAGCGTTGCATTTTTTCGCCATTCAAAACTATATGAGTGACACCTCTTGGGTATTCAATAGACTTTAATTTAAATTAATAGGATCATTTCGCTTTATCATTGCGTGTCGCTTGTAGTTTGAACAGGGCTTTACCTGACAACAATGTAATAGAAAATGGAAATGTTTTTCTTCGAATTTTAAAAATGTTTCACTTCATAATGCATAAGCCTATGCTTGTCCTTTCGGTTCAATCAGATCTGACAACAACAACAACAAAAAAACTAAATCACTGTATTATGTATGCCAGGCCAGTAGTTGGCAATGTAATTTTATGAAGAAATTCACCCATGAATATAGACTGAACAATGAATGATGTTACCGTTTTCACAAATTCTTTATTTTTTTAATTGAAGGGAGTAAATTGGGTAAACTATCCCTTTAAGTGACCAGATATCTCAAACTAGACCGTGTGTCTTATTTTCCATGATCCAACGTTATTTTCTCCAGTCCACCAGATCTGCAGTCCGTTGAGAGCACCATCACAGAGTGAAATGGCATTCTAAAGCAGACGGGATCTTCTTCTGTCTCAGAAACCCAGGCCAGCGATTCAGTGGCACGCTCACACACAGCTCTCATCCAGCACAGAGCAAATTGTGCATGAAATTGGTTTAGAAAACATGAACTGGAACGATCCCATCTTCAGTCTCTTTTTGCTAGGTCTGCAAAAACCATGTTGGCTGTTTAATTACAAAGTATTAACGCGCCAGTGTTGCATGATGGGTGAGTCAGTTACCGTTTGGCCCTCACCATAAATAACCATGGCTCTGTTGCTAAAACATGACGAATGTTGGTTGTAAAGTTCAAATCATATGTGGCAGTTCAAAAAGCTTGCCAGGGCTCTCGTGGAAACTATTAAGTGCACATTTATTGTATGGTTTTTCTTTGGATAGCATGATAAATGACTTCAGCGTTTTCACCTTAAGGAGCAGTGATGCAATGCAGATATCTAGTTATTGAACCGAACAGCATAACTATTGCCAGAGAAAAGAGCAGAAACAATATTTTGACTTTATACAAGCTCTCCATGCAATATTTTGTCTGTTCCTTCCTTCAGAAGATATGTTCCTGTTTTTAAGGTGCACACTTGCAATTTGGATACTTTAATTCACTTCTCAGGCCACGTTCCGCTGGACAGCTCTGTGACTGAAAACCTTAATCCCTGGCTCCAGTTGCATCTTATTTTTTCCTCTCCCACTCATTCCTGAGTTCAAGGATACAGTTTCAATTCTGGAGGTGCTATTTCTGACAAGGCTGATATGTTGGAATCTAATTATACTTCACTCTTCACCATTAGCATGGATTATGAGCATATTCCATATGAGATTCCAGCAATTGTTTTTCTTTTATAGCAATTTATTTTATTTATTTGAGCTTCATTTCAGTTAATGGCAATTATGTTTAATAGTTTTACACTTAGTTAAAAACAACAGCAATGCCCAGCTGACATTCTACCATTGCCCGTTACACACTACCATACCTCGTTGAATATGGCAGATCAAAAAGATTATCTTAGAGGAAATTCATACAGATTAACAACAAGCAGAAGGGATGTGGTTTGAAAAAAAAGCTGACCTTTGGCAGTGCCTGGTATAAAAAGAAACAAGCCAAATTAATTATTGAATGATGGTTTGCAATGGTCTAGTTAAAAAAAAAAAAACTCCCATCTGTCTGATGAGCGCATCTGCCTGATAAAAAAATTATTTTAATGAAATTCTATAATACATAATTGTAATTTTGAAAGTGATAATTCATTTTGTTATTTTGTTGCTCTGTTATTTCTATATGACCTTATTGTAAATGCCATTCCAGTAGTCCCTACACATTTGCAAAGGCATAAGGACAACAGCCCTGGGGAAAGAATGCAAATGCATGGAGTAGAACAATTATATTCTGATGTCATATTTCTTTTAATATCCTCCTTTAACTAGAACTTATGCTCCACTAGTGCATATCATCTCAGACCTAGATAGACAGGCTTACTAAAAATACCATATAAGTGGTCTCAGACATTGCTCTTATATCACACTTGATCAGAAGGGGATGCAGGAGGGCTGCTTAAACAAACAGCTTCTTATGCTAAGCCGATGCCTCTAGTATATATTTTCCAATTGATTTTGAAAATGCGCATCCAAGCTAATGCCATGTGGGCGAAGTGTAAAACAGGGATCCGTGTAACAAGTAGTTGTAAGGATTTAATGTTTGTGGATGAATTGAGGTTAATCTGTCTCTCTCACTAAACCTATGGTGGCCTGCTGTGAGATGAGAGATGAGGCAAGCAATTTATGTAACTCCATACTTTCTTACATAAACCCAAACCCCTCTGTGTTCCTATCAACACTTAAAAGCACTCTCTTTGTGCTAAATTAGTCCCTTTTTATTAATAAGACTAGTAGTACATTCAGCAGATGCCTAAAACTGAAGCATCCTTTTTACAGAGGCTTAAACCTGGTTTAGGGAAATCCAGAGCCTGCATTTTAGCTTAAACCTATTGAGAAAGGAGATAAACCCAACAGAGTACACCGGATTAGCAAGAATCCACTGAGAGCTGTGGAGAAAAAGCCACCGAACGGATGGGCAAATGGACACGGAGTGCTAGATATCCAACCTACTACTTACAACTAGGTCTATGTAATGACTGCTAATACGAATTTATCCATGTCAATACCTAATTTAAAATACTTGCCGCTGTGTCAGTAACTGTTTCTCTGTGGGGAAAGAAAGCCAAAGTCTTACTTTAAAGTGTTTGTGACTTCCATTTGGGGCAAAGTAATGTGTGTGTGTGTGTGTCTGTCTGTCTGTCTGTGTGGAAAGGAAAAACTCTTTTAGCTACTGTGTTTAGTCGGGTTTGTGTGAGCAAAAGATAAGCTGTGGCCTACAAACCTCTCCGAGTAAGACTCGTATCTTCGGCAGCACCAGCCACCCAGGTGGAGAGGATATGTGTGTGGGTAACGTGCGTTCCAGCGATCAAAACACACTGTTTTTCTGGTGGCGAGGGGTGTTGAAAGCCTGCCGATTCCCAGACTTCATCTTGCCAAAATGACTTCACAGTCTCTGTCCTTGCCGAACGTACCTCAACATTTTCTTAACATGTTCATCGGCGTGCCATAAGCAGTTAAATGCATGTGAGGGATTCGCCGAGGTTAAATTTGTCTTGCTGAGTGCCCTGGAGAATTCACAGCAACGCTCCACTTTCTGCCCTCATGTATCATGGACAAAACAGTAATCCCATTCTACATCCACTCTAGGGACTTTTAATGTGACTTATTAGTTTTGAAGGATGATAGCAGAACATTTAGCCCCTTCCTCATTTATCACGATATGGTTTAGCGTGTGTTAGCATAAGTCTGTATTTCAGCCTTTGTAATATGCGAGAACATTTATGTGGCGGTGAGTTTCTGTCTGAAAATGCCCTATGCAGTGACAAGGTCAGCGATGGAGAGGAATAACTGGGTTAGTGCCAGGAGCATGTTGCCAGATTGCATGTGTCTATCCTGTTGACGCAAGGCGTGAGTAGACAGGGTATGCTAATGTAAGAGTAACCACCATGTCTGTCTGCATTTCCACTGAACTGAGAGGCATCTGAAGTCTTTAAAGGGGTCATATCTTTCACTTTTATTTATTTCTTCTGAGGTCCACTTTTGTTAAAGTTTGTAACATATATTTTGTGATAATTTTGTGCTATCTTTCTGAACCTTTGAATTAAAGAGAAAGTTCATGCAAAAATTAAAGTTGTTATACCTTACTCACCTCACATCCAAACCTGTATGGCTTTCTTTCCACGTTGAAACACATATTTTAAATAAACACAAACACTCAGTGAAACAGAGATATATATATTTTTTTTCCCATACAATGAAAGTCTATGGGGTTCAATGTTTTGGTTAACTATGCAAATACACAGGATATTTTTGATGTGGAAATGGGGATAAATACAGAGCTCCACAAAACAAGAAATTGTGGCCACTAACAGAGCAAACACACCTGAGTTTGTTATAATCAAACCAAACCTGCCAAGTGTACACACCCTTAGTCCACTTAAAGGGATAGTTCACCCAAAAATGAAAATTCTGTTATTAATTACTCACCCTCCATATTGTTCCAAACCCGTTCATCTTCATCATATGAAAAGTAGCAGTTTGTGACATTATAAAAGAGGAAGTTGTCATGATGTGTAGTATGTGTTTTAAACCGATTACAAGGTGTCCTCTGAAGACATAAGATTGAAAGTGTCAGATGTTCCCTCTCTGTTCCTTACCTTTTCTAGTTCTTTTTGTGTTTATTTCCCTCGGTTACATATATCTGTCTGTCAGATCTTTCTTGCTTTCGCTCTCTCTGTTTTCTCCCCCTTGACAAAGTCACATCACATAACTGCCTCACCTCATTTCTGTGCTGTAGTGTAGAGCTGTCTTGCCAACATTAACCCTAACTTGAGGAGACGGGTCACAGTAACACACAACACCAAAACAGAGTCTTGACAATACTGCATTAACATGCACATAAATGTTCCAATATGAATACAAATTTATTCAGATTTTGATATATAGATTACCCTTCAAATTTTTGGAGTCAGTAGGGTTTTTCTTAAAAAGAACTTAATAGTTTTACTCAGCAAGGATGCATTATATTAACCAAAATGAACAGTAAAACATTTATAATGTTACAAAAAGATTTGTTTTATTCTATTCTTAAAATATTTATACAAAAGTTATTTTCAATTCTAATAATATTTCATAATATTGTTGTTTTACTGTATTTTGAATCAAGTAAATGCAGGCTTGGTAAGCATAAGTCTTTCAAAAACGTAAAAAAAATCTTACCGACTCCAAACTTTTGAACTTTGTATGTCACAAAAACCTGATAATTATCTGAGTAGGTATATATTACTGTTTCTAGATATCTGAATAAAACACCAAGCATATCATAATTTTGATTACGATATGCTAATCATCTTTAAAATACAGACTATAACTGAACATACATTTATTTTTGCTTATTTCTGTCCAAATTACAGCAATTCTGGGTTAAACAGTCAAGCAAGTGAGGAAACATATATTTTGGAAGGAATAGAAAATGCAAAGTATTAAAAAAACAAACTACAGATGGGTGAACGCACTTTAAGAATCTCATGACCTACATTTAGCTGTTTATTGGGCTTGTTGTCAGGCACATGGATGAGGATTAATGAGTCAAAATTACTTCAATTACTGTGCATAATTGCCAAAAAGACTCAATACTTCCTGTAAAGAATAGCGGAAATAAATTAGCATAGAGTATATTCAGTGTAGAGTCTTAATTTTTTTAGAATATACTAATAACTTAATAACATGTAAACATATTTTCTGAGTAAACCTTTTAGATCTTAATAGGAAAGTGCACGTAAACATGGTCAGTGTACTAGCGTAGGCGTACTTGTGAACATATCTTTATGTGTTTCTTTTTGTGGTTGTCTGTATGTATAAATGTGTGAGAGGCCAAGTATCTCCACACCCCCTCGAAATCTCTCATTACAGTTTCCTCCTGGCACTGTGGGGCCCTCTCTCTGTGCCACACCGTTCTCTGTCCAACTGTCTGGAGACATGGCTGGAGGGGACAAGCAGTCCAGATCTGTCCGTCTGCATGTCCCTATGGCCCCTCAAATGCCTACTTAAGAGGGGACATATGATGACCCTCTGTGGAGAGCTGATTTCAGACCAATTTACTCACATTTTCATCTCAGGTTTGTTATGCTTCATTTGGACCCATCCTTTTAGTCCTTTAATAAGAAAATGAGTAGCAAATACTCATTTTATTTGACCCAGAGACACGTTAAGTAGTGCAGAATGCTTCTGGTCTGCTAAATCCGTGCATGTTGATGCTGACTCACTCAAGTAGGCTGTCGTATCTCCAACAGCGAGGGCAGAAGCAGGTCAGAGAAATAGCATAATGCAGCACAAGAAAGACTGGGTCTTTTCATCCCATCCGAAACTTCACACAACCAAGTCAGCCAAGCCTAACATGCCTATTTTTTGCCTCTCAGTCTTACTCACCTGCCCCCAATCACCCCAAGAGATTCATTCAGATCTTAGGTTTCCACTCACCTTCCCAAAACAGCCTGTAATCATTCCATCTCCTGCTTATCACTGCATAATTGGAGGTCCAGCAATTAGCGAGCTCTAATTGATCCAAGTATGGACAACACCGGACTGACGCAGCAGTTTAGCATGGAGCTAATTCTCACATCTGCAGCCTGTGTAAGAGAATGCTAAATAAATCAGAAAGAACAGAACAGCACATTTCACTCTCCAACCCTCAGAAAAGTAGCTCAAATGCGCACCATTATTGGCAAGTTCACTCGTACTGGTTACTGGAAAGTGGATTGCAGTGAAATTTAAGAGTCCAATTATTCACACTGTAAAACACCTATCTGCTTAGCCAAGCACCTAGGGAAATTCAATAAGTTGTTCCACAGATGAGGCTTTGCTTTTACTGGACACCGATTTTGTGGGCATCTATCACAGAGTCGTGCAGATGAACTAGTCTGCCAGTACAATGCACCGGACAGGGAGGGGGGAAATAAATGGTGTGCTCTCTCAGCAGTCCTTAAAATTAAAGTGAGATATTGTGGGCCAACCTGGCATGTTGTATTTGGAAAATAATAGCCTCGTGCATGCACTTTTTAGCTTGGTGAGCATTACTTTTTTGGACCGATTGGGTTTGATTTGCTTTATGCTATTGGAAGGATGCCTCAGATCCTGTGTGAAAGCCGTTGCCTGTAATCCTGCTAATCCTCTCAGGTGTGGCATTACTCACAGGAAGGTAGCTTATTGGTGATGGGGAATCAAGGCCAGGGCATCTATCAAACATACACTGGGGAAACTGTGCAGGCAGAGTTGATTTAAGCTGTTTAAAGCTGTGAAACTGTAAAACTGTTATACAGTATTCGCAATTGTATTTGTACTCATAGTCTTGCCACAAGGGAAGTAGACGGCTAGTGGTTAGATGCAGAAGAAAATACTATCTTGAATCCTGCCCTTGGCACTTTTTAGTACCCAATTTAGTGTTATTTAAGACAAAGACTTTCAAAGGGGCAAGGTTGACCGCTGTCTGTAACAGGTGAAGTTTAACCTCAATAAATGGGGGTATATTAGTAACGGTACACAAACATGACACTTTTGACATCATGGTTCGGTATGGTTTCAGTACAGCAGGAGTAAAAATAAAACTTTTACATTTAATTTTATTAAACAGTGTAACCCCACTGCTCAAAAAACCTACATTAAACACTTCTATTATAGAAAACTACAGACCTATCTCTCTCCTTCAATTCATAGCAAAAACGCTCAAACAAGTTGTTTTCAATCAAGTATCATTGTTTCTTTCACAGAACAACAAACTGGATGCTAACCAGTCAGGTTTCAGGAGTGGCCATTCAATTGAGACTGCGCTTTTCTCAGTCACTGAAGCCCTACGAATTGCAAAAGCTGATTCCAAATCATCAGTCCTCATTCTGCTGGATCTATCTGCTGCTTTTGACACTGTCAATCATCAGATCCTCCTGTCCACCCTCTCATCACTGGACATCACTGGGATTCCACTTTGCTTGTTTGAATCTATCTCACTCGTAGGTCTTTCGAGGTGACCTGGGAGGGGAGGTATCCAAAGCACATGGACTTTGTATCCCAGCACTGGTCACTAGGGTTCCTCAAGGATCAGTTCTTGGACCACTCCTCTTCTCCACATACACTACATCACTGGGTCCCATCATACAAGCACATGGTTTCTCCTACCATTGCTATGCTGATGACACACAGCTGTATCTCATATTTCGTCCACTCATCCACTGTTTTTCAAGAGCCTTGGTTCTGAGATTTATAAAATAGTCTTTGTTAAATAGTTATAGGCCATGAACCAAGCCAACCAGCAACAAGATGAATTACAACATTACAATCTTTGATTTTAAGCAAAAAGGTATTTGAAAATCTGATGAAAAAAAACTGTACTAAACGAATAGCGGTCGAATTAAAAATGGAGAAACTTTTTGATTATTGATTGCTAATAATGCATTTAAGTAGATTGATAGCATAGGAAGACTAAATATTGTGTCATTCACAGTGCTTCATAACAGTGCTTCAACGGCCGCTAAATAGTTTTTTGTTTGTTTGGTTGCATTTATTTTGTTGTTTGTTTGTTTTTGCCTTTGTTTGACTTGTTTGGTGGCGTATAAGTGCATATACCAAGATAGTCATCTATCATAATCATGTAGGGCATTATATTTGGGATCATTATGTGATGTGTCATTTCTATTTTCTGGCGCTCTTAGTAAAACACACATCTTGTTTATTATTAATTTCTATGAGAAAGGATCACTTGTAAATATGTTATTTGTTGTCACCTAATATTACACAGCGTATTGTGTGGCTGGTAAACATTAAACAATGTATTTGTATGACCCTAGGCTGACATGCTGTGATGGTTTTCAGACAGGGCACAGAAGGGGAAAATGCCATAATCGGTGGTCATGATGAGTTAAGTGTCCCCCTTGGCTTGAGCGGTCATGTGGTTCTTTTTATACAGTTACGAGGGAACATCACAACTCTTGTCACATGGATGTCTTCATGCCCTCGTTTCAAGGTATTTCAATATATATGTAAAAATTAACTTTAAAAATCAAATTATCATGGTTCCTTAATGAATAAATGTGAGAACAGTGTCTTTTTGAATGACAGCAATAATGATATTTAAATTCACACACTTCATTTTCTGGCAAGTTTTGCCCTGTGTTTGTTGTTTGTGCTATAGCGTTTTCATGTCACATGGGGTGTTTGCATGTACCGTGCTGTCACTTACATGACTGCTGCAACCTTCATGCCTGTGCGCTTTGACCACAAGAACATCTGCATCCTTTCTGAAACTCACGTCAGAGACAGAGTGGGAGAAACCCGCAGCGTTAAACAGACACACATGACGGGTCTATGTCAAATGCGTGTTATAAAACTTGTATCTACATACGGACAGCTTGTGTATGCCACACATGCTCAATCTACACTAATTTAATTTATATAAATAGCTTTATGTGCATATATGTAATTGTGCTGACATGCATGCATTTAATTTCCTCCGTAAGCTCTTTAAACTCACACTCACACAGACAAACAGAAAGGTCACGTGTCATCAGTAAAGCAGTTTATTGATGAGGGTGTCATTACACTGATAAGTCTATCAAAACGACAAACTGCCCTGCTACCACCATTATGTACACAAAAGTGCTTTCATTTCTATCTGTGTTCAGTACCTGCTATGACGTACATAGATACTATAGCACACTACGGAAGCAGACATACACATGAATTAAGCAATGCTAATTGTCCGAAACTCTGTTGAGCTAACATGTAGAAGACTCCTGTCCATTGTAAGGTTTTGTGCACAAAGTTGTAGTCCTTTTTCTTTTTTTGTTGCAGTGCTGTGAGGAGAACAAATGACTGAAAAAAACATCACAATCGATTACGCAGAAGCCTAAAGAAAGTTGTGCAGAAAGATCATTCCCTAACAGTTTCTAAAGAAACAGTTCAGCTCATTATCTACTCCCCCTCATCTTGTCCCAAACCCATATGACTTACTTGATTATTATGAAACACAAAAGGAGAAGTTTTGAAGAAACTCTACACACAATGACAATAAACAAGGGTATGCTAAGCTCCAAAAAGAACACATTGTAACTTCTTGTGAGAAGCAGAAATTTGTGTAAAACTTCAACCATTATTTACTGAAAGTCTTGCTTGACCGCCATGGTCACCATTCACATTCACTGTATTGGAAAAGAGCAGCTTGGACATGCTGAAAAAAAATCCTTTTGTGTTTTAAAAGACATACATGTGTAGGTCAGAGGGTATTTTGGGGTGAACTCTTCTAAGAACATGAATATAGCACCAGTACAGCCATGTCAACATCTCTTCTGCATGTATTAAACACATTTTTTGTGTGAACTCAAACACAACTGTCATACTTTATGCATATGCCTCTGTTTGACCCAGCGAACACAATGTTTGCTGATCAGATTAGACAGATGATGCTGTCATTCATGTAAAGGCAACAGAATCGTTTTGCTTCAGTGTATGTCAGCATGTCTTTGATAGACCTGGATGACATTCGGATAATACTGAATAACAGTGATTAGAATCGAAAGATCCAGACTGCAAGATTTCAAACAACATATACTGTGGATTAAACTTCAGTTTCAGTTCGTTCATTCAGAAGTCAACTTTTGATTGCATTTGGAATAATAAATAATAATAAAAAACTAGTGGAAAATAGCAACGTATATTATTTTCCCTGAAAATATCAGAATTGGACATCTATGAAAAATTGAAAAGCAATGCATGTTAGGCAACAAGGTCATAGTTTGGCCACTTATTGATTCTGAAGAATGCTTTAGCTGATAACTCTTAATGTTGTATGTTTCACAAGCATTTTATATCTGTCACATTCAAAGCCTATCATAGAGAATCCGGCATAAGATTCCTTACCTTAACAGCACAGTCAGTAGTAGCTGAAACAGCACAATGCTGAGATTTATAAATGAGTTTTGAGCCTAAAAACAGTGTTGCTTTGGCAAGTTGCTTGGTTGTGTTGCATTTGTACAAACCACTGTTTTGGTCTGTGAAGTCTATTGTGATAAATCAGCTTTGTGCTATGAAAATTCTTCAGTTCTGAAAGGGAAGACTGGTCCATTTTAATAAGACTCCTTTAGTGGCAATCGCCAATTTTGGCAGCAGCTTTCCGACAGACATGGAAATGAGGAAGCTCATGCTTCGCATATGACAGGTTTAGCAAAGCTAAGTCTGGCCTCTGTGAAATTAGCATTGTCCTTAGTTTTCTATCCCACAGAATGCTCATTAATCGCCAGCCCAGAAGTAGGAGGTGCTGACCAGATGGGTATTTTTACACTGCTTCAGTTATGTACAGCTTTCTGCATTTATCACTTTGACACTAATTTGCCTGAGCCCATCTGTGATGTGTCGTTTCTATTTTCTGGCGCTCTTAGTAAAATATCAAATAAATAAATGACCGTCAGAATTATAAGTCCATGAAATAAAAACAAGTAATTAGAAAATGAGACAAAAAAAATATATACACTGGCAAATTGTAAATGCAAAATCTCAATTTGTAAGACACATTTAAATAGATGTTTTATTTACAGTTGAAAAATGCACCCAAAACTGTTGGCATTTTAAAATATTTAATATTTAAAAAGGTACAACATTGCAGTTTGACCTTTGATGCTACATACAGTTATTTTGCAGATCATCTACAATGACATACAATAGCCAAATGAAGTGCATCTTAGTAATGGCTGAATCAAAGCAGATCTACAGTGGGCTGATGTTTTTAGTCCTGAGTCCATTTAATTAACTGCTGGTGTTTGGTACTGTATTGGTTCAGTGTGTGACCTGATACATTTCTAGAATGTATGGAGACATATTTGATTGACGTACATCTTAATGCAAAGACTCGTTTCTGTGTGTGAACTTCAGGTTCGGTGAGCCGTTTCACAATTTCAGTTGCACAGAATCTGCTAAAATAGTGAACGTGTCGCTTCCTGAAATCATTTCCCTGATGATTGTTGAAGGCCCAAGCCTTTTGTTTACCTATTCACAAGTTCTTATTTATAACACATGCAAATTGATTTTGGTTTTTCATAATACAAATTACCATATTATGAAATGAATGCCATCCATTGCCTCACTTCTAATGAAACAAATGTTTCCAGTAACTTGAATTATTACTGCAGTTTCTACAATGTTTGGCATTTCAAATGCCAACATTTCCGTTTTAAAGCACTAAATCTTTCTGCGCTATACATATATGTTGAGGCAATGTTTTTACACGTTGAAAATCCTCACATTTTTGTGTTTTATGAATGAAGGCCTCGTATCACAAACCAAATCCATCTTTCCTATCGATCCTCGTGTATAACGCCATTTCCATTTTCACTTGAAACACAAATACCTGATTTACATCTGTAGTTTGACCACTGAGTGTGGCGTCATTCTAAAAACCACTTGGCAAAACTAAGATATTTGCAAACTATCATGAACTAGAAAACAAATACTGATCGTACAGAACTAGTTCAGTCAACTCTTTCCTAGGAAACACAACACGACGTAGACTGTTAACGCCTCTGTGGTCAGTGTGACAAAAGTAGTCATTATGCAGTCCAAACAATGAGGTTAAACCAAGAGCAAATACACAGCAGGTCCCTTTCTCTTTGTGTTCCTTCACTTTGCACAGCATGCCGCTGCTTCTTCACAGGATGTTGCGAATCGACGAGGTTTAACAGTTTATGTAAGATATGACCTGCAAGGTTTGTTGTCCCTTTTCTGACAACTGTTGGTGGGAGGTAAATAATGCTGGTCTCTCGGGTGCCAACTGAACTGAAATTAAACAGAGCATGTGGGTAAAAAACCCCAGAAAAAAACAGGACAGATCCTGTTTTGAGAAATCGGGGCATTCTGTCACTTCGGATGGTTTCTCCGGGAGAGAAAGAAATGCTCACACACACACACACACACACACACACACACACACTCAGATGAATTACCTACGGGAGGCACTAGGACCAAGACAAACGATCCCTGAGAGAGTCAATGGGGGCCAGCTGGCAGACACAGATTTCTCGCCCTGATCGGGGCAGCTGCAGCCAGACTGCAGACATGACATGCATTTCAGTGCGGGAGCCCCCCCTCGCACGCCTCCCCACCCCGGCAGACGCTCGGTAAGCGCAGAGTCCGACCCCTGCATAAAAGCTGCTGCCTGCATGGACAGATGCACAGTTCCCTGAAAGAACTAATCCCAACCCCCCAAACCCTAACCTTAACCCCCTTTTGTCCACAGTCCACAGTTCAGGCACACATTGACACACATACACACACCTGCACGCAGGGCCGATGCAGAGCTACATTTAAATCACATGTGTGTCTTAACTTCTGCAGCAATGGCAAGGTGATGAAAGTGCTATTACCTAATTAAAGAATATGATATGAATTATATGTCTGCAGTGAATTTCTCTCATATTTTCCATTTCATCATTTTTACGTCAGTGTTTCAGAATATTAATGCACTGTCTGCAGACCTCTATATTTATGCACATTGAAACTTAGGGGGGAAATCATATTTGACTGAATCTTGATTAAGTGTTTTCATTATGAGCAGTCATGAAAATTACAGTGCTGTATAATAAAGGGCTTGTTCACCCAAAATGTTTTTGTCATTTCCTCACCCTCATGACATTCTGGCTTCCGTGGACAAAGAAGATATTTTGAAAAATGTGGTTGATGTATGGACAAAACAGCTGACACTCTTCAAAGTAACTTCTTTTGTGTTTCGTGAATAAAGTAAGTCATGTAGGCAAGTAAATGATGACATAATTTTCATTTTAGGGTAAATAGATATTAATTGTTGCCACTAATTGCTTCCAATCAGATACTTGGAGACATTAACAGTTAGTTTAAGACATTTATCGAGACTAATAATAATTTTCATGTGTCTTAAGAATTGCACTCAAAATCTGAATGTCTTCCTGTCCTGAACAGCTCTGCAAACCCCTGTGTGTCTGTTAACTAAACCAACAAGATGTGACATGCTTGGAAAGGAAAGCAATAGCACTTACGGAATTCACTGAGAAAAATAAACACATGGAAAACAGAATTGTCCAAGTACAACATGAACAAAATATTTTCAAATTGGCAGCTATGCAGGCCTGGCCACTTTACAGAGGACTCGACTTTAGTAGGTGAACACTAGGTCTGAGATGCTGGGCACGAGCAAGTCCCCAGAAATCATTTCATTCACCTCTGGAGTGCAGTAATCTGGGAAGTCAAAATGGGATCCTGAGTTAGCATTAAACGCTTCGAAGTCTTTGTCCAGATTGGAGCAGTCCATGGGCATACTGTTTGAAATGATATGCAAGAGTTCCTCATCCAGTTCCTCATCCGAACATGCTGACGACACCAAAGAGGAGGAGCTGGTTGAGTTTGGTGTGGAGGATCTTCCAGATGTCGACCCTTGTGGTTCGCTCATGGTGGACTCTGGGAGAGCTTGGCACTCATTGTCCGAGGAGACTCTCTGGATGCTGCTGGTCTGAGAGATGGGCACTTTCACTCTGAGCTCAGGAACTGGTTGCTGGTCCTCAGAGGGAATGGTAGCCTGCTGGTGAAGGACAAAGTGACCTGATGGGTTGTGATCATCTTGCAGAGTCACTGGACTTTCTAAGTTTACATCCATCGTGTCATCATCGCTCATGCTCTCGCTGTAGCTCTTATATTTATTGCCAGTAAAGTTCATTTTAGGCTTGGTAGAAGTGGGTTTGATCTTTAGCCCTTTGCAGGACAGCCCAGTAGATTTTCCAGAATGGGGCTTGCTGGATTTCATAGGCAACTTATTTCCAAGTTTCACAGGGGTTGAGCTCTTGCTCTTCTTCCTGGGCCGGTACTTGTAGTCAGGATAGTCAGCCATGTGCTTTAGACGCAACCTTTCAGCCTCTTTGATGAAGGGTATCTTCTCATAATCAGGCAGTAGTTTCCAGCGCTTTCCGAGGCGCTTTGAAATCTCAGCATTGTGCATGTCAGGCCACTGCTCCATGATCTTCCGTCTCTCAATCTGAGACCAGACCATGAAAGCGTTCATTGGTCTCTTGATGTGCCCAGTTGGAGTTTTGCACCAGTTAGGGTCTTTGTTAGAAGGTACACGTCCAAACACCTCAGCATCGTCCTCTGCCGCCAGTCCCACAAAGACCTCTCTGGTAGAATTACCATCCATGACTGATGAGTATTTGTGGGTCCTTTGCTGAACCATGATGCAGCGCTGAAATCTATTCAGTAGGTTCCCTAGAGTCATCCATGACGAGACACTCTAAGATGCAGCAGCTCATCAATTCCTGCCTTTATCCTGAAATAAATACAGACATGTCTTCAGTGACCTCTTATAAACTTGTTCATCTGTTAAATACAAACTTTCATTTTTTTCAAAGACAACAATTTCCAAAATGCAGTGTTTGTTTTAAATGGATGGAATGTAATCTTTTCAATGGATAATGACATTCAGTCTTTAAATGTAGTCATTTAAACAATATATAGATAGATATACATGTTTTTTAATAGTACTAAAATACTCACATTTAATTATATTTATGAAAAATATATTTTACAAAATACAATTATTAAAAAATACAATATACATAAAAAATTACAATTTATTGCTAACAATAAAAACAAAGAGAGCTTCTTGCTTACTATGCACAATCACTTGTTCTCCTCACACAAGCATCTCCTCCGCTGTAGCAGTTGTGGTGGAAGTCAAAAAGGCTGTCCAATGTCTGCCTGCTGTTTAATCACTCTGTCCTGCATGCGAACTCTCTCTCTCTCTCAGATGCTCTCTATCCTCTCAGTCACTCTCCCTGTCCTCGTCTACCGTTTCTCCTCCCTGCTCCCTCTTTGTAGGAACGCCCCCCCTCGTCTGCTGTTTTATAAACCCACACTGTAAACAGCTCAACCTTACCAGACAGTCTCCTCCCCTTCCTCCCACTGCTCTCAGCCATGTGGTGTGTGTGTGTGTGTGGGTGTGTTAGTTAGTGTCAAGGATGGGGGGGGGGTGAAAGTTTCCATGCAGTGAAGCACAGTTACAGCGGATGGAAAGAGAGATGCTAACTGAGGAGGTGTTAAATGCTACAAGCAAAAACTTAAATTAGGACAAGACCTTCAAGGCAGTCTGGCACATGTAGAAACATGGTATTCATGAGTTTGTGTGATGTATTCTCCATTTTCAAAACCGAAACCAGCACACTCGCAGGCATGTATTCAATGGATCTTAATTTATATATTTTTAAGTATTTGATGTAGTGTTTTTTTATCAATATTAAGATTTTTAGTTTTAAAAAAAATGTGCGTTGTTGAATGTGCGTAAGAAAACCTATGTACTTTTTAATTCTTTTTCACAGCTTTTTCCCTTTAATTTTGGGCTATTTTCAATATAATAATAATAATAATTAGCAAAATAAACATTATAGACATTTTTAAGAAACCTTTTTTTGTTAATTGAATATACTGTGTAGCAACCCTTTTTGTTATTATTTTTTTTATGTGCTTATTTCCCTAATATATTTGGAGATTTTCTTTGACATTTAAATAGCAAATTAATACATAGCCAATAAGCTAAATAAATATCCAATCTTATACTCTTCATTATACTCTTTGAAAACCATCGAGTTTAGTTTTTAGTGTAAATCATTTTTATATTGGTCATTTATTGGTTATTACCTATAATATGAAAATTATTAAGAATTGTAATATCATTGCATGTCTAGCTGGAAACAACTTTTACAATTTTTGTTTCTCAAGAAACAAGAGCAATATTCCGTGAGCATCTAAATGACTCCTCCTGAAAACAAAAACAAAACAATGCTCTTATCTTCCCTAATATCCTCCTGTCCTAGCTTTTATTGTTTTATATGATGACTGAAAATGGGCACTTCTCTTGTTTATTGCCATCTAATGATGAATGGCTTGTTGTTTTCCTCAACTGTAGTTGCTTTAAGCATCTGCCAAATGAGTAAATGCAAATGTTACAATAGAATATAGAATGTTTCATGGCAGGACATGCAACTCAAGTATTTTATGAAGCTGCTATTTTATATTACATGAAAATAAACATGTATCATCACTAAAATATCATTGATTAGATGCTTGTGTTGGATTAATGGCTGAACGCATATGGACAAAGAGATAAATTAACTGCAATCTATATTTTTCTTAATCTTGGACATTGACGCAGTGGGCACTATCTTTTTCTAGTGGCTCCACACATCAATTTCTTCTGTAATGTAAAATGTTAATGAAGGAGCATGGGGAATACAGAACATCTAATAAGCGTGCCTTCAGACTTTGAACATTAAATGAGAAGATCTGAAAGCATCTGCAACTGTCCTGGCATGACATCATTACATCTTGACGAAACTGGAGATTAGAATGAGCTCTCATCATCTGAATAGATACAGCCACTTATGCTTCAGTGAAATATGTCAGCCGATCCATATGGTCAGTGTCACTGCATCAATACACCATTGCATCGATACACGCTGAAATGCCCCAAAACAGTTAATTAAAGCAGACTGTCACTAAAGTGCCAATAATGGTAATACACATTTAGAAATCAATGAAGGGCGGTCGTCAGAACCCGAGGGCTGAAGCGCAAGCTTGCATTTCTCTGGGTATTTCCATATAATGGGCAACTGTCCAAAATCTTGTCTGTCAAATTATATATTACCTATAGTCATGCATCAGTCGACTCATGTAATTCTGAAATAGGTGTGCGGGCCGGGTTTTCTCGTTCTCTGAATCAGCAAAAAATCGTATCCAAATTGCAGATATGTTTTCATGGCCTATTGTGTCAAGTTCGTAGTGAACATCAGTCTATTGAAGCCTCTTAACAGTGTCAATGTCCTCCAGCACTTAACGTAATGATCTGGGCCACGTCATGGTGTGTCAGACATATTCGTTTGACAAATAAAACTGGCATTAGCCTGACACTAGAGAGCAGGGGTGGGGTGTTAAAAAAGACAACAACACCCACCGACCTAGTTCAGGCCCTGGCCAAATCCCTGGCCAGACCAAGACACATCATCTAATTACAAAACAGGCAGAAAGGGAGGATTGGACCCCCTGAGCAGGATGGGTGTCTGGCTGGCTGATAAGGACAGGGCCTCCTCCTCCTCCTCTGCACCCATCCCGAGCAAGCGAGTGTTAGAGCGGGACACAGATAGATCATCTTTCAGGGATTAGTGGGCAGAGGGAGGAGGGCACCGCCTGATCTAAGTGCTGCTCCAGTTTCGGAGTAAGAGGGAGCAGTGATGCCACCGCAGTGCTGAATGAACATGGATGACATATGCTGGACCACCTTATAACCATCTTTTACATTCTTTGTTTTCGGGCAAGTGCCGCTGTGACAGGTGACATGTAAAATGGTTGCCCAGAAATAAAAAATTCTCTCGTATGCATATTTCTTAAAGAACTTTGCAATTTTGTACTAATCTACACTAATGATATCATTAGTTTATTGTTGTCATTATTTTTTAATTATATTTAATGTAAAAAGTAACGGTCAAACTTAATTCCACACAAAAAAATACTAAAGTTTAGGGTCAGTAAGATCTTTCAGTATTTTTGTTAGAAGGCTCACCATTAATTTGAAAATATGATAAAAAACAGTGATGTTCTGAAATATCGTTACAGTTTCTATTCGAATATGTGAACCTGGACCACAAAACCAGTCTTAACTGGCTGGGGTATATTTGTAGCAATAGCCAAAAATACATTGTATGGGTCAAAATGATCGATTTTTCTTTTATGCCAAAAATCATTAGGATATTAAGTAAAGATCATGTTCCATGAAGATATTTTGTCATTTTCTTACCGTAAATGTATCAACTTTATTATTGACTAGTAATATGAATTGCTAGAACTTCATTTGGACAAAGGCGATTTTCTCAATATTTAGATTTTTTGTTTGCACCCTCAAATTCCAGATTTTCTATTATAATTATTTTATAGGTAATGCAGGTTATAGTTAAGATTTAATTATACACTTCTTCGCTGGTTTGAAGGCCCATGCCTCCCAGGTATCTCTTGTTCTTTAAGATGGAAGTCTGCAGTGGATTTGCTGGTTGTTTATTTTATTTGTTAATTCTTTTTATATATATATTTTTATATATATTTTTGTATTTATTATTATTTATTCATTTAATTAATCTTTATTGTTTTATTATTTTTTATTATTATATTATTTTGTATGGTGGGCAAATGAATTACATATTTTAAATTTGTTGTTTGTTTACTAGTTATTTATTTATTTTATGTGCCATTGAATGTTTCTGCTTTCACTCAGGCTGTGATCTGGCCTCTTTTTGTCTGTACGGTCCAAATCTATTTGAGCTCTATTTGAATACTGTTGACACACAAGCATCCTCCTCATGGTCAGTGGTGGTCCTGCAGAGGGGTATGTGTTTGTGTGTGTTTGTTATTGTCTGTGTTTGTTTTGGGATTTGAGAGATTACGCATTACATCCTTGCTTGCACTGGCAGACATAAGTCGGAGATTTTAGCCTGTCTAACCCCCTCCTCATTTTCCTGTGCTGGTAACCTTTGGCCTTTGTCAGACAGCAGCAAGAGAAATGAACGTGAACTCCTACTCTCCAAGACTACAACCCCTGATCCGTTTAAGACTGCTTCCCTGCCCCCCTTGGTCATTCATTTCTGAGAATAGAAACTCGGTCTGAACTCAAACAGAGATGACAGATTAGTGAGGAGTGTATAAATCTAATCTCTTCAGAGGAGAAAAGATGAATATTCCCGATTGCCTCAAAACCCAAATCAAATCAAACTGTTATGTCATACAACCAAATGCATACCTTACTTCCTCATCTAGGTTTAGTTGATTTACTACATAGAATCTGATTAAATGGTAAGGGTAATCTGTGATGCATTCAGACAGTAACTCTCTTCATGAAATCACTGTTGTTGATGCGGTTCCATTGTGTCATGGACTGGTGATGTAAACATAACATTTTAGCACCACAATGGAATCAGATGGTGAATAAAAACAGTCAACAAGCTCGTAGCTTTAGAAACTTAGTAAAACATGCTTCAGACATTGATGTGTAGATATCCACGATGGAGATATTCACTGCTATCCTGCTTTGAGTTTTATAAGAATTAGTCCACCCTCTCAACATGGAAAGTCAACAGGAAGATCCTCGCTCTACTGCTGCTCCCCTTGTTCTGTCCAATCACAGGCCAGGATTCTGAGGGTCAAGTATCTCCTGAGGGGTCAGTGACTAAGTGGGGCGATAGAATGAGATAAATAAAGGGGACCCGGTCTGTGTGCATTGGTAGTGACAGGCCAGGGCCTTAAAAGGTTACATCTGAGCACTTTAGAGAATCTCGTTCCCCCACGAACTATCAACCATCGTAGCCCACCCTTCCTTATCCACGAGAGAGGGGGTTTCTTAGTATTCAACCAGTGTTCTTAAAGGCATAGTTCACCCAAAAATGAAAATTCTGTCATTAATTATTCACCCTCATGTCGTTCCAAACCTGTAAGACCTTTGTTCATCTTCGGAACACAATATTTTTGAAGCATTCCAAGAGCTCTCTGTCCCTCCCAGACAGCAAGGATCCTAACACGATCAAGGCTCAGAAACGTAGCAAGGAGATCGTAAAAATGTGACATCAGTGGTTCATCCGTAATGTTATAAAGCTACGAGAATAATGTTTGTATGAATGGTGTATGTGGTGTATGTCGTCTCTGTATGTGGTGTCTGAAGTCACAGAAACTTCCCATGATGCAAAGGGTATCACAGTTATTTACTGTAAAGGGAATTTGCAATATTATACTGGGTAATATAAAGTAAATAACTGTGGGAATTACAGAAATGTCTAACATTGTATGATACTCAAAAAGTATGCTCATGGCTTTATAAAATTACGGTTGAACCCTGATGTCACATGATTATTTTAACGATCTCCTTGCAACGTTTCTGAGCCTTGATCGTGTTAGGATCCTTGCTGTCTATTGAAACGTCAGAGAGCTCTAGGAATGCATCAAAAATATCTTTAGTTGTGTTCCGAAGATGAACGAAGCTCTTACAGGTTTGAAGCGACATGAAGGAGAATAAGTAATGACAGAATTTTCATTTTTGGTGAACTATCCCTTTAACCCCCAAATCCTCCATTTCACCATGGACATTTATAACCATTGGTAACAATAAGAACCAAGTCGAAAATGTAGGTGTCAGGAGAAAGAAATGAATATATAGAGTTTACATAGTGTCCCTTAACAAATCACAAGCTTGGCTTTGATATTGTCAGACAAGGGCAAATCATAGAAACAGAATTTTGGAGTGAAGGTCAGGACAGGGTACATGCTGTTCTTCTATGATCCAAACTCCCCAACTCTATCATTATGAGCAAAACACTCCTGACATTTGTTATCCTCCTCTGTCTGGGTCTCAGGCACTGAACCTCCCCATGTTTTGGCACCTCTCTGCATCAGAGATGTGCACATTGAATGCACATTTTTTGTGCATACGTTTTTAGCCCCATTTTCTTCTTTCGATAGATGTTCAAGACAAATATAATTTTCTCAGGGAGTACACATAATGGAAACAAGTTAATCAAAGCATTAGACAGGATTTGCAGATTATGATCAACTGATGTAACTCACCGGTTCACTTGACTAGCACAGAGAAAAATGTTTATCATGGCCAATAAGATTTTCTTTTGAGCACAGCTCCATGACATCTGTCTGTGCATAGCCAATGAAAATAATCTGTGAAATATCAGCCGGAAATTTGTTTTTCCTTAGGAACAATCTGTTCCAGATGAACAACATGCTGTGGGATACGAGCTGTACTTTTATTGAATTAGACTTTGTGAAAGACTAAAATCTTTCATTGTTTCTGTGGCAGCATCCTAAAGAATCACTCTTCTCTTAATGGGATCTTCATCATTATTTCAATCACTGCTGTAGTAAACTGTGATTCCCAAGGTTATAAACCGAGAGCAAATTAGGTTTCTCTTCTCTTTCCAAGCCTTATTAATAAATCTGCCTGGTCCCTGGCAGACGCTCTTTGACAAAGGATATAAGAGTCTCTTAAGCCTCAAACAAAACTTATGTTCTAGATAGATGAAGAGAATCAAGTTTTCCTGTTGGAGTATGTCAGTAATAAGTCTGAAGAAGATTGCAGACTGAATTTCTTCTTGCTGTGTTTAGAGCATATACTCTTCATGACTTTTACATGATTTTACTTGCAAGTTTCTAGAATGAAAAGAAGACAGACAGAAGTCAGATTAAACATTACACTCTACATATTTCTTATGTGTTTTTCTGTTGTTGTTTTTGTTCTAATTTTCGTCAAAAGTTTTAGTTATTTGTTGTTGCTCATTTTCATTGTATTTTTGTTATTGTTGATGAAACCAGTAATGTATGTTATCATCAGTAATTCTGTTTTACGTAAATCTTATAGCTTGGTGCAAAAATAACACCGAAATCATGGAAATAAACTGAACTATCAATGTACAGTTCTTTCTAAGTAAAATATTTTTGTGTGTGTGTTTATGGCATCAGAAGACCAGTTATTTTGTTAACATATTTTCTCTGTTTAGTTGGGTTTGTGTCAATGTCATCCAGCCTTCCCATCAGCTACGACAAATGCTAACCTTTTTTTTCTGATGCAATGAACACTGGAGCTGACACTCTTCATGCTTGTACCAATTACTTCCTGCCTGCAAGGCAGCTTGAAACAATAGCATTAAGATATTTTGATCATGGAAGTGGGGTGAAGGACCATTAGCCTCTCTGCCCTGTATGAACCTCTGCACCTGTACTGAGTCACGCTCTTGATCGCTCTCCAAAAAGCCAACTGAGCCATGTTGTGGTTCCCGGCCTGCACCCTTTCTGCTGGTGTGTGACATTTGGTTCTTTACAGGAATGTTTAATTCGTTATAGACTCTTCCGTGCTGCAGCCTCTGGCACAGCGTGTAAATGCTTTTTCTCTTGTCCTTCAGTTTGTATTCTGCAAAACCGTTCTAAATTAATGTTACAGTCAGTGATATTGCATACAACTTTTGAACAACTTCAGTGAAAGTAAAAGATGAATGAATCTGATGCCACAGTTTCATCAGTACAGTTTTTAGTGTATAGGTGCAACACATTAGGAGAGCTTGCTTTCACAGAGAATTCAGCACCTATTTTGTTACCTTAGTAAACAACATCAATGACTCACTGGTCTCTAAAATTAGTTTTAAGACTTATCAGTTGGTCTTTATGAATACAATAAACAATGCTAAATATTTTTTTATAGTTTATGTATTTAAAAAAACTATTGATACATATATATATATATATATATACATTTATTTTATTTATTCTCTAATTGTTTTTAATTAGATATATTTCTATCTATCTATCTAGCTATATACATACAGTTGGGGGGGGATTATTTAACACCCTGCTGATTTTGTACATTTGCACACTGACGAAGAAATGATCAGCCTATCATTTTAATGGTAGGATTATTTGAACAGTGAGAGACAGAATAACAACAATCAAAATCCAGAACAACACAAGTTATAAATTGATTTGCATTTTAATGTGTGAAATAAGTATTTGATCCTCCTATCAATCAGCAAGATTTCTGGCACCCATGTGTCTTTTATACAGGTAAGGAGCTGAGATTAGGAGCACTCTCTTAAAGGGAGTGCTACTAATCTCTTTTTGTTTTGTGTGTAAGAGACACCTGTCCACAGAAGCAATCAATCAATCAGATTCCAAACTCTCCACAATGGCCAAGAACAAAGAGCTGTTCAAGGATGTACAAGGATAAAATTGTAGACCTACACAAAGCTGGAATGGGCTACAAGACCATCGCCAAGCAGATTGGTGAGAAGGTGACAACAGCTTGTGCGATTATTCGCAAATGGAAGAAACACAAAATAAATGTCAATCTCCCTCGGTCTGGGGCTCCTTGCAAGATCTCACCTCATATAGTTTCAATGATCATGAGAACGGAAAGGAATCAGCCCAGAACTACACAGGAGGATCTTGTCAATGATCTCAAGGCAGCTGGGACCATAGTCACCAAGAAAACAATTGGTAACATACTACGCAAGGGGTCACCAAGTTCGGTCCTGGAGGGCCGGTGTCCTGCAGAGTTTAGCTTTAACCCTAATCAACCACACCTAAAGCAGCTAATCACGGTCTTACTAGGTATACAGTACTTGAATCTTCCAGGCAGGTGTGTTGAGGCAAGTTGGAGCTAAACTCTGCAGGACACCGTCCCTCCAGGATCAAGTTTGATGACCCATGCACTTTCACCCATACCCGCAAGGTCCCCCTGCTCAAGAAAGGACATGTGCAGGCCCGTCTGAAGTTTGCCAATTATTCAGAGAAGAACTGGGTGAAAGTATTGTGGTTAGATGAGACCAAAATCTTTGGCATCAACTCAACTCGCCATGTTTGAAGGAGGAGGAATGGTGCCCATGACCCCAAGTTAACCATTCCCATCGTAAAAAATGGAGGTGGAAATATTATGTTTTGGGGATGTTTTTCTGCTAAGGGGACAGGACTGCACCACATCAAAGGGACAAAGGACGGGTCCATGTACCGTCAAGGGCCAGGTCATTGAAGCCAGCCAGGGCATTGAAAATGGGTCATGGATGGGTATTCCAGCATGACGATGACCCAAAACACATGGCCAAGGCAACAAAGGAGTGGCTCAAGAAGAAGCACATTAAGGTCTTGAGTGGCATAGCCAGTCTGTGAAAATCTGTGGAGGGAGCTGAAGGTTCGAGTTGCCAAACATAAGCCTCAAAACCTTAATGACTTGGAGAGGATCTGCAAAGAGAAGTGGGACAGAATCCCTCCTGAGATGTGTGCAAACCTGGTGGCCAACTACAAGAATCTTCTGACCTCTGTGATCGCCAACAAGGGTTTTGCCACCAAGTACTAAGTCTGGTTTAGTGAAGAGGTTAAATAATTATTTCACTCATTAAAATTCAAATCAATTTAAAACTTTTTTCAATGAGTTTTGCTGGATTTTTTGTTGTTGTTATTCTGTCTTTCACTGTTCAAATAAACCTAATACGAAAATTATAGACTAATCTTTTATTTTTCAGTGGGCAAACGTACAAAATCAGCAGGGGATCAAATTCTTTTTTTTCCACTGTATATATATGTAAGTCACGTCACTTTCACTTTCATATTTACATATATATGCAGTTAATTTGATTTGACACTTTATGAAAACACCCATTTTATCGAATTAAATCTGAATTGTATTGAACATCATGCTTCAGATGCTGTCAGTAGGGCATAAGTTTTATTTAACCTGCAACATTTTTTTTTTATTAAAATGATGAGATTATTTATGGGGTTATACAGTACATTAAATCCATAAAAACGAAATAAACTAAATGAAACATACATAGTCCCTCGTTCCTTCCTCTCATTTATTCTGGATAGGTGCCTTTCATTTTCCAGTTCCTCTGGGTTCATCTGTATCTCAGCACATTAAAATCCAGCACCAGCCTCCAGCCTTGACAGCCCTGACAGCAAAATCACAGTCTCCCCATCAGATACCATTACATGGGAAATGGCAGTCGCGGGGGGAAAGGAGAGGCAATTTACAGCCGTTTAAATGCAATACACAGTCCTGGCTCTGGGGCCTTTCTTACACTGACTTCTCAGAAAGGAGCCATAGATCTGGAGCAGACAGACAGCATGTACAGACTGGGTTAAATGTAAGTAGAAAGGGGTAATGATGATAACCTCTGACTGAGAGTGATGAGCATAGAGAAGCGCGAGCGATCACCTTATTTAAGCCTGCGGCGACAGAGAGAGAGAGGACCGGGGTTGGTGAGATCCTGCAGGCTGTAAACTTTGATTTAGTATTTAGTATTTTTTTACAGAAAACTATTTTAGTCTTTCCACTTCAAAATGTAATGTTTAAAAGGGGCAAAACACACAGTTTCACCAAATCTCATGTTAATCTTGAGTACCTATAGAGTAGTACTGCATCCTTCATATCTTCAAAAAGTCTTTAGTTTGATCATATTTATAAAAGAAAGATACAGCTTTACGATTCTTTTCGAAAAAAGGCAAACTCCTTAAGGTGGCGTGCTGTGGGCGGAGCTAAAGAGTGACAAGCCCTTGATCACCAACAAAAACACATAAATGTGATACCGTTTCACTTACCTTCTGCAGTTCTGAATCATGACCGGGATATTTTATAGCTGGGACTGCTCCATCTTTCAGTATCAAATGGGCGCGCTCTTCCAGGAGAAATGCCCACATAAGGAGTTCCACCGTCATTTACGTCACAAAATTACGTCAGCAAGAGCCACGATTGAAAAAACCTCTCCAGAAACATGTACATTTTTGGCACAGAAATACTATTTTATACGTCTAAATTTTTATTTTATTTTATCCATGCTTAGCATGAGAATCCAACTCTTTAACAGTGTAAACAACTCTGAATGCATGAAGCAGCATAACCCCCGCTTAATTCAGTGTGATAATTGCTGATTCTTTGTGAATTTGGACTTTCTACTCTTTTCACACGCTGTTTTTGCACCCATTGACTTATTTGCTTAACCGATTCACTAATTCCGTTTATGAATGAGTCAGCGAATCAACTTATCATTCAAAAACACTGATTCATCTTTGAGTGAGTAATTTAATAATTCATTCAACCAATTCACTCATTCAGATATTATATGTGAGCTACTGAATCATTGAAATATTTTACCTTTAGCCTTTTTGTATAATGCATTATAAAAGTAGTTTTAATGCATTAATTATGCCTTGTAATGCACCTTATAATGCAATGTACGATATCATGAATAATTATTTAAGACAAAATGCAATGCATATTATGAATGATTATAGTGCATTAAACCCTTTAATAACCCTGTGTAATGCTTGATTACATAAAGGATTTAAAGGGATAGTTCACCCAAAATTGAAAATTAGCCAAATATTTACTCACCCTCAAGGCATCCTATATGTGCCTGATATTCCTCTTTCAGACAAACACATTTGGAGTTATATTCCACATTGTCCTGTCTGTTCCAATCTGTATAATTGCAGCGAATGGTGCCCCTGTTTCTGAATCCGATAAAAAAGTATCCGTCCATCACAAAACTACGAGTGTAGTTTAAGAAAAATTTTGTTTCTTAAAACGTTATAAACCGTTTATTCCAGCTTCCGGTCTCTCAAGCAGGCGTGTTCCCAACAAGGCAGTCAAGCATATGACGTAACGCAATGAAAGTTCCTTGTTGGTAAACTCCGGTTCAAACAAACATGGCTGTGCAAAAATCAAACCCGGAACTAATAGAGCCGTTTGTGCCAGGCTGGGAAGAGAGATATACTATTTTCGATCCACCAAGCATGAGAGCATGTTCTAGTACATCCCCAAAACTTTGTAAAAGAGCATAATAGGACCCCTTTAATTCACCAATTATAACTCTTCATTAGAATTTCTGTGCTGAATTTGGGAGAAAATCTTTCAATTTTCACACGTTTTTGTGGTATGGAAGTAAATGTGGTAAAAACCCTAACATATAAAATGTAATAACTCTATTTGAGCACCTTATGTGCATTCAGATTATAAAAAAATGTTGAGAGCTTTTTGCAGCTGCAGATTCTATGTGGCCTGATGTTTCAGCAGCCTTGATCTCACTAGGCATTATGTCTGACACAAGGATCTCGCATGGGCCATCAAGGGGATGCACTGGTTAATTTTTTTTAATTCCAAGGTTTCATAAACCGGGACTCCCACATTGAAAGCGAATGCACAAGGCCAGCAGTGTATTTGACTATATTAACATCACCATTAAGAACCACAGCTCAGAACAGCTGAAGCTAGATGGGAAGAAACATCTTCGCCTTTTTATATCTGCCAGCCTTCTCTTGCTCAACCTACTCAATTTAATACCAGGTGTACAGTAATTATTAGATGGGTTGTCTATTGAACAGTGATTTATTAGGCCCTCAGACATGGAAAACCCAATTAATGTAAATACAATATAAGTGCCAGACAGAGTGGTATGAAATCCCTTCAAATCGTCCGCGATCATGAAATTAATTTGACTTGCCTTGACATGTGTATCTCTAAATACCTGCAGTATACACCCTAATCTCAATGGCTATCTCCAGGGAACTGCATTTTAATTTCATGGGTATAATGCTAATTTGCAGAGGAGAGAAGGGGGGCAGGCAACTGGGGCAGGAGGCGAGGATAGATACAAAAATGGCCTTGTCTAATCCCTCATCCTTTTTTCCAATGGCCAAGTTATTTAGGCACTGTTCCTGTGCATGCATATTTTTACAACCATTACAGCAAGACAAAAAATAGTGTATTATCATTGGTTCCAAGCTGTGCAGGCTTAGGATTTACACACTGTAGGTTCACGCTTGGCACTTTATTATGATCATCAATTTCTGTGAATCTTATGCACACACATTTTGGGCCAAGAGACAAAATGATGAAAGTGTGGACCACTGTCTGGAGCACATTACTCACAGTTATCTTGAAACGCACACATACAAAAAGAATTGTAAGAGATTATCCACCAGTGTTTGTGCCGTTAGGAAACAGGCCTTCTTTCTGCATCTCCTGGAATCAGCTCGTTTGAGCTCATTAATGAATTCAGAACCG
This sequence comes from Gymnocypris eckloni scoliostomus, assembly GCA_027564155.1. Taxonomy (NCBI): domain Eukaryota; kingdom Metazoa; phylum Chordata; class Actinopteri; order Cypriniformes; family Cyprinidae; genus Gymnocypris; species Gymnocypris eckloni. The sequence continues at coordinate 13,227,004 of CM050431.1, forward strand.
TCAAGCAACAAACCAAAGTGGACGGTTCTGACAACTGGCAGCTGTGCCGTCTTCAGAGCTGGCTGGCATGCGCCGGGACAGCTCTTTGATGCCACTATTGTAAACATCTGTTTGGTCTCATGGGAGACTGATGTTCAGCGTGGGTACCCCTCCAGAGGAATTAGCCCTTCCAGCCTATTGTTTTCATGGAAACAGAGAATTCATTATTTATCAGTGCTTGTCTTGAAAGTATTTGATGTGCCACCCAATTTTAATAATGGAAAAGTACAAATGTGGCTTGGTGTGAACTTCAAGTGATAGTTCAGCCAAAAATACAAAATTCTGTCATCGTTTACTCACCCTCGTATCGTTTCAAACTTTTCTTTATTCTGTGAAGAGAAAATATTTTGAACAATGTTGGAAACCAAACAACATTCAATCCCATTGACTTCTGCTGTAAAGACAAAGAACTCAAACATTTCTCTAAGTATATAATTTTATGTAAATCATAGGTTTGTAATTACATGATTACAGAATTTGCATTCCTGGGTGAACTATCCTTTTAAAGAAAAGCAGAGAAATTTGAGTTTCTATAACACCTATTTTGCTAAAGTAGCTTCATTTTTCAGCCTAGTAATATTTCACTACATCAATGAAAGTTAAAAGCATCATTAAAGCAATGCATTGTCCTTGGTAGAGCTCCAATAGGTTTCCGAGCCAAGACGCAGCATGCATCATGAGAGAACGCGTAGAGGAAGCTGATCACTATAGACTGCATATGATTGTAGAGTTAGGACATTAAATCTGCCCTGTGTTCGGTTACTTTGCAATTTGAACTCTCAGTTTAGTGTTTTTGCGATGATCTAAGAGCAGTAGCATCCTCTGCTTTCGTTCAGATTATTTTCTTCCTTTTTGTTTGAAATTCTTCTGTTCTCCCTGCACCCCATTTCTTCCTCAGAACTCCAGCTGTTTAGTGATACAGTGTCCAAATCAGTACAGAAACACATGCCCGCTGCAGGCTCTGCACAGACACCAAGCAGCTTAGTCCACACACGCACACACACACACACACACACGCACACACACACACACACACACATGCATAAATTCATACAGTACAGAAAAAATACACTGCAGTGACTGTAAAATGTAACATTTCATGTAATTCCAAACCTGTATTACTTCTCTTTGTGGAACACAAGATATTTTGAAAAATTGTCCTATATTGACAGTATAATTGTATTTTGGACCCCATTAACTTTTGGGCAAAAAATATTCTTCAGAATATCTTTTGTATTCCACGGAGAATGAATATCAAACAGTTTTGTTCATTTTAGGTGAACTATTTCTTTCAATGTCCTGGGCATATTCTTGATGACAATGCGATGAAAGACAGAATGAAAGTTAGGAAAAACATTTTAATGGCATTTTGACATCTAAATTAGAACAACCAGAACAGCTTTTTCTTGTTTAACACCAGAACAACAGAAAACGATCTCGGCTGCACCTAATAATTCTAAAGACATGTTTGTACAAAGCCTCCTGAATATTCAAATTATGCATAGAACCACTTGACGACATTTATGATCAGTTTTGGTTCACGTTGACATTCAGCCTTCCATTTACTGGCAGTTGAAACTTTTAATTGATTGCTTGATTGATTCTTTTTGATGTTTTTCATGCGTTGTGAAAAAAATGAATTGATTGGTCAGGTTAAACCTAACATCAGGATGTTTCACCCTGTGTGAGCTCCTCCTGTGCAGTTCTTCTTATGTGTTGGTTATGTGGTCCCTCAGCTGGAGGCGCATGGCGTTGCGTCAGAGACTCTTTATGAGCGGTAGGGTCCCGCAGTGTGTGTGGTGACCTGTGAAATGCCAGCGTCAGGGCACACAGATGAAGCACAACCGGAGCACATGCTGAGCAGAGAGCTCTGATGTGAAGTTCAAGCTTGAGGTATGGCTAGCTCGCACCTTATCTTGCCCACAAGATATCACACATACAGTGAACGTATACGCACACCAACAGACATAAAGTGGGCCCAAACAGTGTTTAAATATAGTCACACTGTTTGGACGTATTTGCAATAGTTAATAAACATCATAACAAGTGACATTTGCAACAAAATAATGCTTTTCTTAGAACTGACTCTTAGACATTTTTACTTTTTTTTTTACTGTGGATGTTAACTCAACTAATATATATCGTTCAGATCTACTCTCACTCACTCTATTTGTTTTGATACATAACAAAAGCACAACAAAATTATTGCAAAGAACTTTGAATCAATCATTGTTGTGTTAAACTTGTGCTCTATAAATAAAATTTGACTTGACTAAAAAAAACAGAATGCAAATAATGCTACAATAACATTTGGACATATTCATTTTACTACCAGGAAATGTTTCAGTATATGATTGATATGTATATATTATGTTTAGTATGTAGCTTTCTTTCTTTTTTATATTTTATCTTTGTTTTATACTCTGTAAAGCACAGTGGTCAACTCCTGTTTTATTTATTTGATTTATTTGATATATATATGTAATCTTTTTTTTTAACACTTTGTTTTTTGTTTTGAAATGTAAAATGTGCTTGAAAGGAGTATTTGCCATCATTTATTTTAATATTTTTATCTGATGCAATGACTCATTCATGATTCATTTTACATGTTGTTTAAGTGCCCAAATACTTTTTGAGGCCACTGTATGTTTAGAAGTGTTACAAAGAGTATTGCATCACTGGTAATTGCTGCATTCCCACTGTAAGGACTATAAACATATCATAAAGTGACACAACCACTGCAGTGCAGTTCCCATGCACACTCATGCTGACAGAGCACACCTGCAGTCAGCTTACTACACACTTGCACTTTCAAGAGGGACTTACATGTCATATCCATTTTTATAGAGTGCAGAACAAATCAATAATACATCAATAATCATATTTTAGCTTAGATCTGACACCTTGTGCGTTATCCACACTCACTGAAGAAGACCAGTTATAAAAGTTTCAAACTCTGCCATAATCACTAATTAGAATAATAAGGCAAACACAATGATTATGGTCCTGCCCTTTTTTCCCCGAATGTGTAAATATCGTCATGACATTAAAAGGATAGATTTATTAGGATGCAAGAGTGGTTTAGCCACTGTAGGGATTGCCTCTAGAATTAATGAGCTGGAAAATTGGGCCTCACCCAGAAAAGCTTCCTTGATACAGTGGAAAATATGTCTCTGCTGTCTTTGACGTTTCCGGTAAGGTGAGGCCAGAGCTGCAGGTGGTAGAATGAGATGCAAAAGGGCAGTAGCTCTGGGCAGAAAGCCTATGTGCCTGAGGGGATGAAAAGCCCCATCTGCACATGAAAGTACATGCATGCAGGCCGATATTTATGTGTGTATGTGTATATGTACAACACAGCTTTACATGCCATGAGTGTGTGTCAGTCCTGACTAGTCAGGTTTAAATCACTGGGTCTGCAGTTTATCAAAGCCTTGCAGTCAGAAGCTACAAAGCAATCAGTTTCATTGATCTAAGTACCTTTTTTTCTCTTGGCTGGTTCTTGAAAAAAATTATACTTTCTATGAAAGGTAGTTTTATAAGCAGGTAAGCCAAAGTAGGTCAGTTTTACTGCATCAAACAAACCTAAAAATGTTTGGTTTTGACTCTCATCAGTGTCGAATTGCTTCTGAGACACCCACTGGGAGCAGTGCTGTAGGAGACGCGGCTGAAATCACTGATCAGCAGGGTGTATCCAAGGCAAAGCATGAAATCTTCTGATTGTGTACTGTTTGATATGAGCTGGATTTTGTTTTGTTGCCTTTTTTATGTAGCTAAGCACTGAAAGTCACCACACAAGCAATTTCAGCTCTATTTCAATGAACAAAAAACATTATTGGTAGATTTAATAGTTTTAATTAACAATAACAACACTGATAAAAGTGAGTGTTACATGCCGAATGAACTAGACCAAAATAAATTTGCTAAAATAACAAATGAAAATATATTTGGCTTTTGGTAACATTATCCAATGATGCAGTTTGAAAACCAGCAGAAAAGTCGTGTCATGTCTCAGCAGTTTTATTAAACAATAGAGACAACGTTTTTTCTTTGGTATAACGATCACAATGCATCATTTGCAATTAGACCTGGAACATGCATTAGGGGTCCATAGGGTCAATTTTGATTTCATGTTGACTTTTAGAATTACTATCCCCTGTCCAGCAAATTCAGTTTGTTATAATCCTTGATTTCTCTATGTTGTGTCTGACCTTAGCAGACGATTATGACATCGCCGCAGAAACAATATGCTAATCCATTAAACCCTTAATCTCATCTGCAAGATCGTGAACATCATATGAAAAATTGAATTGCGCATAAAAGAAAACTGGTGCCTCTGTTTGGCCTTCATTGTTTTTCTTTCATTATTTGAGTGGTTTGCACGTAGAATCCCTTCAAACCCAAGTGGACTACATTCGTAGGAGCATTAAAAGACTAAACCTCATCCATCTTAAGGATTAGGGCAACATGTAGTTAGGCTCAGATCGAATAATCAGTCATGTTAAGGCGAAATCCAGGCTCAATGCCACTAGCTGGACCTGACAGATTGCCCCAATGATTTGGATTGATGGAGTTGGCCGGTGATCTCTGGACCAAATGGCCAGGACTGGGGGGAGAGGTTTGCTTAATGGGATTTTTACTGGGGTTCACCTGGGGTCAGTACCAAGGACAAAGCAGTTTTTGGGGGAACAAAATGTAGCCCTTTTGGAAACATCAAGCTCTCACCTCACTTAAAGCAGAAATGCAAGATTCAATGGGACTTAGAAGATACAATATGTATAGAAACAGGTTAGGTAGCGCTGCCCTCCTTTGTAATATAAACACACATATGACATCCGTTTGTAAGGGTTAAATGTGAACTGTCACTACACATCCCATAATCTCTTGTGGTACACACCACTGCGCCTGCTGGGAGTGATTGATGATTGGAGCTCAGATAACACAATACACAGCTATACAGTAAAGTGTCAATTTAAATATATTCATAAGATTAATGTGTTAATTAGCAAAAGGAAACACAAGGAGCTCGTTAACCCCACCAAAAACCCTTTTAGTTCTCGAGAGACTGCACACTTCTTACTGCCAGTCCCAGGTGTCCTACTGCCAGACATGCTAGCATGTATGCTAGCCTGATAGTTGACATTAAACACAGTCAATCTGTCATCTTATAGCAGTTTCTGTGGGCTGGGTGTCTATTAATAAACTTTGATTGTTCATCAAAATGGCAGAATTAACCAGCTTCAGCCAATTAAAGATCGCACATGCAATCTAGACTTGTAAGTTAAACAGTGTTACATAGCTTACTGGGCAATTACACATATGAAGAAAGCTTCATAAATAATGAAAGGTCTTTTATATGCAATTGTTTTGGCATATTTTGGCACCTTTTTTCATTGTATTATTTGTGTCTGCATTTTTGATGTTCAAAACAAGCACATGGTTGGTTACAATTTTGTCCTATTTAAAAAAAAAATAATGTATTGTTATAGAAATTAGGAATATTAGAATATATAGCAATATTTTAGATATATAGAAATATGTTGGTATAGTAATGAATATGCATTTTAAATAAAGATGACTATTAATATGTGTCTTATTTTAATACCAAAATATTTGTGTGGCAGAGATGGCCCTCTACACTACTGTTAAAAAGTTTGGGGTCAGCAAGTAGTTCATATATTTATTCAGCCATGATGCTTTAAATTAACAACAACAAAAAATATATATATTCATCAACTCTATTCATTCTATTCATCAAAGAGTCCTGGGGAAAATATAATTACATATTAAATGTGTAAATAAATTACATATGTATTCAAGTTTAAAGTTGATAGCGGTACATGAGTTGAACTAAATACCTTGGGTGTTACAAATGTGTCTGCTGAGTGGACTTGCCTTGAAGTCAGTTCTTGATGATATGAAAAAAGTGTTTAGTTTGCACTTCATCTGTAATGGTTATTTCTGTGTCTCTCGCTTGTTTAGCAGATGTTCCATCACTCCATCAATGCTCATTACAGCAGTACATCCATTTCTAGCACTTACTCTTCTTATTTCCAAACAGATTCTTTCCCTTCTTCCCTCTTACCCTTCATGCCACTACCTCTATTCTCTCACTTCATCTTGTCTTGCCATAGCACCTTTGAATAGCGGCCCGCTTCAAATCCCAAGCCATTCATATATCCCTGAAAATATATCGCTGCTATGCAGAATAGTAATTACAATGCATTTCCATGTAAAAAGCCCAGTGTGGCAGAACTGGGAAATGGTGGCTCATTTCTGTAAGCCATGATAGACCAGCTAATCAAAAAGGAATAAATGTCAGATTGAATGTAGCATACTGAGGCAGAGCCTATGATCCTGAACGGGTTTATCCATACAGTGAGCGAGAGATATGGAAGAACAGAGAGCGGTCTTCATACCTGAGGACACAGAGCGAGCCGCCTGGCGGATCAGATTAGTTTAACATTTAGAGCTGTTATTACAGAACAAATATTTCTCACGTCTCTTTATCTGAATATATTATACACACACATGTATATTAAATACATACATACATATATGCATAAACATATTTTGTGAAATCTTATTGTGCTAAAGTATCAATTAAATTTAAATGACAAAATGCACATATATATTCTGAAGTCTTGAGGTTTTAATTATTATAATCGATCTATTCCGGTGCTTTATAATAGATAATATAATATTATAATAGATCTAATCTGGCTTTATTTTAATCTGCACTTAATCATTTTTTTAATTATTGAGTAAAAATAGTTAAATAGTGCTAATGTTTAATACAACAAAGGATATGAAGTAGCTGCCTCTTCCTGACAGATGAAGATAGAAACACAGCGCTAAAGTCCCTTTGAATTCACACCGTTTCGGGAAACCGGGAGACAGCCTGCTGCCAAGATGTTGTGAGCCATCTGCAGTCTGTAGTATCTGAATCTGAATGCAAAACAATCAAGTTGAGGACAGGTGCTGGGGTAAGCACTTTTTCAGGCCCATCTAAAAAGCATTCATAAAGTTCTCCTCACATCTTCTATCGAACTCGGAGTCTTTGATTATGATTTACTTCAGTATTAGTATCAGAGATTATGTATCAGAGATTATGATACTTCAGTATTATTCAGATTATTCAGTCTCTCCATCCCTGTTGTTGTATGTTTGGTTGATTTAGCCTTGAACAAGTGAAGGAAAAGCTGGGTTCTCTGAGAAAAGAAAAGTTCTCTTTAAGAAATTATTTATTTAATCTAATTCAAACTCAAATGAGATTTAATTTTGTTCCATTTTCTCCCTATAAATAAACTAACTCAGCCTGTTCTAATATCTCTCAGGAAAAAGCTAAAGTGAGAATGAGGCTTATGATATCCCCCCCAATAGTCCCTTTATCTACTCAAATCAGCCAAAATGTTACACCCCACAGCATTCGTTCTCGGCACATTACAGTCGTCTGGTTTGCCTGAATAATTCATGAGATATCAGGGGAGGCAAATCTCATAGCTTGATGGTACCCTCACAGTATGACATGACAACAGAAAAAAATAGACGTTCAAAAATCTCCTCATTTTTTTTCCACCAATGGGTATTCATTGGGAAATAAATAACTTTATTTTATTATAGGCCATTAAAACACTACATAGGCTTTTAAAACACTAAAAAACAGTGTGTGTGTGTGTGTGTGTGTGTGTGTGTGTGTGTGTGTGTGTGTGTGTGTGTGTGTGTCTTGTGTCGTGTGTTGTGTGTGTGTGTGTACACACTTTTGGTCAAATGTAATTTGCTGAGAGGTCTTTACAGTTGTGATATTTTACCAGTTTTGGATTGGAACTGTTTCACCTTGTGTATATTGCAGCATCTCTCACTGTGAATGTCATGGTGGAGGAACAAACCAAGTATAATTTTACACATACTTCTGTTGTGCCTCAAAATGTAGTTTAAAGAGTTTTTTAAATGAGAGTAGTTGTTTAAACTTCATAATATGTGGTGTATTTATAATGTTTTTGACTATTGAAAATTTTACTTTGTTTTCTAAGATTTGAGCTCCAAGGCATCAGTGAATATTCAGCACATACTCATGTAATATTGCTTACATATAGCAATCATAAAACATTCATATATGCCTGATCAGTCATACTTGGGTCCTTCCACAACATTTTAATTTCATTAAGGTCTGGACATTGACTTCTTTAACCATTCTTTGGTAGAATGACTTGTGTGCTTGGGGTTGTTGTCTTGCTGCATGGCCCACGCTCTCTTGAGACTCTGATCTTAAACAGATGTCCTGAAGTTTTTCTTCAGAATTTGCTGGTATAATTCAGAATTAATTGTTACATTAATGATGGCAGGCTGTCCTGGCCAAGATGCAGCAAAACAGGCCCAAGCCATGATACTACCTCCACCATGTTTCACAGATGGGATAAGATTCTTAAGCTGGAAATGCAGTGTGTTCATTTCTCTGAACATAATAGCTTCTCATTTAAACCAATAAGTTCTATTTGGTTTCATCCATCCATTAAACCTTTCTCCAATAGTCCTTTGGCTTGTCCACGTGATCTTTGGCAAGCAATTTTCTTTTTGGAGAACAGTGGCTTTCTTCTTGCAACTCTGCCATGCACAGCATGGTTGCTCAGTGGTCTCCTGATGGTGGGCTCATGAACATTAACATTAGCCAATGTGAGAAAGACCTTTAGTTGCTTAGAAGATACCCTGGGAACTTTTGCAACATCGCAGACTGTTACACGTTCTGCTTTGGAGTGATCTTTGTTGGTCGACCACTTCTCGGAAAGGAAACGGTGGTCTTGAATTTCCTCCATTTGTACACAATCTGTCTGACTGTGTTTGTGGAGTCCAAACTCTTTAGAGATGGTTTTGTAACCTTTTCTAGTCTGATGAGCAACATCAACCCTTTTTAGGAGATCCCCAGTAATCTCCTTTGTTCGTGGTATGATTCACTTCCACAAACATGATCAGACTTTGATGGATCCCTGTTCTTTGAATAAAACAGGTCACGTACTGACATTTGATAGTCATTGCACTGACTGAAAACACCTCTGCACAGATGGACTCAAATTTCAGCTTTAAATTAACAGCTGATCCAAGAGATTCACATACTTTTGCCACTCACAGAAATGCAATATTTGATAATTTTCCTGAATATATAATTGAAAAAGAAAATATTTCATCAAAATATCTCATTTGTTTGATTCGGTTCTCTTGTCTACTTTCAGGATTGTGTAAAAAGCTGATTATGTTTTGGGTCATATTTATGCAGAAATCTAGAAATTCTAAAGGGTTCACAAACTTTACAGCAGCTCTGTATATATTTATATATATATATATATATATATATGGTGTGGTTATGGTGTGTACTTTTAGTGTACTGTTGTGTACTGTTACGGTGTGTGTAAGCTTACTGTGTACATATTTCAAAGTGACTGGTTGGTATAAATAAGGAGTTGCTTTAGTTTTAATATTTAATGTAGTTTAAATTTAATGTAGTTTAGGACATTTTCTGATTGCTTTTGACTTTAATTGTTTCTGCTCCAGGAAACATTCACTCATTATCTTTGTGTCTTGAGTAGGTGAAAATGTGTTTGTTGTGGTTTGCCCTTTTTAATTCCAAAAATCTAAGAGAGTGAGGCTGTGTGGGAGGACATGTGTGTTTGCGTGCAAAGATGTGTTTGCATATGTGTGAAATTCAAGGGTGTACTTAGTATTTAAAACCTCAGTGTTATGAAACCCACTTATGAAACAGATGTTAGTCTTGTGAATTCTCCCACTCATTGTCACTATTCACACTCTCTTCCCTCTCTTTCTCTCACCGTTGCCATCCTGGTCAACACCCTTTCCCAGTCTGAGAAAAGTCTTGTGAAGCATCAGTTGCTCAGACTCATGGACTTGCGATCAGTCAGCCAGAAACAAAAACAGGAGTGAACAGACAGAATCAAGATGGCAGGGCTCCAAGTATCAGCCTTGTCCTCCTCCTTTAAAACGGGCATTGCCCCTTCCCCTTCTCCGTCTGCTCCCCGCCCCTTCCCCCTCCATTTCCCTGCAGCCAAAAGTGGGGAGACGAAGGGGGATTTGGAAAGGAATTGGGGCAGATAGATTGTGAAAACCATGACAGCTGGAGCAGACCCTGGGAGGTTCCATCTTGTTAATCTATGCAGTGTTTCACTCACCTAATTGTTCCCATTTCACTCTGATCAGCAAAATAGCTGTTCAAATATTGAATGCACTGTGAAGCTTCTGCTGCCTTTATTGAGTATTGAGCAAGTGCTGTCTTTAAAGGTGAGCTGCTAACCGCAAATTTACTCCCCCGGAGTTGGGTGCGCACATGTGGTGTGCCATCACAGTGTACTGAACTCCCCCCCCAGCCCACACAGCACATTTCTTAAGAAACAATATGTACCAGGGTCATGTACACCGGGGTCAGAAGTACACTGAGAATGGCAATCACACACACACACACAAATGTATACATTTACATTATATATATATAGAAAACCTTCTGGGTTTGGAACAACATGAGGACGAGTAATTAATGTATTTTCCCATCAGTGATGAATGTCAAATAAAACAAAAAAAGAAGACTGTTCTAGTGAGTGCGGATCATAATTTATTTAAGTAATTAATGACAGAATCCCAGCTATAAAAGAACCTGGTCATGATTCAGAACTGCAGACGATAAGTGAAAAGGCATAAAATGTCTGTGTTTTGTTGGCGAATTGGCACTTAAGTGCTCGTCACTCTTTAGCTCTGCCCACGGCGTGCCTCCAGGAGCTTGGCTTTTTTCGTAGAGAATCGTAAAGCTGTATCTGTTATGCCCCCTTTAAGGTTAAAGAATATATTATACTGTAAACTATATAGGGAGCAAGGTTACAATTAACGACAGAGCCCAAACTAAAAGGCAGTTTTTACTTTGACTTTACAATATTTTGCATTTTCTATTCCGAGTATTAATGTGACTCAGCTAATTAAATTGTAAACTCCTCATCATGACAATCCAAATCCGCATACTTTTCCCATTCATAACTTATAGTTTATCCCATGCTGTCTTACAAATAATTCCTATTCTTTGAGATTGCATTATACAATTCAATGCTCTAATGACCTTGTTCTTCTCTGTGGACAATCTTCCATTACTTCAACTCAAACTGTCTGCTTTTACTTCTGTTATGGGCTCTCTGGGGGTTCATAGTGCTAACCTCACAGTGAAGCTGCCTGAGGCCCAGAAGTCCAAAGATTCACGACCTTAACCGAGTGCTTACGCAGTCAACCTCAACACAGACAAGTGTGTGAGTTCAAAGATCAAAACTGATGTTGTGAGAGAGAACAGACCTGAACAATATTAGTTAAGTTAACCTACAAAGCCATATTAAAGGTCAGTTTTAAAGGTCAGTTCAAAGCATCAATGTGCTGGTCATCAGTTCTTTTTTAATCGTAAATTGAGTTGAGTGGAGTGGTGAGTGGAACTGGTCTAGCAGGGTGAAACTGGGATTGAAGAAAGGTGAAGGACATGTTCAATCTCTCCAGGCCCTGGTCTTTGTCCATATAAACGCTGCTGTGCAGGAGTGAGGGTCAGGGAATCAGTGACCAGGCTGGGGGTAAGAGGGGAATCAAGGCCAGCGTTTCATTACAGAGACCTAGAACAAAACCACACGTGCCCGAGCCACAGCAGACTACTCAATCTACTGCGAATTTCATTAACCTTGCTTTCCCATGTCCTTTTGGATGAACATATGATGAACACTGGATGCAGAATCAACTCTGAAAGTTCAAGTTCACGAAGGTAATCCATCAAATGAATTTCACTAACTTCCACTAGCATCTGACAACCAGAACATTTCTAATTTGTCTTAGTTTTAAACAAAATCTATGTTTCTTGAGCACCAAATCGGCATATTATAATGATTTCTGAAGGATCATGTAACAGTGAAGACTAAATGCGGAAAATTCAGTAGGTATAAAATACAACTTAAATATATTAAAATTAAAAACAGATATTTTAAATGCAATAATATTCTTTTTGTATCTAATTTTAGTCCAATAAATGCAGCTTTGGTGAGCATAAGAGACTTTCAAACACATACAACTCTTTGTCAGTTTGTGAAATGGGTTCTTATAATGCATTTCAAAATCCCTTTTGCTCTTTTCCTTTAAGTTTGCAAAGAGCACTAAATCAACGGATATGGTTTAACATGCTAAAAATATGCTGCTGTCTAAAGACATTGTCATAGAAACCCACCTGTTTCCCAAAGAGTGTGAGCTAAAGAGAAATAACTCGCAGTACCACAGGTGCCAGGCACTGTCTGCTATTGATTTCCTGTGTGTCACTGGCACAATTTCAAGAATTTCAGAGGTAAGACAAAGTTACTTTACAGCAGACATCTATAATGGAATGAACAGTTGATTCTTACTTAGTATTAGAGGCACATTCGGTCATAACTAAGTTTGCAATCTCTAACTAACTCTCTAAAAGCACTTCCAGTCCGCTATTGATTCAGATGTATTTTGTTTTCTTTTAATCATCATAGCAAGTGTGATGCTGGCCTTCTTCCGAGTAATGAATTATTTAAAAACAGCATCAAGCACCCATTTGAGGATAAATTATTCATGGCTGCATCAAGAATTTGCATTTGATCAATTGTGATTCATATTGTCAGCTGAAAGCATTTTAAAGGACACTTTACTGAGTACATATGATGAAACAGTTTTATGTGTTCAGAAACAGTGGATTGTGTCAATTGTAAAAAATATCTTTGTAAAGGTTTTGAGAAAGCATGTCGAAAGTGATGAGAATCTGAGTAAGTATCGGAGTGGTGTAATATTTCTATATATAAAGTAAATAAGAAAAAAGACTGATCTGACAAATGTGAAACTGAGCAGCCAGAAATTATTTTGAGTAAGTCAGGTGTGATAATAAACCATAATAAACTAGTGCTAGTAGCGCTTAAATTCTCACAGAGAAAATAGACAAACAAAAGACCACAGCATGTTTGTGTCTCAGTATAAATGGAAGTTTTTTGTTTGTTTGTTTTTGATAAACATTTTATGTTGACATTGGATAAATCTGCCTTGGTTTAAGTCTCAGTTACACATAATATAAACACTGTGTCTGTACTTCATGTGAGATCAGTTTCTACAAGGAAATAATTTCTTCAATCTGACTGGCTAATCATGAGGTTATAAACTTTAAAATGCAATTTCACTTAGCATAAACAACAGCAATGATGAAAATATGCTGTTTATGTACTGAACATTTATGAGATCCCTTCAGTGTACAGCTGTCCTGATAGCAGGCATGACCCCTATTCCTGGAGAACTAGTTCGAATTTAGTGACATCTACTGTCTAACGGTGGAAATCATTTCCCAGTAAAGCACTATTAATACTCATGATTTATATATAGCTGAAGTCTATATATACCTATGTATATACTGTATACATATGTATGTATGTGTGTATATATATATATATATATATATATATATATATACACCATATATTTGTATGTGTCTATATCTGCAACATATGGTGCCAAGCCAGAGCGTAAACTAATAGAAAGACAAAACATGTGTAACAGAGTGTAGGCTGCAATGAAGCAGACTCCCCTGATATGAAGGTTCTGGTGGAGTGCCACAAGGAACTACGCCACGCGTGAATGGGCACAGTTGGCGCAGAGGAATCAAACTAGAGTCAGTAGTGATCCAGGGCCCACCCCCAAGTCGCTCTACTCCCCAGAGTGTTCTCTCCATCTCTCTCTGCATCTCTCTCTCTCTCGTGGGCATGGCTACTGAAATACAGTATTGCCAGGAAATGTAAATTAGAATTTATTTGTTAAAATAATCACATATAGCCTACAATAACAAAATGTGAATGTGGGTGGAAAAGACCAACAAACAACAAAACAAATATCATTACAGAACCTAGCTTTTTTTCTGAATTAGGAAAAATTGTCTTCTGAGTAAGACAAAAATATAATTAATTATATCTTCTTCATCCCTCTCTTTTAAACAGGATACCAAAATGTTTCTTTAATCCCAGATGCAAGTAGCATCACACAGACCTTGACTCTGATGGATTTACACTAATGCTGTTATTACTATATTCCTGTTTGCTGATATATGCTGAATGACAGTATCAGGCATAACTGCCTGCTTACGGTGACCCTGTTTTGAACTCACCCACCTCAGACGTGAAATACTTGTGAATGTTTTTAAGACAAGCATGAATTATTGTACTGTAATTGCATAGAGATGAGTTCAAGCATGCAAATAAAAAAACTGATCTATACACTGTCCTCTTATACAAAAATAAAGTAAAACAGTAATATTGCAAAATATTTTTACAATTTAAAATATCAATTTTCTATTTTAATACAATTTAAAATATAATTTACTCTTGTGGTGACAGCTGAATTTTCAGCAGCCATTATACCAGTCTTCAATGTCACAACATGTGCTGATTTTGTGCTCAAGAATATTTCTTAATATTAATGTTGAAAACAGTTGTGCTGCTAAATATTTTTGTGGAAATCATTATACTTTTTTTCTTAATTATTTGAGGAATATAAATATTTTCATCTTTTCATCCAGAGTCATTAAACAAATATATTTACTGCCACATTTGCTCAATTTAATGTGTCCTTGCTGAATAAAAATCTTTATTTTGTTTATTTTTTATGAAATTTCTAGATGGATGGATATCTGTATATTTTTTTAAGTACATAAAAAATATTTTCTTAACTTTTTATCTAAAGTAAATGCCAGATCTTGATAAATCTGCATGAAGCATTTACTTGATGTTTAAATTCATGCTTTAGGGTAACTTTAAATAAATATGTACTGTGAGTTATGGGACTGACAGGCTCCTGGTGTACTCAGCTGCTGTGTGCGCACTTACCAAGAATTACCCATCTCAAAACCTGTCCTGTCATAACACTGCATGCCACCCTTACAGACTTCACAGAGATCTGGAGAAATATCTCCATATCTCTGAGCGACAGTGCCACGTCCCCTTACTGTGAGTGTAGCCGAGCGTAACCTCCACGCAGGGCCCCCCTCTGCCTGTGTTGGCCTTCCCCACAGCAGGGGTCCCATTATTGGACTCAGCCAGCCGAGTGTCAGCAGTCCCCTCTTAATTCACACCGACGGTGCATTCACTCACACATCACATGGATTCACAGATCCAGCTGAGGTGGGGCCGCAGAGACCAAAGCATTCAAACAAATCTGCAGATGTGTGCAATGTGGAACGACACTCTAATATGAACTTATATGTGTACTTTGTGTGTAAATGAGTTTTAGGATGTGTTCCTAAGCATATATGCACGACTGGAGCACATATCAATAAAAATATCAAGGCATTGTTATGTACAGTATGTACATACTAGTGGTGGAGATTTTCAGTGACTCTTTCTGCTAGTTATATCGTTTTCCAGTTGGTGGTGACAAGTGACTGTCTTTATGAGGAAGTCATTAAATCATTAATTTATTCCATTCATTCAAAAACACTGATTTAGCAACCAAACAAGTTTTTTTTTCTTTTAAATTAGGGCTCTTCAAAAAAACAAGCAGGCATTCCCTAGTGAAAAATAAATATACTAAAATGTATTTGAAATGTATTTATTTCATGCTAAGTATACTACAAATACATTTACAAATGTATGTACCCTGCAACTGTACTTTTAGTATACTGAAGTGGTCAATTTAAAGTCTGCTAAATTGGTACAAATAATTTTGTATTTTAATTGTGCAGAAGTAGTGCTGAAGTCTAACTAAATGTATATTGAAGTATATTTGATTGTGCTAAAGAGGATAGAGGATAGAGTCTTGCATTTAAATACACTCCTCATCAGTAGTGATACTGAAACACATTTTATGTTTAAAATTAAGAAACGTGCATTTTGCACAAGTAGTACTCCGAATAAAGTTTAAATATAACTTGTATATGAGTAAGTCTCGAGCGATATGTCAGCAAACAAGTTAATAGGTTTGAACTTGAACTACTTGTATTTTAAATGTATACATTTTTACTAGGTTATCATTGCAAACAAACACAATATATCCAAACAACACACTGAAAGAGGAAAAAATGAATATGTACTAAAACATAATAATAACAATAATATTTTGCTTACAAATAATATACATAAAATACACAAAGGAAATTATAGCATAAATTAAATTGAAACTTAAGGGGGGTTAATCTATATATGTATATTGCAAAGTAGTATTAATGTATTTTTTAGCTTCTTAAGGGATAGAAAATGATCAAATCACTTTTAAATGCCACAAAACTTTAACTATACAACACAACAAATCTACAGCAATGAAGCATGAACATCTTTATGAGTGAGTCATTGGATCATTCACTCGACCAAACTGTTTCAAAAACGGATTCATTAAAGAATGCAACAGATATCTTTTTATTGAATCATTCATATTAATTCAGGAAGTCAACACCACTACTGTGAATCCCTAGAGCTGATTGTGCTTTAAATTGGTTTGAATGTTTTCATTGGTGAAACAAAAGCAAATTGCAAATACTCGTGCAAATAAATGCAAGTTACTCAATATTTTGTTTTTTTTCTTGAACCGTTTCATAAATTATTTATCATTATTTGAACATTGTGGACAAATAATAGGAGTCTAGGAGAAGGGTGCTCTTTTATGAAACCCTTTTATCTTTAGTTTAGCAGTTTGTAACTCTCAGCAGCAGTTTCACGGGAGCAAGACTGTTCTGAGGTACCTGTTTGTTTTTGTTTATTTGTGTGCTAGCCGAGATATCAGCTATGACCTTGTTAGCCCTGCCCTTCTGTCTGCCACCTCCTCACTGATCTACAGACTGTGCAAGAGATTATGCCCAGCGGCTAATCTAGAATAATCCACAGCCCAGGCAGCAATGCTCTCAGTGCGAATGCATAGCTTACTGAACGATACCAAAACAGAGCATCAGGAAGTCCCATCGAGTCAAACACCAATGCAAATCCGCCCGTTGGGTGGAATAATAACAGAGGTAATCATTTTCTGGCAACCCGATTAACGACACTTTTTCTCAATGCGAGTTCTTGTTGTATTTGTGTGCCCAATGAGGACAGACTGTCAACCTTGAAACCCTCCCAAGTAAAGCGGGTCACATATGGTTTGGGACCGCAATCGCTGAGCGTTGTGCGTGTGTGTCACAGATGTGTGGTTGAGATTGTTTGTGTGAGCGTTGAGCAGTTACGCTTATAACAGTGGATATTTGCCATCATTTCGCCCCATTTTTGAGACCCCCAACAGAGGGACTGACATCCATGGCAGCAATTAGCGGCAATTACAGCCAGGACAGTTTGATGGGAGCATAGAGTAGATTTACTGTAGCTGTGAGAGGTGAAGTGTGTCCTATCTTCATGGACATCTGCAACAGTACTCCAGAGAAGAGGGTCTCCTCTTGTGTACTATATTTCTCTGCAATTGGTCAATTAAGTGGCTCTTAACTTCCCTTTCGCTCTCCGCCCATTTTGAAATGCAATTATGTCCTTTCTTTTCACATGGCCGATTATCAATGCGGGGCCATTAAATCAGATTTGCATAATATAGCATGCTCTGTAGCATCAGGCCATAACAACACATTAATCAAGCAGAAGGATGTGTGACTGTTGAACAAAGTCATCTTTTAAGAGAGTAATACTGTCACATCTCCTTGTATCCCATGTGGCACTAGTCGGGCCAGAGTGTGTCCTTGATTGTCGCCCTACATGTTTTCTGGCTGTCCTTGGCTCTTGGCACCCAGTAGTGGGGCCAGATGTACA
Organism: Gymnocypris eckloni scoliostomus; assembly: GCA_027564155.1. Lineage (NCBI taxonomy): Eukaryota > Metazoa > Chordata > Actinopteri > Cypriniformes > Cyprinidae > Gymnocypris > Gymnocypris eckloni. The sequence continues at coordinate 13,244,832 of CM050431.1, forward strand.
AGGATGACCCTGCTCCATATGTGTTCAGAGGATTAGGGTCAGCTGCTTAAGATTCAGGCCCACACTGGCTCCCTGACTCACCTTCATATGGCCCATGAAAGGGCAAAAGTGGACAAGGGTTCCCTTTTTGCATGGTTTGGGTCAAGTCAGGATGAATTTCAACTGATCAATAAAAAATTAAGAGCTTCACTGTAGTACACTTCACTATAAACTGTAAATGTGTTCATTCGTAGAAATAACAAGTCAACTAATAAAAAGAACAGTTGTGAGGTCAAGGTTAGGATGAGGACTCAGACATATATATGACCCTTCCCCAAGTCACAAGTTTCCCAGCGGATTCACCAAAATGAATTACTGCACACCTCCACATGACCAGCCCAACGTCAGAGCATAGAGCGATTATTGTGGAGCACGTGAAATGCCTCGCGCGTGAGAAATGCCTGGCACGTTCCAAGCACTGTGCTTTTATTTAAGAAATGACACAGCCGACAGAGCTCATTTTTCATGTTTTATGCTTAGGTCAGAGGTCTTCCGGCTTTTTAAGGCCAAAGATACCTTGATAGATAGAGAGATAGAGCAGAGATCCCCCATTGCATATTGTACAAAATTATTAGTGTTACATTTTAAGCCTGGCTTGTGAGTGTAGTGCCTTATGAATTAATTTACATACTTTATAGTATAGTAATTGTATTGCAGAACTGTTAAATTACAGTCTTTCATTCATGTACATTTTCATGCAAGTTAACATTATGTGTAAGACATTTAAAGGAATTATTCATCAAAAATGAAAATTTGCTGAATATTTACTCACACTCAGGCCGTTTCAAGATGTAGATGAGTTTGTTTCTTCATCCGTTTTTGTAGAAATATAGTATATTACATCACCTGGGGCCGGATTCACGAAAATCTTCTTAAGAAATAAGTTAAGAAATCTCTTAAGATAAATTCCACAAATTTCGTAAGAATTTTCTTAAGTGCAATTCTTGAAAAAAAAAATAAGTTCTCAAATATACTCTTAAGAACGTCTGAATTTTTTATTAAGAAAAGTTTTTTTAAGACAAAAAGTTTTGTCTTAAAAGCAATCTTATGAAAAAAGATACGAATATTCTTAAGAAGAATGTTTGGGAATACAAAATATGTTTTACTTTTTTCTTAAGTAAAAAAATAAGAAGAAAATGGCAGTTAAGAAGAAATGTCTTCTTGAGAATGTTTTGTGAATCCGGCCCCTGCTCACCAATGGATCCTCTGCAGTGAATGGGAGTTGTCAAAATGAGAGTCCAAACAGCTGAGAAAAATATCACAACAATCCACACACCTCCAGTCCATTTGTTAATGTCTTGTAAAGCGGAGAGCTGCATATTTGTATGGAATAAACCTATTATTGAAACGTTTTTATAACTTCAAGCCGTTGCTTCTGGCTGAATATGAGACTTTCCATAATATTGCTTAAGACTTTCATTTTTACGGCACCCATTCCATTGGTGTCCATTGGTGAGCAGGTGATGTAATGCTACATTTCTCCTAATCTGTTCTGATGCTATTTCAGTATTCACTTAAAAAAGAACTTAACACAGAGATTTTTTTTTTTATTTAATTAACAATGAGAGACTTTGGCAATCAGATTCCAGTGGGTGAAATCACGTGTGCCTCATATGCTACAGATTACGTCTGAGCAGATGGAGAGAGAGCATTGGGTATGCTTGGCACTCAACATTGGTAATGTAGTTACCAGACACTTTCTCTCTCTCTCTCTCTCTCTCTCTCTCTCTCTCTCTCTCTCTCTCTCTCTCTGTCATTCTCTGACTTTCTCTTTATCTGTCTGATTACATTGTATCACTCACATGAGCCTAGTTAGATGTAACCCGGTATGCGTTGTTTCACATTTGTCCATGTCCTCTTGGGACAAAAGGTTTTCATGTGCCTGAAAGCTATCTTGACTCTGTTGCACATCTTCAGACTGATGGTATGTTAGAGAGCAATGCTGAAAATGTAAATATTATTGTCTAGAGCTGAATGTTCCTCGTTGGAATGACCACGTTTACAGGATCGAGTCTGGTCTTGAAATCAAAATACGGCATTTCAGATTAGTTATCATAGATTATCAATTAGTTCTATTTTTCTTGGGTGATTAATTTTGTTTCGGGGTGCACTATTAAATTCTTGTTGATACAATAAGCTGATTTTTATTTTCTATATAAATTCTAAATTTTAAATTAATATACTATTTTGTCTAAATAAAATACAAAAAAAAAATAATCATTAGTTTTAAATGCTAATGATTATGATACGCTATTTGAATATAAAAAATGTATATTGAGATTTTTTTACATTTGGATTACACTTAAAGGCATTTTTATACTGTTAGTGTTTTGCTAAATGTAGAGTAAATAAACATGCACAATTAAATATGACCAATACCAAACCTGATATTGATATCACACCCTAGTTTTTGTTGATATTTTTTACATTTAAATGTCCTTAAAAGTGCTGAATATTGGTTTATTTCACTGTCTGATGAATGAGCTCCTTTATTACACTACACGGCTCTCTGGAATACTTGGTTCTGATTGGTCAATCACTGCATTCCACAGTCAAATATTTTTCTGTAATGACCGTTAAACTACAGAATTAACTGCTGCAGGCAAATGATCTCCTACACAGCTGGAGATGTGTTTAACATACCTTGTATCACTCTAGTTGATCTCTTAGGACACAAAATACCAATTTTATCAAATGTGAATCAATATTCCAAGTGCATTTATTTATTTACATATTCGTTAATTTTGTAAGTAGCCATATGATAATCAAGAAAAATGGCCAATGCATGCCAATGAGAAGCACTGTGTGAAATGTATTACTCTTGATAATAGTAATGTCAAGAGAAGTGCAGTTACATTTGTCACGGTGCTCACAGTGGGGAGGAATTTACATTTACATTTTTATGCATTTAGCAGACGCTTTTATCCAAAGCGACTTACAGTGCATTCAGGTTATACATTTTTTGTCAGTATGTAGGAATGAGAAACACGAAGACGAGGAGTAAACTCAAAATAACAATCTTTAATATAGACAAGGCAGGGCAAGACAAGGCAAAGACAGACGCGCAGGAGCATCGGGAGTAACAAGTAGACCAGACAACACTAACTAAACCGACAGGAACTTAAATACACAAGATAATCACAAACATAATCAAACCCAGCAGAGACATAATTAACTGATGATCACACTAGACAACAAACCAAATAAGGGCGTGCAAGAGGAAACACATGACACACATGACACAGGACTGACAGCATTATACATATGAAATGTTTTTTCAAGCCTTTGTCTGCATCTAAATGTAGAAAATTGCTTACAATCACACTAATCTTGTGAGGTCCCCAAATTCAATTTTTCTGGTCCCGTGCTTTGGATTTTGGTTGGAGTCTGTAACTCTGGTAATGGGCCTCACATGTTACAGATCCTGTGGCAGAACTCGAGTTCGACCCATTGGCAGATATCATACTGCATACTGGAACTATACACACTTTTTGAGTTGCATTAAGTGGGCCTAATTGTACATGTAAATTCTGCATTAAACTTTTATTGAAAAGTAAGAATACTGATCATCTATTTCAGAATACATTAGAAAATACACCTAGGAAACAAATGCAGTAGGAAATTAATGTGTATAATTTATCTATAGTCACATTTTGGTCTTGTTCTTGTTATTCATTTCTGCTTTCTTCCCAATTGGTGATTTCTGGTCCTATGATTCTGCCAACAACAAAAAAACTCCCCTTGTGAACAGTTAAATTTGCAATGCATTCACAGGCAAAAACATTATGTAAGTACACCGAAGAAGAAAATCTACTGATACGAGAGGCAGATATTCTTATGTGGTAGGGTTTAAAATCTTACATCCCCCAAAGCTGATTGAAAGTTATGCTTGCATCTGATGTTTAACTCAGACACACCTACAAATTACAAAACATTTCATTAGGCATGACTAAACTATAATACTGAGTTGTGACCAATCAGAGCGTTTGTGTGTGTTAGTGAGGTCAGGCATTAGGTTTACTTAAATGGAGAGAGTTGCTATCTCATTCACACACGGCTCAACTCCAGGATCACTCTTCAGTTGAAAACGTTCTTCAAGACGAACACACAACACTAACAATGCATAGTAAAGATCAAATCTGGTAAGTTTTCTTTTCATCTTAAGGTTGAAAATATATCTTAGGATTGTGTGTATGAAGGAAAATAGCATACATCACTACTTTTAGTCAAAAATGTAAATGTTTAGCTCTGTTTAATGCTGGATATTGTATGTCATTTTACTGTACAAAACATTAATATGGTCAAGTGAAGGGGTATTTGCCATTTTTAATCAATGATGTCAATATAATACTTTTTAATAGTCACAATAGACTTGAAATGGAACAGTCCACAATGTGCATCAAATTAATCACGTTTTATTTTTGTTGAAATCATGTTTTAAATTCCACAATTTTCTTAAATGAATTTAAAAAGGGAGTCAGGATTTTAGTTGAACTCAGTTTTTTCTCTCTCATCGTCAGCCATGAGGACTATCAGAGAACTGCAGACTGGCTGCTGTCCCAGACACAACACAGACCTAAAGTAGCCATCATCTGCGGCTCTGGACTGGGAATGCTGGCAGATGCGCTCACAAACCAAGACTGTTTCAAATACTCTGACATCCCTGGCTTTCCTCAGAGCACAGGTCAGATGCAGCTCAGAGCGTGTAACAATGGATTTGCATCAGTGGTTTTTGTTCATTTGTCAAAATAAAGATAAATATCAGCTAAAATGTTTATACTGTGCTAGCACGTTACACTGTTAAATGTTTAGCCTGCAGAAAAGTTTCCATTTTAAGCCTTACATTTTAAAGTGACAAAAGTACAACAAGCAGATTCATTGCACCATTGATGTTAAATGGATGGAAGTGCATAATGAAGTGCATTATGTTGTATGCAGTAATGCTTGTGTGTATTGAAACAGTGAAGGGTCATGCTGGAAGGCTGGTTTTTGGAGAGCTCAAAGGGAAGACCTGCGTGTGCATGCAGGGCCGATTCCACATGTATGAGGGACACTCACTAAGCAAGGTTTGACCTTTTTAAACCAATGGCACTAAATGCTGCACTTCTTTTCCATAAATGATTGTTCAAATTTATGCTGTAGATGTTGTATTGTTTTGGAAAAAGTCTCTAATGTTCACCACAACTGTGTTTATTTGATCAAAAATACGGTAGAAACAGTAATATTGTGAAATATTATTACAAATTGAAATAACGATTTTAATATACTTTAACATTTATAAAACACTGAATTTTCAGCAGCCATTACTGCCACATGATCCTTCAGAAATTATTGTAATATGCTAAATTGATGCTCAAGAAATATTTCTTATTTTTATTATTATTATCAATGCTAAAATTAGTAATGCTGCTTACTTATTTGTTGGGAAACAACATATTTTGTATTGTTACATTTGTTTTTACTATCACATGTAATCATTTTAATGTGAATCAAATTACTCTCTTTAAAAACATCTTGACCCTACATTTTTAAATGATATTGTACAGTTTTAATATCCCATCAGGCTTTATTTGCATAATGGCTCAGGATAATGCAAAATATGTGTATCTTGATAGTTTCACAAATGTCTCACGCGTCACAAATGCATTCCAAAAGTGACTCCAAAACACTGTTCTATTCATGCTGTGTCATACTGCAGTCTAGAATGATGATAGAATTAGGAGATTTTTTCTTTTTGGATGCCCGCACAGTATATTCACTCCATCCTGGTCATGCTGATTTGAGTCACATGCTTTAATCAGAGCACAATGAACTATTCAGTGAAACTTTTGAGTGGTTTATATAACACAGGGTTACATTAAAATGGCTTATTGGAGGTATCCCTGTACAGTACACCCGCAAGCTTTTGAAAGTTCATTACAAAGGTACTGGATGTTGAAAATGGATTGACAGAATTTGCGCTTGTGTTCCTCAGATCACTTTTCCAGTAAGAGTGTTCAAGCTACTAGGTGTCGAAACCTTGATTGTCACTAATGCTGCAGGGTCATTAGCGGACAGTTATAACTGTGGTGATATTATGATCATACGTGACCACATTAACTTCCCTGGACTTGCTGGACTGAACCCGCTCAATGGCCCTAATGATGATAAGTGAGTATCGATGTACACGCTGAAGTGAGTTAAGAAAGTGTTCATTCATTATAATCACCAGTACAAGGGATATAATTATTTATCTGTTGCTGTCAAGGTTTGGTCCTCGATTTCCACCCATGTCTGGAGTCTATGACAAAAGCCTACGGAAGATGGCGTTCGATATCTGTAAGAGCATGGACGTCTCTCAGTATGTCCACGAAGGCGTCTACTGCATGGTGGGAGGACCCAACTTTGAGACCATAGCTGAAGCCCGCCTTCTGCACAAACTGGGAGTGGATGCAGTTGGTAAGCTGGTATCTCGTTTAGGAAAATCAGCACAGTTTGTATCTAATCCAAATCTGTAAATTGCTTTTTTTATCTACTTTAACTTAACTTTGACTGATGATGTAAATTAGCAACACTTTCACCTAAAGAGATGGTTCACCCAAAAATAAAGATTGCCATTATTTACTCATCCTTTAGTTGTTCTAAACCTGTATGAGTGTTTCTTTCTTCTGTTGAGTACAAAATAAGATATTTTGAAGAATGTTGAAAAACAGTCAGTTGCTGGTAGCCGTTGACTTCCACAGTATGGAGAAAAAAAATCATATGGAAGTCATAAAATTATACAGTTAATATAATAACATTCTAATGTATAGAAATGGTAAATTGATTTATTTCATATATTGAGATTGACTAATGATTACATTTTATTGCATTAATAAAATGTTAGTGTTTTATTCATTGTAAAGATAGAGCATGCACAATTAAATATCATCAATCTTTGCCAATGAAATATTATATTGAATATTAATAACCAATATATCATGCATTCCTAGTTTTAGTTTTTAGTTTTCATGTTTTAATGTCCCTGAATGTGCTGAGTTTTATGTTATATCACTGCCTGATGAATGAACTCCTTTATTACACGGCTCTCTGGAATACTTGACTCTGATTGGCCAATCACTGCATTCCACAGACTCATATTTTTCTGTAATGACCTTTAAACTGTATAATTGACCGCTTTGCAGAGAATCTGATTCCTTGCACAGCTGTGTTAGTTTTATATTTCCTTGTATCACTATGACATTATAGGTTTATATCATAGTAATAATATAATTGTTGGTCACATTTTATTTTAAGGTCCAAGTCTAACTATTAGCAATCCATGACTCAATAAACTCCTAATTTGCTGCTTATTAATAGTTAGTAAGGTAGTTGTTAAGTTTAGCTAGGGATGTAGAGTATGTTCATGCAGAATATGTGTTTTATCAGTACTAATAAACAGCCAATATGTTAATAATATGCATGCTAATAAGCAACTAGTTAAGAGTGAGAATTGGTCCCTATACTAAAGTCTTACCAAATATTTATACTGACATAATAGAATAATTTCTTAAACTTATAACAATATTCCAAATGCATTTATATTTGTAGTTTTAAGTAGCCATGTAATAAGCCAGTAGTCAAATTGCTATGTTAATACACACCTGTGTATTGTATAGAAATAGTAAGTCATATATTGTTATAATTATTTATTTATTTTAAATGTATTTCTAATTTGCCTTTAAAGGAATGAGTACTGCCCCGGAAGTGTTGGTCGCCAGTCATTGTGACATGAGGGTCTTCGGTCTCTCCCTCATCACTAACAAAGTGGTGAAAAGCTATGAGGACAACGAGTCTGTCAATCATGAAGCTGTGCTGGAAGTGAGCAAAATGCGTTCGGAGATGCTGCAGGTGCTCGTCACAGAGCTCATCAGCCACATGGACATCAACAACAACACCGCATGATGTCATCAAGACTGTAACTGCCCATCAAAACCTCATCCTGAACATCTGCAGCTATACTAGGATCATGGTTTTCATTTCTTTACAATTTCCAATAACACATTTTAAATAATTCAGTAACACATTTAATATAATTGTGCACAAATATGATGTAGTTTGATGGTGCCATAACAACCAACTTTAAACACTGGGATATTCCACGTTATTCATTAAATATTAGTCTTTTTTGGTGCTTTGAAGGCTGTATATGCATTTGTATATTGATGATTTCATAATATTAATCCCAACTTTATGTGGGGAATTATGCTGAAAAAAAATGTATGCACTGCTGTTCATTATACAAAGTAATATAATTCCTAATGTTAATATTTTGACGAAAAAGTTGGATATTTTATTCATTGTTATGCTATTTATAATACACGTTACATTTACTGTTTGAGTTGTAAATGTGCCACTAAATATAGACCTTTTTGTATAACCTTCTCTTCTATAAACATGCATCTTATCTATAATTCAGAAATGTGAGCAATTAAAGTGTATTTTGAAAACAAGTATATTGTAAATTATTTGTATTACAACATCATAAAAGTTTTTAATTATGTATTTAGAGCAGTAGTGTGTTTTTACAGATGACAGGAAAAAATTATAACAAAAGTGGAATTTAGACAAGAATTGGGAAATCTCACAACTGAATTCTTTATACTCAAAATTTTGCTACAATCACATAGAATATATAGGGATTTATAGAAGTTAATAAAGACATCTCTTTACTGTTAGGCCACATTATGATAATAGTGCAGCGCAGTTTTGCGCATGCTCAGTATGTCCACTAGATGGCAGCAGAAGTACGCTGTACCCAGGCGTGTTTCTCCGGTTGCTATGGCAAACTTGTGAAATGCTGGAACTGTCGGTAAATTTGATGTCGACGGCTCTGAAGAAGAAAACAACATGGCAGGTCAAGATATGCATACCTTTAATTCCGTGGTATGACTGATTGTGTTATGGTAATGTATTGTAATGTTACTTAATGTAGTGGTCTTTCATTTTTTGGCACAACGAAAAGGTTTGCAGTACACACCCCATTTATTCTTTCATGAATGAGTAATTGCTTTCTGTAAAGTAATACAGCTGCAGGTAGACTAAAATGTACCAATATTGTTCAAGGATTACAGAAAATGGGAGCGAAATACAAGACCTAAACCTCTGCTCTGGGCAACTGCTCATCATAAAACTAACAAAGGAGAAATCCTACCATCTCCGACTGGAAAATCAGGTGTAAACATGAGTATGTAGGCCTATGGATAAAAGCTTCTGCTGTTGTGAGGCATATCTGTCTTTATTGATTATTTAGTAATCTCTGCTTTATGAACAGGAAAATCTCAATCTCATGTCCACAATGATTTCACAACACTCCCCAAATTCCCTTCAAGAAGAACAGCTGAAAAAGTGGAACAGGACCAGATCACCTCAAAGATGAAATACAGCATCAAAGAACTGATGGTGTGTATTATAAGGAAGGAAAGCAGACTTTAATAGTTCACTTGTGCTTAGTTTGGTGTATATGCCATGTCAACGGCTGCAATCTGTTGTAGTTACTCATCAAATCCAGGAAAGAAGCAATAAAAGACCTGGAGGAGCTCTGTGAACAGCTTCAAGAGAGGAACCTGCAGATGGCCAGAAGCATAATGGAGGACGACAGAAGCTCATTTGCCAGAACCAATGAACTACTCATCCAGACAGAGCAAAAGAGGGTGAGATCCTGTATACATTGTGCACTGAACTCAAACTTTGTCAAAATACTTGCAATGTATTGAGTATGCCTAAAACATGATATTTTATGTTCTTTCTAGAGATCAACTGTAGCTTTGAAACGATGGAATGACAGTCTTATTAAAAGTGCCAAAGCAGAGCTGAGAGATATAAAGGAAGCATCACAGACACATCTCAGCGGTTAGTTTATAGTTCATCAGTTAGTTTTCATCATTTTCAAACGCAATATGTACACTACACAGCCACAATCGTAATATATTTTAGAATGTAATTTATTCTCGTGACAGCAAAGCTGAACTTTCAGCAGTCATTACTTGTTTTCAGTGTCACATGATCCTTCAGAAATCTTTTTAATATGCTGATTTAGTGCTCAAGAAACAAGAAAATTGAAAACAGTTTCTGCTTTATATTTTTGTGGAAACCATAGTAAGTATATATGTTTTCAGGATTTTTGATAAATAGAAAGTTCAAATAACAACATTTATTTGAAGAAAAATATATATATATATCTTTGTAAGTGTAATTGTTTTTACCTTCTTTTTTGATCAATGTGCATCCTTACTGAAATTTTTTATTTATTTATTATTGTTAAGAACCCAGAACTATAGTTCACTTGAACTGTAGTGTACATCAAAGCAGGTGCCTAAAATCAAGCAAGTAGAAACATTTAATGTAGAATGAGGCCCTCTTCTGTTCCAGCATGATAATGCCCTTATGCACACAGAGAGGTTCACGTATTTGGGTATCAACATCCTTTTGTCCATATCATGTTGCTTCTGCAATGGCTATTAATGGTAAAGCATAAACAAACAACCCCAAACTGCAGCAACAAATTTCAACTGACTTCATCTGATAAATGTAGGTTTGCAGAAGCAGTTGGATCTGCTAAAAGCGAAGGTGGTAGGAGCTCAGAAAGAGCTCCGCAGACTGAAGACATTCAAAGATATGGAGTTCCCAGTCAAAGCCTTGCAGATTGCAGACATTGAAAGAAAGCTGGACAGACTGAAAGAGATGCAGCAGGTAAAATATGAGCAGGACTTACTGCTGGATGACTGAGTAAAAAGTAATCAAATGTATATCCCGAAAGAGCCTTTATTTATTAAAAAAACACATGTGGATCCAGCTCCCATAACAACTCTTCAATGTGCAATAACATTGTAGTGTATTTGCCCCCTTTATAATTGACAGAAAGAGCAAGAAGATTTGAATCTGTTTTTTAAGAAAGAAACGGTCAATTTGGAGAGACGCCAGTGTCAAAGAGAAAAAGAAGTGCTGTCTGCTGTTGTTGAGGTAAAGAAGCTCTTCTGTGTTGATTTTTAGATTTATGTTATTTTAAATGGAGATTTATGAAAAAAATGCATTTGTGGTTTGATTTTCAGAAACATGCTTCCCACATCCCTCCCCTTGTCAAACTGATGGCCTCACAGAACGATACAATGAGGGAAGAGATTCAGAAACAGAAAATGGTCATTATTTTTATTTAAAAATATACATTCAAGTTTATTATTGAGTATTAAAGGGAAATTCATGTTTTTAAATGTTACACTTATTTACATTGTACATTTAATTTGCTGTATTTTTTTTAAGTTGGTAATAGAGATGGAGCGAAAGAACGGAGAGCTAAGGAAGAGTATTCAGGAACTGCAACTATCAAAACCAAAAAAGATCTTTCCAGATGTTTTCCTGAAACCAGACAAGTAAGTGGATGATGACATTAAGTTATTGAGGCAAACAGCTTCTTTATCACAAACAGTTCTTATGTCCTCAATTAACACAAGAACACTGCCAAGCTCTTCAGCTGAAGCATTCCCAAGTTATACAATAATTGCAGTTGCAGAGAAACATTCTCACAAAATTGGCCACTTGAAAGGAAGTTCAACAAACCCCTCGAAATATCTAACAGTGTTTGTATGACCCGACCCCTCCCTTAAACAGATATAGAACAGCAACACTTAGGAAACTTCACTGTCAAGAGCCTTCTCAAACATACTGACAGCACACAGCCCATGAGAATTTAACTTCCAATAGGAGATAAGATGCTCATTTAATGCATTGAGAAACAATTTAAAGAAATAGTTCTCCCAAAAAATGAAAATTCTGGCATTATTTAGTCATCATTGTGTTGTTCCAAACCTGTAAGGCTTCCTTGCAAAAGAAGAACTTCAGAAGTAAGTCGCAAATGTTTTTGTCTATATAAAGACAATAGGGCCCAAAACCAAATTAGACCCCCTGGATTTTCATTGTATAAAGTAAAAACACAAAAAACGAAATCATTGTTAGTTTCCTAAAAGCACAATTAGCCTATTATGGTTGCAAGTTTCGCCATTACTAAGATTTTAGTGTACAGTACAGTAGTCATCAGGATCTTCACCACTTTCATGTGTCGTCATTAATAACAGTCCTATGTTGTTGAAACAACGTGTGACCATATTGTAAATTACATGAGAGCATTAAAGCATTACATTTTTGGGTGAACGATCATGCAAATATGTATGATGAGCAACATGTTCACTAACCCAGTAAGCTTTTTTGGAGACTAGAGTGTACCGTTGCAAATCAGATACTGTAAACTATAGCGGAAAAATACCCTATCTACTTTCAAACAAAGGCTTGGTTTGGAAAAAGCATTGAGCTGATGGAGATGGTGTTATATTACACAGTTTTGGAAAATACTCCAAAGGCCATCTTAAAGATAAATGAAGAACAAGAGATTGCTGTGCATTCATGGAATCCCTGGCACCCATTAAAGGTTAATGAAGGTTTCACATTTCCCAACAGTCTGTTCCAAAACAGCATGTCATTTTCCTCTCCATGACAATCGGTCATATCTCCAAAACGATCGGACACTTTATTTGAAGGTCTTGCGAGTGCATGCACAACCTCTTGGCACCCATGGGAGCTGTTATTATCACAGATAAGATTTATTCATATGGGCCTTCGGCCCTTAAGTGTTTTGCTCTAGGGGACAAAGAACGGGGTAAACAAGCAAAAAACATTGCACATATCATGTCACACTGAGCACCAAGTTATAAAGATTTCCATTAAATGGAGATAATGATAAACAGATCTGGGATTTCCTGCTTCACTCGTGACAGAGACGTGGCTTTATTGTCTGCAGATGTACTGAGCCCCAGCAGAGAAAGTTCTCATGTTTCCTGTCTTAAACAAACTGTCTCAGGCTGTGGTGACCATGTTTAAGGGCAGATGAGGAGTCCTCCTGATTACATGACCTTTGCACCCTGTCATAATTTGCTGTCCAAACCTCCTTGAATTTATTCTATGGAACACAAAAGAAGTATTTTTTGTCCATAGTTTTGGACCCTATTGACATTCATTGTATGGTCAGAAGCTGTTCTTCTGAATATATTAATTTGGCTTTCAGCAACATGAGGGAGAGTAAATGATGACTGAATTTAAATTTTTGGGTGAACTATCCCTTCAAAGGGCACACATAAATTGCCAGATTAACAACACCAACAGGAACAAGGGCACATGACAATGAATGGCATGAAATACGCTGTGTTTTCCACCCACTCGGGGTGCCGAAATACAATTGGGTTAACTGCCAGTGGGCGGGTTTCACAAACCAAAACAGAGACCGACATTACGGCCCAGAATGAAAATAACTGACTGTAGCATTGTTTTTCAGATAAACAAGTATGTTAGCATGTTTCTTAAATATCTGCAAACATATTGTGGTATTTTGTTGCTTAAGTAGAGTCAAAAACTTACATACAGCACCTTTAAGGTCATACAATGGCTGTATACAGTTACTGTCTGTGGTTTCTGTATTTTAGGTGTACTCCAGATATGGACGTCCATCTCAATATACCCCAAGTTGATTTGCTCCCTGTTTAGCCTTGTGCTGAAGGCATTACCTTTTTGAGTCTTCCCTTGAGCTGCTATATATTAGTGACGAAAATCATTGAAGCCACTTCATTAAATCATTTTACTCAGTCAAACAATTGTACAAATCTTCTTTTCGTTATTTGTCTTTGCTTTCAGTTTGTTTTATAGGTTTTATCATCTCTCTAGTGCAAATGCCATGATTTACTGATGTGCTTTTATAAATGCAACTGCATACATGTATTTTGTGTTTCACAAACTAAGCTGCATATGTTAAATGACCACTTTTATTTGGTATGTAGTAACAAAATACCTCTTAAATAGCAAGTATTTTTATATTAGCATACCCACAATAGTCTCATTGTAAATATACTAACATTCAGAAATCTTTGTAAGAAGCCTCTTGTGCTCACCAAGGCCATTTATTTGATCTAAAATACAGTACAAATATTTGTATTGTGAAATATTACCATTTAAAAGTATTTTAAAACTGTTTCTGTTTTAATAATGTTTCAAAATGTAATTTATTCCTGTTCTGCCTAAATTTTCTTTTCAGCAAACATTACTCCAGTCTTAAGTGTCGCAATAAAATGATGATTTGGTGTTCAAGAGACATTTGTACATTTTACAGTTTAAAAATCTCCTCATAATTTACTCACCCCCATGTCATCCAAGATGTTTATGTATTTATTTCTTCAGCCAGTGAAAAATTAAGGTTTCATATATATATATATATATATATATATATATATGTGACCCTGGACCACAAAACCAGTCTTAAGTCGCTGGGGTATATTTGTAGCAATGGCCAAAAATACAGGTGCATATCAATAAATTAGAATGTTGTGGAAAAGTTCATTTATTTCAGTAATTCAACTCAAATTGTGAAACTTGTGTATTAAATAAATTCAATGCACACAGACTGAAGTAGTTTAAGTCTTTGGTTCTTTTAATTGTGATGATTTTGGCTCACATTTAACAAAAACCCACCAATTCACTATCTCAACAAATTAGAATATGGTGACATGCCAATCAGCTAATCAACTCAAAACACCTGAAAAGCTTTCCTGAGCCTTTAAAATGGTCTCTCAGTTTGGTTCACTAGGCTACACAATCATGGGGAAGACTGCTGATCTGACAGTTGTCCAGAAGACAATCATTGACACCCTTCACAAGGAGGGTAAGCCACAAACATTCATTGCCAAAGAAGCTGTCTGTTCACAGAGTGCTGTATCCAAGCATGTTAACAGAAAGTTGAGTGGAAGGAAAAAGTGTGGAAGAAAAAGATGCACAACCAACGAGAGAACCGCAGCCTTGTGAGGATTGTCAAGCAAAATCGATTCAAGAATTTGGGTGAACTTCACAAGGAATGGACTGAAGCTGGGGTCAAGGCATCAAGAGCCACCACACACAGAACGTGTCAAGGAATTTGGCTACAGTTGTCATCAGAGGTGTCTTACCTGGACTAAGGAGAAGAAGAACTGGACCATTGCCCAGTGGTCCAAAGTCCTCTTTTCAGATGAGAGCAAGTTTTGTTTTTAATTTGGAAACCATGGTCATAGAGTCTGGAGGAAGGGTGGAGAAGCTCATAGCCCAAGTTGCTTGAAGTCCAGTGTTAAGTTTCCACGCCGAATTGAGGCAGTAATTAAAGCAAAAGGAGCCCCAACCAAGTATTGAGTACATATACAGTAAATTAACATACTTTCCAGAAGGCCAACAATTCACTAAAATGTTTTTTTTTATTGGTCTTATGAAGTATTCTAATTTGTTGAGATAGTGAATTGGTGGGTTTTTGTTAAATGTGAGCCAAAATCATCACAATTAAAATAACCAAAGACTTAAACTACTTCAGTCTGTGTGCATTGCATTTATTTAATACACGAGTTTCACAATTTGAGTTGAATTATTTAAATAAATTAACTTTTCCATGACATTCAAATTTATTGAGCTGCACCTGTCAATTGTGTGGATCAAAATTATAGATTTTTCTTTTATGCCAAAAATCATTAAGATATTAAGTAAAGATCATGTTCCATGAATATATTTTGTAAATGGCCTACTGTAAATATATCCAAACTTAATTTTTGATTATTAATATGCATTGCTAAGAACTTAATTTGGACAACATTAAAGGCAATTTTTTCAGTATTTAGATTTTTTTTGCACCCTCATATTTTTTGTGTATAAACCTCAATTGCGAGAAATTGACCCTTATGACTGGTTTTGTGGTCCAGGGTCTCACACACACACACACACACACACACACACACACACACACACATGTATATATATATATATATATATATACATCAACCGTATTGAGAAATGGCATCTCAGGAACCGCACTCCTGTGGTTTGATTCTTACCTCTCAGATAGGTCCTTTAAGGTATCTTGGAGAGGTGATATATCCAAATCGCAACATCTAGCTACTGGGGTGCCACAGGGCTCAGTTCTTGGACCAATTATCTACTCTGTCTACATGGCATCACTAGGTTCTGTCATTCAAAAACATGGCTTTTCATATCACTGCTATGCTGATGACACTCAACTCTACCTCTCATTCCATCCTGATGATCTGACGATAGCTGCTCGCATCTCAGCATGTCTAACAGACATTTCTTGCTGGATGAAGGACCATCACCTTCAACTCAACCTAGCTAAGAAATAACTGCTTGTAGTTTTAGCAAACCCTTCACTTCATCACAATTTCACCTTCCAGTTAGGCTCATCAACTATAACTCCTTCAAAAACAGCCAGAAACCTTGGAGTTGTGGACCTATGTTGATGATAAGCTGAATTTCTCAGACCACATTACTAAAACTGCCCGGTCCTGCAGATTTGCATTATACAATATTAGAAAGATTAGGCCCTTTCTCTCGGAACATGCAACGCAACTCCTTGTTCAGGCTCTTGTTCTGTCCAGACTTGACTATTGCAATGCTTTCTTGGCAGTTCTTCCAGCCAATTCCATCAAACCTCTACAATTAATCAAAAATACTGCTGCAAGATTAATCTTTAATGAGCCGAAAAGAACGTACATCACACCTCTGTTCATCAATTTGCACTGGCTACCAATAGCTGCTCGCATTAAATTCAAAGCATTAATGTTTGCCTATAGAACCACCTCTGGCTCTGCACCCCTTTACCTAAATTCATTACTTCAGACTTATATGCCCTTTAGAAGCTTGCGTTCTGCAAGTGAACGACGCATTACTGTACCATCCCAAAGAGGCACAAAATCACTTTCACAGACTTTTTCATTAACTGTTCCCATCTGGTGGAATGACCTGCCTAACTCAATCCGAGCAGCTGAATCCTTACCCATCTTCGAGAAACGGCTAAAAACACATCTCTTCCATCTTTATTTGACCCTTTAACTCTAGCACTCTCTGTTCTAATTCTGTTTTATCTATCTGTCTTCTTTTTATTTAAAAAAATAAATACTTGACCCTCTATCAATTGCATAATAATAATAATAATAATTTTAACAAAATGAGAGGGGTCATGAAAATTGCATGTTATTGTTTATTTAATACTCTCCCGAATAAGCTATTTCACATAGCAGATGTTTATATATTCTCCACAAGACAAAATATTAACTGATTTTATAAAAATGACCCCATTCAAAAGTTTACATACCCTTGAATATTAATACTGTGTGTCAATTCCTAACATTTTTCACAGTATTGAAATTAACATAAAATACAATTGCAGCCTAGATTTTTGCAGTAGATGCTCATAATTGGTCAACGTTCCCATGTCGGAGGACCACAATGGTTAAGTTTGGTACCCGTCAGCAAGCAAATGTTATTGCAGTTAATGACACTTTAAAGTGTCAATCCTCCAAATGTGCTTCATTTTATGACTATATATGACTCTATTTACCTTGCAAGTGGAGCATTTCAAAGCCATTTTGCGAACCGTGAAACAGTAGTTTTGTAACATTGATCAAATTGACCAAAGTGTGGGAACAAGTCTTGCTCTGTAAACAGTTATGGATTTCAGCACCCCAGTGCATGGGCGACTGGTTTGATTACTTTTGTTGTTTCATTTGGAAAAGATTCAGCTGAGCCTCAGAGAATTAAAAATTCCTGTTAAAACAAAACAAAAAACAGCCAGATCTAAGCAGGGGATAAACCTTCTTTCCTCAGTATTTTACTGTTGCAAGGATTCTGAGAATTTATTTTCCTCTGTATTCGGTTCTGGAATGCTTTTTCCAATAAATACAATTATTTTAGAAACAAAAAATACTAAATAAATGCAATAAAATTGCAACATTCATTATCCAACTGCATAAACACCAAAAAAAGAAACAGCTGTGGATGTTTGTCTCTAAAGAAAAATAAATGCAATGTGTGTGGTTTCGCATTGCATGACTTCGCAGTGATGACATCATTAAATCAAGATGCGTTTTACATCAAAGCTGCCGGACTAATGAGAACCTTCTGATAACTTCTGATTTCTCAGCTCAGCTTTAAGCAGGAAATGACAGACCATCGACGTCATGGGGATGGAGTGGGACGGTGCTAACGGGCACGTTATAACATTTCGTGACCCTGGATGATGTTGAAAGAAAGACGCTCAACGAGGACCCACGAGACTTACAGTTGAGGGCCCATTTGTTGAGCTGTGTTTATGGATCATGTGAGTAATATAAACAGAAAGCACGTTTCTGAACTCGGGCTGAGTTGGAAACAGGAGCCCACCTGTGTTTAATCACAAAGACACGATACATGCAACTACACACCGATCCAGCTCTGAGGGCTGACGCTCGAAGTCTACAAGTGGAAGGATGAACTGAGAACTTGAAGTCGCGCTTGGGACTACTATAAAGGTGAGTGAAAGGTCACAGATGTGAACTCGCCGATGTTTTTCCTTCCTTCCGCGCGGTGCGGGTGAGATGAGGCTGTGACAGACAGCGCGGGAGATAGAGAGAAATGCTTCATTCCGCTCTTAAATTTTTAAAAGCGTTGTGGAACTCGCGGGGCTGTTGCTATGACTGCAGCGGTGTAGCATTACCCTGCAGCCGGTACATCAAACTCCACTGCGCGCAAACTGATTGATTCACTACCAATAGCTTTAAACTTCATACTGCTTCACGGACATGGTTGTGAGTACACTTCTCAATATGTTTATATCGGAATATGTCTGATTTGTTCAGCTGTTTTGTTTATTAATGCATTAAAATTATTAAATTGCATGAATATAGCCTACTGAAGACACCGAGGCTAGTTGCCAACAAAGATTTCAGCAACTAGTCTAAGAAGTCCAAATGGACAAATGCTTGTTTTTTTGCTATCAGTGGTTTCGTGTCAAACACTAATTCATTTAATTGGAATAATTACGATAAACTTAAACTTGCATTTTTTCCTAGTAAACACGTGAATGCAAAACCAGAATGGCATATATTAACACAATGAGAAAACTTACATTTTGTTATTGGAATGGGGCAAGTTGTCACATGCTTTAAATGTCATACATGCATAAAGTTAACAATTCTTTTGTATTACTATTTTGAATCCAGCAATGTATAAAGTAGGCTATTATGGCTATTATTAAAATGTAAGATCTATTTTACGTTTTGAGTTTTTTTTTTTTTATGGGGATATCAAAATTGACTTAAATAAAAATATATACCAACTATTCTCTGGAATAAAAAGTGTGACAATTAGCCCCGGTCTCATTCAGTTCTACCAGTCACAAAGTTTACACCTTTTTGTTTCTAATGATTTAAATATCCAATGCACAAAATTATTTATGTAAACCCATATAAACTGTGCATAAGGTCTTTACAAAATATGCAAAGAAATCTGCATTAAATATTTTTTAACTGGATAATAAAGGAGAAGCAGTAAACAAGTGACTCATGATGCACCTCAAGAAGTTTTTTAATAGTGGTGTTTGATGTATATGTATTGAATCAAGACTATTAAACAGTATTGCATTAACTACAGAGTAATTGTAAGAAGATATGCTCAGACTGTTTGTTTTCCTGTCACTTTTTGTTCAGGCACACCTATGTTTATAAGATGACACTCAACACACAGAAAGAGGGAAAGGAACCACTGAGGAGAAGAGCAAGTACTCCCATCCCCTCCTCTCGACAAAGAGGCAAGGGAGAAAGAGACCCCTCCGCTGACCCCTATCACCCTCCGCTCGCCCAATCCGCCTCATACCACCCTGGAGACAAGAGCATCCACTCACTGGCCAACTGGTCTTCAGACTCCGAGTCGGACAGCTCTGGAGCCGAGTGTCTTTATCGTGTGGTTTTATTGGGGGATCACGGTGTGGGGAAGTCAAACCTTGCAAACATTTTCGCTGGAATACAAGAGAAGGATGCCCACAAACACATTGAAGGTATAGAATCCAAAATATATTATGGCTTTTGTGGATATTTGTTCATGTCTACATTTTATATCAGTTGAGTTGATTCATTCTGTTCAGTCAACTGAATAATATTGTTTAACAGTAAATATAGCATTGATGCACTACTGTAAAAACACATGGCATTGTAAGGCCTAAAATAACCTTGACTAAACTGTTAGATCTAATTGTCACATGTCCAGATTGATCCTAAAATATTATTTGTATGGTGATATTGATTAATACGTCGGTCAGAGCAAACAGTACATTGATTTGTAGCTGTTATCTAAAGCATTATTGCCTGTTTTATTCCTTTAAGCAGAGATTTTAAACTTTGCAGTGGTTTAAACATGATATTTTTATACTATAAATGTTGAATGATTTTGCTGAAATGTGTTTTTTAACCACACAGCACTTGGCTGATTTAAAGTCAGCACCATAGTGTGGTTTTTCTCATTTGTCCAGTCCTGTCCATCTTTGGTGTCCCAAAGGTGTGAGTCAAACCATTTTGACTGACACAAAACTTGTCCATCAAAGACCTATAAACCTACCAGTTTAAATTGGCAGCTTAAATATTAAACGCACAGATGTATGTGTCTCCCTAATGCATTGAACTATGCAAAATGCCTTTAACAAAGCAGTAATTGAGCGTCTGTGGGTGACTATCTGTTGACCTACATGTTGGTTTTTGTCTAACAGCACATGACCTTATGCCTCGTGGCTGTGTTGGCTTTGACCTGAGCAGAACATCATCCTGTAAATAATCATGTCATTGACAGACTGATGTGTGTATATTGATTCTTGTATCAGTGGAGACATATTAGTTGGCTACACTTCTGTGTGCTAAATAAAAGCAGTTTTTATGCATTTATCTCTTTTATGCATTTAGATGTATGATTTTACTGTTTTTGGAAGATCTTTGCTTACCCAGGGTGCTTTAAGAGTGCAATCATATTGTGAAATATTATTACAGTTTAAAACGTTTTCCAATTTAATATATTTTAAACATGAATTGTATTCCTGTGATTGCAAAGCTGAATTTTCAGTAGCCATACTCCAGTCTACAGTGTCAGTCTTCAGAAATCATTCTAAAATGCTACATTTTGTGCTCAAGAAACATTTCACATTATTATCATGATAATAATTTAAAACCGCTCAATGTGTGTTTTTAAGGATTATTTAATGAATTCAATGAAAGTGTCCTCCTTTTCTTGTTTACAAATGAACTTTTAACGATAGATGGATGGATAGATGGATGAATGGATGGATAGATAGTCTTAATGACTTTCTTTGAGTGATATGTTTGTTTTAAATGCTTCATAATTGCATTAATTAGACTGAAGAGTATCAAAAAGATCAACAAGGTGCTATCATATTTGTAAAGATGTGTGCACTGGCTGCCTAGGCAGTTGAGGACACTCTTCTCTGTAGGGCATGCCTGGATTACATTTTAGATTTGTTCTTAACATTGAGATGTTAGCTGACATGAGGCATTGAAGTTGATTAAGAACACTGTTATTCTTTATGGTAAATTCGCGTTTCATAGCCAAGTTTGTCCTTAAGTGCTATACATCTTGTAGAGGTCTTGAAAAGTGACATAAGAGTAAATGTGGAAACTTTGGAAAAATGAGACAAGGTCAGTATCAACTTAGACTGGAGCGAAGTGTGTTTTATCTTCTTGTCAAACTAGCTATGTGTTCAGTTTATCAAACACTGCTCAGTTATCTTTCCACCCTGCCGCTTCACATGCATTTTCCTCTCATGTGATTATAATAAAGCACTGTTCAAATGTATCACAGATTAAAAGCATGTATATATATAATACTTTAAAAATCTATAATATAATTTCCCAATACATTTTGCACACAAACAAATCTATTTTTTATTTTATTGTATTTAAAGGTAAAAAAGTATGTTTTGGGTAATTTATGTTGTTGTTGTTATTTTACATATACATGTATTAATTTAGCAGATGATTTTATCCAAAGCGACTTCCAATTGAGGAATACAATAAGCGATACATTATAAAGAGGCAAACAGACACAGGAAGTGCTTGTAATACAAATTTCTAGGCATTGTTCAGAGCAAATTCTAGCCAGACAGTGAGAGGTTAAGGGAAAGAGAGCAACGTTAAGGAAAGAGAAGGAAGGTGTTTGTTTTTAAGATGAAGTCAAGTAAAGATAGAATAGATTAGTTTTCAGGTGTCGCTTGGAAATTGTCGGGGATTCAACGTTCCGGATGGCGGTGGGAAGTTCATTCCACCAGCCAGGAACGGTGAATGAAAACGTTCTGGAGAATGATTTTGTGCCTCTCTGTGATGGCACCACGAGGTGACGCTCGCTTGCAGATCTCAGACTTCTGGAAGGGATGTAGATTGTTATAAGGGAGTGGAAGTAGGTGGGTGCTGAGCCTGTGGTTGTTCTATATGCAAATATAGTGTCAGTGTCTTGAACTGGATGCGAGCTGCAACCGGGAGCCAGTGCAGGGAGATAAAGATAGGTGTGACATGGGCTCTTTTGGGCTCGTTGAAGACCATTCGTGCCGCTGCATTCTGAATCATTTGTAAAGGTTTGATTGTGTTTGATGGAAGTCCAGCTAGAAGAGCATTGCAGTAGTCCAGTCTATAAATGGCAAGGGCCTGGACAAGAAGTTGTGCTGCATGCTGTGTAAGGAAGGGCCTGATCTTTCTGATGTTGTGCAATGCAAACCGGTTTGAAAGTCAGCTGGTCATCATAAATTACACCAAGATTTCTGACTGAACTTGATGGGGTAATTGTAGAAGAACCTAGCTGGATGGTGAAATCATGCTGTAGAGTTGGAGTGGCAGTGAAGACAAGAAGCTCAGTCTTTGCAAGGTCTTTCATCCATGCCGAGATGTCCGCCAGGCAGCCTGAGATCCGTGCAGCTACCGTAGGATCATCTGGTTGAAATGAGAGATACAGCTGTGTGTCATAAGCAAAGCAATGGTATGAGAAGCCATGTGCTTGTATGATGGGACCCAGTTAACTTTATTTTTTAATGTAAAAAATTATGTGTTATGGTTGGGTCACGTCTTTGATTGGTAGACAGATAAAGTTAATGTCAAATGCAGAAATGAAAAACATGAGCAATTTAGAATAGATGAGCTTAAGTTTCATTTATTTGATTTAAGTATTTTGAGTAAATTAATAGATAGGACAAAAAATGAGTGTCTGAGTCATTGACCTAGGTGTCTGTAGCATCTATTATTTCATGGCAATGCTGTTTTGGATGTCAGATTGTTGTCACTGATGTTTTGTGCCCAATCAACTGAAAGTAGTGTGCATGTTTTTGTAGAGGATACATATGAGAGAACCCTCACAGTCGATGGGGAGGAGACGACCCTAGTCGTGATGGACACATGGGAAACAGAAAAACAGGTATGCAAACATCAATGTCTCAACATATTCACCTCAGTAACCTACACGTTGAATTACCGAATGTAAATAAAGGAAAATCTGAAGGCATGTGGTCTTCAGGGTGTTGCTTGTGTCCTGTCTGCCAGCCACGAGTCTGTGCTTTGCAGACACAAGTCTCACCTACAGGGCCACAATGCCCTTTGTGCAGTGCTGTGGAAAAAACTGCCCTGCAGTGAGCAAGCAACATACAGCTGGCCCCTGCTGCTGACCACACAGCCAAGTACACTGATCGCTCCGGGGCCTAATTACACCGCTATCGATGACTCTCCTCTCTGAGGTTTATCTGCCAACAAGGCTTTTCTGGTCTCAAGAATTGGCCGAGATATTACAGAGAATATTACAGACATAAATTTTTCTATATTACAGGGAGAAAAATCTTACAATGCACAACGTTTTTCGTGACACTCAGCTTTCAGTTGTTTGTTGTTCATCTCTCAGTACATGCACAATTGTTTAAAGGGATAGTTCGTCCTAAAACAAAAATCTGTCATTATTTAGTCACCCTCATGTCATTCCAAACCTCTTTGACTTGCTTTCTTCTATAACATTTTGGAAGAACATCCTGGACATTTTGTCCTTATACAAGGAATGAGGACTACAAAATTACGACAAATAAACAACATGAAAGTACAATAAGTGTCCTGACTATTTAAAATATTTTGTTATATATATTTTTGGAAAGAATCTCTTATGCTCACCAAAGCTGCATTTATTTGATTAAAATAACAGTAAAAACAGTAATATTGTGAAATATTATTACAATTTAAAGTAATTATCTTATATTGTAATATATATATATATATATATATATATTATATATTATTCTCCAGTCTTCAGTGTCACATGATCCTTCAGAAATCATTATAATATGCTGATTTGGTGCTAAAGAAGGGTATTATTATCATAACAGAAGTTCTTCTGTACATTAAAAAAGTTGTACAGCTATTTTTATTTTTTGGGGGACATATATTAACTTTTAAAACATTATAAATGACATTACTGTTGTTTTTGATCAATTTAATGCATAATTGCTGAACAAAGTATTTTTTAAAGTACTGACCCTAAACCTTTGACTGTTAGTGTAGAAAATATGACAATTATGATACTTTTGTTTTTGGAGCTTAAAAGTAAATTTATTCAGTAACAATATCTTGTTTGTCACTTATTTGTGTTATATTATAGAAAGAAATGTAAGTTTTTTTTTAACTACATGAGGTTGAGTAAACAATTAACTTATTTTTTTTATATATTCCTTTAAACCACTTTTTTGATGCCCAAGGAGGAAGATGAGAAGTGGGTGCAGGATTACTGCATGCAGGTGGGCAATGCTTACATCATCGTTTACTCCATCACCGACCGCAGCAGCTTCGAGAGCGCATCGGAGTTACGCATCCAGTTGCGTCGCATCCGGCAGGCTGAAAACATTCCCATCATCCTTGTGGGCAACAAAAGTGACTTAGTCCGATCTCGAGAGGTGGCAGTGGAAGGTGAGAAGAGTTTTGATTTGTATCATTCACACAGACAGGTCATTGTGGGATGTTAAACACTACCATTAAAAGTTTGGTTCGGTTTTGGAAAGATTTGAATTAAATTAATACATTTAATAGGCAATTAAAATGATCAAAAGTGACATTGATAATGTTACAAAAGATTTATATTTCAAATAAATGCTGTTCTTTCTATTCATCAAAGAATCCTGAATAAAGTGTTATTGTTTCCGCAAAAATGTTCTGCATCACAACTGTTTTCACATTGATAATAATAAGAAATGTTTCTCGAGCAGCAAATCAGCATATTAGAATGATTTTTGAAGGGTCATGTGACACTGAAGAATGGAGTAATTCAGCTTTGCCATCACATGAATTAGATTTTAATATACTGAAATATAAAAGTTAATTTAAATACTAATAATATTACGGTTTGTGTCTTTTTAATCAAATAAATGCAAACTTGGTGAGCATTAGAGACTTCTTTCATAAACATTTATAAACCTTACCCCCAAACTTTGAATGGTAGGGTATATCACAGTCTAACTCTTGAATGCACAATTGTTTGACATGGTGCAGATGCATAAGCCTTCAAAGCCTTGACTGGTTTGGTTTTACACAATCCTGGTCTTCTGTGGCAGAGGCTCGGGCTTGTGCGGTGGTTTTCGACTGCAAGTTCATAGAAACCTCTGCCTCTCTCCACCACAATGTTCACGAGCTCTTTGAGGGCATTGTGAGGCAGATCCGACTGCGGCGAGACAGCAAAGAGACCAATGAGCGCCGACGCTCCATCTACAAGCGAAAAGAGAGCATCAACAAGAAAGCCAGACGCTTCCTAGATCGACTTGTAGCCAAGAACAACAAGAAGATGGCCCTGAAAGTGCGCTCCAAGTCCTGTCATGACCTCGCAGTGCTGTGAACCCACAGACCCCTCTCAGTCCTTCAGTCTGGGCTTCTTCGTTTTCTGTTCGGAAGGCAAGAGGACTTGTCTTTCTGATAAGACTTCTTTTAAAGTTGGACATTAATTCACATTTTTATTTGTTTATTTATTCATTTCAAAATCTAGCATTAACAACCTTTTTATCGATTCCACTGAAGATCTTGAGGTTTTGCTCATTGTTCTTAATATTATCCCATAGATCAAATTTTTGATAGATGTTTGAATTAAATCAAATGTTTATTACTATATATCACCAATTAAGTGGACTTTGTTTTGTAATGAGCATTTTATCAATGTTTGCGTTATTTGACAAACTGAATAGGCAGTAGAATTAATTAACAAGCAATGTTTATTATTTATTGTTTTTTATGTTTTCCTTCAATTTTAATTTCACCTTATTGTTTTTTCTAACAAAGGAAGAATTGTGTATACACTGAAAGACATTAGCTATGAGAAACGCACTGCAGTGGAAAAGTTAAAGTAGAGACAGCTAAAACCAAAGTTTTAGTTTTTTGTTCTTTCTTGCAAGTTTATGCTGTTACAGCAAAAGATATTATGGAAATGTCAATCATCATTTAAAAATGGCATGTGATATCCTGTTTAGTTTATTTGAAAGAGATATTTGGTCAGTAAACATTATAAAGGTGCACCATATTTTGCAGGAATAACAACAAAAATGGTTTATAGGCTATATCTCTCAATGTATTTTTGTCTAATTTTTTGGCATTGGACTTGGAGGGGAAATGTTTTTTTGTACAACTTAATGTTGTTGGTTTGTAAATATTTATTTCCAGAATTTGTATAATAATAAATGGTTTGAAATCTGTAAATACAATTATGCTTTGCATGAATGCAGATATAACTTTCAATGTTTTTTTATTATTATTAAATCCCAATCTGAACTGAGTTTCTGCTTTTTCCCACCCGGTCTGTATTTCAGAAGAACATAAAAGTTATTTCATTGTCGCAAGTCTGCCATTCTTGATTCTTTTTAAAGATTTAAATAGTTTTTTTTTATCGTATATTGTTTTATCAATAAGATACACTGCCGTTCATAACGGAAGTATTTGCTCATTTTCCGTGACCTCTCCTTGAACCTGCTACTATTACTTGTGAAAGAATTGTTCAGATATCCAGATTTAAGTGGATGCTGTCCTGAACAACCCCGTATTGTCCTTGTTCTCGGATACAGTTGAGTGACTCTGAGGGCTTTTCTATAACAATATAGAAACAATCAGTGAAATCCAATCACTGAAATTATATTCCAAAAGGACTACGATGAAATGCCACGGTCAGTCCATTTTAGTTTAGTGCTCTATTTAAAGCAGATTACTCCCTCAAATGCTAATTTTTTGAGGGTATTTGTTGTATAAGGTCAAATTCGCTTGGTTATCCCAAACGCCTCCCCATGGAGAGAGGAGAGAATGAGAATTGTTTTATTTGTCACATACACAAATTTACAGAGTATAACCAGCAGTGAAATGTGTGCTCTGCATTTAACCCATCCAAGTGCCCCATCCTGGAGCAGTGGGCAGCCAACACTGCAGCGCCCAGGAGCAGTTGGGGGTTCGGTGCCTTGCTCAAGGGTCTCACCTCAGTCATGGACAATTCCTGCCGGAGCCGAGATTTGAACCCACAACCTCGGGTTACAAGTCCAACGCTCTATCCATTAGGCCAAGACTGCCCCATTTATTCCAAACCTAAAGGCAATGCAACTTAAAACTGTTATGCCTCTGATTGCATGGTGCTATTTGTATTCTTAACATCTTCAGCTATAATGCAAAAACAGTAAATATAGACAAATTCTGCATATCCCAAAGCTAGCCCTCAAAATGACCAAGAATGCCACTGTAAAGACGTCAAGGTCAAGTTTGTGGATGGTGGATTTCCCAGATGCCGATTAAGCCTCATGTATAAAGTTACAGTCAGTTGAGGGTCACCAATGCAAACTCAATTACTCTTAGACTAGATTTGATTTGTGTCCATCTTCCCAAAGAAATTCCTCCAACTGTTGTGTAAAAATTGCTTTTGACACAATAGTTAACACAAAAATGTAATTGTCATCATTTATTCAACTAATGTTCCAAACCTGTATTGCATTGTCTTTTGTTGTGGAACACAAAGATTTTTTTTTTTTTTTTGTATAATTAAATAAAAAAAATGTAAAACGTTTTGGTTACACAATTAATGTAATTTGGGGTCTAGTGCTGTTTTAGACTCCACTGGCTTTCATTGTATGTCCAAAATATCTTCATTTGTGTTCCACAAAAGAATGAAAGCCAGGTTTAGAACAACATGAAGGTAAGCACATGATGATGGAATTTCTATTTTTGGGTGAACAATTTCCCTTAAAAGGAATAGTTCACCCAGCAAAAAATGAGTATTTGTTGAAAACGTACTGAACACTTAGGCCATCCAAGATGTAGATGAGTTTGTTTATTCATCGGAACAGATTTGAAGAAATGTAGCATTACATCACTTGCTCACCAGTGGAGCCTCCGCAGTGAATGGGTGCCATCATAATCCAAACAACTGATAAAAACGTCACGATTATACAGCTTTTCACCTTAAAATATGTTAAATGATGGACTGGAGTCATGTGGATTGCTTGTTGATTATTGTGATATTTGTATGTTGTTTGGACTCTCATTCTGTCGGCACCCATCCACTGCAGATGATCCATTGGTTAGAAATGAAGTGATGTAATGCTAAAATCTGTTCTCATGAAGAAACAAACTCTCATCTTTACCTTGAATGGCCTGAAGGTGAGAACATTTTAATCATATTTTCATTTTTGGGGAACTGTTCCTTTAACAACCAATGGATATGTATATTTACAACAGTTGCTCCTATGTCCACATGCTTGAGTATTTATCCGCATAGGGATGACTTGCACGGGGCAACCGCTGTCTAGCACCAGGAAAAGAAGCAGGAGGCCAGAACTGCAATTAGGCCAGCTAGTGTGCTGCGCCTGGGTCAGCTCTTTCCACTGGCCCCCTTGTCACCACTGGAGTGGGGGAGGGGACGTGGTGTTCTGCTGGGAGCTCAGTGCATTGATTTGGACAGGGTAATGGAAAGAATGCTTCACTCCACACTCAACCTTTCCCCCAGCTAATACAGCCTACACACATGTACATGCAGATCGCACGCAAATAAACAGCTTTTGTTGTCTCTCTGTACATTTAATAGGATTTTTTCCCCATATAGTCATGCACATAGTTAACATTATGAATGACATTACCAACATATGGCGCCGTCTTCAGTTCAGATGTGCTATTCTCTAAACCGCTTTGAACTATGATTCATCTTCCAGGCTGTTTTACAAAGTAACAATTAACTTCTGCACGTACCCAGCAGGTATTTTTGTGGTGGAAACACATGCAAGGCTGTTTCTTCCTTTCATAACAAGTGGAGGTGTTCTCCAAATACAAAAATAACTGTGCATTAAACGTCTAACATAAGATGAAAGGGAGTGCATTCACCAGAGCCATGCAGTAAAAACTAACACAACATCGAAAGAGAGAGGGAGAGCAGAATGGAAAAAGTGAATAAGAAAAAGGAGGTGGCAGTGCATACAAGAAGACGAATGGTCCTGCACTGGTCGCACTGACTGGTTCTTGTAACGTGTCAAGAATCTGGCGTTCACCAGATGTGTGTCATGTTCATACTGTGGAAAGCCTCTGGAGAGAATTACATTTGGCTGTACTTTGCTTCACTGTGAGCCCAGGGAAAGAGCGCTAATTACGGAAAGTTGGCAGCCAGCAGAACATCAAGCAAGATGTGGCGAGAGTCAACGGAAAGAATGAGATTAAACCAAGAAAAATGTGGGGTCATGTTATTATTTTTTCACTCATCAAAAAATGAGTAATGGATTTGTTAATGTGTATTTTAAATTGCATAAGCCTGCTTCTCATGGTATATTTGTTAACTGTTCTGGCTCACTGTCTGACGAAGTGTTATGTGAACTCAGAGGTATGGTGTAAATCCATAGTCTGCTGGGTGACTCTCACTTAAAGGCCTGAGAGAGGAAAGGAGCAGGAGCCTCATTGATTTTAATGTTCTATATAGGGATTACTTTTTTTCCCTCCTTGTTTGTTTTTCTTTTGTACCCCCACATTTTCTCTGTGGATTTGTACCTTAGAAAGAGCACATAATTCCATCTATCTGTCTGTCTATCCATCCATCCATCCATCCATCCATCCATCCATCCATTTGCAAAATAGACACACACCCACTCAACACACATTGTAACACAGACCAAAGTTTTAAGAACTTGTGAAATAAATTCAGTAATTTTCAGCTATAATGCATAAAAAGCACACAGCAGTGAAGGATTGAAACTTAAACATAAAGAGCATCGAAAGACTCAACTAAGAGGTTCTCATCAAGTATTCTTGTTCATTTTTGTTAAATTTGTATTACATTTTGACGTTGAACTAAAATTAGGTTATACGTACATTATAGAAATGAAATATTGTGCATTAATTGTACAAAAATAAAATTATTAGTTATACGATAATGGTCTCCCGGTCTGTTTTGACAGCGAGCAGCACGAGTGTGACACGTAAATGAACAATACCGGAGGATTACAATGAAAAAGAAAGTTTGAGGGTGTGTTAATTTTGCGTGTCACACTTCCGTTGTCAGTGTGTGTAACACGAGCTCCCTCTGGTGGGCAGTTTTGCGCGTTTCCTGTTATGCAACAAGAACGGTACGTGCACGCGCTGTGGATGTTTGCCGCGAGTCAGCTTGTCGTTTGCAACCGCAGCACGCGCCTTGTGATTAGTATTAGTTCAAACGACCAAGTTTTGGCTTAATACAATTGTGTTTTTTAGGTTTGCCTGGATTCGAATTAATCTACTGGGGTTGTAGCAGAAGTGGACAGTTGACCCGGGTTTTACCTCGTTTGTGGAGAGTCGGGATTGTATAACGTTAGCTTTGTAGGCCGCAGTGTCTGAGGTAAGGCGGCTAATGGCTATTTACTGTTTGGATCTATTTATAAGAACAACGTGACCAATATCAACTTATTATGTGTCATACGACGATAATATTGATATTAAATGTATTTACAATGTTTAAGGTGGGTTATTTCAGCTAGTTTGCAAAGACGAAGCCAATTTAAGGTAGCCATTTAACGTTACGTTAACGTTAGCGAACTTAATGTGCTAACAAAGCAAGCTTTAAGATTATCTACTGATTACACGAAACAAAATGAGGACTTATAACGTACAAATCTACCTATAAGTCCATAATATGTGCTTATGTTATAGCTGATCAAAATGTGATCTATTCTAGAAGGTTCGCGATAGTGTGTGAGAAAAACCGTTAGCCAGGAAGCTAACGTTAGCGTGCTTAAACGTGCGTTTCATGACTCCGTCCAGTCACGTAACTTATGTCCGCAAGTCAGAAATGTAAGGTTACAGTCCGAGTTTAAAGTGCTATTTTGGGAAACGGTTCGGACAAATATATGTATTGTAATTTCAGAATAAGTTTTCTGTGTTTAGATTAAATACTAAACGTCACTTTCCGCTTTCCTCGTCTGCAGATCAACAACAACAACATGGCCGATGATTTGGACATTGAAGCAATGCTGGAGGCTCCATATAAAAAGGTGGGTGTATTTGCAAGTAAATAAACTCGGTCAGGAATCTGTATAGCTTTCATTTGAAACTGCTAACCAGTCGTGCTTCTCTAAGTCTTTATTGTCAGATCAATAACTTGAATATTTCTGTCATAGTGGTTTCAATGAATAAATTGCCCATCTATCTCTTTTTGTAGACTTGCCTATATCTCACCTCTACTCCCATGAATTCCAGTGTGAACTGTCAAAAAAATGAAGGTAGTAATTGCCCAATATATTGATGTACTGTGGTACCCTTGGTTCAAATACATAGGCAAAATTATACATAGGTACCGCCAGAATAAATGCAGTGGGAGTACATAAGCGTTAGTATGAACTCTGTGGAGACTGTGCATGATATTCATATTTTATTAGGAAGTTTACTTTCTAAATAGCTAGAACTAGATTGCATGTTTTACAGTATAAATATATGTCAGGAAACCACTTAAAATGTCATAATCCCCAGTGGAGAAATCCTGGAGTTGACAAACACACAAAAATCCAGTCTCTTTATTCTCTTTTCATCACTTTGAAAATAATCTGAAATTAATATACTGTAAATGTCATCTCTTTTGATGAAAAAAAGTATTTATGCATGCTGCTGAGTCGTGCTGACATTTAAAAGTATTCATAAATGGTTATTCTGCGGTTTTACGAACTGGAAATGATGGGGCTCAGTATATAATGTCATAGCGTTCATTGCAGGATATAGTTATCATACAATCTAGAAATATATTTATCAAATAATCTAGCCTTTTAATAACTACAAAAGAACAACTCAACTTTAGATGGTCTGTGGGAGTCGCTATTACTAAGCCGTGTGAATCCCTGTTTGCTTCAGGGCGAGATGTGTGACTGAGGTGGCATCAAGCTCTTTCAATCCACGAAGACAAATGGGGTGAAGATCACTGGAATGGCATCCACCACTGGAGCTCGTCTAGTGGCTGGCTGCTAGCGCACTGTTGCCACTTTGGGTCTTAGGCTCAGATAGCCTTGGTACTGAACATGTTGGGCTGCTTGAATGAGTGAATGAAGTGTCTTGAAAAAAATCAATGCTATTTTACATACCTAGCACTAGCACTTACATTTTTGGCCGTCTTACTCAAGTAATGCAAGCACTTGTAAGGAAGAACGACTTTGGCAGCCATGTGATTGGTTTCTTTCTAAAGGTCCCCCTTGTAATTATCGCCCTCCCACTCAAATCTTGTAATGAACTCTTATTTAATGATCATATCATATTCTCTTTTGTTCCCATCCCTTCTTTATCCTTACGACTTGAAATGTTTCGTCGTCCTCCTCATGCTGTCTTCTATCGACCCTGCTTAGGATGACAACAAGTCCTTAAGTACCAATGGCCACGAGGAGCGGAGCAAGAAGTATGTTTTGTATAACCCTTTTAGTTAATTTTGTCTTCCTTAATGTTTCTCTTACTAAACTTGAATTGTTTTAAATTGCAAGGAAAAAGAAGAGCAGAAGCCGCAGCCGGGAAAGGAAGAAGAGCAGGAGTCCCGATCGCAAGAAGAGTCACGACCGCAAGAGGAGCCGCAGCAAAGAGCGAAAGCGCAGCCGCAGCAAGGAGAGACGCCGTTCCAGGAGCAGGGAGCGTGGCGGTCGCTACAGAGCTCCATTGTACGTAGCCATCTTTTGTTTTGGGTTTTAATCTTCATGTCAAGTGTCCACACAGTTCGGAGAAACCACGTTCTTTACCATAGTTGAGCACGTCAACCTGAAGTAAAAGGTTCCCACTTGAGTGTGAAAATGTCTTCCAGAGAATACTAAGAATGCAAAGGAGTTTAGCTGCTATCCCAATTTACATGTCTGTTGTGAATCAGCAGAGAAGATGAGTAGATTTCCCCCAAAACAAGGAATTTGTTGTAATGTGTACAACATTACCTTTGTGTTCTCTTTTGAAGCTTTCAGCTTATATTTAGAATTAGCAGTAGTGTGAGCAGCCGTAGCTACTGAGATTAAAAACCTTGTTTTTCAATCACAGCTCCGGCCTGAAGTTTAATGGTGGTCCAAGGGGGAAGACTGGCCCACCGCCTGCCATCAAACTAAGGTTTCTATGATACTATTTTTGTTGTGTGTGGTAGTTGCTTGTTCTGTGTATGACTCAGACATGGAAAGTCTTTCCAGAAGTATTCATAGAAATTCTCTCTCAGCCGTAGAAGGTCTAGAAGCCGCAGTCCTTTCAAGAAAGACAAAAGCCCTTTAAGGTAAGTTTATTTCAGCCTTGATCATTTTGTTTTTCCTCAACTAAATTATTTTCTGATTAAAGTAATTCATTGTTTGTTTTTGTCTTTTGCTAACAGACAGCCCATAGATAATCTTACCCCCGAAGAAAGAGATGCACGCACCGTGTTCTGCATGCAGCTGGCTGCCAGAATCCGACCACGAGACCTGGAAGAATTCTTTTCTGCAGTGGGAAAAGTCAGTGTTTGTGCATTTATTGTTCTACCTTAGTAGCCTATTCTACTTTAGATTTGGATAGACACTTCTAATTCCTATTGTTCTTCTTTAAAGGTGCGAGATGTGAGAATCATCTCTGATAGAAACTCCAGAAGATCCAAAGGAATTGCATACATTGAGTTTGTGGATACAACCTCTGTACCTTTGGCAATTGGCCTTTCTGGTCAAAGACTTCTCGGAGTACCAATCATTGTGCAGGCTTCACAGGTAACATAGTTCCTCTGAATGTTGAAACATTTGCAAAAAAAAATTGTCAATGTTAATCTTCTAATCATAAATTGTGTGTTTGACCAGGCTGAGAAGAACAGAGCAGCTGCGTTGGCCAACAACTTACAGAAGGGCAATTCTGGACCTATGAGACTGTATGTTGGCTCATTGCATTTTAACATCACAGAAGACATGCTCCGAGGCATCTTTGAGCCATTTGGAAGGGTAAATAGTGCCATGTATTTTTCTAACTTGTTATATTATGACTTTGATTTATTGATGTTGATGTTTCTTTTTCACACAGATTGATAGTATTCAACTGATGATGGACAGTGAAACAGGACGATCAAAAGGATATGGCTTTATCACAGTAAGTTGAGTTGTTGGTGCAGAATTTCTTACACTACAAGACAAGTAATTGGTGTCAAGCTCCAGAAACAGTTATTCATCTTCTCAAGAGCTTATTAGCTTTCCTCTTTCCCCACAGTTTTCTGATGCCGAATGTGCTAAGAAGGCTCTGGAACAGCTTAATGGGTTTGAGTTGGCTGGCAGACCAATGAAAGTGGGACATGTGACGGAGCGCACTGATGCCTCCAACGCCAGCTCCTTCCTGGACAATGATGAGCTGGAAAGGACCGGCATTGATCTGGGAACGACGGGTAGACTTCAGCTGATGGCCAGACTGGCCGAAGGTAAGGATGTACTCTTTGATCTGATAATGTCTTGTGGGATTTTTTTACAGGGATTAAAAATCTTTGATTTTTTTTGTCTGTTAGGTACTGGTATGCAGATGCCACCTGCTGCTCAGCAGGCCCTTCAGATGAGTGGCTCCATGGTAGCCATGGCTGCAGCTACTGGTCAGTTCCTTGACGTTTGGGTTCAGTAGATGTGCCTTTAATAAAGCCTATGGGGTTTTAAATTAACATCCATCTCTTTTCTTTCAGCTGCTATGAACCCTGGATTGAGTTTCAACATCAATGTGCCCCCAAACCAAGCTTTTAATCTACCATCACAACCAATTGCAACACACTGTTTCCAGCTGTCTAACATGTTCAATCCAAACTCGTAAGTAGCAGGAGGTAGTAAAATTCCAGGTATATAGAGAAAGTACTGTTAAAGAGCCGTATTCCCTGAACGGCATTGCTTTCTTGCAGAGAAAATGATTCTGGTTGGGAAATTGAGATTCAGGATGATGTCATTGAAGAGTGCAACAAACACGGTGGAGTCATACACATATACGTGGACAAGAAATCAGCTGAAGTATGTTTTTCCCTTAAACGTTATCAAATCATTTCTATTTTAAATGTGGAACTTACGTATTAATTTAATATTTACTTTATTGTCATTCTCTTCAGGGTAATGTCTACGTGAAGTGTCCCAGCATTCCTGCTGCTATGGCTGCAGTCAGTGCGTTACATGGACGTTGGTTTGGAGGTAATTCCAAATTCTGTACATCTTGATTTGAGCATCGGCTGTCTAAATTCTTAGGCAATATGTGTATGATCTGATATGTATTATGTATTCTGTCTAGAACCATATGTATTCTGACCTGAATTATTTCAATTTTATTTTCCAGGTAAAATGATCACAGCGGCTTATGTTCCTCTTCCTACATACCACAACCTTTTCCCAGAGTCAGTGCAGGCGACACAGCTTCTTATGCCCAGTCGCCGGTGATCAATCATCCCAGGAAGACTTAACTTTTTCAGTCTTGCTCTTTTTAACTTTTGGACAGTAATAAGTTCTGCAAGCTGTGGCACAGTTGTTTTGTTTCCTTTTACGTTGGTTTCAAAACCATTAAGGTTAAACGTTTCACTTGCATAGTGTCCTTACACGTCTTGGACTTTAAGAGAAGTTCTGTGGTGTAAAATAATTTTCCTATGTACAGCCTACTTATTGAATTTTGATCTTTTATTGTTCGTGCATAATTATTATTTTTTTCTCCTTCAACATATATTGTCTTTGTGATCGATCTGGTTGGCATGTTTCTCACTTGAGGAAGTCTAAAATATTGACAGCTATAAAATATAAATGGCTTGGATTTAAATAGCAATTTTGATCAGACATGAACGTATTCAACTTTTTGGCTCTATGAGCTGTGGGAACTAAATGGCTGACAAATCTTTTGTTCATTTAGAGACCATAAGGTTTAGAAACATCTTGTTTTTCTAATCAAGATTTGATTTTTGTAAAGTCCTTGATGAAAGTTCATTTCAAATAAAGCCAAGATAACAAAGAAAAAAATGTGATCCTCATTTGAATCGAATTCGTGTTTGTTTTTTTTAACATCAAAAGAGAGAGTTGGCTTTTTTTGTTGCTGAGGTTTGCTGCTATATTGGTTAATGTTAATGAGTATAAATTAAACTGAAAAAAGAAGGCATTCCAGAAAGTATCCAGCCATATATTATGAATAATATTAGATGAGAGATGCAAATGGCTGCAGCTATGGGCCACTGAAATTACCGTTGCAGGGACTCGTGCTTCCCACTGGTCGCTCTTTTGCCACTAACTTTCTCAGTTGGTCGCACGATCACATAATTTAGTCGCACTTTTTTTTGTTGTTGATATATTTGATAAATCAATGCATGCTGAATAACTTTTATCATAGTTTATAGCTATATGGCAACGAAAGTGTTCAACATTCAACCCGTTCTTTTTCTTCATTATTTGAGATCTTGATTTTGTGAACATGAATTACTTTTTTCGTGCTCTTTCAAATTCGCAATCTTGGTGTCATGTTTTACAAGAAAAGATAATAGTATGACAAACGTTACAAGAAAACAGGCTACAATGACAAACTGTCTTAATATTTATTAACAAAAACGAATAAGACGAGGCATGGTATAGGACACATCACATGCTGTATTATATACCGACTAATAAATTACAGAATGTTTAGCAAACACTGAGGAATCAAATAAATAATAATAATATAAAAACATTTAAGGAAAGCCTCCATTGCGTAACGTGAGGTAAACCGCAAAGATGTCAAGCTTTTCAAAAGAAAAACTAAACTGGCTGTCGCTGCAGGACTTGTATGTTTTTTTTTTTCGACAAGAATATCAACATTTTCACCTTCTTTGGTTTAAGAAGTGGTCTTTTACTTTAGTTTGAAAACCAAATCCTCCGTCCGCGGCGCGCACCTGCTGACGGAGCGAGTATAGGCTCCACCCACGAAGCGCCAGTCCCGAAAGCGCGTTTCTTCACGTGATCAGTGAAATCTGACTCCTCATCCTGCTAGAAAGTGCCGTGGCCCTACAGCGCGCATTTTATGAAAATATTGGACCACCCACTCACATAAGTGCGACCAGAGGCGAACCAAGATGAAGTGGGGGCCCCAGGCAAAATTAATAGATGAGGCCAGTCTAAAATATTATTTTGTTAATATATCTTTGTTACCTAGATATATATTTATACAACATACAAAAAGTAGTCAAAACACATAATATAACACAAATAGTTTATTTTTTTTAAACAATGTGCTTATTCTTTAACAAAATTGTAGTCATCTTCGTGGCAGAAGATAAAATACTGTACAATACAATCTTCATATTTACAGTAACAGATTGTCACCTTAAAAATGGTGCTTACGAGCTTTAGCTACAGCAAATGCTGTCAATATGTCCTCCATATTCAAAGACCTTCATATGGACTGGGGTATCTTCTGTCTGAGGCAGTGGTGATAGGGACTTAAGCAATGCTCCTATAGAAATATATGGTTAGCATCTTAATTTATTATGTATTATTAGTTTATCAACTAGCTACGTTAACTAATTTAATAGAAGAGTTGGATAATGCAAGTAAATCTATTGATATAGTAAGTAACACTATATCTGACACTGAACTTATCATTTTAACTGTCAGGAGGAGGGACTGGGGAATCTGGTGGTGAGTGACAGGAACTTAAGTAATGCTCCTGCATGCAGAAATATATGATTAGCATTTGAGTTTAA
The DNA here is from genome assembly GCA_027564155.1 of Gymnocypris eckloni scoliostomus. NCBI lineage: Eukaryota > Metazoa > Chordata > Actinopteri > Cypriniformes > Cyprinidae > Gymnocypris > Gymnocypris eckloni. Next base: position 13,282,884 of record CM050431.1, read on the forward strand.
TCTTTTTAATTTAATTTAAAGTTTATTAACTATTAGTTAATTGTTTGTTGACAACTAATTATGTTAACTCAAATAATTTAACGTAGAAGAGCTAAAGCAAATAATGTAAACTAAGTAAATATAACGATATTTATTTAGATTTTTTCGTGAGCTCCCCACTGATACATTTACATTTCACTTCTGATTATACCCTGTATAATTTATTATGTGACGAATAAAGAAACCTTGACCTTGACCTTGACCACTGACAGCAAGACACAGTACCGAAACTTGCCAAGTGGTGATGTGCGCGTCTTTCCCGGTACCACATATTCTATTGCAGCCTACATTAATACCTGCTAAATGCTATATAATACATGCTGCTGCTAAGTGCAACCCTAGCTAACCTGTTTTCCAGTAACCCTATAAGTAATTGGACTAGTATTTCATATAGCAAATAATTAAACAAAAATAAGCTGGAATTAACAACAAACACATTTGTTTGTCATATAATTATCATTAAGTCAATATTATCTCCATCACTTAACTTACCGAACTGTGCATCAGTTCCCAAAGACCATCAGTAGCTAGAATCAAGAATTTGTCCTGTGGTCGGAATTAGTGATGTGTAGTTTCTGGATCTGATATGAGGTAAGGTGGTGTGGGGTAGTCCGGCAACAGCATTTTTGCATTATCGTTCCCAATCAGCAGCTTTGGATGTGCCTTGTAGATGCGATTCAAGAGCTCACCGCTCCACTTGAACTTCATGTCTCCAAAAGCCCTGAAAGGAATCAACAGGCCCAATAACCTGTCATGATTCACCACTATCTTCCGCTCAGAAGCAGGATGCTCTGAAAGAACTCGTTGCATCTCATCTAGGTTGTGGGCATTGTGGTCAAATTACGTAATGAAACCACTGACACGATCAGTGAATGAAACAAACAACCACCGAATCGGTTCTTTAAACGATCTGTTCAAAATAATCGATTCGTGGAAATTATTTGTACTTCCGATCACTTCTTGTGGGACCATAATATAAACTAAAGACAAAAAAAGATGTATTTTATTAAACGCTGTTGATTTTCTCCAACTGGATCTTTGTTCTGCAGTGAGGGGCTACTGCATAGACATAATACATGTGTCTATGGGCTACTGGAGGACAGATGAACGAACCAGTTAGAGCAGCATTCATTGGTTCAAATTCACTATTTCCGGTAAAATAAAAAGACTTGCTAGGTTTAGGTTTCAACCAATAAACTCCGTCAACGTCACACAAATCCGCACACAAGTGACTCAGATAACCAATGAGAGTTATAATAACAGTCGTCCCGCCCCAGCGCTATGTGCGTCTTGTGTAAGCGGTTTGTTTTGAGGGCTTATGACACACTGTTCTTTGAAGATAGTGGGCATGCTGTCGCATTTAAAGTTGCCCGAATAATACATTTGTTTATCTTTTGGTTGACGAAGGCTTTATACGAAGATATTTGAATTATTTCTGTCATTGTTTATGTTGAGAACACTGTAATTGCATAAACATGATGAACAGGACTCTATCAAGAACACTTCTGGGCTCCATGTGTGGGATCTCCAGCCGTCGACTGAGCTTCGCTGAAAGCGCTGTCAACACTGTGCAGAAGCAGAAAGGTTCAGTATACGTTAACTAAATCAATTCTCTAGTCTAGAAAATAACAGTGACGCAGTTGTATTTAGCTTGTGTAAGTCAACGTTACTCAACAAGGCTTTGCTGATAGAGGTATTAGCAAGCTGACATGTAAATACTTTCTAGCATGGCTTTATTTATTCCTAGTCACTATTAATTTTAATTTTTACGGACATGCGTATCTTTTTCCACAGAGTTCATCAAGAGTAGGGAACTAGAAAAGGATGAACTGAGACCTCTGTATATGGACTTTCAGGCCACCACACCCATGGTACCCATCTGTTGTAGTCATTCTTATTATACTCCTGCTATGTAGATAAAGTAACTAATCAGACTCGTAAATCTAGTGCATGAGAACAATTCTGGGATGTTTACATGCCATTATTGAAAAATGTTCCAGGACCCAAGGGTTTTGGATGCCATGCTTCCCTATCAAGTCAATTACTACGGGAACCCACATTCCAGGACTCACGCTTATGGATGGGAGAGCGAGACCGCAATGGAAAAAGCGAGAAAAGTGAGTATTTATACTTCCTTGCATGTTTTTATAAGAGAATTCTTGCCATTCTCTGGATTATTATCATTCTCGGATAGCTGAGAGTTGTATTTATGAGTACTGAACAATAATATTTTAGTTAAGCCAAAAATGCACTGTTTATGGTAGCACAAATGTTTATTTCCTCTTCAGCAAGTAGCAGATCTTATTGGTGCTGACCAAAGGGAGATTGTGTTCACCAGTGGTGCGACGGAGTCCAACAATATGTCAATCAAAGTAAGTATGTCATAACTGTGAGGGCAAGATCTGGATTAGGAGAAAGTGTGACGCAGGGACACAAATGACTAGGCATATTCTAAAATAAACGAATATGTAAAGTTTATATAGTATGTGCTGCAAGTAACTAAATATCTCTTGGTTGATCTTTTATGTCTTGTCTTTTTTTTTTTTAAAGGGTGTGGCTCGGTTTTATAAGGCTAAAAAAAACCACATCATCACTACCCAGACTGAGCACAAGTGTGTGCTAGACTCCTGCCGAATTCTGGAGGCAGAGGGGTTTGATGTAACATATTTACCGGTGAAAAATACTGGACTGGTTGATTTGAAGGTGAGCTTTCTTAAAGGGGAAACATCCAATTACAGCACCAATCAGAATAGCAAAAATAACGTTATTACTAAAGTTTTACACACTCAACTCCCTTGTTTGACAAATTGGTAGTACTGCATCAAACTAACTCTACTGGTTGAAGTAATTAATTTTTAAGGATGCTCAGGTAGATTGCAATCAGTGTTGGAGAGTAACTAGTTATATGTAACTGAGTTACTTAATTTAATTACAAAATAAATGTACCTGTAATCTGATACAGTTACTGAGAAAAAATGGTTATTCAATTAGTTACTTATGAAAATGTTAGCAATTAAAAACGGGGTTACATCTGAATATTCACACACAAACACAGATTTAATAGATTTTTTCCTAAATAGCATTGACTTCTCTAAAATATGTTAAATAAGACAAATATCATATATGCATTTAATCCCATTTTATTAACTAATGTCTTTTCAGACCTCAGAACGATCCCAAAGTAAAAGAGATGCTAAAGTCTTGATTTTGTGGCTAAAGTCTTGATTTTCCTCTTGACTTTAAAATCAAGTGATGAAGGATTTTGAAAGTCTTGACAGTAATCAGTGTTGAGTACTTCTGTAAGGTTAACTCTGCCTTGTTTGAAAATTAATATTGAGAAATGTAGAAAAGTCACCAAAATAAGGTACACTACTTTTTGCATGTCAAATAGGGTAACTTGTAATCTGCACGTTATTACATTTTTTTTAAGTAAACTTACAAACACTGATCACAATTTTGTTGGTGGCTGATTTTGGCAACAAAAAAGAACACATTAAATTGACCTTTTATAAAATAGTTTTTTTTTCATATTTCATACATGTATCTTTTTTCTTATATTTTGCATTCTCAGCAATTACAGGAAACGATCCGTCCAGATACCTGTTTGGTGTCCATAATGACTGTCAACAATGAGATTGGTGTCCAACAGCCAATCAAAGAAATAGGTAACTCTTTTTATTAATATAATGCTCATAACATATACCTGTCAATCTTCATGTCATCTTTATCAACAATGTTTTTGATTTCAGGTCATCTATGTAGGTCCAAAAATGTGTTCTTCCACACTGATGCTGCTCAGGCTGTTGGAAAGATCCCCATTAATGTAAATGACTGTAAAGTGGATCTGATGTCCATCAGCGGCCATAAGATCTACGGGCCCAAAGGTAGAGTATTCTACATTTAAATACACAACAGTTACATTATCCTAAATATATTAATGAGTGGTTGTGTTAATTAGGAGTTGGAGCTTTGTATGTGAGAAGGAGACCCAGGGTTCGTATTGAGCCTTTACAGAACGGAGGGGGACAGGAAAGGGGTCTACGTTCAGGGACCGTGCCCACTCCTCTAGTCGTAGGCCTCGGAGCCGCCTGTGAGATCGCCCAGCAAGAGTTAGAGGTAGAGACTTCAGAGTTAGTTAAACTTTCCTCTGCCAGTCTAAGTTTGCTTACATGTGTGTTTCATTCCCTGTTTATTTTCAGTATGATCACAAGCGTGTGACAGTGCTTGCAAATCGCCTCGTGCAGAAGATCATGTCAGAGATTCCTGATGTTCTGATGAATGGAGACCCAGATCAGAGGTACCCGGGTAAGATTCGACTTTCTAATTGTCTCTTTTTCTTAAAGGTTCCAAGTTGACGTGAGTTTGTAATCTAAAAACACTTTCCTCCTGCAGGATGTGTTAACTTATCATTTGCCTATGTTGAGGGGGAGAGTCTGTTGATGGCGTTAAAAGATATTGCGCTTTCATCTGGAAGGTCAGTAGTTTAACAATGTCAGACCAGGGTTTACAATGTTTGAGTACTTAAGACATGAAATATGATACTGAAATTTGTACTTTACATTTACATTATATATATATATATACATACAATATAAATAAGAATGACAATTTAAATGAAAACTGCAAATATAAAAATAAAAGCTGATTCAAAATATTAATAGAAACTATAATGGTACATAAATAATACTAAAGTAACCTTGTTCTTGTTGCAGCGCCTGCACATCTGCTTCCTTAGAGCCCTCGTATGTCCTTAGAGCGATAGGGGCAGATGAGGACTTGGCACACTCATCTATTCGGTTTGTGGTTTGTATATAATATCAGTGTAAATTTTGTTTTTCTCTCCGCGCCTTGTTTCTCTCTCTCTGTATGTGCTTTTGTAATCTGTTCAGATTTGATCGTGCGTCTTAAGCCCGTTCACACCAAGGACGATAACAATATTAGCGTCCACACCAGCGAATGATATCATCTGTTTATTCTTAGCACACATTTTACATTACATTTTTTTACATTTTATGCATTTAGCAGACGCTTTTATCCAAAGCGACTTACATTACATTCAAGTTGCAGTTTTTTACATTTGATCAGCTCTTGCTTTCCCTGAGAATCGAACCCATGATCTTGGCGTTGCTAGTGCCATGCTCTACCATTTGAGCTACAGGAAAGCTACACACACTCATCTGCCGCTTTAAGTTCTCGAGATCGTGATAGCAGGATGGATTCTGATTGGGTGTCAGTATTTGTATCATTCATCAGCTGGGAAAAAATAGGTCTGAAAGTGATTCCAGCGATATCATTTCTCTGTGCTTTTATCATTATAGTCATGGTGTGGACTCTGCTATTCTTTATTATTGAAATGCAATTTTTAGAACTAAATCTTTATAGTTATCGTCCTTGGTGTGAACAGGGCTTTAATACACACATTTCCTGCTTGAACCATGACCACACAAACTGTAACGAGGGGATCTGATGCTCGTGACCGATTGTTTTTTTTTTTTGTTTATATATAAGGTTTGGAATTGGCAGATTTACCACAGAGGAGGAAGTGGACTATACAGTGGAGAAGTGTATTCACCAGGTCAAACGGCTGAGGGAGATGAGGTGAGCTGTTCATGCTTAATTTATGTGATAAAATAGTTCATTTAGATACTGTAATGTAATGTTTTATTTGAATCACTGTCAACTAAATCTTTCTGTGGGAAAAATAGGATTATTCATGATTTTATTTCTTTTTTTTTCTTGTCTTTCTTTGTCTCTTAGTCCATTATGGGAAATGGTCCAAGAAGGCATTGACATTAAAAGCATCAAATGGACCCAGCACTGAGTTGCTCTGAACACATGGAGTGTGAAGCCCTGCTGTGGTTGTGAAAACTTGTACTATAAAGCTTGATTAGGCTGTCATACCTCCTTAGACCTTATTCTCCTAAAAACACACAATTTTGTTTCTCAATTTTGGAGAATTGAACGTGTCAGTGAAGACTATTTTAAAGTGCATTTGTATGAATTTCAGGGTTTACAGAGATGTGCATTTAGTCAATTCTATCACTTTTTCTCAAACCAGCTTTCACCCCAGTTTCTTGATATTATTTAATAGTATATTCATAGTTGCTCTGCTAAAATCACTGAAAATATAATCACAAAAGACATCTTACTATAAACATGCACTGAATGTTGTCCTGTGTCTCGTTGTTGTGTGTGTTTGAGCACATTATACTGCAAAATGTTTCGGAGTCTGTCCTATTGTCTGTTGTCCTAATTCTGAGACCAGGGAAATTTATTTCAGTGATGCCTTGTTTCAATAAAATTAGCATTGTTTTAGGCGAGTCGGATGCTAATTCATAATTACAGTTTAGGGGTATTTTTTTCATTTAAAAAAAGGGTAACACCAGCTTGATTACATGTTTTGGCACAGGATTGATATAGGTGTCATTATATTCACTTGCCTACTAGAAAAGTGTTGTGTAAGAACTTCATGCTTCTGTTCTAGTATGAGCTTGCATGTCTTTAATGGTTGCAGTTCACAGATTCTGTAGACTCTGTATTATAAAGTTATTGTTTTTTTCTTGTATGTATCTTATACCAATAAATATCCAAACCAATTGCTTTGTCCTTTTTGCTAGACAATAAATTAACAAATACAAATAAATTACATTTGTTATCAATTGTGCTGTATATTTTGGTTGAAAGTATGATTAAAACATTTGACCAGTAAGGATACATTAAAAACAGTGACACATTACAAGAGATTTCTGTTTGAAATAATGATATTCTTTTGAATTTTCTGTTAATCAAAGAATACTTTGATACTTTGCTTAATATCAAAGAATATTAGTACAATGGATATTTTTTTCAAGGTTCAGCAAATCTGAATGAATTTCTGTAAAAACTATTTCGTTTTTATTTATTTATTGGTTTGTGTGAGAAAACCCTTTCCTCCAGTCCAACAGACAGCAGTAACGTTAACGCAAAACCGACCGTTGACATACCGTTACCGTTTAAAAACAAACAAACGACATCTAGTTCAGCGACGTTCTTTCAAAATGGCAAGTGCATTTCAAGCACATAAACTTTATTGCGTTTCTATAATTCAAAGTACGTGTTTGTTAGCTCATTATTGTCTCAGTTTTTTGTGGGCTAACTTCAGCAAGGCGTTGCCATCATAGATATGGAAACGTTAGCCTGCTTAGTAACCAGCTACTGCTCGAGTAACGTTAAATATAATAAACAAAGCTAAACTACGTACATTTTCCCGCCGATAGATTTAGGATTTCACAGCGCTGCGGTTAGGCTGTAATAAACTAATTATATTAAATACTACGCAATTTAGCCGTTTTAATGAGTTGAGGGTTTATGTTGCAGAATGAGGCAGAGAAGGCGATCAAAAGTATTCAGGCTCAGAAAGGAGTGGAAGGAGTAATCGTGGTCAACGCAGAAGGTGTCTGGCTAATGAGAAATGTTTCTTTGTTATTATTAGTTTGGTTGTAAACGATGCAATGTGCTTCAGTGGTAACTGGTCAGTTAAAGAGATCTTTATTTCGGTGTGCTTTTTAACAGGCATCCCCATAGAAAGCAATCTAGACCACCAACATACACTACACTATACCTATAATTACCAACAGCTGCTCACCAGAACTCAGAGAATGACGAAGGACCTCGACCCTCAGAATGAAGCCACTCTTCTGGAGGTTCAAACTGAGAAAAATAATATTCTGATTTCCACAGGTAAAGAAAAGTACTCTTATGTAATGCTAATTTTCATTAGGTTAGGTTGTTTTTTCAACAATTGTTGGGTCTCAGTAAAGCTCCAAGTGAGCATGAGGAATATTGTATTGGACAGTGTAAGAACCTTCGAGTCAAAGGTTGAGAGTCACTGGGTTAGACAACCTCCAGGTTTCAGGGGACAGTGTTTGACTTTGAACTCATTTGAGTACAGTTTTTTTTGGGAGATTAGCAACATGTTTTTATATAAGTATTGTCATACTCAGCATGCAGATTAATTTGAATGTCAGGTGTGATCTTTAGGACACAATTTTTCTTTTTGGAGTTCGGTATACATCTAAAATACTACTACAGCCAAATATACATTTGGTATGTATCTATATTATGATGATTATGATCATAAATTAGTAATGTATTTTATTGTGTTCTTTCCACAGCCAAGGACTATTTTATGATTGCCATTAAAAATTCGAGAGAAGGGCCCTGAATTCTTCATTTTCCTCATTATTCGTTCTTCAGTATTTGTTTTATAATTATAAATGGAAAAATGTGTTACATTCCATGTTTCATGAAAATAAGCTTCCATTAATACAAATATTGAATGTACTGCCTTTGCATATTCTAATAGTTTGCTCTCTTTTGTAAGTACTCCAGCTGTTCATCATCTGGAGGCATCAGCATGACACTATAACATACTGTACATGTTTATGTATGCAAAAAATAAAACAATGCATTTTCTTAATTATTTTGTGATAGCTTTCAATTTTTCATTATTGATTTGAATATACAGGAAATACTAAACTGTTATATATTGTACACTCAAGAAAAGTAGTAAACAGCTCTAGAGTTATTCAGCTGATTTATTAGTTTATTTTTAATAGTAGTCTATTTTCAGTATTAGTTATTAATACTTTTTTTTACCCCTCTATCTGCAAGGTATTATAATACCTTGTAGCCTCTACTAGAGTTTGACATCAAAAACAACAGCACGTGTCAGTAAGGTAGTTTTTTATTGATGTGAAATTGTAGCAAAAATGGCAGTGCTTTAACAAGTTATTAGATGAATAAGTTATACATGACAATAGACAGAACATGAATGATGAGATGAGGAGGTTGTGGGATGTGACCGCATCTGGAAGAAATACACAGATATGACTATAGAGTTAAAATGAGTCTCTTAATTATGTAAATGCTGTTTAGAAAAGCCAAAAGTAGCTATTTTGAGCACTTAAAAGCGTTAAAAGGAAAAAGTAATAAATCATTGGATGGCTTTGATATGGATCATAATATTGATCAGATTCATTAGCTTGGATACTTATTTGAGAAGAGGAGAGAATAAAAGCGGATCACACTTGTTCTGTTAAAAACTGATTGGCAGGCAACCAGTCACAATTTGAATGTTAACGTTCATAGACATTTTAATAAATCATTTATCTGTTAAGAGTGTGCATGACAGTATATAGTCGGATAGCTGAGCTCAAAAGAGATAAGAAAAACATCGTAATGGCCTACTTCATCGTCTGACAAATGAAAATGAGACAGACGTTTAGATGAACCATTTATTTCAGACAGCTGCACTTACAAATGGTCAGACAAATACAACACAAAGAGCAGAATGAGATTTAGACAACTGCGTTAAACTCACAAACACACAATTCCAATTTACATCGTACATAACTACAAAAAGGCATGACCAGAAGCTATGTACATAAACTTTATACAATTATCTATTTTCATATATACAATCAAAATGAACTATGTACAGCATCCCCCCCACCAGTCTTCCTAAGAGAGAAAAATAGACAGCACATCTAAAGATGTAGATTGACAATAAAAGAGCAGATCAAACCTTGTAAAAGTGCCAATTTGTCAGCCTTCAAATGGTTAACTACTAACCATACAGCAGTACACAGTCCATATGTTAACTAGTCCCCTTCATTTAGTTACTTTAAACAAGCTTTTTGAGCAAATGTATTCTCTTTGAGATGAACAGGTTACCAGCACCAGATATCACAACAACTTACACATTATTCCAGGGGCAAAAAACTTACTTACAGACAATATTTAAGAACATCTTATGTAAGAAAATACAACTAATTTCAGACGTTCAGCAAGCGCCAATTTATTTTGTGCATACACACAATTTAAGTGCTGGGTTTTGAGTTTACCCTGATATCCAGCAGCTTCTTTTCATTTCCTGAAAATACATTAATCTAGCAAGTGCTTCATAGCCAAGAGAGCCATAACAGTGACATGCTACCATGTTGTCAACTTGGTAATAATTGAAAACGTGTCATAAAATGATTAATTCCACCTATATCCATCACCTGCCCAGGCAGCTTGTAGTGCACAAGAGCTGTAAGCAGTAATCATGTGCACCATCTAAGTGAAACTACAATATAAAGATTGTTTTGAAACAAACACAAAATGAAAATACTTCTGAATGTTGCTGGATCTTAAAGGTGATCAGTAGCTTAGTCTGTTCATGGACAGCTTTGGAAAGGACTAACAGCTCCTGACCAGCAGAGGGCATTGTCTGATTGTCTTTATCGTTTGCTAATCTAGGATTAAAAATGGCTGCTGGTGTGCTATTTTATTGCTAAATGGTTAATACTGGTCTAAAAAGCTGTGCCAACCCCAAATTGACTGCACATGTGTTTTGTAAATGGTGAAACAATAAAATAGTTTATTTCCCCTTTTTTCTTGCCATACTTTTGGATATACACTACTGTTTAAACGTTTGGGTCAATATATTATTTATATATATATATATATACATATTTTTTATTAATAATGAGAAGAAATGGCTGCTGAAAAGTCATTTCCCCATCACAGAAATAATTTTTAAATATATAACAATAAAATATTTTACAATTTATTTTTTTACTGTATTTTTGATCAAATAAATGCAGCCTTGGGAGCATAAGAGACTTCTTTCGAAAACAAAAGAATCTTACCAAGGCCAAACTTTTGAACAGTAGTGTATGCGGGTACTTGCCCTCTGCTCAACACATGATTTTCTGCAGCCTCATTCGCTGTTGGTAAAAGCGGAGTAAGTATTGATGGCACTCATCCTGTGAGATTTCACTGGACTGTTATTTTCTATTTGTTCACCAGTTTACATTATATCCACAAAAAACTCACAAGGGTTGCCCATGGCATGCTGGAAAGACTGGCGACTGGCGGTGAGTTCAGGTGGTATGGCCCCTATTTCCCTCACGGGAGGGGCCCCTGGGGGCCCGCTGATCATAGCCCCCTTAGGGGTCAATCTGGCCAGTCTGTAGGGAGGAGGCAGGCCCGGGGGTCCGTAAGAGGAAGCGTGGCTCCGTTCGCTGAGTGCACAAGAGGTGTGACCGTACTTGGAAAAGGGAGTGTGGCTGTAGGAGAAGGACGTGCGGCTGTGTTGGGAAGGGACGTGGGAATGAGTGTAGCTGTGAGATGAGAGAGCATGGCTCCGGTGGCTCAACTGGCTGGCTGAACGCTCAACCCGCCTCTCACCTGCTCGCTTGCCTGAATCTGATTCGCTGCCGCTGCCTGCTGATTTGCGGCTCTTGTCCCTCGGCACAGGCCGCTGGCTCCTCCCAGCGCTAGGATTGGAACTACTGCTTCGACTTCCTGAAAAATAAACAGAGCTTTATATGGTTACATGGAGAACAAGCAGTGATGCTGCAAGACAATAAATCAACTGAATGTATTTTATTCTTCAGTCTTTACACGAGAACAGTGTTCAAGATTAACCTCTGCTCAGTGACAAAGAAAACAAATGTGAGGTTGTGGACAGCAGTAAACTCAGTATTGCGTTCAAGTTCTGTCACTTAGCCGAATCTAGCTTTATCTGTGAAAACCATAAACAACACAGTGCAAGACACACTAAAATGTAATCTATAATAATAAGGGTTCACTTGCTGTAAAAGAGTAATGACCAATGTCATTACTAATTTTTAATATTGTAAGGCATATGCAGCTATTGTTAATATCAAAAAATTATACTGTTTGATTTGAGCAATTTTGGTACTGGCGATAAATGTAATATCTGGATCTTTAAACAAAACGAATCAGTGCTGCCTCCTTTAGTATCTAAAGTAACAGATCATGAGTTTGCAGTTAATGACGATCTGGCTTTCACAGAAACACTCCATCCCTCGCTAACTCTAGAATGACAAATCTTCTGCATCTCTTGCTCTTCGTTCCGTCATGCCACGATCCAAGAGAATGATTAAAATCTGATGAAAAATGATGGCAATTAAAGAGCTTATGAAATACATCTATCAGATGTACAATTAAAACTGGATGACATGAGACTGGAGTCAAATGACAATGCAAATGAGATCATGAGGTGCTCCATCCTGAACTTAAAACACTGTCAAACTTCAAACAAAAGCCACTTTCATTTCACTCTTACATAACAGGCATGGCAAAGCTTTACATACACATATGGGATCTACATTGATATTGTCATGTGCATTCCCAGACTAGTGTGAGCATCTGGTTTGACATGCTGAGAAACAGACGAGAGGCGAGGCAGCAGAACAAACCCAGCAACAGAAATACCCCAGTCATGGAGAGAGAAAGAGAGGGAGGCTGCCTTACCAGACACCCCAGGATTGGGACTACTTCCTCCATCAGTCTGCCATTGCACAGCAGAAATGAACAGGAAACAACACAGTTAAGCCGTCTGTCTATCTTAACACCAGACGCTCTATCAAGTACAAATCATCCTCACAGCCTAGGTGAATTACTGGAATCTACTCAGTAAAAATAAAATCTTATATGTGCTCATATAAGATATTTATTTACATGTTGTGATGATATGTTATAATTGACAGTAATATAGGGATATCTAGGGTGGCCAGAACGCCAACATTCAGTTGTCGATACCATTTGGACTGAAATTTCACAAAACACTATAGCAATTTTGATACCACAGTAAAAATATATATGCTACTGAACAAAGTCAATAATTTAGTTATTAAATTTAAATTACACACACACACACATTAAACTTTAATATATTCTAGATTCATTACAAGTAAAGTAAAACATTCTCAACAAAGAATATACTTTTGAAATCTCATCAACAAAAGATTACATTTTTAAATTCTGTTTTTCATAACTTTCTATTCATCAAAAAATACTGAATAAAATGTATCACATATTCAACAAAAATATTACTGTAAAAAAAGCATGTTTTTTGAGCACCAAATCAACATAATAGAATGATTTCTGAAGAATCATGTGAAAATTTAGCTTTTCCATAACAGTATTAAATTACATTTTAATAAAAAGTTATTTTAATTTGTAATAATATTTCATTATATTACTGTTTTTATTGTGTTGTATGTTTTGTTTTAATGTGTTTTAAATGCAGCCTTGGTGAGGAGAACAGGCTTCTATCAAAAACATTTTTCAAAATCTTACCAACCCCAAACGTATGCAAGGTAGCGTATATATAGTATACAAACTCCATGTAATATTATAAATGTTTTCCACACAGCCAAGCATCTGCCCTAGTTTTACGTTCTTTGTCTGCTATCCATATGCTTCAAACCTCACAACGAACACACCTAAACCATCACTCAGGAGATGGCGGATCACTCCAGCTGCTCTCTACAGGCAACTCAGAAACACATACACAACAGGCTACTGAGTTTCCTTCCTGACATCCTCACTGAGCTAGTGCATGGCATGTGTGAAATGAGCAACAGGTTATGCATTAATGTGAAGCAGTGGATTGAGATGGATATGTGTTGTGCAATGTATCAGCGTTGAAGGCAAAAAGCACTAGAGAATGAGATGAATGCATGCACTGAAGGTGTAATCATGACAACAGCTGAAATCAATTCTTAAAATGTTGAGGACAATAAACTGAGAGATGCCTGAAAGGTTTTAAACTTAGACCCCACAAAATACTACAGCTAGGATGGGTATAGCAGTATATAAATAACATAAGTCATGCCTGAAATTCATATAAAGAATGTGCAAAGCTATATAATTTCATAACTACTGCATTCAAAAACTAGATAAAGTGCAAGCAAATGCACTTTATTGTACCACAAGACATACATTTAAAACTATTTCTACGTTATCTAACTTTAAGATCTAATTTTATCAGATTTTAACTAGGCTGATATTTATTTCAGAAGCTCTTAATGTGATGTCTTAAGAGATGGATAATCTTTACGTACTCACCCCCACTGTGATGACTTCCTGCGCTGCCACTGTGGAAACTGTGGCAGGGGTCGGAATATCCTGGGGGGAAACCAGAGGGGGGTGTGGAGAAGGGTGGGTAGGGGAAGGGCTGGCCGCCCATGGGCCACGGGTTAGTGGACGGAGGGGGGAGAGGGGCCAATGTGTCCTGCTCTGAACCAGCACCACTCGATCCCTCATTCAAGTTTAGTGTAGCCATATCTAAGAAGAAAGAAGGAAATATTTAAGAGGTGAAATGTACCTATTAAATGGATTGGTATCAAATTTAAAGGAATAGTTCAGCCCGAAAATTTTATTTGGCTGAAAATATACTCTCTCTTAGGTCATTCACAAATGCAGATATGTTTGTTTCTTCTAGACTGTTGTGTGGATGTCTTTTGTTTGGCCTCTCATTCAGACGGCACCCATTCACAGCAAAGGATCCATTGGTGAGCAAGTGATGTAATGCTAAATGTCTCTAAATCTGTTCTGATAAGGAAACAAACTCCTCTACATCTTGGAACGGCCAGAGGGTGAATGAATTGTCACCTAATCCTCATGTTTGGGTGAACTATTCCTTTAAAGGAAATGTAGAGATGTGCTGTACTTTGGCAGATATCTCCAAATGTGTAGTAGCACTGTTCGGAGAAGGTGATCTTGTTGACAGTGTGTCGGAGATAGCCATGTTTCAGCAGGCTGCTGGCGTATTTCCTGGCATCCCGTCGGTCTTTGAATCCCTCGACCCGTGAGTAGAGCCAGTCTACTACATCACCTCCTGTAACATGCGAGATCCAGACAGATTACAAATAAAAACCTATACACCAGGGATATTTTAGTTATCTAATACCATAAAAAACATCAGCAGTAATACAATCTCACAAACAGGAAAAAAGACAGCTCACCTATAATAGCATTAGCTATAGTAATCTTCAGCCACATTCTGTCCCTTATTTCTAGTCCTGAGTCTGGCAGCTGCATCACCTTTACAATAGTGGCCATGTCCGTCTTCCCCACTGTAAGAGGGAGATCGTCAAACTCTGTGAAAGACAACAAGATGATTAACATCACGCTTTGCAAAAAGAAGATGCGGTCAGAAAGAAAAGACTGTACCGTTTTGTGGGTAAGATCCTGTAAGTGCAGTAGTGTGGGAAATCCATGCTGCCGGGTCAATGGGTCTAACTGGTTCAGCTATGGAAAGAAAAAAGCAGTAAAGAGTAAGTCCGAGAAGATGGATAAGTATATCTGTGCCTGGCTTTAGTGTATCTGAAGGAAATGGAAACAAAGTGTTTGTGTATACTGACCTCTGGGGATTGTAAAGTAACTACGAGGGGAAGGGTCCCAGCATTTGGCAACAGTGAGACTGATGGGACTACGGACGACAACAGTTAGTTAAAACACGCTTACATCTAACTGAGACAATTCAGACATCTTGCTCCTGTTCATTCTTACCCATTCTTTGAGACAATCTCTCTGAGGATCCGGACTGCATCATCATTGCTCATGTTTTCAAAGTTTACGTCATTCACCTGCAAGTCAAAATGTGGCATAAACATACGGTACCATTTTGAGTATTCACAATTATTTACAATATATTTATAATTATTTTGAATTATTATAGGGCACAACCAAGGGAGCCTCAGTAAGACTTTAAACCATTAACTTTATTGTAATTATTGTAAAAATATATTTAAAAGTGTGATTTGTTATTCTTGTAAATATCTTGAAAATCAATAGAATCATAAAAGGCCATGGGCATTTTTTTTATAATGAATATAAATTGTTTTATAATTATGCCAAGCCTTATATTATTTTACTGAGAAGAAATTGTAGGTAAAAAAACATTTTTATATATACAAATATGAAGGGCTTTGAATATTGTTGTGGACTTTAGAGTCAAAAAGGCTGATAATGAGGTTAAGGTTGAAGTAAGTTTCCAGTTTAAACTGTATGTTTCAAATAATCGATTCAAACCCGATGTCACATGTGTAAACCATGCCTCATTAACTTAAAGACTTTAAAAGTAACCTTGTTTTTACATTAAACATTTTGAATCTGGCAACAACTGGCTGACAAGTTAACCCTTTTAAATAATTTCAGAGTTTAGCTATATAGTATAAATAATCTATTTTTCATTTACACACAAGCAAATTGGGACCTTCTACGTTCCTGTAAATAAAACAGAAAATAAATACAATTTTAACTGATCTAATACTTATATCTTAAGACAGGGGTAACCAAACTTGTTCCCGGAGGGCCGGTGTCCTGCAGAGTTTAGCTAGGACATCGGACATCGGCCCTCCAGGACCGAGTGTGGTGACCCCTGTCTTAAGGTAATGTTCCTAATATCAGCGTGCTACACTGTGCCATGCCGGTATAAAGCTGCAGTCTAATCCATAACTACTACTGTAATCTGCTGCTCAACAGGGATCAGAAGCTGCTGCAGGCATTGAAGCCTGCATCTGTATCTACAGACAATCACTAAAGCCACAGAGCACAGGGGCCAAATTTCATCCCTAAAAACTAATGTAAATACAAGCCGTACATCACTGCAGTGTATAATCGCTTTAATGCACCACAGTATCTTCCACTGGCAGAGCCAATCCACTGCATTATACTAATCTGCTTTTCGAACAAGGAGTAAATAATAATAATAATAATGTGTTACATTTTATATAGCGCTTTCTAGAAAGACAGCCCATCCCCAAAAAATTGCATTTTGTCTCATTTACTTACCCTCATGTCGTTCAAAAGAAGATATTTTGAAGAATGTTGGTAAGTAAGTAGTTTTTGGTTTCCATTGACTTAAATTGCGAGGTGAAAAATTGAATGGAAGTCAGTGGGAACTGAAACTGTGTGGTTAACAACTTCCTTCAAAACATTCTTTCATGATTCACTGAAGAAAGTAAGTCATAAGGGTTTGGAACTACAGGAGAGTTAGTAAATAATGAAATAATTTTCATAATTATATGAATTATGCATTCATGAAAAATGCATTTGGGTGCATTTTCCCTATAATGCATTTTTATTATTTTGTTAAACTATAATGAAATAAAATTATTAAATAATTATTAAAATTATTAAAAGTAATTTAGTTTTTAATGATTATTGTACACCCTCTCTGAGCCTTTTGCTGTGAAATAAGAGGGAGAACTTTGCTCTGCTAAAATCACAGGCTCTGGTTTTTACTCATTTAGTATTTAACGGCCCATCCTTTGACAACAGCCTCTTTGCATTTTCAGATTTACAAATACAACTGGTGCTGAAATTAAAACTGTTTTTTGACAGAAATTATCACAAACAGAAGTAACCATTCCTAAGAAGTTCTATTCCGGACACTACGACCCACCTGCAGCAGCATGTCGCCAGGCTCTATCCTCCCATCTGCTGCCACCGCTCCTCCCTTCATAATAGAGCCGATGTAGATGCCACCATCTCCTCTATCGTTACTTTGGCCCACTATACTGATGCCGAGAAAGTTATATTTCTCTGTGCGAATGAAAGAGAACATGTAAGTGATGCATTTGTGATGTACTGTATGTGTTCATGTACAAGAGAAGCTGATCTTACCCATATTAAGGATAACTGTGATAATGTTGAGGCTCATGGTTGAATCTGTGATACTGCTGAAGGAAGATGACTGTGGAAACAAAACCAGAGGAGATATGCGAGACCCTAAGAAGCCACATACAACTAAAATACCACACACATACATGTTTACTTAGCTATCTAAATGGGCACATTCCACAGACTTATATTACTTCTAAAAAAATGTATTTACTTTACATTTTTATTTATTTTTTACATATAAGGACATGCTCAAAAGGATGGTTGTTTGGGGTTTAGCTCTTTTCTGGGTATAAATTCACCCCCAAAACATGGTTAAGTCGGTGCGCACACACACGTCTAACCTTGTCAATTTTTGCCACTTTGTGTCGCCGGCGCCTGCGCTTATGTCTCTTCATTAACTGAAAAGAGCAGCTCTGCTCTGTGGAACTGCTCAGCCTGAGAGAGACAAACAGAGGAGAGAAGAATAGATTGATTATTGAACATATAATTATGCTCCAAGAGTCAAGACTAAACAATAATTTAGTTACAAGTCTGGCACACAGGAAAAATTATATATACATAAAATGCTTTTAATCATTCCCAAACCAAACCTGCTAGCATTCTCATCCTCCTCGCTGTCAATGAATGAGCTTGACTCCAGCTCACTGCTCATCATAGAGCCGCTGTCACAGGCCATGGCCGTGTCCCTCACCACCCGCTCTGCTTTAGAGTGACCGTTCACACGTGGGACTGAGAACAACGAGCAGATACACAGTGAGGCATGTCAAGGCCTCGTTGAAAAAACGAATTACCAACAAAGAGGTCCAAATACGTGGATATATTCATCATGGCTTGATCAAACCTGGAGCGACAAACTTTAAAAGAAGAAAACATACACTCCTGGGGGCGTGGTTCTGCCTCGGGATGGCATCTAATTGGCTGGAAGGCTCTGGTGAGGCGGCGGCATCCCAGTGAGCCGGGCTTGGTATATTCCCTCTGCTGGAACCCGAAACACTCCAGGAGAGTAGGGTGGCCAGTGCGTCTTTCAACGGGCTGATATCGCTCTCTCATACTGTCTATGATATGCTCACTCACATGCCAGTCTTTTGATTTTTACTTGATTTATTTGCAGTCACTAGTAAATTGGTATAAGTAAACTGGTCAGTTTGGTATAAAAAAAACAGACAGAAAAACAGAAGAGATGTAGTAAACTGCAAAAACAGAGAACAAAATATGTTTAAAAATGGCATTTATATTTTGTATTTTATTTAGGATGAAAAGCAAACTAACGTAACTACAAAATATGGTGATATAGCTTAATGTATCTAGACATAGAGAAGCAATCATTTACAGTTTGCAGCAATGAAATGATAAAGTACTCAATGCATAGTGTGAGCAGCATATTTAGCATAAAGATATATCAAATGTTTAGAGGGATAATATAACAAAATGTATTAGGTTTTAATCTACTGACAATTAATTTCCACATGCTTGTTAAAATTGTAGATCATTCACACTTAATTTAAGTTGTTTTAGTCTTATAAAATGTAAAAATCAAACAAACAATCAAATGGGGTGAAATAAAATAAAAACGAAATAATATGCTTTTAAAACTGCTTTGTAAATATATTTGTAATGTTTTGTTATATATTTAAAAATATTGTACAAAATAGTGACTAAGAAAACCTCATTATATAGGCCTATCTATCATTCTGTAGATATTGTGGTTTTTTCTGTCATAGTCTAACGTAACGTTATCCTTTTCACTTGACCTACCCAAAATGCACACCAATTACAAAAGTCTTCCTGATAAATTAATAATATTGAAACACTACAAAACATTTGAACTGAAAACCATACTGTTTATTTGAAATAAAATACGTAAAATGCCTTACCTCGGAAAGCGCTAACGACAGAAGAAGAGCTGCTCTCCGCTTGAGCACACAAATAAACTACTACTACAGACAGAACTCCCGCGGGAGCGCGCGATATGAATGTATTACCCGCCCCTTCTGTTCGCGCGCTGCCATTCATCAACACCAGCACTTGGGACTTGTGCACGCGACTGTTTCGATTTTTGCGTCCGATGCTCGAGCGTGAGACCATGTGCCATCAATTTACGTCTAACATATGACCACGACGAGATAATGGAGCTTGTTCACAAACCCCGCGAGAAAAGAACATGCAAAGTAATGTGAGGATAAAATATATACTGTCTGAAATGTAACGTTATCTTTGAAAATAAATAGCCTAAATTATTGAATACTTAATAAATGTTATGCCTGACTGTTCTTCACGTTCTTCAAATACGCATATACATTTTAGCAAATTAAATTATTTTATTTATTTACATTATTACTATTTTACTTAATACTAAATATTGTAATATTTAATACATTTTGTATGCCCTGGAAAAAAAACATGTATAAATAAATAAATGTTAAACTTGACTAACTCTCTAAATAGCCTACATTACTTATTTACTCTAAATAAGCTTTCCACTGATGTATGGTTTTTAGGATAGGACCATATTTGATCGAGATACAGCTATTTGAAAATATGCAATCTGAGGGTGCAAAAAATTAAATATTGAGAAAATTGCCTTTAAAGTTGTCCAAATTAAGTCCTTAGCGATGCATATTACTAATAAAAAATCAATTTTGATATACAGAACATTACATATCTTCATGGAACATGATCTTTACTTAATATCCTGATGATTTTTCGCATAAAATACAAATTGATCATTTTGGCCCATTTACCCATGTAACTTAGACTGGTTTTGTGGTCCAGGGTCACTTATTTATTTATTTCCGTAACAATACATTGTTAATTATTTGGGTGTATTTTTGTGTAAATTCTTTGTGTTGTGTGTTTAGCATTGGGGGAAAAATATAGCCTACATATATGCATGAATACATACATACTAAAATCCACATCCCTGCTTTGCATTTTGAAGGGGCACAACACAAAACATCATCTGGATGCCCAGAATCCTTAGCTTCTGCCGGGCTATTCCCAGAGGAAAAGTACATCTTGTATGCCTAATATTTGTTTCTCCTTTCTGTCCTATTAATTGTGAACTCAGTGTTGCACTGTCACCACTGACACTGTGTCCAGACTGGCCGCCTAATTAAGCCACACTGATTAATGATCAGCAGGAACTAATGGGCCAACAGTGCGCCGCGCTGCCGTCACAAACACAGATAAATTACTTCAAGAGGTCTGGTGTGTTTGTGTGTGAGAAAGCATTTGTTTTGCTAGGCTGAGGAGGACTATGTTGAATGGACGACAGGAAGGGTGCGTGATTCTGCTCTGTTACCGTCTGTTGTAAATAAATGTAAAAATGTTGTCATTGTACAGTACACTCTACGGATGTGTTCATTACTTGAGCAGTTATTTACTGTGCCAACAATCAACGAGGGGAAAATCAAATACAGAACAAAGTAATAAAGGGAAATAAAGTGTACAACGAGAGTGTCTGTTAAATGTAATTTAAATGACAGATTGCTTTATTTGTATTGTTCTGCAATATTAATGCGTACATACTTAAAGATTATGTTGTTTCAGTCTGTCATAGCAAGTAATTAAGGATAAATTAAGACTTCCCTCTGAGAAGATAAATGAGCTTAATACAAGCCAGTGCACACATACAAATACAAAGATGAATACAGCAATATTCAAAAACAAGCATACACAGAAAGAGATGACTTTTTGACCCTGGTTTGAAAAGACAAATGTTTTTCGCACACTAATGAGGCAAATATCCTACATAAGAGGGGGTAAACACATTTGCCATTCACACGGTAAGATCAAGCCATGATTGTATCACTTTTGTTCAAGAATGTAAAACGTTTGTGGTAAAAATAAATGTCATGTGCAAGAGGGATTTGGTCACATATGCTAAAATTACAGTATTTATTCTCAGAGCTACACTCACATTCATCTCTCCTCCGTCTGGTCCTTTCTCGTTCCCGCTCTCGACGGTGGCGGAGAACAGACTCGCTTCCAGTTTCTGTGTCCATCCCGTCTCGGCTGTTCACTGCGTTAGCACTGCAGCAAGCACACAAACAGAAACATATGCAGCTCTGAGCGACATGAGACACAATGCAACAACTGTATTATCTGATACACACTGCTTAGGTGTATGCCACCTATGTGCATGTAAGATATACATATGTAAGCGATGGAATGCAGACTATTTTAGCTTTTGTGAGAAGGGCAGAAAGGGGACAAGAGAGAGGAGAGAGATAGTTTACTCAGTGAATAATGATTATGACACACAGGGGTGTTTCATCATGAAAGATCGGTTTCTGAATTACACCCCTGGGGCAGACAACAGTATATCTATATGTGTTTTCAGCAGAAACCTGAGCGAGGTGAGAAATGTATTCCACCTTCACTAAGAAACATTACAAATCCATCGACCGACCAGACATAATATGGTACAGGTGCCCTATGTATGACATGTATATAGGTCATAACCCCTGAATGTGATTAAAAAGAAAACATAAAAAATGAGTCTGTCTTTTCCAAACTGGAGGACACAATATATTAAAAACACAGCAGGCAAAATAAATTAAGATGACTCAGTAAGGACAAATGAATAATTAAACAAGAAACAGCCATTTCAGTTATTGTTACTTTAATACAAACATGGTGATGTAATAAAAATTACATTCAATAATAATTTTAATTCATTTTTAATTAGCACTGAAACAGTGACACTGAAAAATAAACTAATGGTTGCTGAACATTCTGCTTTACCATTACGGCAATAAATTATATTTTATATAAATTAATATTAATGAACATTGAAATGAAAATAGAAACATTATAGTTTAAAAAACCTATAAGGGTTCACAACATTACTGCTTTTACTGTATTTCTTGTCAAAGAGATGCAGTACAACAAATAAAATCGACCCAAACTTTGTATTACAGCATATTTATTCTAATCAAAAATGTGAGTTATGCTTCATGAATGAAACAAATGTGTAATCAGTGAATCAGTCAACCAGTGTATGAAATTAAGGACATGCCATCATAGTTATAAACTCTGATTAGTTTTTGTTTTGCTGTACATTTAAAAAAAATCAGCCACAAGAGGGCAGAAATATTACAGCAACAACAAAGTGATGTACTGCACATTCCCATCTGTATTTCTCAAATACAACTTCATAGCCACCAACCATTTTTACCATTGGGTATCATTTGACATTATCACTAATCACTAAAAACATACCTTGATATTCTGCAACGAATATAATCCATAATCGCAAATTTGTTTTGCTTTCTTTCCTTATAAAAGGAACAGGATGCATAAATGTGTGACTGTTATAATAATAATAATAATGTTCCACAGTGTAAATAAAAAGTATGTTTTACAAAAAAAACATCTAATAAACTAAAAACTGTTAAGTGTAAGTTACCTTACCATACACAGTAAACAAAAAGGATTAAATGTAATTTTACTGTCAATGCTATTATTTTTTGCAAATAAAAACAACGAATTACTGTATAAATAATGAAAAATAGCAATTTAACAGAATATTTTGTACAAGCATCATACATTATAGCTCACAATAATTACTACATCAGTCCTGCCCTTGAAACATTTGTACTATTTCTGTTATTTTAATGAATTCACTGCATCTTCTCTATTTATAGACATTCATACACTATCATTCAGGTGACCTATTCTATTTACAGTCCTTTTCATCTGCACAGACCTGTTCTCTTGCCTTCTAAACCCTTTTCACTTGCAAAATATAGTAGTATTTCCAGTTCTGGTTAGATGTTATCTGTACTCTGCATAATGACAATAAAGATTAATTGAATCTAGTCTAAAGGTCATAATCTATGAAAATGCAAAAGATGTCTCTCTCTGTCTTCCCCTCTGCACATTAAAATCTTGAACATTAATTTTTTTAATTTGGTGATTCCATTGCATAACAGAGAAGCAAACTCAAAAAGGTCCCTTCAGGGGTGTTCTGCTATGGGCAGATACAACACACATCGTTTACCACAAAACATGTGCCTCATGCTTTCTGGATGACTGGGCTCAGTGGGGGAGCAAGAGCCAAAGGGATCTGCTCTCTTTTTGCTGTTGATATTCCTACATCCACAACATAAACATGCATGTGTGAGAGAGATTAATATGTAAATCAGGGATTCCCAGCCGGGGGTAAAGGTTCCCCAGGGATTGCATCAGCAGGATTCAGGGGGTTCTTGAAAGGATTTTTGATTTTGCTTTGAAAACAGAAATTATAAATGAAACATTTTAGAGCTGTAAATTCATTTAATAATTAATTGTGATTATTGTGATTGTGTTGTATTGCCACAGTCTTTGTATTTTTATTTATTTTTAAATATAACACATTTGTATTTTTTGTTAAGGCAATACACTATTTTGCAACAAAACAAAATATTATAATTTTGTACTTCAAATTGAATAAACTATAACAAATATTAAATATAATTAAAATAAAACATATTAAAAAAAAACAGTTTCTGATGTATGTTGTAAAAGAATGAGATGTCCAAAAAAATCACAAAATGAAAGGAGATTTTTTTAACCTAGCTTTATCCAATTTGTAGATTTATGTTCCAGAAATGTATGTAAAATGTGTGCATATTTACTTAGATATTTAAATGAACATTTCATAAAAGTTGTGATAGAATTTTTTTTTTGCAATTCGTAATGTAATAAATCAGCTGGCTAAGTATGGTGAAATCTAATAGTTACACTTTTTTAAGGGTCAGAGAGCTCTTGGATTGCATAAAACATATCTTCATTTGTGTTCTGAAGATGGACGAAGGCTTTGCTGGTTAGGAACGACATGAGGGTGAGTAATTAAGGACATCATTTTCATTTTTGTGTGAACTTTTCCTTCAAGCAAGAAAGCAAAGAGACAAAAAACGGCACAAGTCCTTCAAAAATAAACCCTTTTCTGGTTTGATGTTGATGAAGGACTACTTGAGCCTTATAGATGGGGGCTGTAAGGGTACATAAGACAAATCATGTTGGGAAACAATGATGTACATGAATGATTAGAGAGTCTGTGGGAGCGAAACATTTAGTTCATGTAAAAGAAGCATGGAGTTGTATAAAGGAAGGAGGTGTATAAATGTGTGCAGGTGAAGGAAACACAGACTGTGCAGAATATGTGAGAGGGAAGGAGTGTATCACTAATGCAAGTGTGCATGTGCATTTAGAGATAATCAGCACATCTGGTGCACACTATAAATGGACCTTTTCAGTGGTTAAGCGTAAAACACAAAGAGAGCATAAAATTAACTATTAAATAAATATTGTTGCAGAGAACATTAAATGTTTCACTTGACCAGGCCCACATAATTCAGTTATATAATACAATTATATCATAATAATATCAAGAGGTCATACCATTTCTCACATCACACTGCACGTGGAATTGATCGAAATGGAAAAAATAGCATTTTTATATCTCTAAACTATATAGCTTTAGATCAGGTGAATGAGTTTGATTGAGCAAGAGGATTAAAAGAAGGGAAGTCATGTTTATTTGCATGTGTTCTAGCACCTGATTCACTAAAGAACATATGCAAATCAGGTAATTGTGCAATCATGCTCCAAAATAAATATATATTAAAATTGTAAAATGTAATTTATTCCTCTGATGGCAAAGCTGAATTTTCAGCAACCATCGAGTCTTCAGTGTCACATGATCCTTCAGAAATCATTCTAATCTGATTTGCTGCTCTAGAAATATTAACTGTTAAAACATTTTATATTATAATTTATTACTTTTATATTATAAATATCTGTTCTGTTGCATATGTTTAATTTAATACATCTTTGCTAAATAAAATAATACATTTCTTAAATACTAAAATAATAAACGTAATTTTTTCAGGATGGCGGACTGAGATTTTTTATGGGCTTTTTATGCTTTTATCAAGATCGGACAGTAGAGAGATGACAGGAAAGCATTGTGTGGAGAGAAGGGGAGCAGCAAAAAAACCACGAGATGGGATTCGAACTCAGGTCACTGTGAGCGCAGTTATGCTGAATGTCGGCACACTAACTACGAGGCTATCGGCGCCGATGCGGATGGAGATTTTTGTGCTGAGATATCACATCTACAAGTTCTGTTTAGTGGATTCGTCCTGAAGTGTTTGCTGCACAGGATACATGTGTGTTGATACTCACTGGAATGAGGGCGGTCTGGAGTGTCCGATGCCTCCCGTCCTCTCCAGCGGTGGGGGCAGCTCTGTATGAATGTCAGTGCATACCGACATCCCATCTGTGTGGGAGCTCTCGGCCAATACAAGCTACAAACAGACACAGAAATGCATGCTTTAAAATTCAATTGTCTAATTGCTTTTTGTGCACAATGTGCAGGTTTCAATGGTTCTTCTTTATCCCTCACTCAGTTTGGATGAACAGGACATTTTACGTTTTCTACTAAACTCAAGACAAAAGACAGCAACAAACAGAGGCCTCAAAAGGTGCTAAATAAAAATGGCATCCAGCAGAATGCAATTTCCTGAATTATGCATTACACTTTAGAGTCTGTCAGACTTAAAAATGCCTTGCAGACTTAATTAGTTTAATGAATCAGTTAACGAAAACTGGTTATGCAGTTTTGATTTAGGGGCATGTGTTGCCTCTTTCTTATGACATATGAATGCATGATTGCATGCCTTTTCCACTCTGATTCAGATGTTATATAATGCAGAGGTTATCGCAGCTCACCCATGACACCACTCTCCCGTTGAAACAAGGCAGTTTGGCGTTATCGTCAGAGACTTCCTCTTTGACAACCCTGCAGAGACACAAAGGAAAAGAGGCATGTATTATTAATTAGAATAGCGTTTGAATAAAACGGCAGTATTGTTAGTGGATGTTGTATATACCTCAGCTCAGTTCCACCGGGATTTTGCAGGACTTTTTCTCCAGATTTTGGCTGCCCAAAATCACTGAATATGCCTCTTTTCTCAAAAACTGCTTTTTTGTGTTGTTTTGTAGTGAAAACCCACCAAATGTACATGATGACACTGGTTATATACTATACAATTTAAATGTTATAAATTATAAAAACATTATTTCATAATTCATTATTATTAAATATTTAACAGTTATATTGTCTTTTGTTTCAATATTAACTTTCATTACGTCCCACACTCTTAACACATGAACAAACAACAGCATTGGATTGCTTGCGCAGTATAGATTAATTTGTTGATAAAATAAAACAAAAATGCAAGCAGCCACAAATAATACTAAGTTTGCATTAAATGCAGTTTGCTAAATCATAGAGGGACTGATTGCTGTATTCAACATCCACCGAAATGTGCTGACAAATGAGCTCTCATATGGACTACATGACAGCTTCATGTGCAGTGTGATGTGTAACTGTGATCCTGTTTAAATGTGTTGTTCAGACTGATTTTGCTAATTGTAAACTGTCACAATGGATTTGAATAGAGGGGCATATGGTGAGGATTCCACATGACGGCCTGTCGGGAAGTATGCCAAACGGCAGATTTTTATGTTTAACAACAGCAAACCAGTCTGAAAAATAATGTTGTAGTGTGAGATGAGCTATTGAAATTAACATACATTAAATTTATGATATCAATGCGGTCATATTATTGCTTATTTTACATGCTGTTGAAACAATCTAGACAGATATATAAACCACTTGAATTAGGTTTAGTCCACAAAACTTATCATACGACTCAAGAAGACTTGAAATACATCTGTGAGCCTTTACCAACTTCAGCATTTGTACCCGACAAATGGAAGAGTGTTTGTCTGAGAAAAGAGTGCATTTAATGAAAAGTTTCAGTGAGGATGCTGGTGTCTGTTAAAATAATCTGTACTTTGCAATGGAAATGAATCTCGTCTCATGGGAAAGCAAACATATCAGAAACTACAGACACAGAAGATTTTAAAAGGGCTCATAAACTGAGAAATCAAATTTCCCTTTATCTTCTGACATACAGTATAACATGTCATTGTAATATAAAACATCCGGTAAATATCAGAACTCAAAACTTTCCCATTAGTTCAAACACAGCCTTTATTAAAACCATGCTGAAAAATGACTATTTTGTATTTTGTTACGTTATGACGTCATAGTGCGATGAAAGCCTGTCTCTGCAGAAGAGCAACATCTATTTCTACATCGCTGCCTCTTTAGCCCCGCCCATTGAAATACTAGAGAGACGCAAATACAGGATTACTCGATCAACAAAGCCATAGGAATGTCTCAAAGGATTACAAGACAATGTGTAGTGCAAGTTGTGAAAAAATACAGGCTTTGTATTTTTCTTTGTGACCCTAACACTGTATCTACATCAGATGCGAGATTTGTTGCCTCGCATTGTGAATCTACTTCAGACGCTGTGTGAGCGCAAGTGCTTGGATTATGCCCAGGGCCCTAGCTAGTGGGGTGAAAGGCAGTGACGGTTATGGGGGCCCACGGATATGGGGGGGGGGGGGTTTGGGGGGAGTTATAAACATAATAAATAAGGCAACGACTGCCTGAGGCCAGCATGAAAAAGACAGAACAGTTGATGGCCCACTGCTGTACGTCATCACGAAAGCTTCTCATTTGCACGTTTTTAAGTCAGGCCAATTTAAACATTCAAAAGGTTTTAAAGCATTCAAGCACAAGACACAAAAAATAACTCAACTGAGTACTTGCATGCCGTGTGCGGTGCAGTGCGCACACAGAGGGGCGTGTCTCAGACTGTGTGAAAAAACTGAATGAAATGATCTTGAACGAACAAAATACACCTCGCCAATTTAAACATGCAAGCACAAAAATATGTGAAATATACTTAATTCAGCACGCGCACACGCAGAGTGCCGTGTCTCACAGCTCTTAAACACCGAATTGAGTTTTGCCAAACTTTTTACATTTACATTTATGCATTTAGTAGACGCTTTTATCCAAAGCGACTTACAATTGCATTCAGGTTATACATTTTTAACCAGTATGTGTGTTCCCTGGGAATCGAACCCACAACCTTTTGCGCTGCTGACTAGGGGTGTGCGATATTGAAAAAAAATGATATCTCGATATTTTTCGGGATTTTGTCGATAACGATATTTTGCAGAGTGTGTTATAGTGCTGATATCTGAATACCGTGCACAGCTGCAGTTTATGATATTCTTCATATTCTGTGTGCTCAGTTCACATCAGTGATAGAAATTAATCTTTCATTTAAGTTTAAATTAGATTTTTACCTTTTAATAAAGCTTTTAATAAAAGCTTTTCTAAAAGTGTACACCTTTTGAGTCAAATTGTTACATTTAACCAGTCAATTAATATAATACACATTTAGGCTGTTACTAAACAAATGAAACCAGTATTATCAACATGAATCTCTGCAGAAGCTGCATCTGAAGGTGTTTAGATGTATTCACACACTACTTAATGCAGCTCAGAGTGCTTTAACCAGTTACAAATGCATTATTTGACGTTTTAAACATAAAACATTGAATACTGATATTTACAATTATTTTAAAAATGAAAATGGACTTTAAAAGTGAAATTAAACCGCCAGCAGGTGGCAGCACGTCACTGTTAACAAGTGAGTCATTGCGACTGAACCGAATCATTTAAACGATTCATTGATTCATTCAAGAACGAATCACCGTCATGTTGCTCAGAGATGCAAAACATCGCTGTAGCTGTTTGGAATTATTTTTTGTTGGCGCAATGCAGCAAAAACAGGCAATATGGTGTCTAAAATGTAAGTCTCTTGATATTAGCTTATTGTTTATTGAACTGTTGTATAAAGTCAATATCACATTTGTAACCGTGCTTATTTTTGAAGAAAAAACTGCATTCTTTGTGTGATTTTAATCATATGAAACGTAAATAAATAAATGTTCTGCCCCATATCTTGAATTTTGCGATCACTCTTAATGCATTTTAATCGACTGAATCATGCAGTGAAAGAACACACTCTAATTGCGCGCGTGCACTGTTTAACCCCTTCGTCGCCACTTAGGCTAATGTATGCGTGCACTCTGTAACGTAGCTGTTTTGTTTGGTTTTTGCAAAATACTCGATATTGTCAAATTGCATATCGTTAAAACAACAATTACGATATTATCGCAGACGATATATATCGCACACCCCTACTGCTGACGCAATGCTCTACCACTGAGCCACACAGGAACACTTTTTAGACCAAGTACCACCTCAGAAAATATTTGAGAAAATATTTGGCTTTCCAAGTACCACCATTATGACCAACATTAAAATGCAGTTTTACTATACACAAAAAAAAAAAAAAAATAGGAACAACAATTCCAGTCAGTTTTATTCCTAATACGAATATTTATTATTGTCAGCCTCTTAAAACATTGTAAACACCGTTTGAACATTAACACTGCACTGTGCTTACTTCCAGGTAAATAAAAAATGTAATTATTAAATTAAAATATATTGTGTAGGTGTAGATGTAGGTGACTTTGTTTCTTCAGTAGAACACAAACTAAGACTTTTTTAACTTAAACCATTGCAGTCTGTCAGTAATATTGTGGCAGTAAATGGGACTCACGGATTTTGAGAGAAAAAAAAACCCACACACACACAGACAAAACCAAATTAAACCCTGCGGCCCGTGACGATATATTAAAGTCTAAAGACAAAACGATCAGTCTGTGCAAGAAACTGAACCGTATTTCTATTGTTTTTTCTACCTCTGATCCACCAACTGTCCTGAGTGCATTCACAACAGCTGATGCGTCGTCGTCTTCTTGCTTTACGGCAGATCGCAGGCTTATAAGTGCATTACTGCAACCTATCTCTCAAATGGACCATTGACCTCTATCTACAATCTACAAGTGTCAATGTATTGTCATGAGTTGCAGGGTTTAATTTGGTTTTGTTTGTGTATATGTTTTTTTGTCTCTCAAAGCCTTGAGTCCCATTAACTACCATTATATTACTGACAGACTGCAATGGTTTGAGCTGGAAAACTTTGTTTGTGTTCCCTAAAAACTATCCCATTAACACTGGAACCAGGGATGCACCAAAATGAAAATTCTTGGCTGAAGCCAAAACCAAACAATGACACAAAAATGAAATTAAACATTGGGCCAAAGGCAAAATACTGAGCAGTTTTTAGTCCACAGAGATTAACGACTGGACACTGTAGGTTTCCACCAGTCACCCAGTTCACATACTGTATGTTATCCCCAGAAACCCAGATCCAACTACCTGCTAGAAAATTCAGCCCAATCCACACATAAGTACTCTGGATGTCTTTAACTTTATTCTCAGTCACTTGCTGCTCCATAGCTGTTGACAGACTGGCCAAGTCCACATATCTGTCTCTACAGTGTTTCAAGGCCTCCATCCAGGATTTGGGTTCTGACACCAGGATCATACAGCGCACTGTGGCTATACAAAAGAAGGGGAGTGGATCAATACAGGTCTCATCAAACATCTCACCATCCTTTAAAGCTCCACATGCTTGTCTGTTTGGTGAAACTGTTCTGTTCTTGAAATCCACATTATCAGGTTGCTTGCTATTCCAATATTGAATCTTTAATGGGCTATTAACTCAAAACCAAGGGTTATTATACAACCCGATCCAAAAGTAAAGATTATCCACAAAAGAACTGTGTATGCCATGGATATAAACCATTAACTCAGTAAATTCTTCTTCTGCTTTCAACATCCCTAGGTTCATGTTCAACAGCTTGCAGTAAGACTGAGCTTCTTTCAAGGCTTTATTTTCATTGACCAGGGAGAATTTCAGAATGTTGTTAACATTTCTGAAGCAGAGAAATGGGTGTTTCTCAAAATAAACACGGTCATGCTAGGATCCTCTCCAGTCAATCACTGCACAGAACAAACGGCTATAACACTTGGAGAATGTGACAGGCTTGTTGACGCCAACCAATCTCCATGTCTCTTTCAAAGGAGTATCATTTTGAACTGTAGCCAAACCGATCCAGGCAAAACCAGTCTCTATCAGAACACGGATAATGTTGTTCTCCTCTTCATCAGATATAATCGCAAGACCAGCGTGATGCGTTCCACAATGTTTTTGTGCCTCCTGCCAAGTTTTGTTTTCTCTGACTAAGACCCAGTCTCCAGAAACCTTCTTACACACAAAGAATATCTTATTGTCACATGTCGTGGTATACCAATATCCAGCCCTGTTCAATGAGGCAAACTTTCCAAAGTTGAAATAATTGGATAGGGTCTCATCCACCCAGTACCAAACAGCGAAATATCTATACAGTCCCACCCAAGAGAGCTGGTTGGCAGGACTGCTGAGAATCTTTAGATCATTCTTATCTGTAGCTACAAAGGGTTGTCCAAAAACTGAAAACACTAGTAGCAAGAAACTAAGAAGCCCAAACATCTCCATGGTGAGACAGCAACTGTTTCAAGAACATGTCATGTTAAACTAGTTTTTACCTTTATTTGTATGACCTTATAGTGATTTTGAATAGAGAGTGGAGTCATTCCACAAAATCGGTGCCTTTTCATCCCAAGAAATAATCAAACATTATTTCTTATAATGTTATAAACATTGTGATTTACAAATATAACAATTCTATGTATTATTTCATCAAATTAAAGTCATTACATCAAATTAAAGTCAATTAAATATTATTTTTTTTAATTAAATTGCATTTTGCTGATATGTTTTTGGCCTGATCCTCACTGTGATTTTTCTTTTCCTGCAGGACTTTTAATTTTTAAATCGATGGGAAATTATACAAAAATCACATTTTTGTTGTTAATCAAAATGTTGTTTTGTCATTGTTAATCATTTTTATAAAATATTTGTAAAAATTATCGATGTCGCGTGATTTCATGTCAGCCCCGTTACACTCACCAAAACAGGAATAAGTCACTTCTGAACCTTTCAACAATCACGCATGTGTATCTGACAGTGTGTTTATCTGAGAAAAGAAAGCATGGATTTAAATGAAAAGGATCAGTGTCTGTGCAGCTAATCTGTACTTTGCAATGGAAATTCACCTCGTCTCATGAGAAACCCAATCCTTGTGATAAATAATAATTCTGCCTGATCTGAAATCTGTCAGACATCTATCAGAAAATACAGAGCCACAGAGGAATGTAATGTCAATGTAGCAAT
The DNA here is from genome assembly GCA_027564155.1 of Gymnocypris eckloni scoliostomus. NCBI lineage: Eukaryota > Metazoa > Chordata > Actinopteri > Cypriniformes > Cyprinidae > Gymnocypris > Gymnocypris eckloni. The sequence goes on from CM050431.1 coordinate 13,315,499, forward strand.
AGGATGTTTAGAAGCTCATGTTTGAAATTAATTTTAATGACATCAGTCTTCTCTTCCCTCCAATTAATCACCATGCAAAACAAAGCGGCAGACAAGCTGGAGTATGTGACAGGTTCGTTGTTCACCCGTCTCCAGGTATCATTCAAAGGAACTCTAGATAAACCAGTGCAGGCCAAACTGTAATTTAGCACAGCATGGATATTGGTTTTATCCGCTTAGTCACCAGACCAGTGTGATCCGTTTCACACTTTTGTTTTGCCTCTTGCCAAGTTTTATTTTCTTATATTAAGACCCAATTTCCAGAAACTTTCTTACACACAAAAATAATAGTTTGTCACATGTTGTGGTATTCTTAAGTTACTGGCTGGTTTATTAAAGATTATTCCCCACACAAGTTGAAATAACTGGTTTTGGTCTCATCCACCCACTTCCATGATGAAAATACGCTAATAAGTGCGGCCCAAGAGAGCTGCTTGGCAGAACTGCTGAAATTCTTCACACCATTCTCATCTGAGGCTACATAGCCCAAACATCTCTGTTACAAGAACTGATATAATGTCAAGCTAATCTTGAGATTCGTTTGCATGGCATCATAGTGTGTGCTTGAATAAAAAGTTTAAGCTATACTTTTAAGACAACATGGTTATTCAACTTTCTGCCTCAGAAATCTTATTTTAAAGGAGACAACCAAATCATATTTCAATCAAAAATGCTTCTCTCATTCCCAGTGTTGGTGTAGGTACTGCGTTTAAAGTGAAAAAAGTGACATGACATGTGGCCAAGTATGGTGACCCATACTCGGAATTAGTGCTCTGCATTTATCCCATCCAAGGTGCACACACACATCGTGAACACACACCCGGACCAGTGGGACACCATTTATGCTGCGGTGCCGGGGAGCAGTTGGGTTTTCGGTGCCTTGCTCAAGGATTCATCGTGGTATTGAGGGTGGAGAGAGCGCAGTACATTCACTCCCCTCACCGATAATCAATGCCAGCCCGAGACTCGAACTCACAACCTTTGGATTACGAGTCCAACTCTCTAACCATTAGGCCACAACTTCCCCATTTTATTTGTATTTGTTTATTATTTACAACAAATGATTTTACATTTGTAGTGCAAATGTAACAATAAACATTATTTTAAAAAATTACACTAAAATATTTTGATATTAATTTTAATATTTTTGTATTAAAAAAAGTTTCTACTATTGTGCGTGACAAATGATGGAAACATCATTGCTGTAGCTTTGCTATAGTATATATTGTCAAAATATTTATATATTATGTGGCACATTTATTCAAATGGATAGAAGGACAAACCCATTGAACCTGTTTATTATTTATTAATTTACTTATTTTTATTGCAATACCAGCATCTATGGCACATTTCATGGCAATATCAATGTATTTTAAAATAAATAAATAGTAATAACATACATTAGAAATGATTTTATAGATTTCATTTTAAATGTATTAAATGATTTAAAGGATTCAATTATATTAAAAAACACCATATTTTAAACAAACGTACGATATTTCATTTCAATATTTAAGATTTTTCCTGGTGTAACATTGTTAAAAACATTTAAAGTTGATATTTTTGTTTACAAAATATTCTTTATTTAAAGGGTTTCAGCTATGAAATTCTAGAGACATTATCCACTGTTCTGTATTATAGCATTTACAGAACAGATTACTTTGCTTTCATTATTAGCAACCATAAAGAGTAACAGAGTCCAGGGTTTTTCCTGCATAGAGAATTATGAGGCGGCCGCCTCCGCCAAATTTTGTGCAAAATTCCGTAAACATTAATCAATGGCATAAAAACATTTAGTCTTTTTTCTTCATTTATGTATTTCTTTCAAATGTTTAGTTGGGCTCTTCCGTTTGAGTTGATAGAGAGGTTTTATTTCTCCAGAACTTTATTTTCTGAACAGAAGCACGTCAACATGTGATTTATTTGATACCCTCACATAAGCCAAGACTCAATAAAAGCATTTATTACAAAGATAAAAAAGGTTCTGCATAACAGGAATAATTCACCTGGGACCCTTTACCAACTCATGTACCTGACAGAAGGAAGAATGTTTACCTGAGAAAAGAAATCATGTATTTGAATCCATGCAAATGTACATGTATTTAAATAAAAAGGTTCAGTGAGAATGTTGGGGTCTGTTCAGCTATTCTGTACTTTACAATGGAAATTCTTATTTCATGAGAATGCAAAGTTTTATGATAATGTGGGCAGTACAACGTAAATGTTATGTCAAAGTAAAATCAGGAAGCTAAGAAGCCTAAACTTAAGTTAGATAGTCAGATGACTAATTAAATAGTCTTGAAATTAATTTGAATGATGGCATAGTGAGTGCTTAAAAGTTTAATCTACGTTGATGAAAAATGTGGGAGTCAATCAAAAACAGTAAAGGTATAGTTCACACAATTTTTTTTATTCAGAATTCACAATAAGGGAGTAGTATTTACAGGCTCAATGAGCAAAATTTCTCTCTATAGTGATATTATTTAAAATTAGATGTAAGACTCTAGTTTTGGAGAAGGATAATATAAATTATATTATGAAATGCAATCAAATGCAAAAGATGGAATTTCACTTAAAAAACTATTTCAGATCTGTTTTGCCAATTCATAATAAAAGCAATAATTATGGCAAAAGGAAAACAATAATTAACCCGTATTTGATGCCAGCTGCAAGTGAAGACATAATGACTAATAATCAACCACTTACAAAACGGTTTGTAAGCTAATGACCTTCGAAAGGATCTAATGGAGCGTTCTGATATGAACAGCCTGAGGCAACCGTCTTTGCAAAGAATCCTTATCAGGATCTAGGTACAATAGTCTGAAGTGGCTTGAATCAAAGGAAATTTGACTGCAGAATCATATTTAAAATCACTATTTTGTGACTATCCAACAGTATATACAGAAAATAGTCAAATATAATCTGAAATTTGCATAGCAGGCATAAAAGCAACTCATTTACTTTATAGCTTTGCATATAAAATATTCTGAAACAGCATTATCTTGGTGTATGCTGTACATTTAAAACAATCATCCATTAAAATATACTCACATCACAAGATGGGTACTCTGTGGTCATAAACTGATGGACATACTCAGGTAGACTGTGACATTTAAACAATGCTCAATTTGTACTATGGGTCCCAAAGTGTGCCAAGAAAACATGCACCACACTATTAAACCAGCACCAGCAGCCTGAACTGTTGATGCATGGCAGGATAGATCCATGCTTTCATGCTGTTTCTGACCCTACCATCTGAATGTTGAACATAGCAGAAATCAGACTTTTCCGAGCAGGCAAGCTTTTTCCAATTTTCTAGTGTCCAAGTCTGCTGAGCCTGTTGTCTCAGTTTACTGTTTTTAACTGATAGGAGTGGCACCCAGTATGGTCTTCTTCTTCTGTAGCCCATCTTCTTCAAGGAGATTCAAGGTTCAGAGATGCTCTTCTGCATACCTTGGTTGTTACTCTCACCTTTCTATCACCTGGAACGTTTCTGATCATTCTCCTCTAAAATCAACAAGGCATTTTACAGAAACCTACAGAAATGCTGCTCAGTGCTCACATTCCATTTTCAGATCATTCCCTGTGCGAGAAAATCCCAGTAGATTAGCAGTTTCTGAAATACTCAGATCAGCCTGTCTGGTGCCATGTTCAAAGTCACATCTCTACATGGCTAAATGCACTGCATTTGATTGTGATTGGCTGATTAGAGAATGACAATCACATCAGACTGCTCTGGCAAGATTAAAGTGGACTCATAGAAATACTTCACCTTAGATTTTTCACGCCACCGGATTAAAATCCTATCAAATTATCTCATAACAAATCACCATTTTAACATCACAAATGACCATGCTGACACATATAGAGCTTAGGTGGTTTAAGATGGTCTCCCAGTCTAACCAACAAAAACACTAAAACTGTTCAGCCTGTCCAAGCTGGGACACCAGCAAACCAACCTAGGCAGGTTTAAGATGTTATCTTTTCAGCAAGGTTGTAAAGCAAGATTTCACAAGATGACAGAAAATCAGGATGAATATCATTTTAGTCTGTTACTGTCAAGTGTCTGTTATTGCTGCTGGTTGTGTTCTCGCTCTTCTTGCTAAAGGTCAAACTTTGGTTACCATACGAACAAACCAGTTCAAAAAGCAAATCAAAGAAGCAAAAAAGAAGTACAGTGTGTTGTTCTACGGCATAGCCTATTGAACAGCTGAGAGCATAACTGCTGTTTTCTGATGCTGATCCCACAAAGGAGGAGATGATACAGTCATCACCGATGACAGGCAGGTGCCAACGATGACAAACCATCCCTGCCACGATGACAGCTTCATTCGCAGCCTTGGTTGAATACAATTAACGAATGAATACAATAACAACTCCCATCATTTGACTTACCCAAAATCTTGATCCATAGATTTAAAGAAGAATTTGTAGCTGTTGACCGGTCGGTTGCTGAGGACATTTTTGAAATCTGCCAAAGTTACCTTCTCTGGAGCTACTGACAGTTTCACCAAATAAGGAGTTTCCTCCTCGTCTATATGGTAAATGATTTTAGTCTCCGCCATGAGACTATTTGGAGAACAATTGCCGGAGAACAGCGCGTGTTCCTGAGGCTGTCAATACAGACGCGCAGCGACAAGAAATACAATGTCTAAAATAACGGATGCTAGATGAATACAAGCACACATTTGGCGCGACTGAAGCTACGACTTAAGCGTCTTTGTAACGCTAAGGCTAAGAACACAGCCATTGTGGAGGCCTGATAGATGTCTATTGCAGCCCACTATGCGGAGGTTTTGCTGCCAGTGTTACCGAAACAGGAAGGAAAGGTTCACATCCTTGAGAGAATGAGCCTGGAATATCCGAGCCGTTCTTCTGCGCAGTGCTGCCATCGTGTGGGAGACAGAAGACGTGCACTCGTCTTAGTCTGGAGTCGAGACGAGTTGGCTCTAACGAAGCACATATTAATAATGCCTTATAAATTAACCCTACCCCATACATAAACGTAATAACTACCTTAATCCCTATCAATAAGCAGCAGCAGCAGCAAGTTATGTCTTTACTGAGGGGAAAACTCATAATTAATAGTGAATATGTGACCCAGGACCACAAAACCAGTCATAAGCGTAGTTTTTTTTATTGAGATTTACACATAATCTGAAAGCTGAATAAATAAGCTTTTAATGTATGTATTATTTGTTGGGCTTTATTGTTAGAATAGGACAATATTTGGTCAAGATACAACTATTTGAACATCTGGATTCTGAGGATGCAAAAAAAATTACAAAATATTTTCATGGAACATGATCTTTACTTAATATTCGAATGATTTTTTGTATAAAATAAAAATCAATGGTTTTGACCCATACAATGTGGTTATTGCTAAATATACCCATGCTACTTGTGACTGGTTTTGTTGTCCAGGGTCACATATGTGTTCCCAACAACTAATTTACCAATGCTAATTTAACTCCGTGTGTATTATAATCTAAAAACAATGTAATGTAAAAACCCTAACCCTGTTTTGACAGAACAGATATGAAACATCTGTCAAAAGTCAGCTGCAATCTTCTTGCAGTTCATCAGACATTCCTAATTTGCTTTTATGTTTTTAATAGTGGTCACGAAAGAGCAAATGGCAGTACTAGGTGTTCCTGTGGCTCAGTGGTAGAGAATTGTGTGGTTGTGGGTTCAATTCCCAGGGAACACACATTCTGAAAAAAATGTATAACCTGAATTACTCACTATGAGTAAGTCACTATGGATAAAAGCGTCTGCTAAATGTATAAATGTAAATGTAAGTACTAATGATTTCCAGTATGAATACTGAGGTATTCGATTTAGTTTGAGCATAAAACATATTCTACATGACTGACAAATCAGCCTATTTGTGAGGAACAGAAAAACACAGACTACATCGTGCAAAAGAGTTTACAATGTGATTATTTTATTCTGCTTTGAATGAGAGAACATTGGCAGTGAACTGGAAAATTACATCATCGATAATAAAACCGCTTCATGATCCATTATGTGCCAAAAGCATTGTGGTCTACCCAGCAAATTCCTCTTGCAACCTCAATCAATGATATTAACATTATTCTTATTTGAAGTCTTTAAGGAAATCAAAAGGGAGGCTGGCTGAGTGTCATATAATTATCATACTGGGCAAAAGCATTGCTTCAGCTTCACCATAATAAACTGTTAAAGATAAAGCAGTACACATTGCATTACACTGATTTGAGCAAGCTAGAAAAGAAATGTTTGCATCTATCATGCCTGAATATTCATAACCATACTACTAAAATTAAACTATTTTCATGTTTAACAAGTACCTTGATGCATTTGAATCAGTTTCACACTTAACGGTTTACTGCAAATAACCTCAAAGTTGCACATATGGATGAATACATTAAATGTTAGAGCATTCAAATAAACTGTGACAAAGGCAGTTAGTAAGGTTTGTAACATAAAAATAAAGTAAATATTAAAATATACAAACAATAACATGAAAAGACAATATTTCTAGATGACAAGATACAGAAGATTGTGATAGAACGTTACACATGAAGGGAATTGTAGTTTTTTGTGCTAACACAGTTAGTAATGGAAATAGAATATCAAAATAAGAAAAAAATACAGATTTAAATGGGTTTAAAATATTATGACTTCAAATCGTGTGTTCAAATACCAATAAGAATAGACTTGAATCTCCATCTTTAAAACTGTTATACAAAACCAGCATAGAAAATAACCACATAGACAGATCAACAATATAAACAAAACTTGACCTAGTATGATTATTAAAATGGAACTTTTACCAAAAAATGGTACTAAATTTGTTTATATTTTATTTATTTATCTAAATGTAGCTAAAATAAATTGATTGCAACCACTTACCTTAAAAAGAATTTGTAAATTAAATGAATAATTTTTTTCAGTGTTCATATAATACAGTAAAGGTATTATAAAAATGCTTATGAATTGTATATTTCAGAAAGTATAGCTGAAACCTATTGAGATGATAAAAAGAATATGAACAAAGCCTAAAAATGCATTTCTTGATTTAGCATTAGCTTCTGCAATATTTGTGGCCATACAGCTGTGAATTTTTAATTACACTTTTAATTACAAAATCATCTAAAATGTACCATCTAAATTGCAATGTTTTTTATTCCACAAAGAATAAGGTTCTTCCTCACATAAAGCTTCTGAGCGAACTGTTCGGACACAGCCTCGGCCAGGCCTCATCCTCACAAAGCCCATACCTCACACCAGTGTAAACATTCTGACACATAGGACACAGAATTCTGGGTGTTTTATTCTCACTCAGCACTGGGCAAAAATTCATTTAAACAATGCAAACGTTAAGCTTTTTGCTTGTTGTTTTAGTGCTCTAAAACAGTTGTTTGCCATTAATCTGATATATCAGTTGTCCAAAATACTGACTTTGGTGCTTCCTGCAAGCTTCACAAGAGCCAAAAATATGAAGGATCTTGAATCAGGACACACAAAAAAAATGATACAGCTGTGTCCTTCTCTACTTTTCCCTTATTTCCATGCCATATTGTCACCTCTCCATATTTCATTCTTCGTCCATTTCCAAATCTGCCCCTGGACCAGCCAGTGGCAAGGTACCTCTTATTTCCAAGATGGCTTCTCCATCTCTGTAGAGAAAAAAAAATAAAGAAAGAGAATTTGGAAACATTGGAAAACAATCAAATTTCAGACTAATTTTGGTTCACAAGTTTGGGCTACGGTATATTTATTTATTATTTATGTTTTTGAAAGAAATCTCCTCATCAAGGCTGAATTGATTTGTTTAAAAATCTATTAAAACAGTAATATTGTATCCGGTGTCCTGAACACATGATCCTGAAATCATTTTAATATGCTGATTTGTTGTGTGAGAAACATTTCTTATTACCACAGTGCTGCTTTATTATTCAAGACTCTTTGATGAATAGAAAGTTCAAAAGAAATGGATTCTTTACTGAAGTCTTTACTGTGATATGTAAACAATTTAAAGCAATTTAGTGCAATGTAATGCAATTTGATAAATGTTTATCTGCATCCAACAACTAGTCTGGTATGTCTAGTGAACGTTTGGCTTTATTCTTTGAAGTGAGCCACATGTTAGATTTGTAAACCTCTCTCAGACTAGAAAAATGGCAAACCAATCACAACCAATGATTCTACCTCTGTCCAGGTAAATAACTTTTTGGGAGCAAAGTTTGGACATTTCCACTTCCTTCAGAAGATTGTTCTTGTAATCTGTGGCGAGGAACAGAAATACATTTGTCCAAGTCTTTTCACAGGTGGTGCATTATGAGAAGAAATCAGAGGTAAACTCACCCAACTTCGTCTCCTCTTGGTTGCTTGACTTCACCTCTGGGATGCTTTGCTCACATTCTTTATTAACACATGACGTGTGGCCCCTAGATATATGGCACACATTGACAGTTGATGCTTTTTTTCATAACTAATGTTCACCGATGGTGTTTATAACATCAGTGGGTACTCACACATACGTCACCGTCGGCAGAGGTGGACTTTCGACTTTCCGTGGATCAAAATCCTGGCCTACGTTTAAAATTGCAAATATTAAATCAAGTACAGAATACATCATATTTGAGCATACAAATGGCATATATTACCGACATGTTATATATAACTATATGGCTGAAAGACACTTCTGAAGTGCAAAACAAATACATTTAAATAATATATACAACTGAAATATAGCTACATGCATTTTTAGAGCAATACAAAGCAAAAAACAGTTTGAAAATGACCAATAAAAGGACAGAAAAAACCTTGTCTTTTCCGTTGACGTGTGAGGAGAACGACAGCCAACACGATAAGGGCCAATAAGAGGAAAAGCGCCAGGATGTAGCCCAGCTGCTGCAGGAAGTGACTCCTTTGCTCTGGCAAGATGACATTGATTACGTGTGGCGGCACTTCCACCATATTGGTGACTAAAAGAGAAGATGATCAAGTACATGTAATGAGGAGTTTGGCCTTGAAATTGATCATTCTTTTGTCATTTTTAGTAACCACCAGAGGGCCCTGTGCTACTTAAAAAAGATTTATGCTACACAGAATCTTTTGCTGTGTAAATGCACACTTCAGCACTCCTCAAGGAGAGATATTACAGATTTAATCATAATCTGATTTCATGCCCTCTGAGAAATTAGACCAATATCATCTATGCTCTATTTATTTGACTTCACATTAGCTTACATATTGTGACATAAAATAAATTCTGCATAAAAAATAAAGTGTAATGCACCAAGCACTAAACAACTGAACATAGCAAAATCATATTTCAACAAAATAACAAAATTAACACATAAGGGCTTGACCCTTAGCTAAAGACAACTGAAGAAGCAGTACAGAGAGGTCTGGCATAGGGCTAAACAGATGTTGGAGGCGATTGTTTCTGGAGTTCAAAACATTGTGTTGGCAACACCAAGGTCATGGGATTGACTCTCAGAAAATACACACACTGATAATTGTATACCTTGAATGCATTCTAGGCGGCTTTGGACAAAAATATCAAACTTGAATGTAAATGTTTTAAGTAGCACAGTTTGTGCACTAGTTTATTTTTTAATTATACTCCGAATTCTGTGAGAAGTGCCAGAAACTGCCACGTGTTTTTCAGCTAGAATGAGCTCCACAGTTTTTTTTTCCTGGCAGGAAATCGTGGATTTAAATAAGATGAGTGGTGGAAAACAGAGGGAGGATGGGGGGATGAGGAGGTACCATGGTTTATTTTTACTGAGTGACTTTGTCATTTTTCTTCCACAGGGAAATTGAATAAATTAAATAAATAAGCCAAACTTGCACCTCTTTGTCTATGATACAGATATAATAAAGACACACAGCCTAAAATTTTAACAGTAGATGACAAAATAATGTGTGATATCATAGTTCCTAGAAAATAAGTATTATGAGATGTGGAAAATCATTCAGAGACTATTATGTTTGGACCAACAAAAGAGCCATGGCTGCCCTAGTGAAAAATAAATATACTAAAATGTATGTAAATATATTTATTTCATGCTATGCTACAAATACATATTTACATGTTAATGTACTTAATATAAATACAATGCAACTGTACTAAACTGGTATACTTAAAGTATACTAAATTGGAACAACTAATTTTGTACTTAATGCAATTTAATTGTGCGGAAGTAGTGCTTAAGTCCAACTAAAGATATACTGAAGTACACTATATTGCCAAAAGTATTGTTGTTTGGTGATGAGTTTTGGGCTCAAGATCTGCATTTAAAGTCACAGCAGAGGTGTTCAGCTGGGATTAGGACTGGTCTTTCTGCAGACCAGTCAAGTTCTTCCACACTGACTGAATCATCATTTCTCTTTGATACTTGTCTTATACACAGAGACACTGTCATGTTAGAATAGAAAAGGGTCCTGTCCAAACTGTTGCTATAAAATTAGAAGCACACAATTCCCTAGAATACCATTATATGCTTAAACATTAAGATTTGTACTCATGGAAATTACTAAAGTAGTCAAACCTTTCATTAAAACTTTAAAAGTCAAATTAAAACATTAAAAGTCAAACCTTTGGCAATATAGTGTATATTTGATTGTGCTAAAGTGGAACTATTGCAAGTATACTTCGGGTACACTTTAAATATCTTGCATTTATAGAACAATATTATTCAAAGGTCATACAATCCTTGTCAATGGTGACATTAAAATACATTTTAGCCTTAATATTAAGAAATGTTCATTGTGCACAAATAAAGTTTAAATATAACTTTTATATCAGTAAGTCTCGAAGCGATATGTCAATAAATATGTTTCTAGATTTGAACTATACTAAGTATGTAATAAATGTATTTTAAATATTTGAATTTTTACTAGGGTCAAAATTAGAGACAGATTCTTGCCTCTTAAAATCGTATTACTATGAATTTTTATTGCTATTAGTGTTTTAAGCTTTTTGGAGGCTTCTTATGAAAACAGCCTGAACTTTTACTGTATATACAGTGTATTAGAATGTATATACAGTAAAATTAATTAATTATTGATTAAATGTAAACAATGACATTTGTAATATTTCTAACAGACCACTACAAATTGTTGTAATGCGATCTTTCTATCACCCACTCTCTGTGGGAAAAGAGCAAATTCTGCCAACTACTGTATAAAAACATGCATTAAAACAGTTTCTGGCCTGTAATCTCAGTCTTAACCTGTTATTGTGTATGTCTGAACCCAGAGCACTGAGGGGAACACAGGCTAATATCATAGGGTAGATTACTGTAATCAGTAACAGCTGAAGGATCTTCTACCCTCGTTTTTCAGAAGCCCTCGTAAAAAAAGCCGGATATGACTGGTTACTGGCAGTCAAGAGCCGTGGTAAAGCACAATATAATGTGTTCTGTCAGAACATTGTACTGTTTTGCCTTTAATAAAATGATTTTTTACTGAAATGGCAACTACATCATTTCAAAACGCATTCATTTCTGTATCTTTCACCTTTGATATACCACAAAACCACAAAGCAGGCTTCTCCACAGAAGTATTTCTCCAACGGTGATTTATGGTTATTACGCAAAGATGTGTTTTGCTTAGCTTCAGACTTCCCTTGCTTGTTCACACCACAGATAGTTTTTTAAAAGCAAACAAGTGCTCAAAAGCAATAAAACATCTTCCAGATCTCGAGAAGCAGTCTTTATTTTCTGCTTGTTCATGAACAGATGTCTTCAAGAATAGTCGTGTTTATGATGATGTTGAGTTTGGGCTCATGATGAAGCTGAACATTTATAGGCCAAACAACCCAGAACAGGGCTTCCATAGGGACTTGTCTTGGACCGTCCTGCTTCTTAGACCATAGAGGAACATCGATATGCTTAAACCTTGCCAATTTTGAACAGCTATTGAAATGCCAGATCCCGGGAAAGCTGAAAGTGAGTGATTCACATGATTAGAACCACCTGGTCTATAACGGCTGAACTATAGAGGATAAACAGAATTATGAAAAGTCCTAAAAGGAAGTGATTTTATGTAATGGCTGTGCTGGATCCAGACAGTTGTCTTTTTCTTCATGCTTAAACAAGACAGAGGAAAGGACTGACACATTCTGGATGGCTTAAGAAAGAGTTGAGGGAAGGTTGACGGGGGAATGAGGAGATATTGAGGGTGGACTGACCTAAATCCACAACAGTCTCCTCCTTATGGCTTATGGTCTGATGTTGAGCGCTAGCTACAGCTGGCCAGATGCTTTACAGATGAGGCAAACTTCCCTTTTCCTGCAGATAAACAAGACGCAGTCCAAAAACACTCCAGAAAGGACGGAGGGTAAAAAGAGAGAGTGGCCAAAAAAGAGAGTAAACTATGCAGTAAGAAATGAGAAAAAGAGCGACATGGGCAAGACAGATCAACAGAAAATGAAAGAAACCGAAGCAGGGAAATAGAATGCACAAGGAAGGAAACAAAAATCATGAAAGAAAACAAGAAAGGAAAACAATGGGCAGATAAATAAGTCAAACCACAAAGAGATGCAGCGGTTAAAAGAGAACAAGTGAAAGCTTGGAAGACGAATAGACTGCCAATTTATATGACATTTGTAAACAGTCTGCACACTGTACAATATAACAACACATAGCTAGGGGTGTTGAAGAAATGTGATGCTTTAAATAAACAGTTTACCCAAAAATATAATTTGGTCATCAAAGTACCACAATATTTTTTGCTGCTTCTACTTTTGAGTCATTTGTCACATAGAAGCCCTGCAACTGAGTCCTTTGAACTTGTGAATGAATCAACCAGACCAGTGTGAATACGATTGACGTATTAATTAAAAAGGATAATCAAAATAATGATTCAAAATGACTCAAAACAATGATTAGCTGATAAGTCACAGCTACTCATCTCACAAATATGCAAAGGAAAGCATCACGTTGTTCAGTTTTTCAGTGAATAATGACTTTTGGTTTGTTCTGAACACAAACTTGTCATAAGGCTTCATAAAACTTGGAATATATAGTGCACATGTATTTTGGGCCATTTTTACGATATTCTAAAGTGCTTTTACAGCCTTAAAAATACCTTGATGTGTTCCACAAATGAAATAAAGTCAGATGGGTTTGAAATGGTATGAGGGTTATTAATGATGACAGAACTATCCCTTTAACTCGAGGAAGACAGCCAAGACAAACAACTGCCATCAAAACAAAATACAGACACTGAACAACACAATGTATAAACAATGTTTCTGATGCAGAAAAGTTAGTTCATGCATTCATGACCTCTAGACTGGACTATTGTAATGCACTGCTAGGTGGTTGTCCTGCATCCTGCAAAGACACATATCTTTAGCCAAGCATTCATATAATGCATCTCACAATCTTGTACTGCCAGTCTATCTGAACAAACGCACATTATTATGCTTTAGCTTGGGTTGAACAGATAATTTCATCCATGGTTATTCCTGGATGGAACAACTGCTACGCTAATTGTCTTTATTTGTTTCTCTGTTTCTGGATTAACATCCCGTGGTAACTAGGAATTACACAAGCTTCAGTCTGGATCCAACCCTTAAATGATCCGAGATAACCAAACACCTGAGAAGAGACGATGACAACCCCTCGGAGGACCTCAGAGGAAGCCAACCATCAGCGATTATACTGACTTAACCAAAGTCTGCCATAAGTTAATTCTATTGAGTTTCTACAATGTAAATCTATTTTAGAAACTTAATTTCCTGTGAAGTGGCTTTGCAACGATTTTATCGTAAAAGCGCTATACAAATAATCTTGAATTGAATTGAATAAACAATCAGTCACTGCAGATGCCCAATGCTTTTTGCCAAAAAAAGAGGCCATGCAGAAATATGTTGTTGTTAATAATGAATTCAGCAGTGCTGAAAGTGTTTAGCTCTTTCCTTTCTTGCCCAAAAGTCTGTGATTATCCACAAGATTCCACTGAGGTTTGTGTAGTCTAGGGTCCAGTAGACGCAGTATTACTAAACCACAGAAAATGACTTTCCCACATTCTCTTATTAGTGGTTTTACTGCCAAATCCCCACCCGTCTTTTCCCCTTTCTCCTTTGTCACTGTAAAAAATCATTAAAACGTATGCATCAATCCCTCTCGGTCTCTTATATATTTCCTTCATTATTTTTATCTCCCAATTCACATCGCCTTCTTCCCTGTCTTATGCCAATAAAAAAGCACTTTCTTATCCTCTTTTCCTCCTGTCCTCCTGGCAATACCTCAAAGAAAAACCTAAGGCTATCGAGCGATCCGAACCAGAGCAGAACTCAAAATGAGAAAGCAAGCTGTGACAGAGGGAGAAAGAACAGCAGTGGAATGCAAGTGAAAAAAGGAGAAGAAAGAAAAATAAGCGTGTTTGAAGCAAAAGAAGAATAAGCTTTAAAGGAGAACTGCTGTATTTTAATGAATGTGAACGTGGCAACAAAGACAGCAGGGTAACCAGATCTAAAGACTTACCTCAGACTGTTTTAGGTCAGGGTTGTTTGTTTGAGTTCATGCCCTGTGATTATATCCAACCTATTTTCTTTCTTCTTTCTTTTTACTAATTTATTTTATCACTTAGTCAAAATAGATTAAATTCTGAAGACATAAAAAGGAGTCCCAGGGTGGTGTTTATTATTTTGTTCAATAAATATTAATCATGTAATCCAAAACTGTTCTGTAAAACGTTTTATCTTGTGAATATAAGCATAACGAAGAACCTTAGCAAATAAATAAAGGCTAATTAAATCAGGAGAACACCCTAGCCTGGGGCTCTAAGTTGCAAATATAGCATTCAACACATTTCTTCAGGAACATGCTGAAGATGCTCCAAGAAGGGCGTTCTATTTTCTTGCATTTACACCTGTTCAAGTGTTCTGCACTGGCATTTATCCACACGCAACTTGCAACAATTCCGCTGACAACCATTTTAGACTCACGTTGTGAATAGCAGACTTGCATTCAGAAGAAAAATATTTACTGGAATCTGTGGTGCAAACAAGCAATAACGAGCCAAAGCAACAAACGAGAACTCCTGACAGCAGCAACTATTCTGTGATAAAGTGAGGTAATTCTGGAAAAACCCTTGTGTGCTGTGAAAGTGTTATACATGACTAGTAAAAAGCTGAAAAACTGAATAAATTACCTTGATTCAATCCATGCTTCTCATGATTTATCTCTTTATTCTCATGATGCAATCTTTTTAATATATTTAATATATTCTCGCCATTAACTACAGCTTTTCCCTCAATAAACATAAAAATGTGCTACTTATAAATAGTTAGTAAGGTAGTTTTTAAGTTTAGGTCTCGGGTAATTTTAGGGATGTAGAATATTGTCATGCAGAATATGTGCTTTTTAACTACTAATAAACAGCCAATATATTAATAAGAGGCATGGAAATAAGCAACTTCTTAATAGTGAGAACTGGTCCCTATACTCAAGTGTTACCATTTGTATTCTACTTTACTGTTAACGTGGGTGTTTCTCTTACTTGGGTCTTCATTGGGAAGATACTGAGGTTCATCTGTGGGTTCTTGAGGGATCTGAGGGACTGGAGGTGTCACAGTAAGCTGGAAGATGCGTCTCTCATGCAAGCCGCAGTAGTGATGGTGGAGATGACAGGAGTATAACCCCTGATCCAGAGGCTGGATGTCTGAGATGATCAGAGAGAAATCTCCCAGAGAGAACGCTGTGGCAGAAATATTCATCTTTTGCTGAACAAACAGTGGTCCGTAGTGACGCCTCTCACCAGAAGCGTACAGGTCGATGAGCCGATCGGCACGGTCGTGTCGGACCCCTGGAGGCTGACGGTCCCAGTGCACCACTTGTTGTTGGTCCTCCTGACTGTTGCCCTCTGTCCAGATAGGCCGGCGGTTAACGCAAGGGAGAACCACTGTGCTGCCCACCAGAACCACAAACACAGCCTTCTGACCATCCCAAAAGCGCCTCTCCTTACGTGCTGAGAGAAACCACAGCAACATGCATATATGAGTATGCATACTGTCTATAATCAGACATCGGTAGATTACTTACAAATTGCAGTCTGGTATTGATTACAGATTAGTAAAGTAATATAGTTTATTCATTTTAGGTAATGTAATTCCACTACTTTAAGATTACTTTGATCAAACTTGTTTTAAACGTACTTTAAACATACCATATTCATATAAAAAGCAAAGAAAAATAAAACGTATTCCATTTTTTATATCAACATCATAAAATGCATTAAACATTACATTACACTAGGGTTTGCCAAACTGGGGTTGATGTAAGAACTGCAGTAGGTTTGTGAGTTGATAAATAGCTCAAATTAATTCAATCTTAAGAATGTACAATACAAATATTTGAAACCCTTGAACACTAAAAATATTAATATAGGCAACTACTTGTTTACCTGCATATCAATGAGACCATTAAACAACATTAGAGAATGCTAAACATTGTGTTGTTAAATTACTTGAAATATTAATTTCCTCAGAGATATTTCAAGTATTTTAATTTTATTTTAAAGAGTTCCACTGTTAAAAACATTTGGCAATCCCTGCATTAAGAAACATAGATAAGCATGAAAACAATGACATAACACGCCAAAAGTCTTCCAGTTTTTATATGTTTTTGTCCAGACTTTTCCATTAAAAGTCTAATAAGTGTAAATATTATGTAATCATGTTATCCATACTGTCAGTCCTGTCTTCCTGTGTCTTGTGGTTCCCCTCCTCTCGTGCCCATTTTTGGTCAGTTTCCTGTTCTCGATTAGTTCTCATCATTAGTTCATTAGTTCCAGGTGTGTGTGTCCCTCATTATCTCGTTTATCCTCGTTTAGTCTCCCTTACTTAAGCCCTGTGTTTCCTGTCTCTGGTGTCTGGTCTTAATTGTCATTTTGTACTTCCTTCGTGTTCTATGTTTTGGATCATTAAAGATTATGTGTTTTGAAGAACTTCTCGTCTAAGTTAGAAGATTTAGACTTCTCGTCTAAGTCACTCCTACGTATCGTGACACGTACAAAGCAACTGTAATTGGAGCAAAATAGCTGGAGTCCGTCTGCTTCAGGGTTGGACGTGTTTTGCGTTCAGAGATGGTATTCTGCATACCTTGGTTGCAATGAGTGTTTATTAGAGTTATTGTTGCCTTTCTATCATCTCTAACCCGTCTGCCCATTCTCCTCTGACATCAACGAGGCATTTTTGTCCACACAACTGCCGCTCACTGGATATTCTCTGTAAACCCTAGAGATGGTTGAGCATGAAAATCCCAGTAGATCAGCAGTTTTTGAAATACTCAGACCAGCCCGTCTAGCACCAACAAACATTCCACGTTCAAAGTCACTTAAATCCTCTTTCTTCCCCATTCTGATGCTCGGTTTGAACTTCAGCAAGTCGTCTTCACCACATCTAGATGCCTAAATGCATTGAGTTGCTGCCATGTGATTGGCTGATTAGCAATTTGTGTCACCAAGCAATTGAACAGATGTACCTAATAAAGTGGCTGGTGAGTATAGATATATATATATATATATATATTTGATTCCTTTGAACTTTTCACCAGAGAAAAATGTATCAATTCAGCATTTTCAAATCATCACGACTTGCCTAAAATAAATTCTATAGATATATAGATCACAGACATGATAAATATATCTATAGAAAGCTTTAAATTACTACTTAACGGAATAAATAAAACGAAAACAAAAGCTTTTTCATTATAATCATAATCCGTGATGCACTTCTCTCTATAGGCATGTCTAATGAGGAGATAGCGAATCAGGATCATCATCTTCGCGACACTGACACAGAAAACACTAGTGTATTAGTAAATAATTAAAATATCTCCTTTCTCTTTCCCCCGGACACATTCATGGTAATGACTTTTGCTGAGGCGTTTATTCTATTGCGTGCGTTTGAATGCAGAACCCTTCAGCTTTGCTGACTCTAAACACCGTCGAGCCGCTCTGTCGTGGCAGCATGGACTTGTGTTGTTTCCATCAGAGCGGCAATTTTTTTCATCACTAATTGATGGATGTCTAAAATATACAAATAAGGAGAAGTATAAAACAGGTCCGAGGCCCGGCCCGCATCTAAACTATGACATGAAAATTGGCCCGAAGCCCAGCCCTAGAGGCGTAAAAAACCCGGGCCCAGGCCCAAATGCAGGGCTCTAATGTTTTCTACAAAAATATCAAGCGGTATAACAATTTTCAACAATGACAATATTAAGAAATATTATTTGATATTTTTGACAATTTAAGGAAAATTTCTGCTTTGCCATCACAGAAAGAAATGACACTTTAAAATACATTAAAATATAAAAGTTGTTTTACATTTTGAAATAACATTTCACAGTATTACTATTTAAGCACTATATTTTTAAAAGGTTGGTGACTAGACATAAACAGAAGAGTGCAAAATTTTCATTTCAAATGGTCTTCACATTCTTTCCATTCTTTAATCTCCAGCCAGCACCTTACTTGGCATGAACTTGTACAGACTGAAAAAGACGCAGGTTAAATGCCAAGAAAAGCCAGACAAAAACCTCCTCTGAAGTATGAAGAGAATTTACCAACCTGATTTGGTGACATTGAGCTGAACTTTGATTGACTCATACAGGTGGCAGTAATGATGATGCAGGTTACAGGAGTACATTCCTTTGTCACTCATTGCAACATCTGTATGAACCCAGACAAAATGTATTCATTTATCTAGAAAAGCAACATCAGAGATTTTTTGAAGTGTGAAGATTTCTATGGAGTTCCAGGCGGTTGCCTTTGTATTGCCAAAAAGTATCTCACCTTTGATTACCAATGAGAAGTTGCCATCCGTAAAAGCAGTTGTGGGCATGTTAATACGGCCCTGGTTGTAGCCGTTGTAGATGCGCTGGTCTCCAGCAGAAAACATGTCTATGACACGTTCCATTGCGTAGTCTGGACCACTATGAAGTAGATCCCAGTGCACTACCCTTTGGCGGTCCTTTAAGCGGTCTTGTGTCCACACCATGCGCTGACTATGACATTGCAATACCGCCTGAGATCCCTGAGAGGCGCTGATATTGTACATGCCCACCACCAGGCCACTGCCATCTCTTTGGCCTTGCGCTGAAACACAAAGGGCCAGTTTCCCGGACACAGATTAGGCCTAATCATTGAAAAGCACTATCATATGTGATTACTCAGAGTAAATGGAGCAGTGCTGTTGTTATAAACCATATGTTGCTTTAGCACCAGTAAACCCGTGTTTGAAGTAATTATAGCATTCTCAGTCCTGCAGCTGCAGATACACTACTGTTTCAAAACTTCGGGGTCAGTAAGTTTATTGAATGTTTATAAAAAAAAGTCTGTTATGCTCACAAATATCCATTTATTTGATCAAAAATACAGTAATAACATTACAGTTACAAATGCAGTAATAACATTACAGTTACAATTATTTTCAAATATATTTTATTAAACACAAATCTGCTCATTACTGTCAATTTTGATCAATTTAATGCATCCTTGCTAAATGGCAATCGGCTAATTTCTTTTAAACCATACTGACCTTAAACTTTTGAATGGTAGTGTATATTTTTGGATATTTATAATGTTAGGTAATACACTTTTTATCAACATCTTATAGTTTTAAGATTCAAGTAATGTGCTTACCAGGGCTGAAGAGGAATGAAGCCAGGACTGTAAAATAAGCAAAGAGAAAAACTAGTTAAAATTACATATATAGGCCACCTCATTCAAAAACCCTCACCACACACACACACACACACACACACACACACTGGGTTAAAGACTACATGTGGGAATTATCACTGTGTTTTCAGAAATAACTGTTTAAACAATTAGCTCTGAAAAATCAACAGGTGCTTGAGCTACACTGTTAATCTGACATGCTGAGTGTTTTATGGCAAACTATCTCAGAGTGCTTCTGAGTAAAATAAAACAATATACTGCAGGTATATTACATGAAAAATACAGCAATACACAAAGAGATTGAGAAATGCAGTGATGGCCAGCCATGTAGGTTTCCCTATTTGTGTAAGATTTACATTTCTATGTCAGCAAACATTTTGGAAATAAGCAGCACCAATATTTTGCAGCACTTATGTCTGGAAGGACTATTTACGGATGTTTGTATGAGTCTGTAACCCACAGAAATAAACACTCCTACGTACGTCTGCAAGAAGAATCAAAACACTCCTGGCTAATAAAAAAAAACTCTGGTAAACTTTAGACTTAGAATACAAACATTTAACTAGATATTACCGAAGCCCACATTATTCTCAATTACTGGAATTTTTCTCAATTTAAAATGCAAATCAACCTTAAAGGGATAGTTCACAAAAAAATGAAAATCCTGAAATGTGCTTATTCATGAGAGAATGTTTGATCTGTTAACAAAACAGCCATATGAATTCATACAGGTTTGGAACACTGTGAGGGTGAGTACATGATGACCATTTTCATTTTATGAACTTTATGACTAAGGGAGTGGTTGGATTGTCCCAGATCCTCTCGTATTAAGAGGGTCTGAGACAGTCCAACCACTCCCTTAGTCATAAAGTGGGACATTTCCTGTGCTTTCTTTTTCAACATGCTGAAAATATGAGAGATTTATCAAATGGGTTGGCTTACTTTTTTATTCTATTCTCACAACCCACACATTTAAAGAAATACAGTACAAAAGACAAACATACAGTCTGTTAGACGAACAAGACATTTTAACGGTTCACAACCATGTGAAACACACCTAGCATTTCATGAAAAATTCAGAGCAGTGTGGTTTTTTTTGTGGTTTGTTTTTTTGCACAGCTGTCTTCAACAGCTGCTACCACCATTCAGATCATATAACCACTGAAACTGTAAATGGTCAATGTCTATACAATTATTTGCACTATCTTAGATGTAAAATATAATGCTTTTTAGAGACTTTTAAAATAAAGTAATTCATATTTAAACTGCACAGTAAATACTTCTCCTCATATGTGTTTTCATCTTTGAGGTTTGTCGTATGTCATAATGATTTTGTGTCAAATGAGAGAAAAATTAATGTAAAGCAAATCCCGAGGGCATTAGAAAGGCAGTAATAAGGCTGTGTTAGAAGCCAGAGAAACCACACACATTAGAGTGAAAGGCAGAGGGGGAGGAGGGGGAGGAGGAGGAGGAGGAGGAGGGAGAGGGTCAAGGGTTTGGAATCTGCTGACGAAGCACTTTGAAATGCAACGACTTGTCCGTTTGTTCGTATATCTGTATTTCATTCACACATGCACACTCATATTCACACAAACATGTTGAGGGCAAAGGCACACCTGCACATGATTCTGTAAACAAAACTGCATCTCTCGTTCTATATCCTTTCTCATATTTTCCAAAAAAATTACAATTCTGTGCCATTTACTAACCTGCATGCCATTATACTGTATGTCTTTCTTTCTTCAGTGAAAAACAAAAGAAGATATTTAAAAGAATGTTCTTGGCCAATGTTCTTTCATGACATTCATGGAACATGGAAGCAACACAAGAACTGAATATAATTGAATAAGCAACTGTATTTCTGATGATGGAAATTATTTCATAGATAGTTGTACTCCTGAACCGAGCCAGCATTCTCAATCTCAGCCCAGAAGTAAACGCATAAAAGCGTAAGTTTTGGATAAAAGCGTCTACTAAATGTAAATGTAACTCAGAGCAGTGCTGTTTGTCAGGCCTGTGTATTTAAAGCTGTGTAGTCAAAGTTTGTTTACATGGGTTGAACTATAATAATTCATCTTTATTGACTTATAGATTTTCTGAGTGTGCAGAATCATAATGTTACGGGTTTTAAACTACAACAAAATGTCTAGTGTATTAATTTAAGCTGAAGGGTCAATAAAGTGAATATAGTAGGTATAGTGAACATTTTACTTCAGTAATTCAGTGTATGGAGCATTTAGCAGGCTAGATGGATGTAAAAATCCTTTTAGAAGATAATATGGTGGCAAATTCAAACAGTGTACAGTTTACAGCGAAACATCAAGCTCTAACTGAGAGAAGAAAAGAAAGACCAATGGGCCAGTTTACAATACTGACTCAACCTGTGAAATGATGAGTAGATTTGATTTGTTTTAAATAAAACCTTATGCCTTTTGTTCTTTGTTAAGTGAATCACCCTGAGTCACTCCTGAGTTCTAAATAAGCAATTATGTTAGATAAGGGGAAATTTCCAAAATGCACGCTCAGCACTTGCGCTTCCGCGAGTGATGTCACTTGCAGTCTTTTTTATTTTTTATTTTGTTTTATTTATTGATTATTTTTTTGTTTGAATCTCTCATATTTCACAACAGTAGCCAAGTGGTGAAGACAAGAAAAAATAAACTAAAATACAATGTCACTTGCAATCACTGCTTGCACTTTCTGCTAACTTACCTGTGACGTCACTTGCATTCGACACGAATCGTGTGCGTTGCCAACAACAACAAAATAATCAATAAATAGAACAAAATAAAAATGATCAAAAAGACTGCAAGTGACATCACTCGCAGAAGCGCAAGTGTGTGAGCGTGCAAGTGCAAGTCTGCAGCCAGACCCTTCTCGAAATTTCAGCGCAAATACCTCCACAAGAATAAGCTTCAGCTCTTGGCAACTCATCACTGGATCAGATACTTAAACAAGAGAAAAACAAGGCCATCTTGGACAAACATCTCATACTTACCACCACAAAATAAAATTCCATGCCACATCTGGCATTTATTCCACATAATTTCCAGTAATATAGTATTTTTTCTTTCTTTCTTTATTTTTTGTGCTTAATTTGTTGTGCTTCTATCAAGCAGACCTGAGGAGCAGAATCTTTTCTTTGGGTTAGATTAAAACAAAGTCTTCGGTCTTGTACACGAGTTTGAAGTTATCTGCTCTGGTTTTGGCATTAGGGTCTGGGTCTCAACAGTGCAAAATACAGACTGAAAAACCATTACATCACATGACATTATAAAACGTTTAAACATTCGCAGACGTGTACGACCCTCAAGAGACATGCAAAGATATACACTCAGGTGAGAGGACAGTGGCATGTTTCTTGCACACCATATTTACACACCATATTTTGGCATTTAAGCCCAATTTAATATAAAAATACTAAATATAATAGACAAATAAATACATCTAAATATAATACTGTCTTTATTCATTTACCTATTCTTGTCTCAGCTGTCAACGTAAACAGAAGCACAATAAAACTAAAAGAACAACAGCAACTTTGTCTTTGTATACAGGTAAATCAGATACTCACGTTGAGCCAAGAAAAGCGCTCGAGCGCACAACGGTACAGCCAAGTTCATATCCGTTATCCTCTTGGGTTATCACTCTAGGATGTGTTGAAAGCAGAATAAAGCCGAATTAGCACTCTTTGTTCTCCTAACAAACTTCTATCGTAAAGAATACTTGCTGTTAGTCGACCAGCGACACCAGCGTCAGCGGCAGTCTGCTCCACAGACCCACGTTCACTGTTCACGCGGTCTCCGCCGCCTGGCCTGCCCCTTTTGAGCTTCTGTCTTTGTTCATATCCCTGTAGTCCATCGGGGAGGCGAAATTAAAATATATTTGCTGATGACTCGAGCAAATGACAATCTCAAAGACAGTTCATATGAGGAAATTAAATGCGCTACCGCAAAAACTAATGTATTTCAGATGTTGTGTTTTCGAAATCTTATGTAAAAGTTTCACATTGTTAAAAGTTTTATATGACGATTTATGTAGCTCAGTCATTCTTGAGACATGGGACAAAACATGTCCAGCAATTATAACTGCAATCAGGTTTAGAAAATAAAAATATTTTCAATTTGAAATGTTATGGGGAGGGATTAATAATAGAATGTATTTAATACAATTATCCCCTTTAATTAAATTGTATCAGTATTATGTGAAATCTATGGCACTTATTGTCTTCTCACTACATCTAAAACAGGGTGTCCACAGAGAAGGGTTCAATCATTCATATTCTAAAACCCCTATAACATGGGCAATTTTTTTTAATGATGAAAAAGATCTTGTTTTAGCAAAAGTAACACTTAATAATATCTCATATCAAAGCAAGGTTGTTTTTCAGTGGCACGTGCATGTTTCATAAGTTTTCAAAGTTGTGTCCCCACTTTTCTGACGTTAACCAGAGCCGATCCTCCCTATACGCAGAATACGCAAGCTGCATAGGGCCCCCGAAACACCAGTGGGCCCCCTTGCTCTCAAAGATTAATTCATTTTA
Organism: Gymnocypris eckloni scoliostomus; assembly: GCA_027564155.1. NCBI lineage: Eukaryota > Metazoa > Chordata > Actinopteri > Cypriniformes > Cyprinidae > Gymnocypris > Gymnocypris eckloni. The sequence continues at coordinate 13,339,773 of CM050431.1, forward strand.
ATTTAGTTTAAAAACAAAAATCAAAATCGCTACTACATGAACTCCATTTGTTTTGTAAAAGAAATGCCACACTGTCAGATGTTCGATGTCTTGATTTTGTGTTACAATAATATATCAAAATACTTAAATATGACTTGAATAAAAGCTTAATAAACAATAACATACTGTTTGTTGTGTATTTTTAATACAGTAATTAATTGATTCAATGTATTTGATAGTTAAAAAGACTGCAAATTCAGGTTGTCATCACCACCGTCAGATGCGTCTACTCCGTCAGTTCTGTCACCTCTGTCAGTTGAATATTTGGATAATATTTCAGTATGATATTTTATATTTGTTATGGAATGGTCACATGTGAAAGTGTAATCTGTCTGCTAACATGTGAATGTGTTTTGAAATGTAAAAAACTTCTTGAATGCTGTTAAAGATAAAGTTGAAATTATATTACAAAGTCCAAGTTAAAAAGTACATTTTGTTAAAAAAAAGTGCAAAGTTGAGAGGAAGCTCAGTAGCTTATTAAATGTAAGATACATAAATGTTGTTTCATTTGTTTGAGTACAAGATTTTGTTGTATTTGTTTCAATTTTGCACCCTGTTTTGTCCCACTTCTCAAGAATGACTGAGCTATTAGCCTACAGCAGTGAATGGTTCTATTTGACAGATCAAATGATTTCCGAGCTAATAAGTTTGCGTTTCTTTTCTAACAGAAATTTTCCTTCCATATATATGTTTCCCCCATAAATCACTGTCACTTTGTTCAACTCATTTTTGCTGTGCTAGGTTAGCTTTCAATCTGTGGATTTGGCGACATGTAGGCCTATGTAGGATGCGTAGGAGTAGGCTACTAGTTTTGAAGGTACAAAATATAGAAACACATACACAGATTTACATACACACACATGTATGTAAAAGTACACCCCTCACATTTTTGTAAATATTTTATTTTATTTTTTCATGTGACAACACTGAAGAAATTACACTTTGCTACAATGTAAAGTAGTGAGTGTACAGCTTGTATAACAGTGTACATTTGCTGTCCCCTCAAAATAACTCAACACACAACCAGTAATGTCTAAACCGCTGGCCACAAAAGTGAGTACACCCCTGAGTGAAAATTTCTAAATTGGGTCTCAGGTGTGAATGGGGATAATGTGTGTTAAATTTGGTGTTATCGCTCTCACTCTCTCATACTGGTCACTGGAAGTTCAACATGGCACCTCATGGCAAAAAATTCTGAAACTGAGCTACTGCACGGCGGCCAAGACTTTTGTGTTTTGGGAAATAGACATGTGAGTGCTGCCAGCATTGCTGCAGAGGTTGAAGGGGTCGGGGTCAGCCTATCAATGCTCAGACCATACGCCGCACACTGCATTAAATTGGTCTGCATGGCTGTCGTCCCAGAAGGAAGCCTCTTCTAAAAATCATGCACTAGAAAGCCCGCAAAAAGTTTGCTGAAGACAAGCACATGGATTACTGGAACCATGTCCTGTGGTCTGATGAGGCCAAGATAAACTAATTTGGTTCAGATGGTGTCAAGCGTGGTCAAAGCGGAAACCAGGTAAGGAGTACAAAGACAAGTCTGTCTTGCCTACAGCCAAGCATGGTGGTGGGATTGTCATGGTCTGGGGCTGCATGAGTGCTGCCGGCACTGGGGAGCTACGGTTCATTGAGGGAACCATGAATGCCAACATGTACTATAACATATTGAAGCAGAGCATGATACCCTCCCTTCGGAGACTGGGCCGCAGGGAAGTATTCCAACATGATAATGACCCCAAACACACCTCCAAGACGACCACTGCCTTGCAATAGAAGCTGAGGGAAAGGTAATCTGTGGGGCATCCTCAAACGGAAGGTGGAGGGGCGCAAGGTCTCTAACATCCACCAGCTCTGTGATGTCATCATGGAGGAGTGGAAGAGGACTCCAGTGGCAACCTGTGAAGCCCTGGTGAACTCCAAGCCCAAGAGGGTTAAGGCAGTTCTGGAAAATAACGGTGGCCACACAAAATATTGACACTTTGGGCCCAATTTGGGCCTAACATTCTCACTTAGGTGTGTACTCACTTTTTGGCCAGCGGTTTAGACCTTAATGGCTGTTTGTTGAGTTATTTTGGAGGGATAGCAAATGTACACTGTTATACAAGCTGTACACTGACTACATTACATTGTAGTAATGTGTCATTTCTTCAGTGTTGTCACATGAAAAGATAAAATAAAATATTTACAAAATCGTGAGGGGTGTACTCACTTCTGAGAAACTGTACATACAGCACCATTTGAAGGTGTATGCCCCATTCCTGTTTTTTTTTTGCCATATTTGTCACACTTAGCTAAAATATTCAGATCATCACACAATTTTTTATTACACAAAGATAATGCTATTAAATAAAAAATGCAGTTTTTAAATTATGATTTCATTTATTAAGGGAAAAAGCTGTCCAAACCTACCTGGCCCTATGTGAAAAATGAATTGCCCCCTCCTGTTAAATCATGAAAGAACTATGATTAACCACATTATTTAAAAAGCGGAGTTAAATTTCACTAGCCACACCCAGGCCTGATTACTGCCAGAACGGTTGAATCAAGAAATCACTTAAATAGAACCTGTCTGACAAAGTGAAGCATGCTTAAAGAGCAACACATCATGCCGCGATCTAAAGAAATTCAAAAACAGATGAGAAAAAAAATTGTTGACAAGTATCAGTCTGGAAAGGGTTATAAAGCCATTTCTACGGCTTTGGGAGTCCAGCGAACCACGGTCAGAGCAATTATCCACAAATGGAGAAAACTTGTAACAGTGGTGGTGAACCTGGCCTATACCAAAGGGCTACCAAAATTACTCCAAGAGCACAACGACAACTCATCCAGGAGGTCATAAAAGAACCCAGAACAACATCTAACGAACTGCAGGCCTCAATTAAGGCCAGTGTTCACGACTCAACAATAAGAAAGAGACTGGACAAAAACTGCATCCATGGGAGAGTTCCGAGGCAAAAGCCATTGCTGACTAAAAAGAACACAAAGGCTCGTCTCACATTTGGCAAAAAATATCTTGATTATCCCCAAGACTTTTGGGCAAAGATTCTGTGGACTGATGCAACAAAAGTCCAAAACTTTTTGGAAGGTGTGCGTTTAGTTACATCTGATGTAAAACCAACACAGCATTTCATAAAAGGATCATACCAATAGTCAAACATGGTGGAGGTAGTGTGCTTTGCAGCTTCAGGACCTAGACGACTTGCCATAATTGATGGAGCCATGCACTCTATCAGAATATCCTTATGGAGAATGTCTGGCCATCCGTTTGTGACCTCAAGCTCAAGCGCACTTTGGTTATGTAGCAGAACAATGATCCCAAACACAGCAGCAAGTCCACTTCTGAATGGCTCAAGAAAAACTAAATTAAGGTTTTGGAGTGGTCAAGTCAAAGTCCACACTTAAATCCAATTGAGATGCTGTGGCATGACCTTAAATAGCCCAATTCATGCAACAGCTTTGCAGAAGAGTGCAGAAGAGTGGGACAAAATTCCTCCACAGCGATGTGAAAGTCTCATTGCCAGTTATCGCAAACGTTTGATTGCAGTTGTTGCTGTAAAGGGTGGCACAACCAGTTATTAGATTTAGGGGGCAATTACTTTTTCACAAAGGGCCAGGCAGGATTGGAAAGCTTTTTTAAAGGCCATAATTGGCAATTTAATTGCATTGAAGTTAATTACTGAACCTATACAGAGCTTGATAAAATATTAAATTATTCTTGATAAAAATGTCAATTTTAGCACTTTGAGGTTTTGCATCTGAACTCTTCATATATATATATATATATAGGGCCCCTTAGTACCAATTGAGATTCGTTTAAATGCCACAGCCTACCTGATTATTGTTGCTGACCATGTCCATCCCTTTATGACTGCGATGTACCCATCTTCTGATGGCTACTTCCAGCAAGATAATGCACCATGTCACAAAGCTCAAATCATCTCAGACTGGTTTCTTGAACATGACAATGAGTTCACTTTACTCAAATGGCCTCCACAGTCACCAGATCTCAATCCAATAGAGCACCTTTGGGATGTGGTGGAACGGGAGATTCACATCATGGATGTGCAGCTGACAAATCTGCAGCAACTGCGTGATGCTATCATGTCAATATGGACCAAAATCTCTGAGGAATGTTTCCAACACCTTGTTGAATCTATGCCACGAAGAATTAAGGCAGTCCTGAAGGCAAAAGGGGGTCTAACCCGGTACTAGCAAGGTGTACCTAATAAAGTGGCCAGTGAGTGTATATGTGTGTGTGTGTGTGTATATATATATTTATATATATATATATATATTACAGTTGATATTTCAGTTGCATGGCCTATACCATATCGACAGAGACATATGTGGTCTAAGAGCTGGTAATAATTAGTGAAGGTGACCCCAGTCACTTTTTCATCAGGGTGTAGGTGCTGTGTTTACAGGCGTTACTCACAGCATGACTATGAACCACAGTGCAGACTCAGCTCCCGCAATGAGCAATAAAACTCTGGGGTAAAAAATGCTTAAGACTGCTAACAACCCAATGATGTCTACCAGCAAAGAGAGAAGGGACAAGTATTACTACAGTTAGGCTACTTAAGGCTATACAGTTGTGGAAGCAAATTCCTCATACTAAACTAATTATCATAATTGATATAGCATTGAGGAGTTTACATCTCAGCCTGTTCATATTTGGGTTTAGATAAAAATTGTGATGATGATGGAAAAATAGGTTGCATAACCATCTCTCCATCAGCTGTACAAACATATGAAGTCAAAGATTTTAAAAAGCTGATATTTGCTGCCACCTTGTGGATCACCAGAATATTCAAAATGTTATATTTGACAGTGCAACAGCTCACCAGTATGATCCTGTAATCTTTCCTCACTGCACTCTAACCATTTTGCTTGAAAACATTACAAAATAAAAAATAGGCACACTGTAAATTAAACATGATCGAGGTGAGACAAGGAGCATTAAGATTTGATTGGAAGGACAAACATTTGAAGTCACTCTCAGCCCCCTTCTTTTCTCTGATGGCAATTTTTTGAATATCTTCTCATTAACAACAGATTATATTAATTTAGTTTCATAAATAAAAAAATGGACACTTTTTGGCAGCGGATTTGGCATCTGAAACATTTTAATTGAACGTTTGCAGGTTGTGTTTTCTCTTTAGAAGGACTGTGCAAATTTGTAACCTGTAAATATGGAAGCTACATATGTAAACTGATCAAATCCAGGCAAAAGGCATGGATTCAGCCCTTATTTTGATGTCAATTAACAAATCAGAGACAGTGCTAACCTTTCAAATAGCAAAAAGAAACATGACAATCAAAAGGCATCAACAATACGGATATTTTCTACAAAACAAAGCAGGTTCAATAAATACCATATTTACAGAACACTGAAAAAACAAAACATATGCATGCAAGTTCATTATTGTGGCATTTGAAGCTAAAGTAGTCCACAGTTGTTCTTTTTTTACATCAAGTGTGATTCAGTAAATTCCTACAACCTAAAAGAATAAATCTATTTTAGGCGTTTCAGGAGCTACATCATCTAGCATTGCCAAAAAGCCCTTAGGACTCAGAGGTCAAATGAAATGACTGGAATTAAGAGTGCTTTAGAGTTTATATTCATACTTTGTGTGAAAACAGACCTCCACAGGGCAGTAACGCATGAAGTAGAGGTTAAATGTTAGACACAATGTCCCCTTTACTCTGCAAAAGACCTGACTGGTGCATCGTTAAATAAAAATTAAACTCAATTCTCTTTTTGTCAGACAGGTATTATACAAAATGAACATCTTTGTATATATGACCCTTTAACATCATATTCAATATTAAATTAGAGAATTATGATCATGGCTTTTAACTGAGAGTTCCACAGCGTTCTGCCTGTTTGTCACTGAGTCACTGAGTTGTACGTCCTCTTGAGTACAGATGTAGTCTTGGACTAAAGACTTGGTTTAAGTCCCACCAATAGACCAGCTAATGGCTTCAGCTTCATTTACTCAAACACTAAACTTCCCTAGAGAAACCGAGAGAAACAGAAAAATGTTAATATAAATAGCATATTTATAATATATCTGTGAGGTGACATCATCATTTATATCCTTTCAAAGCAACTGCCTAGCATTTCATAACAACAGATCATCACTCAAACATAAGGGAACAACTAGAGACCTTCCACAAGGTAAAAATAGATACAATACATGGAAAAAGGTGAACAACTCGGTACTCAGGATTCCAGATCCAGTAATTCTCTCTGAAAGTCCAATTCTCTAATAACTTTGGGTGGAGACTGAGATTATTAGATAAAAGACACTAGGGACAAAAGCGTTGGATGTTGAAATGCCAACTTCCCATGAAGGCTAGACAATGGGGGCTTGGCTATCCTGTGCCTGCCTGACTGAGATCAGTGCGTCTCACCCTATTAAAAGCTATATCAGAAGAGCACATTGTCTTCGAATGGGCTGAGTACACACTGATGGCTAATGGAGTGCCACACTCTTTGGAGAACATTAACAATGAGGAGGACATGCTGTGCGAGCATGTCTGAACAATGAGGGAGAGTTCTGTAACAAAGTACAGGAACAAACTGTCAGCAAGCTATTAGAGAGAAGACAAGAGTTTGAGGGGTACGTACTAATGCCTAGTGTTGACATCTTTTTATAGCACGTTTATAAGAATGGCTAATTTACCATGTGCAGTTGGTGAAGAAAGACAAGAACTAAACAACATGTTTGAATTGCAACTTGCTTGTGGATACAAGACTGAAATTATATTTTGCATTAAATATGAAATCTGTTTAGGATTATTTTCAATACAAAATATTCTCAGTAATAAAAATCATCATGTCCAGGCATGCACTAAATTAAAACCTGCATATATTAACTCTACAACAAATGCTATCGAATTGTGTTTTACTAATGTATACTACTGTTTAAAAGTTTGGAGTCAAACGGATTTATTTTAAGGATGCATTAAATTGGTCAAAAATGACCGCAAAGACATTTAATAAAATAAATGTTGTTGATTTGAACTTTCTATTCATCAAAGGTACCTAAAAATATAGTTTCCAGTTTCCACAAAATATTATACAGCAGTATTAATAACAATATTATTTTTAATATTAATGTTTTTAATATTAATAAAAAATAACAGTTATTCCTTGCAACAGCAACAAATGAGGGCTGAAAATTCAGCTTTGCCATCACAAGAATAAAAAAAATTATATATTAAAACAGAAAAAACGTATTTTAAATTGCTAAATATTTCATAATATTAATGTTTTACAGTTCTTCGGATAAAATAAATGCAGCCTTGCTGAGCATATGAGACTCCTTTTAAAAACATTTAATAAATCTTACTGACCCCATAACTTTATGGTAATGTCCTTAAAATTTTAGGTTTTATATATTTTTTTTATTATAGTAATGATAAAGCCACTGACAACTGGGTATATCAGTAGTCTTAATTGTTATCAAAATAGTGTCACAGTGTATAAATCTTATTTTTGTGCAAGATAAATATAAAATGTATTATATATGATATTTATGAAAAGCATTGTTTTTATATTATACATTATAATTTGGAGTGAAATATGACCTAAATATGTGAAATATTGTAGACTTACGATGCTGTCAGAGTTGAATTGAGCACCATGGTAGCACGTATCCTTTGCAACTGAGCCACCGTTAGTTTCTTATGCTGCTGATGTGGCTGCTGTGATAGCACCAAGTCACTCTTTTCCTCCAGACCACCAGAGGGCGGTGTCTCATTCTCTTCAGTCTCACAGTCCGCCTCGCCATTGGGGCAGCTGAGGGTCCTTTGCACGTGCCTGGCCTCTGCTCTCCTAAGCGTGTTGGTCAGCTTGCTCGTCAGTGCTGTGGGGTCTTCACGGAAGTCTTCCTCGTCCGACTGGAATCGCTCTGTGCTGCGAGACGTCTGTTTGGCGAGGTGCGTCAAGCTCTTGCTGACGTTGTTCCTGCCAGAGGGACAGCGAGGAGCTGTGAGGCATTGAAGCAGGTCGTCCTCTGAGCGTGACCTGAGGCCAAAGTGCTGCAGGTAGTCTGGACGCGGCTGAACGGGCGAACGGCGCCGCAGCGTATGTGAGCGACAACCCGGGGCCTGAGACATCCCAGAAAAATCATCCTTCTCATTGTTTGCATGGCCATCTAAAACGAAGGACTCATTTACAGTAATCTGAGAGCCATTCCAGGTTATTGAATCCTCCTCATCACCATCTTCATCATCCTCAAATGCATCGGTCTCTTCTCCCTCGCTCGGACAAACCGCTCCCTTTAAGTCCAGCTCTGCGATCAGGGACTGAGGCGAGAGAGTTCCGTACGCACTGTCGATAGAAAGAGAGCGACTTTCTGGATCCATGTCCGTGGCACCCAAATCACTCAGACCTTCCAGAGTTTTTCTGTCATTAGTAGAGAAGGAATCCCGCAGGTTTGATGAAGACAGCAGGGAGTTTCTCAACGATGCAGTCTGAACGGTCGACAAGGACCCAAGCCCATCCGTTTCTTCCATAGCTGCCATAGAAAGAGTTTCCGTGGAGCCATCAGAGTGACTTGGTGAAAGAGAGAGGCTTTTGGAAAAGAAAAATTAATATTTATTAGACTGGATGTGCTTTGATCTTTCAATAAACATACGGTGTCATTTAAGAAAAGGTCATGCTAAGATTGTGATAGTGATTCTGATAGTAACTAGTACTTTACAGTCATATTTCTTCATGATGATTTCTTTTTCATAGTTCATATTTTCATTTCATTTACTGTATTTTATTTATTTAAAAAATGACCCTCTAACACTAGCGCTCTATTCTTTTTCTATTATTCTGACTTGTTTTCTTTTTATTCATTTCTTTTTTCATTTTATTATAGCTTTGGATAAAATCAGTTAAATGTCTAAATGGAAATTAAAATATATATTGAGGAATATTTAATATGTATTACATAAATTACCAATGTATTAATACATATTACCTTTTTCATTCAAGCTATTAATTCAAGCAAGAAATATATATTTTAATCATCTATTTATTTACATTTTAAGTTATGCATTTTAGATTGGTTTCTAAAATGGCTTCCATTGCATGGTCTTGTTAGCTCTATGCTGTACTGTTTGAGCTACAGGAATAATCTACATGCACTATACAGAACACAAGGAACACTTTATATACAGTACCTCTTGCCTAGCGGCTCAGTGTGCTGTAATGATGGAGAGCTGGACGTGGACATGCTGCTTTCCGTCTCATCCCTGTCATCCGTGTCATCTCGCTGGTACTCGGAGCGAAGTCTCTGGAGCTGGTTCTGCATGGGGAAACTCTTCATATTAAAACCAGCAATGCTTTAAGTAACCAACGCTTAGTAACCAAAAGGTTCATTCTAATACCTGTGCATTGTAAATGGCCTCAATCCAGCTGCGGCTCTGAATGCCGCTGTTGGCCTGAAAGCAGTAGGAGGCCACGGCACAGCGAAACTCGTTGAGGTAGATAAGGAGGAAGCTTCCTGGGTCTTTCATTTCTCGGCACACCACGTTATGGATGACGAGAGGCTGCCGGATCACCTTCACTTTCTCCACACGCTTCACCGACTTAGTAATCAACAGAACGTCAGTGAACAGGAAACAGTATACATCCATCTGTCGGAAAAAGGAGTTAATGGAGACCAGTGAGAAGCTTTTAGACAACTATCGGCTGTTAGTTAAAAATATATTTCTTACTAAAGTGCACTCAGAAATGCTGGCTCTGTTTCTTCGTGTAACAAATATAAAGAGGAAATCATACCCTGCTCTCTTTACCCTCCTTCATCTTCAGAGCTCCCTCAAGGAGCAGCTGACGAATCTCTTCAGGTGGAGCGCCCATGACTGGAGTGGTCAGGTCAAAATTGTTATATTCCCTGAGGATCTGAAGGACACACAATTGATGGTTATAGAGACACTTAGCAGATCTGGAGTTCCTACTTGTTTCTTCAAGATCTCATATAAACCATGAAACATTCTGAAGATAGTGACTCGTAGTCTATGCGTCTCACCCTCTCCACTTCCTCGCTGGCCCCCTCCCCAGCCTCATACGCCTCTATACGTCCAGCGATGGCAGCCAGCTTCTGTTTTTCCTCCCTTTGTCTCATTTGTGAGTCCACACTATTAATGAAGCATTCAACAGAAGCCACCTGACCACAAAAACAAATATTTACTATGGGTCACATCACAGAAATATTATTCATATTTACTATTCTGTCAATACACAATAAAGATAATAGATTATATTTATATATATATAAAAGACGGAATCCTAGCATTTTGGACACGAGTGTACTGTATTTAGTGGCAAAACATAATATATAAAGTACCTTGCTTAATTTTTAAAATGTTTTGTTATGTTCCTGCCTTATGTTAAACCGCTTTAAATTACTTTTCCCCCCACATTAATCTACACTCCATACAACACATTGACAAAGCAAAAACATGTTTGTTTGACATGACAAGCTTTTTTCATTAGAATTGGGCAGTTATCTGCCATTCTTCTCCTCATCTCTTCACCTCTCAAGCTCTGTCTGGTTGGATGGGGGCAGATGCACATTTTCAGGTTTCTCCAGAAATATCTGATTGGGTTCAAGCCCAGGCTGTGGCTGGGCCACTCAAGGACATTCACAGAGTTGCCTATAAGCCACTCTTACTGTGTATTTAGGTTCATTGTCCTGTTGGAAGGTAAACCTTCTGCCCAGTCTGATGTTCTGAATGCTCTGGACTGGGTTTTCATAAAGGCTATCTCTATATTTTGGTGCATTGAGCTTTTCATCTATTCTGATGAGTCCCTCAGTCCCTGCTGCTGAAAAACTGCCCCACAGTATGAGGCTGTTACCAGCACACTTTACTTTCGGGATGGTATTCTGCAGGTGATTAGCAGTGCCTGGTTTCCTTCAAACATGATGCTTAGAATTGATGTTCATCAGACCAGATAATCTCGTTTCTCAGTCTGAGGGTCCTTTAGGTGCTTTTCTGCATACTCCAATTGTGTTTTCATGCATCTACATTAAGTAGAGAATTGAGTTTGGCCACATCGCCATAAATCCCTTAACGGTGGAGTGTTGCAGTGATGTTTGTCCTTCTGTGGGTTTCTTCGATCTGCACATATGTGACCCAGGACCACAAAACCAAGTCGCTGGGGTATATTTGTAGCAATAGCCAAAATTATATTGCATGGGTCAAAATTATCCATGTTTCTTTTATGCCAAAAATCATTAGGATATTAAGTAAAGATAATGTTCCATGAAGATATTTAGTGAATTTCCTACCATAAATATATCACAAATTAATTTTTGATCAGTAATATGCATAGCTAAGAACCTCATTTAGACAACTTTAAAGGAGATTTTCTCAGTATTTAGATTTTGTTTTGCCCTCAGATTCAAGATTCTCAAACAGTTGTATCTCGGCCAAATATTGTCCTATCCTAACAAATTAGCTTATTCAGCTTTCAGGTGATGTATAAATCTCAATTTAGAAAAAAATGACACTTATGACTGGTTTTGTGGTCCAGGGTCACATATGATCAAGGAGCTCCACTAGAGTGACCATCAGGTTCTCCCGTCACCAGTCTAACCAAAGCCCTTCTCCATCAATTGCTCAGTTTGGCCAGGAGGCCAGCTCTAGGAAGAATCCTGGTTGTTTCAAACTTCTTCCATTAAGGGTAATGGAGACTATGCTTCTGTGAACCTTCAATGAAGCAGAATTTTCTGAACTCTTTCCCAGATGTGTGGCTTGACACAAACCTGTTTCTGAGCTCTACAGACTATTATTTTGACATCAGGGCTTGTTTTTTGCTCTGATATGCATTATCAGCTATTAGACCTTTTATTAAGACGTGTGCCTTTCCAAATCATACCAATTCAATTTAATTTGCCATAGGTTACCTTCACTCAAAGTGTAGTAACATCTATAAGCAATATGAATGCTCCTGAACTAAATTTCAATTGTCCCGGATAAGAGTATGTATACTTATGCAATGAAATTATTTAAGTTTTTTATTTTTAATAAATGTGCAAAGATGTTAAAAACCTGTTTTTTGCTTTAACGTTATAGTGTATTGAGTGTAGATTGATGTGGGGAAAAAAGTAATTTAAAGCATTTTATCATAAGGCAGCAACATAAAATGTGAAAAAAATGTATGTATAATCAATACTTTTGCAAGGCACTATATATATATATGCAACTTTTGCAACTTTTTGATGGACTGGCAATCCCAAAACCCCCTAGTTTGAATACACTATTGTAAACAACATTAAACTAAACTATTTACTACTGAACAATGTGTGCATGTGCTCTACTGCAAAGATTTTGGAAATAATTTCTTACCATTTTGTTAAGGGCCTCACGAGTTGGCGTGTCATCTGTCTTTTTCAACACGCTTTTGAGCAGCAGTGGATATTTAGTAAGTCTTTGATGAGGCTTCACCAACATGTCTGTCAGCTTCAGCCGGTTGCACTGTTTATGAGTTTCTGCCCACTAAAGGATGGAAAAGTTTATTGAAAGTGTCATTTGGTGAACAATCATAAACATTCACTGACAGCACAAGCAGACCATGATGGAATCACTGAGTCATAATAAGAGTGCAGTTACAATACATGTGATCTCTCATATCTCTCATATTCAATAAATCTTCTACAGACATGCCTTTATATTTGTCCCCCGTCTGAATCCATCAAAAGTTAATGTGTCTGGCTGAAGAGTAACTAGATCCGGATGGTAATAATTACTCACAGTTACGTATATTCTGAAGAGTTCATTGTCTTTCAGTAAAGTGCGCATGTACTCCATACAGGCCTCTTCCTCCATGCAGTAATGGATGTAGGGCTTGAATCGGAAACCAAACTGCACATAAAAAAACTAAATCAGGCCAGCAAAATGACGTTTAAAAATGTAGGGGCAATTGTGAAACCTTTAAAGGATTTTAGTTTACTAAATTGCTGAAAATCAACTAATGAGTGCCTTAAGAATGAGAGCTCAAACACTTATACAATTCTGATTGAAACAAGACAACTTTTTTTTCACGGAGAAAGCATTGTTATGGATAGAGGACTCATATCTAAGCCGAAATCAATGGTTTGAAGTGGAACAATTTCTTGATGAATTTACTTCAAATACGTGGCTTTCTGTTTGACTGATGGACTGGTGTCATGTGGATTGCTTGTAGATTATTGTGACATTTTTGGACTCTCATTCTGACGGCACCCATTCAGTGAACATACAACAAACTCATCTAAAACTTCAAGGATTAGTAAGTTTCAGCAAATTTTCAGTTTTGGGTGAACTGTTCACTAAACTCTTGACAAATGATATTAACACACTCACAGTGCTGAAGCCCTGATGTAGTTCAGTGGGGTCGATCACTGATCTTTTCTGTCTGGCTTTCTGTAGCGCCGGCAACATGACCTCAACCCACAGGGATGTGTGCAGTTGCACAATGTCCTGAATGTTACTGAAGAGGCGCACAGGTTCGACTTCACTTAGCAAACCACTCTCCTGCAGGTTCAGCAGGCCACACAGAAACAGCTGGCGAAAGAGGAAGAGATTCTGATAACACTGTGCTATAAACTTTCACATATACTCTGTCACAAGACATAAAAGTACCATAAATTCTGAAGTCAATGAGCACCTGACAAGATAAATATTATAAATTCCTCTCATGGCCTTGTTGAAAACAACAAGACCTATTTCAATAACATTTTTACACACATTTGAGTAGATACTATGATAATGCGCTGAAGTAAACATTAGAGGGCTCTTACATCAGTAATGACGTGCAATTTCTTGATGTAGTCTGACTCTGTCTGCAGCAGCTCCCATATGGCCTCTTGCTGATGGCACTGACGTCTGGTTAAAATCTACAAGACAAAAACAAAAACATGTAAAAACACTAGATTTTGCATGAACATAAAAGGATGACTCTCTATTCATCAAAGAATCCTGAAAAAAATGTAAACATTAATAACATGAAGAGATGATTCTTGAGTATAATTAGCATATTAGAATAATTTATATTGTACAGTTTGAACAAAGCTATTCAGTGAGTTCTGCGGTCATGATAAAACATTGACTGTTTGGTCATATTTTGTGAACATCTCTCTTATGTTGGATTTCACGGAAAGTTGGGTCATTGAGAGTAAATTATGCTTATTTGCCTGACTAACAATAGTTTTGGGAGTTGAAGCGCTTCCAGACTGATCTGTCAGAAGCTTCGAGAGTGTTCTGTTGATTTTGCTTAAGAATAAAAAAGGACTGTTTTGTTACTGTAGTTACTTTTAGAAAATTGATTACAACAAGAGCAATAAAACATCCATCTACTTGACACCAAAACATCAATGGAAAAGCTGTCATAAAACCATTCATAACTGGTAATGTCAATAACCTGACAGAATTATCATCGGAGATAAAGTCATATTATGTTGATCCACAATTTATAATGTGTTATAATGTCTGAATGAAACTATACTGAACAAAATTATAAACGCATCCCTTTTGTTTTTGCCCCCATTTTTCATGAGCTGAACTCAAAGATCTAAGACTTTTTCTATGTACACAAAATACCTATTTCTCTCAAATATTGTTCACAAATCTGTGGTAGTGAGCACTTCTCCTTTGCCGAGATAACCCACCCACCTCACAGGTGTGGCATATCAAGATGCTGATTAGAGAGCATGTTTATTGCACAGGAGTGCCTTAGGCTGGCCACAATAAAAGGCCGCTCTAAAATGTGCAAAATGTTTCTTCAGTGTATATAAAAATTCCCAAATTGACAAAAGCATTATGCAGAGTAGTGCGTTTACCTCAGGATTGTCCAAAAGCTGCTTCCAGCTCTCTTCTAGCTCCAGGTTGGGCTCCTCTTCCCATGAGTCTCTGTGAAACGAAAGCTGCAGAGGCATCTTGGGTAATCCAAACATAGTATATGAGTACAGTTTACTCTGCAGCTGTTCCACACGATCACACTCCTGAGAAGAGAAATGTAAATATTTAAACTGGAGAGAAAATCAAAAATGAATTCTTTACTAGTTTGTTTTTGAATAAATTAAAATAACAAATCCCATACATACAAAAAAACATAAATCAATCATTTTAAATGCTACAAGTTGATTTAGACATCAGACCATTAAAATGTACAGATGAAAAATTGATGTGTTTTTATTATAATATTTTTTCAATATTACATTTAACAATGTTTTTATTTTCTTAGGGCTTTTAAAGAGTAACTTGAAGTAGTTAAAATAAAACAATAAAATAAAAAAACAATGAAAGTAACAAAAAAAACTGACAAATAAATTAAATATTTAATAACATCAGATAATGATATGGTACATTGTGCATCCCAAGCATAACAAAATAATAAAAAATAAAAACAATTGAAAAATACTGTATTTCTTTTTCCCCATTATGTTAAAGGGATAGTTCACCCAAAATGAAAATGCTGTCATATTAGAAACAACATGATTACTCATATATTAGATACAATATGATTACTCATTTCAACACAATGGTTTATTGTTTTTATCATGGAGTAAATCTCAAGGCACATTTAAGGATCTCATAAGCAACGGTCATCATTAGGCAGGCATTGTTGTCCATACCGGACCAACGTCAAACTATTATGTGATTTTTACAAGAGTGACATAGAGAGGAAAATAGCCCAGTCTGAGCTTTAACCACAACTTTACACCCCGAGCCAGAAAGGGTGTCAACCAACCTAAATCTCTAGGGCACGCTAACAAAAACACACCAAAGGTCCTGCACGTGAGGGAAAAATGAGTGTGGGCTTATAGGAAAAGTGTACTTGTAAATTTTTCCTGTTTTTGGTTGGCTAATCTCACCCTTAAGTGGTGCAGTACTTTAACAAATTGATATCTCTTCCTTAATGGTTACACACTCACTCAAGTGTGAAATGAAAAAGACATGCCAAGAATATGTAAGTGCTTGTTTTGCATACAAGAAAGTACCTTGCACATGTCAAAGAACAACCCTCGGATGCTCACCTTCCCAAGAGAGCCGTTTCCTGAGTTGGAACTGAAGAGGCCACTGAATCGGATGGCAGCACGGTTCCTCCAGCGGTCTGTACCCGTTATAGATCCTGGGATTGAACCGCTCAACTGGGATACGGAGTCTTGATGGGGGGTGCTGGAATCACCCAGAAACTCCGGCATGTTCTTTCGCCGACGCGCTTGACCCTGTCACAAACAGAGAGTGAGAAAAAGACAAAAATAAGAAACAGGAAAAGTAAACAGAGACCAGTGTTTGAATTGAGTCGGGGGCTGGGGTGGTCCAGGACCCCCCATAAGTGTTAAAAGGACAAAAGCAAAAAAAAGAACACAAAAAACCAAAAAAGCAGTAAAATTTACTTTTAAATATAAATAAAAAATATAATTTTTGACTAATAATACTTATTTGCAAATATTTAATAAAAACAGTGATAACAGTTACAGTGATAATGTAACATGTAATAATAATAATAATAATAATAATAATACATGTTATTTAAACTATTTTTAGTAGTATTGACACTTACACTTACAAAATTGACTAATTTACTCAATTTTACAAGTGTCTTTATTAATTTCTGATCACCTTTAGGAAAAAACACAGACAAATATTTATTAAACACAAAAAAAAAATATATATATATTTTTTAAATCATTTAATAATAATAGTAACATTGATTATATTATTGATAATTTATTGATATTTGTATTAATTATAAATTATAGTATTAAATAATTTAAATATATATTAATATATATATATATATATATATATATATATATATATATATATATATATATATATATATATATATACAATATATATACACACACACAGTTAATAATTCGGATGTTTGCCCTATACAGCATGATTGTTTTACGGTTGATTATTCACACACTTTAATTTATTAATCTCTGGAACAAATTCACTTCTGATCACCTTCAGGAAAAAGTGGGCAGAAATGTTGCATTTGTATTATTATATAAAAAAAAAATTACTTTTAGAACAGCAAACAAAACACAGACAAGCTAAATAAATCTACAATGTAGCAATAGTCAGAGGAAACACTTCTGTCATACAAACTTTGAAAACAAGTCAAAGCAGCCACCTTTTGTGAAATCGTCAGACTAAACTGTGGAATTTTAAGTGCCAGACATAGCCTGGCTCTGACAGGTAAGGAAGTGCAAGCAAAACACTCAGGACATTTATACATAAACAAAGACAGGCCTGTTCTCAGACAATCTCTGTATGTTCCGAGACATCTTTCACCTGAGGATGGGACGACACATGAGTGTTAAAACAGAAAAAAACTCGGTTGACCTTAGGGAGCACATTCAGCTGTCAACAGGCGAAAAGGCCTTCTGGGTTTTGCCAACATTCTCTGCTCAGAAAGGTTAAAGAATTAGAGACCTGACTGACAAGAATCATCGAACCCTGTGACCCGAGCCAGCGAGAGGAACCCTACGGCAACAACAGGAAAAGAGGCAAGGCATGTCTCGGAAAACAGGAGAAAGGCTTTTCCCTTCACGACAATGGCAAGAAATGACGAATGCATGAGTGTAGTGGGGAAAGCCACTCAATGTCCCTCTGGGCTCATTACTTGGACATTGTGTTCTGATGATGGCTTTCTTTTCAATGGAAAATGCCATTCCAATGGGTTAAAAACAAACTTGGCATTTTTCGTCAGAGACATATCTTAAAGATTTTCAGACAAATTAATTCGTCAGTGCTCAGTGCCAATGCCAATGTTTCTTAACAGACCGAATGTTCTGTGCCCAAGATGGTCCTCATGATGAAGACAAAAGGCGATTTGTTGCTTACCCAGATCGATAAACATTTCTAGATCAGCTCAATATGTTCTTAGCTTTGATCAGAGAAATTCATTCACCAGATCTCTGAAATGCAATGCTCCCATACTTGCTGCATTTGACAGACCATACCGGTTGCAGAAAACTAATTAAAGTCATCCTTCAAAGATGACAAGCTGACATTGTCTTGGTCCTTGTCCATCCAGAGAACCTGTTTTACTCATTTGTTTGGTCGGTTTCTCTCCGAGGAACACAAAGTCAACATTGCGCCTTGAGAGCACATATTATATTATATTATATTTTCAAGCACTATCACAGAGACCTTTGTATATCATAACAATACCAAAAAAGTCGATTTTGGCTCATCCGCCAATACAATCTCTTTTAAAACAAGTACAAAACCATTATATTTGTGATGTTTTTTAAGAGATGTGGGAGTTTGATTAGAAAAAGCACAAGTGCTGCAGGCAACATTTTTTCCTGTCAATTCCAAGACAGATGCTGTTTGAACATTCGTATTTGATTAAAAATGGTTTATACGAACCATGTAGGCAAAGCCAAAGTGTCAAACACAGAAGACAAGCAATAATAAGCTCACCGTAGATGTCAGAGGCATTTCCAAGGCAGTCCACAGCATTGCACGGCATCAAAAGAGAGCCAGGCCCATACTGCTCCTAGAATGAATCTCCTACAACCTGCTTTCCTCTTGCACCCTCACAAACGCTACATTGATGTCAAAGGACTAGTGCATTCAAATCCACTTCTACAGGCTTGTCGGCTTGTGTGTGCGAGTGAACCTGAAGGAGGCTGAGAGGACTGAACCGTAGACCGCTGCATTGCTGAGGAGGGCTGGCTGGGTGTCATAGTAACTGCAGAATCCTGCCCTCCTATTGTGTGAGCAGGAAGAGAGGGGAAAGGAGCAGGGGAGGAGGAGCTCCTTCTGCTACCTCAGCTACCTCAAACAACCGATCCTAGCAGCGGCTTGCTTTCAAATCAACAGCACTGAACGAGTGACATGAGCAGACTGCAAAACAGTGTTTATTGCACATCTGCTGTGAATGCAGATGGTGAAGGGGAATATTAATACTGGGCACCGTACGGCTGCTTGATGTATGTGGCACAGATGGCATGCATTTTATGAAACAGCACAGAGTGTTTAAATGTGCAAAAATACAGAAATATATTTATGAATCAGTTTGGTAGGACAAATTGGTCATTGGTTGAGAACGTTTTGCCATGACACGATAATCAGGATAGTTCATACAAAATGTACTCACCCTTACATTGTTCCAAATATGTATATAAGAAGATATTTTGAAAAATGTATATGTGTTATATTTTTGGTCCATACAATTAAATGCCATTTGATATCGTTTTGGACCCCACTGCCTTTCTTTGTAAACTCTCAAAGGGATAGTTTACCCAAAAATGAACATTTCTGTCATTAATTACTAACCCTGATGTGGGACAGCTTTCTGACCGTTCACAGACAGCAGTGGAACAACCAAGTTCAAGGCCCAGAAAGGTAGTAAGGACATCATTAAAATAGTCCGTGTGACATCTGCCTTAACTTAATTCAACAATTTCTTCTCTTTCGTGTCAGTCTCCACCACCATTCACAAGAGTACCGCTGCCATTCACAAGAGCTGTGGCTTTTTGCTAGCAGAGGAATGCACATGCATGCATTGTGGTACTTTCGTGAACGAGCCAAGAATTCTGACATGGACGTCTCTATTTTGCTTTTATTTGCACACAAAAAGTTTTCTCGTAGCTGCATAAAGTTAAGGTTGAAGCACTGATGTCACATGGACTATTTTAATGATGTCCTTACTACCTTTCTGGGCCTTAAACATGGTGGTCTATGTAAGGTCAGGAAGCTCTTT
Source organism: Gymnocypris eckloni scoliostomus (assembly GCA_027564155.1). NCBI lineage: Eukaryota > Metazoa > Chordata > Actinopteri > Cypriniformes > Cyprinidae > Gymnocypris > Gymnocypris eckloni. The sequence continues at coordinate 13,359,529 of CM050431.1, forward strand.
AATTTCACCAAAAATGTCTTGATTTGTGTTCAGAAGTTGAACGAATGTCTTACGGGTTTGTAACTGCATGAGGGTGAGTAATTAATGACATAATTTTAATTTTTGGTTTAACTGTCCCTTTAAAAATAAAGGTTCCAAAAGGTTTTTTTTAGCAGCAATGCCATACAGTAGAAGAACCATTTTTGGTTCAGCAAAGAACAGTTCTCAAAAGAACCCTTTTTTTTTCTTAGTGTGAAGAACTAAAAATCGAAATAATGTTTTTCTACTACAAATAACCTTTGTGCAATGGAAAGGTTCCATGGATGTTAAAGGTCTTTTTAGGAACCTTTTTTTTTATAATTGTGTTCCACAGAATAAAAATCATGCAGATTTGGAATGACGAGTAAATGAATACAGAATTAAACATTTTGGGTGAACTGTCAAAATGTACTTTAAGACACACTTCATATAGAAAAACACTTTTTGGTTGAACAGTGATCCGATAAGTGTTAAAAATGCACTGTGAATATAAACACATTTGGGGTCCTGTTTTCTGAGGCACAGCACACAATTCCAAAGGTAACTTAAATGACTGTGACTAATTAGGTGCTTGCACGATTTGCATAACTGCCTAATTTGCATTTAGCCAAGACTCTCTGAACCGTTCAAAACCAACATTGAGATCAGGTAGGGAAAGCAAAATGGGTACAAACTCTGCTGAGCTCTCTATCATCCTGATACATCTTAACAGCATACAATATGCTAAAGGATATATTAAGCCTGATTTATATTATATTGAAAAAACCTGTTACTCAATAAATAAGTTTAGAGGTGATGAAGATGAGGCATATTTTACACGTACAGAAATATATATATATATATATAAAACAGTTAGGCCAACAAAAGCATTCAATTTTCCAGGTTCTTCTGTACATAGTTACACATTTACCCAGATTTCCCCAGTAAGTAAGACGCCTCTGATCATATGATACCGCATAAAGATAATAAAGAGAGATAGTTTAAGTTTCTATTTTCCACAAAAGAAACTGACCTTTTGACATAAAGAGAATTACAACAATGGTATTAATCTTATATAATATATAATAATTTAGCTATTTGAATAATATTCCATTTGTATAAAAAAGACGACTGAACATTGTCACTGTAAAAGGAACATGCATATAATCAAATGAACCTTTAATTAGCCTAGCTATTTCTATAGGACCTGATATAATATCATAAAAACTGTTTAGATGCTGTCACATGAAGTACATTTTTTTAGGTTACCTGACTGTTTTTAGAGAAAATAAACCACAATCTTCTCCTGAACTTTGATTTGAGACTGATAATAAACGTGCATAATGCAGAAATACCTTGATCCCTTGTTTAGTATCTCCCGAGGTATACATATGGTTGTTAGGAGGGGTTGGTGTAGTAACAGGCATGGGGCTCAGAGGTTGCACGTCTCCAACTTCAAAGCACTGTATGCGGGCGGCCACCAGCCCTGTGGTAGGAGTTCTGTGGGCATGAATCCGGGGAAGCTCATTCAGAGGACTGTAGTGGATCAGCATTCCACCTGGAACCTCTGGGAATGTTGACATGTTGGGCACATTCCATGTTCTCTGATGAAAATTTAGCATTTCCACGCTGGCACGGGTTTCACTATGTAAGAGACGTGAAGGTCCGGATGAAGTTGCTCCAGTAGATCTAGTATAAAAGATACCTTGAGAATGATTTAGTCCTCTTCAAAGTTCCTGTAGTTTTGAGTCAAGGTTGAAAAAAGAAACATAATGGACGATGACTGTACTCAAATTCACCTCAAAACTTCAAAATTAGACCAAACGTTTAACTTGCTCTTCTTTTTCTTCTCTATCTTCCCGTTTTGTTCCACATGTGCATCTCTCTGCTTGTGCGTCAGTCTTCTGATACGACCTTTGACCTTGGTGCCAGTGCTGATGGAAGGTGGAGCGAAAGCCACTCGGCCACTCTTACTGGCCACTCTGTTCTGCTTTGTGCCGTCTTTCTCTGAGACGACACACACCGCTGCCTCTCCAGATGGCTATATCAGGCTGTAGAGCTAATCATTTCTCTATGGCTTGATAATGTCTTTTATGGCTAGTTATGTAAGCCTAACTGGTTACCACACATCTGACCTCAGTACAGTTAAAGAAAACTTACAGTACTGAAACAACACTGCTGCATTATATCTTCAGAGCAAACTTAACATGTTGGTATAAATCAGATCAGTCTGAGCTGAAACAGAATCCATGTGTATGAGGACTGAATGAGTACAAATACACTTTGCTGAATTTCAAAGCCCCCCCCTAAAAAAAACAAGTTGCTCTTGAAAAATAAAAATTAGGTTGTTTACAAAAAGGGGCAAGTCTTTCCCACTAATTCCACAGGATTTTCCATCAGGAACATCCCGGGTGAAATCGGTTAACCTTGTGCTCTACTGAACTGCTGATGATGCAAACAGAACTTTTGGACAGTCACAAGGAAATAAAATCTCATGAGATTTGAACTTTGCTCCTGTTTGATACCGTACGCAAATGCTCTATATGGGAACTGGAGGTTGTTGATTTCAACACGGGCCTAAAAACACATACAACATTTCACAGGATTGAAATGTGCTGCATCAAAAGGACATGTGTTTACTTTATTGGGAAGGTTTCTTTGTTTGATTTTGAGCTTGGATACTCAGGCTAGCACATGTTGCTTATGTGGAAGTCGAGTCATTTGGCGGTGCTACCAGGATTTCCGAGACACATCCCTGTATTCAAACAAACTCAACCCTGAATGTATCTGTGATATGATCCTAAAAAAGGGTTTAGAAACCTTGCGGTCACTAACTGAGAGTTATACCAGGAGTAAGTGACAGGTGGCAACACAACATTGTCAGAAAAACAATGATTCAAGTCATTCACAGGGTTTGCGGTAATTGCTTAAAAAAACATTGACTTTGGAATAACATTTATTGTAATTATGTTTGGAAAAACATATTTGAACAATGAGTGGAATTGCTAGGTTTCAGATGAGAGCAATCATAAACAATACACTCCCACAAGAACAGTAAAAAAGAAGGAAAGGTGATAGAAATGCTAGAATAAACAAGAGAGTGATAAAGAGAAAGGGAGACTGGGGCTAGTTTTACTCCAGAGGCAAATACACTACAGATCAAAGGTTTGGGGTAATAGGATTTTTTTAAAGAAATTATTTATACAGCAAGGATACCTTAAATTGACCAAAAGTGACAGCAAAGACTTCAGTGTTACAAAAAATTGTGATTTAAAATAAATGCACATAAACTTTCTATTCATCACAGAATCCTGAAAAAATATATTATAAAGCACAACTGTTCAACATTAAAAATAATATGAAATGTCTCTTGGGCATCAAATCAGCATATTAGAATGAATTCTGAAGGACCATGTGGCACTGAAGTCTAGAGTAAAGATGCGAAAAATTCAGCTTTGCCATCAAAGGAATAATTACATTTTAAAGTATAATAAATTAGAAATTGTAATAATATGTCACAATATTAAAAAAGAATTCTAGCAAAGGCAACCTTGATACGCATAAGCGACTTCTTTCCAAAAATTAAAAAGCCCAAACTTTTGAATGGTAGTGTACTCTGGCAAAAAAACAAAACAAAAAAAAACATAATTCATCTGTCAATGCCCAAGATATTAAAACGGTACGGTAAACTTCCACCATGCAATCTGTTATTACGTTTTTTTTATTAAAACTTAAACAGTAAAAGAAACAAAACAATTCTTAAAACAAAAAAAGAACAAAGTCCTTGTGACAACTAGCCCTGGTCTTCCCTATAAAGAGAGAGTGACCTACCAGGCCAACTAGCAGGTCTGCCGCCTCTCGGCGTCCCAGGGAGCCGTGCTCTGTTCGGTCAGTAGAGGAACTACGTGTGCTGGAGGACCTCATGATAGGCAGACTGAGAGAACGGGGATCTTTCACACACCTCTCCACTCTCAGCTCCTCTCCTGGTCGAGCTGCACACACACACACACACACAATTGTCACTTCCGAAATTGTGATAATACCACATTAATTGATCAAACTTCTGATACATTAATAATACAGAATTCGCTCACAGAATTATTCGATATGGGCCATTTTAATTCCTTTGTAAGGTCAGATTGCTCTGTGGATCATTCTTAAATCATGGGATTCTAGAGAATTTTATGAGGGCCTATGTATTATTTTAACAAAAAATTTTTATTGCATAAAATGTTTTTCATTAGAAGACTTATAAGAAAGGCATTTCCTGGAGCTCAAACAGTTAAGCATGGTGCTAGCAACACCAAGATCATGGGTTCCATTCCCAGGGAATGTATACATGAACTTGTCATGAATGAACTGTAGGTTTCAGTGGATAAAAGCCCATGCTAAATGCATAAATGTAAGAAATGCAAAAGTACAAAGTTCTATGACCATTTCAAGTATAAAAGTCAAAATCATAAAGTATTTTTTCCATCATGCCGTTACAGACACTTCAAATCATGACAGATGATGGGAAAATGATACATCCCTCTAATAAAATTCTACAATGAGAATCACTTTTCCAGCTCAATAAATAACATATTCAAACTTTCAAACAACAAACATCCATTCAGACTGTTTATATTACTACTGTGAATATATATATATAAATATATATTATCTTAATCTGTGAATATTAGCTGAGCACAAGTGTTACATCTCTATTTGTACAAAAAGAGAAAGAGAAAAGATATGCAATCAACGCATTCATTTTTGCATGAGTTCTGAGAAACTTCTGTTTAAGCAGGGCATTACCTCGTACTCTGAGGTAGTGGCCACCAAAGCGGTAGGCTTCAAATCCCAGTGAAAGTGGGGTATTGGACTGATCTAGGAACAGGTTGACCCGTGACAGCTCAATGCCTTTTCTTTCAAATACAGCTCCCAGGACTTCTCTGAAAACAAAGATAACAGGTCAGCTAGCCATGATTCTAAATGCATTGATTAGTTAATTGCACCATCTAGGGGCTCAAACAAAAAATCACCTCAAGGTTTTCTTTTTCACAGCTGGGACGATCTCCATGCTGATGTCAATATTCAGGTCAAACTTCAGAGTAAAGCACTCCTTGCTGGGGTCCTGTAGGAGTGAAGAGTTAACAATCAGCTTATGCTTTAGGAACAGAAGCTATCAGTTATCAAGAATACAAACTAGGATTAAAATATTCAGACAAAGAAATATCAGGAGTACTGCTTCAGAAGTACATCAATTCTCAAAATCTTGCCAGAAAAACGAAATCATTTGTTTGAGACAGAAGAGTGGAACACAGGCTTAATAAAAATCTGGGCCCGTATTCATGAAAAATCTTAGTGCTAAGAGTTGCTCCTAGTAACAAAATTCTTAGAAATGTGGGTGTTTCCTCTTAAATTTAAAGAAAAGATCCTAGCAAAGAAAAAAGTAATTCAGAAAGCATCTTAACCCTTAAAAGAGGTCTTAAGGTCCGAAATTGTTAGGAGTACGGACGAGGACTTTTAAGAGGCTTAAGAGTTTCTTTAGCAGTGGAGAAAATGGATGAAACATGAAGAGGGAGAAGAAATGTGTTGCACACAATGCATGACAGTGAGTTAATAAGACGCTGCACATTAGATCGTGCAGGGATCATGTTTGTGACAGATCTTATTAAAGACATGTTAACATCCCTGACACTGCGCAGAAATGCCATAGCACCAGAAATGGACGTAATCACTACATTAACTACATTAACATATTTGGCAACTGGAAAAATGCAACTATGCAGCAGCGATGATTTGGGTCTGTTACAGCACTTTCAGAACCTTATTGTGTCGCTGTTCATTTCCTATAAAATATGTTAAGTATGACAGCATGGTAAATAAAAAATAAAGAATATAATGTGTGTGTGTGTGTGCGAGAGAGAGAGAGAGAGAGAGAGAGAGAGAGTACGGTAAAACAGGAAAAATTACGCTTGTAATTTCAAAGTGAAGGCTTATAATAAACCCTACTCTTAAAAGCGCTCTTACTTACTTCTTGGACAACCAACCAATCACAGTCTTCAAAAGACTGTGTCATAGCTAGCAACGGGGTCAGCCCCGCCTCCTCACTAAGATAAAAGTTTTTGTCTTTTCCTCGCTCAGAGTTGCTCTCAGATTGGTCCTGAATCACTTTTAAGCTAAGACTCCTAGCTAGAATTTTTTAAGCTAAATTAGGATCTCTCTGAGAGGATTCTTAGAATCTTTATGAATACGGGCCCAGATCTCTAATTCTTCTCTTACATCTGTGTGTCGGCGTCTGCTCTTCTTCGTAACCAGTTTCATTCCCCCACTCTTGCGATCCCTGAGAAGCACAAAATTAAATAAATAAATAATTAGGAATGACTGAACCCACAAGGAATGTCATGGTGTATATTCCCCCAACCATAATCCAGTTTAACCAAGCACAAGTATTTAAATTAAGTCATTGTCATTCTTTTCAGCACAAACCACCCACCTTTTATGCTAATTAACCATATTATAGATTGCACCTTGTTTAAAAAATGTCAGCGTAATGTTCCTGGCACAACAAAGCACTACTGCCACCCACAAAGAAGAGGTAGTAAACTGAGTTTAGCTAAAACAATATTAATGTTTACATTTTCATTGATTATAGCAGCAGGTATATTGATTATACCTCTTGTAATACAAGAATGATACAAGAGGCTGAAGATCCCGAATTGGGGGGCAAGAGCATTATAACGGAATTATACTTACAATTTTTATTACAATTAATTTACACTTTTATAATTTGTGATTAGAGGTTTTTATTATTATTGTTTACTCACAAATAGCAATTTCTACTTGATGAAATAATGCAGAAATTGACAATGTATAGAATTGTTTAAAATATACATTCATTTTAAAATATGTCAATCTTATAAGGCTGCTCAAGAGGTCAGATTTAGGCTCTTTATTCCATTTCCTAAAGCAGTTTGACCATCAAAAGGAATAGATAGTCCAATCCCAGATGTTCTCCATTGGATGACGCCACTGGAAAGTACACAGACTGCCTCTTTCATTATTACAAACATTAGCAAAACCCAAGAGTGTGCCCATAATGAATGTGATAATGGAGGGATAAATGTTAAAAAGAACTGACCCTAGGTCAGAGTACCCATCCTCTCCATCCTCCATGTCGGAGGGGGGACCGGTGCGAGGCGGACAGGAACGAGTGGACACGTTCCGGGCCAGGATGGAACCTGTGGGGGAGAGGAAGTGAGGCAACACTAATATCCTGCCAGAAGCTGGAATAATTAACCTTTACACATTTAAAGTGTCATGCTCGTCTTTGGGTTGGCTGACATATATTTTCATTTTTTAACTGATTTAAAACTGCTAAAACAACCGATAGGTTGAAAAAGAGCCTTACTTTGTGGCTGCAGGTCAAACCGTGGATGCCTGTCAAAGAGCATGCCGTCATGGGCGACGGGATGGCAGTTTGAGTCACATGACTCACAGAGGTGCAGTGGGCTGCCGTCTCTAAGGTCCTGACACGATGGGTGGTGACACACCTGAGGCATAAATCATACAGCAATAATGTCAAATTAGCAAACACAACAGTGTGAAATCAAACTGTGTGTGCATCATTTTCATTTTGGCAGTATGACCGAAACCCAATTTTTCCCAAATTTAACACTGATGTTTCTTCAAATATGGGCACTTCTGGCCCCGGGGAATGAGAATAAATCTTCATCAAGCAATATTCATGCTTTAATTTGTTCATTTCATTTGTGCTCTAACAATTTTCCACATTGTATACACATACAATCACAGGAGAATTCCATCATTGAACCATTATTTCTGAAATATATTAATCATTTTCACTCTAAGCCTATGGTGTCTTTTATTTATTTTGTATTACTATTATTATTCATAATAATTTATTTATTATTGTGTTCCATTTGTGTCTTTGTACTGAAAGCTCCAAAATATCCTTGTGTGTGTGTGTGTGTGTGTGTCAGTACAGCTCAGATCAAAACAGTTTTTAAAATTCAATAGGCTAATCAATATTTTGGTAACACTTTAGACACTCAAAAAAAATTGTGCTATATAGCACTAAAAGTGGTTATTTGGCTCGTCATCATAGGGAACCACTGTTGGTGCAGTTTAGCACCATTTTTGTTAAATAAATACAGTGCAATATGGCATCTCTTATGGTTCTACCATTTGACAAAGGTGCTGTATAGCTTTAAAGATATGATGCTATATAGCAACAAAAGTGGTTCCCCTATGTTTATGAGCCAATAACCACTTTTAGTGCTATTTATTTGGTGTATTTTTGGTGTATTTATTATCTTGGTGTAAGGGACCAATTCTCACAATGAACTAGTTGCTTATAAGCATGCATATTATTAACATATTGGCTGTTTATTAGTACTTATAAAGAACATAATTCTGCATGACCACATTCTATATTTCTAATCCTACCCAATACCCAAACTTAACAACTACCTTAGGCTATGCAACATTATGTTACCATAAAGCTCAACATACCATCAATTTATATCATCAGCACTCTTACGAAAGGCCATTTGAGAGTCAAGTTCTAAGGCCAACAGCAGCAGGAAATAAAGTGTGGAAAGAAAGAGGGATTAGGACACAACAGAAGCAGCTCACACTCAGACAGAGAACAAAGCAAAAACCTGAGCCATCAAATGAAAAGTGGCGATTTTTATCTTCGTGGCTACTTCTCAAACAAATTCAGTACAGATCAAATGAAATCCACTCAAAATATATTCAAGCACACACACTCACGCTAAACCTTCTGAAGGTACCAAAACAAACGCGTCTCCATGCTGAAGTAGTGACGAAGCGCCTGAGCACTTTCTGAGAGAAAACCACAAGAAGTGAGTAGAGTAAGCAATACAGAAGGCATGTGCCAACAAACCCCAACCAACAATTGGAGACGAGCTACAGGAAAATGGGCAGATTCTAGCAGTTATATAATCTCAAAAACCACACACTGAAAACAAATCATTATGACTGAAAAGACTTGCATTTATGAACAATTATATATATACATTTTTTTAAATCAATATAGCTTCCAGCTGGAAACAAAGCAAAGCCAGATTGCAGCTCATAAGTTAAAATTTAGGGCTAAATAAGGCTAAGAGGAATTACTGCCAAGCCAAACTGTTACTTTATCCTACCTGGGACTCCCCCCTATTTTTCCTTTGTCTTCTTACTTGAAATGCATTTGCAATGAGTTACAGTAAGGGAATAATCTTGCGAAAGCCAGGAGAAGCACTCTGAAAGCTGAAACAATGCCTTTTTGTTTGAGCTTGTCTTATTTGTTTCGAATACTTCACATTTAATGTAAATTTGAACACTTCCAAATTAATACGTTTTAAAGTCAAGAAGAATAACATTAACCCAGCAGCCATTGTTGCATCCCTCATTGGAATATAAAATTATTCAGGTATGTGTCACTGCTAATGATCTCCTATCAAACGCCATGTGAATATCTCTCATGCATATCTGTATACAAGCGCGCACACACACACAGACACACACAAGTCTGATGAAAAATACAATATAACAGTAATATTCTTCTATCAAAAGATCTGCTCAAAGCCAAACAGCACAGTGAGGTTTACAAAGCCTTGTGATTACAAAATCCATCTTTAGTTTTGCCCCACATGACCCCCTAAAGTCATGTTAATAAAATCAGCTTGTGACTCTCTTGTGCCTGGAGAAGACTGGAAAAAACTCCATTATTGATCTCTACTCGCAGTTATCACAACCTGAACAACCTCAAACAATCTTAAACCAGTGTACAACCATATTTAATGGTCATTGTAAGAAGAAAAGTGATTAAAATGACCACAACGTGCAATATCTACGAAACAATAAGGCATGGCACCGTGACTCTGAACAAAAAGCTATTGAAGGAAAGCACACAGACTTTAGCACCTCTTAGATAACTAAGAGAGAGAGAGAGAGAGAGAGAGAGCTAACTCTGTCATCAGTTTGGCTATGCCTCATTTATCTGAGAACTTTCACACATCTGTGGTAAAAACCGCTGCTCAGAGACTTTTTAATAACAACCATAAAACCTCAGCTGTCGCTGTGAAATAACATACAATAATGCATTCATGACACACACCTGATGCCGGTGTCACACACGTGCGTGTATGTGTCTGCCTGTCTCTCTCTCTCCCCCTGAAGTGACGGTTTCTCAGCAGTCTGTAAGAATGGCAGAGAACGATGTAGAGTCTCGGGACAACTCGATGCTTTGAGCGCCCAACGCCCCTCTCTCGCTCTCTCCCCTTTCCACTTCCCTTGCTTCCTTCCTTTCTTACTGGCTGCTTCTGAACAGCTCAGTGTCTGTGTGTGTGTGTGTGTGTGTGTGTTAGGTAATTCAGATAAAGCAGCTGTGTGTAGACTAAAAGATCTAAAAGAGGGTGTAAGAGCAGTGGTTTTCCAGCCACACCCGCTCCCACTGATTTTGCCATTCGCAAACACAGTAGTCCAACCGCCCATACAAAAAAAACAAACACATAAAACTCTGCCTCACTTATAATCTTGCATTACCCATTCTCATTCTCGTTTTTACTTCAGTCATTTATCATCTACAGTGATCAGAGGAAACATGCAAACGCATGTACAGTATGTGTACTATTAGTGATAGGCTCACATTTGTTCACTGTAATCTTAAATCTGTCCATTTTGAGATTTTCAGCACTATTTGTGTCTGTCTGGTCCCTTTAAGTCAAGTCAATCCATTCGGTGGCCTTGTTACTGACAGACATATACAGTAAGTATAGCTCCTGTTACTGGGAAAAGACAAAAACTGCAAAACAAGATTAGCAGCTTATTAGCATGTGCATTCTAATTAAAAAGAGCATGCATACTAATGAAGCCGTGTTACATTATCTTTTTTTGATAATTTTAAGCAAAAATGTTATAAAATATGCACAACTGTTTTTAAAACATTTATTATATTAAGAAATTCTTCTTGAACACCAAATTAACATATGAGAGTAACTTCTAAAGGATTGTGTGAAGGAAAACTCAGCTTTGCCATCAGGGATAAATTACCTTTTAAAATATAATTGTAATAATATTTCATATTAGCATTATATAATTTCAGCCTTGGTGAACATAAGAGATTTATTAAAAAAAATAAACAAATTCCCTTCTTTAGCTCAAACAAATAAATAAAGTTGTGCACGCAGATTTAAAAAAAAACTTCACCGAGAAAATTTTAAGAACAACATTATTGACGCTGTAACAGAAGGTAGGAAATACATAATATTATAAATGATGAGTAAATACATCGGTCTGAAAGACTTGTGTCTCTGCCCTTTTTCCTTCTTATAATTTCTATCTTCTACACAACTATCTCCTGCCATCATCTACTTCAGACCTGAGTCAGGTGGTGTCAGGATTTCTTACATAAAAACAGCTTACTTTAACCAAATCCAGAATATTACAGTATTAAAACCCCCTTTCTTTTACCCTCTCCATCTTTCCTCTCTTTCTTTGTCTGTGCATTATATAGCAGGCTGATGTAAGGCCTAATAATATCCCAATTCATCAAACACTGTGCCTAAAATCACAAGAACCTCAGAATGATAAAACTACAATGCGCAAACATACCAAACTCAAAACTATTTTATAACATGCCATTATTGACCTCAGAAAAAAACAAGACTATAAAAACTAAACAAAACAGCAAAGGATGTGGCAGGTCAGGTAAAACATGCCCTAGAGACAGCAATCTCTCAGAAACACGGGGAGACATAAGTGACATCATGAAGGACAAATCCAACTGTTAAACGTCACTTTTGAATCCTTTTCCTGTTTTTACTCAACCCTGAATCCACAACAACTTCCTGTGGCTATGTCTCTTGGCCTTCCCTTATGAGGACTGGGATGTGCAAGAGGACTACAAGTGTGATCTCACTGTTTGAATGATGGGAAGCGCTCAAACATTTGAAAAATGTCCTTGGTTAATCAGGGTATCACATTGTACCTTTTAAGTAAACATTAGTATTTTATACGAGAGACTGTTTATAGCATCTAAATAATAGCTTATCTAATATAAGATATCACTGTTATATAATTAATTCATTAGAATAGTTTCTGCTCTATACTTTACATATAACGAGATATATTACATTCAGATTTTGAAAAAAATGAAAAATAGTATGTTGAGCCTTCATCAAAACAACTGACGTTTGGCTTTATTTCAAAGCATGTCGTCATTACACATGAATGTGCCTGAGGCAATGAAGGTTCCGATATATGATGCAGAGCTGAACATGACTAATTTTACTCCTTAGGGGTCATGCATTTTGACCTCTTTGTTCATCCAGTCTTAATTAGCCTATCTCTTGGTGACATCAGAGGTCTCCTTTAAAGGAGTGAATGAGAAAGCAGAGAGCTGTGGCAAAAAAAGAGCAAACAAGGAGAGAATTAGAGAACTTCATGCTGACAGTCAGTACAGCATGAAATATGAGAGGTAATATAAGTTGTTTTCACATTTGGTCTGATGTCAGTACCACTGGGAGAAGTAGTACAACAAAGGAGAATAAGTTATTTAAAGCTGAATCATGTCTATCAATCTTGTCTTTCTACCCCTATTACTGCCGTAAAACAGTATTGTAAACAATGACTGTTTCCAAAAGGTTTCACAAAACATTTATAATGCCTTCCATTTGCCAGGGAAACAGATAGCCCTGCCCCAATTTGTTTTAGCTTAACACCATTGGTTAAGCCAATGTTGCCTGGCAGGTTGGTCAGGGTTTTTAAACAAACAGAAAAACGTTTTGATAATGCCTCAGAAATACACTGCTTATATGTTTCAAGAAATCAACATACAAAAGTATTACTTTTAAGTAAAGAATAAAATAATATAAGTTTAAAATCGAAATAATTACACACCTTTAACATAAAAGATAAAATGGGAGAAAACAATAAAGATTAAAATGATATTACACATAAAATCTACTTTGATTTCCTGCAATAATAATATTAAATATTTATTACAGTATTTGTAGTTTAATATTCAATCTATGTATATTTAATTAAATCGAATTAAATAGTTTTTTATATGTATTTTATTTCAATATTTTGTTCATACATACAAAAATAAAATTTCTCAAAAACCTCAAAACTATATTTTTTTAGGGGTGGGGGGTTATATCCGGTTTAGCTTACTTAAGGGAACAAATTTTTCCTTGAAGTAGAATTTTTCCTAGTAGCAGATTATTATTGCTCCATCTGGTGGTAGAAAGCAGCAGTGAGGCTTCACAATCCAAAGCATTCCATGAACTCTAATTTACTCCACTTTTCACTCCTTTTGTCCTTGAAATATCTTAGGCAGCGCATAAAGTTTTGAATGTGTGCATCTCCTGAAGCTGTAGTGCTACAGGTGTCAGTTCAGTTTCTTCTCACGCTCAGCTGTTAGGTAACACAGAGACAGACATAAAGCAGTGACAGTGGAGACAAAGCACAGACCTGCTGCTGAAGATGATATAACCCTTTCAATCATACTAACGGCTGTAAACGAGTCTGAAAACCAGCTAATGCAAAATACGATATTTTGAACAACATTCACTGCTGTTTGGACCCCGTTGACTTTCATCGTATGGACAAAAACACTGACATTTATTTTTAAAATGCCATATTCCTTAGAAAAAAAGGTTTGGAACAACATAAAAATGTCATTACAATTTTCATTTATGGGTGAATTATTAATTTAATAAGCAAATTTTATGGTTGTGGGCTTCTTGATGTCTTTAAAATTACTTTGAGGAAATATGCTCCATAGCGACGAGATGCCAGGTTAACCTCAAGCCAACAGAATAAATATATTATTGAACACTGAAAATAAATTAACCTACTTTTCTAACTGAAATCAAGCCCTTGAAGCCAAGACATTGGCAACCCTGTGACAAGACGACATTCTGGCATTTTCATGAAGAAAGTGTCTAAAAAACACCATTACCCCATCCCATAATACTCTGTTCTGCTCCAGCTTAGTGTCTTTGTAAGCAGCACATTCATCTTTTACAACACAAATTACAGTCAGCTGCTAATGTCTGTGTTTATTATAGTGCAGTCACTGTTTAGTCTGTGTTTGTGTAAGGGATAACGATGGCCTATTTCGCAACTTTTTCACACACACATTTACACATGCACACACGCATGCAAATGCACACACACATAAATTATCAATGCATAGACACTCACACATGCTCACACAGTGCTAAAATATTACAGATCCCGTTCTATGTTGGTTTCATGTGGAATTAATCTAGAATGGATCCGTTTTCCATGTACTAAAATAAAAACATATACCAATTCGTTTACACACAAGAAAACAGACACACTTAAAGCTGAAGTGTGTCGTTTCTTGCTTCTAGCTACCATTGGTCAGACAAACAGAATCAGATTTTCGGGGAAATTAATCTATAAATGGCTTACTTGATAAACCTGGGATTGTATATGACAAATTATTGCTTTTGTTTCTCTTTTACAAGTTGTTTTGTTTGAAAGTGTCTGCTAAATATGAAGGTCTGTTTCCACCGTGGATTAAAAAAGTAAAGAAAGGTTATTTTTATTTTAGGACTTTTATCTCACAATTTAGCTTTTTTAGAAATTCTGAGTCTCTGTCTAACAATTCTGACTTTTTTTTTGCAATTCTGGACCATATAATAATATTAAATTTTTTACAATTCTGGGTTTCTATCTCCTAGTTCTGATCTGATGTTTTAAAAAAATATATATATTCTGAGTTTACATCTCGCAATTCTCGGTTTATATCTTGCAAATCTTTTTTCCTCACAATTCTGAGTTTACATGCAACAATTCTGACTTTTTTCTTGCATTTGCAAGTTTATATCACAATAAATTCAGATATAGAATTCAGAGTTGCAGGGAAAAAGTCTAAATTGTGAGAAAGTATATATTCAGAATTGTGGGGGGAAAAGAGATAAGAGTATTTTAACATTAAAAAACCCACTTCACCTTTAAATGTCAGCTAGCAGGATGAGCAGTTAAATGTCAACAGCAAACTATCGTCATCATCTTTGTGTATTTTCACCTCTTGACCCCTTGCAGGAGACAGGAAGAACAAACCTACATGAAGCTTGTAGTGCACTAGAGACAAGCCACGAAGACTACAAACCATAAACAGACTTCTACACGCACACTTAAACTCTACTTTGTTCTTTTTCAGCAGAAACCTTTTCAAATAAACAAGAGTCCCTCTCATCTTTCCATATTTTAAGGGTAATGACATGCGTTCCTGGTTCAGATAAAAACATTGGGTACATTAAGTTAAGTCTGGCTTCGATCAGAGAGGACTAGAAACATAACTGTTTACCCAGACTCTTTTCAAAAGCTTGCTAAAGTTCAAAGGACACTGGTAGAGTTGAGCTGACAGGAAATGTAGGACACCAAAAAAAACAAGCAAACATCACTGTGATGTCCTATAATGAATCAGACATGTTCCGTCCGTGTAAACAAACTTTATTGGTGTCTTTCATACAGGGTTTATCTGTATCCAAAATTTGAAGCGGACTGTTACTGGCAATTATTTTTGCACACAGAAACTGTCAATACTCTCATCTGTACCTGCTCAACGATATAGTCTCCCTTGTTGGTCTTACTAAACAAAAGATTGCTAGTCTCGGAAACCAAGTTTGATAATCTGCATTATTTTGGCCAGTAATCGTCCATTCAGATATGAGCTGTAACTAAATCTGACTTTTACTTCAGTTTCTGCGATGTTTAAGGTTTAGCTGTTTAGATTTTTTTAACAAAAAAATGGTGATTGCTTATATATTCAATCAAAATAAATAATTAAATATATAAAAGCTTAGTGAACTGAGTAAATAAATTCAAATAATCATACTTAATTTCATGTTTTTTTTAATCAGTGCTTCAACTGAATTATCTGATTTATCTCTCTCATATATATATATACACACAAACGAGGGGAATACTGGCACATGTTTTTGTCCAATTTAAGGTTACTGTATACAATAGATCAATACATCAGTATTCATATTGTGGCTGCATTGTAATCAACGGTTTTAAAGGTAAAGGAGCACCTGCTAAAATACAAAAGTAAAAAGTGTTGGTAATGAATAGGCACCAGGTTCACCAGTGACAAAACAATGGGAGTGACTGATTTTTAAAAGAAAGAGGGGTACAGGAAGGAATACACTGACGTTTTAGTCAAACCAGTTTGGCAATGGTCCCAAGACAATAAAGTGCGATCAAAAACAGACAAACAGAGACATAAGAAGAGAGCGACAGTGTGCATAAAGGGAGAGAGAGAGAGAACAACAGGAAGGGAGAGACATATTGTGTTTTGTGTAAGCGTGTTTTTATGCGAACAGCCTTATATACCCTACAGTAATCTCTTTTTTCCATGCCTGCATCCCCAGACTCCCAGGAGAAGGCTGGTGAAATGTTGCCTATAACATCATATCCGTTCTCTCGCCACTGAACTTTCAACAGCACAAAGACAAACAAAACTTTTGTTTTTCGTGTCAGTTCCCTTAGCACACACAATGATTATTGTGCTGGAATATTCCATGCAATAAATGCAATTGGCATGATTGGGATTTTTGTCCATAAGAGTCGACAAAAACACTAAGAGGTGAACATTCGTTCCCCTTCGCCCCAACAGGGCTTCCCTGTGACAGATTCTGATGGCTCACCTTGGAAGCAAGCTGCTGTTCGGGACAGTTGGGATGCTGACACAAGATGCCAGTTTTCTCCTCCTGTACAGGCTTCTCACCTGAAACAACATGCAAACAGAGGTTAAAGATCGACAATGTGGGAGGGAATTAAATGTAAGGTCAAGTTGTAAGCCAAACTGGAAAGGTTACTAAGAATACTAAAATTAATAAAAACTGCATATTCTTCACGGCGTAACATTTATTTATATTTCTTCTTATTAAAGTAATAAAAGTGAGTGATTTAGTTAAGAACAATGAGAGATTTTCTGTTTTGTTGTTTGATTAACATGAATGACAAACAGCAGGAATATTAGACTGCTGTCACTTTAAGAGCTGCCCGGATCAAATATATTATTATGCATGCGTTTTCTTCCTCAGCTGTTTGCTTTCACTTAAGACCTAAATTACTGTGTTCATGAGGATACCTGCAAAGACAGGCATTTTGACACATACAAGTGTGTGTAATTAACCGTTCAAGGCCTATAAAGTGGCAAAAATAACTCCGTTCTAGGGCTGCAGCTAACAATTATTTTTATTGTCGACTAATCTATCGATTATTTTTCGATTAGTCGACTAATCTATCGATTATTTTTCAATTCATCTATTTATTATTTTCTTATCACAATAGCACAAATATAAGTCATACAAACAAAATCAGCCTTCTGTTCAACAAGGTGAATCAGTTGCGAAACCTGTGTAGGTTTGCTGAACTATAGTAAATGTGATCACACATAAAGGCTAATTACTAAAATAAGGTCAGCCGTAACATTACTTAGAGACTTTCACATTATGCTTAAACATAATCTACAGTCCTCAAAAGTGAATTTTTAAACTGCTCTTTGAAAATGTTGCTGCTAGCAAATTGCTACATAAGGACTACAATAGTTCTACAATCTGAATCATCAAGTATGTAAACTCACATAATAATGAATATTTTACAATTACATAGCACATTTCACAATGAAATAAACTAAATCATTCCAAAATCCCATTAGAAATACCAGAGAAAACTATGTTAATTCTCTTCCTAGCTACAAGGCCACCAAATGAACAGCTCTATATGGAAGTATCAAGTATCTAGGAGTAATATAGAGAAGATAAATGAAGCATATAAATATGATTGAGACATTTCATACTAGGGTTCCATGGAGAGACTCTTGAGAACTCGGTGAGCCTGTGGGGGATATGTCCTTGGGCATGAGCCAAAAGACATAACAGCAATATGGTATGCAAAAAAAATGAGGCAGCTGGAGGATATGAAGGAGAGAGCGAGTGAAAAAAAACAATCAGAAAGCCCTAGACCACAAACAAGAGCTAGTGATACAACTCAACTGCTTGATATGCTGATCAAATAAACTGAATGTCACTATAAATGTAGCCTATAACTTGATTTAGCCATGAAATCCCTTCTTTTAACCATGCCGTTAAGTCCATAAAGACTATTAACTACCAGGGTACCAGGGAAAGATGATTACAATGACAGTAAATATTACACTTTTAAGGTGAGGGATTGACTAAAAACTGAAGAACTGACAATAACACAAAAAGAAAAAAGGAGAGAAAAACAGACAGAGCGAAAAAAGTTGGTGGAAATCTGAGATTTCCAGACATTACAAGTTTGCTGGCAGACTGGTTGATTTTCCTTTCAGTGATGCAGTGATATTCCACTTACCTAGAAACCCACAGGTTTTAATGCGAAAAAAGTGTATGATTTTTCACCCCTCACTCCTTTCTAGCAATGCTGCCATTTCAAAACCGGTTGAACAGAGTACAGACAACCATAGACAAGAAACCAACTCTGATTTTTGAATATATGATAAAAAGAAAACATCTGAGAGAGTGCTAAATGTGGATCTAGGATAGTGTAAAGCAATACACTAAAGGCATTATAGCAAAAATAAACATATAAAGGTTTATTTATGAAACAGATGAAAAACGTAAGAGAACAAACTTTTTTCTTACAAAAAGTAAGAGAGCAAGGACATAAAAGTGTCAGAGGTTGAAGAAACGCCCATTTTACTATAGTTGTGTGAATGTTTGCCGTATTCAAATATCATGGCATTTACAAGGTACACAGTGCTACTTCATCTAGGCACTGCATTTTTCCAGTATCCTGAAAGCAGAACGTCACCACATAGCCCAATCCAGACTCTAGATATTATCCTCTACACTGCTCACATTCCATCTCCATACTCGCCTCCATCTCTCATGAAGAATATTCCATTTCTCCTTCTTTAGTCAGAGGCAGAGGGCACCTCCTAAGAAATCCTCTATGTAAGGAATGTGCAGAATGCCAGGATCTGTTTTTCATGCCCCTTTGTTTACCCAGTCGTTTGCCGAAGTTCCTGAGAACATCTAGTGTCTTAAGTGCTAGAACGGAAATATTTTATTTAATACTTGTTTCCTTTGCCTCCATTGGAGGAACACCAAGCTGATGCCATGGATGCCGTTATATGATTTGGAAGGTCTGAGAATATCAAAACATTACCAGCTTTAGGGCTGGGAGGGGAGTTGTCACCGATTCTTTTTTCTGGCTAACAAATCCTCTTGCGTTTTGGACTCAACTGAGATTAGGTGATAGAGTTCAACATAGCAACACTGGCTCAACGGATGCTGTGAGTTTGGGGAGGCACAACCTGTTTATGTAACCATAACAGACAGGCGGTGTGTTTTGGAAAACTATTTGAAAAAACTAGGTCCATTTGAAAACTGTCATTTTTGCAGTTCCATTTGGTGCCACTAGATTTAAGGTGCCACTGGTGCCACTAAAGATTTAGGCAATAAGAAAAAGCCAGTTTGTTTGAATGCAAAGACTAAAAGAGGCATAGAGTGAGTGATTAGACAGACAAAATACCTCCAGAGGCAAAGGTCAATCTTAGTGGGTCCTAACTGGGGCATTAGCACACAGATCAAACCGTAAGGGTAGTATGGACAAGCTACTTTCTGCAATTTGGTGTCACAGTGGTCTCCAAAACTTTCTGACAACTTAGTGGAAACCAAACAGGTGATTCTACACACAAAGCCAGGAAAGAAAAACATTTTAGAAAAAAAGCCACTTTGTTCCTCTAGATTTGAGTGTAAGGCACAGTTCACAGCCAAAATAAAATGATATCATTATTTATTCACCCTTGTGTCTTGAAAAACCTGTATGACTTACTTTTTTTCCATGGAACACAAAAGGGGTTATTTATAGCAGAATGTCCTTTGTTGTGGCTCTTTTCCACACAATGAAAGTATATGGTGACCACTGATCTTCTAGGCAAAATGTTCAGCGAGTGACTGAAACTTCAGCCAATCCCTCCCACAGAACTTTCACATTACTTCAGAAGATATCGAAAATTACGCATATGTTGTTTGGACTACTTTTATTACATATTTTTGAAAGTACCTGGTCCCAATCCACTTTCATTATGGAAAAAGCATGTATGATTTTTCACAGAAGACACTTTCTATGCAATGCTGCATTTCAAAACCCTCTGAAAACAATATTGCAATCTTATCCTACTAGTCATTCAATGAAAACACATTTGAGAAGAAACATGGCACGGGAAATAAGGTATAATACAGAGCCCATCCACATTAAACTTCATGAAATATCTACAAAAATACAAACAAACAACTTTAAAAACAATTTCTCAGTTTACTTATGAAGGTAAAAACAGATGGCGATTCAACCGAACTGTATCACACTATTCGCCATTCAATTAAAATCTCTTACCACAAGACTTCTGGGTAATGTCCATGAGGGAGGTCCAGGTGTACTTCTCCACCCCCAACTCACTCTGTGTACATGGCACAGTTTCCAGTTCATAAGACCCATGGCGTCGCCAATAGAACATTGTGCCTTACAATCCAAGTACAACCGATAAATCTAACACCACATCTCACTTGTAAAGATCAAGATGATGTTCTTCACACCTTGAACCAAACATTAATCTTTTAGATATTACTGCTCTTCATGTTTCTCCATATTACAGAATGCACTAAAACCTGAATGAGTTCTCTTATGGAGAAAAGTTCTCAGAATACTGGATTTCTCTAAAGTTTCCAGGCAGGGTGCTTTGGACTTTGTGAGCCAGTATGTGAAGGGGGAAAAGAGGGGGCTTGACCCACACATTACGCCAGACAAGCAATGCATTCATCCACATGTGAAGTGCATGCTGGGATGTGAGGGAGACTTGGACCTGTGAATTTTCAGAATGGCAAGAGATACAAAGCTTCCTTTTGAGATGTCCACCTACTTGTATCCCACAAACTGCATGCATCTCAAAGTTATAATATCATATAGAGCACAAACACTCAAGTCACAGTCTGGGATATAATGGACGACGAAAAACATTTAAAAGCAGGTTTAGTGAGTTGAAATTGAGAAAGGGTTAAGATAAAGATTAAGAGAATAGCTGCAAGAGTTCGCGAGTGCCCTCCAGAAACCCCACAATTTCTAATTTTGCTCTAACAAATTAGAGAGTAGCATGGGAGAGTCTTAGCTGTTGGGATCCAACATTTCCAGCCATATGGTAGTGATTTGGAGCAGTGTGACGTGCAGGGGTTAGTTTTAATGACCAGGCTTCCAGTGGCAGTCAAGCCAATACACCGCAGTCTCAGACTCTGTCAGCTTAATCATTCACTGGGACATGTACAAACAACAAAGCTCTTTTGATCTTCACCGAGACATTTCTCTATGCGAGCTGGTGTACGACAACATCTTTTATATTTTAGCTTGTTTCATCTGGCTATTACATTAAATAATTACGGTCAAACTGTATTGCTGAGACATACTAGTCTTGTTTCTGCTGTATGTTGTATGTGGAAGACAAAAACTTTGAGGATACATTACAGAATCAGTCATTTATGTTTATTATGTCTTTATTAACCTATGTCTATCTATCTATATATCTATCTATTGGATATAAATAAATAAATAAATACATTTAAAATGTACAAATATAGGCAAAATTTTTGGCTTTTCATTTTAATTATTCATTAACATTTCATAATTGTACATATTAAACCTAATAAAAACACTTTTGCTATAGCCACCCACTATCAATCTGCATTTGATGACATATTAGCACCCTGAGTGAGATATAATATAATATACAAGTATTTTCAATTTGTTTAAAGGCATTAGCTCATCACATACCATACCACACCCAACTTTTGTTTGCATCGTTTCATTTTGCTGGCCATAATGCTATATTCAGATCATGATACTCAGCATGAAAAGCATATGTTACCACCAGCATGTTGGCCACACATGAAAGAACACTGTGGTGTGACAGCTACCACAGTCAATTATAATAACTAGGCTAATCCTCTGATCTGTGATTTTCCTGACATTGTTTATCTTTGTTTAAAACACTAGCATTAGGACAGTCATGCACATGGTGAACAGGCCAGTCGACCTGAAACTAGTAATGGGCTTGGTTTGGAGGCTAGATGGCAAATTATTCAGCCAAGTGACAGTTCTCAAATAGACAAGACAGTTCCATGCAACAGTTTCTATTCAAAGCCAGGTAAACAAGTCTATATTACTGGTGTTCTTCATCATAAATCCAAAAGCTTAGACTATATTTGACATTATTTTAAGAAATACCACTCAATAGCTTCACTGATAAACTGTAAGATTCATAAAAGCCCCATTTGTTAGTTTCAAGTTTAGATTTAATAACCATGGCCCTGGACCTCACAGACAGAACATAAGAGGAATTTCCTTTGCATAGAAGAGTCACTTTGTTTACACTGTAAAACTATTTTTATAGTTAAGGATTCATAATATTTATATTTGCCAAAAAGATAATAATGTAAAATAATGAAAAACAACTATGAATGAAACTAGTTGCACATAGTTCCTTTGGTCAAACAGAGCATGTAAACAAATACAACATTTAAATGGGAAATCTACAGTCAGGGACCTTTAGACCGGAAATAAACACCTTTTTGTCACCATTTATAATTTGCAACCACTTTTGGTAAAATCTGCTGGTCTATCTATTAAATGGACAAATAGTTAATATAGAGTTTTCAAAGTTGTTCTATTTCTTATCACTGCGTCCCCATTGTTGCAATAGGCTATTTTTCTAACATTTTCCATACTAAATGCAATCTTTGTTGAAACAGAGTGAATCACATTTCCTTATGATAAGCATGTAAAGAGGTAAACCACAGAGCTGTATGTCTATCCCAAATCTAACACTGAGGAATGAGAAAAGCCAAGAGTAACAGAAAATCTGGATTTAAATAGCCAAAAAGGAAATAATCCTGTACAGACAGACAAGCATACAGTAGCCTAGTTACGAGTTAAACCAGACAATTGTCAGTTACCAAACATACAGTCCAGAAATTACTTAACTATAACCATACAGTGTCTGACTATATATTAGAGTCAGAATGTCCTACTGAAATTACTCAGGCATTACACCTTTTTCATACTTACATATGATGATTATGCAACATCTTTAAGTTTGATATTCATTCTCATTAACTGGAAAAGAGTGACTGGGACTTCCAGCTAAATTATACTAAACGAGGGTGAGTAAATGAATACAGAATTCAGAATGAGCTATCCCTTTAAGACATCCTCAAAATGATCGCGTCTGCTCGCTGTTTTTAGCCATAACTGCCACAAAGAAGCAACATATACAGGTACAGCATTTTATTTGATTTTAATTGCAGTCAGTAACAGGTAAAACAAAATGCCACTTACTTAGTCGCAGACGAAGTCCAAGCCAACTCTTGGGTGGCGATCCGTATCGATGCATTATGTGCTGTTAACCATGTGGCTTGATTTCCTTCAGCGTGTTCATGTGTTGTCCTCAGTGATGAGACATCCGACCATAGCGTCCTCTGAGTGTCAGCTGTAGAGCAGACATGAGCTCTGTCGCGTTGTTGGCAGTCCTCCAAAAACAAAGCGCCAGACAATTCACTTTAACCAAGTTTGATACAAGTTGGACATTACATGTATAGTTTGTAATGGTCCTTCTAATCGGCTAAAGCGCAGAAATATTACGTTTCTTTAAAATGTCTTATCTGTATGCTTGAGTTACGTCGTCCAAAGCGCTTCACCTTGCGTGCGCTGAGGAGACACAAAAGGACCTGTTGGCTGTGTCGTTGACGCACGAAGTTTTTGTCTCCTTTCTGGCCTCGAGGTTCTACTGTCTGCAAGGTTTACTGAAACTTAATTGAATTGCGTTGTAAGAACGGGGCATATCATCTTTCAAAGTCAACATGACATCTTTTTAGCACACACAGCTTTGTGTCATGTTTTTCTAAAGACATGCTATTCCACAAAAACCTGTTGTCTCCATATGTTACCACCAGTAACTTCATTGTGTCTCACCTGCTTTAAACGCGCATGCGTTTGCTCAACCTCTCCTCCTCATCCTCACTCGTTTTACATGGCAATCCGGACATTTCATTTTATCGTTCAGACATGAAATTTAAAGGCGAAGGTTACATTTATTCTGCTCTCCATTAATATACATCTACTCAATTTACTGTCACTCATTTCTGTACTTGACACATGACTTTCAGTCTCTTAAGCTCTACTATATGGCACAGTGATAAGTACCATGGTATTAATATTGTGCTGTACACTAACAAAAAGTACCATTTGGACATTTACCAGTATCATGATATTAATGAAACTCATTTTGTGTACCATGTGAAAATACCATGGTACGTGAATTTCAGTAAACCTATCATCAGTAAACCTATAATAGCATATTTCAAATTTTCCAAAAATTACAATATTGACATGGTAAATCTCAACAACAACAAAAAGTTTTTTCCAAGTAATAGTCTACAGATATATTGGCCAAAATTTGGTATTTTTAATGATCACCATCTCTCTGTAAGTGTTGAAAGCAGATTTTATTTTGACATATGCATATAATGCACACAAGCTCACATTAGTGTCCTGTCTTTATTTAACAGTTCTGTCTAATAGAATTGTAAAACAAAACAACGGTATGAAAAAATGATTATAGCTATTATTAGAAACAGAAAGCCAAGAAAAGCCAGAAAGCCTAAACATTCTAGTGACATTCAGCAAATGTGTATCTAAATCAATTAAAGTATTCAAACATCTTATAAATATTTACTTGAGTAATGTTTTTTTTAAAGATCAACAGTCAAAAAAGTGACATCATCTCCCATGTTTGAGAATGACAACTTTTTATTTTCTATTTTTAGTGTTATAGATGACATACAGTATACAAGGGATCCTTACGCTGTTTGCTTACATATGCTACAATCAGCTGTTAAATAAATATTAAAGAGGTCATATGATGCGATTTCAAGTTTTCGTTTGTCTTTGGAGTTTAAGCTGTTCGTGCATATATAAAATCCGTAAAGTTGCAAAGACTAAAGTCTCAAACACAAAGACATATTCTTTATAAAAGTTCTCGTTATGAAAGGACATGTTCACGTAATGCTTCATTTAAACACGCCCCCACATATCTACATCACAGTGTTGAAAGATTTGCATAACACTGATCAAATGTTTACGCAAAGAAAGAAGGCGTAACTTTTATTCTCTCTGTAGTGTTGTTGCCACCGCCGCCATGTCGTGGAATTTGTTTCTAAATACTGTATGGTAAGGGTCTTCTGTCACATGCTTGAGGTGTTCGGCCAATCACAACACACTGGATAGCTGGCCAATCAAAGCACACTGTGCTTTTCAGAATAATGAGCTTTGTAAAAATTGATGCATGAGAGCAACAATAATGTGGGTAATGTGCTTTTTAACCTTAAACCGCATTAATAAATTGCATTACACCAAATACACAAAATAATGTTTTTTTTTAGCATCGACATGTGACTCCATTTAAATTATCAACATGAATCACATACAGACATTCCTATTCCTATTCCTTTCTATTCCAAAGCTGAATCAAGTGAGTTAAAATAATGGAGGCACTCTCTTCCCAGCCTACCCCCATCTCTTTTCAGTACAGTCAAACCTGTTGCCATATGTGGAGTATTAACCCTCTGCACCCCCTCCCCGTCTCCTCTACATTAAACACCTTGTGCAGAAACCACAGTTTCTCAGACAGCCTGCAAAACAGATAATGCTGTCTCGATGTTCTGTGCTAATACTCACCATCACTAGTATTTGGGTCCTTTCTGACAGAATCCATCTGGAGAAAATATCTTATTCTGTCACTGATGCAAATAAAACCTCAGTGCTATCCATCACATTTAAGAATTATCTATCCTTGGTATATAGACAGTGAATCATGTGTATGGAATGGGAACATGTTGAAGGTGTCTGGACCTTTTAGATGAACAGAGTATTCCCGACTGGTGAGTTGTTAGGATTGGTGCCCTGAGTTGGTAAACGCCAGACCTGGATGATCTATACACCTGGGCTGTTTTGGATCAGATCCCATCGACGTGTAAAGGATCGCTTTTATTAGGTGTGACAAATCCCTAATCTATTCAGGTTGACAACAACTATGCTTTTATAAATTGGGTATGTCAGACATTTCAGGGGAGGGTAAATCTGTTGTTTTCTTGGCTTTAACCCTTATCCCACACCTGACCATGGTCCATAATCTAAAACAGATTAAAACTGATTACATCATCTTTGAGAAAATGTGCAGGCAAATATACACAGGCTGTCTTTACCGCTAAAGTAAACATGCTTGTATGATCTCACTACCCTCGTTCAGAGTAATAAATGAATACTATAATGATGGTCTTGATGACATACTCATCGTTATCATCCTCACATATGATGTCTGTTGGAAATGATCACTGGCTTTTGTGAGCTGAACATGTGTGTCTACTCGTGGCTTAATGTCTCTACAGGCTCTTAAACTGATTAGCAGCTCAGCAGATTAATTCATTAGTTTGGAAATAGACTGAATACATTTAATCATCCAATCAAAGCACATTTTTTTCGAATAATTATTGTAAAATTGATGCATAGAGCAACTAATGTTACCTTTAACCTTAATGCAGATTAGCACCTCCTGGTGCCAGCAAAGGAAGAAAAAAACATGTAATTTCATGGTAAATGAAACCACTAGTTGCCTGTCTAGGACTCTAGAGAGAGAGGCTTGTGCATTCCTGCCTAGTTGTTTTAGACATAATTGTTTACTTTTATTAGATTGGGAATTTAAATGTATATTTAGGCACTCTTAAAGAATAGGTTTTGTCAAGGTTTGTATTTTTTTGCATTATCATTATATAGGTTATTATATAGGTTTTTGCATTATTAATACTAGTTAACCCTGAACACAGAACGCATTTTGTTACACAAAACATTACAACTCTAAAAATGTAACAAATATGAACAGTAATGTTTATCAGAGCTTAATCCTTCTGGGTCTGATCTGATTTCACCATCACTAGTATTTGGGTCCTTTCTGACAGAATGCATCTGGAGAAAATATCTTATTCTGTGTGTGTGTAAATAAAACCTCAGTGCTATCCAGTGTGTGTGTGTGTGTGTGTGTGTGTATATAGACAGTGTGTGTGTGTGTATGTGTGTGTGTGTGTGTGTGTGTGATGTGTGTGTGTGTGTGTGTGTGTGTGTGTGTGTGTGTGTGTGTGTGTGTGTGTAAACGCCAGATCTCTGTGTGAGTATCTATACACTCTTGATGTTTTGGATCAGATCCCATTCCTTAATATAAGTTGAATTATTGACAATTTTATTTTAATCTATTCAGTTGACAGACAACTATGCTTCATAAATTGGGTATGTCAGACAGGTGTGTGAGTGGAGGGTTATGCACTCTAGATGTTTTAGAGCTTTAACCCTTCATCCCGCAATTTTTCTGACCATGTTGGGGATTTGTAGATTGTAAACAGATTAAAACTGATTCTGCATCATTTTATAAAAAAATTCCTAATTTCCCATCCATACACAGGCGGTCCTTTACTGAAGACCATGATGTATGATTTATTTTTTATGACAGAGTAATAAATCATGCCTTCAATTTTTTGTGGTCTTGATGACAAATTCTAAATCGTTATTCATCCTCAGAAATGATGTCTGTTGGAAAGGTTTAGACAGGCTTTTGTGAGCTGAACATGTCTTCTCTTCCCTATTGTGACTTATGTCTCTACAGGCTCTTAGCATGTTGAATGAGGAAAAACTGCAAGACAGATTAATTCATTAGTTTGGAAATAGACTGAATACATTTAGACTATTATATCTAAATAAAATTGGGTTCTCACATGTGACATTTTGCTGGGGATGTAACTCGTCCACTATCTCGTCATCTTTTGGTATTGGAAACATCCCAATAGTAATATTACAATATTTATGCTGAAAAAGATTTACAATTAAGTCATATTTAAAAAAACAATAACATACTTTTTAACCATAAATGCTTGTCTTGCACTTGCTCAACTTCAAATTGTCCAGTCTTTGGAAAGGTCTCAGAAATGCTCAACTGTTCCTTTTGCAAACATGCAAAGATAAATTGAAAAAAGGTCTGCAACAACGCCAAAGGATCTGCAGTCAGAAGTTGGAGGAAAATGAGATGGAGTCTTAATCAGTTCCTTTTTTAACTCTCCTGCCTTGCTCTTTCCTTCGTGATTATTTCTTTGAAGTTTCCCATGCCTAGTGCAAGATGAATATTATATTAAAAATATGAATTTGTATACACTTATTCCTTGCTTGGGAACCCACCTCTGAAGCTCCATGAATAAGATATAACTATCAAGATAGACCACTGGAGTCCACTTATGAACACTGCTATTGCTAAATCTGCAAAACCTGCAATTATTTTTCATAATAAAAGACAAGTGAAATGGAAACTACATGGGGGTACAAATTATCAGGGCTAAACTGTGTGCATATAAACCGATTTAAATCTTTTAATAATTAAATATACACGATGCATACATAGCTTACTGGATGTTTAGCTTATGAAATTACTATTCTGAGTTCTGCGGACACATTTTCAGTGTAGGCCTGGCTATGACTGAAGTAAAATCTTTGAGTTTACCACGTTTGATTTTGGTACTGTATGGTACTACCAGTGGTGGTAGGCAGCTTCTAGTAAATATAGAACTGTTTAAAAAGACTGATATTACTGTGAAATATACTGACTTAAATTCAAAGTCCTGGACACCTGCAATGTCTCTGCTGCTTTGGTGACAGGGCTTTTTTGTTCAAAAATATTTTGTATTTTGTGTAGTGTGCTGTCAGATATACCTCTGGGCTCACACTGTCAGATTTCATTCCCTCAGGCACAAATATACTGAGTTCAGTGTATCCAGCCTGCAGGCTATCATCAACAGAGAAAGCACAGTGAGTTTGAAGTCAGCCAGCTGCAGCTGCATTGCAAGTTCATATTCCTGGTGCCATCAAGCAAAGAAAAAAAAACATGCAATTTCATGGTAAATGAAACCACTATTGCCTGTCTAACAAGGAAAACTGCTTTGATCATATTAGACATAATTGTTACTTTTATTAGATGTAATTTAAAAGGCTTTGATATTTAGACACTAACAACACCCCTTAGTTATTATAAATTCACTATAATCCACGGCTTCTTGGGGCTTATTGCATTATTAATTTCAGTTACACATTACACTTTTCATTTTGTTAAAAAACATTACAACTCTAAAAATTTAACAAATATGAACAGTTTTTGTTTAATGTTTAAATGAAAGTATTTAATGTCACTTCTGATCAATTTAATGCGTCTTTGTCATTTCTTGACCCCAAACTTTTCAAAAGCATAAATATAATAGGCTCAAATTAAAATGGAAAAAATCTAATGTGTGTGTGTGTGTGTGTGTTGTGTGTGTGTGTGTGTGTGTGTGTGTGTGTGTGTGTGTGTGTGTGTGTGTGTGTGTGTGTGTGTGTGTGTGAGAGTGATAGATCAATCATATCTGTTTTACACTCTTGATGTTTTAGAGTATTACCTATTCCTTAATATAAGTTGAATTATTGATTTTATTTTACACAGTTGCTGTGTTACAGACACACCAGTTCATAGGGGTGTGTGTGTGCGCGGGGGCAGGTGTGTGAGTGGATGTGTTGATTATGCACTCTAGATGTTTTAGAGTGTCACCCCTTCATTACGGTGCAATTTTTTCTGCATTGTTGGGGATTTGTAGATTGTACACACAAAAATGTTCTGTATTTTATTTATTTTTTTCCTAATTTCCCATCCATATTCTATGGTCGGTCCTTTTTGACTGAAGACCATGAGTGTGATTTTTTTTTTTTTTAACGACCACTTAGCTTTTTCGAATCATGCCTTCAATTTTTTTGTGTGTTCACATACCAAGTGCCATAAAAGTCACCGAGTTTCGAACCATTCCGATGAAGCTACGATTAAAACAAATTCTAAATGTTAAATTCTCCGGTCAGAAATGACCGAAGGCTGCACAAAGGTTTAGACAGCATGAAAGAGAAGTTGCAATTATCTTCTCTTCCCTATTGTGACTTATGTCCGACAGCATGTTGAATGAGGAAAAACTGCAAGACAGGACTTGATTTTGTCCAATGGGAATTGATTAGAATCATCGTTGATTGCTAAATTTGAATTGGGTTCTCACATGTGACATTTTGCTGGAGGGGATGTATAATTGTCCCACCTTTGTGCTCCTACGTACATCATCAGAGAAGAAAAGAGATGCCATTATGAGGGGAAGTTAAAGATTTGGCCATTTTGATTTCATTGCGTTCAGAAATCTGACATCTAGTGTGTTATAACTCCTCCTGTCACAATTGCCTCCAGTCTCCCCGACTATTCAGCTCAACTGTTCCTTTTTCTTCAAGGATAAATTTAGATACTTGAAATTGGAACTGTCTGCAGCATACAGCCAAAGTCTGCAGTCAGAGAGAGTGAAGAGAAAAAGAGAAAACCGCCTGAGGTCTTAATCAGTTCCTTCACTCTCCTGCCTTGCTCTTTCCTTCAGTTTATTTCTTTAGTTTCCCATGCCTCATGTCTACAGTAAATTATTATAATCTCTCTACTCTTTTTGCTCCATACCCACCTCTGATACTCCATGAATAAGATATAACTATACAAGATAGAATCTATGGACATTATAACACTGCTGTTGCTAAATCTGCACAATGCAGTTATTTTCAGTTAGACTGATTGCATTACAGCAGAGCTTATCCATCGCAATAAATAATAATAAAATGCACATAGCTTGTTATGACTGTCCATGAGGCTTTAGCTTTGTTCAGGATTTAGTTCATGTTTAAAAGAAAGTAAACTGAAATAAAACCTGGTCTCATTTTTGTCCTTGACAAACTAGCTTTTAGCATTCTGACTGAAGCATATACTAACTATACACTAGGCCCAAATTAGTGTCATATGGAATCTACTTTTACAATGGTCCATAAAACTGCATTGCAGTCATATGTCAAATTAACGCCACTAGATAATGTTTCTGATCAATTTAAGGATGTCTAGCTTTTTAAATGCAAATATTTTGTAATTTATCATCTTGTAATGTTGATAAATAGTTGATAAATATCAATCAATATTGTATATTTAATTGTGAATGCTCATTTGCGTGACTTACTGAACTAAGAGTAATGGTTATCTGTGATTAAACTATATAGCACCCTACAATTTTTGCTGTGACAAGTTGCTCAACGATGTTGGCTATAAATGGCTATAAATAGCCTCCCACTTATTTGAATGTATGTGTGAATTCCATGTGCTGTTTTCTAATTAATATATACAGCACATGTAAAGCATAAGTGTGTCACCCATCCACCCACACAAACACAAACACACAGTTGTTCTTTGGTTTGAAAAGCTGCTGTACATTAATTTTAGCATTCCACTCTATCCACTCTCCACATTATATCACTTCACAGCAATAAACCTTGGCGTGATCACTTCTCGAGCCGTTGTGGACTATTTAAACTTCACCAGGGACTTCTGTCTACATACCGCACTTTCTAATTAACATTTCAAATAACCTCTAAGCCCGACGGCTACATTTTTCGCCACCTGCTTCCTGAACGGATTCGACTTTGTATAGAGATAAAGCCTAGACAGAGCGCACCATGGACACAAACCAATTTCCAATCCTCCAACCTGGAAAACGCTTTATAGATTAGTCCACAGGCATGGGTCTTTCTTAGGCTGACCCCCGCTCATTACAAAGCTAACTATTGGATTTCGCCTCATTAAGACAGGGCCACATGCCAGAGTGCCCCCACCTGAGGTCAGCAGTTTCTTATCTCTCCTTAGACACAGTTAAAAGAAGTGAAGATAACAATGGTGAACTCACTCACAGTTACAGTAGCCCTGCTGAAACCTCCTACATTGAAGCTTTGTGTCTTTTTAGTCGTACTGTAGCATATGCTGCTGAAAAGCTAAATGACCCTTCTGGAACGATCCAGAATCAAGCATTCCACTCACGTCCACACGCAGAAGTCTAAAAGTGAATAAATGGATGATGGCCTCTAAAGATCTGCAGACTTCTAAGGTGCCTACAGGAACTCCATCGCTCACAGTTCTCATTTCAGTTGCCCCTCCAGACTGATTGCATTACAGCAGAGCTCTCATCCATCGCAATAAGAGGGAATAATAAATGCTGGATTCCATAGCGCGGGTGTTATGACATGTCCATGAGGGCTTTTTTTTAGCTTTGTTCAGGATTTAGTTCATGTTGTAAAAGAAAGTAAACTAAACTAAAATGGTCTCATTTTTGTCCTTGACAAACTAGCTTTAGCATTCTGACTGAAGTATACTAACCCTTTGGACACTAGCGCCAAATTAGTGTCATATGGTACCTCTACTTTTACCAATGGTCCATAAAACGTTTCAGTCATATGTCAAATTAACGTCACTGGTTGAGATAATGTTTCTGCATCACACTGTTAAGGATGCTCTACGTTTTGTAGAGATGCACAATATATCTATACAAATATCAGTTATCAGTCGATGTTAGAGATTGTTTTAGTTTACATATGTTGGTCGATATTCAATACATCGGCTGAAACTGGAAATCTAGGTACATAGAATATTCAGAATCAGTAAATATATAGGCCTACTGTTTTGTAATAATTTAAATGTATTTACTATATAATACGATTTCAGAGGAATCAATGGTTTACTAATAATTATCTCTGTAAATTAAGGCTGGATAAGAGAAAGTATAATAACACGTAAAAGATATACCCTCAACATATACAGAAGCGGAGAGCACGAGGAGCATTCAGGAGGTCATTTGTTTCCAAACACATACAAAGTTAGCTTAGCATTAGCATTCCTTACATCTAGTGCTGCATACTTAATTTCATTACTTCAAACCTGCCTAGTGAGTATTACTGCGAGACTCTTTGACAAGAGGATGAAAAATAAACACAATTTGCTTTCAATAAAATAATCCATGAAGAAAGAGCCTGTGTTTAAAACATAAATTGACAGCTTTGCACTCATGAAGTGGGCTTTTCCCAGTCGATTGCTTTGTCATTACATTCATTCACTTATAATTGTGAATTTATGTGGTAACGTATGGCCCATTTAACATTAGAATGTCATTTCAGGTCTCTGCATTAACACAAAGCATTGTGAATTCTCCCAGAGTGCCATAGATGTGTTAGTAAATCTATCTAGATGATTGGCAGACTAATGGGAGTACGACTTCACTCGCTGACTTTAACAAAGACTTAAGAGTGATGGTCTGGACAGATAAAACAGCCGTGAAATCCTCTATAGTCGAAGCGATCCTCCTTCACTCAACCTATCCTTTAATCTTCCTCTCTGTATCTCTGTTTGGTGTGTCACGGCTGTGCAGGTCAGGACATAGACTGATAGCTAATGAGACCTTTCTGCATTAGTTGTTTTCTCATCTGGAAACAAGACACCCAAGGCTGTAGATCACAGCTAAACTCTAGCATCCACTGACATCCATCTTACACTACAGTTTTGGATTGCTTCAAGCCACTGGCCATTCGTGACCCAGCACCATAGCGTTCGTTCCTATCTGTATCATTTGTCTTCATTAAAAAGCAGCTCTGCAGATGGCTGAGCATGAAAATGGGATTTGTGTGAATACACAATGAGAGATTCAGAAACATCTTTGTATTTGACAGTAAATAATTATGTAAATCAACACATGATCATGTACATTAGCAAATGGTGTTAAATGTTGTGTTATGCAGAGTTATAATGCCATCCAAGCGCAGGCAAAGATGTACTGATCACTAGAATAAAGATGACACATTCCCTCTTTAGGAAGACTAATATGTAATAAACATTTCCATTATGGTCACTCCAGTACAGACTTGCCACAGAGATTTCTAAACAAACACAGAATCAAACCAGGATGGACTATCTAGAGCTCTGCAGGCATGCATTACTTGCAGTAAAGAGAACAAGCCACTAAAAAAAGAAACAATAATAGTAAAGGAAGTGAATATATCTTGAGACTATTAGAAGGAACACCAGTGGAATCTGTAATGTCATAATAAACGGGAATTTCAAGAATATGCTTCAAAAAAATTAAACAGCCAAAATATCAGTTTAATGACAAGCAAAGGATCAAATTCATGGCAGGCTTTAGGTAAGAAGTGGAACAGATACAGATGGGCATTTTTGACTAGGATGGGTCTATGGATGAGCCTTTGTATGTATTGTCTAAAATATTTTATCTTCAATAGTAAAAAATTGTGAAAGCCCATTTCAGCCACACAAGAAAAAAAAGACAATTATAAGATAAAAAAAAATCATATTAATGAGTAATGATTTTGTCAAAATACTGACATAGTTTTTTTAATCTCAATAATTAATACTTTTTTAATGATTTGATCACAACTGTATTTGTATTTCAAAATTGTATCTCCCAATTATGATAAGACCTTTATACTTATGATTTACCAAAGCATCCTTTTTTGTTCTTGTGTGGCAGAAACAGACTTTCATAGGTTCATGATCTCATAAAGCTGCTCAGTATTGCGGTTTAGTTTCACACTTTACAGTTGAAACTGAAGTGCTAAAACACTTGTAGTAACAGAATTAAACATTAGTTTCAGCCTTGCAAGCTAAAAATAACGTTGAATTCAGAATTCAGTAAAAACTCTACCTGAAAGCTTTTATTGAAAACAAAAGAAGAGTTGTCCTTACCATACAATAAAAGTGAACGTGACTGTGACTGCTGATTGAGTTTTTCTGTGAACAAAAATTTTTTTTTCAGTCTGTTTCACATACACGTATGTATTCAGAAGTCTTTATGGTGTTTTTGTCCTTTTTGCATTTTGATGGCCCCTGGCCCCGACCCCTATTCACTTTCACTGCAGGGACAAAAATCAAAATATTGATACAAATCGAGATATTCTAAAAAAAAAATACTTTTTATTTGGTATTAAAAAAGTTAAATAATGAGAAAATAGTGAGAGAATGTTCATTTTTGGTACATTTTGGGTGACATCCATTAGATTGATTGAACTACGTCAAGATAACATCTTTGAATCTTGAGAAGGTGACACATGCATTGCC
This sequence comes from Gymnocypris eckloni scoliostomus, assembly GCA_027564155.1. Classification (NCBI taxonomy): domain Eukaryota; kingdom Metazoa; phylum Chordata; class Actinopteri; order Cypriniformes; family Cyprinidae; genus Gymnocypris; species Gymnocypris eckloni. Next base: position 13,394,693 of record CM050431.1, read on the forward strand.
CTCCTTCGGAATTTGCACCTTATTAGCATCCCAACTGTTCTGACACCCTAACACGGGCAGAGAGATGCATTTAGTTTTGGAAAGAAAGACATGCAGTCTAAATTAAAATAGAGAGAAGAGCAGAAATACTGCATGAACATGGATCAAATTTCTACTTTTATTTCTAATCAGCTACTGAACCGCCTCTATTTCTCTCAAGCTATTGAATGAAGATAGGCCCACATTATAGGCTTGCAAAGTTTGCAGATTTTGCCAGTGCCATTATAGTAACATTTAAAATGCTTTAAAATTATCTTCAATAAGACAGCAGAAACCACTGAAAATTAAAACACAGCCCGTCTACTACATTACTGACCTAACCTGCCCTGTTCATGTACTGTAACTCCCACAGGTGATTCAACAATCTGGATGTACTGCGTGGGAAAATACAGATTACTCTGTTGAATGAAAACCCATGCATACTGATTCAGTGCATCAGGATGGATAATAATCAAGTTATCCCAGGCATGCATGTGGGGAGTAAACCTGAGTCAGGGTCATATAGAGACCATTAACATGCTTCAAAGTCAAACTGAGGAAATGTGGGATCAAGCATTTTAATGTTACAGGATGTATTTCATCAAAAATTCTAACAAGAAAACATTTAAATTCATTATCAAGATCATTACATAGCCCTATAAATATATTTGAGACTTTGGCCAAGTGTATTAAACAACAAGAAAAACTAAGCGCCATATAGCTACAATAAACGTTATATAATATTCATTTGAACTTGAATTTCATATAATGTTAAGTGCATTAAGAGCACACTGATCAGTAAAGTCTGATAAAATACCAACGCTGATGACGCAGTGTTGTTTAATTATTGCATTTTTACCCTTCTATCTTTTTATTTTATTTTGTGTTGCCAGATCCAGCTATTATAAGCATATTTGGACTTGCCTTTTCCACAAAATGTTACACTTTAGAAAGTTAATAAAGTGGGAAGTTTCAGTTTAGGAACAGCAATATCTTATCTTATTTTCAAAATATTTGAAATAATTTTGTTTCGGTTTTTGTTTGTTTTAATAGCAATATCTGGCAACAGTGCATCACCGGTGTTGTTCTCATTTTCGACCCCCTGCCAAATTATTACCCTCTCGTTGAAATCGCTATCTGATTGCCTAATCCTAACCCCACCCCTAATCCTAACCACGAAACCTACCAATACTAGGAGGGTAATAATCTGGCAGGGTTCAGCATTGGGCACAACATCGGCACTTAAACTGACAGTAACAAAAAAAGCCCATGGACAAGTTATTGCTGACAGGATACGACATTCAGTAAGGCAAAAGCAAAAAAAAAAAAAAAAAATTAATGATATTATCTGTCAGAAAAGTGATCAACGCTTTCAAAAACAGTAGCATTTAACACTGTGGAACAAGTAGGTTACATAATTAAATTAAATGGCCTATGCAAACACTAGCCATGAAGAACTCTCTTATATCATTAAAAATAGTAGTTAAAGTAGTCATGCTAAAAACATTCACAAGAGCACTAAACAAAGTTATCATCTATACAGCAGTGATTATTAATAAAAAAAAAACTAAAACAGTGATATGTATTGTATAAATAGGGTATGATTTAAAAATGATCATCCTTCCAAAACAGAGAAAATATCTTGTCTCTTTTAAAGTGTTTATAGTGTATATAATGAGTTGTATTTGTAGGGGTTAATATAGCACAAGTCTATTATTGATCTCACTAATTTTCAAAACCTGGAGAAATTAAGAATTTTATTTTTCACATACACAATTATACAGAGTATAACCAGCAGTGAAATGTGTTCTCTGCATTTAACCCATCCAAGTGCACTCACACCTGGAGCAGTGGGCAGCCAACGCTGCGGCGCCCGGTGAGCAGTTGGGGGTTCGGTGCCTTGCTCAAGGGTCTCACCTCAGTCATGGACAATTCCTGCCGGAGCCGAGATTCAAACCCACAACCTTGGGTTACAAGTCCAACGCTGCCCCCCATTAGGCCATGACTGCCTAATAGATACGACTGATAGATAGATAGATAGATAGATAGATAGATAGATAGATAGATAGATAGATAGATAGATAGATAGATAGATAGATAGATAGATAGATAGATAGATAGATAGATAGATAGATAGATAGATAGATAGATAGATAGATAGATAGATAGATAGATTAAATTTAATATTTTAATTCCTTAGTGAAAGAATCCCTATAAATACTTATAATTTGAATCCCTATAAATACTTATAATTTGATGGTTTGGCTGAAACAAAGGTGTTATGACTCCAGCTGTGCTTTTCAGAGATGATTTTCACCTCTCAAAATAATCACCTGTTTCAGAGCATCTCTCACAGGACGGAATAGCTGAAATGAGTTCTCCAGAGACGGGCTATTTTTCTCCATCTCTGGTCTCTGTGCGTCTCTAGATGCTCTTGGTAGAGACAGTCACAGGTTGCAGCTGATGCCCCACACTGTTTGCATATGAAATATTCATCTGTGTTCCAGGCCTCCACGGAAGGAGCCGATAAGCCTGTTCCAAGCAGATGCTCCCTATTAAGGAATATGAGCTGGAACAAGCATTCTGTGTAGGTTTTTTTCTTCAAAGTTTTCACACTCTGCCTGTGTTTGTTTGACTGTATTAATGCTTACTGGCTTTTCATCATTTCTGTAGACGTGTTTGATTTGGTTAAGTCTGGAGGAGGAAAGAGGCAAATAAGATAATTGTGGTGCCATGAGTCACATCACACCCCAAAAATAAAAAAAATTCAATAGTTTTTGGCAAATAGCTCTCACCCTATTAAAACATGTTAGATGAATGTTGATTTAAACATCAAGGGTCTCACCTCAGTCATGGACAACGAACCCACAACCTTGCCATGACTGCCTAATAGATTAGATAGATAGATAGATAGATAGATAGATAGATAGATAGATAGATAGATAGATAGATATAGATAGATAGATAGATAGATAGATAGATAGATAGATATTAGTGAAAAAATACTTATAATTTGAATCAAATACTTATAATTTCAGGTGTTATGACAGCTGTTCACCTGTTTCAGAGATTCTCTCACAGGACGGAATAGCTGAAATGAGTTCTCCAGATTGTTTGCATATGAAATATTCATCGGTGTTCCAGAGATGCTCCTATTAAGGAATTAAACACACACCTGTGATTGTTTGACTGTATTAATGCTTACATTTCATCTTTCTTTAGGATTTTGGAGGTGCCAAAAAAAACAATAGTTTTTGGCAAAAACATGTTAGATGAATGTTGATTTAAAGCACATAAACGGTTATCTAAGTAAATTTTTAAGGAGATAATAAAAAGTTCATATAAAATAAAATATTAGAAGATAAAGTGTCTTTATTAGCTTATGTATATTCCAGATCATTTTTTTAACACATATTTTTATTTGTCACAGCATGAATATGTCTTTATATATGTGAAAATATATAGCTGTCTTGACATTTTAGGGGATCCTCACAAAAATATCTTACCAACATAATAAACTATTGAAAATAATTGAAATGCTACTGTATATGAAAGCTTTATTTTGAAAATGCAGAACAAGCAAAGTCAATTATGACAAACTTTCACAAAACTTACCTACCTAACCTAAAATACCAAAGTCGTTATTTGAAATGTTCTCTCCCATTTTCTATTTGTCTTTATTATAAAGAATCAAACTTCTATAGTACCAAATATAATGACAAGAAAAATAAAAATTATACATTTGTACCTCTCTAAGAAGATATTAGGAAACATTTAATCTCACGTTTTTGCTTGAAAAGGAAGATTGTGATTTCAGGTCACCTTCGACCACAATATGGTTCAGCTTTTATAGTCCCAACAGTACTCATCCTTGGTGAAAACCTATAGAGCTTTTCAATTGAATGCAGTGACTCTAAATGAGAGAAACAAACCCTCTTTAATGTATTCTCAATTCAGCACTCTCTTAGTAACACAAACGTTTCAAGTTCTCTATGCTCAAAGAAAAGCTGTGTAGATGGAAACATAAACGTTTTAGGCTGAGTGGCAGTGAGGCCATGTCCTTGCTACACTCTCCCTTCTACTTTCTTGGTAAATGTTTAATAAAGTATTTTTACTACACATCTTGTCTTCTTTAGAAACTGAGACCATTTTGAAGTGCAGTTCACCTAAATGTTCTCCTATACGGTGGCCGAGAGATCTCAACGCGCTGCAACTTCAGAAAACACATGCAAATAGAAAAAGCACCAGCTAAATCATAAAATATCTTCATCAATTTGACAGCAGGTGCTCACAACACAACCAAATAAAGAATTTAATTTGCAGTGCCTTTTTTATTTGTTTGTGTTGTGAGCATTTTCAGTGTATTTCTTTATTTGTTTGTTGTGAGCATTGTGTTGTCAAATTTCAGAAGGTTGTTTTCTTAATTTGCAGGTGTTTTTTTTATTTGCAGCGCTTTGAGTTCTCTCGGCCACCAAAAATCACAAAAATGTAATTTGACTTGTCACTGTAAACTATGCATTAGACAAATATCACACAATTCAAGCATCAGTTGGCAGAAAAACAGCTTCTAATGTTTTGCATAACCATTGGAGGTCATATATAATAGCATATAAATAAACATTATGGTTCAAACATTGGAATCAAATTGTGCTTTGAAAAACTGATGCTTGATATCAATGATATATATGTGTGTGTGTGTGTGTGTATATATATATATATACAGTATATATACAAATATATATATATATATGAATTTGTGCTCTTAGTATTATTTAAATTACATTAAATGTAAATAAATGCATTGAATATGGATTCAATGCATAAATGAAATACTACATATGCAGTTTTTGATGGTAACGCATTACAAGTAACACGAGTTACATAATATTATTACTTTTTTCAAGTAACTTTTTCCAAGTAACTTTTTTCCATTTATTGACTGACCTTACTGTAGTTCTAATCTAGACTAAATGTGAATGTATATTAATTCATCCCACTCTCAAAAACATATTCAGTATTCATCAAAATGAATTAAAACTGTGAAATGCAAACCTGCAATAATGAAATATGTTAAACAACACAAATATATCTAAACTCATTTTATTAACCAATGTGTTTGCTGCTGTCTTTTGATGATCCAGTTCAACCATACAAGCAAACATTACTTTAGATAAACTAACAATTGTGCTTCGTTGTTTGTTTTTTTATTGCTGAAAAGTGTTGAACTTTCTTTTTCTGCGTTCTACTGTACAGACGTGATTTACTTTTTCTTCAGCCTGAGGTTTAGTCATTACACTTTTTGGTGTGAAAGGGTTTTTACATTTGCTATAAATATAACTTTTTGTATTAAAAACAAACAATCAAGCCCTGCTCATATCTAAAAAGTAACACGAAAGTAACGCAAAAGTAATGTAACGCATTACTTTCCATAAAAAGTAACTAAGTAACATTATTAGTTACTTTTTTAGGGAGTAACGCAATATTGTAATGTATTACTTTTAAAAGTAATTTTCCCCAACACTGCACATATGTGTAAGAAACATGTGGGAACAAAATCTATTTAAACCCAAAATTAATTAAATGAAACTGCCAATATTCATGTATCACCTCAGCTGCCCTATGGATCATCCACTGACAAGAGTCAGCTGAAACAGAAATGTACCACTAATCATTATGGAATATTTTATTAATAGAGTAAAAACTAAGTTTTTGATATTGATGTTGGAGTGCATGGGCCCAAGAAATTAGATCCCCCTCAAGGATCTTGTTCACCATTATTCAACCAAAAATGCATCATCAGGCAATCAATATCTACTAAAAAAAAATCATATCTCACAACTTGGCTGTAGTATCAAAGAAAACCTTCCCAAGAACAGGAGAAGCCAAGTACTCCGTTAAACTAAATAATAGAAACTTTGGGGAATGTAGTCTATAACAAAAAGCCTCTAGCAAATTCAGGGTCAAGAAAGGGAGAGGAGCAGTGGGCGGGAGGAGGAGCTCTTCTTTCTCTATCCGATGTGAGAATAACTGGAGAAGGGAGGAACAAGGGAAGGGGAGTGGACAAAAACTGGCTTGGGGACAAAAATCTCCAAGACCTGTGTTTGAACAGTAGCTGAGAGGAAGATCTAGGCGTAATGTGACACAGCACTCCCAGAGCACCTGGGGGTACTATTGCTTCATCAAGCCTCCTTCCCATACAATCCCAAACCCTCATGCGAACATCCAAGAGTTACAGAAAGGGACCTAGAAGTAGTTGCATCTATTTTTTATGTGCTACGACCATCGTTTGTCTACTCCTCCTCATCCTAGATGATAAAGGAACAAACCACTTGGGATTTGGGCTCACAGAATGAGTGCCATCGCCACCGAGGACCATGACATGTTCTGTGAGAAGGCAGTGGCCCTCATCGTTGACCTCTGCCTGGATGACAGCCCTCTCCTGAACCCGGAAACCTGTCAGGATTTCCTCGTGTTTCTGACCAATGAAAACCCCAACATCTCCAGCACAGGTAAGTTTCCAGCAGTGTTTGATGGGAAGCTTGTTTGTTGGGGGTGACATGGGTGGAGGACATGCTTATGTTTATGCGCGAAAGTGAGGCAGGACTTCAAAGGATGGTGACCTTTTAGATATGCCCACTTTCTGCGATTAAAACCGAGCTAACAGATTTTTCTGTAAGTTCTGTATAAATAATGAATTGCCATTAGTTACCTGGCACTTTTTTATTTGCCTAATGAGCCTGCTTGTGTTTGATGTTGTTCTCCTCTATATTAAGGATGCTAGTCTTTGGCGATTTAGATCATTTGTAACTGTAAGCACCTCCTTTTCCCCCCTTTCTAATGAAAAGTGTGTCAAATGTCATTGATATGCTCCATAGAAAAATGGATGCGAGTGTCTTATAACGCACTGCTCCAGACTACAGGTTCACGGCAGTCACGCAAAGTAAAATTGACATGAAATTGAATTCTGGACACAAGAATCAAGCTGTGATATCTCTGAGTTGGCAGGTGATAGAAATGTCTAAAGCAATGCAAATTATAATGAATTCCCAATCTGGCGAACTGCCATGGAGGAAGACGCATAATCTAATTGTCACTCTGAGTTTCTGTCACGGGAGGAATCAAATAAACCTCTGCAGGGCCTGACCTGCATCAAGTTCCTGACCACTGGGATAGTGAATGCCACTGTGTGTTATCCACAAATAAACATGAAGAATCACTGACGCCACAGAAAAGCACTAATGCCAGGTCTTTAATAATGCTCAATTACTTCTGAAGTCATAATAAATAATCCACAATCTCTAACCTGTATCCAGTGCAAATCTGTCTATATTTTACATGTATTATTGCTACTTTAGGTGCAACTACAGCAACTGACACATAATACAATCACTGACATACAGTACTAAATTAGTTCTCAACAGGTGTCACAAGTTAAATTAAATTAATAAAACAACACAATGAATACACACACATATATATATATATTTATATTTATAAATACATATATTTATAAATTAATAATAATATTAAAATATAAAATGTAATTTAGATTTAAATAAAATGTAATAAAATACATATAAAAATGTAATTATGACTTAATCTTCAAATTCTTAAGTGAATATTTGGTCATTTGTATTTCGTTTTTTAAATATTATATAATGTAAATTACAAGTCACATAATTGTGAATAGTTAACACAGCAAAACAAGTAAAGTTAAATAAGAGAAAATGCTCCATATATCTTTTTTCAACTTAGTCTTAGCTCATAATGTCATAAATTCATAATGATTGAGCTCTAATTAGGAAGGAAGCGCTGAGTGTGTGAAGGGGGAGATACCTGCTGACTTGACTAGCGGTAGAGGGAGGCTCTCGAACCTGCAGTCCACAGGCAGTAATACTAGATGAATGGAGGACTGCTGCTGGCCTCCGCAACCCCATGGCGAGAGCTGCACCCAGCCTGCCAAAAAAGCAAAGGTCATGCATCAGGACAGCCAGGTGGTGCAGCACTCATGCAATGCCAAAAGCCAACACGATAGAGCAGCACTGAGAACATAACAGAGGAGGGCACTGATCAGCACTCTGCAGTTTGTTGCTAGCTGTCTGAAGCAATTGTCCAACATCCCTCTTGAATAGATCTCAATTGGAAGAGCATGTGTTACTACAGCTGCACTGTAGTAAAGAGCATCCCTTTTTATTAGGAATTCATGGAATGCTTGTGTTGAAGTCAATGCCTCTGTTTTCTCATTAATTAATATTTCAAAGATGTCAGATCTAAACGCAACAAAAAAGCAGCTTGTTTAATAATTCAGGTTTACCTCCCACACTTCAAAGAATATTTCTATATTTCCCCTTGTCTCAAATAATGTGTACACGGGTCTGGATGCTTTCAAGCCTGAATGACATTTTCTGCTCTTATAAAAACACTTTAGGCCATCTTTGAAATGAAGCTACAAAACAATGTCTTACCTGTATCTATAGGCTCAACATCTATATACCACTTTGGAAATACTTTATAAATGTATCTAATGTAGGATACATCTCCATGTGTTTTAATTTTGTTCCTGTGTGTTATGTGGCAATGAAGGGACGATATATGTTGTTTTTATTGTTTTGCGTAGTCATAACTGAGGTCAGCGAGTAGAGCTGTGCAAGCAAGCCTCACTCCCCTGATCTCAAGGACGCATTACATTGGTGCTGTGACCCGGATGGGAGTGAGGTTTAGGGGGGTGAGTGTAACGGAGGCCAGCGAGTAGATGCTGTGCAAATAAACCTCACTTCCCTGATCTCAAGGAGGCATTACATTAGTGCCGTGACCCGGATGGGAGTGAGGTTTAGGGGGATGAGTGTAACGGAGGCCAGCGAGTATATGCTGTGCAAGTAAACCTCACACCCCTGATCTCAAGGATGCATTACATTGGTGCTGTGACCCGGATGGGAGTGAGGTTTAGGGGGGTGAGTGTAACGGAGGCCAGCGAGTATATGCTGTGCAAGTAAACCTCACTCCCCTGATCTCAAGGACGCATTACATTGGTGCCGTGACCCAGATGGGAGTGGGGTTTAGGGGGGTGAGTGTAACGGAGGCCAGCGAGTAGATGCTGTGCAAGTAAACCTCACTACCCTGATCTCAAGGACGCATTACATTGGTGCCGTGACCCGGATGGTAGTGAGATTTAGGGGGATGAGTGTAACGGAGGCCAGCGAGTAGATGCTGTGCAAGTAAACCTCACACACCTGATCTCAAGGACGCACTAGCGACAGACGCTAGTGGCTACAGCCAATTAGTCTCCTTGATAGAGCGTCCTCCTCCCATGCAGGAGATCAGGGATTCAAGACCCGCCTCGGAGCAGCCGAGAGAGACCCGTTACAAGTATTTGACACGAATCAACAACACAGATAGTTAATGAATTTTCATGGCCAAAGTAGTGCGCTCCCCCATTCATGAGCAGCTCAAATGAGTCAGTTCTTTTCAGTGAATCAAACACAGATAGTTAACATATCGTAAGAATTACAGTAGTTATTTGTTTAGATTACATTTACATCAAAATCATGCATTAATTTAGGACTATTAATGTAAAATATGCAATTCTATGCTCTGAGGTTCAAACAGAAATTTGCAGTTATCTGCAAAAATCATGCTTAATCATTTCCAGCTAGCTTATGCATTTACCCACTGACCTAGACAATTCAGGACAATTTTGTTTACATTTCAGCTATGTCTTTTATGTTAGCAAATACTCTATTTATCAAAATTAAAAATTAAAAGATATTAATAAAGTTGTAATAGTTGTGCCAATGCCAGATCAGAACCAAATCTATAAATGTATTCATTCATTGTCAAGCATTACAATTTAATTGACCAGCTTGTATAAAAGGAGTACTAAGGAGAATTTAAGGCATTCAACATCAATATAATGCCACTCAAGCACAAGATGATGGCATATGTTAAGTATTACCATCTTTCTCACCCCATTTCTATTGTACAGAAGCCCTCAAGGTTAAATCAATTACATTTCTTTTCAAACATGACAAGAGGGATATGACTGAGTATAATGGTTACGCAGTAGAGGGCATGTGGATTGGGGACCTCATTTCTTTCCACTAGTGTTGAAAAAGATGAAGATAAACCATGCAGAGTGCTGGTCACATTACAAAGTGGCACCTCTCCTCCTGGTTCTATAGCACATTGAGCAGAACTTCAATTCAATTCGCCACTAAAGAGTAGTTTAGCACACCAGGCTCCACTGCAGCGAGCCAACCGCTTCACTCTAGACCTACTACTGCAGCTACCGCATTATGTGGACATGAATAAATAAAACAGCGAGTATACATCAGACCAGCTGGTAAAATAGTCTCTGTGTGTGTGTGTGTGTGTGTGTGTGTGTGTGTGTGTGTGTGTGTGTGTGTGTGTGTGTGTGTGTGTGTGTGTGTGTGTTTGCGTAGGTGTGTGTGTTTGCGTAAGTGTGTGTGTAAGTAAAATATCTACTGGTGGAGTTCATTCTCAGTAACCCAATGGGGAATTCCTGTGTGCCGGTGAGGTCTGATTAAATAATTTAGCATACCCCAGTGTTGTGTGCCAAACTAATTTGTGACCATACCTTTATAGACTTTGTTAATTACTGAACAGTTGTAGACTAGCACAGCCAAAATTACATCCTTTGTCATATTTCTTTATAGGCCTTAAGCATTCTCACTTGCACCAAGCTTATTCTTATAATAGCAAAATCTGCTGGGAGTTTGACAGTGCCATCAAGTGAAATAAATATGAGAAGAAATTTAGCATTTCAACCTTGTCTCTCAACTTCGAAAGTTTCCCACTGGCATCAGAGCATATGTGTCAGAGCTCAAAAATGCTCCTTTAATTACAGAGATCTTCCTGAAATTAAAATTCTGTCATCATCTATTCACCCTAAATGTGTTAAAATTATAGTAAAAGTAATCTATATGACACTTGTGCTAAAATATAAAAGAGTTTGTGAAAATATATTAAATTTAAATACATTTTCACTGATAATCCTCTACTCCAAGCTACGATAAAATCATCGAGTCGCAAATCATTCAGAAGTACATTTCCCAAAAGCATTAATAGCCAAATAGGGTTGCAAGTTCCATTGTTACCAACACAGTTCCCTGATTTAGTGTTTTCTAAATCCAATCAACAAACACAAATAGCATCGCAAACTTGAGTTGATGGAGCTACAGCTCTCAACCTATGGTTAGAAGCATTGTTTCTTGTTGCAATGTGCAATCTATAGCTGTCATTATTGTATCCTGTCTTTTAGATTGAAAGAATTAAAGGGTCATTTTTAAAGAGCAGACCTGCAAAGTGACAAAAATCGAAGCAGTCCTCAGATTCCGTTTTCAATATATACAGCAATAATGTGACATTAATTTGATCTCAAACTGAAAAATAGCAGAAGTTATCATTCTGCCGTTAATGATAGATAGTTCTAACCAATGTGGTTCGAATGGCAGAGGTGTTTTCCTTTGTTCCTTCCTGTGTTTTCAAGACAAAACTGACACTACCTGCATCCTACTATAACAGTTAAGCAGTGAGTTATGTTGTTGTTTGGGTAATCCTTAACCAGGTTTTGTGAACTGGATTAACAGATTAATGAAAAGATCAGACCCAAAATTCACAAATTGGATTTTGCTACTTTTTATGTATTGTATACAATAAACATGCCAGATAAATGATTTTAAACAAACTTTGACTTAAATATCTGAATGATACTATGCTTTTTATTGGATTAAGAAGACTTGGAAAATAAGGGCCACTTTTTATGATACTTTTACGGTGTGGTTGTTGGTGCTTGACGGCTTCTTTTTTATTGAAAGATAAGCTAAGATATCTTCACACGATCACAGTTTGTTTAATGATTTTGGAGCAACATGAGAAAAGATGATGCAAAGTAGATGACAGAATTTACATTTTTGGCTAAACTATCCCTAAAATGCTGCATTACTCAAATCCACCCTTGCTTTCTTTCATACACTGCATACTTCTCTAGGTTGAGGCCGTTGAGAATAAAATACTAGCGTGTTTAGACGATGCAAAGGACATTGATCTCTTATGTCCGATTCTGTGTGCATCACTTCTAAGAAACAAGACATTTGAGCCGTGACCATCTCAAAAGATGAGAGCGGGGAAAAAAAAGAAAGCTACTGAGAATGAGCCTGACTATAACAAGGGAAAATTGAATCACAGGCCGCCCTGTAGCGGGACATGGAGGGAATTGAGAGGGCTTAGGCAGAGAGCAACATCCAAATGGACTCATTTCTAAAATCTAATTTCCAGGGTCTGCTTGTTATGGGTGACTGTGACATTTCATCCCTGATTGTGTTAAATTTGTTCTCTGTTCAGTAGCATAGGCCGAGGTTAACAAGCCATGCATGCAGCTGTTGACAAGCCCGGCGAAAAGAAGTGGATTCTGACAGTTCTATTGCCTCTCAGAGGCAAGCCTCTCAACAAAAATAAATTCAACAGCATTTTCAATATTTAGTGCAGTATTCGGCTTGCACAATTGCTGGGTATTGTATGATGTGCGTGCTATGTGTTAACATTCTCATGATATTCCTTATGTTATGGAGAATCTGGTCACATGGCAAAATGTGTTTATTCATGATTAAAATGTTTTGCACATAAAGATTAAAAAGTGTGTGCATAATACTGTGAAATATTATTACTATTTAAAACACTTTTTTCTATTTTAATATACAAATATTTGATGCTCAATTTTTATTATGAAATGAAGGCAGATCATATTTTTGTGGAAACATAAACAAGAACAGAATATATTTCTATATAAATCTAAATCTAAATCTTATAAATGTCTTTACAGTCCAAGTCGTTCAGTAAAAAACACTGATGGGTTTGAAACACAGCATGTTGCTGTGATAGTTTCTTCAAAATGATTAAATGTAATGCAGCATTTGATTGGCCAGTGAGCTCTGTAGTTTAACCTAGAATAGAGTGAAAATTAAACAAAACCCAGGAGCTATAGTGTGTGTTTTTATTCTTGGCAACAGAGAGGAGTAAACTGTTTCCACCACCTGGGAATAGTACATACAATATTTCCGCTCATAAAGCTGATTACTCAGCAGCAAATACAAAGTGCCATTGAGACCGATATTCATGAGAGGTCAGAGGTACAATCAATCTTGCAGTAGTACTAAGGCAAGCTTATAGGTTCATAAACTCATCTGCTGCCATACATTTATGATAATTCATTAGATCAGTGTAGGCTCTGACTCCCACATCTTTCTAGATAATTTCATCTGTGTAATCGTAGCCAAATGCTCAGACTTCAAAGTAACTCTTACTAGCATATAACATGCAACACAATAGGCCTGATTTGGTCAAACAAGGCAGTATGATACTGAATAATTATGAATCACATGAGATATGGCTTACTGTACCATTTGCACGGGTTTTGGTTTCCCATTAGCCCCTGCTGTTAAATGTGAATGATGCACTTTTTGAATACTGTAATACTGTATTTCTACATTGACAGACAATTAAAAAAATAAAATTCAGATATCTGCGTATTCTGACTTTATATATATATATATATTATTATTATTATTTCTGCTTCTTTTCTGTCTACTTTGATGTCACAACTCACGATAGTTGCTGCTAAAGATGCAAAAATATATATATTATTGGCAAAGAATGCAAAGATAAATATTATAGTGAAATGTCATCTTGGAAATACATATGGTTTTTGCATATTGAATCTAGTTTTAGTGCATTGCATTGTGGGATACACTGACTCAAGCGGTATGCTCTGGTTTGAAACCACAGATTGGTGACTTTCTATTACATACATACAGCAAATATACAGCCTGGGGTTGTGAAGATAATTGTTCTTACACTTTTTAGTAATTAGTCTATATATAACCATAAAATATACTGCATACTATGGTGAATCTAAATGTGAGAAATGTAAGTGTGTTTTTAATTTAAAAAGTAATGAAAATGAAAAGAAACACAAATTAGGGCTGTTCTAATGCACACATTGGAATTACAGAAATGCATGCGTTATCAAGAAAGAATGATTTATACAATGACAGCAAAGACTATTTTACCTCATTTTCTCATCCATTCTTAATTACTTATGGATAGGCCATAAGTTTATCTAACGTTGTTTTAATTAAGTTTCTTCCAGAGTTTTACTCACCTGCTTATCCACCACTTTCTCAGCAGTTCCACATGAACTGCTTTTCACAGAGGTCACACTCCCTGCGTGAATGTAGAGGGTGAGATTTTTGTAGCATAAAGAAGGAAAATTTGAGTCATAAGCATTTCTTTTCTAATTCATGTGTGTCAACGTGTAATGCTAGCACACGTAGATTCATACACATTGACTCTGTATTGCAAAACAGGACAGAAGGCAAATTCATCATGCCTGGCAGAATCATTATCCAAAGCTTGTGAATATTGATTTCAAACTTGGTTGAGTTATCAGGACCGAACAAAGGAACAAAGAATCTTGAGTAACATGCAATAATACATCTTTATACATCATTAGTATATTTAATGACCCATACACAAGAATGATCGAGAATTGTTCTCTTTCTCCACCGTTAATAAGGTTTAAGTGATTTCAAGGTTTGCCCAGCCCTAGCCCTGTTCAACACACTTTGAATCTTTACTTTACATGCACTGATGATTTACATCATATATGATATTGAATAATTGAATCTATTCATCTGTATGTCTTTATTTCTTCTACTGAACACAGTTGAAAGACGATATGATTAGAATGTTTTCTCCATACAGTAAGTTAATTGGATCCTAAACAATGACAAAAAAAAAAATGTATGGGACAAAAAAACATGGATGGAATCCTGTCTCCAGCATGGAAGAAAAAAAGTCATTTTGACTTTTATCTTACAATTATATAATAACGATAGTACATAAATGATTGTTTTTGAGTGACTTGTCTCTTGTATGTTTTTCTATCATTACCACTATAGCTCAAAATCTGATAGCTGCCTTATAGTACATCCTTATGTCCAGAGAATAAATGACCAATTAAACCCACATGCTTCATTCTGTCAGTTTGTAAAATCAGTCTGCACTGCGAAAAACCTAGCCCTTGTGATTGAGAGCGCACATAATTACCACATGATTTACATTAGAATAAGCCTTGTTGTACAGTGTCTCGTTGTAGGCAGGAGATGGAAATTAAAACAGACCTGCGCTTTTGACCGAACCCTCCAGAGGCTCCTCATTCAAACCCCAGCCTTCTCTCTGCCGTCATTAGCATCCTTTTCTAAAAGCCCATATGTTGAAATCCAAAATCCTGATTCGTGTTTTGATACAAAACATAACAAAACAACAATTACCACTAAACTAAATTGTGTGTTTAATAAAAGATGTGCTGTATCGTGCTTAAAATACACTAAAATATGCTCCAATTTGAAAATAGCACTGCACCATTGGAAGACTGGTGGAAATGTTAAGATAATATTTATGAAATGGCAAATATCTGTGGGCCACTCAAAAGCGTAGAGTATCTCTTGAAGTTCTTATGAGCGGTTTTTGGTATGTTTTAGTATGCGCATGGCGTATTCTGTGTAGCTTAAGAGAAAAGCAGAGATGAAAGTCCAGGGCTCTGCTCACCCACCCTTCCCTCTATCCAAGAGCACATCCCCCTCCCAATGCAGCTACAAGATCACTGATGTTAACCTGTCTAGAAGTCGACTAGGGAGAACCGTGACATCGCAGCTGGAGAAGTAGAAGCAAACCACATAAAGAACAAGAACAAGACACACAGGGTTTGTTAGACGGAGGAGTTTATTAATGCAGCCATGCATGCATCACTGAGCATATAACACAGTCAGACCTGGATCCGGCATGGATTCATGATTAAAATTAAAGGAAAATTTCACACAAAATGAACATTCTGTCCTCGTTTACTCACCCTCACTCTGTATCAAACCTGTAGGACTGACTTCTTTTTTCTATGGAACACAAAACATGATTTCTTTTTTAAAGAATAGCTTTTCAATATAATGAAAGTAAATGATGAATGGGGTTGGCAAGCTCTGAAATGGCACGAAAGTTTCACAGAAATAATCAATACAAGTTCATGGTCTTCACGTAAAACTATCATATGACTTGAAATAACGTGCACAAGTTGTGTGAATCTCTGTTATTATACTTATTTTTGTCATTTTGGAGCTTGACAATACCGTCTTCTGCATGATTCATTGCATATCAAAGTTGAACCTTTTAGGTATTTTATAATTACCCTTCCTGCCTTTTTATCATTTTCATTGAAAATAACAATTAAGCCTTTCTTGTCAGTATTTTTTGAAATTCATGAGGCTTTTAATTAACATGCATACTTTTTTTGTCACCCGCTCTTCGTTATAAATGAAACATTATAGTGATCCATTTAAAACATTTAAAATAATAGCAATTTAACACATATATAACAATATCAGAAATTAGTACAAAAAATCCTTTTAAACTAAAAAAAAAAACTTGACAGCTGAAAGATACTATTGAACAAAATTCATTGACAGCATTACAAGTATTATTGCATGGCATGTATTGTTGCCTGTGTTTTTTCTATCATTAATTGATAAGATTATATAACTAATCTGCTTTACTAATAGGTCTAATAATAATAAAACAGTAATATAATAACAAACTGTATATATATATATATATATATATATATATATATATATATATATATATATATATATATATATATATATATATATTAGGTAAATATAAAAAGGTAAATATGTCTTGTTGCATATGTGATCCTGGACCACAAAACACACGGGTTATGTGTATTATGAATAATTAAGATTTTCATTGATGTATGTTTGTTAGGATAGGACAATATTTGGCAGAGATACAACTATTTAAAGATCTGCAATCTACGGGTGCAAAAATATCTAAATATTGAGAAAATCTACTTTAAAGTTTTCCAAATTAAGTTCTAGCCATGCATATTACTGATAAAAAATTAAGTTTGGATATCTTAATGGTAGCAAATTTACAAAATATTTCCATGGAACGTGATCTTTACATGATTTTCGGCATAAAATACAAATCGATAATTTGACCCATACAATGTATTTTTGAATGTTGCTTCAAATATAGGCTCGTGCTACTTTAGACGGGCTTTTCGCTCCAGGGTCACATAGATTTTCACCATCGATGACGGTGATGCATTTTTTTTACTTTAAACAGTTATTTTGTAAAGCTTACAGTAGCCTAAATTTAATACAATTGCTGCCTACATTAATATAATTTATATTATGTAACAGGTTAACGTGTAATTTATTTATTTTTATTGAAATGAATGAATAAATTCTTTTTGTTTGTTTTTTTGTTATTTTTGCGGGGTAATGTTTTTGAAGCAGTTGTGACCGTTCTCTGGCTTGGCGAAAGTGTGTGTGTGTGTGTGTGTGTGTGTGTGTGTGTGTGTGTGTGTGTGTGTGTCGTCCCTTGACAATTACAATACAGCATCTCTCGAGCTGAGCAATGGCTGGCTTCCTCGCGGTGCCATAGAAACGCGGTCCCGTGCGCGCTGCTGTGGAGAGCTCATTATGAGCGAGCTTGCGGAGAGACAGGAGCTGTTTTGAGGCAGGGGGTCTCAAAAAACTGCAGGAAAGCGAGTTTAAGTTGGAATACCAGAAGTGAGAGACAAGGAAAAACGCTTAGTGGTAAGAATTCATGTATATTTGTGTGTTATCAATAAAGTTGATAGGGCTTTTTTTAGTATCAGTGCTTTGACAGAACCGCATTAGCTACAAAGACGCATTATATATATTTTTTTACTTGAAGAACCTTTGTGTGCTTAAATTCCATATTTTTTATCTATAGTATCATTTTGTTCGTTGTATCTGTTTAATTTAACAGTCGAAAGTTCCTGCAATATTGATAGGATTTTCATGCAGGTGTTCATCTGATTTGCATTAACACCATTTGAAGCTCCCTTGAGTACTGAGGGATTATAGCCTGCCCTGTTTCATAATAGACTAATTACGAAATAAATCTGCATAAAATATAACTTTGGGAGGGGGTGGAAGATGTTGTGTATGTTGTTTTCTTCTAATCTAGTTTTTAGTACCTCTTAATGGGCACCATCTGTGGCTGTTTCGTCCCAGGAAAAGCCTTTATGACCCAAGTACAAAGGTTGATGTATTTTATACAGTGTTGTATTGATCTCACAATAGCGTCTTTGTGCTTTAGCTTTAAACATATTAAACATATGGCAGTGAAAAGAAGGTGTTGGTGGTGCCCTGGAGCTGCTTTGGGCAGCAGCTTACATTTCATACCAGTTGTATGTTCATTCAACCAAAATTGTGTATGCAGATCCAGTGAACGGGGTGCTGAAAGAAGGAAGGATGAATATACAGTAGTGTGTAAACACATAACATACATTATCATCCACGTAGCATGCTTTTGTTCTGTATGTTTATGTGAATGTGTGTGAGTAAATGAGGGTACAGAAAGTGCAGTGACTTGCTTCCTGGTGCAGTGGCAATTTGGTCCATTATGGTTCCTCTCAGGTTGTCCAGAGTCTCTTCCTGCATTGGCAGTTGATCACACTAGAGGTGATAGTGTTAAAGCATTGTTGTCAGATGCATCTCCCAAAGCTGCAATGTAGGCAAATAAAAGATCTGGCTACAACAGGCTGCGGTGCATTGCTTATCATCCCTTAGTATTACACTGACTCACTGTCCCAACCTTTAGGTGATAATGATGATGCTGCCTGTGCAATAATACAAGTGGGAATGGGGAAAAATAACCAAAATGTGTGTTTAGGGCAGATCGTCAGATCGCAAAGAAAGATGCAACTCAACAGCGATTGCTTTCAATGCACTAGCAAGAGATACAGGAGATACAGTGATTGCTTGATGAAATCAAGTAAGTGGTCAGTAATGATATTAATGTTATATTTGTTGTGACCTACAAGAGACATCTTTTGATGTTAACGCTAGAAAACTTGTCAAATAACACATTTAACCACTTGAATTATAAGACAGCTGTATTTCTGTTGTCAAACTATGTAGCAGGGTTTTATTATCAGCTTTACCGATAATGGATGCATAATATTGGTTGACTTTTTGCTGACAGGGTTGTATTTTTATAGTAATAGCGCTATGTCATCAGTACAGCACTAATGACTTGGTCGAACTATGTGGCCAACCTCAATATGCTTTGTTAAAACCTGTGTGAGATTTCGTTAAAAGCTGCTGGCATCTTATGTTCATTTCTCTTTCTCTTGCACAAAGCACACTGTGTTTGATGGAAACACTTAGAGACAGTTGTTACCTTTAGGCTTAAAGCTGTAGCCAACTGAAGCTATGGCTACTCCCGTGCCACCCCATATTGTCATTCTCAAATGCTTCATAAATGCCTCAGTTCACCTTTCATGGGACTCTTGTTGTTGCCCTTCAGAATTGGCTGAGAGAAAGATTTAGAGGTATTTGTGTAGCCAAATACAGGCATTGGCCACTCACTTCAGTCTATTCTGTGAATGACTGGCCGTGTCCATCAAGACCAGTAAGCTAGCTCTTCTCTCGCCTTATCTCTAGCTCACACTCCCCTTTCGCCTTCACAGCAAATGCTAATCTACCCCAGTTTCAACCTAAAGGAAGGGGATGGCACTTCCTAAGTGGCACATGATGTGATTTATTTTTCTTATCTGGAAAAGACACCATCCTGAATTGTATCCGATGCATGTGGCCTTTGAGGTGAAAACAATGCTTTTGAGTTTTGCATGTAATGAGCTGTATTTATAAGCATTCTCAGTTCGCACTTCCTTCTTCTCTGTTCTGTGGGGTGCAATGAAGGCGAGGAACATGCTAATAACTTGTTAAAGCTGCAGTGAGATTTTCCTTCTTCACCTAATTACTAGGAGTATGTTTTTCAAATCCAGCAGCACTGCTTATGACTTTGCTAAATGGTTATATATAAAGTTTAACTGAGCTGAAGTTCAATATATCTCTTTAAAGTTTTCCTCACAAATTGTTCCTCTAGTTGCATTCAGATTTATCATTTTTATTTTAGGACTTTAAAAAAACACATTATATCAACAACTCTCCCCCAACTCGTTAAAGTCAGCATGAGATAGATATTCACCTTGTATTTTCTAAATGCATGTTACAGAACTTATTGTGATTGTAAGTGATCCATTAATCTGTGCACATTTATTTATCTAACATGTTTTTTTTAACCTTTCAATTTAGTCTAAATGTCATAACATAATTTTTTGAGAAACAACATACTTCTCTCTGATGGCATATGCCAGTCTTCTCCAATCATTTAGTCCTCATAAACTTGCGCCTTTCTTATAATCAACTGCAAGCTTGCATTCAGATCTGTCTCCGTCCAATCAAAAAACAATAGCCCTGCATTAAGTTTTAAAATTTTGTATTTGTTTCACTCAAATGTACATCACAATATAGAAGAAAATATCTGTGATTACTTCCATTTCGTGTCTTTAATGGGTTGCTTAAATAACAGAATAACTTAAATAAAATGTATCTGGCACGGGGTGGCACCGGGAATTAATTCCCGCCATTGGATTAGAAGGCTGTACATTTCACAGCTCAAACAGGAGAAGCGCGATTTTGCAGGCTGCAGACGTTAGCTGCATCCGAAAACTGAAAAATGCTGCCTTCGGAGGTAGCATTCCAAGGTAGGAACGCATCAAGGCATGTCCGAATCCAAAGTTAGTTTCACTTCCTGTCTCATGAGATACCTTCATCTGATCGATTTTCGAAGGCAGCATAGATGTCTCCTTCACTGCCTTTGATATCCCACAATCCTGTGCGTTCCATTCCGTGACGGTTGAGCTAAAAAATAAAGATGGCATCTGAAAGTTGCGTTTGGTGGTCAGTTTGTGCGTAAATGTATATTTCTGTTTAGTTATCACCAAAACACATTCTTTTTTAGTTATCACCAAAATAGTCATTATACCGTAATTGCCGCTCAAGTCAGCCTGTCCGAAATCAGTTTCGTGAGGTGCCTTTGTGCAAACAACACTACCTGCAAAGTCATTGCCTCATAAGGCAGGGATGCAATGAGTTAGCTGGCTAAGTTTTCGGATGCTGCCCACGTCTCTGTTCATTTAAGTATTAAATTATAATTATATATATTGAAATATGTTAATGTATGTTGAAAGCTCCTTAGAGTTTGTGCTTAGTTGTGCTGTTCAGCCGCGATGCACCAGCACCGCTTAAAATATAAATGTTTGTTACGTTTCTTCCTCAAAGATTAAAGGCACAATCACTTTCCCAAATAGTCTGCAGTAACGTGGTAAACACTAAAATGTGGGGTTTTAACAATGATAGCGTTCGGACACTTGGAATTTTAAGATGTAGAATAGTAAACACCTGTTTGTAAACAATTTTGCGTGGTAACGTTAGTCTTATATTTTTTATAAGAACAGCTTCACATTTAAATGATTATGTCTTTAATCAGATCACAATATGGCTATTAAATATACTATTTGTGTAATATTGATGATTAAAGTAGAGGTTTAGTTATTTTTAGACATAATTTTGAGAAAAAATGAAAACAGGACAAAGTCAGGCACAGCAGCAATACATTCAAGGTTTCTTCAAGAAGAAACCTGTCAAAGACACACACACACACACAGGGCGCTGATATGTGTTCTGGGCCCCCTGAACAGCGTATTGACTCCTAATCTTCCTCCCATTACAGTGCCACTGCACACACACACACACACACACACACACACACACACAGTCTGTTTGGACAATAAAAGCTGTTGAGAACACTTATTGTCTGTTCAATGGTTTTTAATTATAAAAAGATAGATGCGTTGCAGGCACTTGTGCAGTGCCATTTTTATGTTATCCCTCTTGATTTGTCCCGTGGGCACCCCCTGACAGGTTCTTGGTCCGCATACCCCACCCCCACCCCCCCGTGCCTCCTCATTAAAAAAATCCTCAGATCGCCCCTGTTCACCAGAGGCCATATTGCGATACCCTAACCCTCTATGAAAGCTAAATATTAACCTTCTATTTTGCATTATTTTTATAATTATAATTAATGAAAATATTTTCTCTCTATTCTTTGAAAATAGTTCCAAAATAAGCCATAGCATCATATTTTGAATGTCGCTAAATAATTCACAATCTGGCCGCCTGTATGGAAAAGACTATGTGAATGGAGCATCAGCAGCTGTCCCAGCATTCACTCCGCTCTGGGACAAACCCTGCTTGAAGCAATCTTGGAGCAAGAGAAACCCTGCTTCGAGCGATCCTGCAGCGAAAGAAAACACATGCACTTCGACTTTCAAAAAACCTGCTCCTCGCTTCAGGCAAAATTGCACAACTCTCCCCGCTGTTCACTTAGTCTGGGCTGGAATACAGAACACGGTCCTGCTGAACAGTCAAACATCCCATTGCTGTTATTCTAAATGTCAAAAAGTTAGTAGTCTAAAATCAACTATAACTTTCAAATAAGAATAAAGTCGTATATTTAGAAATCTTCCAAATAAAGAGTATGTGGTTAAATGATCATAATTTTTTCTTATATATTAATTTCAATTAATGGGAAAGATTAGCCGTTTTGTCGTTATAACATAATCATTGATTGCATGAATTGCACTAATGTGGAAGGGTTTAATCAATGTTGGTGGCTGTAGTCCAAGGGCTCAACACAGACATAACATAAGACCAATAACTGTACAGTTGAAATGAGTTTTATGCACTAGGGTCACTGGAATTACAATAGAGAGAGGTAATCGTAGGTTAACCTATGGCCATTACCGCTCCGCAATCAGAGTAATTGCTTGTCTGCAAATTGCTGCTAGAGAGGGCATGAAAGATGAAGACTTTCCCATGTGGTCAACATAGCCACGGTGGCAGGAGCAGAGGAAAATATTCACAGCAGCTATTTTTATTTAATTCACTCTGCTTAAGGAGTTTTCACTTTTTTGAACCTTACCCCACGATTGATGCAAGCGTTCAGTGTTATTTCGAGCTCTATAAAGACTACCAGCTTATCTGCAGGACGTAAGTGTCACGGATGTGCACGGGGGTGCCAGGAACGAGGAGGCGTGGAACTTCGTTTGGAACACTTTATTTTACAAACACAGAACAGAGATCGCTGGAGAACAGGTACACACCAAAATGACGTTAATACTGGACACAGATGCAGGGAAACACAGGGTTCTTAAAGGGTGAACTAAACTAGGTAATTGAACACACAGGGCTGGGGACTAATTAACTAAGGACACGGGGCTGGGAACTAATTAACTAATAAAGAGGAAACGAGGACAGGAACAGCCAACTATGGGCACGAGGAGGGGAAGCACAAGACACAGAGAGAGAGAGTTCGACATTACCCCCTTCCAAGAAAGGCCCCGCCGTATGACATCGAAAGGGAGGGGTGGGCGCCTGGAGGCCTCAAGGGACACGGAGACAGGACAGGACAGGAGGCCTCCAGGGCGGCGCCTTCCCGGAAGCCATGGCGGAGCGGGAGCTCGGGCGGCCATGGCGGGTCAGGGGACTCGGGGCCATGGCGGATCCGAGGACTCAGGAGGCCTTGGCGGGTCAGGGGACTCGGGGCCATGGCGGGTCAGGGGACTCGGGGCCATGGCGGTCAGGGGACTCGGGAGGCCATGGCGGATCGGGAGCTTGGGTGGCCATGGTGGATCCGGGAACTCAGGCGGCCACGGCGGATCCGGGGACTCAGGCGGCCACGGAGGATCCGGTGGCCATGGCGGATCAGGCGGCCATGGCGGATCCGGGATTCTGGCGGCCATGGCGGATCAGGCGGCCACGGAGGGTCTGGGAACTGAGGAGGCCATGGCGGAGCGGGTGCTCGGGCGGCCATGGCGGAGCGGGGTGCTCGGGCGGCCATGGAGGATCGGGAGCTTAGGTGGCCATGGAGGGTAGCCCCAAAATTTTCTTGGGAAGCTCCCCATCCCAGGGGGCGCCAGGAGCCGTGGAAGCGAGCTGGACAGGGCCAGCGGAGGGAAAATTGAGCTGGACGGGACCAGCGGAGCTAAGGGTGAGCTGGATGGGACCAGCGTGGGCCCAGGTGAGCTGGACAGGACCAGCGGAGGCCCAGGGAAGCTGGACGGGACCAGCGGAGAAGCATGAGGTGAGCTGGACGGGACCAGCGGAGCTAAGGGTGAGCTGGACGGGACCAGCGTGGGCCCAGGTGAGCTGGACAGGACCAGCGGAGGCCCAGGTGAGCTGGACGGGACCAGCGTGGGCCCAGGTGAGCTGGACGGGACCAGCGGAGGCAATGGTGAGCTGGACGGGACCAGCGGAGGCCCAGGTGAGCTGGACGGGACCAGCGTGGGCCAAGGTGAGCTGGACGGGACCAGCAGGGGCTCTGGAGAGCTGGACGGGACCAGCAGGGGCTCTGGAGAGCTGGACGGAACCAGCGGAGGCATCGATGAGCTGGACGGAACCAGCGGAGGCATCGATGAGCTGGACGGAACCAGCGGAGGCATCGATGAGCTGGACGGAACCAGCGGAGGCATCGATGAGCTGGACGGAACCAGCGGAGGCATCGGCGAGCTGGACGGAACCAGCGGAGGCATCGGCGAGCTGGACGGGACCAGCGGAGGCCAAGGTGAGCTGGACGGGACCAGCGGAGGCAAAAGTGAGCTGGACGGGACCAGCGGAGGCCCAGGTGAGCTGGACGGGACCAGTGTGGGCCAAGGTGAGCTGGATGGGACCAACTCTGGGGGCGCTCTGAAGCGCAGACTTTCGTGGCGCTGGGTGGCGCTGACTCGTGGGCGCTGGTGGCGCTGACTCGTGGGCGCCGAGTGGGGCTGACTCGTGGGCGCTGGGTGGCGCTGACTCGTGGGCGCCGGGTGGCGCTGACTCGTGGGCGCTCGGGTGACGCTGACTCGTGGGCGCCGGGTGGCGCTGACTCGTGGGCGCCGGGTGGCGCTGACTCTCGTGGGTGCTCTGGAGTGCTGGACGGAACCAGTGGGAAACTTGAGAGCAGCGAGGAGCAGGCACCGGAGGGCGCTGGCGAGGAGCAGGCACCGGAGGGCGCTGGCGAGGAGCAGGCACCGGAGGGCGCTGGCGAGGAGCAGGCACCGGAGGGCGCTGGCGAGGAGCAGGCACCGGAGGGCGCTGGCGAGGAGCAGGCACCGGAGGGCGCTGGCGAGGAGCAGGCACCGGAGGGCGCTGGCGAGGAGCAGGCACCGGAGGGCGCTGGCGAGGAGCAGGCTCCGGAGGGCGCTGGCGAGGAGCAGGCACCGGAGGGCGCTGGCGAGGAGCAGGCACCGGAGGGCGCTGGCGAGGAGTAGGCTCTGGGGCTGGGCTCCAATCCATCCCCTCGTATGTCACCAACAAGCCCAGGGGCACATGAGCCTCGGGAGGTGGGCTTGCGGTGACTGGCGGACTCACGTGAGCCGCGGCCGCTGACTTCCGCGAACGGGCGGCGGGCTTACGCGAGCCGCGAACGGCCGCTGACTTCCTGCGAACAGCGGGCTTTACGTGAGCCGCGAACGGCCGCTGACTTCCCGCGAACGGCGGGCTGGGCGAGCCGCGGCGGCGCCGAAGAACCCCGCGAACGGCAGACACGGACGAGCCGCGGGCGGCGGAGATCCATTGCCGCGGGAGCAAAACCAGGAAACAAAAAACTTTGAAAAACGGGAGGAAAACAAAACCGGATGGAAGTGGCGCAGAGGTCACTGTATTTTTAAGGTCCAGTATTCTGTCACGGATGTGCACGGGGGTGCCAGGAACGAGGAGGCGTGGAACTTCGTTTGGAACACTTTATTTTACAAACACAGAACAGAGATCGCTGGAGAACAGGTACACACCAAAATGACGTTAATACTGGACACAGATGCAGGGAAACACAGGGTTCTTAAAGGGTGAACTAAACTAGGTAATTGAACACACAGGGCTGGGGACTAATTAACTAAGGACACGGGGCTGGGAACTAATTAACTAATAAAGAGGAAACGAGGACAGGAACAGCCAACTATGGGCACGAGAGGAGGGGAAGCACAAGACACAGAGAGAGAGAGTCTGACAGTAAGATCTTATTACTGGCATCAATTCACCCTGCCGTTTGTTCATGCAGGGAATACTTGGTCCTGCAGTGAATGAAATAAATGATTAAAAAGAGCAAATCATTGCAAAATACCGGCACAACTATAAATAGTGTGAGACACTTTATTAATGTGCTTTGTATCTGCATTAGGCCTGTGTTTCGAGTGCTGATGACAAGCATGCCGTATTCATTAAAGTGGGCTATAGCCTTATGTTCTCTTTGCTGGCCCTGACCACAGCTGTCACAACTGGATACCACAGGGACTTGTGAATGGCTGCAAGCTAAAGGCAGGAGCACATTTAACTGGATTTCACCCTCTCCCCTCCAGAGCTTTGATAGGGTTCAGTAGTACTTGATGGAGCTTAGAGTCTCAGAGCTTGAAAGGAAGTGTTAGGCCTATAGAAATCTCTTTTCTCATTGAATTTGATTTACTTTATATGGCAAATCAATAAGGTAAATAATTGAATGGGTTTATTGTTCTGGAATAAGTAATGTAATAGTTTCTTAGATGCAGTTATTTAAAATCCCAGTTTTTAGCATGTAGTCCTGCTATATATGATTCACATTACCTCATCAAATATAATTTCATCAGTTTTTCTATTTAATCTCATGGCTGAACAGAGCAATATTTGATAGAAATACAGCCACTATTATATCACAAAGCTACTGTAACTGAAACTAACTGGACAAGCATGTTCAGCACTATTTTTATGATTGCATGAAGGTTTGAAGGATAACTGAATAAGGGGATTTCTAACAAACCATGACAGATGAAAGCAAAATGGAGCTCTGGTTTGCAGTTTTGCAGCAGTGACAGCAACACCATCAACAATGGTGAACCCTTACATCTCAAGTAGCAGTTCAAATAGGGAGTGGGATATGTCTAATGGACAGGTTTCTATTGATACCAGGTTAGATTTGAAGACACTTGAAGAGAAGTAAAAAACTGGGGCTTTGGTTGCAGTCCGCCGCTGGTACCAAACAAGCCTTAATTAGATTTATTGGTCACAGGAAATGTTTCACTGGATTTGTTTCAGCCTCAGCTGTTTAAATAATAATATTACTTGATGAAATTATACTCTATTTATACACACTCACAAAAAAAGGAACAGATTTTGCTGTGTATTACTTGTGGTATACACAACAAAATTGTGTTCTCTTTAAACATGATTTCACATTTAGAGAATTATAGTAATCGAAAGCAGTCAGTGTAGTTCTCTGCATGCTTTGAATTGGACTTAAGAAGAGTATAAATGTTAAAAATAACATTTATTTATTTATTAGTTAGTTGGGGAAATTCTATAGTGTACTGTGTGATTTATACTGAGGTACCATTGTGGTGAAGATTGTAACTTTTGCTTAGAGGATAGGAACATTTAGAGCATGTTTATACTGCTTTACTCAATGAGAATTTAATTAGCATTTTGCATTCTAATATATGTGCTATGGATAGCTAATAATTCCTTAATTAGCTATTACAATATTATAGGCTAAGTAAGTGAAAGAAAATTATCGAATAACTTCATCCTGTCAGGAAACCATATAAAATCAATTTGAGTCTACTTAATTGTGTCACTTTATATTAACATCAATCCATAATTGGATTTGGTGAAGTTATGTTTGTGAATCTCGATTCATGTGGAATCAATGTACATGATTAAACATTTCAATTCAACACCCTTTTTCAGTGTAGACAAGTCACCTTGTAATTGCTATTATGAAGCTCAACAAGAAGTACAACATTTCCTTCCAAACAGAAAACCACTCAGTAAGTACAGTCACGAATGCCTGCAACACTTGTTCAGTGCTACATACACTTGTTTACATTGCTGTAGGAGTACTGATAAGAATGCAGTATTGTTATGTTTGTCTTTTTGCTTCTGCATGTAAACAGGATCATTTGCAAAGTCTTGAAGGCCTTTGGAGATTGCAGTTGGTTTTTGTTAATGCACTCCGGCTTGTGTGAGGTGAAGCTGTCAAAGCGTAAACAGTGTAATGGTTGTCTAACCTTGCATCACACCCATTAATATTTCATTTGCGGCAGAAAAGAGTCTAGCTGTCTTGACAGGCTAATACATGCGTATCTTGTCTGATGAGGGTCCAAGTCAGGCCACTTATGAACTTTATATCATTATTGTTTTGTGATGGTTAAAGCACTGTTTTTACATTTTAAACAATGCTTACATTCTCACTAAATGCAGAAGAGTAAAAACTGGGCAGTTAAAGTAATAGTTTACCCTAAAATGAAAAAGATTTAAAGAAATGAAAATCTACTCACCTGCAGGCTTATCCAAGTTGGTTTCTTTCATCAGCACAGATTTGGAGAAATGTAGCATTACATCACTTGCTCACAGATTAATCCTCTGAAGTGAATGTGTGCCATCAGAATCAAACAGCTGATGGAAGCTTGACTCATTTAATGTCCTGTGAAACCAAAAGCTGTGTGTTTGTAATAAATACAAAAATATGCTCTAAACAGATATGTTGATTTTAATGTGAGAAGACAACAGGAGATGGACTTTCACAGGACGAACCGTTACAATGGATTATGGCCAGAAGTGAAGGTTTAAAGTTAAAATGCCTTAATGATGGATTTGTTTCTTACAAACAGACTTTAACTGATAGACTGGAGGTGTGTGGATTACTTGTGGATTATTGTGGTGTTTAATCAGCAGTTTGAACTTTTATTTTAACGGCACCCATTGGCTGAAGAGGATCTATTGGTGATGCTAAATTTCTCCAGATCTGTTCTGATGAAGAAACAAACTCAACTACATCTTGGATGTCTGAGGGCGAGGCCATTTGTTTGCAAATTTACATTTTTTGGTTAACTTTTCCTTTGACTGGGCAGTTAAAATCATTATTTTGATTTGTGCAGAAATTTTAAATAGCTAAAAAAAACTATTACAGCATTAAGTAACATTTAAGGGAATTTTGTGGTTTATCTTAACAGAACTTGTGCTGATAGCATTATTGCATAAAAAAACTACAAATAATAATAATCGTGTCCTGATAATGAGAAAATTAGTCTTGTTGTGTAGTTTACTTCTTTAAGACAATACCTAGATACAAGAGCAATTACCTATGCAGATTGGTTGTCTCTGTTATGAGTGTACAGAAATGAGAAATCACATCTGAAACTAAGTGACAAATTATTACATTTGAATCTCCAACGAGCGTGTGGTGTACATTTAGATAAAAAATGTTTTGCCATAAAGTCTCAAGTGGCCGATTTTCCACAGTTATTGGCACATTAATTATTTTGTCAAGATGTTTATATGCTCCCACATTCCCCAGTAGGAGAAGCAAATAACTGTGTGATCGAAATGAGAACGTACGCCGATGCTGCACCTGTTTGTTTTCTTGGTTGGCAGCCAAGAGCTCCATCCCTGAGAGGCGTGCACTCCAACGCATTTGTAATAATCATTAGATCAGCATTTTTTCATCCACTCAGATATATAATTGTTACCATCGAGCAGGAATTTGACCAATGACCTGCTCATCTTGTATGAAAAGTCTGTAATTACATTTAGCTCATTTGCAATTCCAACTGGAAGATGATTGAACTTCAGTGTTAATACCGTCTACTCGACTGTGCCGAGAAGTTTTGGCGGTCTGGCGATTAACGCATTATCATGTGATATTCACACTTGAGATTTAAGGGTTTAAGAGGCCTATTTTGAAGGCATAAGAACCAATTGCCTTCCGTTTAATGAGGCAAACAGCCTCACCAGACTGTGCATCACACTGAATGATCATTTCTACAACTATGTTGTAGTTTGTCTTCTCAGCATGTGCTGATTAATATTTATGTGAGTGCTCTGTGGTGATTGACCGAGAAGTCTGCAGTAGTCATGGCATGATCAATATATTTGTTTTAATTACCTTCACCACAGGCTTAAGCAAATATGCTGCTTTAGTAAACCAATGAAAGCTGTTTCAAGTTTTGCAGTTATTCAACAAGAGGCTAAGCCATTGATAGCACCTCTACAGGTTCTCTTTGATGTATAAGCAGCTCTTTCATCTCATTTTAAAGAACTGCTTGCTGTTGCTGATTTTGTATGGCAAGGCTCAACAATAAGGTTTGACCGCTGGCCCTGGGCCATTGTGAAAGACTTTTAAGGAGGTTGATAAAAGGGTTACCTACACGTTTAGACCAATTCAGCTGCCACTGAAAATTATCTTTATTTACACCTTGCAAATGTAAACATTCAGTTTCATGTGATTTATTCTACATTTTTGTTGCAAACTCTGCTGAATTATCACCAAGTTTTATCTACTGTAGCTCAGTGGTTCTCATCCAGAAGACCGGGGTCCATAGGGGGCTTTAGCAAACTTTCAACTGTAGGTTGACTTAAAATAATTTAAATGAATATATTATTATTAATATAATTCATTTAACTACTCTAACAATCTAACTTAATTAAACTGCTAAAAATAATACTATGTTGAAGTATGAACTAAAAATATTTCCCCCCCCCCTCAATACCTGTTACATTTTTATTTTGAGAACATACAGTTGAAACATCGTACATTTTTAGAAACAATACTTGGATCAACATACACTCATTTAAACTTGTTTTAGCATACTTTATAATTTTGTAACGGAAACATTGATGAAAATCTATCTAGAAGGACATTTGAGATGTGCATTTTTTCAACGTCCACTTCTGTCCATGTTGTATCTTCTGTCCAGACAATTCCTTCAGTCTCCTGCTGCTTGTATTTGTGGTGTGTGGTTTGGCCCTGCTGGGTGTCATCAGCGTCGCCACCTGGAAGCTGTGCTGGGTGCCCTGGTGCAGCAAAGTGCTTTCTTCTAGCGCCACCGCCCTTACCCCCACCCGGCCAGAGAGAGACCAACACAGAGAAGAAGGTCACGGTGACTACTACCCAACCCTCAGAGACATTATGGCAGCAGACAAGCTGAAGGATCCTGGGAACTTTCTGGAGGCGGCAGTGAAGATTAGTCATACGTCGCCAGATATCCCTGCAGACGTGCAGCTGTCCATGAAGGATCATCTGCTGAGACGTACGCGTATCTCACGGCAAACAACCGAGCCGGCCTCCTCTAACAGGTCAGTGTTCTGGAAGAATGAAGAAATGTTTGTGTCTGTAGACCTTCATATAGGTCATCACGGTTTACTGTATATAAAAAGCCATTATGAGGTTAGTTCCAGTCATTCCTAATCATGTTATTACTTAGGAAATCTTGTAAATGTCAGACAGCATTAGACCTGAAGTAGGTCTCCGGGTTTTATTGACTTCAAAGAAGGTCAAATGGTGGAAAACCATGCTATGTCCAGAGGAAAACCAGTTTTTACAGGAACCAAATGCAGAATTATCACCATCAATTTGCATGCATTCGATTGTGGGTTTTAATTCAAATGTAGATTAACACTTGGTGTGTCTTTTGTGAAAGAACCAGTGGATCAGATCAAGATGATTCAGCAGTCAAATTTTGTTTTTCCAGGCACAGTTCCTTCAAAAAGCACCTTCCCAGGCAGATGCACCATGTCACCAGTCTGGACCGCGGATGTGAATTTTTAGACGTGGAGGACCTTCCCACCTGCACCGCTGCCTCTCTTGGCCGCATCCAACCAGAACTTTACAAACAGAGCACGATGGAGTCTGAGTCATCATCTAAGAATGGCTCTGCCAAAACTTGTGGCAAGATCAACTTCTCCCTAAAGTACGATTACGAGGGAGAGCTCATCCTCGTCACCATCCTCAAGGCATTGGACCTACCTGCAAAGGATTTGTGCGGCAGCTCCGATCCTTACGTCAAGATCTACCTGCTCCCTGACCGCAAGCGTAAATTCCAAACTCGTGTGCACCGCAAGACACTCAACCCCACGTTTGACGAGACCTTTCAGTTTCCAGTCCAATATGAGGAGCTGGGGTCCAGAAAGCTCCACTTGAGTGTCTTTGACTTTGACCGCTTCTCGCGGCATGACATGATTGGCGAGGTGATACTGGAAAACCTTTTTGAAGTTTCAGACCTGTCCCGGGAGACATCTATCTGGAAGGACATCCAGTACGCCACTAGCGTAAGATAATTTATCGTCTCTACTACTTAGTGAGTCCAGACCCCACTGGTGATTAATCACATTGATGTGGCTTATGTCACCCTAATTATTTGGTTTTCTAATATAGGAATCCACTTGTATTGAGTATTTCTCTGAAAACACAAACAGTGAATAATTAGATGATTCATAGATATAGTGTCCTATGGGGTGTGATAAGGTCATTTGAAACTGTAATTACTAAACATGATAAATTGTGCAATGTACATATATTAAGTATTAAAAATGAAGGGCAAAAAATAATTGCCTTATTATATGGCAATACTGAGTCTGCAATAATCCCAAAGAGATAGTTCACCTAAAATGTGAAACTTCTCTCATCATTTACTCCCTATGCTGTACCAAACCTGTATAGCTTTCTTCTGTGGAATATAAAACAAATATTTGTCCATATAAAGAAAGAAATTTGTGTTGAAAACAAAATTAGAGCCCTTTTACTATCATTGTATGAACAAACAACACTGAGACATACCCTCATTTTTAATACCTTCTAATTTATTAGAACATATCCATAGTATCCAGGACAGAAGTGTCATTTTGGGGTTAACTTTCACTTAAATTTTCAAGTTAATAATTTAACTTGTTAATAGTTTTTATTGTGAACGCATGCATTTATTGCCAACTGTAGATTTTTTGGTATCTGGTTAAGACAAAGATACTCAGTGCCCTGCATTTCCACAGTAAGGCCAGACAACTTCTCAAATTGCTTTTCTAAATAATTATACATCATAATAATGTGGTGCACATCCTGATATGGAGTTATTTGTTGCATCGGGACATCAGGACATCAGTCCCTCTTACGACTACATGTTAGTGAGTGTTGTGTTTTAAGGTCCATGTTTGTATCTCTTCTACTCAGGAGAGGGTTTCTGGCATTGGCAGTATAGGCAGTTGCCTAGGGTCCTCCAGGTCTAAGCTCTCAGACACACACTCAACTTCTGTATCACTCACCCGCAGCAGCTCGACAGCACTGTGCAGCATGCTTTCAGTTCTACCCGACACTTTCATTGAAACGTTTCCAAGCAGCTTCTCAGCCTTGTCTCGTCTCACCAAGGGCACCATTTCAGTCAAAACTGCAACAGCTTCTAGTTCAACGTGAAAAGAGTTTATTGTAACTATTTACTGCTTCTCCAAATTGTATACATTACATTATATTGTATACAATAATATATTAAACCCAGTAAAACAAAGTAAAGCATACATTTTCTATCAATTTCTATTTTAATTTATAATTTATTCCTGTGATGGGAAAGCTGAATTTTCAGCAGTCATTACTCCAGTATGCAGTGTCACACAATCCTTCAGAAGTCATTCTAATATGCTGATTTGATGCTGAAGAGAAATTATTATTTTTTATATTAAGAAGAAATAACCAAACAGTTTTTTCAGGATTCTTTAATGAGTAGAAGATTTAAAGACAGGATTTATTTTAAATATAAATATTTGGAACATTATACATTTCTTTACTGTTGCTTTTATTCAATTTAATGCATCCTTGTTAAATAATAATATACATTTCTTTCAAAAACAAACATTTGTATTGTCCCCAAACTTTTGAATGTTAGTGTACTGAATTAAGATTCTGTCGTGTTCTTAACCTCGTATCATTGGAAATACTAACATAACTATATTAGTAAACATTGCCATTTATTTGTAATGCCAGCTTGATGTATTCGAGTGTATATTTTGAGTGTCTCCATTTGACTCTGCAGGAGAGTGTGGATTTGGGAGAGATAATGTTCTCTCTCTGCTACTTGCCAACTGCAGGGAGACTCACACTTACTGTCATCAAATGTAGAAACCTCAAAGCCATGGATATAACCGGTTATTCAGGTATGCTGCTGTCCTTTATTTTCTTGCACCGGTCTGCTCCATCTTCCTGTTTATACATTTGGACAGTCACATTTATCAGTGTCAGCAAACACATCACAAGTCCTTTAGTCAGACATATTTAGACCCTCAAAGACAAGGAGAAAGATAGATTGAGAAATTCATGTCACACCTCTCTGCTCTGTTGGCAGATCCGTACGTGAAGGTGTCACTGATTTGTGACGGGAGACGCTTGAAAAAGAAGAAAACTTCCATAAAAAAGAACACACTGAATCCAAACTATAATGAGGCGATTATCTTTGACATTCCCCCAGAGAATATGGATCAAGTCAGCCTACATATATCAGTTATGGACTATGATCTGTGAGTGTGATATTTTCACTCTACAAATATTATGTTGTGTATGCTCTTCACAGTCTGTTCTTCGTTCTCCTGGTGTTTAGAGTGGGACACAATGAGATCATTGGAGTCTGTCGTGTAGGGATCCATGCCGAGGGGCTTGGGAGAGACCACTGGAATGAGATGCTTGCTTACCCTCGAAAGCCCATCGCTCACTGGCACTCGCTCGTAGAGTCCAAGAAGTCTGAGAAGGAGGTGAATGTCTGTCCTTAAAATTTTCCAGAGTGGAAAAGTACATTTTCATTTCAATA
Source organism: Gymnocypris eckloni scoliostomus (assembly GCA_027564155.1). NCBI lineage: Eukaryota > Metazoa > Chordata > Actinopteri > Cypriniformes > Cyprinidae > Gymnocypris > Gymnocypris eckloni. The sequence goes on from CM050431.1 coordinate 13,429,311, forward strand.
TTTCCATCTCTCCCTCTCTTTATTTCCATCTCTTTTTCAGTGGAAGACTCGTACGGCAAGCTTTGACAGTCAGGGCTCATGCCCATCTCCTAGACTCCCCTCCAGTCCATAAGGAAGGGATGACCTCTCGCTACGTCTTTAAGCCAAGTATCTCCCAGGGACTGAGGGTGAGATCCAAGATATGTCCTTAGACAATGTGTGACACAGCTTATGTCTGTGCGGACATGTACGATGGAGCAGGAGGGTGCTGTCCAAACCTTTCCAAGTGCATGTAAGCCTAGCTGAGTTTGAGCTTTTTTGCATTTGGATTGAAGTGTTGCTTTCTCACATTGGGTAAATTCACAAGCCAGTACCCGAAGAGGTTGAACGACACACTTCGAGATGAATTTAAGCAACTCAGAAGAGTAAAAGGGTGTATTTGTTGATGAATATTGTATAATTGGTAGATGTATATTATATTTTAATTGACATTATAATAGTATGAAGATATAGTTTATTATATATTTAGCCTTAACTTCCTTCTCGTTCTTTTTTGTCTTCTTTGAATATAAAATACATGTGTTAAGATATTTTTATTATTGAAGAGATATATGAAGTCCTCAATATGTTCAACCTATTGAGATATTAGCCAAACTGTATATTGTTTACAGAGCAGAGATATTCCATTGATCTTCCTTTTGTTTGTGAAGTAGTGAACCTGTTCTGCCACCAAAAACACCAATGCCAAGAATAATTTGTATCCTGTCTACAAATATCTCATCATCATTGTAAAGTGAAGAGTTTTTGCTTTGTCCGGATTTAAACATTTAAGTTGCTGATCGTTCTATGAATCATTTGTCATCGTTTTCTTCGATCAAGTTGAGTTCAGTTAAATGCAGCCATGCACAGCTACATTCATAACGTACAGCTGGCTAAAATCATCATAATTTCACCACGCAGTAATTGTAGCTTCCAAAGTAAAACCACAATGAATACCAAGGGTTGTGTCTGATCTAAAGGGAGCAAAAAATCCTTGGCTTTCTAACAAGACTTGAAATAATATCATTATGTAAATTAGAAGCACTGTTTTACAAAGACCAATTTTGTATTTGACATCAAATGTGATAAATGTTTACTGTTCTGTATTTTTCCTGTTACCCTTGAGGTGTTTTCTCTTCAGATAACATGTATTGTGTTGGCTGGCCTAGCTGGAACTCATTGTATCAATAATCACTGGAATTGGTGTTTCTATATGAAATGCCTGATTCAGAGCCACTTTTCAATTTTATATTGAAACTTTGTATTTGTAATGTACAGTTACTGTTTCAGAACTTCCCCTTGTATTTGAAAGGTGTGATTAAACTTCCTCGCTTCTATCCGATTTCGTTTTTATTTCATTCTTTGTTAAAGGGATAGTTCACCCAAAAATTTAAATAATGTCATTAATTACTCATGTACCCTCATGTCGACCCACACCCGTAAGACCTTCGTTCACCTTAGGAAAACAAATAGTTTTTTTTTGTTTTGTTTTTGAAATCTGAGAGCTTTCTGACCCTCCATTGACAGCAAGGGTACTACCACGATCAAGGAACAGAAGCGGACGCCTTTAAAATAGTCCATGTGACATCAGTGGTTCAACCGAAATTTTGCGAAGCTATGAGAATACTTTTTTCCGTATCACCCTATCACTATTATAGAGAGTAGGCCTATGACGATGCATGAGAGTGGTGCTGCTGATATAGAACATACTTTCACTGCGCCTTGTTTATTGGCAGAGGAAAGCTTGCGTATGTGTCCTTATACTCTCCATTAAGGTGCTAGAGTGACCCAGAAGAATTATTCAATATAGTTGTTATTTTGGGGGTTTTTTTGCATAATTTTTTCTCGTAGCTTCGTAAAGCATTTGAAAAAGCGATACAGAGCGGTGAATTGGAAAACAAAAACAAATATTCTGGAGACCCATGAACTTATTTTAAACTTTACTTGAGGGCCACTTATTTTAGAACGCCATGTCATGCGCGAGCAGTGTTTTGTGTGAACGGCACGCGACTCTTTGGAATGCTTGATTCTGATGGACATTTGCATCATTCAGCTGTCAGATATTTCAATGTCGTCAATGCAACGTTTGATATCTTTCGTATCTTTCATATGCGTTTCATATAGTACCACACTGGGTTTTATACAAGCAAAATAGCTGCCATCTTGCTTCTCAGTTCTCGGTGTAGTGAAAATGACCTTAGAGGACATAATTAGTATTAGTAATATAATATTGCTGCACAGTCAATCTTGTTGGTAGAATTTTGTACAATAAAAGTGGACCTTTTCTTTTCTTTTAGCAGAAGCTAGGTCATACAGGTGAGGTGTTAAAATTATTTTAACTGAAAATAAACTTTTATATGGTAGATTATGACAGGCTTTTAGATATGTCAGTGTTATGTATTTACTAATCTTGCAGATAGACCTATAACAGTATTGTTGCAATGATTTATTAACAGCAGAATTATTATACTGTTTTACAATTATTTAAAAACAGCACATTTCATTTTAACATAACATAAAATAATTTTATTAGTTCTGTTCCAGGCAAACAAAGTTAAAATGGGTCTTCTTGAGCTCTGTACATTGATTTCTAGTAAACTACTGAACCAAACATGTGTGTCCAATCAATCATATATTGTGCTCTCTGTGTAACTACAAAGCTTAACATATTGATGTGTGACCCAGCCGCGTTGCATAAGATAACGCAAGCCAATAACAAGGGCTTTTCCTTGCCAGCTCTGCTTTCTTCAGTCTTCAGTACGCATTCTACACATCCAGCTTCTTTTTCATTTGGAGTTTGTAGAGGATTTGATAGCCATCGTCCCAAGCGTAGAGTAGCTGCTCCACAGGGCTGTATTTGAGGCTGGCATGAGTGCCATATCGTTTGGGAAAGTATACATGTGGAGCGTCGTCGTTTGTGACCATGTCACTGACATCGAACACGCACTGAATTCGAGAGCGGCTGGGTAGTTTGGAGTTGTAAACAACATAGATGGTACCGCAGATGACAAACGCCGCCTCTGCGTTCTCCCTCACACAAGGGGTGTCCCACATCTGCTCGATGTCTAGAGTTTTAAGGTCTATCTTAGCCAAAGAGATGTGCCTTTCGTTCTCCTGAGTGGCGTAGATGGCCCACAGACCCTCTTCATCCACTGCTAAATCGATGAAGGTCTCAGGATTCAGGCCGTACACGGGGAGCTGCTTTTTAGCTGGAAACACGGCACTGTCTACAACTATGTTCTTCTGAAGATCAAACTTTATTAGTTTCATCTCCTCACCCTGCTTTAGATAGTACAGGTGGTTGTTGTAGATGGCATGACCCATACCGCGCCAGGCTGAAGGGAGCTGGACACTTGTGGCCGCAGAAGTTCCTTGGGAGGAAGTGAATTCACGGACTGTACCAAATTCATACATGGTATTATCCTCTGTCCCGTTTAAGATGTACACCTTCCCGGTGGTGCTTCCCATGTCCTTGGTCCACATTCCCTTAGCGCCACCCACTCGTTTAAGGATCTTCATGGCTTTGATGCTGGAGATCATGTCACTACAGTCTAAACATAAAGAAAATTTGTATTCAATTTTGCCTGAAATGTGCCTTTAAATATTGTAATTTATTCCTTACTTTCCGTCGTTATGTTAATGTCAAATATTTGGTGCAATCTATCTCTTGCTGGAATTAGAATATAAATATTTGCACTTCAGTTAAGTTCCAAAGTGCATCCCTTCCTCATGATATTACGTACTATGTGCTTTCCAATAAAGTCTGATTTAAGGCTAAACCCTAATGGGAATGCACAGTAGACTAATGACAGTCTGGGTTAATCAGATTTGAGGCGTTTTGCTATGAAAAGGCAATATAGAGCTGCTGAAGTGTAGAGACGATGTACGGAAATCATCATGATTTATCCTCCAGCGGTATAATTACTGTCTCTCTCAATGATGGAATAATAATACATTTTATTTAGTACCTCTAAGTGCTTTTCTAAATGAGGACTTTAGGAAGATTAGACCCACTATTTAATGCATTATGTATTAAACTTTGTCAAGTTATAATAGCTCAGAGCTTCATGTGATTGAACTTGGTTGCCTGTCATTCTCGTGCCACTTACCCACAGAAGCTTTGCTTCATTATGAGCTTCTTAAAACTGAATTTATGAAGTAGCCGCCACTTTCAACACTTATTCTTTCTATTCATTTTTAGAATGCTTTTGACTGATTGAAATAATATGTGTAAATTGAAAATAAAATGACTAGTGCTTGACAAAGTTCAACGGCATTTCAACGGCACTAATTGTATTAACCCACGATTAACGCAGCGCGCATTTTCAGTTTGACCCGAGTGGCGGAAAGGAGCAATTTCAGTTAAACCCAGATATATGTTGCTTCTCTAATTTTACATGCAAGCATAGCCGAAATCACAGCACAGCAATTATTGAATTTATCTTATGTGTAGGCCTATTTGATTTCATCAGACGCCGGCTCGATTATCAGGATTTTTGTGCAGATTAACATCTTGGAAGGGAGAGCTTTTTATGTAGTCTTGGATCACGTTTCAGTCACTATTTCATATTCATTCCGTTGTCTGATAACAGAAGCAGTAAAATATATAAATGAAAACAGTTTTATTGAGAATTTAGCTGATTCAAAATACAGTATGAGGCGAACAAATCTAATAATAAAAAATAAATGTACATTTAGCATGTTCAGAAGAAGTAAGCTGCCCTGCCGTGCAAACACTTAAACAGGTTTGTGTAAGTAAATTGCTTTTACAATATATTTAGGTACATTTAGAACAAATAAAAATGTGCGATTAATCGCGATTACATATTTTAATCGATTGACAGCCCTAAAAATTACTAAAACTGAAATAAAAAAATAATTAATAAATTACATACAACATATAAATGTAATAAATATAAAAATAAATATAAAAACTGAACATTTCATTCGAAATATTAATAAATACCATAATAGTATATAAATAATACTAAAATAACATTAATTCAATAATTTATAGTATATTTTTTTATTTTTGTTAATATTTGATAAGTCTGAAAGGATACAGGGTTGTAGGTAACACGTAACAGGTTTGTTGTCATAAAATGTTGGACCAAATGTTGTTTGGTAGTTATTGATAAACTTATATGTACCGTAACCAAGTTTTGATGTTTTAAAAAAATGTTACTACAAATAATTCAATTGAATATTGTCAATTCAACATTTTAATGATTTTATACGTTGAAAAAGTAAGACAGGCCAAAATCACCATTTTGTTTAATGGTATGCTACTTTATGTTAGAATAAATTTGAATTATAACATATCAAATAGATCGATAGCACAACAAAAATATGGAATTTGTTCCTCTAGTACTTCAGAGTACTGAATTTGTTGAATGAGCCAGCTATGGCTCAACATGACTGTAAAGCACTTTGGGTGTACAACAATACACAATAAAGCACTATATAAATGCATAATTCATTCGTTCATTCATGACGAGTGCCATTATGCTGTGAGACAAACATTACTAGTATCTAAGCCTAGGGAATGTCTAAAGCTCTTTACCTGTGAGCTTGGCGTACTTGGCTTTATTCCTCTCCTTGACAACCATCACCTGCTGCTCCACCAGCTTGTCATCCACGTCCACACAAGGTTGCGCTCCATTCTGTGTTTCGAGGTAGTCCATCTCTCTCTCCACACGGTCCACGCGTGTACCCACTGTGTCCAACTCACTCCGCAGCGCCTCCTTGCTCTTGTACAGGCCCTCTAGCTGTGCCACCATCTGCTGCTTGAACTCGCGCAGCTCTGAGTTGTAGCGGCTTGTCTGCTCATGCCACAAGGAGATGCGATCCTGCCAATGGAGAAATAAACAAAAACAAGTCTCGAGAGCCTCAGTAAAGGAGATTTAAATTAGTCATCTCTAAACATGTCTGTGAAATGGGCATCTTTCATATGAATAGATGAAGTGAAGGCTAGCAATTAGTTTTCAAATAATGTGAGTGGTTCTTCTGGTTAAAATTTATCACCATAATGCTAGGGTGAAATGGGTGTTGATACATGCTTAAGTATACGTTAGTTACTTTACATTAAGTCATTTAGCAGATGCTTTTTTCCAAAGTGACTTATAAATGAGGACAATTGAGGCAATCAAAACCAACAAAAGAGCAATAATATGTAAGTGCTATGAAAAGTCTCGGTTAATCTAACTGTCAATTTTTTTTTTTATAATAAAAAGAAAAAACTATAGAATAGACAATGTTAGTAATAGAGTGGGCTTGACTAACTGGGGCCCGGGTCAGGAAGCAGGCAGACAGACTGGCTAAACCGACCGTCTGCTAGCCGCCTCACGTCACAGAAGTCAGTTCATTCTCAGCACATAGAGACCCTTTCACATAGATGTCACACTATAGAGACTGTGTCTGTTCCCCGAATTAGAAAATACAAAAAACGTCCAAACCAGTTTATGAGTAACAACTTAATTGATGTTCAACAAATGAAAATGTATAACACAGAGAAACAAATGATAAAGCTTGGCTTATTGAATATGCGGTCCCTTTCTACGAAAGCGCTTTTTGTAAATGATATGATCACAGATCATACACTAGATGTGCTCTGTTTGACAGAAACCTGGCTAAAACCAGATGAATACATTATTTTAAATGAGTCTGCCCCCCAAGATTACTGTTACAAAATTCATGCGTTTATGACCTCAAGGTTAGATTATTGTAATGCTTTATATGGTGGTTGTTCTGCACACTTAATAAACAAACTACAGATGGTCCAAAATGCAGCTAGAGTTCTTACTAGAACCAGGAAGTATGACCACATTGGCCCGGTTCTGTCAACACTGCACTGGCTCCCTATTAAACATCGTATAGATTTTAAAATCTTGTTAATTACTTATAAAGCCCTGAATGGCTTAGCTCCTCAGTACTTGAGCGAGCTCTTATCGCATTGTAGTCCTTCACGTCCGCTACAATCTCAAAACTCCAGCCATTTGATAATACCTAGAATATCAAAATCAACTGCCGGCAGCAGATCCTTTTTCTATTTAGAGCCCAAACTCTGGAACAATCTACCTAACACTGACCCATCTCTTTAACCTGGCATACACATAACACACTAATACGATTCTAATATTCAAATCCGTTAAAGGATTGTTAGGCTGCATGAATTGGGTCAACCGGAACCGGGAACCCTTCCCATAAAACACAATGTACTTGTTACATCATAAGAAGATTGACATCTACGCTAATATTAGTCTTTTTCCTTTTATTCAGAGGTCACTGTAGCCACCCGATCCAGTCCTTATCCAGCCCAGATGATCACTGCAGTCACCAGATCCAGTCCGTATCCAGATCAGATGGTGGATCAGCACCTAGAGACGACCTCTACAGCCCTGAACGTCAGCGGAGACCAGGACACCTAGATGAGCCCCAGAGACAGATCTCCAGTGAGGACCTCATCACCTAGACAGCCATCTGGAAAAGACCACTGGAACCAGTGGAGCCCTTACAATCTGACTTTGCTGCAGTTGGAACAAACTACTGGTTCGTCTGGCCGGAGGGGAACTGGCCCCCGACTGAACCTGGTTTCTCCCAAGGTTTTTTTTCTCTGTTCTGTCACCGATGGAGTTTTTGTTCCTTGCCGTTGTCGCCTCTTGCTTAGTTGGGGACACTTAATTTCCAACGATATCACCGACTTGATTGCACAGATACTATTTAAACTGAACTGGATGATGACATCACTGAATTCAATAATGAAGTACCTTTAACTGAAAAATGGGCGTTTAATCTTGTCATTTTACATTAGTGATACACTATTTTCCTATTTTGATATTGTGCAGTTGCTTTGACTAATTGTATTGTTAAAAGTGCTATATAAATGTGACAAGTACATAAAATAGAATATATACGTATATATATACACTATACAGCTTCATACATCCTGTACAGTATTCTTATGTGAAGCAATATTTAATGTTTAGCAAATCTTGGCTGCACAATTGTAGACATTGTCACAAAATGTAAACGTACTTGTCACGATTCGCTTGGAGCAAGGAACGAGGGAGCACGGAGATACTTCAAATATAATTTCTTTAATTCCTCAATAACCAGAGAATCCAACAGAGGAAAACAGGAAGATATCACACATGGCATTTAACAGCAGACAGGAAACAAGGGGCAGAACACACTACAAATACACTGAACTAACGAGGGGAAAATGAAACACACCTGGAATCAAAATCAAACACTGCTGGGACTAATGAAAGTAATGGAACAAAACGGGGACAGGAACAGGAACTAAACATATATGGGCACAACATGGAGGGAAACACAAACATGGGGATACAAGACTGATATTTTTACATTTATTGGGGTGGATGCTCTGAGGCCTCAAGGGGTAGAGTTCGGGGACGGAAGGCCTACAGGGCAGCCATGGTGGATCCTGGGACTCGGGGGGCATAGCGGGTCAGTGGACTAGGGCGGTGGAGGGTGCTGCCGAGGAGTGGGCTCTGGAGGCACGGACCAGAGCATGTGAGCAAAGCAGAGCGGTGTGACGCTTACGCTCACTGGTAAACCAGATCACGCTCTGGCATAACATTTCTCCAGTAGGCCTTTTTTTTATCTTGAATAAATGTCTCAATTAAAGCAGTAGTCCGATAAGTAACGGTTATGTTTCAGGGTGACGTTCAGCTTGCAGAATTGTATCAATTTAAAATGTATTAAATTAAAATTATTAATTTTAAAACGTTTTTAAGCCATTTTGCAAACCTTCCTAAAAAATGTAATAACTGAAAAAGTATACTTTTCCATTAAACACAGCTTCAGTTATTGTGCAACAGAACATTCAAAACAAGCACACAAGATTAAATGCACATCGAATTTCACAAAATACACCTTGCTTATCAGGGCTATGAAAGCATACACAAGATGAAATGCTCCGAACAAAGAATTATTTCGTGGCTTTAATAAAATAAACACTTTCTAAAATTAAAATAGACCAAAACTGCGGGGAAATGCGGTCTATTAAAACATCTGTCAATCTTTACAGGATTTTAGAAATATTAGCAAAGAAAAACTATGTCTTGGCCTATTCCACAGATTCTTGAACTAGCAAATTACCAAAGGGCATTTTGCGTTGAGCGAGCGGCGCGGAGCTTATTGAGCGAGCGGCGCAGAATCTTCAGAAAGGCGCTCTCCGCTCTGAAGGAAATATGACCGATACGCTCCCTGCTACGCTCCCCGCTCCACTCCGCTCACATGCTCTGGCACGGGCACAGCATAGCGCTTTCAAGGGGCTGGCACTGGAGGGCGCAGGCCCAGCATAGCGCTTTCGAGGGGCTGGCACTGGAGGGCGCAGGCCCAGCATAGCGCTTTCGAGGGGCTGGCACTGGAGGGCGCAGGCCCAGCATAGCGCTTTCGAGGGGCTGGCACTGGAGGGCGCAGGCCCAGCATAGCGCTTTCGAGGGGCTGGCACTGGAGGGCGCTCTGGAGGTGCAGGCCCAGCATAGCACTTTCGAGGGGCTGGTACTGGAGGGTGCTCTGGAGGCGCAGGCACAGCTTAGCGCTTTCGAGGGGCTGGCACTGGAGCATGCTCTAGGCTTGAGCCTGCGACGTTAATTTCCCCGCGGACAGCGGGCTTGGGAGAGCCGTGGATGGCGACGTTGAGTTCCCCACGGACGGCGGCCTTAGGTTCATCGTGGAACCGCAGAATTCCCCGGCGAACTCAAAAGGGGAGATCTCGAAGGGCTAGGGCGGCGAATTGTGCAGCAGATTCCATGCCGCAGGTGTAAACAAGGAATAACAAAAGGGGACAGGGGGCGCCGCTTACTTTAGTTTGGTCCGCTGTTCTGTCATGATTCACTTGGAGCAAGGAACGAGGGAGCACAGAGATAGTTCAAATATAATTTATTTAATTCCACTATAACCAGAGAATCCAACAGAGGAAAGCAGGAAGACATCACACATGGCGTTTTAAACGGGGACAGGAACAGGAACTCAAGGTTCTTTTATTCGTCACATGCTCAATTATACAGGATATAATCAGTAGTGAAATGTAAAATGAACTAACCAAATATGGGCACAAGAGGGAGGGAAAGACAAAACACAGTTTATCATACAGCTCTGTATGTAATTGGATATATTGTTTGTATGTTTGTGCATATCCAATTTTATCTGCATGCATACTCATTTACAAAAATAAATATATACTATATATCAAATCTCAGCTCCTTGATTTTTTATAATGTCACAAACTATAATAACTTTAAATAAAGTTGAATATTTAAGTATGTCCAACTTATTATTCGAATACATGTGATATAATTAGCGTATGCTAGAAAATCTTAACTGGTTGATTGCTTGTATTGTTGCAAAATAATATATATTCTCTAATCTGCTAAATGTGATCTTAAGACATCATGGTTTTCTGCAAAGCTGCTTTGAAACTGTGTATTGTGAAAAGTGTTATATAAATACATTTGACATGACACTATTTTAGATCATGCATGCAGATTTTAGATGGCTTTTAAGCACATGCATGTTCTAAGCAACCATACATTTTAAACTGTGAACTCGAGCACAGCCTCATGAGTGTAAATTATTCAAATATAAACCCTCCTTTGACAGCTGCAGGAATTCATGAGCACATTGGCATTGGAACAGCGTCATTTGCGCTGCAGATGGATCAACCTTTGGCAGCAAATGTTCTTTTTTGAATTTGTGACTCAGTGGAAGGAAAGAAGAAGCAACGTGCGTTTTAGCATAATCACACAAAATTACTTGTCTGAGAAGAACTGTACGTGCACAGTCAGCACAGAGAGAAAACAGGGAGAGAAAATTTCCTTCATGTGGCCGAATCCAAGACACAGAGGGAGATCTGGTGACCAACTCAAGGAGAAAGAATCCTGGCAATGGAGCGAATGCAGAAAAGAAGCAAGATTGTGTGCATGTTCATCTGCTTCTTATGTCAGTGTGTTTGTCAAACATGCATTGGTACAGTTATCATTTCGAGCAATTTGTGCTTTCATGGCATATGCTAAAAAACACTTGCATATAATGAAAAATTCTGCTATAAATTTCATTATAGTAGCACCAGAAGGCTTTTTACCCAGCACTTGGATTAAAAGGGCCTTATATTTACATGAACGTCTGTACCATTTACTTGTACAGAAATTATGTTGTTTTGTTACTCATACAGAATATGATAAATGAATATATACACATAAATTGCTTTCATTCAAACGTTCGGAGTTAGTAATATTTTTCAAAAGAAGTCTCTTACAAAGTCTCTTAATTTTTACTGTCTACTGCTTTTTAAAATACGTTTTAAAATGTAATATATTCCTGTGATGGCAAATCTGAATTTTCAGCAGCCATTACTCCAGTCTTCATGGTCTTTCAGAGATTATTCTAATATGGTGAGTTGATGCTCAAGAAACATTTCTTATTATTCTCAATGTTGAAAACAGTTAAACTGCTTAATATTTTTGTGAAAACCCTGATCATTTATGATGAACAGAAAGTTAAAAACAGCATGCATGTGAAATAGAAATCCTTTCCATTCAAAATGTTTTTATTGTCACTTTTGGATCAATTTAATCCAATTCTAGCTGAACAAAACTGATAATTTCTGATTTTTTTTTACAAATAAAATCTTACTGACCCCATACCTCAGAACAGCTGTGTGTGTGTGTGTGTGTGTGTGTGTGTGTGTGTGTGTGTGTGTGTGTGTGTGTGTGTGTGTGTGTGTGTGAGGTAAATACATTACATTTTAGCCTACTTGTAATCTACTGTCAACATTTCTGTGTGGCTTTACTCCTATAGAGAACCAAACAGAACTTAACTGACAATTCTTTATAGATCTAACTAGTAACTGCACCATATACTTAAGTCCACAGTTCATCCAAAACTCAGTCTGTTGTTTTCTTTTTAATACTTCATGCCAGCCTGTGTCTGGATGGGAGAGCATTTTTATTCTTACCTCAATAGCAAGGAGTCTTCTCTCCAAGTAGTCCATAAGCGCCTGCTGCTGTGCCCCAACCAGGCCTGAGAGAACGAGGACGAAGAGCTGCAGGGCTCTCATCTTGAAAGACCGAAGGAGACTGATTAGAAATACGTGTGTGCTTATGTGCATATGACAGGCGGAGTGGAAAAGCCCTCATGCAGAGGAACCGAGATGGCTGGAATGTTTAGAGAAAGAGCAGAGAGAGAGGAGGAGCCTAAAACATCTGGAGCAGCTCTTTCTCTGGAGAGCTGGATTACCTCCAGCTCCTTTTCTGGTAAAACACAGAACTACTAATGACCAGACAGTATTTTAGTATTCATGTATGACTCACATTTGTGATTTACCCTTAAACATACTGTATATATATATATACTATTTCTACAAGTTTCCACACATTCACTTGAGTCATTGGATAGAAGGGCAGCCATGAGTAAATATGCTTTGAAAGGCATGGAAAGGACTCAATAGCCAGTAAAGAGAGTATTTACTGATGTTCTTGCCCTTTTCATTCTTTTTCAGCATTTTTTTTCTTTAGACGAACAGCACGGCTCACATTCAGTCTGTTGCATAACACTAGACAATTTCCCGTCACTGACTCACATTTCAGTCTAGTGTAAACCATGAAGCATTTCGCTGAAGGCACTGTTTCTGTGCAAGGAGAATTAAATACATTAGGATTGTCAACCGTGATCAGTCAAAGTGTGGGAACATGTTAAAACAACCATAGATAATGGTTAGTTTGTGGCTCTCTTGGTCTGTAATGCAATATGCTCGATGAAAATTGATGACTGAAATTTAAAGTAGGCGAAAGGTCACTGCCTCAGAAGTCAAGAACTGGTCATTTTTAAGCAACATTAATGTTCTTAAACATAAAACCTGACATGTTATGTTAAATAATTGTCAAAATAAAAAATGTATTCATACGTACATATTTGGTCGATCAGGCTTGGTTGGCTCATATACACTCACTGGCCACTTTATTAGGTACACCTGGCTAATACCGGGTTGGACCCCATTTTGCCTTCAGAACTGCCTTAATTCTTCGTGGCACAGATTCAACAAGGTGTTGGAAATATTCCTCAGAGATTTTGGTCCATATTGCAACAATAATCAGGTAGGCTGTGGTGTTTACACGATGCTCAATTGGTACTAAGGGGCCCAAAGCATGTCAAGAAAAAAAAATTCCAATCTTTTTCACACGTTTTTTCAATCTTCTATTGTCCAATTTTGGTGAGCCTGTGTGAATTGTAGCCTTCGTTTCCTGTTCTTAGCTGACAGGAGCGGCACCCGGTGTGGTCTTCTGCTGCTGTAGCCCATCTGCTTCACGGTTGGACGTGTTGTGTGTTCAGAGATGGTATTCTGCATACCTTGGTTGTAACGTGTGATTATTTGAGTTACTGTTGCCTTTCTATCATCTCTAACCAGTCTGCCCATTCTCCTCTGATCTCTGACATCAACAAGGCATTTTCATCCACACAACTGCCGCTCACTGCATATTTTCTCTTTTTCTGACTATTCTCTATAAACCCTAGAGATGGTTGTGCTTGAAAATCCCAGTAGATTAGCAGTTTTTGAAATACTCAGACCAGCCCGTCTGGCACCAACAACCATTCCACGTTCAAAGTCACTTAAATCCTCTTTCTTCCCCATTCTGATGCTCGGTTTGAACTTCAGCAAGTCGTCTTCACCACATCTAGATGCCTAAGTGCATCGAGTTGCTGCCATGTGATTGGCTGATTAGCAATTTGTGTTACCAAGCAATTGAACAGGTGTACTTAATAAAGTGGCCAGTGAGTGTAGTGTGGGATTTTAACAATGTGAAACTTATGAGGATGAAAAAAAAAAAAAATAGCAAAATATGCATCTGTTGATATTTATATGGACATAAAGTTAAATTAAATTCTGAAATTCTTTAAAACAATATAGCAGACTGCTTACAAAGTAATATGGGTACAACGGGGCTAGAGGCCCAACTTAAGAAAAAATTTGCTTTTCACTGCACCTAAAATGTGTAATTGCAGAAAACATATATATGTTGTATTGAACATTAATGGAGCAACATATTTTGTGTGAAAATAAATCATTCAAGTTGTTTATTTTGTTTAAAAATTGTATAAATGTATGAGGTGGCAAGAGGGGTGTGTTGTTACCCCGTGATAGTGGGTCTTTCACACATGGGGTAAAAGGCACATGGTATTGATACAAATACAAAAATACAAACAAACATTCTAATAAGTAAAGATTCTGAAAGTATTGAAGGAGATCCAATAATACTTGAATATATTTACAGTAGTAACAAACATTTTTTTATTATATGATATGATTAATATCATGTTTTTAATTATGATGTTTCATTCTAACATGGTGATTGTCTCTAATATGGACACCCAACATAATCTGAATCTAACCATGTCGTGTCAACAAATAGAAAAGTCAGCGATCTATTAATTATCATATTAATCAAGGCGCCTTTAGCCCCAACTTTTTACCCCAAATATCCATACTTTTATATGTTCTTTCATTATTTACAAACTACTGCTTTAATCATCTTAAACAAAACTGAAAATCATAAAGAAGACCGTCTCAAAAAAAAATATATTAATTTTAGCGTTTCTTATTTGCTACTTAAATCTACAACATTTAAATTAGCACTTAAATTAGATCAAGTAAGCACAGCATCAACTTTGCCCTGCTGCACGCGATCGCATCATAGATCAGATAAATATACACGTACATCTTGAAAAGCGGATGTTTTGGAAAGTACAGCACCTATCTTGTGGTTTAGAGGAAAATATAGCAAAGATGCCTTTAGCCCCGTTGTACCCTATAAATATCAGTTGTCTATATCTCCCAAAAATACGTCTTAGTAAAAATGCTTTGTTTTATGAACTACGCTATAGCTTTAATTCTGAGGACAAAACATGTAATGCAGTGCAATACAATGATGCTTGAGAGATACATAAATAAATATTCCTCAAACGTCTGATGTTTCATATATCTAAAGGATTTTAACACAATTTCATTCAAAACATTATAATGAAAATGGAAAAATCAAGTATCAAGTAATGGGTGATGTATGGAAATTTAAGTAAGCATAAGTTGCTGCAGTCCAGTAAGTGTTCATGTTGAAATATCACTAACAATATAAAAGTTATTTTTACATTTATAAAGGTCAGCAAAGATTCACAGCAAAAAGACACATACCACAACCTGGAGGGGAACATTTTAAGCCTTTGCTAAAAAAGATAAATTTATCAATAATATTACAGAGGCCAGGTAATAGATTGTATACAACAGGTTTACAATTTTGTGATAATTTACAGTATTCATAGGGTTAAAATAAAATACTTCAACAACTTTAAATGCTAATGTTGCTTTATCAACAAATGCCACTAGGAGGTGCACAGCATTAGCATGCATCATCTGAACTGCATACTGGAGTTCCTCTTCCTTTTTTAGGGGTAGAAAAGAAAATAGACATAACCTACACATTTTTATCCTAACTAAAGTAAGAAAGTAAAGTAAGTAAAATGTACTGTAAAAGTGTCCTTAAACTCTGCTGTATTATTAGGCCAAAGAAATGTATATCCAGTAAAATTTTAATAAATTATCGCAATAATCAAAGAAATACATAACATCACAGACAGTACCGAGTCCGAATATGTATTTAGTGTTTGTTGTGGGATCAACTTAGAGTCCTTAATTCAGACTGTCTGCCTACAGAATAATCCAAACTGTTACTTGTTTCTGAAATCCCAAAGGTCTCAGCCTCTGATAAAATTCCTATTTTACATTCCTTGCACAACTTGCAAATATAGTGCATGATGCACTAAATCCAGTATAATCAGCATATGAGGCTCTGAGTAAAAAATAATCTAAAACAACAGATTAATCTGCCTCTATCTTGTTTGAGATAGCCTTGCACCCTGGTATGGGACTGATGTTTTCTTCCTGATAGCAATCTCTGAACCCCGTTGTGGTTAGAATGTCTGTCTGACGGTATTTTTTCCTTTCTTTTTTTCTTAGTTTCAGTACACTGATTACTAATTTATTGTAGCATATAGTTTTATTTCACAGCAGGAGCTCCATCAATAACGTGGTGTTTTTCACCCAGTGAAAAAGTTACTTTTACTGTAAATGCATTCAATTTAACCCTTTCATGCATGGCGTCCACTAAATTGGACAGATATTTGGAAGCCATTTTGAACCATTTAGGTTGTAGCATCGTATCCCAAACATCAAGTTGTGAACCCCCAAACTATTCCATTTAATTACCGTCTTTTTTTTGTTTTGATAAATTGCATCATATATTCAAAAAGGCGAACTTCTTAAGCCTTCTTATGTGTATCCATACCACTTGCTCTTAGTAAATGTTTTAAAAACATGTTTGTGTCCACTACAGTGGTCAGATCTATCTGTAACTCTCTCAAAATAAAATAGATTGTTAAAACATAAATTACAGCACATTTTGAATGAGAGCTTTAATGTGCATATGAAAACGTATAATCAATAAGGGGCTCCTTTCAAATGCACAACATTTATGAAAACTGAGAACTAACTGGACAAATGGCCACATTAGACGTGAGAGGGATCAGCGCTACAGGCTTAGTCATGATGTTTGCAGATAAGATTCATTCTGCTAATTATGTTTGAATGAAGATCTTAAATCCAGAGATGCCATATTGTACAATTACAGGCTGAGGAGAGCTATTTTTAAGCGCATTCTCACTTTAAAAACAACAAGATTGGGTTTGGTTGAGGCCCCGGGTAACAAAGTAAATTCCTCCTGCTTGGTGTGCATATGGTATACATACATACTTGACTATTGCAATGTTATCTTGGCAGGTCTTCCAACCAGTTCCATCAAACCTCTACAATTAATCCAGAATGCTGCAGCAAGATTGATCTTTAATGAGACGAAAAGAACGCACGCCACACCTCTGTTCATTTTGCACTGGCTAACAATAGCTGCTCGCATTAAATTCAAATTCTTGTAAAACTAACACTAAGTTTCGTTTTTCTACTACTACTACTACTATTCTATAATGTCCTCATTTGTAAGTCACTTCGGATAAAAGCATCTGCTAAATGACTAAATAAATAATAAATAAATAAAATATGGAAACCAGTTGCCATATGTACACCAAGCGGTGTTGATTTAACACCGGGAAATTTCCTGTTTAATTAGTCAAACAAACCGACTTGTGAAACTATGAAAGAAGAGAAAAACTATTAAGAAAGCAGCACAAAGTTTCAACATTGACAATTATAAAATGAAAAGCCCCAGATCAGCATATTAGAATGATTTCTGAAAGATCATGTGACACTGAAGACTGCTGAAAGTTCAGCTGTGCCATCACAGGAATAAATTACATTTATAGTTTTGTTTAAACAAATGCATAAGATACTTCTTTCCAATACATAAACAATCGTACCAACCCAAAACTTTTTAACAGTAGTGCACTGTATCAGAATCAAATTTGCCATTATGTAATAATAGCTTTAATATTTTCAACAGAATGAATCCAGCCTATCATTATTTCTAAATTAATGTATGTACATCCTTGGCCGAATGTGAGACTGTACGCATTTCTGCCAGTCAGCTAATTCTGGCAGTCCTGTGCAGGGTGAAGTAGAGCGGTGTCCGTCTCCTACTCGTAGCCCCGTTCTGGCCATCCCAGACCTGGTTCTCAGAGCTGATTCCTCTTCTGTATCGGCCCCCTTGGGAGATTCTTATCAGGCAGGACCTGCTCTCTCAGCTTCAGGGCAAGATCTGGCATCCTCAGGGCAAGATCTGGCATCCTCAGGCCAAGATCTGGAAGCTGTGGGTATGGCCCATCCAGGGCCACTAACCTTGATTTCTAGTCTTCCTGCTGAGGTCCAGGAGATTATCGCTAGTGCCAGGGCCCCCGATACTAGGAAGCTTTACTCCTCCAAATGGAGAGTCTTTGAGTCCTGGTGTTTGACCCATGCAGTAGACCCAGTTAACTGCCATGTTGGTGCAGTACTGGAGTTCTTGCAGGAGAAACTGGCGGCAGGGGCAGCCGCTACCACCTTAAGGGATTACGTCACGGCCGTTGCCCCTCGGAGAGAGTTGGATGAAATTCCCCTGGGGACGCATCGGGTGGTCTCTGCATTTATGCGTGGCATCCGACAGCTGAGACCAGTACGTCCTATTGAAGTTCCTTCTTGGGACTTATCAGTAGTTCTTGAGGGTCTAATGGCAGCCCTGTTTGAGCCCTTAGAGTCAGCTCCAGAACGAATTCTGACTTTCAAGGTTACTCTTTTGTTGGCACTAACGTCATTGAAGAGAGTTGGGGATTTGCAGGCTCTCTCGGTTAGCGAGATGTGTATGGACTTCGCCCCTGGGTCTGGTCAAGGTGACCCTGCGGCCTAGGCCTGGCTATGTGCCGAAGAATTTCTCTGCATCGTTTCATTCTCAAGTGGTTACGCTTCACTCTTTTCATCCTCCTCCCTTTGCTTCAGGTGAGGATGAGAAGCTTCACATGCTCTGTCCTGTCCGAGCTTTGAAGATATATGTGGACCTCTCCAAACTTTGGAGAAAATCTCCCCAGTTGCTGGTGTGCTTTGGTGCTGGCCGCTGTGGACTTGCCACATCGAAACACAGAATTTCTCACTGGGTGAGGGACGCTATTTTGCTGGAATATGAGGTGCGTGGCCTTCCTTCACCTCTCAGCATTTGGGCGCACTCTACTAGGAGCGTGGCCTCCTCTCAAGCTCTTTTCAGAGGAGTCCTCCTAGAGGATATTTGTGTAGCGAATGCCTCACAAATACTGTACATGTGCAAAAAGAGAAAATTCAAGCAGCTGGCTGCGGAACAGTGTAAAGTGATTTGTAGTGCATGAGCATATAATCATACATATATTACATATAGAGTATTTTGTGGGATTATGTACACAGAGTAGAGTGTGAAAGTGTCTAGTGAAAATAGAGGAGAGTGTGTTACTACAGTTGGTTTGTACAGGCCCACTCACCTGTGTGTAGCACACTTTGAATTGCACAAAGATGTTTGACAGTTTTTTATGTGATGTGGTAAGGTTGGGGTGAGATGGCTCTGTGTCTCTGCTGTCTGTGAAGTGATCATTGATCCTTTTTTAGCATATGACCGTTTTACATTTTTGATGCCACAGGACAGATTGGCTCTTGCTGTTTTGAGGGCTGCTTTATCTCCTGATCTGAATGCTTAATCTCTGGTCTTTACAGGGCTCTAGACTAACTTTTTACACTGGTGCACCAAAAAAGGTGCAATAGCACAAAACTTAGCAATAACTAAAAACATATCAAGATAAATTAAATAAAAATACAATCTAAATTAAATGTTTTAAGGGCGTCAAACTGAAAATCTCGTGGCTCAATGTCTTATGGACTATCCTCCATTGCAGTCACATGCCCCTCGGATGGCCAACTCCTGTAGTTTGGCCTTCGTGATCTTTGGGCTTGGCTAAACCAGCTGGCCACACTCTCTCTAGCATCAAAATCTTCCAGACTTGGCCCCTCTACACCGATTCTTATCAGATCTTCCACTATGTCTGAATGAAGGGATGCTCTAGTGCAGTGGTTCTCAAACTTCTTTGGTCACGACGCCCCTTAAACCTATAAAAAAATCAGGTGCCCCCATCCCACCTCAGACGACCAAATAATTTCACTAAACATTATATATATTAAAAAAGTATTAACAGAAATAAAAACTGTTCTGTTCTGTCTAATTGTCTCCCTGTTCACATACTGTATTTTAATGCAGCCAAATTCTCAATAAAACTGTTTTACTTTATATATTTTAATGTTACTTTTGTCAGTCAACGGGATGAATATGAAATAGTGACTGAAATACAGCCCTTTAAGAATTAATAACCAGCTCTCCCTTCCAAGAAGCTGGTCTGCACAAAAATCTTAATTTATAATTTTATTGAGCCGTTGTCTGATGAAATCAAGTTAAACACACAAGACAAGATAAGACAAGACAAAGATAAATCCTGTGCTGTGTTTTCGGCTATATTTGCATGTAAACTTAGAGAAGCAATAATATCTGTTTTAACTGAACGGGCTGCTCCTCTCAGATGCTCACTGAACAGAGCAGATGCAGAGAAAAAGCTGCGTGCGCGCTGATCTTGCACCGTTACGGCTGTATCAACGATCACAGAGACTCGCTAAAGTTTGTCCAAGAAGTCGCTAAATTTCTCATTAGTCTCTTTTGGAAAAAAGCTATAGGGGGTCTGAAAATACACTAAATCTAGCGACAAAGTCGCTAAATTGGCAACACTGCGGGCATCTCTACTCACCTCTCTGACTGCAGAAGCACACGCATTTTCAAACTTACACACACGTACAGGAATATCTGGACCACGGCCAATCAGGGGTCCGCCCTTCACTATCTCTGATTAGTTTAGACCACGATATGGGCCTAATGTGTGTCTGTTGTTGAACCACAGGGAGACTTTCAGAGTCGCGGAGACTTTTTTTTTCTCTCGAACGGCTGTTCGCACAGGTGAGAAATTAGGTCACACGTGTGACCAAATTGGTCGCACTCTAGAGCCCTGCTTTAGCAGCCCACGAACCTCTGCTGTCATCCATGGCTTCTGGTTTGCACGTATAGTGATGGTCTTGGTGACTGTCACATCATCAAGGCAGTGTTTGATATAAGCAGTCACAGATCCAGTGTACTCCTGCAGGTCTGTGTGGTTGCTGTAGGTGGCCGCCTTTAAACATGTTCCAGTCTGTATCCTGGAAGCAGCCCTGCAGCGCTGAGGTAGCAATGTGCCTTTACATAACGCAGAAAGGTTTGTATAGACTGCATACAATTATGTGTCTGCACATCAAAAATAGATCATGAAGTTTCCAGTGCTGGAAGTAAAAATGTCAAAATTGACTATATGATCAGCCTCTAAATGCAAAGTTAACCTTCAAGACTCCACTGAGTGCCTCAATCTTGAAATAATTCTAAATATCTGTGTGTAAAGGTCATATACACCATCTGTTTTACACAATGGCCATTTACTGTTGTTTTAAAATTGCTAAATATAAAGTGATTTGACATTCAGGACAGTCGGGATGTGTTGAAGTTTGCACCAAATTATAATTAGAGAATGACAACCCATATTAGAGACCTATTAAAGACCGAATTTACTATCTATAATTAATGATTAGTATACTGATAATTAGTCCTGTCTTTAACATACAGTAAATACATTTTTATGTATTTTTTTCTTCTATAGAACACCTTCATTGTGTCCAAAACTAAATATATTAATCAGAAATACTAATAAAAGCTAAACATTTATTTTGGAGACAACAGTTTGCCTTTTGCTGATACCAAAATATTGGTAAAAGGTTAAAAAAAAATTGTGTTGCATAAACATAATTTTTCACAAGTACAACACCTTATTGTCTGTATACAGAGCTTTTACAAATTTGACGTAGGCAGTTGGTCTTTATATTTTGTCACGATTAAAAATATTTAATTAATATTCAATTTCAAATTGAATTTTAATTACATAAGTGAAGTCTTGTAGGATTTGGATAGAGGGGACTTTCTGCTGGCTTGCACACTGAGCAGAACAGGAAATCTTCAACCCTTCAGGTTACTACAGACATCTCTAACCTCTATATAACCGCCTCTGAACCCAGTGCGCAATAAACACTGGAACCACATCAATAGCTAGTCCTTTCAAAAACAACTTGAAAAAAAATACAACGGATGTACACATGCAAACAGATGTCTTGAGTAAAATATATCCTAAAAAATATTTTCAAGAAATCTGAAACTGAAAAATCGAATTGATAATTTCCAATTACATATGCAACGATTTGTTAGTACACAACTGAAACACTGGAGTTCACTTTGAAATGATGTGTTCATGTTTCTGTTCATTCATCTGCCTTAAGGTACGATTACATTTACAGAAGTTTCATGGACGAAATCCAGTCATACTGAAAGCGATCTACATGATGTGGAATAACACTTAGGTGAAAGATATCCTTATGCATATTTCACAATGAGTCCAGGTTGCCCACATGGATTCAACGTGTTGACCAAACAGTATGTCGTGTGAGCTGTGTTCACAGTTTCCCTCAAAATGTCCTGTTACCGCACCATTTTACAGTATTTATTTCTATTACATTTGTTGTGAAAGAAAGCTTTAAAAGTAGACCATTCGTATCCTGTCTGGTTCTTATATCTGTTAGAGGAAAAAAGTTCATTTTGTATAAAAATGTGTGTTAGCCCTGTAAACACCAGGAAACCACAGCAGCTCGGAAGACTTCTCAAATAAGCTCTGCACCTTTCACAGTCTTATTCTTCAGTTTGTTGCACAGCTGAATTACTAAAATCTCACCAACATTTTTCTCACTTCTTTTTTTAACTCCGTGCATTTTGTTTCTTCTCTTAGTCTTGCTAAGAGGAACTGATTGTGCATATATGAGAAAACTGCTAAAACATTATTTATTCCCATGACAAACATTTGTGTTAAGATTGTTGCATTAATTGAGGAAAAACTGCTTTTAGAAAATAACTACACTCATGACCCAGTCAGCAATAAAGCAAGTCCCTCTATCTATCTATATTGACATGATGGAAATAAAAACTCAGTAATTCACATTTCAGAACTGGAAGTTTAATAAAATACACCTCTTTGTGATTAATTTAAAGTTTTAAGGAAACAGAGAGAGAGAGAGAGCCTGTTATTGCAGTTTGTGGTTTGTAAGCATGTGACACGCTAGGTTTTCTCTACTTTGCCCATCCCTTGTGCACAGATGGCAAGCAGCACAGAGATGGCACTCTATGATGTTACAATGAGCTCCACAAGCAGTGACTACACTCATTACTTGTCATTGAATTTCACAGATGACTACGACTACTACACGCCTGAAGAGAGCGATACAGAATTGCCCTTGTCCAGTACCTACATTCCTGCGCTGTACTTCATCATGTTCTTCACTGGCTTCTTGGGGAACCTGTTCGTCATTGTGGTCATCGGCAAGCGGCGTAAGAAAAACGGACGTCTTGTGGACACCTTCGTGATAAACCTGGCATTGGCCGACCTTGTGTTTGTCTTCACATTGCCACTGTGGGCGATATCGGCCAGTTCTGGTGAGTGGCACTTCGGTGAGGCCATGTGCAAGATCAGCAGCTTCATCATTGCAGTCAACCGCTATTCCAACATCTTCTTCCTGACCTGCATGAGTGTAGACCGATACCTGGCAGTGGTGCGTCTGATGGACTCTCAGTTTCTGCGAAGCAGCAACTGTGCACAGATCACCTGTGGCGTCGTGTGGATCATTTCTTTCTTCCTGGGAATCCCATCATTGGTGTACCGTCGACTCACAGGCGATATGCTGTGTTCGGAGGATTTCAAAATCCTCTTTTGTCCAAGGAATGAATCTCCTGACCATATTTCTAACCTTCCTGCTCCCTGTACTGATTCTCTGCCTCTGTTATGGGTCGATTTTGGTTAACCTGCGGCGTCACTGTCACACCGCCGCAAACTCACGTGCAGAAGCCAGACGCCGACATTCTCTCAAAATCGTGTTTGCCATAATTGCGGCTTTTCTGATCTCTTGGCTACCTTTCAATTTGTTCAAGGCCATGCAGGTCATCTTACTGATGAGCACGGGAGATCTTAGCGGGGAAACAAAGGTGGTCATAGTTAATGGACTCGTGCTGTCCTGCTGCCTGGCATTTCTCAACAGTTGTGTAAATCCAGCCATCTACTTCTTTTTGGATCAGCATTTCAGGCGCAGAGCTTCGATCCTGTGTCTGAGCTGCCTGGGTCAGGGAGACGGGCACCAGAGCTACATCTCCTCTAATTCTCTCTCTAATGGCATATCTGAGACTTATTCTGGAAATACATCAACCCGCGGGCGGCTTTTCTCTCTTTCTCTGAAGGAGTGAAACCTGCTTTTCAGTTAGTTTTTTTTTCCAGAATGCTCTCTTTCTTGATCAGTGAAATGATCAAATGAAGCAGATATCAAGATCTTTAGTATTAAGCATTTGCTAAATTAGATATTAATTAGTTACTTCAAGCATTTAATAGGAATATTGCATATATTTGTACTTTTTTTGAGTAATGTTCTATAGATTTTTATATTTAAGTTCCTACATAAAAATAGATTATGTATGGGTGAACATCACTTAGTGTACAAGATTAATCTAGTTATGTGCACACAGTAATATTTGATCATCTAAAACATCATTCAATCTACTTGTGACTGTATAGCAATTTGTATGACAATCGTGAATATTTACAATTTATTACGTTTGTACTTTTGCTAGATGCAACTTTAATATAAACGGTTTATTGTTGTATGTTTACTTATCTATGTATGATAAGCAATTAAATAATGCTTGTATTTTTGCATTTATTTTCTATAATTTTTTGAGCAACGGTCTACATTTTTTATTTCCCACATAAAAATATACCATATGTTGCTGAACAAATTACTTAGTGTACATGACAATTTAAATGAATTGCAAGCAATGAAAGCATTTATATAGGCTTACATATTTTGACAGTAATCACATTGTCAGTAATTTAGTGACAATCATGAATATTCACAATTTATTTTGTTTATACTATTCATAGATACAGATTTCAAATAAATGGTTTCTTTCTTATTTGCTTGTATATGTATGCTATGTAATAAAATGTCTTACTGTTCTTATAAGTCTCTTTCTGTTTTATTAAGAATATTGTAGCATAAACAAAAGACTTCAGTCATAAATATTTTACTAGCCTTTATTTCTTATAATACAGCAAAATTGCCTACCATTTTTCGGAGTGTTTAAAGATTTAGCATCCACTTCAAAATTATGGCACTGATCAGTCATCATCACTACAATCACTGAACAAATGAGGATGGCAAACGGCTTTAGAACAAAGGTTTCATTTTATTCTAGATACATTTTCTCATGAGAAACTGAGTGGGGTGTGATGAGAATTGAGAGTTCAATCGTTCACACTTGGTGGCACGGCATCAAAGTTCCTCTTCGAAATGAATCACACGGCAAGGTTTGAAACAAGATGGTTCTCGCGCACACTGCTCAAAAGCCAAACCTAGGTCACAGTTTGAAAAACTGGAGAATAGTGTTTTTGAAACGGTGTGAAAAAATGCTGGCACGAACAAAAAAAAAAACACACTGTTAGTGGAAGAAATGCTTCCAGCTGCAAAAAAACATTTCCATTGCCGTGTGTTGATTTCCAAAGCTAAATAAATTATGAAATAAATCTAATTAAAAAATGTATATAATTGTATTTTCAACAGTTCAAAAACTAAAAGGAAATGTCTGAGATAACACGTCAGTTAAAGAGATAAGTGCCAGCCTCGTGATTCATTTCAGCGATTGAGTAGGATGTTTCTGAAAGTTCAGCGGTTCATTGTTTCTTTTAGGTATATGGCACCTAGTTTTTAAATAAATCATCAGATTTGAAGTTACTGAAAGTCGCCATCACTAAAGCTGTACATTCAATCTGTATAAAAAATCTTAGATTACAAATCATATTGAAAATATTAAATACAAATCATGCACCAGTTTATGATTTTTGCTTCCTTTTCAAAATTAACTACTCTCATAAACATGTTGTCAAGCCTCAGTTCAGCTTAACAAAAGAATGAACTGACCTGGATTCATTAACTTCACTTGTTTTATTTGCCAACAACAACAAAACCTGCCACATTACCGCCTTATGTTTCTTTCTAAGAAAAAAATTTGTTATGACCGATGCTTTACTTTTATGTTCACATTTAACAACTGCGCTCACTTACCACAGTTTAAGTTGACATAAGAACCCCGGTGAGAACGTTATTTGACAAACATTCTCATGAGCGTTTTTCCCCTGCGTTGCAGTTGGCACGATGATAGCCTCTCGTTTTGATTGTGAATCCAGTTTCACACTTTATTACTCTGTCCACAAATTCGAAAGCACAACAAAGGGAATGTGTTAGTAACTGAAAGGCTGGCATACAGTATGAGAATATTTTTTTAAGGTATGCATTTTAGGATGAACAAAAACACGCTCACTTTTTCCTGTTTTTTAAAACGGCAAACTTCCAATGGTTAAAACATTTACAAAAGGCTAATAATATATATTATTTTTCAAATGCATTTAATGCAACCAGTAGTACTTAAATCTAAATTCTAAATCTCAATGTTGCTTTTTTTCACAGCTGTGTGTATATTATATGGAAAATTGCAGAAAGAGTCATGTAGATAAGAGAATAGGAAATAAGAAAAAATTAGTTTCTTTCACAAGTTCGGTCACATGATACTTTGTGGCCTAAATATAGACAAAGGCCTTAATTTGTGTCCACAGAAACACAAAAAAGTACTCCTCTCAGGAAACACATTTTCACAAGTGTCGATGAGGTTTAGGTGATCTCACGTTCTATTTACTTACTGTGGTTAATGTGCTGGCAAAACAGCTACTAAAAAAGTAGCACTTATACTGGTTATTCACAAAAAAGTTATGCGTGTGCATGTGTGTATTAGACATTTGGTTCCCATAATGTTGGGAATACCAGGACCACACATACATACACACAGTGGTTATCAAACTATCTGTGGAGCCTGTTTGGGAAAATACAAATTGTAATTCTACTTCATGATTTGCACTTTCACATACTTTTCTGCCAGAATCTATGTGGCTAGTCTGTGAATTATCATAGAATTCAATCCAAGTTTACTGCATGCTTTAACTAGAGGCACGTAGATCAAAATAACAAGTAAATGAGTTCAGTCACTTGCAAAGTAAATGTTTGTTTTTTCCTCTAATGGGAAACCACATAACACTTCAGGAAAAATACTGAAACTAATCTCAATTACACAGAACCGTTACTCCATTGATAAAAAAAAAGATCTAACGTGATTTTAAATGTATGCTACACTAGTACAAATACTTTTTTTCTGCAATACAGACTGAATACTAGAATTGCCTCATTTGGGCTCCATATAAGTTAGTTGTAAAAAATATTACTTTGTAAAGTTAGTAAGACAACACTAAATTACATCTTCTGTTTAAACTTTTATATAAGCGAAACAAAATATTTTTTAATTTGTTTATATTTGTATTATGATCATTTTGTCAAACTACTACAAAACCCTGAAGAAGAAACCTCAGCTCGCTGCTGACATCTGGCGGTATGTTTTTGGAAGCACGTTGTGTGCTTTTCAAGTTATAAATTAATAATTATTAATAATATTATTGTTATATGACTGCAGTATTACGTGACATTAGCCTGACTTGATATTGTATTAACGTTTTTCATTTCAGTCTGTCATGTTGTTTGAGATTAGCGGTAGCTACAGGCCGTTTTTACCCCCCAGGGCTAATCACAGCGAGTTGTTGAGCAACAAGCAAACCAATCATAACCTGCTTCGGTGCTTACCTCGTTGAATATTCATAGCATTGCACAGAAACTTTCACAGGCTGTAATATCCAATCATGTGGGACGGAAACCGTTTTTTTCTGTTAGTATTTCCTAAAACGCAATACAAGCGAAGCATCCACGTGGTGACATTTGCCCAGAGAGACACAATGAGGCTGTTGTTGAAAGGTTACACACTCTCGTCCAATCAATGTTACTAACATCGTCGAATATTTACATAAGAACTAACGCAGGATGTCTCGAAACCTGTTTTTCTAACAAGTATGAAACAAGATAACCACTGTGTAACGTTACTTCCATTTTATATAACACTTTAGGCATTCGGCTCTTACCTTTGAAACAAGAAAACAGAATACCGCCGTGGAAAGTTGATCTATGTTCAACTACGCTTCGTCAAATCAATGAACTTTTTTCTGTGACTGGAGCGTAAGCGTTTACTGTGAGACAGTCTGCTTTTCAAGGTGAAACCTTTCATATGTTAATAAAAGGCACTAGCGCCCTGCAGTCCCGTAATGGCACATTACATTCTACCTTCTCTGCCTTTCAAAAGACCCGACTGCATGCAGCTCAACGGACCATTTATAGACATCACAAAAGCCCTCGTTTCCTATCCAATACAGTGCCGACGTGTAGTTAGCAAATGATTTAAGCCATTATTAATAAAACAGGATTTAACTATGCTGCTCAGCATGTGTGTCCGATTTGTGAATACGTCTTTTGAACTGGTTCAAGTCGGTCTGAACAATTCGCTCACGAGTCAACAGTTTAAATTTAAACAGTTTAAAAAGAAAACAAATGTTTTTCAGAAGCGTCAGATTTGTAATGATCCTAGTAACGTTAGTTACTTTATCATGGTTGCATCAAACAGAATTGACGTTATCACACGTATTATTAAAATGTTAACAATATACTATAATAATCATTGTTAATGTAGTAATAAACTGCAATTATTTAAACGGAATATAATAGTTTTGAATTAGTTATTTGAAACAAGTTGTTCAAAAGAACCGATTGGGGAAATGAGTCGGACTTCGCCATCTCGCTAGTTTAGTCAACGCTGTGAGAAAAGTTTCTGAAGGGGTGAGGGGCGTACCATTGGGACAAGTGGGGGTAAGTTTCCTAAAAGTGCCGTCATAAAGCACATATCATAAAGAAAAAGGTATCGCATTTCTTCGGAACTTTTCTACATCAGGAATTTATTTAAAATTATATTTATATTGTCAGAACCATCAACAAGAATACGTGAGACGCAACACCTTTAGTTCGCGTGGTTTGGTATCGTCCATTCTTCAGAGTGTCGCTTACATCAATTCGGAATGCGGCGCTGGAGAAAGCGTGGATAAATAATATCCCATGATAACGCATTGCGTAAAGATTTGATGACTCTGCGTAGGTTTTCCTGTTATGACGACAAAAGGTATGGTAATATTTTCCTTAATCGATAATACCTAGCCTTAACTAACGCCGCACACCAGATGCAAATCGAGTTTACAGCACAGCCACTTCAACCAAAGTTTTGCAAAGATTCACTCTATTAACTCTTTATAACTATTCAAAGCTGGATATCTATACAGAAAATATATATTAAAACTATACATTAACTTCTTCGTAGTTTCAAAGTATGGTGTACTGAACGAATCTGAACAAAGTGGCATTCTCATTTTCATAACTCTAGAAAATACAGCAAAATACATTCATTCAGATTTTGTTACAATGACAAATCCAGGCTTTATGTTGAAAGTATTACTGCAAAAGTTCTTTAATAAGTACATGCTTATTTTAAATGTAGTGGTTTAGTGATACCATTAATGGTTAATTAAATGTAAACTCTTTACTAGTTTTGAAATCATTTTAAATAACTACAACAGTTTTGTGTTGAAGTTCAGTTGCTGCCTTAAATTTGGAGTAAAATCAAAGTGATGCATCATACAACCTGCAGTCATACATCCTTTTTGCTTTTGAAACCTCTTCTATAATGTACTAGTAACTCAGCAAATGTTTTTTTTTAAATCTAGTTAATCCTTAAGTTATAAAGAAATGACAAAATTATATTGTAGTGTGAAACCCAGAATAGATGAGAACAAGGATGTTATACTAATGAAAACATTTGAACAGTGTAATGTTAGTAAGCACTCGTGATTATTGTTTATATGGAAGTGTAATATTGTGTGGACAGTGTAGAGAAGTTGTAAAGCTTTGTTTAGAACCCAAGGGGGAATAAAACTGCACAGGTGTTTTAGCTGTGGCGTGAGAATCGCATGCTTATATTGTTTCATTGTCTAAAGGTGGATATTATTTTACACACCATTCATTTATTCAGGAACACTCATTTCTTCAACAGGGGTTTGGTTTAATGCTTATGAAGACACATGAACTAGATCAGTCAGTCTCAAAACAGGTCAGAACTTCACGTTTAGCTTTTAAGTAATAAAGTCAATGTTCTGTAGTCTAATGTAATCATCCAGATGTTGTTCCTTAAGAAAGACAACTGAACAATTTGTCCTTGTGTAATGCTTTGGAATCCAGCGATCAGTGTGATTCAGAGCATCAAGGGTGATTTGAGTGGGCCGGCATCAGAGGGAGGTGTGTAGACCACTGAACATGAATAGCCCTGGAATCTGTGGCTTTGTTGTTTCATAGCCTGGGTCGGCCAAACCGGAGCCAAGCAGTGTGTGTATTGTTTGCTGCTGACAGCTCAGTTTTAAGGCTCTCATTTGCACCTCTGGTTGTGGTTTAATACAATGACAGGCTCTGGAGTGATGTTTCTATTTCGTCCGCTTGTGTGGGAGCACATTATATTGGATTTGACTTTCACAAATCTGTTGTTTGCAATGTGTTATTTTATTCTAAATTCTTCCGGGCTCATATTTCAACATAGAGCGATGACTAAACCTTCCTTCCCATACAAAATACACGGTACTGTGCTGAACTAATACATCCAGCATCATTCAAATCTTGTAAACCTGAAGGAATTAGTTAGAAATAGCTTTTTATTAAACTGCATTACTGTTACACATGCGTCACCACACAGGACAGACAGTAGATAGATATTTTATCTACTGTCCTGTGCAATGACACAAAGACTAAACAGGAACCAACTAAAGCCATATGTAACCATAACACTGCACTTCCTCTTGGATAAAGAAAGGATGATTAAAACAAGATATTGTATTCATGAGTAATAGATAAAAGAACATCAGTGCAAATCTACCCTGTTTGTTCCTGACAGAAATATTCCACTGTACATGCAGAACATAACTTTCATTGAAATAAATAAATAACAATGTTAAGCTCACTCGACAGCATTTGCAGCATATGTTGATTGCCATGACAGTTAATTTAGGTTACAAACAGTTCATTATCAAGGTTATAGTGAAGCATTTGCAATGAAAAGAAATCAGGCAATTTTTGCTGAATTTAAAAACAAATGTGAAGCATATCATTTTATAAAAGCACTTCTAATAATTATTCAGTTAAAACTTAAGCATTATTTGAACTGTAAATTTGTTCTTGTCGCTTTTTCTTTGTTAGGATTTTAGTTACTGCATTGTCGGGGCAACAACATTTCATAATTAGATGTGACGTTACACTGAAAAGACTATTTTTGGGCCCCACTCATTTCTATTGTAAGTGCCTCATTGTTAAACAGATTTGTACTTCTTTTTTTTAAAGAAAAGAGGAGGCCAAGTCAAAATGATTTTAGTAATCAACATAATGCCACAAGTGGTGTTAATTAAAGCTGGAATTTCCCTTTAATGTGTTCTTCAAAGTTTTTTGGTGATATTATTCTGCTATTTGCCTATTATAATGATTATGTGTGCTATGTCCCGGGTGAACCAGCCACAAACAGTTTCCACTAGCAGACATACCGCCCAGTGAAGCAGAGCGAGATCTGTGAGGTCCGTTTCATCTGCTCCGTCTTGCCGCAGTTGTAATGAATATACGGAGGGAAAGTACTCCTGGGGTTTGCAGCCTGAGGGATCCGTGATGCTCTGCAGTGCTGGTGGTACAGCGCACGACACGTCAGTCCACATCAGAGAGTCCGTCTGTGCTTTGGCTCATTTGAAACCAATTTCCACTTTACTTACAATTTCTGCCAAAAGAGAGCCCTGCAGCCACACAAGTACCAAACGCCAGGGTGCGGTGTTGGTGTTCATAGGCCTCAACATCCTTATTCCTTCTTGGTCTCACATGCCAAAGCTTTAATTATGCAGTGTCTATGCACTATGGATGCTGTTTTGGAGTTTGGAGTAATTACAAGTCAATAATTACTGACATTGGCCCACAGAGTGTATATTTAGGACCAAGTTTGAGGCCCTTCCTATTCCTATTAAGGCTAAATGTAACGTTTCCTCATGCTTAAAGATAGCTATGTTTTTTCAGTGTCACGAAATGGTTTGTGGAATGTTGTTTTGACAAAACTCAATTTTCTCCTTTTCTATAACTATCTGTCTTAATCCGTCGTCTTAATTTTATACAGTGCGATTGTTAGACTGTAGTTTAGTTTAGCCTTATGGTCATTGTTTTTATGCTGACACTTTAAACTGTACAAAATGTTTTGTCTGCTAAACTACAAATGTGCTTAATTCAAGTTTAATGTATTATAGTGGTATTATTTAAAATGGCTGAATCAACTTGACTTTTTATTGAAATAGGGTCAGATCATATAAAAATAGCTGCATATTCCACTTTTTACATTGTGCATGCAATACCATACATAACATTAGCGAGATTAATGCCTAAATATAGATTTTTATGTAGTCATAACCTGATATTAATAGCCTATTACTTATCAGTGTAGTCTATGTATTACACTACAACAAGAATGCATTATTGATTAAAAGTGAAAAGATAAAGATTTTACATTGTTAAAAATATATTAAACAGCACTACTGTTTTCAACATTGATAATAATAAGAAATGTGTTTTGAGCAACAAATCAACATATTATAATCATTTCTGAAGGATCACGTGACACTGCATACTGGAGTAATTCGACTTTGCCACCACAAGAGTAAATTACATTTTAAAATATACTAAAATAGAAAACAAATTTCACAATATTACTGTTTACTGTATTTTTGATCAAATGTAGGTGAGCCTAAGAGACTATTACAACTTTTAAACAGTGTATGTGTGTTATGTTTTGACAATCTGCATTCCCTTTTATATAATGGCAAAAGTCAGTATGTTTTTTGTCTGAATCTAAATGTAAATCAAGTAAAACTCGACCTTATAGACCTTTTTCTTCTCATAAATGTTTTTATCTTTTGTGCCTGGTGTAGACAGGTCCTAAGTAAAGGTTAAAATGTGTCCGTCACAGTTCACTGGTGTTCCCAGCGTGCCTGAGCTCTGTCTGAATGGGCAGGATGGGGGAGATCCCCACAATAATAAACCCCTCTCCGTCTCCCATACGTGCTAATCCAACATATCCCACATCCCCGGGAGGAGGCGAGATATGAATCTACAGGCTTCCATACAATATCAGCTTTAACTTTTAGACAGCTAATCCTATGGAAATCCAGTGGATGTTGCACTAAATAAACAATATATATATATATATTCCATCACAACTGTCATGTTCAGTTTGCTAGTTTAGATTTGTGACCCATTGATGCTATGCAGACTTTGCTGCTACATAACATTCACATGCACATTTGACATGACCCAAGAAACCCATTTTACAGCAAAGGACTCATACTAGCTGTCTTAATAACAGGCTGTTGTATAAAGTTACAGGAAGATAAAAAACAATCCTAGAATCATCTAGTCAGTGCCAGATTAAAAAAAAAAAGTTTTCTTAATCATCCATTGTGCGTTTACTGCTTAAAAGCAGTTCTCGGAAATATCAGCTGTGTTCGCCAGATTTGTCTAAAATAGCACACTTATGCCTACAGTATCTCCTAGCAGGGAAGGCCCTTTGGTGTTTGTTTTGACACAAATAACATGATCCAGAAAACTCGATTACTTCCCACATAAATCTTGTGGCTAAATCTGGCCAGTTCAGAGGTCAGTGTTCAATTCAGTGTTTGTGGAGCCCAGCCCATAATTAAGTTAGTTATGCAAAGACAAGTACTGATTTCTGCATTCTGCAAGCAATTGTTTTAACCCTTATGTTGTTCTAAACCCATATGACTTTATTTCTAATTTGTATGGAATCAGGAAACCTGATGTATATGGCAGCTTATGAATCTTTATGATACTTTAATGGTGCCTTGCGTTGTTTAACTGTTGTGGTAAGGCTGAAAACTTAAAAAATGCTGACATTATGCTAATTAAAGAGATGTCTACATCATCTGAAAGCTGAAAAAATAAGCTTTATATTGATGTATCTTTGTTAGGATTAGACAATATTTGGCCGAGATACAACTATTCAAGTATCATTATTATTATTATTATTATTAATTATTATTATCTGGAATCTGAGGGTGCAAAAAAATCTAAATATTGAGAAAATTGATAATTTTGACCCATACAATGTATTTTTGGCTTTTGCTACTAATATACCCCAGCGACTTAAGACTGGTTTTGTGGTCCAGGGTCACATTTTTGTCTTGATAAAATATCTAAAAAGCAAGCGCACATTTATTTCGTCCACTGAGCAGTTTGTAAGACACGAGAAGTTTGTGTGATGAAAACATATGTGAATCATCATGGCACTTGTCATGTGCACAAAGTATTTTTTTATGAAATTGAAGAAGTGGTCAAATGTTTACATGCTTTATTTTTTCTGATTGATCGGATAATTTTAGGACTACACCACCCCTTTCAATCTGATCGAAGTTTCATTTGACTCAAGCTTAATCGGATTCTTTAATGTGTTTACATGAAGGCATTTCAGTCCGATTAAGCAATGAATCATTATTATAAACATAGTTTGGGTGCCTGGATTAAACCAAGATGGCGCCGAGGATGGCAGCCGTGTTGCGTGCTCCGGGAAAACTTTGCAGTTTTTCGTATGTTTTATTAGTTTTTTTGTTGTTTTACGTGTTAGATGTTGTTAGTATAACTGTCTACGATAGAGACACGCTTTTGAACATTGGTTCCTCCGTCGCGCAACGCAAACCGGACTTTGAGTTTTTGAATGCCGGTGGACTGTTCACAGACACCGCATCAGAGCCCTTTGTGTGGGTTGCGAAATCGAGGAAACGCCGCCGACGCCGCAAACGAGGAAAAAGAGCTGGCGTTCTCATCAGACTGAGACGCCGTGCTTTCCGACCTCCTCTTCCAACCATTTTACTGGCCAACGTTCAGTCACTGGATAACAAACTCTGAACTGCGGGCGCGGATCTCATACCAACGAGAAACAAGGGACTGCTGTGTTATTTGCCTCACAGAAACCTGGATGTCTGCGATGGTTCCAGACTCAGCCATCGAGCTCACGGGCTTCTCCGTGCAGGGAACTTCTCCGAGCTCACAGGGAAAAGCAGAGGCGGGGGTGTTTGCTTCTACATCAACAACTCATGGTGTAATGAAAGGAACATACACTCTATTAAATCCTTCTGCTCCCCTGATCTGGAATTTCATACGCTTCTGTGTCGACCGTTCTGGCTACCGAGGGAATTTACAGCCATCATAATCACGGCTGTTTATATCCCCCCCCAAGCCAACACAGACCAGGCACTCAAGGAACTGTACAGGAATATAAGTGAGCAGGAAACCGCGCACCCAGATGCAGCTTTTGTTGTCACAGGGGACTTTAATAAAGCCAACTTCAGAACAATAGCTCCAAAATACTTTCAACACGTCACCATCAACACGCGTGGAGATCGTACACTCGACCATTGTTACTCCCCCTTCCGGGACGCATACAAGTCCCTCCCCCGCCAACCTTTCGGCAAATCGGATCACTCTTCCGTTCTGCTCCTGCCTGCTTATAGGCAGAAACTGAAACGTGAAGCACCCGCTCTCAGGACAGTCCATTGCTGGTCGGACCAATCGGACGCTATACTACAGGACTGTTTTGATCACGTGGACTGGGACATGTTCCGGGCAGCGTCTGACGACGACATAGAGGCGTATTCAGATACGGTCACGTGTTTCATCAGGAAGTGTATAGACGATGTAGTTCCGACCAAAACCATCCGCATCTACCCCAACCAAAAACCGTGGATTAACAGCGATGTTCGATCAGCCTTGTCAGCGCGGACATCTGCCTTTAAATCCGGAAACACTGACGATCGGAAACAAGCCAGTTACGATCTCAGGAGATCCATCAAAGCAGCCAAACGAACTTATAAAAACAAAGTTGAAGAACACTTCAACAACAATAACCCAAGAAGCATGTGGCAGGGCATCAACAACATCACAGACTTTAAAGGAAATAAACCAGCTACTGTGAACATTGCCGCCTCTCTACCGGACAAGCTCAACACCTTTTATGCTCGGTTCGAGGCTGATAACACCGCCCACACAGAGAGCGCTGCCGCGACTGCAGCAGAAGAGGTCAGTCCACTCACGCTTTCTGTCGCGGATGTAACCCGATCCTTCAAACGGGTGAACATCCGTAAAGCCGTAGGCCCAGATGGGATACCAGGCCGTGTGCTCAAAGCATGCGCTTTCCAGCTAGCCGGGGTTTTTACAGATATTTTCAATCTGTCCCTCTCTCTGTCTGTGGTTCCCTCATGCTTCAAAAATCCATCATTGTGCCCATACCAAGAAAAATAAAATCACATGCTTGAATGACTGGAGGCCCGTTGCTCTGACCCCCATCTTCAGCAAGTGTTTTGAGAAGCTTGTCAGAGACTACATCTGCTCTGTGCTGCCTGCTTCACTGGACCCACTACAATTTGCATACCGCAGTAACCGTTCCACAGACGATGCTATTGCCTTCACCCTGCACACTGCTCTCTCCCACCTGGAAAATAAGAACACCTATGTGAGGATGCTGTTCGTGGACTACAGTTCGGCATTTAACACTATAGTGCCTGCCACACTGGTTGCGAAGCTCCAGACTCTAGGACTGAACAGATCTCTGTGCAGCTGGATCCTGGACTTCCTGACAGGCAGAAGTCAGGTGGTCAGAATGGGCAACAACACATCATCCCCCCTGATCCTCAACACTGGTGCACCGCAGGGTTGCGTCCTCAGCCCACTCCTGTACTCCCTGTACACACACGACTGTACAGCTACACACAGCTCCAATGTCATCGTCAAATTTGCTGATGACACAACGGTGATAGGCCTGATCACCGACAACGATGAGACGGCCTACAGAGAGGAGGTGAGTACCCTGACTAAATGGTGTCAGGAGAACCACCTCTCACTCAACATCGACAAGACCAAGGAGCTGGTGGTGGATTACAGGAGACAGAGCAGAGAACACACACCCATCACCATCGACAAGACACCTGTGGAGCGGGTGACCAGCTTTAAGTTCCTCGGCGTTCACATCACCGAGGATCTCACATGGTCTGCTCACACAGATGCAGTGCTGAAGAAGGCACATCAGCGTCTCTTCTTCCTGAGACGGCTGAGGAAGTTTGGAACGAGCCCCAGAATCCTCAGATCCTTCTACACCTGCACTGTGGAGAGCATCCTGACCGGCTGTATCACTGCCTGGTTTGGAAACAGCACCGCTGGCAACCGCAGGGCTCTGCAAAGGGTCGTGCGAACTGCCCGCCACATTGTTGGAGGTGAGCTTCCCTCCCTCCAGGATATCTACACCAGGCGGTGTACAAGGAAAGCCCGGAGGATTATCAAAGACTCCAGCCACCCGTCCCACAGACTGCTCTCTCAGTTGCCCTCAGGGCGACGTTTCCGCAGCATCCGATCCCGCACTAGCCGACTGAGGGACAGCTTTTTCCCTCAGGCTATCAGGCTAATGAACAGTCACAAATAACTCACCTACACCACACTCCCACTCACACAACATGCCATGCACTGCACTTTAACACCGTTCAATGTAAATTGCTGTTATTTTTTTGCACTGTCTGTCCATATGTAAATTGTTTGTTGTTTTTTTGCACTGTCTGGATCCTGGACTTCCTGACAGGCAGAAGTCAGGTGGTCAGAATGGGCAACAACACATCATCCCCTGATCCTCAACACTGGTGCACCTATTTTTATGAAATTGAAGAAGTGGTCAAATGTTTACATGCTTTATTTTTTCTGATTGATCGGATAATTTTTGGACTACACCACCCCTTTCAATCTGATCGAAGTTTCATTTGACTCAGGCTTAATCGGATTCTTTAATGTGTTTACATGAAGGCATTTCAGTCCGATTAAGCAATGAATCATTATTATAAACATAGTTTGGGTGCATGTAAATATAGCTACTGATCAAAACCCAGTGACTATAAGCAAAAATGAAGCAAACGGGCTGAAAAAGGCCTAATTGGGGTGATTTGTTATAAAAATAATAATGCTCATAGCTTAGTTCATTTACATTTGAGTACTCAAATATGCATAGTGACCATCCCATTCCATAGCCAGTTTTGTTTTGTTTCAGGTTTTTTTGGGACAGAGTAATGGTGTAGACTAGTTGTGAAACCAGATACTGGTATGCTCCAGCAGTCATGTTTCCTTGGTGATAGGATACGATCCTGTCTGGCAGCCGTGGTGGCTCCTATAGGCGTTGAACTGGCATTCTTGGAGAGCCAGTGTGAGAACAAGGATCCTGAATGTGAGCGATGCATGAGAGCAGCAGGTGCAGCTCTGGAGAAGCCTTCCTCTTGACATCTGTGTGTGGGCTAGGTTTACTATTGGGTCAGAATGTTAGAGTGGAATGAGTGTCTACACAATACCTCACTGAGGTAACTGTATGCATGGCAACAGCATTTGCATTACAGTACTGTTAAAAGAATGTCATTGAAACAGTTTGTTTGCTTACTTGTGTGGTATTGTAACTTTGCATCAATTGGTTAGTTTAAAGGCAAATGGTGAATGGAACAGATTACTGTAAATTGATTTTTTGCACTGAATTTTAATATAATCCATGTGAGTTCTTGTAAATAGGCTAATGGTTTGAAAATGGTGCTGGCCTAAGTATCACCATTAGGAGGCAGCAGGATCTTATAAAACACTGATCTGTGAAGGCCTGTGCTGAGTCTGAGACCACGAGAAAATTTTGTTTTGCTTTTTTGTTTCATTTAATACACTTTTCTATAGCAAAAAATCTTATCGTCCTACCAATTTAAGTGAAAAGCTAAACCAAAAAAATTAAATGCATGTCAAAATGCTGTTTTTTTCACCCTTTTGCTTCAGTAGCAACATTTGAACTGCACAAACTCCTCAAGTTTGTATAAAAACTTTATGATCATATTCTTGAGCATGATTTTAGAAGATCCGAACAAGATCTCTTGATGGATGAACATCTGGTTGTCTGTACAAAGGAGATCACATGATCAATGTCATAACTTTGCTTATTTGATTAGTGACCCAGAAATATTTCTTATTCATGTATTTCCTTAACATTTATTTGTTTTAAAACTTCCAAATCTTGTATTAAGGCTTTTCACATTGCACTTAATCCTAGATGATCTTTGTTCTAAACCCTGGTTTTAACCCCTGGGTAAATGAACGTTTCACACTTATAATTTAGAAGCGGTGTTAGCACCACGTTTTACCTGGAGTTATGAAACACTGCTCTTTTGTTATATAAACAGTTGTTTCTGCATTTAAGTGGAAAAAATATCAGTGACGGAAAACACATGAATTGAAGAAAAGAAGGGACCATTTTATTCTTCCATTTGTAGTCCGAAAAGTCCATTCTGTCAAATCTTACGTCAAGCAAGATGTATTTAACTATTTAAAATGCGAAAAGCCTATTGTTTATTTCCAAGTTTGAATTACATTTTGAGTTTAAGATTTTCATTGTGGTCTTGACTTATACACCTTGTTTACACTTTTATGGTGTGATTTCATCACTTGCTTCATAGTTGTATGTGCACATGCTGATAACGATAACAGGGGGAGTTACTAGCCTTCGTCAAGTGTGTACAAGAGGTGTGACGCTGTGACATTTCTCTCACACACACACACAAACACACACAGAGGTATGTGCAAGACGCACCCAGGTTCATTTCACAGTACGAACTCATACCGGTGCTCATCCTGAGTTGGAGTGCAGTGTGGAGCGAGACCTCTCTTGGAAATCAACTGATTTAGTTTGCCGGATACACTTATACTTTAAGAGCGATCAGTGGTTTACAATATGTGAGTACTTCAATGTGATAATGACTGTAGTTTATCATATAAGTTATCATACAAGCACAGCTAAATGCTTAGAGCCTTGTTTTCCTGTTCTCACTGGTTGTGTGATATGATAGTTGTAATTATAACAAGTAAAACATTTTGCTGTTAATTTAATGTTTTAAATCTGCTTTTTCTAAACATTAGATGGATTTTTCTGTTTTGCTTGATCAGTTATGATTTAATATTGAGTCCACTGATAAATAACACCAACATTTTAACTTAAAATGTATTATAGCCTAAAACAAAGACAACAATAAAACAACTTTGCAGTAATTTTATTGTTTTTATAATATTACTGATAATGAAAACTAGTTAAACATTGATTCCCAATATCAAAATTACTACCATTGGTTAGGATTTAATATTTCATTGGTAGAACAGTTAACAATAATTATAATAAAACCTTATAAACATGAGGCTATTTTTGTGTTATTTCTCTTTAAAGATTGTGATATCGAGAATGACTGGTATCACTGTTAGTGACTTAGACTTAGAGTGCATCCTGCAGTTTAAAGTAATAAAATCATAGCTGACGGATTATATATCTAGCATCTGTTAATCATTGTCCCAACTGTAGATATTCACAGCTTACTCAGGAGATTGTCATCATGACGTAGAATAACATTTTGACACACAGACAGGAAGCCGGCGGTGGAGTCATACACAGCAGAACATAAGCTGGTCTGGACTTTGGCATTATGATGTCACATATTGTTGGGAAATGCCATAGAAATATTTATGTATATAGTACATGTAAATGTTAATATAGGCTACAAGTATATATTTGTATATATAAATAAAGGTATTTGCCATTAATGTAAATGTAAGAGACGTGAAAACCAGTCTGTAGCTAATTGCAATTCCTTTTAACTGTATAAGTGGTCTGAGAAACTGTTGTAGAAGACAATCGAAGTTAATTAATTACAAGTCAGTGCAATGAGGCATAGCAGCCCTCTTCATTAACCTCTTGTGTTGGGAGCATTCCAGTGTTGTAATCTAAGCACGGCCTTGTTCCTCCTGGAAAATTGACATTTTTTCAGATACAGATGGATGTTTAAAGGAAGAGTATTTACTTGAATGGCCATTTTAGTTAAAGCTCACCCTGAGCTCCTGCTGACGGCGCATAGCCCAGAGGCGTAGTTAGGCTGTGATTTTTAGTGGCCCTGTGAAAACTATTGTTTGCCAGAGCAGTCTCCTGGAATCCGCTCTGACCCCTGTTGCTCGGGGTCAGGACACCCGTCACAGCTGAAGGGCTGAGTGGTTCCACGTTTTGTTCACTTTGGCTTCAACAGCTAAATTGGTCTCTGGTGAGTGTGCTAAAAGTTGTGTTTGGTTTTTAGGAACTCTTGAAGTAAGAGAAAACCGAGGCTTTCACTTCGAAGACCACTTGACCAGCTGTCATGGAAGGAAAAGAGGAGATCAGTGATACTGACAGTGGGGTTATTCTGCATTCTGGTAGGTTCAACATGTTAGACATTGCCAATACAGTGATATATGTCATGCCATATAGCATGTGGTTGTGAGCTTGAAGGGTTAGTTCACCCAAAAATGACATTTCTATCATTATTTATTCAGCCTCGTGTTTTTTTCTTCTGTATAGTTCAGTGACAGGATTAGAAGCTAAAATAGTTTAAAATGCTCTTAAATCACATTGGGAAGCAAAACTTTGTCACAAGGCATGCTGAAAATGCTGCTGATATCTCAGGAATAAATTAGGTCTAAATTTGAAAATATATATTTTTTAAAGTGGTCATATAATGCTACATGCACTTTTACAAGTTGTTTGAACTGAAATGTGTGCTGGCAGTGTGTACACAACCACCCTCTAATGATAAAAAGTCCAGCCGGTGTTTTTTTTTTTTTACCCCTTTCTCAAATCGAGCTGTCTGTCCGTGTGACCACACACGGACGGAGGCCCCTCCCACGATTGTTGATTGACAGTAGTTTTAGCACAGATTGCACTGGTGTTTTACCTCAGACCCGCCCTGAGTGAGCTGTCATCTGTTGTTTCACCGCCAGAGCAGATGTAGACAAGAATGACTCCTAAGCGTGTTTTTTTGTTGGATGTAATAATGAACACAGCAGTAGTCATTTACTCCCGTCATCTGAGCGGCTGAAGAGGATTACATTTGGTTTTTAAGGGAATGTGCCCTCGATCTCTCTAAATGCATCTATGTTCGCGCGAATCATTCGTGATTCAGCTTCACCTACAGAAGTGAGTCAAGGTTTTTTAAATGAACCTTTGCACATTGGCTTTCCTAATAATGTGCTAATTAGCAAGTTTCAGGATGAATAAACAGTTCCTCAGTGAACGCTCTGAAGAAAGGGGCGGAGTCAGCAGAGCTCATTAACA
The DNA here is from genome assembly GCA_027564155.1 of Gymnocypris eckloni scoliostomus. Lineage (NCBI taxonomy): Eukaryota > Metazoa > Chordata > Actinopteri > Cypriniformes > Cyprinidae > Gymnocypris > Gymnocypris eckloni. Next base: position 13,471,286 of record CM050431.1, read on the forward strand.
TTTAAAGGAGAATGACACAATACGCTTGCTCTGAAAAGAGCTGTTTTTGACGGGCTAAAAAAGGTGTTTTTTTACACAACCAATGAAATATTTTAACCAAATGATGCTACAGACTTTTCATTAAGACCCTAAATAATAATATCAACTTGTGGGAAATGGTATTATATGACCACTTTAAATAATATAACGATTGTTTTGAAATCTTATAATGTTTTACAATTGTAAGAATATTTCACTTTATTTTGTTTTTACTGTATTTTTTATCAAATAAATGCAGCCTTGGTAAGCTTGAGAATTAGTTAAACATGAAAACAATTTAATGACCAAACTTTTGAACAGTAGTGCAATTCTTTAATACATTTACAAACATAAGTAAACTAATTTTTACATATATTTGCAAATGCGTGTTTTAGTAGTTGGTTTTCAATTCTGAAAAGGAAGATTATGTACATTACACCTGTATTGGTGTAACGGTTGAATCGGAAGCAGTTACACTATAGCAGGTGTTTAAAAAGCCAGAACAAGTTAGTCTATTTCTTACAAAGGGACATAATGTATACCTAATAATCACACTTTTTTCTGTGCATTCTTTATTGATCATTGCTCAGTTATCTCTTTGTGTGCTGTCACATGATTGATTGAAATGTATGTTGAAGAATTCAGTAGATAAGCTCTCCAGACATGCCAGAGGCATTTGCTTCCAGTCACCGGATACAGAAGAAATAAATCCTTTGTTGTCACTCATTTAGCCATTATCAGAGACTGAAACTACCAGTCATAGCCTTCATTTTCACTTTTGATCATATTGTAGTTGTTGATGAGTATTTGCTTCCTGAAAGTCTAGAAACGTTTCTCAGATTTGCTTTTGCTCAAAAGCTGATTATAAATTGCCATCATTGGGGGTTTTTGTTAGGATACTATATCATAATTTGGTTTACGATTTAGAACAAACAACATTGTTATCTATACGGACTATACCCATATTGAAACAAAGACAAGTTCTTAATAAAATTGCTGATTTTCTGTTATTGTCTTGAAGCTGCTCCTCATCAGGGTGTTTTATTTGTTGTAGGGCCTGACAGCCCCACCACAGTGATGAAGGATGTGAATACTCATACTCGGGTCATGAAACTCAAGCAGCAAGCTCTGGCGGACAGGCTGAAGATGTGCTTGCTGGAGCTCAAGAAACTCTGCATCAGAGAGGCTGTAAGTTACTGTTCACACTCATTGCTCATCCAAAACACTCCTGAAGAGAGACAGTTTTCACACAGGAATTAGAGGGGACTTCTACTGCATGCTGAGACCATCATGTTTTTGAAGTTTAATTTTTATTTAAAAATAAGTTCTTCAGAAGGCATGTCAAATGCTGCAGGATGCTTAATGGTTATGTTATAAAAAATAAAAAACATAATTCCCACCTCTGTCAAGCCAATGATTGAGTGAGCAAGTTACCAAAAGTTTGATCATCTTCGGACCCAGAGGCTTTGTGGTGTATTAGTCCTCCTAAGATGTTAAGTCACAGAAATGCATCATTGCTTCCTGTTGGAGTCACATGCTGTGGCTTGTCCAGGTGTTCTTCAGTGTTTCATGACACCTTTATGCCACAATAAGTCTGATGTCATGCCAGTGTGTATCATCCGTTTTTGAAGGGCTTCACCTCTATTGTGGTTTTTTAAAGAGCTGTGGGCTTGAGGTTTTTGTCTCAAAGAGAATTGTATCTAAACGTATGCTGGCGTGGATTCGGAGAAGATAGATGGCTGGTTTAGTTTGGCAGGTAGAGCCCTTGGTACAGCTTAGGCAAGAACCAAATCTTTCAACAACAGGCTTGCGTAATGTAGCGGTTGAAAGCTGTAACTTGTCCCGACTCGCTGAAAGGTTTCACACTGGAGAAACAGGAATTCTGGTTAAAGGCTTGTTCGTGATAAATTGCTTGAGACTTTGTTCTGTTTCACTTAATTGTTTGATTATGTAATTCATGTAATTATACTTACAAATTATATTAACAAATTACAGATCTTCTTGACTGCCCAAGATAGATTATATTTATTTATTTTTGTTTTAAATAGATTTTTATTATCTGCCATTTGGCAGCAATAACAAATTAAAATATAAGTTATGAGCCAGAATTTTAATTCTAGGGCATTCCTTAACATTTCCTGTTCTGTTTCAGGAGCTCACAGGACATTTGTCCTCAGATTATCCCCTGTTACCTGGCGAGAAGCCCCCTCAAATTCGCCAGCGCATCGGAGCTGCTTTTAAATTAGATAAGTCAAGCATCCTATATAGAACTGAGGTAAAGTCCTGACACTTAATCTGTATTCACATAAATCATGGATAACAATCGGCTGTTCATATAAATAAGTCTGAATCTGATGAACATGATACACAGGAATTCTGAGCTGAGCTCTGTGGAGGCTGATCTGGCTCTTCAGCAGCAGATATACATAGCGGCCCATAGACTGTGCCAGGAGGAACATCTCAGCAAAGCGGTGAAGAGGAGTCGTCTCCAGCAGCACCAGCGTGAGGAAAGGAAACTCAAAGAGCTACAGGAAGCTGTGTTCAGGCTGAGACTGGAACATGGCCGATCCTCACCACGCCCTGGCATGGTCACACAGAGAGGATGTGAGTGAATTTTTCAGTTTTTATTTTTATTTTTCACTTTACTCCACCATGTAATCAAGTAATCATAGTCAAGTTTACAGCTTGATTATAAAAGATAATCTTGTTCTTATTTGATCTGTTTTATGTCAAGGCACTTCAGACAATAGCTCGTTGTCAGACTCAGCTGTGCTGGATGAGGGTAAGTCAAACCATGTTTATGCATAGTGTTTTTTCAGATATTGCGGTACCTTAAAAAAAGGGGAAAACTGATGTTTTTTATAGTTTTTTTACAGTTTGTATTATATTATTGTGTGTGTGAGTGACCCTGGACCACAAACCAGTCATAAGGGTACATTTTTGGATAGGACAATATTTGGCCAAGAGACAACTATTTGAATATCTGGAATCTGAGGATGCAAAAAAATCTATATTTTGAGAAAATGGCCTTTAAAGCTTTCCAAATCAAGTCCTTAGCAATGAATATTACTAATCACAAATATTTTTTGTATATACTTTTTATTTTTGGTAGGAAATTAACTAAATATTTTCATGGAACATCATCTTTACTTAATATCCTAATAAGTTTTGGCATAAAAAGAAAAATCAATCATTTTAATCCATACAATGTATTTTTGGCTATTACTACAAATATACCCATGCTACTTATGACTGGTTTTGTGGTCCAGGTCACAAATATGTGTGTGTGTGTATATATATATATAAAGTTAATATTCTTGTCAATAACCCTTGTTAAATTAAATCATCTCTCTCTCATCCATGTTTCAGAGGAACTGTCTTCCCAGCTTTCTTCAGAGCCTCCTGCTCCTGCTGTAGACCTTCACCCTCCACCGCTATCCAACTCTTATCATCATACACCTACAGTCCCCTCCTACCGGCTCCTGGAGGCCACAGTTTGTCAAACCCCGCCACAATCCCTGGAGGATTTACACACATGCCAGAGTCCAATCTTAGAGCATGACCCTGCCCCCATTCAAAACTCTCCCTGGATGGAGAGTAGTTTGGACCAGCCCTATCAGAAAAATAAAAATCTCATTCTAGTAGCATCAAATCCAGGTACATATATCTTTTTTATTCTTTACATTTTCTACAGTGCAAAGGAAGTATTAAATGTCAAACGCATGTCATCTATGACCTTTGCAAAGCAGTTTTGACTCACCTGGTCATTAAGACATCACATAGTAATTTTGGGTGGGTATAACCACACCTCCTTTTCTGTAATGGATATTAAGCCAAACATGTCAACGTTGATTTATGTATTGTTGTCAGCAGAGCACGTCATAGCAAAACTACAGCTGTACTGTTTCGGTTTTGTCTTCATAAGTGGGAAAAAAAAGTGTTTTTGTGTTTCAATGTATAGTAGTCCTGCTGTTACCCCCACGTTGCCTCGTCTGGAGGTCTGTCTTGCGGAGGCCGGGATACCACTGCAGACACCCACCTATGCTACCCTGAAATACACACAGTCCTGTAGCGCACCCTCCACTCCAGAGATGCATCTGCGCAGGATACAGTCCCTTAGGTTTGATCTCACTTTACTCACAAACACTACCATTCGAAAGTTTGCTGTTGGCACAAACCCTTTTTATATATATATGAATATATTTTAGATAACTATAACCCATTTATTTTTAATATGTAATATGCTGCATTGTTATGGTCAAAAATATAATAAAAGTTATATTGTGAAATATATTACAATTATAAAAACTGTTTTCAAACCATTTTAATGTATTTTAAAATGTAGCTAATTCCTGTGATGGCAGAGCTGAATTTTCAGTAGCCATTACTCGTGTCTCCAGGGTCACATGATCCATTAGAAATTATTCTGAAATGCAGATTTTGTGCTCAAGAATCATTTAATATTATCATAAATGATGAAAACAGTTGTGCTGTTTAATATTTTTTGTGTAAACCGTGATACATTTCTTTCTCAGGATTCTTTGATGATTAAAAAGTTCAGAACAGCGTTTATTATTATCTTTAATATTCTAAATGTCTTTACTGTCACGTTTGATCAATTTAATTGACGCTTGCTATATAAAAATATGAATTTCTTTAAAAAAAATCTAACTAACCCCTAACTCTTGAGTGGTAGAGTACAGTTCAGATCACATGTGTTTTACATATTGTATGATATGTCAAATGTTGACAAATCTATTAATTTCTCACTATAACAGAGTTCCCAACACTGAACCCAAACCTTATGATCCACAGAATACTCTCCTATAAGTCTAATTGTAGGAAACCCGTTGTACTACTCTAGTTCTGAGGACAGCAACTCGGAGCACTCTGTGCAGTCCTACGCCAGCTCCCCCTGCCAGGAGCACCCTGGGGAACTTCCGTGGCCCTACCAGCCCCAGTACGGATACCAATACACCAGCTTCAATAACAACCACATACCACAAAGATGCTCTCCTACCCACTTCTACAAGAACCCTCAGTACCAGTCCTCACCGAGTTTTTCCAGGGGGTACATGGAGGACGGATGGGGTCACCCCTTGGAAATGGAGAGCGGCAGTTCGTCGTACATGAGCCGCCAGGCCCCTTCGCCTGTTTATTCATCTAATGGACACTATGAATACTGCTACAGTGAGGCTTTGCCTTCCCATCTGCAAAGTTGCAGGTTGTTACCCGCCCACGTGAAACTGTCACGGGCTCCTTCGCTAAGAGAGTATTCGCACCATCCTAGTAGAGGCCTGCCACGGCAGGTGGTGTCGGAGGAACTCAAGTCGTGGCACCAGCGCAACCAACTCCAACCGCCTCGCCCACACTCGCTGGACCGGAACAGGCAGGGCACGCTCCGCATCCGAAATGCGCCTGGGCAAGAGTCCCCACTTTCACTTTCCCAGCACCACCGGTTCCAGGAACAGCAGGTAAATAGGCTTTCCTCACAGTCACTCAAAATAAATGTGCAGAAAATGTATTGACCTGCAAAGAGAAAGGAAACATCTCCAAATATGTAACTATTTTGGCTCCTTATGAAATAGAATAGAGCTGTATCGCCTTTCTGTCAAGTATCAGTCTGTTGGTAGAGGAATTTCCAGAAAAGGCAGATCAGTTACTCACTGCCCAGGCCTGCCTGAGGAACAGGGGAAGATTGGCTTGATGCTCTTGCTGTGTCAAATTGAGATCACTGCTGAATCAAGGTGTGGTGTTCAGCTATGAAAGAGCTTTTGATTGGAATTAGTGTAGAGAATGGCACAATAGTAAACAGCACACAAATCTTAATTGTCATTTTGTTGTTTATGGTTGCCCAGAGACATTAGAACACAATATTTTAAATCAGTGCACACTACTTTTCAAAAGTTTGAGGACGGAAAGATTTACTGTAAGAAGTCTCTAATACAAGTTTGATGAAAAATGCTAATAAAATATTTTGTACATGACAATTTATAATAACTGTTTTCTATTTGAGTATATTTAAAATGCAAATGTTTGATGGTAAAGCTGAATTTTCAGAGAGCATTACTTGGTCTTCAGTGTCACATGATCCTTCAGAAATCATTCTAATAGGCTGATCTGGTGCTTAAGAAACAGTTTGTATTGTCAGTGTTGAAATAGTTGCTGTGCTGCTTTATGTTTTTGTGGAAACAATTATTTTTCAGAATTCTTTTGTAACATTATAAATGTCTTTACTGTCACTTCCGACCAATTTAATGCATCCTTGCATTATACGCCTTGCATTATACTCATACGCTTTTGAATGGTAGTGTATGAGTAAGAGGAAGGACGTGTTCTCGCATATTCCAAGGAATCTCTGCTACTTTTCCATTCTGAGCATTACATACATCAATAAAAAACAATTGCATGTTAACAAAAAAAATCACCTTAGGTTTTACAGTGCTGATTGACTATTCATTACCAGTCAAATTTATTTCAAATTTCAATTTGTGAAATTTATTTTTGTGGAAGACATGTTCCAAAATATAAATGTCAAATGAAAATGAATGACAGTGGATGAATGACTACAGATTTACTTGTATTAATTTTGCAAATAAAAACAAAGAAAATGAATGAGATGCTCTGTCATACAGTATAAGGAAGTAAAATCTAATGATGAGTAACATGTCACTCTCTCCTCACGGATGTGTATCTGGTTTCCCAAAATCATGGATAAACTGGAAATATCAGGAAATTTTAAAATAGTGCTTTCCTGGAAATGTCATTGGACTTCACAGAATCTTAGATCTAATCTTATACTAGAATTATGCTCAGCTCGAACAATTATATCATCATCTTCACAACAGTACCTAAACTACCCAAACTTTATTTTACGTTATATATATCTTGATTACATACTTCACTCACATACTCTTCTCCAAAGGCAGCAAGAACTTCATCAGATGGATCATTTGCTTACTTTGAGTTTATTTGTATCGTCACACACAGGTTTTCATTCCACTCGAAGCTTTTCCCCATTCCTCACGGTCATGAACTTTCCCATTAACACGACAATCTGGTGGGAAAACATGCAGTCAAGGTTGTTCTGCTGTTTATTTCCATTCAAGCTTGCGGTGGCTACAGTGTGTGAACTTGATAGGTGAGCATACCATTCCTCAGGGACAAAAGCTTGATTGGACGGAAGGAAACTGATAGCGGCCCGGCCCATTAGCTCCTTTATTTCTCAAGAGAAAGCCAGATAAGTTGTTTGGCCAATGCACCTCTACTCCAACTTTAGCACCTCCTCGAGCAACATTTTAATAGCTGACATGTTCCTAGCTGAAACTGATAGGTGTCTTTGTTAGCTGCTTTTTTTTTACTATTGCTTGGCATTGAATTTAATCGTAGATAAAGAGACAAGAATACACCAGAAAACCTGAGCATACGCTGTGGTGTCACTCGTAACACTAAAGTCCTTTGTTAAGATGTCAGAAGGATAATTCCCAAAGACCTAATGCTGTTTGCTGCAATCCATTACTAATTGGAGTACTAGTTAACTTAAGTTCTCCATTACAGTAAAAAGAGATTGAATATTGACGTCAACAGACTATGTCAGTAGTTTTGAAATTAAACAATGAACTAAAATTAAACAGTGAAATAAAAAAGAACTGTAAAAGCCTAACAAAATGTAAAATATTAACATACCCAATGGTAATACAACTTAAAACACTACTTTTTTCAGATTTGACCTACCATGTGTAGTATGGAGGTAGGCATATTCAGACACGATTGTTTCCCCAGAACTGATGTCTATGACCCTATCAGAACATATTTGAGTTCGACACATCATTCGAGAACTACTCATTTAAATTAGTCCTAAACTCAAACTGTTTCTCAAACAAGATTGTGGGTGCCAGTATTATTTGGGTGGGAGTCAGGTAATTTACACTACAGTCAGAAATGTGCACTCAGACACCTAGAGAAGGCAGTGCACATGTACCAACACGTCTCATAACAAATGATTGAAAATTCCCTGCTGAATAAATTTAATATGGAGTACGAATGCCTTTCGGGATACAAGGCTGGAATACATTACACGACTTTTAAAATCTGAACAGATTTTTTTAACACTAGGATTCATACACCTACCGACTTTATAAATGTGACAAAGGAAAACTGGGCATCATACACTACGTGTCTGAAGATCATACTCTAACAGACTTTAAAGTTGATCCGATCACAACGAACTCACGCAGAAATGTGCACCTTGTTGTTAGGAGACGCATTACAAATTAAAACTAAATCGGCTGAAAATATCAAACATGTTTGATATCCTCCGACTGGATAGAATCTAAGTCTGAAAGCTAAAAATCGGAAACTGTGACCATAATACACTATGATTTTCTGTGGAATCTGTCAGCTGTAATCTGCAGACTGGCTCTGACTTTCCTCAACTAGCGTCAACTTGTTCAGACTGTGAAATCGGGGGGAAATCAAGGCAAAAACCGCATAGTGTATTCCAGGCTTAAGACGAGGAGCTTGAGTTGAGCAATGACACATATTCACTCATTTTGAAACTTTGCCGAAACCACAGGAATTCAAAACCACAAACGTTCAGGTGCATGATTTGGGTGGTTAATTTAGTCATTTGGTCTTGGGTCGTCCCTTTGAAGATATTTTGATCATATGTGAGAACATCAGCACTGCCTGAGACACACACTTGCTTCGTTCCTATGTCATGCAATAATTTACAGAGTCATGTGTTTCAAATGAAGAGGCAGCTGGGCTTGTCTTGAAGATGTACTCAAATATCGTATTATCTGAGAAACTTTTAGAGTAATGAAAGACACTTTGGTCTTGACTGTCCTTTTTTAATGACTCAGTAGTTGAGAAAATATTTTAATAAAATGGTACAAAATTCTGCACTCTCAACCATTCCACAATTGCTTGCATTTCTGGTTGTAAGAATACACTGTGAGATCCATGATTTAAAACACAGCTGTTGTGTAACCCAGATTTGTGACACACCTTCAGACAACACCACAGAGCTGCTGATTGTGCAGTCACTCCCGAGTTTCTAGAGTGTTAAAGCAATGCAAACAGATTTCCCTACGGACTGACCTCTTTTCTCTTTGCTTTGCTCCTCCAGGTGTCCCAGAAACGGGTCGTTCTTAGGACTCCAGACAGGCTGTATGAGGATGACTCTGAGGTTGCCAGCCAGGTGTGAAACCATGGACCCCTTATGACAACAGTCCTATTTATTCAATAATTTATTGAGCTGATGGATTAAACTATAGACCTTTTTAACATCTAATAAAAAAAAATGTCAAGACAGTCATCACTTTCTATGAAATGCCTTGTCCCAAAAGAGAGTTTTACTGTGAAAGACTGTTAAAAAAAATTTATAGATTTTTTTATAGATTAACTTACTTGTTGACATTTTTGTATAATGAAATAAATCTAATTTGTTACTAAGTGTTTTTATGTTGTTTGGTTAGTGTGTGTTGATACTAAGATGAATAAAGTTATATAAATAAAGATTCCGTTTGTATGTAATCAATGTTATTAAACCTATTTTTATAGCCTACAGTGATTTTTGTAAATGGTTGCTCAAAAATATATACATTTCCAGATGATAAATGCTGATTAGAGTAATAAAACATCATCTTTGAAAACTTGGAAATGTAGTAAACTACCTCACAATGATAATGATTTCGGTGACATGATCACAGCAGCATTCTTGAAAATCATAAATTTGAGTGAAAACATAACACTTCAAATCGTGAAATTGAAAGGGCGAACTATTATATCACATAGATTTGCCTATATAAATTAAAGAAATGTTGTCAATATATCCATTTACATATTGGAGAAAAAAATGAATTCAAATAGCAACGGAAGTAATGCCAAAACGGGGTTGCCACGTGGTAACTGTTACTTTTCTCACCGCGGATCTGGATGAGCCTATCAGCGACTACTGCATTATCACTGTTTACTGAATTATGAATTTAACGTTTCTTTCACATTTTATAAAAATTGGCGGGGAGGGTATCATTCGAATTTAAGACTAATAATTGTATTTGGCATATTTAAAATACTGTATATTGTAATATACAAATATTTCCCATAACACAAAAACGTCTTGAGAGTTGAATGTGGCTTTAAAAGATAATTTAACTTTCTTGCCCCTACATTCTCTCTTGACAAATATGGCTATTTGTCTATATGTATAACAGACAATTGTTGACTAGTATTATTTCAGTTTTAGTTTTTTTAGTCACCGGTCATTTCCTCACGACAAACAACACTGCGCTGCAATAACGCAAAGAACTGCGGCATAAATCCCATCCACATGCTAGCACGATTAGTCTTCCAGCTAGAATACTGTTGAATGTACGGTGGCTCATTTATTCGTCAGTGAAAGAACAGATTGGCCGCTTGTTTGCCGGTGTAGCTGTAACGCGTCAATTCTATTCTTACCGTTTTTAGTTAGCAATAAAATGGATAAAGCATTTACGTTGTATTCAGACAAAGCCGAAGACGTCGCTACCTCCTCTAGTTTCCGCCAGTTTAAAATAGATCATTTTCATCTCGATCTCAAAGTGGACTTTGAGCAGAAAACCATATCAGGTACCGAAACAATACAGCTGCAGTGTATTCAGGATGGTCAAAGTGAGTTACAGCTGGATATCCATCCAACACTGTCTGTGCATGAGATCACGTTCAGTCGTAATGCGCGTGACTGGACCACAACACAATTTCTGATTCGAGACTTCACCAATTATGGGACAACTCTGGTCGTGAAGTTTCCAAAACCTTTCAACTCAGATGACAAACTTCAACTCGCTATCAAATATACAGCTACTGATGGACCAGGGGTAGGCATGCAAACTGCTTTTAATATGTTTTGTTTAATAATTTCTATATTGACAGCTCATGACAGCATGGGCATTTCACTATGATCAAAAGTGAAACCTGTTCACATGTCATGAGACTCACTAGGAAGAATCTTTGGTTTCTCTTTCTGAACCAGCCTTTATTTGCTTCTGATCTTCAAATGCGCACTAATAATGCTTGATTTACTGTACAAGCAAGCGTGCATCACTTCTCTGTAGATGTCATGGCTGGACCCAGTGCAGACGGCTGAGAAGAAGCTGCCATTCTTGTACACATCTGGGTTCCCTGTCCTGAACCGCAGCCTGTTTCCTGGCTTCCATACGCCCATGACAAAGAGCACTTACTCGGCCGTTGTGCAGGTAATGTCTCACCCAGCGCATGTATCTTCTTATAGGTGTGCTGGCTGGAACCAGAGCAGACTGCAGGAAAGCTCAAGCCTTATGTTTTTACTCAAGGCCAGGCTGTTCTCAACCGCTCCTTCTTCCCTTGCTTTGATACTCCAGCAGTAAAGAGCACCTACTCGGCAACAGTTCAGGTATAAAGAGGATATGAGTGTATAAACATAATAGTTTGCTTCTTGTTTACATAATCTGATGTCTTGAAGTGTGACTGGATTGTATTAATCAGGAGTCGATTAATTGCAAAATAAAAAGTTCACCCCAAAGGTGTTTTGTGATATAATGGTTATTGTTCAGATTTTTCTTTTTTGTTCATAATGAAAAAATTATTTGTATATAAATCATATTTTGGGTTATAAGAAATTTGAACCCTTTTATTCAACATGGACCCATTCAGTTGATCAAAAGTGACAATGTATGCTACAAAAGATTTACATTTATGCATTTAGCAGATACTTTTATCCAAAGCAACTTACAGTGCATTCAGGTTATACATTTTTTGTCTGTATGTGTGTTCCCTGGGCATTGAACCCACAACCTTTGCGCTGCTAACGCAATGCTCTACCACTGAGCCACAGGTACTGAGCCATTATTTGATATAGGACATTTCTATATCAAATAATGTAAATGTAGAAACAGATGAAGCAACACAACTGTTTTCAACATTGATAATAATAATCAATGTTTCTTGATCAGCTGGTCATATTATAATGATTTCTGAAGGATCATGTGACACTAGAACTGGAGTAAGTGCAGCTTTGCCATCACAGAATAAATTACATTTGTAATAAATATGTTACATTTATACATTTTATTAAAATGGAAAACAATTAAACAGTAAAAATCTAAAATAGAAAAAATATTTTAAATTGTAATAATATTTTTCAATATTGCAAAATATACTGAATATTAAAATGTATCGTACTGATAATTGAAAAGAAAAGACCTTATATAGTTGAGCCATATTCATAATAATTGCAATGTGCAAATAAATAATATATTATAAAATGTTAGTAAAAAATGTGCCAAATGTATTAGTTTTGACTTACTTTTGATTATTTTGTCTGCAATAGGCTCATTATGTTCTCAAGAAGAAAGAGCACATTAGATAAGATCCAGTTTTTCTCGAGTCCACATGATAAGGCTCAGAGTTTATTTCTTATCATTGCACTTTGAACTGTCTCATAAACACAGTAACTTCTTTCCTTGATGCTCTTCGCTGCTATTATCAGGTTCCTGATGGCTTCACGGCAGTTATGAGCGCTAGTAAATGGGAACAGAGGAAAGCAGACAGCACTTTCCTGTTCACCATGGAGCATCCCATTCCTGCTTACCTGCTGGCTCTGGCAGTAGGGGACCTGCAGTCTGCGGAGGTGGGACCCAGGTAACAAAACCCAAATCTTTTACCATAAAGAAGTCATATCACAAGGTCTAAAGTCTTCTGAAATATGTCTTTGGTGAAAGATATTTTACTAACATTATACATGGACTATATTATATAATATATATTATATTATAATAATTACTTTCAAATGCATTTTCAGGACACGTGTATGGACCGAGCCTTGTTTACTGCAGGCAGCCAAGCAGGAGTATGATAATGTGATCGAAGAGTTCCTGTCTGTGGGAGAGAAACTGTTTGGACCCTACGTTTGGGGAAGGTGGGATATGCTTTTTTTCGAACAGCCTCATAATTAAATAGTTAATATAACCCGACAAGCACTTTTATTCCATAGTAATTCTATTACAATAGACATGTGTTTTGATTTGTTTAGATATGACGTGCTGTTCATGCCTCCGTCCTTCCCTTTCGGTGGGATGGAGAACCCCTGCCTGACCTTCGTCACCCCCTGTCTGCTGGCCGGCGATCGTTCTCTCGCTGACGTCATTGTGCACGAGATCTGCCACAGCTGGTTTGGAAACCTTGTCACCAACGCCACCTGGGGTGATTTCTGGCTGAACGAGGGCTTCACCATGTACGCTCAGCGCAGGGTTTGCAGGGAGCTGTACGGTATGCTATACATTATTTGACCTTTCGTTGAAGTATTTCACTAATAAAGAATTCCATAAAAAGCGCCATTTGATTCTCAGGAGAGGCTTATACGTGTCTGGAGGCAGCGACTGGTAAAGCTCTTCTCCGTCAGCACATGGACAACACTGGAGAGGACCATCCTCTCAATAAACTACGGGTTAAGATCGAACCAGGTAGCCCACCATTTTTAATTAGACATTGTAGGCGGAATAAAGATGACAGTCTTGCATAACTTGGTTATTTTTATTGCAGAATTGGTTGTAGCGGCCTCTATGTCTTTTCTTTGCAGGTGTTGATCCTGATGATACCTACAATGAAACGCCCTATGAGAAAGGTTTCTGTTTTGTTTCCTACCTGGCCCACCTCGCAGGAGATCAGTCCCGCTTTGATGCATTCCTCAAGGTTACTTGAACAATACGTTTACAGAAGCTGCTCTTAATTAATACTATTTAAAAACATATATATTAAGACTCTTATGCTCATTAAGGCAGCATTTATTTCATCAAAATACAGTAAAAACAGAAATATTGTGAAAAAGTATTACAATTGAAAATACATAAAAAATATATATTTTGAAATGAACTGTATTCCTCTAACGATGAAACTGAATTTTCAGAAGCCATTACTTCAATCCTATGAGCAGTTTTATTGTTTTTATTAATATTTTGAATTAGCTTCATTTAATTTTTTTTTCAAAATGTAGTCGTTTTGTTTGGTGCCTGTTATTGTTGTTCTTTTAAATATTACTGTTTAGGTCTCTTTTCACTCTCTTTATATTTGATTTATTTCCAGTTTATTTTCCTGTTAACTTTATTTCATTGCAGCTTTGTTTCAATTACCAAAAATTTTGTAGTTAACAATAATAGCATTGCTTCAGTTTCATATCCTTTATTTAAAGGGAAACAGTTTTAATATTTTTGTGCAAATCGTGATACATTTTTGATTTAGAGAAAGCAGCAAAGAACAGCATTTATTTAAATAGTTTGTTTTTGTTATCATTTAAAGTTTTTTTGCATAATAAAATGTATTTCTTAAAAAAAATCTTACAGATTCAACACATTTGAAAGACAATGAAAATATGTAAACAAGTATGATAAAGCATTATTTCACTTGTGTGTCTTCAAGGCTTATGTGGACAAGTTCAAGTTCAGAAGTGTGTTGGCAGAAGATGCGTTGGAGTTTTATCTGGAGTATTTCCCAGAACTGAAAGAAAAGAATGTCCACAAAACCGAGGGTGCGGAAAAAGACCATTAGTAGCATTTCTTTGTTGTAAAATCACAACAGCTAGTCTAAATTGATACTGTTTGGTCAGACTGCCTTTTGTCATCAGCTTTGTTTCTTCTCGGTTGCTTTGTTAGGTCTGGATTTTGACAGCTGGCTCAATGTCCCTGGTTGGCCTCCGTATGTTCCTGACCTCTCTGCTGGTCAGGAGCTGATGAAACCAGCTGAGCTGTTAGCTGAAATGTGGGTTAATCGTAACCTAGACTTGGAATCTATCTGCAAAACTGATATAAAACCATGGAAGACCTACCAAACTGTCTACTTCTTGGACAAGATCCTTGAGAAGTCACCACTTCCAGATGGTGCAAATTAGTCCTTGTGTTTATGGTTTATTTTTATGGTTTAAATAGAATGTAAAATAAATATACCCATATTAACAGGTCACATAAAGAAGATGGAGGAGTGCTACGCCCATATTATTAAGTCCAACAATGCTGAGCTGAAATTTCGATGGGCCCAGATTGTTGCAAAGAACCAGCATAAAGCAGGATTCCAGCATATTCGCAATTTCCTCACAAGCCAGGTCAGAATCTGCATATTTATATATAATTCGTTAACATTGATTTATTTCTAATTAGTTCAGCTCTTTGGATTACTAATTAGATCGCTTGTATGAATCGAGACCGGTTGATTTTCATGATTTGCTTTCAGGGGAAACAGAAGTACACGTTACCGGTTTATCGGGCCCTTTGGAGTGGATCAGAAGAGACAAAGACTCTGGCAATGGAAGTTTTCTCAGCCACAGAGAAACAGCTTCACTTCAATGTCCGCAATTACGTCAAAAAGATAATAGCTTGAGCATAAATGAGCAAGGAAAATATAAGGGAAACCAATGTATGCAATCTACTTTTAAAAGCACTTGAGTCTCTTAAAATCATGGGGATTTGAGTATTTACTTAACAATATGTATTAATTATTCTGGAAATTGAATAATACTTTTAATTTGTGAATTATATTGTTTTAATAAATAATGTATTTTCCAGGAATTTAATTGCTTCAACATTTTTACATTTTAAAATGTATTGCATTTATATATATATATATATGTGTGTGTGTGTGTGTGTGTGTGTATTATTACATTTGCACTAATTTTAAATTAATTAAGTGTTAGAAATCCAGAAATTGTATTTATATATTAAATTATTGCATTTTTGGCCAAATGGAAATTCAAGGACTTTTATTTTTATCTAGTTTTGTGGGTTTCCGGCTTTCACTGAGACGGCCAGACGATGACCACAGACATTAGATAGTGGTGCTATGTGGATGGGATTACGCAAACAGAATGCGTTATTCGAATCGTTCTGTCCTGCGCAATAACTGCGCAGCGTAGTTTACCTCCAACACAGACGCTTCAGTCCGCATGTTCATCATGGGTGTTGTCGACTAATGTTTAGTCTGAAGATTCGTTCTGACTGAATCTCCTTGCAGAGCAGACGCACATCAGCCGCCATGAATTACGCGATGGTAAGTCATAAAGCTTAAAAAAGTCCACTAAACTTGAATCGAAGCAATTAACTATTATTTAGAGGTCATACTGCTTTGGCATGCTACCAAGTTTGTTTAACATGACACTGCTTCAGTTTATCAGCACATACTAATGACTAATTATGCTATTAACTCGAAGACAAGCTATTCAGTCGTTTGTATTAAAATAACAGTTTTGTCTTGAAGAAAACTAGATCAGCAGACAGTTCTTCTCGAAATAGGATGCCAAAGCAAAAACGTCAGAGTTTATTTTGGGAAATAACGGTTAACGTTACAGATGGTTCAATCAGGCATCTGAGCGGACAATCTTTGCTATTTTTGAGTCACATGTATCCTGTGTATTAAAAGCATGTTTAGCATTTATTTATGAATGATAATTTTCGGTTACATGTTTTAAAAGTGTCTTTAACCGGTGTTTATGTGCACTAATCTGTATTTCAGTCCACGACCGTTGCAGTGACTGTTGGAGTGGTGCTGGTCTCAACCGCAGGTCTGCTGGGTTATTATTACTTTAACCGGAAAAGGAAACCACAGATTACCCTGATTGATCCCTCTGAAAAATACAAATTGAGACTAGTAGACAAAGAGGTATTTGCCCAGTCTATTTATTTCCATGTGCTAGAATTTACATATGTGGTGCTTCCAAAATAAGACATTTTTCTTTCCGGCAGATCGCAAGCCATGATACCCGCAGGTTTCGGTTCGCCCTGCCCAGCCCAGAGCATGTTTTGGGTTTACCTGTTGGTAAGTGGTGTTTGAGGACTGAGCGGTGGGTCGACGGTTTCTCTAGTGCTAATACAAAGGTTGCAGGGTTTGTCTGAAGCATGCTGAAATCCCACACATGTCTTATCGTGTAGACTGCTTTAGATGAGACCTGTGTGTTAAAAGATAAATGAGCTTAGGGTTTGAAAAGCAGCTTGTTTAAACATGCACATTTGCTTGAGACTAAATCACAGATATTTGGACACTGTTTACACTGCATTAGTGGACAATATCAGATGTGTAGTGAAAATGCTGATCTGTCCTGATGTGTATCAGACAACCGTGAAGGATCGCCTGCTTGTCATTAAACCTTTAAACTAAAACAAGGGTTTAAAATGACAGTTCACCCAAAAATGAAAATTATTCCCCGTAAGACCTCCTTCGCTAGTCTTTTTTTTTTTTTACACAATCCGAGAGCTTTCTGACCTTGCATAGACAGCAATGCAACTGACATGTTCAAGGTCCAAAAGGTAGTAAGGACATCGTTAAAATAGTCTTATTTGACATCAGTGGATCGACGTAAATTTTATTAAGCAATGAGAATACCTTTTGTGTGCAAAGACCTTTTTTGTTTTCTTTGCACACAAAAAGTATTCTCGTAGCTTCAGCTGTATTTTTGTCTATACAGGGTTAGAAAACTCTCAGATTTCATTAAAAATATCTTAATTTGTGTCCCGAAGGTGAATGAACCATCCCTTTAATTGTAGTGGTTTTATGCTTCTCCTCATATTTCCTGATATCAATGCACAATAGGTATAATACAAATAATGCAATATTTGTTGATTTTACATAAATCTGTATCGCCATTAATTTAAAAGTTGTTTTTATTTTTTTTATTAAATAAAATGTTTAAATTAATAAATTACCAACATTTATAATATTACAAAAGATTTCTATTTCAAATAAATGCAAAAAAATCAGTTTCCACAAAAATATTAAGCAGTTAAACTGTTAATAATATGAAATGCTTCTTGAGCAGCATATTAGAATAGTTTCTGAAAAATAATTTGATGCTGAAAATTCAGCTTTGTCTTTACAGGAATAAGTTACAGTTAAAGTACATATAAAATATTGTAATAGTATTTCACAATATTGCTGTTTTTGCTGTATTTTTTATCACATAAATATAGCCTCGGCAAGCATAATTATAATTGTAATTATAAAAATATATAATTTATTAATTTTATAAATTATAATTGCTATAATAATTATCGTTATTGTACCTTTTTTGCATTTACCATGCATTAACCTACTGACAGAGCAAGTGATGTATGTGTAGTCACAAAATCAGACCCGTTTGAGCCGCAAGTTACCGGATGTAAACCGTAGTGTGTCTCCACTTGTGATGGGATCACGTGATACGGATGTTCATACCTGGAGTAAACAAATACTTGATGTACAGACCGGTGTGTATCAAGTATTAATAGTAAAGTGCTCTTTCTCCCTGTCTTTCTTTCTCAAGGCAAGCATGTTTATCTCTCTGCCAGGATTGATGGTAATTTGATTGTGCGTCCTTACACACCAGTGTCCAGTGACGATGACAAAGGATTCGTCGACCTCGTTGTGAAGGTTCAGATTCTCTATATTGCTTGTAAAAGCTCCTGTGGTTTTAAATGCTAGTGTCAGAGCTGACATGCTGCTTTCTGCAGATTTATTTTAAGAATGTGCACCCAAAGTTCCCAGAAGGGGGAAAGATGTCCCAGTACTTGGAGAGTTTGAGGATCGGAGATGTGATTGACTTCAGAGGCCCAGGAGGTTTGCTGGAGTACAAGGGGCAAGGTCTGACTCGGCACATTTACTGTCAATATTTGAGCTGAATTTAGATAGATGTATTTACACAGTGGTCACACCTTACAGCTACATCTCCTCCCAACAGGTGACTTTGCTATACAGGCGGATAAGAAGGCCGCTGCTGAGACTAAGACTGCAAGAACGTTGGGTCTTATAGCTGGAGGAACAGGTAGAGCGTCTTTCTCCTCGATTCTAGTTATAATGAAGCCGTATCATTTGTCCTCCTCCTTTTGTAGGCATTACGCCATTGTTGCAGCTGATTCGTGACATCATCAAAAACCCAAATGACTCAACGACATGCAGCCTGCTGTTTGCAAACCAGGTTGGTGTTCCGTTAGAAAAGGGGTTATTGCAGATTTGTGTGTGTGTGTACTGTCCCTTTTTTGGTTTGCTCAAAGTCTTAAATAAATGATGTTCAGACAGATTGAACTTCTTGGCAAGTATAAAATGAATCTGTTTACGTTTCGTCTGTCTCCCAGACTGAGAAGGACATTCTGCTGAAGGATGAGCTGGAGGAGATTCAGGCGAGGCATCCAGATCGCTTTAAACTCTGGTTCACAGTGGACAGAGCTCCTGAAGGTATATGACTTCCGCCTAACCTACAAGATGCCTGTACTTCCTGTGTTTCTGAACATCTTGGATGCTCACGTCCGTCTTTCAGATGAGAAGTTAAACTGAGGTCCTGACACTCTGTAGTCATTAAAAATCCCATGGCACTTCTCGTAAAGAGTGGGGTGTAACCCCGGTGTCCCGGCCAAATTCCCTCCACTGGCCCTTGTCAATCATGGCCTCCTAATAATCCCCATCCACTTGATTGGCTCAATGACTCTTTCTCCTCTCCACCTGTAGCTGGTGTGTGGTGAGCGCATACACTTGATTGGCTCTATGACTCTCTCTCCTCTCCACCTGTAGCTGGTGTGTGGTGAGCGCATACACTTGATTGGCTCTATGACTCTCTCTCCTCTCCACCTGTAGCTGGTGTGTGGTGAGCGCATACACTTGATTGGCTCAATGACTCTCTCTCCTCTCCATCTGTAGCTGGTGTGTGGTGAGCGCTCTGGCGCCGTTGTCCTGTGGCAGCCGTCGCATCATCCAAGTGGATGCTGCACACTGGTGGTGGTTGAGGAGAGACCCCCCATATGATTGTAAAGCGCTTTGGGTGTACAGCAATACACAATAAAGCGTTATATAAATGCATTCATTAGTGAATTGATTAATTCATTCACTAAGGCTGCATTTATTTGATCATAAATACAGTAAAAACTGTAATATTGTAGAAACAGTATTACAATTGAAAGTAACTCTTTTCTATTTATACTTTAAAATGTAAGGTATTCCTGAGATAGCAAAGTAGAATTTTCTGCAGCCATAACTTCAGTTTTCAGTGTCACGTGATCCTTCAGAAATCATTATAATTATGCTGATTTGCTGCTTAAGAAACATTCTTTACTATTATCAATGTTGAAAACAGTTGTGCTGCTTAATATTTATGTGCTGCTTAATATTTTTGGATGAATAAAAGCATATACGGAGTATAGAAAAATTATCTATTTGAAGTAAAAAATTATAAATATATAATTAATGAGAAAATATAAATGTCTTTACTGTCATTTTCGATCAATTGAATGCATCCTTTCTGAGTAAAAGTATTCAAAAATTAAAGTACCTATGATTTTTTTTTTCTGAATTAAAATTCATTTTGATATTTCATTTGGTTCATAAAGTCAAAAATGTTATTGTAGCAACTGTCCTGATGAAATAAAATATCAACTAATTTGACCTTTTATATGGCAAGGTTAGTTTAGCTTGTACATTGTCATGTGGTGCAACTCGAACAAAAAACTAATGATATTTAATCATTTATATTGTGAAAAAACAATACATGAATATATTTTACAAAAATAACAATGTACACATGCATTTATTGTTTAAGGCACATTTTACTTGATGGTCACATGACGTTTCAAACCTTTAAACAAAATGGCATTTCTAAGAACTTTCGGACAGGTTTTTGACTAGATGTTATTTTATCATGTATGGTTTTCTTTGACATTTACATACACTTATTTGCAGATTGGGAGTACAGTCAGGGCTTCATCAATGCTGAGATGATTCAGGAGCACCTGCCTCCACCCAGTGATGACTCTATGATCCTCATGTGCGGTCCACCTCCCATGATCCAGTTTGCCTGTATTCCCAACCTGGACAAACTGGGCTACCGGCAGAGCCAACGCTTCGTCTATTAGACCGTTCTCAAAGCTCAGGGCCCAGACACAAATTACTCCAAAGATACTAAGTTGCACACATTCGTATTTAATAAACATGGCATTACAAATCTGATCATATATAGCAAAAATCATTTTTGTGGATATTAAATGCTTAAGTGCTAGTCTGTCCAGAGGTAATTGCCTCTTCATATTTAAAGCCTACAATGCTATAATTTGATACAGAGACTGTCTACTGTATCCTTAGGCTTTATATTGACTTGATTGTGGCTTGATGTGCCTAAAAGCTCACAATAAGATGCTGATACTACAAACAAATTCCCAATTTAATGCACTTAAAATGGCACCAGCGTGTTCCAACACCTGCTTGCTGAATATTATAATTAATGTGCCTGTGAGACTGGCATTCATGTTTGATGTATTGTATTATACATGTTATGAGATGTATTTGCTTTCACTGGAGTATTTTTGTATGCATGCTGCACTCCACATACTGTGTTTATGTTAACCATATTGAATTAAAAAAGGAATGTTGTTTTATATGAAATGCACTAAAGGAGAGGCAACAAATAAGTAATTATTAAATTGTTTTCACTGGCATCATCTTGTTTTTTATTCATTTCCCCCCAATAATACATGATGTCTGTAATATGCTCACAGGCATTCACTGAGATTATAAAGTCTGACTAGGATGAGGATTATAGGAGATTGCAAGCTAAGGCCAGCTGGTTTAACACAGAATACTCCATTATGAAAGACAGATAGTAGGATGTTTATCTTCCTAAAGCTTGCCAGCACGTGCTAGATAAATGTGACCATTACACAAACAAACGCAGCGGTATGTTAAACCGCTTCAGGACTTTCTGAGCAGCCCTCAGATGGATGTTCAACCGCCACTGTCAGGTCTTTTATAATGAAATAAATCACCTGCTGGAGATTACTGCTCTAAATTTGGAAACCTTCACAAGAACCATCAAATAAATGGGTTATTGTCCCTAAAGAGCGCCGTGGGGCTTTAGAAAATCTAGCACCGGCTTTCTCCAGCAGGCGGCGTTAATTCAAAGACAACAGCGAGCCAGTCTGAACTCGGCGTCTGACACAGCAGCTTTCAACTCTTTATTTCTCCATCCTGCTGCGCTTTGGTGGCCATCCGGAAGATATCCTATTTTCTAAACAGCAGATAAGACATCAGGTAACCGCCTACACGATAAAATACATCTGTATTTAAACGTAACGGCAAAATTGTGATTCAAAATGTTGTTGTAAACGCATCCAGACACAGTAACGTTAGTTTAGCGGTGCGCAGCGGGTTCTGCGTCTCAATGCTAACCTGCTCTAATTAACGTTAACGTTACATCCCTTTTGGATTTGTAAAAGGCTTTATGTTGTACTAATCAATGAATCGTTGTTAGAGACAAGTATGTGAATCATATAGTTGTTTAATATCATTGTTGCTATGTTATGTATCGTGTAAGGGTTGATCATGACGTGTTCCGGTGTTTTGGCTGCTCCTCTCCTAAAATGTAAAGCCCGTTGTTAGCCAGCATGCTAATTGCCGTTATTCGTAGGTATGAGCTGTGTGATGCCACTTCAAACAGAGACCACTGCTTATTATAACGGTTATATTTCGACATTGCTGAGCTGTCTACCGAGACGGTGTATTTGGAAGCATATGTGCGTTCGAAAGCTCGATTCGAATTAACGCTAGTGGTGGGGATTTTTGATTTAATCACAGTGACTCGAATCTTTTAACTCCGTTCACAAAATAAGATTCGCTGACAGCGCTTAATCACTCAACCGATTCGATTTATTATGCTGTATACATACATTTGTTTGTCTATGTTTGTTCCGTTTTTTTCCAACTGCTTTAAATTATTTTTGTCAAGCTGTCGAAAAAAGACAACCATTATAAAATAAACAATTAAGAGAACCCAGAACGTCCTTACCTCATGTACAACTACATGCAGGGCTCCAATTAAGGGGAGGAGGGGGGGTTCCCTGGTAGAAAAAAATGACAAACAGCATCCTTCTAAACCCCTCCCCCATCCCCATTTTGTGTATTGGGTAAAACTGATCATGCACATGAAATGTTACAATTATCTAACGTTACTTCTGATCATTTGCGAACAAAGTAACGGCGACTGGCCAATCAGAACTTGATACTGTAACAAGCTGCGCACAAGTGGAAGCAATTTCGTCATTATTCGCGCAAAATGGTTCAAGCGCAACTTTTGAATTCTTTAAAAAGAAGACAAAAGAAGGTATGTTTTTTCTTTGATTTAGAATTTAAAGACATTCCCCTGACGTAATGTATGTGTGACTGTGAGGGACTGAGAGCTTTGAAGAAACAAAAAAGTCCAAAAGCAATTTACTGCGCGACGAAGCCCATTAGAATACAGCTAGAATGCCCTTATAATTGCAGCAATGAAACACAGAATACCCATATATGAGTTTTTACGTTTTTATATTCATTGCACCAGCCATGTACTTTTCTGCATATCATCAGCATGTGCGCGAGGCCGCGAGCACAAAATGTGCTGTTAGTTTTATTCAACACTGCATAGCAACACGGTGTTTCATTCCGTGAATGAATCCGGTTTTGAACGAATCGAGTGAGCCAGTCGTTTAATTTGAATGATTCAGTAAGTCATTTATTAAAACAGAGACTTGCTGCCACCTAATGGTGGTTTTATTGTCATATTTATTTGTCTGTGACAGACCTAAATCAGCCAAGATACATTCAGCAAAATATAGTTGAATTATCAATATTGACCAAAATTCCTCTATTTCAGGCCACAGAAGGAAAAAACGTATAAATAATAGTTAATTTAATAAGGCAATTTTTTATTAAATAGAAACTTTTAAAAATGAGACAAATTAGCCACAGGACCACACCTTACCCCCGGAAAATTGTACAATTCGACCACAGATTATATGGTTATCTCAACGTATCTGTCATTCATTTTCACTAGTTCACAATTCCTCTTCATGAACAAAATATCTTATTCGTTCTTGAGCAAAACCAGAGTTTCGTTTTAATAGAGTGGCTTTGGTTACCAAAGTATTTTTTTCCCATTAGGATTTTACAAAAGTCTTTGTTTAAGAGTTATAAGCATGACCCAAAAACAACCAGCTACAAAGTGAATCATAAATACTACAAACTTTGATTTGAAACCAAAAAAAGTATTTGAAAATCAAATAACAAGACAAAAGTACAATACTGTGCTCTGTCATCATTTACTCAACCTCGGGTTTTTCCAAACCCGGTATGACATTTTTTCTTCTGTTGAACACAAAAGTAAATATTTTGAAGAATGTTGGTAACCAGACACAGTTGCGTGTAGCCATTGACTTCCAATTGGATCGACATATAGGCAAGTAAATGATGACAGAATTTTCTTTTTATATGAGGGGGAAAAACTAAAATCCCATGAAGTGTTGCACATTGACATAGTCGAATAAAAATTGAGCGCTAAATATTAGACTATTGATTTAAAGATGTTGATTATGTATATAGGAAAATATATTTAATGTTCGTTGTAAAATGTGCTTATTCAAATATTTAAGTAGTTTGAGATCATACAGAGAGAAATTGGCTTGTTTTGGCATGATTTGCTTGTTGCAACTCTGATTGTTAGGCATTTCTTTGCAAAATCATGGGTAGTTTTTCACTAGGAATTCCCCTGTTAAACATAAGTATTTATGAATAATTTTAAATCAGGTGGGCTGATGACTTCAACAAAAGTATATCCCATCAATTAGCAACCTTGTAGCTCGCAGTAGGCTTGCTTTTAAACATTTATAAGTTATTGTTTAATGGAAGAAAAATTAATGAGATTTTTTTACTACAGAAACTTAATGCTTACACTCTATAAACATTTCAGTGAATGATGAAATTGAGTCAGTAGAGTAGCAAACGAGAAAGATTTGAAAAACCACAAATTATAATGTGCCTATAATGTCCAAATAAGCTGTCGCGGTAAACCGCTCTTTCGATTTTGAAGCGCAGCCAGTGTGAACTCCTTTGTAGCATTGTGAGCAAAGATGATGCTTACTTGTTTTTTTCCCCAAGACTGAATGCAATTTCAAAGCAAGGCTATCATCAGAAGGCAGGTTTAGACCTGCCAGTGTTCAAAGCTCCTGCCAGAGGTAAGCAGTCTCTGTTGTTGTCGTTACGGGTCACTGATGTTGTCATGTCTTGACTTTAGCTGTGAAGTTTTGTTTTGATTGAATGTATTACTTTTGTCCCTCAGTGAACTGAAGTAGAGGCTTCAGAGGTCTGAGACGGGTCACAGGGCAGAATACTGATGTCAGGTCCAATCAGGTCTACCAGTCATGCAGACTGCCAGGTCACGGAGGAATGCCACGTTTCAGCCGATGCGGAGCTGATGGAGCTGGGTCCCCTGCTGGAGGAAAATGGCCCCATAGGAGCCAAAGGAGTCCAGTCAGAGGCAAGCCACGTAATTAATAATCAGAATGCATTACAGGGTCTTTCATATTCAGTGCCAACAGTGTTGCATCCTTTTTGAGCTCTGATTGTGCCCACAGGAAGCAAACTGTCTCGCTGATGATGAAGAGGAGGATGAAGACGTTGGAGACGTTCTGACGCTGCCACTGCAGGCTCACCATGCAATGGAGAAGATGGAGGAGTTTGTGCACAAGGTGTGATCATCATGCATAAACACGTCTTAAATCTTAAACAGAAATGAAATGAAATTCATGCTGGATCTCTGTTCTGCAGGTCTGGGAGGGCCGCTGGAGGGTCATTCCCTTTCACATCCTGCCGGAGTGGCTAAAAGACAACGACTACCTCCTGCACGGCCATCGGCCTCCCATGCCCTCGTTCCGTGCCTGCTTTGGGAGCATTTTCAGGATCCACACAGAGACAGGGAATATCTGGACTCATTTGTTGGGTAAGATTAGGGTTACGGTGTCGAGCGGTCACAGAGAATAGTGGCTATTGTGCACCTCATGCATATATTTAGGGCATTAAGTATGCAGCAGATCAATTACAAGAACAAACACCGCTCTAATTCTGAAAGCATGTGGGATCAGGATAAACCTTTTACTTATGCTGAAATATAATAGTTATTTTATATTAACATATATTACAAATATTAAAGTCATAAAGATGGGGATTCAGGCCATTGTTTGTATGAATTGCATTCTAATGTATTTTTAAATAAATTAAATATCCAGTCAAACAATACATTAAGCATTACATTGACCATTATGTTTTTGTTGTTGTTTTTCCCCCCACAGGGTTAATCTTATTCTTGTGCCTGGGCACACTGACCATGCTAAGGCCCAATGTGTACTTCATGGCCCCGTTGCAGGAGAAGGTGGTGTTCGGGATGTTCTTCTTGGGTGCAGTGCTGTGCCTCAGCTTCTCCTGGCTTTTTCACACGGTCTACTGCCATTCTGAGAAAGTCTCTCGCACTTTCTCCAAGTAAGTGTATTGTCTTGTTATTAACTGTTCTATTTCAAGTGATTTTAAGTGTCTTTAATCTCTGTTTCTCATGTTCTCTCTCTCTTTCAGACTAGACTACTCTGGCATTGCTTTGCTGATCATGGGCTCTTTTGTACCCTGGCTTTACTACTCCTTCTACTGCTCTCCTCAGCCGCGTCTCATCTACCTCACAATCGTCTGTGTGTTGGGCATTGCAGCTATTACCGTTTCCCAGTGGGACCGTTTCTCCACTCCCCGCCACAGACCCACCAGAGCAGGTGGGCAGTCACTTATTAGCCATAATGGTGGCAAATTGTGCTAAAAGATTATCCTGAAGTGATGCAATTAAATAAATATATCCATTTATTAAGTCATGACGCCACTCAAAAGACATGCAAGTTTGTCACTTGGTTTGGTTTTTACTGGGCAGCCCGCCTACAGCAAAATCTCATAGGTCTAAAATCTTGCTCTTCATATCTTTCATTTGCCTGTAGTTATGAAATGGACATTTCAGTTATCTTTTGTTATGTATTTTAATGTTAAACTGCTTGAACAAGAAAAACATTAAGGCTGAATCTGGGACTAAAAACTTGAAATAAAATGAATGAAATATATAAATGAAAATTTGAAAAACTTATTTATTTCAGCTAGTTGCCAAGACAACATTTATTATTTTTAATTTAAGGGGAAAAATTAAATGACAAAACACCAAATAAATAAATAACAGCTCATTTAAAATAAACAAAAGTTATAATAGTGCATCATTAATACTAAATAACACTGCATCAAGACAACAGTGCATTAATTCATAGCATGTTATTTTTGCAAAAAATGTTTTCTTTAGGAGTTTTCATGGGTCTTGGACTGAGCGGGATCGTCCCCACCATGCATTTCACCATCGAGGAAGGTTTCGTCAAGGCCACTACTGTTGGACAGATGGGCTGGTTCTATTTAATGGGTGCCATGTACATCACAGGTGCTGGGCTGTATGCTGCACGAATCCCAGAGCGCTATTTCCCGGGCAAGTGCGATATTTGGGTAAGATAATGTGTTTTTGTTTTGTCATAGTGAAGAAATTAGTTCCTTAATCTTCTGAAATATAGTGATGCGCACGTTTTACTTACCTACTTTGGCTCTCTTCTTAGTTTCACTCACACCAGATATTCCATGTGCTGGTGGTGGCCGCAGCCTTCATTCATTTCTATGGCGTGTCCAACCTGCAGGAGTTCCGCTATGGCCTTGAGGGAGGCTGCACTGATGACACTCTCCTCTGAGAGCTCTACAAACGCACCCCTTTTCGATTAGGATTTTTAGTGCACATTTCTACTCATTCCTTGATTTGTTTTTATTTCCCTTTGAGTTTTTTCCCTGATTGTTTTGACGTTTATTCTTGTTTTCCTGTTACAAATAGTCCATGAATTTTCATTTGATTAAAGTGTTTGTGTGGTTAAAGGATACCGAAGGCTGTACAAGTATCCGAAAGCTGGAACATGATGACCCTTGTTATCATCAAACTTTAATTTGATCACAATCTCTTGGAGTTTGAACTTGTTTTTTGTAGTGAAAAGAACTTTCATTGAGCTGTAGAGTTGCCTCCAAAATATAATGCATCTAAGTTTTGCTTTTGTAAACAAACAATTCTTGACATCATTTGATGCACACCCAAAGTATTGCCCAAACTTTGATGAATAGAGCAATGTGTGTGACTGGAAACTGAACAAAGGGCAAATGAGGGTTTTGGGTAAAATCCACCTGCTTTGAACACTCAGAATTTTTTACCTTTACTTCTAGGTCAAATAAAAACATATACAGGTCAACTGTTGCATCTTACAGCACAGATATCAATGTCATTTATTAAAGCCTCTGCAAGGATACATCTGTGCAATCTGTAAAGTATAAGCTTTCCTGTAAAGTATAAGAATATTCCTGTGCCTTAGACCACTGGAATAGGTTTAAAATAGATGGGCCAAAACTACAGTGTAGTAAATTTCATTAGTTTCAAGCATAGCTAGTTAATTTACTTTAGCAAGCAATCCAATCAAATTATTAAAATGATAACATAGGCAAATAAAAAAGCCTGACCTTTATTGATGAACTTTCTCAAACTGCTGTTTGTATAAAGTAGTGTTTGATCCTTTTAAACTAAGTAAGCTGTGTGGCTTTACCACATACATTAAACTATCCATATATTCATGTGTTATGTGTAGAGGTGGTAAGTCATTTACATTTAACTGAAATGTGAATGTTTCAATAAATATTTATGGATCATGCATTGTGTTTCTTTTGTTTGGTGGAGTTATATGATGGAGATTAATTGTTCACGCAACAATAGACATTTTGATGTTCACAATTTTATCACTGGAAGTCTGTTTAATTATACATTTGCATAAAAACGTTCTCCCCCAAACAGAGGCATTTTTTTGCTAATTCAATCTAAATAAACGATCTAAAGCAAGCAATAATACATCGGTGATATATATTATATGGACTTCGATGTTCCCATTATGCGAACAACACAGGGGCCGTTTCTCAAACGGAAGGCTGCATCCTTCGGAGAGCGCATTTGTAGGCTACATGCGTCATAAAGAACAAAGAAGATATTACTTTAGAATATTAACAGTTATAAATGTAACCAGTATTCTTAGTTAAGCGTAAATTGTTGTAATATGCTTATGACTCGCGAATATAATGCTGAGTTAACTGAAATAAACAAGGATTGATGACGAATGTAGTCTACAAACGCGACCTCCGGAGAATGCAGCCATCCGTTTGAGAAACGGCCAACCACCACAGCGCTTGAAAATGGAGTCTGTTCTTCTGAGCGGAACGTAAAAGTCGTTTCTTGTTTTCAACCGGTCTGTTTTAGCGGTTGTGCAATTATTAGCAGTAGCCGAGAGTAGTGTGCTAGTATTTTTCAACTAGTGTCTATTATTTGTGGTTACACTTAAGTTACCATATTTGTACTCAACATTTCTAAGACTATATATTTTGCTAATAACGTTACATACGCACACAACGTTACTTAAACCAGATCAGTTTCCTCATGTTCTGACTCAGAGGCGAGTATTCTCACTTACTAGTCACTTATTTAGCCAGTTAGCTATTTATATGATTTCCATATTAGATGTATTGACAGACCGAACTTAATCAAGTAATGATTGATCCATTCTAATTGATCGTATGTTTTGTTTTCAGTTTGAACAAAGTTGCTTACTAAAATGGATGGCAGCAAACAGACCTCTCCCGAGGGATCTGTAGACCCCTCTCTCGTGTCAGAAGATGGTAAAAATGTGAAAGCAGTGTTGTGCCAGAGATGTGGCTCCAAAGTGCTCTGTCCAGGCATGGCACTGTTTGCAGAAAAGGAGGTAAGCATTTTAAATATAGTTATGGTTAATGTGTGACGTTACATAATAATATAATTTACACAAAGTAATTTGCAGAATTATAGTCTGTTTGTCCGACTGACTTGAAATTTAAACTATTTATATTATATATGATGATGATGATGATGATAAGATTGTTATTTTAAAACTGTTGTGTTTTCTACGCAACACCTCTTCCCATTTCCCAGCTGTTTCTGCCTGCGATGAGAAAGAAAACCTCCATTGGTCCGTCAGACGGGATGTTGGATGGGGACACATTGACAGCTCACTGGCTGGTTGATGACATGTACACGTTTGAGAATGTGGGCTTTACAAAAGATGTAGGCAAAGTGAAGTACCTTATTTGTGCGGATTGTGAGATCGGACCCATTGGTTGGCATTGCCTGGATGACAAGAAGAGCTTCTATGTGGCATTGGACAGGGTGAACCACGAATAGAGCACGTACTGAAGTCACTGTTTGGAAAATTCTATGGTATTCAACTACATAACTCAAATGGCTTTCATATTTTGTTATTTTGGCAGAGTTTAGATAAATGTGATTGGTTTTTGTATAATGATTTTTTTATTGTGATATTTTATTCCCACCAAACTGTATGCTTACATTTACTACTGCACCATATCATCAGTCTGCCAAAAACAAATGGAGACGATCCTTTTAAACATTCCTTAACACGAGTCCTTTCTATCCTTCTTATCTCTCCATGCGTAATAAATGAAGTCACTTTTGTGTATGAAAAGATTTAGAAGGACAGTCCTTGTCGTGTAACAATAATTCATCACTGATCATTTCAGCAGACACTTGCAATATTAACTGAAACAAATAAATACAATAAATTCTAAATTGTTCTGAGTTTTTTGTTGAAATTGTTCTTTAAAAAGCACATATGTATCTGTATAGATAAAGTCAGACACTATCAACATTTATTCAGACACTATCAACATTTCTCACATTATCACAGTTTAAGTGCTATAGTTTATAAAATGGTAATATATATATATATATATATATGACAAAAACTCAAGAGTTAAATTGTCAGAACAAATTCATCTTTATCATGTCAGATAAGTTTGATAGAAACATATGTAATGAATTAGGTTGAATAGCTTTCAGCTTGTAAATTTAAGGACACAATTAGATCAAATCAATTTAGGTAAACTAATTACCAAGCAATCGTTCAGTCTGTTTTGTAAAAAGGTCGCAATAGCAATTTAAATATAATAATTTAAGCAAAACATGGCCATGTCAAGAGTGTCTGAATAATTATTGGTCCCGATTTTGTATCAACATAACTTGTAGGCCACTGTATGATGAATTTTTGGGTATAATATGTCACAGTTTACTTTATTTTGCTATCCTCACTTACATAAATGAAATATAGTGTCCTCCACTCACTAGTAAAATATTATCAATGGTATAATAATTCTGGTGTCTGAATATTCTTTGGTTTGACTGTATACATATACGTATGTACATAGTTACACATCATTTTCAAACAAAGTGCAGTTTTGTACTTGTCATGTATCACATTTGAACAAAATAATATGTATATATACTCATCATGGTTAAGATAAATACTATACACACACACTCAAATAAATATATATAATTTAGTTTGCTATTTTCATACAAAAAACAAAATCTATGACGTTTTGTCATATATCTTACTTGAACAAAAATAATGTATATATATATATATTATTTTTTCATATGCTTTAGATAAATATTATACACATATATATAAACACCCTGACTGGATGTGCTGCTGTAAACAAGAATATTAATACAAATTAATGCTTTAAAGTGATTTTGAGAAAATAAGCCACCATGACACACACTGAAGTCAAATTAGCAAAGAAGATTTATTAATTTCAAAAACAATATCCTTAGTATAGTCGGTAACAGGTCAGGCTACTACTGCCACACCTCAGGCTGCCTCGGTGGAACAGAGCTGTGGCTGTTTCCTGCGATAGGCGGATCAGGGAACCGGGGATATCTGTCCTGTGTTATAGAGGGCGACAGCTTCCGAGTTGACGTGTGGTACGTGCTCGTAAATAGGCTATTGCTCACATGGAATACAACAGTGGATGTTGACGGACCATCTGCACAAAGATATGTAAAGACAGAAGTCAAGCGCAACGCCAGTACGGTGAGATACTTTCTGTCTTGGCACAGTATTTCATTTTCCACTGAAGGATCCCGCATTCCGAAATCGGGTCATGTGACGCTGCAAATGCCCATGGATTATACATTCAAATGTTTTTTTGTGTGCTGTTTTTGCACGATGTCAGCCCACTCCAGAGGTTAATCGTGAATTTAAATGTTAATCGGGTGGAGAGTGGCTAAAGTCGTCGTCCCTGCACAACATCTGTTACTTCCGAGTGGGTAACTTGAAAGAGTCCATTTAAAGAAGTAATTCCGGTTTCAATGGAGCTGTTGTGTATCAATCCGCGCAAGTCACTTCTCTAATTCAATGGCAGCCTACTTCTGCCTTTTTAAAACACTTTACGTTAAACGCACACATGTATGAAAGTTTTTGAGGGGGTTGTCATATATAAAACCTTTTGTTTTTGCCCACAGATTTTATGAGAGTACTGTCTGTTACTTAAAATGTTTACGCCTTCGCGAGGAAATAGAGCTAGAAAAAAAAGCAAACGTGTTTGAAAATAAAATCTGGGTGAATTCTATAAACAGCTCCGTATGTCAGAGTTGAAATATAATTCTATATTTTGTTTGCTATAATATAATTAATTGAAGTAACGTATATTTGATGCTTTAGTGTATCATGTTGCTGACCATTACAAAACCAAAAGCTTTGTTAGTAGCCTACTGGTCGTTACATAAGTGTTGTGATATTGAATAATGTTTTTTTCACACTTGCCATACCTTATAGAAAATTAAAATGTGCATTTTAAATTTTAAGAACCTTTTTTTAAAATCTATATTGTTGAGAAATTCGGATGGGGAAAGGAAATACAGCGTCTCTAATTTTGAAAGCGGAAGACTACTAAGCACTGTAACGTCGGCACTCTGTCTGTGTGTACGTTTCCCAAAGTGGATGAGGATGTTAATTGTCGGAGTTCAGGTGTAATCATTCTTTAATATGGCATATTTTCGAGACTAATTAAAACATTTACTTCAACTTCAAACAGTTTACTGCAGTTTCTACATGTCATCATTTGGATCAAGTTCCCCAGAATGAACCATTCACGACCCAACGAGTTTATTCCACCACCGGAGTGCCCTGTCTTTGAGCCCAGTTGGGAGGAATTTGCCGACCCTTTTGGGTTCATCAACAAAATACGTCCAATTGCAGAGAACACTGGCATCTGCAAGATCCGACCGCCCCCGGTAAGTTTCTTCGACATATAACAGAACTGTCAGATGCACGCCAGCCCTCGGTCGTCTTTTTTTACTCGCAGATCGCAGATCCCGAAACACTTTTTCTGAAGACAGGCTTTTTCAACATGGCGGATTGCGGCTCCAGCCATTGCGAACATTCGTAACGGCGTGAGCGCGTGTGCGCGCAGCTACTAGCTATACGTGAATGCTTGCGTGTGGTTTACTCCAACAGCGACCACAATAACATCACTTACTTTCTTTCCAAGAGAGTTTTATCGTACTCTTGCTTCCTCTTGAGTACCACGACTGTTTTTTAGCAGATACTTTTAATAAATATTTGCTTGATGAAACATGTTGGGGGACGGAATGTGACGTTAGTGATTGTTATTGTCTTCCAAAATCAACCACCCAAACAAGAGCAATCCTCGATAGTGAATTCCCAATTATTATATACATTTATTTTACATGTAGATTAGAACATTTAGCGAATAATCTGGACTTTTTTTAATCCACGCAACTTCCTATTTTTACCTTTTTAACGTCAAAGCATTTTCTTTTAAATCTAATATTGTATTTTCTTATCAGTTGATGAAATATGGCGTATTTTATTTTTCAAAAGTGGATCAAATGCATTTTGTACTGTTTATTCGGTGCTACGGAAAGACTGTTTCGACTAACAATGGACGCTTTTGCTAGCAAATAACGTAAAACCGCTTCATTCGTCAACAAATTTCTGTCGTTTATCAAATACTTCAAGGTTTAATTTTGAAACAAACATGTACAAAATATTGCTGAAGTTTGAGGTGGCGTAATTGGTCTCCGCCGTTGTCCTCCATGTTGTGCTAGTTGTGTATTTACATTTGGCCATTGAAACTGAAATTTAATGTAAATAACGCAAGTGAGAAGTGAAATTCAGTTTAGGTCGCGTTTTAAACGTTTACACAGATGTTGTATTAGCTATGCATATTTTTGCGTTTGTCTTGTTATTCACAGTTGTTAACATCCTAAAACGGCGTCGGTGGAAAGATAAAGAAATGTTTTGTAGTCTTCTGTACCATCCTAGTATGCTGTACTGCGAATATGCTTTTAGGGCGGATGCTTTATCACTTAAATATATATATTTAAAAAAATAATAATGGTTCCAAAATCATGCCAGTGTACATCTGGACCATTTTTTTTACTTTATTTTATATGCATACTATGAAATTAATACCTACCGTAGGTAGGTGATTTAGTGGGAAACAAATCAGGACCTCTTGAAATTAAGACAATCGTGATATTGTTTTGAGTAATAGTATTTAACAGTATTTTTTTAATCATCTTGATGTAGATTAAATGTTATATCACTTACATGTTGTATTCACAAGCATCATTGTTCAGTAGAAAGATGGCATAATGAAATACTCACATGCAGATATAAGCACAAATCATTTTCTTCCGTTAGACAGGACTTTGTTTTGTGACAAATGGCAAGCATAAAAGCTTAACATGTTTTTTTCTTTGTCAGGGTTGGCAGCCACCATTTGCCTGTGATGTGGACAGACTGCATTTTACACCACGCATTCAGAGGCTCAATGAGTTAGAGGTGAGACCTTTTTTATTTGTGTCCTGCTTGTTAGATATTTTGTATTTGCAGATATGTTGATGTGGCCTTATTAAATCTAAACCAAAACCTGCAACCAGTGTGACCTATTTTTGGTCTGCCACATTTTAAAGCACAGGTTTTAGTGTCAACTTTGAAAAGATCACTAACAGAATGAAAAATCCTCACTGTTGTCAACATCTCTTTTGGTTTCTCAGTTTTTTTTAATACATCTGTTCTTAAGTTTGGGGTTGGTAAGATTTTTTAAATGTATTTAAAGACGTCTCAGAGGCTGTGTTTATTTGATAACAACTGAATTAAAAACTAATATTGTGAAATATTTTCAAATGTATTATTTTAAAACTATTTCTGTAATGGCAAAGCTGCGTTTTCAGCAGCCGTTACTTTAGTCTGTAGTGTCACATGATTTTTCAGAGATCATTTTAATGTGTGATTTGTTTTTGTTCAAGAATAATCAATGTTGAAAACCATTGAGCTGCTTAATTTTTTCAAAACTCTGATATATCTTTTGTAACATTATAAATGCTACTGTCATTTTTTATTAGTTTAATGCATCTTTGCTGAATAAATGTTTAAAATCTAACTCACCCCAAACTTTTGAACATCAGTGTGAATTTTAATATAAATTAATTTCCTTTGAATATGCAATGCCATGATGTTTTCTCCTTTGCAAACCAGATGCTCTTGAAAGAACGAGGACGTTGTTTGATTTGTGTTGTTGTATTGTTTTATAGGCCCAGACCAGAGTGAAGCTCAACTTCCTGGATCAGATAGCAAAGTTCTGGGAACTGCAGGGTTGTACATTGAAAATTCCTCATGTTGAGCGTAAAACTCTGGACTTGTATGTGCTTTACAAGGTAGGACTGAGGTTATGCCCTCTCTAGCGGCCATGTGCAAAGTTTAAAGCATATTACTTGATTTCTGCTGCTGACAGGTAATTTAGGAATACTATAGTTGAAAATGCTGTCCTATACTTTCTCAGTGGCCTTTTTGAAAATGAAATATGGATGTAAACATGTCTTTGACCCCCTGTCTCTGTCTAGCTGGTCAAAGAGGAGGGAGGCTTTGATGTGGTCTGTAAAGACCGGAGATGGACCCAGATCGCACTGAAGATGGGCTTTGCTCCTGGCAAAGCAGTTGGCTCTCACCTTCGTGCTCACTATGAGAGGATTCTCTACCCATATTATTTGTTCCAGACAGGAGTTCATCTTATGGTGAGGTCACTAAAGCACTTGCATAACTTGCCCTTTCCCCTTTTCAGCCTTATATCATTCAGTTTCCATCCCTTTTCCTGATAAATGTTCTTTGTTATGGTGCACACATGACAGCTATTGTCCTTTTTGGGGGCTAAGAACTCAACTGTATCTGAATAGAAAGGGTACCCCAGTTTATGAAGCATTGTTGATAAGCGGGCTAGTTTTTCACCATATATATTCAGTGCAGATTAGGTGGCATGCACAGCAGTTTGCATAAATGTCTTCAGGACATACAACTAGGAAGTGCAGTGAACAAACTTGTTCCTGTGTATGTTTTTATAGGGTGTCTTTAGTATTTTGTTTTGAATCTTTAAGTAGAGTCTGGTTGGCTGTTCGTCTGTGTTTTGGTGTTCCTGTGGGTTCAGTGGTTAACCGCTCTCTCTGACGTGCATGTTTTTCAGTGCAGTACCCACGGTCCCTTCCCCCACCCATAAAGGGGTGTGATCTCATTCAATGAGCCCTAGGCCCACTTGCCTGCTGCTTTTACCCCATGGTTAATACCCTAGGGGTGATCTGCTTTGCCTCTCACTGTTACTGGCTTTAATAATGTCCACCCTGCTGTCATGTGGCTCTCCGGTTAATTAAATAAGTGTGAAGCCACATGTGCACACTTATAATGATGTTATAAATACAGTTATGCATTTGTATTTGTACATTTTTTTTTTATTGTTAATGTATGGGCTTGTTACTTGCATGTTGTCAACATTAAATATCTTTCTCCAACAGAGCTCTCAGAAGCCAACTCTGACTAATGACACCAAAGACAAGGAGTACAAACCCCACGACCTTCCCCAGCGCCAGTCGGTGCAACCAGCGGGAACCTGCACTATTGCCCGCAGAGCTAAACGGACCAAGGTAAAGGACAGATACAGAAATCTGATTCATACCTGGACTAGGTAGTAGTGTCTACTAGATAGTAATGTCTTAATTACTGACGTTGCCTGTTTTCATAGGGCCGCTGTTTTAAATCAGAACCGGGTGAAGTGTGCGAAAAACCCAACCTGAGGAGGAGAATGGGCTCATATGTGGCAAAACAAGAACCAGGTACAGAGCCATATTTTTTTATTTCTACATTTCCTTGTTTTTCATGGAGTAGTATTAACATCCATCTACTCTCTCTCTCTGTATGTGTGTGTATATATACCAAACACCAATGACATATAGGTACATTATATAAGTACAGTCATTTCATACACTTCAAAACGGTTGTATTGTAAATAACATTTTTAAGTACATTAACTTCTTTATTGCCACAGTTTGGAAGTGCCTTTTTCTCTTCTAAAGAAGGGGGTGTCCCAGTACTTTTGTCCTTAAAATGAATGTACAAGTCATTGGTGCTTGGTGATGAGTTTTTGGCTCAAGATCTGCATTTAAAGTCACAGCAGAGGTGTTCAGCTGGGATTAGGACTTGTCTTTCTGCAGACCAGTCAAGTTCTTCCACACTGACTGAATCATCATTTCTCTTTGATACTTGTCTTATACACAGAGACAGTCATGTTAGAATAGAAAAGTGTCCTGTCCAAACTGTTGCTATAAAATTAGAAGCACACAATTCCCTAGAATATCACTATGTGCTTAAACATTAAGATTTGTACTCATGGAAATGACTAAAGTAGTCAAACCTTTCATTAGAAGGGGGTGACACAATACTTTTAGCAATATAGTGTATATGTATTTATTGTATGTGTGTGTGT
Source organism: Gymnocypris eckloni scoliostomus (assembly GCA_027564155.1). Taxonomy (NCBI): domain Eukaryota; kingdom Metazoa; phylum Chordata; class Actinopteri; order Cypriniformes; family Cyprinidae; genus Gymnocypris; species Gymnocypris eckloni. Next base: position 13,508,882 of record CM050431.1, read on the forward strand.
GTGTGTGTGTTCAGAAGACTTTGACCTCGTTATAATACATTTCTATTTCAAATGAACAAAAAAGCCTAAACATTTTTCGATATCTCGGTTTCCATAAGATAAGTTGAGCACCAAATCAACATTAGAAACAGTCCTTCAGAAATCAATGACATTGAAGACTAAAGTAATGGCTGTTGAAAATTCAGCTTTACCATCACAGAAATACATTACTTTTTAAAATGCATGAATAAAGAAAACGATTGTTTTACATTGTAAAATTATTTCACACTATTGTTTTTACTGTATTTCTGATCAAATATATGCAGCATTGGTGAGCACTAGAGACTTTTAATCTCCTTTAAAACAAGATTTGATCAAGTGGTGTTCACGAGATGTCGATATGTCATTGACCCTTGCTTTTTTGCTTAAAGGCGAAGACCCAACTCTTCTGCAAGACCCCCCTTTCCATGAAACACATTTTATTGGAATGTCCCGATTTAAATGCAAGTAGAAAACTTTTTTTATGAAGTATGCTCACTCAGGGACTTTAGTAAGATTTTACCAGAAAAGATTTTAGATTTTATTTATCATATGTTACTTAAAATAATATTGTATAATTTTAACTGTTGTATTTTTGTTTGCTTGTTTTTTTGTTTGTTTATGTAACTAAACAATTATCCCAGCTCAGTTTTTGTCATGAAGATAGCCTTAAGCATGGGAATAAAAATAAATAACTGCTACTACTTAGAAACATTCAAAAAAATCTTACCAACCCCAAACTTTTGGATGGTTGTGTACTTCCAAATATTAATCTCAATGCAGTGTGGCATTTCAAACTTATTTACTTTATACATTTCTTTCAGTAAACAAAATTCCAGTGCATGTGAAAGAAGAACCCATCGAGCAACCAGTTGAAGGTGAAAAATCAAAGGTGAGGTCAGAGGACCATTTGATTTTCACATAACAGGAAGTGTGCAGTCCATTCTTTTATGGCAATGTTTTTGTTTTTTCCCCACAGGTGGAGCAGTACATATGCTTGGTATGCGAGGGTGGAGGTGATGAAGATAGACTCTTGCTTTGTGATGGGTGTGATGACAGTTATCACACCTACTGTCTGATCCCACCCCTCCACGATGTCCCCAAAGGTGATTGGAGATGCCCCAAGTGCCTGGCTCAGGTGAGCCACTCCCGACTGCATTTGCAAACTGATTTCTTTGTATTTATTTAAGTAAAGGTTTACATGAGGTCAATAAACAATCATGTGACAGTCATTTTCATAACTAAATTATGGCTGCTCCTGTTTGTGTTCTCTGCACCTATTATCGGTTAATACATGTGATGTCGCTTAGTAGTACTGGATTGTATTTAATAGTCCTTTGCATTTAGTTTGTAATCATTGGCCTCTCTATTCTCCCTTTAGGAGTGTGGTAAGCCACCGGTGGCGTTTGGGTTCGAGCAAGCCTCCAGAGACTACACCCTTCGCACCTTTGGAGATATGGCTGACTCTTTCAAGTCTGACTACTTTAATATGCCTGTTCACGTATGTCTGTTAAACAACACTTTTGTGAGACAAATATGTTTGCATACCATGTGGGATATGAAGTGATCGGACTTATTGTTTGGCAGATGGTTCCCACAGAGCTGGTGGAGAAGGAGTTTTGGAGGCTGGTTAGCACCATTGAGGAGGATGTCACTGTAGAGTATGGGGCTGATATTGCTTCAAAAGATTTCGGAAGCGGCTTCCCTATTAAGAACGGCACATTTAAGGTCTCACCAGAGGAGGAGGTACAGAAGTGACAAGAAATGCTTGGTTCTTGCAATCAGTATGCTGAAAGCACAAACCTAAGATTACAAATGCAGGTTCATGAAATCACATTTCTTTTTGTCCAGGATTATCTGAGCAGTGGCTGGAACCTCAACAACATGCCAGTTTTGGATGCATCTGTGCTGACTCATGTCACAGCGGACATCTGTGGGATGAAGCTCCCATGGCTTTATGTGGGCATGTGCTTCTCTTCCTTCTGCTGGCATATTGAGGACCATTGGAGCTACTCCATCAACTATCTGCACTGGTAATCCACTCGCACTTTCCAGATTGACAGTAAATGATTTTACGTAGTAGATTGAGCGAGTGTACCTGCTCTTCACGTACATGGCTTATTAAGTTTCTGAGACAAAAACAATTCATGCTCTGAGATTATCAGTTTTTCAATTCTCTTTTGTTGTTTTGATATGCAGGGGAGAGCCAAAGACGTGGTATGGCGCTCCTGGCTACGCTGCTGAGCAGTTGGAGAATGTGATGAAGAGCCTGGCCCCTGAGCTCTTTGAATCTCAGCCAGACCTGCTCCACCAGCTGGTCACCATCATGAACCCAAATGTGCTCATGGAGCATGGAGTACCAGTGAGTGGAGATACGGACTAAACAAACACCATTAATAACTTAAGATGGGAGTCATATTTATTCATGTGAGGTTACCTCATCCTTTCTTCCTTTAGATCTACCGTACAAACCAGTGTGCTGGAGAGTTTGTCATTACCTTTCCGAGGGCCTATCACAGTGGTTTCAACCAGGGCTTCAACTTTGCTGAGGCAGTCAACTTCTGCACTGCAGACTGGGTAAAAGGCATTTAACGTTGACATTAGGGCTGGGCTATAAAACAATAATTATTGCAATATAATGTTCCCTCATAAAACGATAACAAGAGTTTGATATAATTTTTATGCACTAAAAGCAGAACAAAACGTTTGAACCATTCATCTGCTCGACTCAGTTGAAACGTGTTCCAAAGTTGGAACTTACTAGAGCAGATGCGTTGACTCACTGATGAGTCTCGGTCATGCAACGACTAAACGGTGCTATGAGATCCAGTGTGAGGTGCTTGAACTCAGCCAAGAACACACATGACTGTGATTTAAACTAATTTAAAGCTAGATGAAACAGTGCTGAGAAACATTGTGCACAGCTATACAGTCAGAAGGCTTTTTTTGTGATGAAGCTGTAGTGTTTATGCATTTATTCTAAATATAAAATACTACTGTTTTTCATACAGATACCTAGAAACCACATGGTTACATTTTTACCATGGTATTGAGGTGCTATATGTGTAGTTTAATGATAAACGTATGTTACTGTTGAAGATCAGTAGTTCATTTTAATAAAACTCAGTCAGAAATAATTCAATTTCACCAAATAAAATTAGGTTGTTACAATTTTTACAGATGGTACTGTTTTTGATAAGGAACGTAATTTTACATCTGCATCCTAACTCAAGCTAATACTGCTGAAAATGTTGTAAAAATGTAATGTAACTATATTGCAGCCTGCACTGCAAACTGTGCTGAAGATACACGTCATCAAAGTCAGGCAACGCAAACCTGTTTCATGATTTGAAACAATATCACTATTAGAACATGCAGAAACTAAGAAATTCATTTTTATAGTAACATATTTATTTTAAGGAAATATGACTGGAAATGTGTAAAGAATTTAAAAATGTTAAGTGTTTATCATGATCTGACAATAAAGATTCGTTTAATGTTAATACAACTTTCACTCAGGAGAAGAAATCTGCCTTTAAACTTGAAAGAAAGAAATATTAGAAATGTATCATGATAATTATTGAAATTGACTAATATAAAAAATTTATCGTGAGAATGTTTTTGGCAATATCGCCCAGCTCTAGTTTGCATGATATTAAAATTCACCCTGTTTATTTTGTAAATATGTGTTGTTATTCCTATTGTAAACTATTCATCCATGCATATTTCATTTCTAAATAGTTTTTGACCTTGTAATGCGTAACCAATATCATAATGTCTTTTCTCAGTTCATTTAGTTTGTTCAAGCCCTTCCTGTTTCTTAAAGGTCCCATTGTGTCTCTTTTTCATGACAACAGAAGTCTAGGGGATATATAACTACCATATAAGTTTCAAAACAGTCAATCCACAGTAAAGTGCACACAGCCTCATAAAGTAGCTGTGCTTTTTCACCAGCCCTTGTGACTTCCGTAAAAATGTGATGTCAGAACTACTCATTCACCCCTTCAGTCACCATCCCGAGCACCGCCCACCGTCCATCCTTCCTCCAGCCAATTAATCGACACTGTTATACAATTACAAATCATTATAAATTGTCACTTTGTTGTTTTACACACATGCACATAGACATTGTTTCATACACAACATAGTCGTGAGATTCAAGAAATCTTCAGACGCGCCCATAACAACAAAAGTCAATACTTTATTGAATCTTTTCTGATAAGAAGTGTGCATTGCAAACGAGAGCAGTTTTGACTGTCTTTTCTGTTCAGTCTGCTCATTTTATCCCATTTAACTACAGTCGTCGTTTTTTTGTTTGGCAGTTGCAGCAGGTATGCGATCAAATTTCTCATTTGAGGCTGTATTACGTCGATTCTGGCACCCAACATCACAACAAGCAAGATATTTTAAGCTCTTTGTGTAGCTGAATTTGCACTGGTTTGAATGGGCATTTTTGCTTCCACCTAGCGCGGTGACGTAATTGTGATGTCGGCCCTAACTAGTTACCTGTGGTTGGCCTGGTCGTGCGTCACTCATGAAACAACAGGCCAATCAGAAGAGAGGCTCATGAATATTAATTAGACAGGCCAAATCAACCTTTTCTGAGCAGAGCTCCTGAAAGAGGAGCTGTAAAATATATTGATGGTTTTTGGTACTTATACCGCAAATATATCTTCTTAAGGACATCAAAACCTAAAATAAAATCCCAGATAAGTGTACAATATGGGAGCTTTAAAATCGACTGCAAGCTTGTAATTATTTTTGTAGTGCAACACCCATATCTTAAAATCCAATGAACCACCAGTGGATTGCTAATCTGTTATACTCAGGTGTACATCATAATACAGTGATCTGTTTCTACTTCAGTTTCATTGTGACATAAATGTAGGATAAGTATAAATATTGCAGTGTAAGTTATGAAGCATAATGAACTCAAATACGGTCTTGTGTTTCAGATGTCTCCTGGTCGGAAGTGTGTCGAGCACTACCGGTCCCTCAACAGATACTGTGTTTTCTCCCACGATGAGATGACCTGTAATATTGCCACCAAGGCAGACTCTCTAGAGTTAGAACTGGCCTCTGCTGTCCAGAAGGACATGTGTACCATGATTCTGGAAGAGAAGATGCTCCGTGAGAAAGTCTATAAGATGGTGGGTGGCCAATTTAAGCTGCTGTAATTTGCTCTTCATGACCAAGTTGGTTAACCACAAAATCGTTATCTTATGTCTATCGATCTATAATATTATAATAGTAATATTTGATATATGCAGTTTTGTTTTGTGTATTATTTGCTTGAACTAATTAAGCCTGTAGCTCTGTTGTCTCTGTTCACTTTGTTTGTATTCAGGGTTTGTCTGTTACTAATTGATCCCATTGTGTTTGTGCTGTTCTCTAGGGCGTGTGGCACTCCCAGCAGGTTGACTATGATTTACTGCCAGATGAGGAAAGGCAGTGTGCTAAGTGCCGGACCACCTGTTACCTGTCTGCCATCACCTGTCCCTGTAGCCCCGACCAGCTGGTCTGTCTCCATCACATCGAGGACCTCTGCTCTTGCCCTGCTAGAAGCTACACGCTCAAGTGTGTTTGCTAAAGCATAGGACAAACCTCTGAATGATAGATCAAATGCAAATTTGATTTAATTTAGAAGGTTTACTTAAATTAACCTTTTTGTCTTTTACTTGCACAGCTATAAATATACACTTGCCGAGCTGAAGCCATTGTTCCAGACTTTGACGGCCCGTTCTGAGTCCTATGAAGACTGGGCATCTAAAGTTAACAAGATTTTGAAAGCGGATCAAGATAATAAAAGTGGTGAGTTATTGCAATGCGTTTGTCTCTATCCCTTAGAAATCCCAAGTATTGAACCCTAAAGCCCAGTGTTGCATTTTATTACACTTTATTCATGTATGTTCAAAGTTTCTAGGCATGTTTCATTTATTCTAAAAGTGTTAAGAATTGTTTCAGTTGGCTGGTGCCATTTTGTAAGACTTTAGCCAGCTGAAGCAGTTAATATGCACTGCACATTTTAACTAAAGTAAGGGATTCTGCTTTCTTGTTAGATTTGGAGGAGCTTCGTTCATTGGTAGTAGAAGCAGAGAAGAAGTCATACCCTGAGACTGACTTGCTAAGTCATCTGCGTCAAGTCATTCAGAATGCAGATAGGTGTACCTCAATGGCCCAACAACTCCTCAACGGCAAGAGACAGACAAGGTACATTTATTCTTTCTGGATTGTTGAGCTATCTGAAGTTCTTGCACGTTCACTAGTTTTAAATGGATGCAAATCTGTGTTTGTGTTGATAGATATCGCTCCGGTGGGGGAAAGTCTCAGAACCAGCTCACTGTGGAGGAACTGAGGTCATTTGTCAATCAGCTGTATGACCTGCCCTGTACCATCCGACAGGCCCCTTTCTTGAAGGTACCCAACCATACAACATGCTTGGTGCAATTATTCCAGATGTCTTAGGTGTTGATCTGACATTTTCTGTCTCTATTTCCATCCCAGGCTCTTTTGAACCGTGTCGAACAGTTCCAGCAACAGAGCTCGGATATCCTTGCAGAGGACATGCCTGGTTCCTCTGCTCTTCAAAGCCTACTAGATGAAGGTGCGGGCTTGGATGTGGAGTTACCTCAGCTGGTGGCGTTGAGGCAGAGGCTGGAGCAAGCACGCTGGGTGGAGGCGGTTCAGGAAGCCAGCGATCAGCCAGCTGACCTCAGTCTAGACTGCATGAGGAGGCTCATAGATCAAGGAGTGGGCCTGACACCGCATGCATGTGTGGAAAGAACCATGGCCCGCCTGCAGGAACTGCTCACTGTCTGTGAACACTGGGAAGAAAAGGCCCATAACATGCTCACTGCTAGGTTTGTATTTAAGTGAAATGTTAATGTACTGTAAATGAATAGTTCACTAGATAAGGAAAATTATCATAATATACTCGCCTTCATGTCTTTGTAAAACAATTTTTGAATTAAGGAAACCTAAGAGATTTCTGTCCCTCCTTTGCAAGTCTTTCACATCTGGGTGATCTTTGACAAAAATGTCGATGCTTCAAAAGTTCATTGAGAGAAAACCAGACCGAATTTGTATTAGATTTAAAAAAATAGTCTTTTGTTTTAAAACTAAATACATTTCTTATGTGTTTTAGAATGACACACGAGGGAGTAAATGGTGACAATTTCCACTGACATGCTTTTGTGGCACCATGCAAACACTTTACCACTTTTATCAGCAAGATCTGAGAAGTGAAAGCAACTCAAAGTGGTTTAGGTTTGGCAGTGTACATGATCATGTTGCAACAAAATAATTGGCAAACTATTTTGGTAACATTTTGCTTAGCAAATTTTTCTTTTACCTTTTTCTTTCAATGGCTTATGGTTAGACTTTTCAACAGTCTCTCATGCATACTTGTTAAACAAAAACATTAATATATTCCAAAGGTATAATTATATTAAAATACATTAATATAAAATACTGACCCAGTAATCTAGGTTGGCACAACATTTTTAAAGTAAAGCAGCATTTTAACTATTTGGATATGGTTGTTCTTTACGAAAGACATTGTTTAATCTTGACCTTTTAAACCTGTAAAATAATTTAAACTGTAATTGTTTTGCTTATTTTAGGCCTCGTCATAGTATTGAGACTCTTGAGGCAGCTATACAGGAAGTGGACCGCATCCCAGCATACCTGCCCAGCTGTCTTCAACTTAAGGACTGCGTAAGCAGGGCCAGAGAGTGGATAATGGAAGCAGATGCTCTTCAGGTATGTTTTACATGTTTGTGTAATTCTCTATTATTAATAACTCTGATTGGACACCAAGAACGTTTTCGGTACATTTAAACATGTATTGCTACAGGCTGGAGGCCGAATTCCTGGTCTCGCTTCCCTATCTGAACTTGTGTCAAGAGCCAGAAGTATTCCGGTAATGTTGGAACCACTGTTTCGACTGGAAAGTTTAATATCTGAGGTACAGGCCTGGAAAGAGTGTGCAGCTAAAACATTCCTGTTGAGGAACTCCTCCCATTCTCTCCTCGAGGTACATACTTATTTACAACAGTACTTTTTAGAATATGAATAACTGAATTGTGTGAGTAAAATGTATTGTTCTGTTTGTGTCTTTAAGGTTTTGTGTCCTAGGTGTGAGACTGGACCACAGAAGTCAAAGTCTAAAAAAGCCAAGGATGTCTCAGTACCCTGCAAGAAAGTTGAAGTAAAACTAGACTCTCTTTTTGATGTGGAAAAGGCGCTTTCTACAAGCAAAGATACAGTTTTAGCAGTAAGTAGACACATATGTAGTATTAGTTGAGTAAATATGATAGAGATGTAAACACAAGATTACTTGAGCAACACAACTATAGAGATGGCTCTGAGGATTACAAGATGTTGTGCACTGGCAGGATGTTGAAAAAGTATTTTAGTATTGCCTTCATTCCTTTGCATCCTAACTGTCTACACCTGGCACAACTATTGTCACATCAAATCAGAAATCCATTTCTCCTTAATGTCAGAAGTAGCACAAGTGCTCGGAGTATGTCAGAAATGGAACAGGCTATAACATTACTGTCAAGGATTTGTCGGGTCGCATCATCTGATGACAGTTTAGACAATCACTAATAATAATGGGTTCCAAGCAGCTACAATAGTTTTGAATTTTTCATATAAGCCTACAAATCAAACTGTTGGCTTCCATTGCTTTTAGTCATGAGGTACTGGGCCATTTGTGTCCCACACTGTGTAAAAGAGAGGGTCAAAAAAGTATTGAAAATAGCCTGTTACTTCTAAATTATGATGTTTTTGCTAATATTTTATGATCTAGCTAACATTATAAATGGTATTGGATAACATTATAAAATAACACAAATGCAGTTCATGTCCCCTTTAAATGGTATTACAAAAGTTTATTATTTAAAGATATAACAAATCTGGGGATGGAAAAACAGGAATTGCGATAAGGTCAATGTGATGATTAAACTTCAAATGTAATCAAATCACATTAGCTGTTGCATATACATGGTTTGTGGTTTCAAAGCATTTCAAAATATATAAATACGGTGCATTTATTGAATGATTTGAATGGTTTACTGTTGTTAATGAATTGATAATGATTACCTTATGTATTTATAGTTAATATGTTGTAGATGGTTATAACCGTGTCCATTTTATCTTCCTTGTCTTTTTGAATGAGCAGCTGGTAGAAGTAAAGCATTTCAAAATAAGAGTCCCAGTGTATTTCATAATTAAAACTCCCACATTATGCATAAATCTTTTTTTCTCTCAGTTTTATTAGTATTTTGGTCACACAGTAAACTGTCACATTGCTGTGATTGTGTTTTTGTAAGGACATAGAGTATTATGTTTTATGTATGCAGGACTTAAAGTGGTTTTTAAATCTCTTTCTGCTGGGCTCTAGAATAACCCATCCTTAATGTTGAGTCCTGATTGTTCAAGTCTGTGATGGACATTTGGGTATTTGCTCAGACTTGTATGTTCTTCTCCAAACAGATGGCCACTCTCAGTGAGGTGCATCAGAAAGAGCAGGAGAGCCTGTCTATGATGAGGACCTCAAATGAGTCAAAGTTTCAGTCTTCGCCCAGCTGTTTGGCTTCTACAGTCTGCTTGTGTCACACTGTCCCAGCAGGACCTATGCTACAGTGTGAACTCTGTCGAGACGCCTATCACAGCGGCTGTGTGCCAGGGTTCAAGGACATCCAGACAGGGCTTCCGTGGTTATGCCCGCTCTGCAAGCGCTCTGAGAAGCCACCCCTGGATAAGGTGCTTCCCCTGCTTGCTTCCTTGCAGCGGATTCGGGTTCGGCTTCCAGAGGGCGATGCCCTGCGATATGTGATTGAGAGAACGGTGCGCTGGCAACACAAAGTGCAGCTGGTTTCTCCTACACAGCATCCAAATGAAAAAGTGAGCTTAATATGTTTGAATATAGTTAGTTTGTAGAGGAAAATCAATTAAAATTTGACATGTTTCTATTTCGATTCATGTTCTGTTCTTTTTATATGATGCAGGCAAGACATATTCCTGGAACAGCATCATCTCAGACACTGGTAGGGAGCAACAGCTCTTACTACATGCTGCAGCCATGTATTCCTCTCAATGGTGAGAGAACTACACCTGTTTTAATACAGGCTTTCCGAGTAGATGGGAATGTCTGGGTGTAAACATTTGGGATTGTGTCATGTTTTACAGAACTCGATACTGAGTTGGAAGAGCTGTTGGTGGAAGGTCTTCTGATGCAGGTGACTTTACCCGAGCTCCAGCTGCTTTATAGCAGTCTGCTCAACAGGTTTTTACCATCCCAGCACTCCCTACAAAGCAGCGAACACGATCACCAGTATCACATTGCTCAAGACAGAAGTCCACCTCACAGGAGCCCACCGCATAGCAAAGGACAGGTGGGTGAACATCCCCAACTTGTTTACTAATCCTTCAATAGCATTAGTTTTGTTGCATTGTAAACTCCTCTGATTTAGATAAAGGATTTCCAAACTTTGTTAACTGAACCCCTTTGACAAAAATATTTACTTAATATTTTATGATATTTATAAATGAAGTGAATTTTAATAATTTAACACATTCACGTTTACAGATCTTTTATGATAGTTGGTGGTAACATGACATGCAGGTAAAACGTTTTTATAGATGCCTAATTCTGCCACACAGGAACAATATTCATGCTTTGATATGATAGCATACGTTCATAATTCTAACACAAGTTATAATTGACATTATAAGAGAAAATAATGAAGTTTTGTCAACTGATATTTTGTAATTACCGACTCTAGGGCTGTCAAAATGTCTGAAAAACTAAATTCGAATGTTGTACTTAAATATTATACAAATTCAAATTCTATTGGAATTAAAAGGCATTATTTCAGTTCGGGGAAAAATATCTGCCTCTCTTTTGTGAGTCGCGAGTGCACCGCTGATAAATGTCCCTCTAGAAAATGTGCAAAATATGCGTTCTCTGTGAATGGCTTGTTCCAGTTTTGACATAAACAACATCATCTCTGCATTAATGTTTTCTTTTTCAGCAGTATTTTAAATAAACATCGTATCCAGTGGGTTCAACTGGATAGGCTAAAAAAAGCATTAAAATGCATTAACACCTACATCTTCATCACATCTCGTGCGCACTGATAAGGCTGCCTGACAGACACCTAAAATTCGAATGCAACATTTTTTTTTGACTGCCCTAACTGACTCGGTCAATCTTGATGTTTTATCTTACTAGTAGGACTTATTAGATGGTAAACCATAAATAAAAAACTTAATTTGACATTAATTCATTAAGCTTTTGAAATTGTCATAATTATGACTTGATATAATTAACTTTTTCATCATTATGACTTTGTCATAGTTTCAACTTTTCATGTCATAATTTACCAAAGCATTTGTTTATATACTTAGTGTTGTACTTTTAGCACGGCAACATATGTCTTACAATGAGTGCTCTTCATGTGAACTTCTGCCTATGTAGAAAGTCCACACCAGCCACAACATGCTGACTTAATTCAAACACATTGTGTCTGCAGCGCATTGTTTTATATTAAATAACATCATATTTGTCTCAAACCGTTGTTAATAATTTATACCAAGATACCACTGCTGCAAAATACTGTACGCATTAGTTTTGCAGCTTGAATAAAATGTAAACATATAGAATTAAATGTATAATAAACATAATCCTTTTAATCTTTTATATTTCTCTTGAGACATTTTTACATACTCAAAATATTAAAGCATAGGCCTATGTAACAATTGCCTGTCGTGAATACATTCACTGTCGTCGGTTGACACCTACTGACTTCACCAGGACACAACCGTTACAACACACTTCAGGTAATTTATTAGTATAGAATGTGCGTGTCTGGTGTGCGATAGTTCGAGTTGTCCTAGACGCGGCGCTCCGCTTCTCGTTTCGGTGTACGACCCCTTTAGAAGGCAGCTGCTTATGCAGGTGAGACCGCTCACTAGGTTTCAGAACGGAGCTTTTGACTTATTTTGATTTGAATTTATTCTATCTAGGATGGAGTTCCAGAGAGCAAGAAGGAACCCGAGAGGCTTGAGAAGAACAGCAAGCGACGTCTAGAGAAAGAAAACATGGAAGGACAGCACAGAGACCAGATAAAGAAGCCCAAGAAAAAAAAGCCTAAAATGAACCAGGAAAGGAGAAGAAAGGAGAAACGAACCACCTCCCCCTCCAACTCTCTTTCTGACCTATCGTATTCAGACTCGGAGGAGGATTGGTCTGTGTGCTCGGCAAAGCGATGTCAACAGCCAGAAGGAAACGAGGTTAGTTTTAGCATAATTGAAATTATTGAGGTTTTGTTTTCTAATCTACTGCATCGTTCTTGCTTATATAATTGGGTTATTGTGTCTCTTTGCCTGCATGAATAATTCATGCTCTCTCGTCCTCGCAGGTAAACTGGGTCCAGTGCGATGGCAGCTGTAACCAGTGGTTCCACCAGATTTGTGTGGGAGTGTCTGCTGAGCAGGCTGAGAATGAGGACTACATCTGCGTCAGCTGCGAAATAAACGATTTGACAGAATGAGGACCAAAATCATGGATAGTCGAAGGATAGTCAAAAGGCTCCCCGTTTTGCACATAAGTTACAGCACCAAGAACGCACCAGATATCATCCTCTTACTGAATCCCGCACCCTCTGTTCCCTTGGTGCTACTGCCTTCTTGATAGGACTGTTAACAAAAATCTGTATGATTATTCTGCTTTTTGCTTTGTATTTTTGGAGATTTCCTTCTATAACATTTAATTTCTTCGTTAGAGAACGTGATGCATAGACGTACCTCAGGGGTTTCCATCCCATGAATGCAAAACAATGGGAAACTTCAGCTTCCCGAAATGTATTTTTGTTCATATTTATGGTTTTGTTTTTCTTTCCCCAGTCACCTTTAGAAATTCTAACATGAATTTATCAATTTGGGCTATTTACACCAAATAATATTAATTGGACTAAACAAAATGGTCTAAATTTATTTTTGGAAACCGCTGTTTTGGTACATGTGTCTAATAATATAAAATATTATTTATTTATCCCAGCAATAACTCGGCTGGTTACCCTGATTTTTCAGTAGCTTGAGATCTGCTCTGATCAGTTGCTTGATGCATTAGAAGTGTTTGTACAGAATCCTAATGTAGGTTGTCAGACAAATGAGATGTAGCAGGCAGAAGAAAAAGCTGTGTGAAATATACTTTGTGATGTATACTGTGGCTTTCTTTAAAACTCAAAACAGATCTTTCCGATGTTAATTCAGTTGTGAAATAAACTGGTTTGTTCTCTCCTATAAATACTGATCTACTTCTGTTATCATGCGTTTTTCTGGTCTTTATTTGTGTGCAATGTGCAACTCAATATGTGTTTATTTGCGCAAAGCAAACGCATAGGTCTGAGCATCAGGTGGCGACAAAGTAAAAAAGACAGTTCTGTGTAGTAGCTGTTCATCCTCCATTCCTGTGGATGGAGCCACTATGGTCAAGAAAGCGCCAATGATTGACGAATGGCAACATTTCATCGTTTCATAGTTCCTCCCTAAACGTGCATTGGCGCGCTGTGCATCCTTCCGTCGGGTCCCCGGTCATCATCTCTCCGTTAGCCTCGGCAAGACTGGCGAAAATATGGCGGGTATGAACGCGTCGGGTCCTGGCCCGGTTTCGACTCTCGACCAGGTGGATAAAGGGCTGAAGGAGACTCTCATAGACGCGCTGAGCGCCATTCTGTCGCCGGTGCAAGAAGTGCGTGCTTCGGCGGAGGAGCGCATTAAAGTATTGGAAGTGACGGAGGGTAAGAACTGACGTGAGATGCTGCCACAACATTCATAACACCATGTGAAGTGCAGATTTTTACACGAGGGCCTTCCTGGACACGCTTTTTCGCTGTGACTGGTTTCACGACGCTTGTCGACCGTGTTTATCTTTCATGTAACGTTTGTCGCGGTGAATTTGTCAACACATTGGCTTGATTTCGGGAGGCAAAAGCATGTGCAGCCCAATCCAACAATTTCCCGCATTTTGATTTGATAGTTGTGAAGTCATGCGAAAAGATTATAAGTGAGAAGTTCGGTTCTGTAAATCTGTTTTCAGTTTCACTTCTAAGTTCACTAACGTGCTAGTCATTTAACGTTAGTGTTAATAAATACGCGTCATCTTTGTGAGACAGTAAAATATGTAGCGATAGCTTCAGGGGAATGGTTCACCCCTCAAAAAAATAAAACTGTCATTTAACATTACTCACACGGTTCCAAATCTTATTAATTTTCAATGCAAAGTAAATGATGAGACTTTTTACTTAAGTTACTTTAAGAGACTGTTTCCAAAAGTTTAGTTTTTTTATATAATTATTTTGTTTGTTTGTTTCTCAGTCTTTTCTATGTCCTGTGAATGAAATCATAACACAACTCCTCATCCTATTTCGCCTTCTGACTACATTGCCAAAGGAGAGATTGTGAATTTGGGTTTGGTTTCTTGGTGTCCATAATATTAAATCTGAAATCTACCCACTATCATCAAGGTTACATCACCCAGTATTTTTTAAAGTTAAGATATTGCATAGGTGTTTTGTGGCTGTTTCATCATCTTTTGGGAGGTAAAAGAGCAGAATTTAGTTTATGTGGCTAAATGTGAGTCCGTACCTTTGGCCAAAGATAATAGGTGTACGTTTAAGAGTCAGTCATTGCAAAAGCCATATCATTTAACTACAAAAATGAAAGCAAACAAATTGTATATATATTTTATTATATTCCCTTCATATTGATGTATGATCTATATTCATTTTCTGAGAGTGAATGGTGCATCATTGTATTTTATTGTTGTATTTTGTTATAGATATATTTTATGTTTATTCGTTATTCATAGTTCCTTGATAATGTAATTTTGAAGTGTTATTACTATTTAAAATAACTTTTCTATTTTCCTATATTTTAAAATACAGTTCCTGTGATGGCAAAGCTTATCAATGAATCTAACAACATGCTGATTTGGTGCTCAAGTTGCATTTCTTATTATTGTTAATGTTGAAAAGAGTTAATTTTTTCAAGATTCTTTGATGGATAGAAAGTTCAAAAGAATAGCGTTTACTTGGAATAGAAATTTGTCTTATTATTATTAGAATATTATTAGAATATTGTCACTTTTGATCAATTTAATGCATCCTTTCTGAATAAAAATCTTAATTTCTTAAAAAAAAAAATCTTAATGACCAGTTGTGTTTATGTGGACCGACCGTACACTATATGTTTTTATGTTTAGAAAGAAAACATGTCCACTTAAAGGTAGAAATGCCCTTGGAAATCAGTTGGTCAGTGTAACCCAGTGGGTCGCTGGCTGTGGCCTCTCTATCAGGGTGTTGGGTGTCAGCAGTAACATTGTCTTTTGGCCACCAGCCTCTCATTGAGCTAAATCCATGGATGATGAAAGATATGGCAGTGCTGTGTTGCTGTGAATCAAGCATACATTAGAAAATGATTTTTGAATGTACTCCTCAGACTTGGCTTCTAATGCATTTGTGGTATCGATCTGCTTGTTAACTTATTGTTAGTCAAATTGATCGTTGGTTGTGCTTGTAAACTAAACTAAACCTATATTAATATGTATTCAGTTTTGATTTGCTAGTAGTTGTTTTTGGCCTGACTATGTAATATTATTTGACCTGTTTTGTAGAGTTTGGCGTTCACCTCGCAGAGCTCACTGTCGATCCACACGGAGCACTTGCTATACGCCAAGTAAGACTTGAAATAAAAGCATAAATTAACAGAAAAACAAGTATTTGATTCTCACGGTAATATTTAATTAATTTGTGTGCTATATGTCTCTTGTAGTTGGCCTCTGTCATTCTGAAGCAGTATGTTGAGACACACTGGTGCGCCCAGTCAGAGAAATACAGGCCCCCAGAGACGACTGAATGGGTAAGAACTGAATATTTATGTCTGGATGTGACGTTTAATGAGTAATTTGTTATCCATATCCCTTTATGTTCAGGCTAAAGCTGCGATCCGTGAGCTCCTGCCAAGTGGCTTGCGGGAGGCCATCAGTAAGGTGCGCTCCAGCGTGGCCTACGCCCTGTCGGCTATTGCACACTGGGACTGGCCTGAAGCTTGGCCTGGGCTCTTCAAGCTCCTCATGGACATGCTGGCCAGTGGAGATGTTAACGCTGTACACGGCGCCATGAGGGTCCTCACAGGTAATCACTCTGAACATCTAGACCTCTTCCTCGCAGTTGCAGCAAGTGACACTGTTTTTCGCCATTACTAAGCAACATATTATTATGCGTTTCATAGAATTTACCCGAGAGGTGACAGATGTACAGATGCCAGATGTTGCACCCGTCATTTTGCCTCAAATGTACAAGATTTTTACCATGGCAGAGGTATTATACTCAGCTTATAAAAACACAGTACAGTCATTGCTTTTGAGAAAATCATGTAGAATGTATGTTATTGACAAAAACACAGTTGTGTTGTTACTGTTGCAGGTTTACAGTATTCGCACTCGATCCCGAGCAGTTGAGATCTTTACCACGTGTGCCAATCTCATCTGTGCAATTGATGAAGTAGCAAAGGTAAAGTTTCAGTGAAGTACTTTTGTTTATAGGTGAACAGGTTACACTTTGGACAGTATACGCTAGTGGTCGACCGATATATTACCATGGCCGATATATCGGCCGATATTTGCAATTTTCAAATATCGGCATCGACCAATACATTTTTCTGTTTGGCCGATGTGTTCGAGGCGGGACTTTTATATAACAGCAGCGCTCACATTCTCCCTCTTGTTCGCTGTTGTCGTTAACTGTTCTGTCTTATATGGATATAAGTCTATCTAATGACCAGATAGAACTGGTAAACAAAGCAATTTAAATGTATACAAAAAGGTGTTATAACGATTGCTTTAATATTATTAGTAACAGAAAGGCAAACATTATAATACTTTCTCGTTTGCTGTCAGCATTCAGCAAATACGCATTCATATCATTTAAACAAATCTTTGAATGACTATTGAACATTTCATTTCACAAACCTTGCAGACCTAGTCGAATCTAGTTGAGATCTTGTGAAGTGTGCATTTGTATTCTGCGTGTTCTCTGCGTGACGGTTGGTGAATTGAATGCTGTCACGAGGAGAGTTCAGCTTTACTGGAGAAGCGATCGACAAACATTAAACTCGTGATTTCAAATTATGCAGCGCTTTATGCATTTGCCCACTGCCTTATTCATGTTATTTCCACTGTGTGCTGTATGTAAAATGAGTGTTACCTTGGCTTTATTTGAAACAAATATGATTCCCAATGCACACAAACTTCCCAGAATACCGAGTGCCCTGTTGGTTACGGTGTTTACTGTCTTTTTAATTATATTTTTAATAAATATTTATTTATTTGCGTGAACTTCTTTTTCTTCTAAAGTATAAGTATGTTTATTTGACACACTTATTTTTTAATCCATTTTCAAATCATTTCAAATTTCATAAATATTAATTAAATACAATGATATCGGCCGTCGGCCACCCTGCTTTCCAAGATATCGATATCGGCTGTCAAAAAAACCCATATCGGTCGACCACTAGTATACATATTTAAAACGTTACTTATAAAAGAATCCCGACAAAATGTATGAGGGTTTGCACAAAAATATTAAGCCACACAACTGTTTTCAGCATTAATAATAAGTAATCTTTCCTGAGCACCAAATCAGCATATTGGAATAATTTCTGAAGGATCATGTGACACTGAAAATTCAGCTTTGCCATCACAGAAATATTACATTTATTGACATAGAAAACAGTTATTTTAAATTGTATTCATATTTCTCAGTATTACTGTATTTTATCATTAAATAAATGCAGCATTGTTTAGTAAAATAACTTCTTTCAAAAACACGAGAGAAAAAATATATCCACCCAAAGGTTTTGAACTGTAGTGTATACATATTTAATGCCACATCGTATAAATTAACCTAAATTAATAAATTCAGTGGAATTTGTGACTTTGTAATACACAACACTTTACAATAGATATTAAATGAGCTGCTGACATTTTAAAACGATTCTGATTTTAGGGTGCTGCCCACACTCTGATCTTCCCGGTGGTGCAGCAGTTTACCGAGGCCTTCATACAGGCGCTGCAGATTCCAGATGGACCCACTTCAGACAGTGGCCTGCAGATGGAAGTACTAAAGGTGACTAGCTGTTGCATTGTGCAGAAAAATACTTTTTTCCCTAGTGATGTGAATGTAATTATCAATTGTTTTCCCTTCATAGGCAGTGACGGCTCTTGTGAAGAACTTCCCCAAACCCATGGTGTCCTCCATGCAACAGATTCTACCTATTGTGTGGAACACCTTGACAGAAAGCGCCTCTTTATATCCATACATTCATTGACAGCTTTTACCACTTGTTTAAATATTTCAATTGTCGCCATTAATGGAAAAGGTCGCCCAAAAATGAAAATTTACTTAGCTGTAGATGAGTTTTTATATTTATCATCACAGATTTGGAGCATTACATCACTTGCTCACCATTGAATCCACTCGACTGAAGGGTTGCTGTTAGAATTTGAGTCCAAACATCTGATAAAAACATCACAATGAACCACTTGAATACAGTCAAGTAACGTCTTATGAAGTTAAAAGCTGTATGTTTATATTAATACAAATCCATTAATACATTTTTAACTTAAAACTGTTCCGTTTAAAGTTTTTAATCCAATGTCAGTAATTTCAGTTAGCATTAAAGTATTTTTTTTAACCAATCATGTACTTATGTGAGAACCGAGGTCAACTACACAGAAGAAGTAGATGATCCCGTTGACTCTGATGGTATGTGGCACTAGATTTTTGCTAGAATTGATCAAAGTTATTCAGATTGGTTTAGTAAGCACTGAGCTTTGTTAATTCATTGTCATTGTCGCAGGTGAGGTCCTTGGCTTTGAGAACCTCGTCTTCAGCATCTTCGAGTTTGTCCACACACTGCTGGAGAACAAGAAGTTCAAGAGCACTGTGAAGAAAGCTCTTCCAGAGCTCATATATTACATCATCCTCTACATGCAGATCACGGAGGATCAGGTTTGTGGGCCGGGTGAGTGTGTGTCATGTGTTTTTTATAAAGCTTTTATCATAACATTCTCTTCCATCTCTCAGATCAAGGTATGGACAGCCAATCCGCAGCAGTTTGTTGAGGATGAGGATGATGATACATTCTCTTATACGGTCCGGATATCGTCACAGGATCTGTTGCTGGTGAGAGCACAGAAAGTTTGGTTTGTAGATGTTGAAATATTTTCCCTATTTTATGTTTAATGCATCCTTTTATCCATCAGGCTGTTGCTGCCGAGTTTCAGAACGAAAGTGCTGCTGCTTTAGCGGCGGCAGCAACACGGCACCTTCAAGAGGCAGAGCAAGCCAAGAACACGGGCAGTGAACACTGGTGAAGAAAACATCCTTTATCTCAATTTAATTGATGGAAGTTTACAGCATTTCACCAAAATTGCAGCTTGATGGTTTGAATTTTTGAAAGTCAATACTTAAATATTAGTAGTGTACCTTGCAGTCTACAAATGGTAACAGGCCTATCATCAAATTTACAACCGTAATATGTTTATATCTTCATTTTTAAAGTCAGAGTTAAAGTATTATAATAATAAGCCCCATATATGTGCAGTCCTATGTATAAATACGTTTATATAATAAGTATACATTTTGTCCAGTTGCATGCCGCGTGACCATTGGCCAATATCAGAACCATAAACATGCAAATGTTTCGTTAAATTGTTGAAGTATTAACTTTAACTCTGGTGGTACTTCAAGCAAATATGTTATGACTAAGGGCTTCGGCTGACAAAAAGAGTTTGGTAACCCCTGACTTACATTAGTATCTCTCCATGGTTATGCAGGTGGAAAGTGCATGAGGCTTGCATGCTGTCCCTAGGCTCAGTCAAGACCATCATCACTGAGAATGTAAAGAACGGTCGTGTGCAGTTCGATATGCATGGATTCCTTGCCAGCGTCATCCTTGCCGACCTCAATTTACCTGGTATACCTTATTCTGGCTTTTGATTTTGAATCCTGCATCTGTGTATGTCCTGTGTGTAGACCTGAGGATCTGATCCCAATGTTATTCAATTCCCAGCAGCCTCTCCATTCCTCTTGGGTCGGGCCTTATGGGCAGCCAGTCGCTTTACTGCAGCGATGTCCCCAGAACTCATACAACAGTTCCTTCAGGCAACCGTGAGTGGTCTTCATGAGAGCCAGCCACCCTCGGTCCGCATCTCTGCTGTGAGGGCCATCTGGGGGTAGGACTTTTATCTCCAGTTGCTAATGTGCAGGGTCTAATAATTTGCGCAAAAAAATATGCTTTTTTTATTTGCAGGTTTTTATTTTTATTTATATGTATGTGTGATATATATATATATATATATATATATATATATATATATATATATATATATATATATATATATATCTTTTAAAAGCGATAACGGCAAATAAAAAGAAATGAGTAAAATTTTTAAAATTAACAATCATTGTTTAACATGTTCAGACTGAGCCAACAGACCATTTTAACACGATAAATTGAATATTAACAAAATGTCATTTCATGAAAACTATTAAAATGGATTTATAGCGTTTTGGAATATAAATATTGCTCAGTACTTAAATGTATAATTACACCGTAACAACAACATCTTGAAATAAAGTGTAACCAAATAATGCAAAATTGCTATTTGTAAAAATATTGAATACATGTATTTGTCATGATTATACACTTTCAAATGAGATCCAGCGGCTTGGGCTACTTCGAAGCAGGAATCTCATTTGCTTCTACACCTTTGTGGGATGAAAACCTGAAAAAAGTCATGAGAAATAAATACATATGTGTTTTAAACGGAATAATTAACAATTGTATCATTTTATATTCAGTATTCAATCACTGTGAATCATTGTCCTTTTTTTTATAACAAAGCAAGGATGCATTAAATTGATCTAAAATGACAGTAATGACATTTATTAAAGTATAGTACAGATTTCTATTTCAAATGAATGCTGCTATTTTGAATTCTTTGGTTATCAAATAATCCTGAGAAAAATATCACGATTTCCACAAAAAGAGTGATCTCTCTTTAAATCTGCTTCACAGGTACTGTGATCAACTCAAGCTGTCAGAGAGCACGCACGTCCTGCAGCCGTTCCTGCCCAGTGTCTTGGAAGGGCTGGTGCAGCTCGCAGCTCAGTTCAGCTCTGAAGTTCTCACTTTAGTCATGGAGACCCTCTGTATTGTTTGCACCGTGGATCCGGCTTTCACCACAAGTGCTGAGAACAAGATCTGCCCTCTCACTATTGCCATCTTCCTTAAGTATAGTAATGGTAAGATCATTTTGAAGTCAACAGCTAGTATCTTCTGTAATTTAGATTACCTGTGGCTTATGTTCTCTTTTCCATTTTTGTTAGATCCTGTTGTAGCATCTTTAGCGCAGGACATCTTCAAGGAGCTTGCCCAGATTGAAGCCTGCCAAGGACCCATGCAAATGCGCCTCATTCCTACCCTTGTTAGCATTATGCACGCACCGCCTGATAAAATCCCATCTGGCCTTTGTGCTGTAAGTTACACTTCTCAATTTGTTCTACTTCTTACTGTATTCTGTAAGTAATACATATTTTTTGTTCTTACAGACATCCATAGATATCCTAACTACGGTTGTTCGTAACACTAAACCCCCGTTGTCTGACATGCTTGTGTGCCAAGCTTTTCCTGCAGTGGCCCAATGCACTCTCCGCACAGATGACAACACCACAATGCAGGTGACATTCTCCCAAAAATCAATGCGATATGTCTTTTCAGAGTCCTCGTGTCAGCTGATATCTAACTCTCATCATCAATGATTTATTTTTATTTTTTTAGAATGGTGGCGAATGCTTGAGGGCCTATGTGTCTGTGGCGCTGGAGCAGATTGCCCAGTGGCAAGATGAGCAAGGCCACAGTGGCCTGTGGTATGTCATGCAGGTTGTCAGTCAGCTCCTGGACCCCCGCACGTCTGAGTTCACCGCTGCTTTTGTAGGTCGCCTGGTGTCCACTCTCATTACCCGGGCTGGCACTCAGTTGGCTGACCAGCTGGACCAAATGCTGCGTGCTATTCTCAGCAAGATGCAGCAGGCCGAGACCCTCAGTGTGATGCAGGTGGGGTTGAATTGATGCAGTATTTTGGCCTAAGTACAGTACCACAGGGTCGATGTTTTTTTTAAAACTAAGGACTGGGGGCCATAAAGGGGTGCTGGGTGTCTGTGGAAAATTTGGAAGAAATTTTACAAAACGCTATCACTGTTAATGTTAACTTTAAATGTCAATGAAATATGCTTAACGCAGTCATTTTAACACATTTACTGATTGTGGCGTTATTACTGTTTCACATTTTCGGTTTTCATTTATTTTGTGTTTTGTTGCATTTTATTTCATATGTGAAATAAGTCCAAATCATATTTGGGAGTCATTGTTATCAAGTTTGAAAACTCTGCAATTATCATAAAGTAACAAGGTTTCCATGGTCATGGAAAATGTGGAAATATCAGGGAATTTAAAAAATAGTTTTCCAGGACCGGAAACATCATGCAAATGAAAACAATCTTTAACAATATTTGATCAACTATTCGTTAAGCATTGCATGTTTAATTTATTGAACTAATTTTGAGTAATTTATTTTCAGTAAATCTTTCATAAATAAATCATAAATCAGCATGAATATGTTTAAAACAAATACCCATAACCTCCAATCTTCAAAAAAAGTGTAAAAATGTTAGCTATTACAATATTACTGCAGATGTATGATGTAGCACAGGTAAAGAAATAGCACTTAATAAGCTAATAATAATAACTTTAAACTAATTCTTTGCTTCTTTTTGCATGTTGAACATAAATTTTCTCGTATGACCGATAAGTCTGAATTGTACTGTAGCTGCTGGCTCAAATGAGGTGTGAAATGCATTCATGCTCTTCATTTTACAGTCCCTGATCATGGTTTTCGCCACCTGGTCCATTCCCAGTTGGAGCCCCTGCTGGAATTCCTCTGCAGTCTTCCAGGTCCCACAGGGAAACCTGCCCTAGAGTTTGTCATGGCTGAGTGGATGAGTCGCCAGCATCTGTTTTACGGCCAGTATGAAGGCAAAGTCAGGTGAGGGTTTCCAGTCTCGTCTGCATTGTGTTTGAAGACATTGCGCAGCTTCCATTTGAAAGTAACACTGTAATCGCTCTGTCCACAGTACTGTTGCCTTGTGTAAACTCCTCCAGCATGGTCTGAACACAAATGACAAACGCCTCCAAGATATAGTCGTCAAAGGAGATGAAATTTTTAATCTGGATGTAGGAATCTGTACACGTTCCAAATCAGCCAAGAGTAAGTTAATCATCTCTAAACTGCCAAAGGAATGATTATTAATAATTGTTATTGTCTCCGATATCTGACTGATCTGTTTCTCTCAGACCCACAGCGGTGGACCAACATTCCTTTGCTGATAAAGATTTTTAAACTCATTGTCAATGAACTGTCTTCTGTGGTGGAGGCTAATGCAAATAGAGCGAATCCTGCAGATTGGAGCCAAGGTACTTGTGTGGTTTAACTGTTTACCCCTAGTATTAGTATTGATTGATGACTTTGAAGTGTGGAGCATTCTTATGTTTAGAACGTTTGTTTTGCAGACTCTGGTGGAATGTGGGATGATCTGGCAGATGAAGATGATGATGATGAGGAGGAGGAAGATGAAGGATTAGCAGGACAGCTACTGTCTGATCTCATTGCCTCCAACAAATACGGTGAAGACCCATAATACTAAAACAGGGTTAAATCTAAAGAGACATAAAAGTACACATTTTATAAGTTCACACATTACCTGCGAATAAACCTTTGTTCTAAGCGTTGTTTAAAAGGGTCCTTGTACTTTTGCATCCATTCATGTTTGTTTTTTTAACCCAGAAATTAAATATGGAAAATGCGGTTTCTTGTTTTGTAGTTCAGACACTAATAAATAGAATAAGCAGACACAAACTAATTTTCATTATTCAAAATTCCAATGATATAAAGCTTTGTATATATGTAAATTCTAAATGTAATTGCTAGTTTTTTTTTAGCATCTCTGTAAAGTACACTATAAGTGCCCTCTCACATTGCTGTCATGGCTACCGGTACCCTTATGAAAATCTTTGGCTTCATTATTTTTATGATCTTGATAATTATCTACACCTACATGTATGAAATACTCGTTACATATTTCTTTTTATTCCATGGTCTGTCTGAATTCTGATTGGCTGGCAGGTATGCAGTAAAACCGTTAAATACACAGGTAGTTCCAAGTCAGTTTAATCACCGTTCCATATTAATGCACTGCTTTAATTGATGCACACTAACCAACACGCATCACTCGCACACACACACACACACACACACACAGAGAAAGAGAGGTTGGAGATGGTAGATTGCGCTGCACACACACATACAAACTTGTCAATGCTTCCCCGTGATTATTATTAATAAAATAAAAGATAGATACTAGATCGCTACATTATATTCTCCAGCAACATGGTGATAAAATCGCTGTTTTTGAAGTAGTTTAGCATTAGTCGTTTGTAGAGAGAGATGCACAGACGCAGCAAGCAGGTAGGCAACACACACCTGTCATCTCTCTTGATCCATCGATAATTAATTGAAATATGTGATATAATTCATTCAAATAAATGTGGTCTTACCATACTATTTGTGACCCTGGACCACAAAACCAGTCTTAAGTGTAAATAAGCTTTCCATTGATGTCTGGTTTGCTAGGATCGGACAATATTTGGCTGAGATACAGCTATTTGAATATCTGGAATATGAGGTTGCAAAACAATCTTAATATTGAGAATTTCAAGTTGTTCAAATGAAGTTCTTAGCTATGCATATTACTAAACAAAAAATAAGTTTTGATATATTTACAGTAAGAAATTTACTAAATATTTTGAAGGAACATGATCTTTACTTAATATCCTAATGACTTTAAAAATCTATCATTTTGACCCATACAATGTATTTTGGGCTATTGCATCAAATATACCCCAGCGACTTAAGACTGGTTTTGTGCTTTAGGGTCACATTTAATCTCGGTGTCTGATTTGAAGCAGGCAGAATGCTAGACCTAATGAGCCATAACTGATGAAAATAACAAATTTTACCCATTCGGTCAAATATTGCAGTGCAAAGAGCAATACTAGTTTTAACTTGTCTATAACTTGGCAAATGACTGCGGAATAAGCGGGATAATCAACGGCTAGCCATGCATTAAATGGGCAGTTCTATGCCTCCATGCTAGCCGTTGATTATCCCTTACTTAATTAACTGTATCCAGGGCCGGTTCTATGGGAGTGCTCGAGGGAACAAAATGAAAGCAAGAGGATACTGATGAAACATATTTTCCAAACGCTCTAGTGTGTATTTGTGGTTTGAACTATTTGTGAGTTTTCGATTTTTTTTTTGTGTAGCACTGATCAATCACTGACATTTTCTATTGATTTCTTGAATGCAATGAATAAGCGCTTTTAAGTTTTAATCCACTCCATACCACACAGTTTTATTCAGTGCTGCATGTTTGGGAGTCTCATTATAAAAAAGTGTAACCTGATGTAAATAAGAGATTCATTGAGCAGTGTTGAGCTTAATCGATTATAACAGAACTTTGTGAGATCACGATAAACTTAAATGAATGACAGCTTTTCAATCATTCTAAGGGGAGTGCTCTTTGCGCTTTTTCTTGGCTATAGGCTAATCCATTCAGTATTTGAATAAGTTTTGTTTTTCCATGATGCTAAGAGCATGTGACCGCTTACATGCTGCAAAGTTTCGGGAGTGACTTCTGGATATAAATGCGGCATTTAGAGCGGATGTCACTGGACAGGGCAAAATACATGTATATTAAGGCTAGAGCACCCTCAGTGATTTGATTCTGGCTTATCTGTATCTGGAGAAGTAGGAGAAATTATTTTATATATTTTTATATTATATTTATCCCATATATTAAAGCCTTGTGTGTAGCACTCTAACAATGTACTGTACCATGTATTGGAGCCACCATGCATGGTGCGGGAGTAGCATTACTTCTAATTTGGCCAAAGACAACTTGTAAAATCAACGTTTTTCTATAGTATTTTGTGCATTTTTCAAATGTTTTATTCAATGTGCAAAAAGTCAAACCAAAATCTCAAAAGTCAATATTTTACTTTTTCAGGCTGCATTTTGTGTGTACAGTTCTAATTTAAAATGAGGTTTTCAGCCTAGCTTTTAAAAATACAACTGTTCTTTTTCCATTTTTTCGTCAAGGTAAAAAAGGAAAAATGAATGGACGCAAAAGTACACAGACCAAAAAGTTTGTCAACCGTGTTATTTTTGTATTATTTGTTTACTATTGCAGTTTTTTTAATTAATATTTAGAATTTGAATTATTTTATATTTCCGTTTTCTTTTTAATTTGATATTACGTTAGCTTTATTTCAGTTAACAAAAATGTTTTAACAGTTTGATGTTTTTGTGGTGGGCAGATGTGCCGTTCTTTAAATGTTAGGATTTATTAGTAAAGCAAAATGACAAAAACATGAGTAAAACAGTAAAGTGCACAATGCTTTCCACATATTCACCACCTCGTCTTTACTACAAATAATCTATAACAATTGTAATTTCACCATAGATGACGATTATTATGAGGATGATGATGAGGAGGATCCAGATACTCTGAAGGACCCCATTTATCAAATTGACCTTCAGGTAAGTTATTTGGCATTGTCTCTGAAGTATTGCTGTAACCATACTTTGTCTTCACTGCTCCTGTCTCCGTTTTTTTCCCCAGGCGTACCTGACAGATTTCCTTACCCAGTTTGCTCAGCAGCCTTGCTATAGCATGTTTTCAAGCCACTTGAATGAAGTAGAGAGAAAAGCCTTGCAGTCCATCGGTATATGACCTGTATCCCCCACCCAACATTAGCTCCTTGTCCTTTGTTTCCATCTTTACCGCTCCGTCATCTTTTCTTCAAACTTGAACGTTCGAGTGGACTCGTAATGCCTTTCAGATGACGCTCTTAATCCACAACCCAAGAGGACTTAAAGGTTTACGTGCCTCTCCCTGTGTTTTATTAAGGGAAGGAATGGACATTGATTCCCGGGGATGTTATAAGAGCAGGGCATGAGGGGCAGCTTCTTAGCATCCCAGACAGGACTGTGTGGGTGCATTTGAATCGGATGTCAAAACACTACTGTGCTTTGATAGACCTGTCTAGTATGATGAAAAATGTTTTTTTGCAAAGGGACTGGTAACAGTAAAGAAATGATTTAAAAGTATCATCTATCCATTCAATTTTTTGACATGATGATGATGATGATGAATCATTCTGCACTTTGAAAAGAAGTTGGAACTGTTGGAGGCCTTATTAAAGTTATCCATGTTGTTTCTCATCATGTAGTCTCATGAGCATGATGTTTATGGCTACACTGTTGGGAGAGCATGAAGAATAATAGTGTTACCATAGTGATGATCCTACAAACTTATTAGCAGCATTGTCTCCATTGAGGTATGAGAAGAATTTGATAATAAAGGGCCTGTTAAGGTTTACATTTTAAGTGTCTACATTCAAAATTAAGTTTTTGGATATCTGTTTGAAAGTGTTTTTGTAACTATTGGCATTTAACTGATTTGATTATGCATATGAAATAGCAATTTTAATTTTATATATTACATACAAGATATATATTATGCTACTAAGCATTGTTTTGTAAACAAATGTGGCCTCAAGTTTTGTCTTAAATACATTTAAGAACTAAATTAAGATTTAGGAAAATACGGACTTCATTACTCAGTTATTTACAGATTTATTTAAAAATGGTTTAAATTAAGTTTTAAATTACATGTTATTTACACATTTTAAATACACATTTACTCGTTTAAGTTGTGTTTTAAGACTACTTAGATTTGTAGTAGATGTAACTTTTGTGTTTCAGGTGATGAAACTAAATAGACAGGATAGCTCTGGAAGTATTGTACACAGGTGCATCTCAATAAATTAGAAGGTCGTGGGAAAGTTCTTTTATTTCAGTAATTCAACTATTTCAGTGGGTTTTTGTTAAATGTGAGCCAAAATCATAACAATTAAAAGAACCAAAGACTTAAACTACTTCAGTCTGTTTGCATTGAATTTATCTAATACACAAGTTTCACAATTTGAGTTAAATTACTGAAATAAATGAACTTTTCCACAACATTCTAATTTATTGTGCTGCACCTGTATGTATCACAACAATATGTATGTATGTATGTATACACACCCCCTTCTAATGAACATTTTTGACTACTTTAGTAATTTCCATGAGTACAAATATTAATGTTTAAGCATATTTACATTTAGCAGACGCTTTTATCCAAAGCATTATTTTATTCAGGCTTTTACATATTTTTGTCAGTACATGTGTTCCCTGGGAATCGAACCCTCAACATTTGCACTGCTAACGCAATGCTCTACCACTGAGCCACGGGATGTCCACATCTAATGATATTCAAGGGAATTGTGTGCTTCTAATTTTATAGCAACAGTTTGGACAGGACCCTTTTCTATTCTAACATGACTGTATCTCTGTATAAGGCAAGGATCAAAGAGAAATGATGATTCAGTCAGTGTGGAAGAACTTGACTGGTCTGCAGAAAGACAAGTCCTAATCCCAGCTGAACACCTCTGGTGTGATTGTGATGCAGTTTAAATGCAGACCTTGTGCAAAAAAACTAATCATGTACATATGTGTACAGTCATTTTAAACACTTCTAAAACTTGCAACAGATATGTAAATGCAATTTATACAGTCATGGCCAAAAATATTGGCACCCTTGGTAAATATGATCAAAGAAGGTTGTGAAAATGATTCTGCATTGTTAATCCTTTTGATATTTTATTTAAACAATTCACAAAAATCTAGCCTTTCATTGGACAATACGATTTTAAAATGGGGGTTATCATTATGAAATAAATGTTTTTGTTTTGTAAACAAATGTGTTTTGACTTAAAAAATACATTTAAGAACTAAATTAAGATTTAGGAAAATACAGACTTCATTACTCAGTTACTCAAAAATGTATTTTATAATGATATTTTACATTTGAAATTCTTATTATCCAATGAAAGGTTGGATTTTTGTGGATTTTTTTAATAAAAGATCAAAAGCATTACAATGCAGATTAATTTTCACAGCCTTCTTTGATCATATTTACCAAAGGTGCTGATATTTTGGGCCATGACTGTATGTAATTTAATTTATACAGTGTGTGTGTGTGGGCATGTTTATGTGGTTTATGAGGACACAAATTTGTATAATGACATAGGTATTACAAGGAGAAGGTGATTTATGAGGACATTTTCAGTGTCCCCATAATTTAAAACGCTTATAAATCATACAGAGTGAGTTTTTTTGAGAGAAAATAGAAATGCACCGTCTCCTGTGAGGGCTAAGTTTAGGTGTAGGGCAATAGCACATACAGCTTGTACAGTATAAAAACCATTACGCCTATGGAAAGTCCCCGTAAACCATAAAAACCAACGTGTGTGTGTGTGTGTGTGTGTGTGTGTGTGAGAGAGAATTTGCGAACTTGAATACATTTCATTAACTGTAATATATAACCCTCATCCTTTCTGAAAGGATGCAGTGTATTTTCTACATATAATGTGAATGAGTGTATGTATTATCTCCTGAAATGTGAAGTATTCAGAGGGGCCGAGGCGAGCTGCTTACAGAAGCCCACGGGTTCCATTTTTCCTCGTGGAATTTCGCGCGTCTGCGGTTAATCTCCTGAATAATTCCATAATTTGCCCTCTCAATTTACACGCATTCTACGCGTTGTCCCGGCGAAATGAACGTCCTTTGATTGATTTCATCAATGAGGAGGCTGGTACCGGAGATTTGGCGTGCGGGCGTGTAGCGTCACGGGCGGAGTGTCATTCCACACAGATCGTATGTTGATCACGAAGCCGCTTGATCCGGAGCTCCGCTATCTGCGAGACGTGGCAGCTTATATCATTTTAAGGCCTTTTTTCAAAGGATGCAGATGTAACCGTTTTTGTCTGGTGTAACGAAAAGTACTGGAAGCAGGATGTCCTTCTACGCCGTCATTATACCGGTCCTTTGTATTATTTTCTCTGCTTGGCAGGGTAAGATGATTTTGTAGTTTCTTCATAGGCCTCATTGCTGCAAACATGTATTTCTAATGTGTTATTGTCATCAGCGAGAAAAGCATAATATTACGCAGATGCCATGTAACAGCTCTATTCTAATGCAATTTACATAGCTGCCATAACATGGCAATAAACCATATGTCATGTCTATAGCAACAGCTCTCAAACGCCTCAGATTTGTACATTCACATGAGGCTTGTTCCTCTTCATTTCTGTAAAGGTAACGTAAGGTAACGTCATTCACTGCAGAACCAGTAACAAACCTAATCCAAGAGTTGAGAACTTGAAGCAGGTGGATAACTGACCTACATTTAAAATACTGCAACTGAAGATGAAAAACAAAGATGCAATGTCTGCTAAAAACTGTTTTAAGAGGTTACTCAAAATAAATGTAAGAAATTACTTTCTCAGTGGCACTTCAGTCATTATTTTGTGTTAATTAAGTGAGCGCCTACGGAGGTAAGTAATCACGAATATTCCCTCTATATATTTAGGTTATTGTTAATGTTCAGTGTTAATATTTAAGTGTGTGTCTGTGTGTGTGTGTGTGTGTGGGCATGTTTATGTGGTTTATGAGGACACAAATTTGTATAATGACATGGGTATGACATAGGTTAATACAAGGAGAAGGTGATTTATGAGGACATTTTCAGTGTCCCCATAATTTAAAACGCTTATAAATCATACAGAGTGAGTTTTTTTGAGGGAAAATAGAAATACACCGTCTCCTGTGAGGGCTAAGTTTAGGTGTAGGGTAGGTGTAGGGCAATAGCACGTACAGCTTGTACAGTATAAAAACCATTACGCCTATGGAAAGTCCCCGTAAACCATAAAAACCAACATGTGTGTGTGTGTGTGTGTGTGTGTGTGTGTGTGTGTGTGTGTGTGTGTGTAACATTCAATTTACTATGTAATAACATATTACAATTTGTGTTTTATGTATTAATCAGAATCAGAAATATAATATGCATAATATAATGCATATTATATTACTAAATGTTTCAGTTCCTCAAATATTATATTAAAATGTATAGCTTTTTTTATAGCCAGCTTTTTATGTTAATGGTGTAAATTGCTGTTAAAGGCCAACCTACAATTGCTATATTATTTTATTGTATTGTATTGTATTTTATATTCTAACTGTCATTTCTGAGTTTTATAGGGTTTGGCGTCACCTTAAGAATCTGATATCTAATATCTGTTAGTATTTTGATATGTATAACCACCGGGTTTGTTTTTGTTTTAGTGAGTGGAGATGAGGACTGCTTGTGGTACGTGGACAAAAATGGCACCTGGCACAATGGCTTTGACTGCCCGCTCATAACTTTTTGCTGTGGGAACTGTCACCGCCGTTACTGCTGCCTGGATGGCTTCAAGATGATCACCGAGGCGGGACAGAAGCGCTGCATGCTGTTCCATCTCAGGTACACTTTCCAAGATTCTAGATTATTGGCCTTAGTGGCCTAGGGAGGCTCATTAACCTCATATTAAGACTGCTATATAAATAAAATCATTTGTTTTTAAAGATAACTGAGCAAAAGTGTGACTGATATAAAAGAAGTGCTTATCTTAATGGTAAAGGTGCTAATTGCTAGATCTAACAGTGTTTTATTTTACATTTATTCATTTAGCAGGTGCTTTTGTCCCTAGTGATCTTTCTGTTAGTTGCTCCCAGAGAAGTGAGATCATTCAGAATCGGTGTTGTATCAGTGACGTTTTCTGTCCTGCCTCTCTCAGCCCTTCCACTATAGCCGGCATTGCTTCATCGATCCTGCTCTTTGTGGCTGCTATAGCAACTATGGTCTGTTGCTTCATGTGTTCCTGTTGTTACCTGTACCAACGCCGCCAGCAGCGTGGCAGAACTCTTTATGAAGGTAAATGCAATTATTTTATTCTCTTCACAGTCCACCCTGAATGTACTACAAATACTTATAAATGAATTCAAGATAAACAAAGAAAGAATCTGTATTATATGTAATATTTGGCATGCATTTCAATGTATTTTTTTGTTTTGCTGTTGAGTTGTTGTTCTTGCATGATATATATCATGTAAGCACATCCAATCTTTGCTGGATATATACAGTACAGTCACATAAAGTTGGATATAATATCAAGCAAAACTCAACTGCTTGATTGTCTGTATTGTCGGAAAAGGTAAACTAGGCTATATTATATTACATCAATATACTAAAAGTTGGATATATAAAATGTTAAGTATATTATCACACAGCTCTATTTGTAAAGTTGAATAGTCTCCATATACTTACAGTGCGCTCAAAGTATATACTATATAGCAAATCACAACTGCTTTATTGTTTATATCATGTAATTATATTATCGCCCCAATTATAATCTAAATGTGGCTTTAAGGCATAAAGTTAATAAGAATTTTCATGTTTTTGTAGCTGCTTCAAAACAATGTGTATTTTTAAATGCATTATATAAATAAATTTGACTTGAATTCTTATTTCTCTTTCTGGTATTACAGTTGCATTGCTTTGCTTATTTAACCACTGGCTTTCTATTGCAATACCCTGGCTAATGTTCAAAATCATTTCTTTGCATTAACTTATTCTTATGAAGAAAAAAAATCATCACCTACTAATGCGAATCTCAATTTTTTTAGCCCAGCATATTCCAATGGCCAGCTATCCTGTGGAGCACATGTACGATGCTTCTGGTAAACCCATTGGACATCCTGATTATCCTGGATATCCAATGGTGCAGCAATATCCAGGTGTCCCCCACCATTATCCTATGATGCCCCAGGGTCCATATCCTCTCAATCCTCCTGACGCTGGATACAGTCAAGCAGGTATTCAAATGACCTCTGTCAGAGATCACAAACTACACTCTTGAAAACAAAGGTAGCAAACTGGGGTTTCAAAGTAATTCAATAGAAGAGCTTTGGTTTCCCAAAGAAGCTTTCAGCGAACCTTTTTTTCTTAGTGTGAGGAACATTTAAACAATCTGAAGAACCATTTTCCATGTTAAAGTATAAGTTAGCTTCCTGAATAAAAATGTCCTGGTAATCTACTCACCCCCATGTCATCCAAGATGTTCATTCTTTCTTTCTTCAGTTGAAAGAAATTAAGGTTTTTGAGGAAAACATTCCAGGATTCATATATATGTTCATATAGTGGACTTCAGTGGAACCCAGTGGGTTGAAGGTCCAAATTGCAGAGTCACTGCAGCTTCAAAAGGCCCCCCCACGATCCCAGCCAAAGAGTAACATTCTTATCTAGTGAAATGATCGGTCATTTAAAAAAAAATTAAGTAAAATTGATATGCTTTTAACCACAAATGCTTGTCTTGCACTAGCTCGACTTTATGCCTTATGTAGATATGTTGGAAAGGTCTCACGTGACATTTACATTTATTCATTTAGCAGATGTCATTTCTTTTATACGGAAGAAAGAAAGACATGGACATCTTGGATGACGCAGGGATGAGTAAATTATAGGGACATTGTTATTCTGGAAGTGAATTAATCCTTTAAAGAACCTTTTGTGCAAAGGTTTCATGGGTGTTATAAGTTCTTCGTGGGACCTTCAATGCCAATAAGAATCTTTTTTTAAGAGTGTGTAGTGGAAATAAAAACACTACACTTGCATATAATAGCACAAGTCAAGTAAAGTCAAGTCACTATTATTTGTAGCCTATAGCACTTTTAACAATGCAAGTTGTGTCAAAGCAGCTTTACATCAGCTTGATATAAAGCTAGGTGGCTTTATATCAACTTTAGAGTATTTAGACGGGGAAATAGCACAGACAAACATAGCTTTCTCTAAGTTGTGTTCTTTTTCTTTTCAGCTCCTCCACCATATTCCCCTCCCCAGTACCCAGGGCTCTGAAAGAGCAGAAGTCCCTCAGCGTGGAGAAGAGAACCCATATAATGGGTGATGAGGAGGGCCCATGCTTGTGTGGAATCCCTGAACGAGAAACCGTTTAAAAATGATTTATTTATTTATTGATTAATTTGTGGAGTGAAGCATGGACTGACCTCAGAATCGCCTCACGCGTCGGAGTGTTTTCTTGTTTGATGTACTGCTTATATGTGTCACTAATCAGCGAGACTCCTCCCACTTTAATCCAGCAACTCACAGACTCAAAAGACTGCTTTAAATGTGCCATTATGTTTTGTCAGACTCTCCGAAATGGTTTGTTAAATATGACTTTCCTGCAGAAGAGACTGACTGCCAGTTCTGACTCATCCAGGATGTCATTCTCTGTTCAACCAAATAAGAAGAAGCTTGTGTCATTTGAACTTTATTCTGCAATAGACATGCTTGGCTGTCTCTCCTGGTTTGTTTATTCAAAATGTATTTATTTGACTGCTAATTCAATCATGTCACTTGCATCGTTAACATCAATTCATGCTGTACGCTTTTCATTTCTAATAGACAGCTAACATGTGGACATGAAACGTAGATGTTATATAGACAGTTAACATGCAGTATGTAAATAAGAGAGAACTTGGATTAGGAAAGAATTTCATGTTTCATAGCATCGAAACAAACCTCCTTCTGTGCATTTAAAGGTCGTCAACTCTCGTTAGATCTGGCTTGAGGTTGAGCTGTAATGTTAACGCCCCTTAGATTTGCATGTCTTTAATTGTATCTAATGCTTCCCAGGCCAGTTGTCAAGGGAATCACAAAAATCTGTGCATTCGGTTAGCTGTCTGTCTGTGCATTTTTATTTGTTTCAAAAAGCTTTCAGTCATATTTGTTGTTTTGTTACATACAGTGAAATAAGTTTAAACAAAGTCCCTTTATTTTTTCCTCCAAATTCTGGAGGAAAAAAATGTGTGGTCATATTTAGCATTGTTTAGCAAATTTTTGCAGGCAATATTTTCAGTATGAATCACGCATTCAGGAATTTCTCATGCAGGCGTAGGATTTTCTAATGCCGATTTCCCATTGGGTTCATTGGTCGTGAAAATTTGCAACGTTGACCAATGGAAAGCTTCTTGGACTGAAAGGGACTTGGGTGTGAGCTGTGCTTCATGCAAAATAATTGACAACAGACAATAGGCCATTTTTGCCTGCAATTATTTGTCAAAATTTCACTAATGTGACTGCACATTAAAGCGGGACTTCCATTGCTGCCATATTACATTTTCCAATTTTTCCCATTCATATAGCCATGAGTGGACTATCCTAAATTAATTTCAAAGTTCATCATAAATGGCACTTTTCAATGATAAATTAGAATGTAAATTAACATAATTAAATCCTCATTAAATTGTGTATCCGCTTAAAATAATTCACCAGGAACATTTGAGGTGCGACATTTTTGATTTCAAATGATTTCTGCTACCTCTTCATCTCACATTTGTAAGATTAGTTGTGATGCTTTTTGTCCACAGTTTAAATAACGTGTTAGTTATTTAAATTAATGTACAGTTAACAGTGTTGTTTTTGCTATATACAGCATATGCTACTGTATTTGTCACTTTGGAATGTGAAGTACAAATAAGAAAAGGATCTATAAAGAGGAATTTTTACTATGTGGAATATTAATATGTATTTTCAACTTGGGGAAAAGGCAATTAATAGGCTACTAGTGTTTGAACTTGCACTAATCATCATATAAAAGAGGTCTAATTGAAGGAGTATTGCATAATTCTCTTTTTACAATAAAAATAGTATTGACTTTGCATGCCGTCTCAATTAATGCTGTACCTGAAATCAACATTGGCCTACTGTCATTATTTAATGCCGTCTTATTTTTGCCCAGCGTGAATTTGTAATATCATAAATATTTTTATATAACACAAAATGTCTGTAGTGTTTTCTGAACAGTTAGTGATAGCTAGGCTATTAAAAAATGGGCTGAATAAGACAAAAATAATTAAGTGAATTATCCGATGATTAGCGCTAGGACACTGTGGTGTGGCTGGCTTCCTTTAATTTACTAGAATGAAATATTATCTCTCCAAATTTATGATAGGCTATTCTATTGAAGCACATCTTGTAATAGCACATCAGCCTAGTATAAAATCCAACCTATTTCTATAACATCACTGGAAAAATATTGTCAGTACTCCAGGAATCCTGATTTCTTTAGTGACCAGGAAGTAACAGTTTGTTTCTGGGATGCTTTTAAGTTTTAAGTAAACCATAGTCTTCCCTATTGCCTTTAAAGGACTATTTACCCCCATCTAAATATGGGCATGAGCTCGCGATGGATTTCAAGGAATGTTCGATCACCACAAACTTGAGCTGATACTCCATCGCGTCTGGCGCTGCTCCTCGTGCTTGCAGAAAGGCTTCAGTGTGACTCTTTTCGTCCTCCTTCATTTGAAACTTTAACTGTTTATGAATCGTTTTTTCAAAAGGGAAAAATAAGTGAAAATCACCAGAATATTTTCGGCAGATTCTACACCAGTCTGTGCCACTGCTGAACGCAACTATGTCCCGGAGGAAAGTGAGGGGACTCACGAAAACCGGGCGACAGGTGAGCGAGGACCCAGACCTCGACAATTTACTGTCAAACCTGTCGCCCGAAGAAATGGAGGAGCTGCAGAAAGAGGTTTCCGTCGTTCCCGATCCAGATCCGAGTGAAATAATCGTTGTGGACCAAACGGATTTAAAACCAACCGCGTCAGTTAAAAACGAGTCACAACTGAGCAGCGAGACCGACGACTTCAAATCCCGCTTCCAGAGGAACCTGTCAACTGAGGTAAAATATTCACTACCTAACAAGTTCATCTATAAAAGTGTGAAAGCTTGAGTTTAAACCAACATGCTTAATACGGCAGGAGTTGGAAAGACATGGCTAAATAAATAAATACAATAAAATAACCTGGCTTATTTCGATTTGTATGGTGTTGAAATGTTTTCAATAGGATATAGATGTAGAAGTTTCATTTTATGTCCCTTGTATATCTTAAGCGAAAGTAAGCTTATTTTTACATCTTGGCATTTTATAACTTTAACAAATGACTGTAAATGTAAAGGGGTGATGGGTAGCCTATGTAAATGTTTACTTTTTAAGGCATAATACAAACAAGAGAAATAACCCTACATCTAATGGAGACATATCTATCTTTGGATGTTAAAAGTCTCTTGAAATGTTGGCCCAGTTAAAGTCCCTTGGTTGATTGCTCCTTTGCTCACTGCCTTTTAAGGATAAGTCTGCCAAGGCTGGAGCTTTCCAGTGCAAAACAGTGTGGCTCACAAATCAAACACTCAGCCACTGTGCATGTTAACATCTTCACAGTGAAACAACCGACTGTGCATAGTGTAAACATCCAGTGTTCATGCACTACAGATTGTGTTTAACCATCTGTTTCGAAGCACTGGTTTCATACGAACATTTTAATATCGATATGTAGACTTAAGCCACTGGCATTTCCTCCAGTTGGCTATTCTAAAACAATAAAAAATATATAACATTTGTTGCATATGTCACCTTGTTTGTCCATAATTAATTCATGTTTGACCCTCAGGGAGAGCCGAAGAAGGAGAGCCGGAAGCAAGAGTACCTGCGTAAGATGGGCCTGAGCCAAGAGAATACCTCCGCATCTGATAGCAAAGATGGGGGACTTCAGAGGACCCCCTCCACCTCTTCGTTCTCTAAATGTGATAGTACAATGGAGGACAGGACTCACAGAGTCACAGAGTGCAGCAAAGATGACAAATTTGGCCCATCTGCCCCTTCTAGGAAGGACGAGGAGAGTGAGAAGAAAGTAGAGGTAAAGGATCAAAATTATGGGAGTAAATTCAAAGATAGAAGAGAGATGAGAGAAAGTAGTAGCAGCAAAACCAGAGAATTAATATCCAAGCTTCAGGAGAAGAAGGAGGATAGTGAAGAGAAAAATAAAAAGGAAGACAGTTGGAAAAGGGAATCTGGGGAAAGTAGAGCAAAGGGGATGATCAATAGGATAAAGGAGAAAGAGGAAGCGATTAGTAAGAGGGAGGAAAACAAAACTAGAGGCTATTCATCCAGGTTAGAGGAAAAACAAAATCAGGTTTTAGAAGATAAAGTGAAAGAAGAGAAGGACAATGAAGAAAACAGAATAAGAATGTTAAGTGAAAAGGTGAAAGAGAGCCCCTTGTTGGAAGTAAAGGGACTTCCTGAAAATAAAGAGAAAGAACCACAAAAGGCTGTGAGGACGACGCAAGAATTTAATGAAAAATCAATAATAGACGAGGGAACAGGTGATGAAACCCTAAACGAAGTTCATGAACCCATTAAGGAAGAGAAGATTGGAAACTGTGTGTCAGACACTATTTCAAAAAGTAAGACAAAAGAGGAGGAAGAGGAGGATGAGTCGGCCAGTATGTTTGATGAAGATCTGGAGAGAGTTCGTCGCAATGATCCAAGCATGACTGACCTCAATGTGAACAATTCTGAGGTCATAAAAACCAAAACGCTTATTCAGTTCGCACAGGCCCTAAAAAACAACACACACATCAAAGTGTTTTCTTTGGCTAACTGCCGAGCCGATGACCATGTGGGTTATGCAATTGCAGAGACTTTGCGCAATAACAAAAGCATCACTAGCATCAATTTGGACTCCAATCTTCTTACTAGCAAAGGCATTATGGCCTTGATCCATGCACTCCAACACAACTCTACACTCACTGAGTTACGCTTCCACAACCAGCGACACATCATCGGAGGAAAGTCCGAGATGGAGTTGACCAAAATCTTGAAAGAAAACACAACTCTTCTGAAATTAGGCTACCACTTTGAGTTAGCTGGCCCTCGTATGACCATGACCAATATTCTGAGTCGCAATATGGACCGTCAGCGGCAAAAGCGGCTGCAGGAACAGAAACAGGCTCAAGCCCAAGGCACTGAAGACAAGAAAAACTCATTAGAAGTCCCAAAACCGGGCTTTGGTAAAGGCTTCCCGAGAGCTTCGCCCAGGCCATCTCCTATACCTTCTCCTATACCGTCACCCGCCCCATCGCCCAAGTTCACTCATAAGAAAAGGGTCAGTGGGCTTGGTGGTGGACCACCTCCTCCACCCCCACCACCTGGAGGACCACCACCTCCGCCTCCAATGCTAGATGGAGATTTCCTGAAGAACTCCCTGACGCCCGTGTCACAAAGGAAGCTAGACAACAGGAGTGGAGGAAGAGGAGGAGCTCACAACTCAAGGGACCAACTTCTGGATTCCATTAGAGGCAGCAATATGAAAAAGCTCAAAAAGGTAGGAAAAATTATATATATATATATAAATATATATATATATATATATATAAATCTGCAATATTACAAGTTACATTTTTGGAATTATCCTGAATCATTCCTATTGACTCATTGGGTTTCATATTCAGAGATTTTTCCCTGAGAAAATGTTGAACATTTTAACTCACCATTAATCATTTTTTTGCAGGTTGCATTACCAAAGATCTTGCAATAATCCAGCAATGCAGAAAGTTAGTTATGGGTGAAGAAAAAGACAGGAATGAAAGGACAGACATCTCACAGACCTTGAGAAGATCATTACTCAGAATCTTCCAGAGTCTTACTGCTGCCCTATAGTATGGAAGACATGCAAGGACTCGTATATAATAAAATGCATAGCTTCTACCCAGGAGTCTTTGTACAAAATACACTGGACGATAGAAAGAAAGGAAAGTGTTGGGCAGTCATGGGGCTCAGAGGCTTCAGTGGCCTAGGAGTTGATTCCTTGCTTGTCAATTGCACTAAATGAATCATTTCATATGATAGATTTACTAGTGTGTTTGGAACAGTATGTGTGGATGTTGAGAAGATGTTTGTTTCTGCAGTAGAATTGGATTCTCTTACAGCTCACTGAATTGAACTATGTAAGAAACAATAATTGTCTGGATTTTATCCTAGTTATTTTGGGTTTGGGAATCTATAGTAAAAGCTCTTGCTCATCAGGGAGTAAAGGTGGGCTTCTAAATAATCACAAATAAAGATATAGTTTCCATGGTACTACAGATTTTGAATACCTTTGAATGATTGAGTGTGAAAGAGAACAGGATTACAGCATTCAAGAGAGAGCAATGGATAATTAGATATGTGAATATGACTGCCTAAACATACAATATTTATTTTGATCTGAGTTTTCCTTTAACATTGTATGTAATCCATTGAGTATATACATTTTGATCACTGTCAAGTGTAATTTTTTACCATCCATTTGTAATTTATCAAACAACCTTAAAATGTAGCAGGTTTTTACTTTGGGAATGGAAGCAATCTCTGCACAAAAAGGTTAATGTACCTTACATGCTTTGAAGACAATATATTTTCATGCTTGAACGTTTCTTCAAGAGCACATCTAGTGAAGGCTACATGTATGCTTAATGAAAATAAGCAGTATCAAACATAAATTCACAAATCTTATTTCAGGTTTCAATGTGGGTCAAGACGAGTAATTCATCATAATGTGTTATTTAGAAAATAAAATTTGTTTTGGACAAATCTGACAGGTAAAGGTATGATTGGTCCAACAAACACATCTGGTCATGTGATTTTTCTTTATTATCTTCAGGTCATTGTCAGAAAAATATCAGAACCCTTCATGTGTTTCATCATTTTATTTTATTTCATACCAGAAACTAGTTGTAGTTGTAGTTATCACTGGTGTGTTTACATCAAGACAAACTCATAAAACAATACTCCACCCAAAAACGAAAATTATGTCATAATCATATGCTCCACTGATGAAAGAACTAGTTGTGTAATGAGTAAACATTGGAGTGAGTAAATGATGGCTATTCCATAGTCTTCCAGAGTCATACAACCTAAAACAATACTAAGTAACTAAATTCATCTTTTTTGTTTCCAAGTCATTTTATGAGGACATAAAAACACAGTAAACGTTTTATAGTGTAGATCAGAACCATAGATAGAATGAATGATTCTAGTGTTAGTGAATAAATAGCTCTTCACATGTTCACACAGATCCTAAGGGCTGTAACAAGCTTTCAGAGCTACAATGAGTTCCTTGGGAATGGAAAAGTCAGTGATCTAATAATGCATTGTTGCAAATGCCACGTAATTCTGCTTAGCTCATTTGTTCACTAGAATAAAGAACTATACATGAAGGATAGGACACAGGAACACACTTTTTATCATTAAGGTCACTTGTGAAGAAAACTTTTCTTGTTGAATTATACTCTTCCAATTTTTTGCAGATGCTTATTGCAATGTATAGATTACTTCATAGATTAACTTAGTAACTCCTGGATTGCAAAGGTCTGATCATCATTTTCAGAGCCTTTTAGAAGTGAACTTCTCCTTCGGAGTTTGAAAGTTGATTGGAATCGAAGCAAGTTTGTTTATATTTTGATTGCCCCAAACTAACTCTCAGCACTGCTGAAATGTCTATATTTGGTCATTTCTTAATGCAGGCTCAGTCTGCATCTCATTCCTTTCCCCTTCCTAATAATGGAAACATCCAACAGCCTGTCGGACTCAGAGCAATGACTTAAAGGCGACATGAGGGAGAGAGATTCTTGAGTTATGTTTTAATGCAGAGCCATCTTCTAATTTATAGTGTTGCTCCATCTCCTCCGGGCCCATCAAAAAAGCTCTACTATAAAGGACAAGCTCAGTTTTATTAGCCACTTGACAACTTCCATTTCAAAATAAAACATGGTAATTGCGAGATGCTAAAGTTCTTCAGGAGTAATTGTAATATATATTCTCAATTACAAGACAAAATGAGAAATTGCCAAATTTAAAAGCGCAATTAATTAGCCTAGCCTAGGCCTACAGCATAGACCTACTTACTACATTTGCTTAATTCCTGGTGAAGACGATGTGTAGCGGCCATCATAGCCTCTGGACCAGATGGAGTTCACTCATTTTGGGGAGCTCTGCTTAATATCGCACTGGTAGAAATGCTGCCACTAGAGGGACATCTATACAACGACCACAAAGAAAGAGACAGCAGAAGAGCACGCGAAAAACCCGACGTCACCCGCAGCAACAGCACGTGGTTGATTAACGTTAACGTTACGTCAGGAAACAGAAAAAGAACAAAATGGAGGAATACGCGAGGGAGCCATGGTGAGCCGACAGCCTCAAACAACTTATTATTTTTATACATTTGAATTATTTATATTTTTGCTGGTATAAC
The DNA here is from genome assembly GCA_027564155.1 of Gymnocypris eckloni scoliostomus. Lineage (NCBI taxonomy): Eukaryota > Metazoa > Chordata > Actinopteri > Cypriniformes > Cyprinidae > Gymnocypris > Gymnocypris eckloni. The sequence continues at coordinate 13,551,210 of CM050431.1, forward strand.
TGTTAAAATAGTCTTTATCATTTATGCGGTCTTAGTAATTGTCAGGCCGTTTGATACGCGAATGCTCGTGATATCGGTTTGATGAACGCTGCTGAACGCGATGTCCTTCAGTGAAGGCTTCATGCAGTCAGTCACGCAAGCACATGACCTTGTTCTGCCGGCATCCGTGATCAGTTGATTTTGTTTACTAACAAAATATATTGTTTAAATATTGGAACTATTAAAAACAGAATATGTATATAGATACATAAAATATCTATTAACATATGGTCAGTGGGATCTGAAGACCAACCGGCTAGGAATAAGAAGTGAAAGCATAAGCACTAAAGAAATGGCATATATATATATCTATATATATATATCTATATATATATATATACTCGTTTTCTGTCACGTTTATTGTGATAGTTCCTCGAGTAGGATTTCATTTAACCAAAATAAGTAATTTTAGAGGTGTGTTAATACCATGTTGTTGTTTTTAAACCGTGTTTTCCAGAGTACTTTTTTAGCATATGTTGTTAGTAGGAGATATGATCTTTATGTACTGTTATCGTTCTCATCATCTTGACCTCTGGTTTCTTAGCCCCTGGAGGATAGTGGACGACTGTGGGGGTGCCTTCACCATGGGTGCCATAGGTGGTGGGATCTTTCAGGCCGTCAAAGGCTTTAGAAACTCTCCTTCTGTGAGTGATTCTTCGAGCTGATGATACAGTGATGCTGTTTTGTTTTAAGTTAACTGCATGTAGTACTTCTTGGCTCCAATGTGATGTCATTGTTTTTTGTTTCGTCTTCTCTTCAGGGAATGAATCACAGAATGAGGGGTAGCTTGACAGCCATAAGGACCAGAGCTCCACAACTAGGAGGTAAAGTTCAAAGGTTATCTATCATATGATTGCCACATGGATGCAGAGTAAAACACTCTGGATAAACTCAAAAGTTTGATTTCAGTAAGATTTTTTTATGTTTGTGAAAGCCAAACTGTATTTATTTGTACAAAAATACTGTAAAAAATGTAATACTGTGAAATATTATTGCAATTTTAAATAGTTTTATTTAGATATTTTCAGCAGCCATTAATTAAGTCTTTTGGTGTTACATGATTCTTCAGAAATCATTCTGATATGCTGATTTGATGCTCAAAAAATGTGTGTATATAAATATATATATATATATGGCTATCTAGTTGAATAATATAAGATACAAACTGACTACAAACACAATGGGAGACAAGAAGTTACGTAAGTGTCCAAGACAAAGCACAGAGAACATGTAACACGAACAAGAAAATCTGGTTTGTGCGGAGAGAACGTTTATTTTATAAAACTAAAATAATACTGAACCCCTCAAAATTGTAAATAAATAAATAATAATACAAATTAAAAAGTCGAAGTCTTCTTGCGTGGATGTGTTGGTTTCGGGCCTCATCGCCGGCTGCAGTCATGCCCTCGTCTCATAATAAATCCTGTGATTCACAACTACTTGCTAAGCAGCTCGCATTCACGTAAAGTAGCCTTGTTGACCATTTTGGGTGAGTAAAGGCAAACCGCACAAGATAGTACTTTCAGTGCCCTGTAGTTGGCGATGATATCACATCCTTTGTAGCAGAAATAAACTGCTGCAGAAATGCTAGGTCCATGCGAAATGTAATGTGTAATTGCAACACTCATTTCAAATGTAATGGAGTAAAGAGTAGGCCTACAGATACTTATTAAAAAATGTAGTGAGGTAAAGAGTAAAAGTTGATCATATCTTTGATACAGATCTTTGATAAAGTATCTGAAGAGCATTTATTTATTTGAAACCTTGATTTTTTATCTATGTAACATTTAAAATGTATTTACTCAAATTTTGTATTTAAGATCATGCATCCTTGCTGTATATTAAAAAAAAATATTAAAAAAAATCTGACCCCAAACGTTTGATTTTTTTTTGTATTTTTTTTTTTTTTTTTTTGCCTGCATCACACATCTTGGCTTTACTTTAAAAGATATAAATGTTTGATTATTAGGAAGCTTTGCTGTGTGGGGTGGCCTCTTCTCCATGATTGATTGTGGGCTGGTCAAGGTGAGGGGCAAAGAAGACCCCTGGAACTCAATCACAAGTGGAGCCATGACAGGAGCCATTTTAGCAGCAAGAAGTAAGTCAAATCCCAAAGAAATGTGGATAATGACATGGTCTTGTGAGTTATGTGCTAAATCATGCCAGTTTATAAATATCAATAGGTCATTCATCCTTTTTACTCTCTTTAAAAAGGCATAACCTGTGTTTATGTATGTGGTATTAATCTTTTGTCTCGTCACAGATGGGGCAGTGGCTATGGTTGGCTCTGCTGCAATGGGAGGTATACTGCTTGCATTAATAGAAGGTGCAGGAATTCTGCTCACGAGGTTCGCCTCAGCACAATTCCCAACTGGTAAGTGTGCAAAGTCATGCTCTGAAACTGAATAAAACGTACAAATGGAAATAGTCGTAAGTAATATTTAAATCAAAACAGAGAAACCAACCAACATCTTTTTTCTACAGGCCCACAGTTTGCAGAAGAACCCGCTCCCATGCCTGCTTCATCATTCGGAGACTATAGACAGTACCAATGAGAAGTCCTTTAAAACTCAAGGCCTTTTCTTATTCCATGAACTCATCTAAGACACTGAAGTTACAGCGTGGACCTCATTCATCAACCGAGCATAACACCAACCACGAATGACTGTGACAAAGGGAATATGAAGGGCAAACACTATTGTTCCTGTCCTTGCATTTGTCTTTAGTATGCCTTTTGCTATTCTCAGCTCTGTCATTGTCCTATGCGTCACCTTATTGAAGTGAAAATTCAGTTCTGTGTTTTCATCCACCTTCCCTGTCTTTGTCTTCTGCAAATTCATTTTTTTGCTAACAGCTGGAAATGTTTGCTGAAGCAATAGATATACTATTTAAGTCATGCTAGGTTGTTTCGAGTTGAGCCCCAATCAATTGGGTGTATAAAGTGTGTGTGTGTGTGTGTGTGTGTGTGTGTGTGTGTGTGTGTGTGTGTGTGTGTGTGTGTGTGTGTGTGTGTGTGGTGTGAGAGAGAATGTTTAAGGATTGTTTGCCTTAATGTAAACTTTCTCATGGGCCTCAACAAGATCGTATATACTTATTGGAGATTTTTATTGACTGTTCCATGCCAAACCTTCTCTTGCAGAATATATTCCTTCACAGTTTACTTTTTGAAGTAGTTATTTATTTTATAGAAGTAAAACTTCCTTGTTTCAGGATGTAATGCTGTATTGTAATTTAAGCATTTCTCTACAGTGAATGTTGGGATCACAAAGGATGCATCAGGAAAAAAGGTTTATGAGTGGACAGAAATTATAGTCTCTTTTGGTGGATATATATGAGCAAAAATTAGGCTGAGAAACAAATAAATAAACTATAGTTATTACTTCTTTGGCGGTCTCTGTGTGAAAATCATGAGGTGTTTTTCCCATTGAATATGGTTTTATTATATAGACAGGATTAGGCATAATGTCCATTAAAATAAAAAGGTAGTAATATCGTCCACTAGAGGGAGGTATAGACTTAAAATAATGCACAGAAATTGTCAAGTTGAAATAAGATATATAGCCTATATTTGGAGACAGAAAGAAAAATGTGTCATCAATGAAATACATTAGATGTAATGAGAAATTTAATTTTCACTGAGCTTTTGAGAATAAAAAGAATAAAGAGCACATCTCAAATTGACGAAACTGCAAGAATACCTACATTTCTGCAACGTCCTGACGTCAGAAAAACATTTACACGTCAAGGACAGCTTGTATAATATAATTGTATAACTTGTATAATTTATAAACATATTTAAAACAGCATTTGAATTTAACTATGAACTGTAAATTGCGCGATTATATGGTTCTAGAGAACATTTGATTGGATGAGTCCCGTTTTGAGAGACATTTAAACTACTGAACGTTACTTTGTAAATGTTTACAAGTACCTACACCAGCAAATTATTTCACCACATTGACCAAAAGCCACAAAACAACACTATCCCGTTTTAATATTCACTATATTGACAAACGTATTGGGACACCCTTCGTATCACCTTTGTGTAAAAATGTCCAGTTTCAGGTGGAGTTGGTCAATATATTCCATTCTATAAATAGATGCAAGTTTTTCTATCCACTGGGCCATTGTTGGAGGGCGTGGATATTTATAATGACAACGAATAATGATATTCCACACTGACTGAATCAATCATTGTATATATATATATATTTCCCCTCTAACAAGTTAGTCATGTTAGAATAGTCCTGTCCAAACTGCGAATAATAACTGCTATAAAATTAAAAGCACACACTTTCCTTATATTAAGATTTGTACTCATGAAATTTACTAAAGTAGTCCAACCTGTTCATTAGTTAGGGGGGTGTCCCAATACTTTTGTCCATATAGTGTAGGCTGCATGAATCTGTGCTTATGATTCATAGAACGCACGGCTTCACCAGAATCTATGGCGGATGTCCACTGATATTAAATGAGTAGAAGTCGATGTTGATGTTCATTACGCAAGAAGCAATCATTTTTCTCCCGCCTAGAGGCTTGGCTTTCTTAAACATATTAGACATAATCGGGTTTTGCAACAACTGACTAATAACCGAAACGGTGATGTGACTCACAGTGCACCTACATTTAAAAACACACGGGAACGGACACACAGGTAAGTATATGGCTGACTGTTGTGGCTTGTAAAAGGCTTTTAATTTGATTAATTTACTAGTTTGTATGGGAAAATTGTTTGAGGTTCTGGAATAACCACTGTTTTTTGTTGTTCGTCAATGCTAATGACAGGCGTTGCTATCTTACAAATATTGATTTGGAGTGGTGGGGGTGTTTCTATGAAATAGAATAGTCCTACTTATTAACATTTATAAGGAAACTATGTTGTTAAATGAAGAAACTAACAAATGTGCTGAACTGTTATTGATGAGAAAAAATTCAGTGTGTTTAATCATTTTCATTCTCTTCGCATGTTGCTTGACTAAAAGCATTCTAGCAGACAGATGTGTTCCTTTGAAAACTGGACTGAACATCTGCTGTTTTCATTGGTTTTGTTGTGTTTCGTGACATTCAGCTTTTTGCTTCTGTGTCTTTTTAGCCTTGCTGTTTTATGAGAAAGTAACTTTCTTTGACCTTTTGCCTCAGCATTCACAGGTCCAAGTGGTTTGGCTTGACTTCTGATTTTTGCTCCAATCCTTCTCATTCAGTAAAAGCATGTCTCATATGCTTTACCTCGCACTGCCTCATTCTGCTTGCATGCAAGTTTGTTTGGAGACAGCAGCATCAGAAGGAAGGTCAGCTTGTGATGCAAACAACAACTCGTTAATAATTTAAGGCAGCAAACATGACTGGTTACTAATCTACATAGCTCCTAAAAAGTGCTGTGATTATTAATTCAGGGCTTTTGAAGGCACTGTGGGAGCGTAGCATTCTTGATTGTATACAAGAGCAATGAACAAGCTCTGGCCAGGCACTCAAGATGTTTGGTGAAAGACTCCAAAACTTTCTGTGTTGCTGGAGATGTGTTTTGTCTGAATGTGAATGAGGAAGAGAGAGTGCATGTGGCATTTTAAGTTATAGGTGAATGCTTATAGGATGACGTATAGATGCTAATGCAACCATCTCAGACGTATCTGAGCACAAGCGATCAAAGAGACTTTTAATTAGATGCTTTTCTCACTTGAGGCCCTATGCTTTACCACCAGAGGCACACTAATAGCTGCTATTATTTACTGAGCTGCATGGTATCAATGTTTGAGACTGACTGAAGCTGCATATATAAGCAATTTATAAATTAGGAGACCGCTTCTTTTAAATGATTTGAAATGGTTTACAGATGTATATGTATATATTATTTAATCATTTCGAGTCATGTATTCCAAAAATTTCTTTAGCAAAGAAAATGTTTCTGAACAATTGAATTTTTTTTTTTTTCTTAAATTGAAGTAACAGGGCAACATATCAGCTGGGTTACAGTTTATTGATAAGAAAAGTGAAAAGAGAATATCTTTATTATTTGTCTTTACCAAAGCATTATGTATTTGATTGTTTGTATATTGAGAATATTTTAATTTATTTTATAAATTCAAAGTTCATTTTAGCATAATTTGAAGGAGTTTAATTTTGTCAAATGTGTGTTAATAATCAGACTTATATTACCTTGTTATATATTGGCTAAATGATCATCATAAACAATGATCATAAAACATCACTGGTGACAATTGTTTTATTGTTCTTCAGTGGATGAATCAAGCTTTTTATTTTCATAAAAGACTGTTAATTGTGAAACACTGACATCAGCTCAGTGAGGCATTTGTGATGGGACCAATGAATGCCATAAATCTGCCCTTTTAAATGTTCTCCTTGTTTTCATCACTCTCCTGCTCTGTCCTTCACTACTGCCTGGGAGAATTACAGATCACTCTTAGATGTGAGGTTTGCAGGAAATTGCATGGAATAAACGGCAGTTCATAAATGTCATATTAACTATTTATGTGAATAATCAGAGTCTGCTGTGTGAACAGTGGCAAACGGAAAAAATAAACAAGACGGAATACATTAGACATGACAGTATGATGTACAATAGACATTATCACTGTTGGTGATAATGACCCTCATATGTTTGGTGGAATGCTGTGCGTTTAATGAGAGCTTACTATGAAGAGGCTTCTGTAACACAACTTTTGGAAGTGACTGCATTCACGCTGACACACAAGAATTTTGCTTATAAATTAATCAAAGAAATATTTCAGGTCAGCTCGACCGACAACTTTTGTGTCATAATGTTGATTACCAGAAGAAATCATTTTGACTCGTCCTTTATTTCTTTTAAAAAGCAAAAATCAAGGTTGCAGTGCAGCACTTACAATGGAAGTTAATAGGGATGATTCTTAGTGGCGTTATGTCTTCTATTGAACCCGGGAGTATTCCTTTACATTTTAATTGGATTAACTGTCAGAATGAGTTTACTGCTATTCCATAACTCGCTATTCATCCAGCCATATAGGAACGCATGGGTAGTAAATCCGCATGCCACTCAAACCTCTGTGTTGTCGCTCAATATTGAAGACTCCACCATTCAAATCCATTGTGACAGGGTCCTTCCCTAAGGTAGCCATGGTGATCACAAGGGCATCAACCGATGGATAGAGACGCTCTTTGAGCCGTTAGGAATAAAAGAGGAGCAGTTTTGAAGAGGCAGTGTGGGGTGATGGAGGAGGGATTCAGGCCCAAACAAAATAAAATACCCATAGAGAATGGACTGCTTTCAGAGGTAGAGAGGGGTTGGTCTAATTTGCACAAAGTCTTCTCTTCTCAAACCAGAGCTGACAGCAGACGTTTTTATCAGTGAGGAACACGCTGCATGGAGAGAAACACATTTATTTCAATGTAGAGTCCTTGCTAAGGACAATGGCCCAGCAGGATGGAACATTGCCGTCCTTTTCGGAAAATCAGAGTAAACATTATTCCACCTTATTTATTTGCTGAGCAAACAACCGTGCCCACGGGAACTAAACGTGGCTTTTAGAAGAAGGCCAGTGTTGTTCAAAATGCAGGTGGAACTGTTTTTATTCATGGCTTTTATGTACAAGCTTTTCTTAGTTCAGGAAGTTCACTGTCAGACAAAATGTTGAACACATCTTTATTATTATTACTTCTGTATTTTTCATGTTTTCATGTATCTTCATGGAACTCAAGTGGAATGCTTTTTGAGCAGTATTGAAGGACTTCTGGGCCTGCATTTTATTCATTTGGTCTATAAATATAATAAAACCTCTTATCAGCAAATCAATAGTTTTATTTTAGAATTTTCTATTTTACGTGTTTTATTGAAATATAAATATAGAAAATGTTTATTTTACAATATGTATTTTATAATTAAATTAAATATTTGAAATGAGATGTAAAGGTCTCTTACGTCTCTATGTATTTTTTTTATAAGCCTTTAGATCAAAAGGTTCATGAGATCATGGGAAACATTTTAATCAGGTGTGTCCAAACTTTTGACTGGTAGTGTGTTTTCAACTAATAAACCCAAAACATATTTTCCAACCCTACTCAGTGGAGGTCTCATATTTTGTGTGAAATCCGGTTATTTATTACCGCTATGGAGAAGAGTACAACAAACCATGTCCTCAGGAGGCATGGCATCATTGGCAACCTGTTCACCTCTGCATCTCCATGCTGAGACGGGACAAAACCTCACAGGATCTGAATCCAGACATCTCATTCCCCCTGGGAGAACGTTCATTAATAAATCATGGCTTTCCATTCAGTGATGAGTGTGTGTGTCTGCACATGTCATCTCCTCTTTAGAACATGTTTGTCTCAGGGGCTGTTCCAGCTGCTCATCTCACTGACTATTGTGTCTCCTTCTTCATTAAATCTGTGATCAGAAGTGACAATTAGTGACTGATGTTTGATTTTAATCACCTGGAAGACAGTTCAGCTGCAGCTTGGACAAAATCCACATGCATTTGGGCAGATTCAATTTCCGGTCCAAATCTTTTTTATTCATATATTATTATTATTATTAGAAAAATATTGAAGAGTTAACTGTATCGTTGGCACTTGATCACAATGCAGACCTAGCAAACACAAATAAACTCTTTATTTGTTATAAATTAAATTTAGTCTGTTTTTTATGTTAATTCTCCCACAAAACAGAGAGAAAACTTTAGTTGTTTGATGGCAATAATCTCATTTACATTAGAGATGCTGCCTGCAGCCCCTTAAATATACTGTATGCATGGAAGGGGGTGCATGAGTGATTAGATGTCCTCTTCCTCCGATCGTTTGTGCCTCCGTGCAAATAAATAACCTGTGAACGCAAATAAACAGAGGCATCCATCATGAAAGCGTCCCAAAGACAGTGACTGATTTCTGTGCGAGGCTCCTGAGGGAACAGGATACGTGACACTGGCACTTTTATTGTGAGAAATGGCAGCTGCCAGTGCACCAGTATGCACGTGGGTGACGCCTGCACTGGATGGGTGAGCAGGCAAGTGTGTGGTTTCTACTGGTATTTTGTTTATCATTTCACTTAAAATGACTCTGTGTTGATGAACAACACGATTATATGTTTCTTTAAAAAAATGTGTCATTTCGGAATTGAATCAATTGATTTGGGCTTAAACATTGAGATTGTCACAAAAAGACTAATGCTTTTCTAGTGTGTGTGTACTAGAGTCACAATTGCTAAGGTGTTCTGAATGTTCTTTAGCACATAGGCTAAAGTGTTCTGGGACGTTGCTAGTGTGTTCTGGGTGTTGGTATAGAGTGCAATAGTTGGATCCAGAAGTAAAAATCCCATTCATTTTGACAGGAAATTAGATTTTTAATGATAACTTGTTAACTGTTCAATAGCCGAATTCCAGGTGAAAACTACACTACACATGATTTGCAAAAAACAGAAAAAGTTGTGTGCCCACATGCCCACACCCATGAAGCACTGCGAATGACAGTTGGTTTTCTAAACATAGCATATAGGGTATAAGTAAAATTATATGTATATATATATATATTAATTAACCATATGTGTACACAGTATATATATACACAGTATATGTATGTGAGTACACCCCTCACATTTTTGTAAATATTTTATTGCATCTTTTCATGTGACAACAGTGAAGAAATGACACTTTGCTACAATGTAAAGTAGTGAGTGTAAAGCTTGTATAACAGTGTAAATTTGCTGTCCCCTCAAAATAACTCAACACACAACGAATAATGTCTAAACCGCTGGCCACAAAAGTGAGTACACCCCTAAATGAAAATGTCCAAATTGGGCCCAATTAGCCATTTTATTCCCCCGGTGTCATGTGACTCGTTAGTGTTACAGGGTCTCAGGTGTGAATGGGGAGCAGGTGTGTTAAATTTGGTGTTATCGCTCTCACTCTCTCATACTGGTCGCTGAAAGTTCAACATGGCACCTCATAGCAAAGAACTCTCTGAGGATCTGAAAAAAGTATTGTTGCTCTACATAAAGATGGCATAGGCTATAAGAAGATTGCTAAGACCCTGAAACTGAGCTGCAGCACGGTGGCCAAGACCATACAGCGGTTTAACAGGACAGGTTCCACAGGAACAGGCCTCGCCATGGTCGACCAAAGAAGTTGAGTGCACGTGCTCAACATCATATCCAGAGGTTATTTGGGAAATAGACGTATGAGTGCTGCCAGCATTGCTGCAGAGGTTGAAGAGGAGGGGGGTCAGCCTGTCAGTGCTCAGACCATACGTTGCATACTGCATCACATTAGTCTGCATGGCTGTTGTTCCAGAAGGAAGCCTCTTGCTGGTTTGCTGAAGACAAGCAGACTGAGGACATGGATTACTGGAACCATGTCCTGTGGTCTGATGAGACCAAGATAAACTTATTTGGTTCAGATGGTGTCAAGCGTGTGTGGCGGCAACCAGGTGAGGAGTACAAAGACAAGTCTGTCTTGCCTACAGTCAAGCATGGTTGTGAGAGTGTCATGGTCTGGGGCTGCATGAGTGCTGCCGGCACTGGGGAACTGCAGTTCATTGAGGGAACCATGAATGCCAACATGTACTGTGACATACTGAAGCAGAGCATGATCCCCTCCCTTCGGAGACTGGGCCGCAGGGCAGTATTCCAACATGACAACGACCCCAAACACACCTCCAAAATGACCACTGCCTTGCTAAAGAAGCTGAGGGTAAAGGTAATCTGTGGGGTATCCTGGCCAAATTCGCCCACTGGCCTCTGACCATCATGACCATCTAATCATCCCCATACGCTGATTGGCTTCTGTCTCCTCTCCACCAGTACGCTGGTGTATGGTGGGCGTTCTGGTGCACTATGGCTGCCATCGCATCATCCAGGTGGATGCTGCACACTAGGGGAGGGAGAAAAAAATAAATCCATCGATGCATCGCGATTCTCTCTCCAGCAATTCTGGATCGATTCTGAGAATTTTAGAATAGTTTCTGAGCTTAGTTTTAAACCAAATGTGCGATGACGCTGAGTTTGCTTTAGAAACACCTGTATGCTGCTTGCTTCCGATTCCTCACACACATACACCACTCGAACCTTCCGTAAAATAATATTTTATAAAATTCGGAAAGGTTGAAGTAAATTACAAGGACATTCACGGCTTCATTGCACAGGATGTGCTGTGAGAGATGCACGCTTTGTTTGATGTTACATTTGAAGTGTGCGAACTCGTCCGTCTGTATTTTCCTTACAAATGCTCTACGAAGTCATCATTTATGTGGTTTGGAATGCAGAGGACTTATATATTTAAAACATGAACCTCACTAACAGAAAGCTGCTTTCATTTTAAAATGATGACATGCTTTGTTTGTGTAGACTGCTCCAAGTGTGAGTGCACTTGGATGGGTTAAAAGCAGAGAACACATTTCACTGCTGGTTATACTCTGTATAATTGTGTATGTGACAAATAAAGCTCATCTGAGCTTAACATTTTTTTTATTAAATTTTTTAAATTGTAATTATTTTACAAATACTTAATTACTTATGTAAGGATATGTAAATGTAAGGATTTTAAGATTCTCAAGTCAGTAAAGTAATTAATTAATAAGGGGGAAAAGTAGATCAAGAATCATTCTGGAATCGGATCTTGACTCCCAGAATCGGAATCGGATCGGATTGTGAGGTGACTAAAGAGTCCCACCCCTACTGCACACTGGTGGTTGATGAGGAGATGTCCCCCTTACTATGTAAAGAGCTTCGAGTGCCTAGTAAAGCACTATATAAATGTAAATGTAACAAATTATTATCCACCAGCTCCGTGATGTCGTCATGGAGGAGTGGAAGAGGACTCCAGTGGCAACCTGTGAAGCCCTGGTGAACTCCATGCCCAAGAGGGTTAAGGCAGTTCTGGAAAATAATGGTGGCCACACAAAATATTGACACTTTGGGCCCAATTTGGGCCTAACATTTTCACTTAGGGGTGTAGGTCTACTCACTTTTGTGGCCAGTGGTTTAGACATTAATGGCTGTGTGTTGAGTTATTTTGAGGAGACAGCACATTTACACTGTTATACATGCTGTACACTCACTACTTTACATTGTAGCTAAGTGTCATTTCTTCAGTGTTGTCACATGAAAAGATATAATACATTTTTATTATTTATTTATTTTTACACAAAAGAAGATATTTCGAAGAATGTCGATAATCAAACAGTTGCCGGTAGCCGTTAACTTTCATTACATTTTTTTTCCACGCTGTAGATGTCAGTGAGGAGCAGCAACTTGAAGGCAGTTTTATGTATATTGTCTTATACCTTTTCAATTGTCTTTTCCAATTTTCAAATACTTCATATCAAAGTAATGGGATTCACCTCGTAGCTGGTTTGTTCAATGATTATAACTCTGAAAAGCCCTTTTTTTTAGAATCCCTATGGGACAAATCATTGAGAAAAAATACTTTGTGATCCAAGCTCACAGAAAAGTGGACAGGCATTGTTTCACTCTACTGCTAAGTTTTTGCCAAGTCGAAAGAGCCCACACTAAGTCTCACACACTATGGCGTCTTCATTGCAATTGTTTAAATAGTTGAATTATCCAAAATGTGAAAAATGTAAGATTAGAATAGCACATATCTTCTCAGTAAGCCACATAATAGAAAGTACTGTTGAAGATACTGAATATGAGCACTTAATTAACCCATAACCCAAAACCCTTAAATGTAGCGTCTAGACTATTTTACTTGATTTCAACTCGGCATCACTGCAAATTGTTGATTCCTGTATGAAAAAAACTGTCACTTTGATTGAAAGATTTAATTGAATGGTAATTTAAATATTCATTCATTTTTAACATTTGAATAATTCTATTTACTTATTTATTTACTCTTCTAAGTTCACTTTTATGCATCTAATTGTGTCCCACATTTTTTCCACAGTTGTTTCTTTGAGCACTCAACTTTGCAGTTTGTTCGTGCCCCTGTTAACAGCCCTCTGCTCTCCAGTGCTTATGATAGTTGCCAGCCTAATAAATACTGTCTCTGTACCCGGGAATCCAGTCCCCTGCCCTCCTGCTCTAAGATTGATCCCTTATCCCCACCCCTTCCTTTCTCTCGTCTCTGCCAAACCCGCAGCTTTAGAACCCATGTGAATAGGTGAAACTCTGAGGCTCCAACAGATGGCCAGAGCTGCCCTGATTCAGTCACACTGCTGCCGGATGAATACCAGCTCAGAGAGCCCAGAAAGAGTGGAAAAAAGAGAGTTTGAAGAGAGCAAAAGAGAGATAGAGAGAGTGATAGAGTTTCCCCCATGTGTGTGGGAGAATAAGGGAAAACAGGGACGTGTTAATATGCATGAGGGGAAGAGTAACTGTGTAAGCGAGGGAACGAGAGACAACAAGAGAGGGGAGTGGAAGAAATTGAATTGTAGATTGAGGGACTTCTTTCCCTCCCGCCCTCTTTTATTTATCTGCTATGGAACCACGCCTCCTTCTTTTCACCTCTCCGTGTGTCTATATCAGGGGACCGGCTATGAGAGAGCCCACTTGTACGGCTGGCAGAGGGGGAGTCGAGTCAGAGGTGGTCTGGTGAAGACCGAACAGGTGACGGATCATCATATCCCTGACTTTAATGCCTCCTGTAGTTGCTCTGTTCTTCAGGAAGGATTCAGAGGTGGGCATTAGTGAGGTAAGTGCCTTTATCCCTAATTATTGCTTTGTAGCACTACCTCTGTCAGACTAACACCAGTAATGGATGCACAGGTATATTCCTCCATTGTTAAAGCAGATTATAATTTTCCTGATTGTAATACGCAAAAAATCTGCAATTCTGAAATTACTTAACTGATTACTAACTGATTAACAGTTAATTACTTAACTGATATTTTTGTATTCATTTTTCTTGAATGCTCTATTAAATGTCTAAATGTATGTCTTTTAAAGCCCACATCACTGGCATTGGGAGATTCAGATTGTCTATTGTCTGTTGTGATTCTAGGATTTCTTTTTTTTGTGATTCTGTTGTCTGTTGTGATTCTTGGATTTCTTTCCATTTGTTAAACAATTTTAGGTGTGTTTCTGTTTCTTCTAGTCTTCTCAGACTCTTTGTGTTGATGGCTTACAGTTCTTGGTTTTTGATACCTCCGATGTTTGCCCCTCATACTCACAGTCGCTTACAATGCTTGAGTCAGGTTTGTGGATGATTTTGGCCCTTTTAAGGACTTTAACAAGAGTCTGTCGTCACCCTTTTAAAATGCTACATGACTCACATTGCATTTTTGATGGCGAAGAACTGCTCTCTGGGTCAAGTAGGTCTCTGGAAGCAAGTGATGTTTGGAAGGATTCGCTGGCTAAAATATGCATCAGAGAGTGTGCGCTTGTGTTTGCTGTGTGAGGCTATGAGGTAATGACAAAGGTGATGGGGGCTGAGAGATCTGTGCCTTAGTCATTCATTATTTAATGTTCACTCTGTCTCCGCTCAGCCCCATAACAACTGGCCTCGTTTTTCCTCTTCTGCTGTCTGAACCAGAACTGTGGACCAGGTCCTATGACGTTTAGTGCATCAGACCTGTACAAATGAGTTCACATGGTCAATGTCACATATGTGCTTCTTTTATTAGTAACCGTGAAATAGTGCTGAATTTAAAATATTTCTTATTCTTGAATCTTAGATTTAGTGGCCTCTGGGTTTTGGACCTTCTATACAATTAATTCACTGCATATTCTATCTTTTTTCAAAGATTTCATAAAAGTAGATCACCAGTAACTTTAGAGCTGAGTGAAACTACTCATTTGGGACCTCTGTCTGACAGCACAAAAAAAAAGAAAAATAATTTGATCTCAATTTTCTAATTCCTTAGTGGGAGCTATTTAGGGTTAATTTGCATATGTCCATCCTGGCCTCAATAGGGTTCTTGTATGCTGTGATGATTTTATCCAATTTACAAGTTAGAAACCACCTATTTTTGCTTTCCTTTGTCTACATGTAACAATATAAGTTTCCATATCGTTGGTTTTAGCATGAAAGATATCATAATGGACTTATGTCATACAGTAGCTTCATTGGTTTTATACAAGGTATAACCCAGTGTCATGAGAAGTCACAATAATAACCAAAATGGTAAACGGATATACATTTTAAACTTAAACTTATGAAACCCCATTCCTAATTGAACCTTATATCTAACCATTATTGTAAAATCACTCTGATTATTTATTTATTGATTTTTCAGAATTTGTTTTCGTAAACGTATAGTGCCCAATTATTGCTGTTGTGATAGGAGGCTATTTGTTGTGATTCTTTCCATTTCTTAAAACGTTTTAGGTTTATTTCTCCTAGTCTTCTCAAACTCTCATGTTGGTGTCAGGTTAAGTCATCATCATAATTGTACATCCCAACTTACAGTACAATATTTCACAATTTTTGTCCAACATAAACCTAACCATAATTTCTCACTCCTAACTAAATCTGTAATTTAACCATGGTTGTAAGTGGAAAACCCTATTAAAGTTATTTTTTCGTATGATCCAGGTCACACAATATCATATGATTTTGTCATCAGTTGTAATGAGTGTGTTAGAGCTTGTTATTTACTATGTACGTTACACATATTATTTATTTACTTGGGATGTGTAAAATGTCTTGTAAATGGGATGTGTAAAATCTCTTAGGAAAACCATCCACCACACCCCAGAACATCCAAGTGATTTTTTTATCAAAGAGTCTGGACACTAGACAAACCAGCCTAGAGTACATCTATGTGAGACACAGTCTCATTTTCATGAGCAGCTGAGAGCAAAACAAGGCCTGATATGAATCTAAAGTATAATTTGAGTCTGGTGCCCACCGTCTTACATGTTAATGCTGACTGGAAGTCTTTGATGAGTGATTTGGAGTACAGCACCTCTGGCGGTGCCCTCTGAGGCAGTGAATGCATTACAGAGCTGTGCCAAGATACGGCAGGTGTCCAGCCGAGATCTGTAATTACATTCTGCCAAGGATACAGAGAACATTAATCTTAGATCAGAATCAGAATTTGTAATCAAAAGTGTTTTTCCTTCTTTTTTTTCAGTCAAGATCAGATAACTGGTAGATGTTCTCAATTGCTTTTTGAATGATAATATGCCATTGCTATAATATTACTTGTTCATTACTCATCACTCAAACTCCTCTCACTGTAGACCACATCTCTCTCCCAGAAGCCATGAACATTCAGTACTAGAATCCATCGCTCGTCTCATGTAACATAAACATCTGTCACAACAGCAGTAAGTGGCTCATTGGTGCTTAGATGAAATGAGTATGTTGGGTAATGGACGTGGGAGATTAGGTTTCAGGCGCCCTTGAAAGATAGAGTTTAACCTCAAAACGAGAAGTCGCTCCAAACCTGTATGACTTTCTTTATTTTGCAGATAACAAAAGATGTTGTGAAGAATGTTCCAGGTGTTTTTGTCCATGCAATGGAAGCCATTGGGCTTCAAAACATCATTGGACCCCACTAAATGGATAGTTTATACAAAAATTTAAAATCTGTCATTAATTACTCACCCTCATGTCGTTCCAAACCTGCAAGACCTTCATTTATCTTCGGAACACAAATTAAGGTATTTTTGATTAAATCTGAGAGCTTTCTGACCCTGCATACACAGCAACACAACTGACATGTTCAAGGCCCAGAAAGGTAATAAGGACATTGTTAAAATAGTCCAACCTTAATTTTATTTTAAAGAATATCCAACCCTAATTGGGTTACCCTAATAATAACCCCAATGTCAAGTAACACATTGAATTAAACATGACATTTTGAAGTAGAAAGACTGAAATAGTATTTTATTGTGAAACCAATAACCTTTTTTTTACAACTTCATTTGAAAAAATCACTTTTTATAGTGAATGCTAATAAAGATACAAGGCAGCCTAGTTTCTTTTATGAGGATGTAGGAATGTGCTTGGTCATTAACTATCTTTAGGTGTTTTGAATTGATTTTAGCAGGAATAGGGAAGCGGTGGGGGTAAAAATCAGCGATGTGATGTAGAAGTACTTTGGAAAGTTTAATAGAGGTGCTGCAGCATTCAGGATGAGCTGCAGAGGTTTGATTACATACCCTGGGAAACAATTGTGACAGTCATTGGGACTAATGGTGAACTGCACACCAAAGGAAATTACAGTGGTCTTAAAGTGATCAGAAGCTCTTATGGGCAAGAGAGTCTGTATATGAGAATATAGGTTCCCGAGTGATGTTATCGATAATCATTGAGTATTTTTTTTTAAACATTGTTCATATACTCTGTTCAAAAGCTGTGTCTTTTTGCTCCTTTTTAAAATATAATTCCCCCCCATTTTTGCAGTTCTCCTCAGTCACGTACCCTCAGGGTTCTTCCAACTGAGTTTTATAGGGTCTCACTCAGACTTCAGCTCACATCTACCCATTATTCTCTCTGGCTTTCTCTCGCACGCTGTATCTATCTCTCACTCCCTCAGGAGCTCAGCAGGCTTTGTGGCTGCTTATTAACTTTTATGGAATTCTAGATTTCTGAAATTGGATTTTCCAACTCACTAAAGAAAGCAGATCAGATGGCTACTCTTACATGCACCAGAGTTTTTCTGGCCTGAAACTTAACTTGAATGTGGACAATTAGTTTAGATGGCAGGTCTTTTTCTAGTATTTTTTCCCTTCTCTAGCAGAATCAAATCACAATAGCCTGTGGTATAGCTGTAAGTTTAGATGAGCACTTTGTCTTTATTTGTGAATGGGGTTAAAACTCAGTGTTTGTTGTTCTCAAAACAAAAATTTACATGGACTGAGAGGCATTTTACATTACACCGTTATCGTGCATTAAATATTTTTTAGTGAATGTATTGTATATTTCTGGATTACACTTGCTTTATTTTCACAGTTATCTTACAATAATTAAATACAAAATGTAATTGTATTACATTTAATTATAATACAAAAAATGTATTGCAATTAAAATAATACCACCTCCCAGTATTATTAATGATTATATTATTTATGTTTATAACATATAACAATGTTGATGTAGACAGCAAATTATAATCAGAAATCAGAGTCAATATTACGGTTTAATCTATTAAGAACCTGTCAAATGTTCAGTGTGGTGATAGATACAAAATAGCTATATATACCCCAATCAGGGGGGCACTGCACTAACTCAAGGGAGCTTCTTCATAGGCACACATCAAGATTTTAATTGGGTAAATGAAAGGGTTCTGGAATAGACTGAGAGAGATCGTGACCAGACGGAATCAAGCAAACATGGCCCGAGGGCCAGTCTGCACCAGAACTGATCTGAAACCACTGATAAAGCTCCCATTGCATAGGCTACATATTTCTCATAAATTACAACTAATGAGTTGGCAATGTGCACATTTCTGACATCAATACTTTAAACTTACTATTGGCCTTTTCTCAAGTTTTTATATCTGATACTGATATTTTACTGCTAAGCAAATATGCACAATATTTTTAAGGCATGGGTTATATTAAAGTATTATTATATTTAAGTATTTAGATAATTTAAAACAAAAACATTTATTCTAGATTATTATAGTTATTTTATTGATTTTATTTTCATGAAATATTTCTATTCAGCTGTTGGAGGAATGGATTTATCCTGATGTCATCATAGCAGAAGTGTGAAGGTGGAGTGATGACTCCGAGTGTCAGCTTTTAAGTGTGAATCATGGTAACTGGCATCTGAGAAAAGATAGAGATTCATATCTGAGGGAAGCGTTTACTTAAATGAGCCATATTGGATGAGTTGGATAACTCTTGATATGGGTGTTTTCATCAAACTAATGATAGTCTGTCCCAGTTTATCAAAGTTCAATCATCGGCCCAATGGTTCCAGAACATAAATTTGATACAAAGCCCAAGTTAAATGGTTTGTGCTATTAATTGCATAGCGTTGACCGTTTGTGTTATTAATCTAACTAGGCCTACTCTGAAATATTGCAGAAAATATTCTAGTTTAGCTCAGCATATAGTGTCTTATATGTGTTTGTGTGAGAAAGTGGTTAATATTTAGATGTACATTCTCCTCTATGCTTGTCTCCTTAGTGTTACTTTCACTATAATTGGTTGTGGGTGGCAGCACGGTTAAGCCTGATGTGGTACTGGATGGTTGCCTAGTTTCTGCACAGCCCCAGAACAGAAATAGAACTGGGCCTATTAGTTTTTATCTTGCCGTGTATCCTGCAGTGAGTCAAACAAACATCCCATTACACAGTTAGCTGTGCACTGAGTAATGATGCACAGCCCTCATAAGAACCCACGTTCAGGAGCATCTCTGCCCGTCATGTCATTTTGAGTCCTCATTTATATTAAATAGCTGCCAGAGTCACTAATAGCCACCTAGACAGTGGGAGACAGAGAAGATCAGTAGCTCAGGATCCTGTGATCTCATGTCTTCATGAGCGTATGAAGTCATGCAGTTTTCATAAGAGACCTGGCCTCTGGACACAATCAAGACCAAACCAAAGACTAATGCGTTTTCTGTTCTGTACATAATTACATCCGTATCTTGAGGCGGAGCACTGACAAATAACACCCTAGAGGTTTAGCACAATGCTAATGAATTGTAAGAATCGACGTAGCTGTCCATCAGCAGATTTGGATTTGAGGCTTTGATTACTTTGTGTACTAAAAGGGCTTTTTCTTGGTGATATTACAGGAAGCAGACATATATTCAGTTATTCTGTTTGAGGCATGATCATATACTTCAAAGGAAAGTGTGTATACTTCACCTTTCGTCCCTTTTCAGGCACTTTTTTAAGTTGCCTTCGGAGCAGCAAGATAAAATAGCCTCTGCCACCTGGAAGAAAGTGAAAAACTCTTCAAAGACAGTGGAAATGTTGACATATATATAATTTTTAATGACTAAAAAACACAGTTGTGTTGCTTATTATTTTTGTGTTAACCTTTTTTTCAGGATTCTTTGATTAATAGGAAGTTCAAAAGAACAGCATTTATTTGAATTATGAAAATCTTTTATTTTGTAATCTTGTAAATGTCTTTTAAAAGTAGTAATTTCTTAAAAACTCTTCCTGAACCCAAATGTTTGAATAGTAGTGTACATGTTAAAACCCCTGATCTACACACATCAGGGAGATCCCCCTGCAATCTAATTAGGAGTCAGATATTAAAACAGTGAGCCGTGTGCTGGGATAATTGATTCTTTCCACTCGATGCACACAAAACAAGCAGACAGCAGGAGATACCCAGCTTTGTCAACACTGGGCGATGTGCCTGCTTTTTAAAAAAAGGCGCCCCAATGAAGCTACGTAGATTGTGCCAACAGACATCCCGCACACAAAGGTATGCCACATGCATCTCAGTGTGTGTGGGGATGAATGAATACCCTCCTGTTTGTATGAGTGGGTTAGCCTGGCAGGTCAGTGGGAAATCATACACGCTTTTTCTTCCCGCACTTTTTGACTGTCATCAGAGGAACAGTCTAACTGTTTCTCTCTCCTCCGGCAAAAACGCTCAAACCCCGATAATTACCCTCTTCCTTTGAGAGTTATCAAAATGGACAACTCTCCCGCTGCTTTGCTAATTACTTTAATAGGTTTAGAAAACGGATTAGCAACAGACTAGAAGCTTAGGGGATGTGCAATGTTGATAGTAAGTGAATAATTCCTCTTACCTTTCTTTGATTTTAAAATTCAATCTTGTTTATTATATTTATATATTCTATCTCAAGTCTGCTGTATTTATGGCATCATCCATGTTGGGAATTGGACCACAGAACATCAGCTCACCAGCATTCAGGGTCATTAACTGACCCCTATTGCTGTCCACTGACCCTAATTTCGAAGCCATGTCTGGGTGTCTGTAGAGTCATTTATTATCACAATTTATGGCCTGTTTTATAGAGGTTGGGTCAGACTCAGTCTCTCATCAAGTACCTTTAGCATTGTGTAGCCCTTTCCACCCTGAAGCAGATTCCACCCAGACCTCTCAATTAGTAGTGGTAGCCACCTGCGCTGGTCTGTTGTGAATGTAATGACCATTGTGGTCAACAGTAAAGTAAATGGAGGGGAAAATCAGAGGAAATTGTGGGAATGGTAATAGTCTTTTTATGGATTACAGATTACGATCATCAAAGGGGCAGCTGAGAGTGTCCAGTCTCGCCACATGGTAAAAGACACAAACTGGCCCCAATGACAGCGTCATTAACGAAATGGGCTTTAGTGACGCCACATTAATGGCCAGTTATCAAATGGAGGGAAAAAGGGCTATTGTAACCAGATACCACCATGTAATGATTAGGTACTGTATTAGCTAAATGTATATAGAGTATGTGGGAACTGTGATACGATCTTGGCAAACTGCATATTTTCCTAACCTGGTTCCATTTTCATTCATTGGCAGATGTTTTTTGTGTTTAAAATGTAGATAGCATTTAAACGGATAGCTTCACCCAAAAATTTAAAATCTGTCATTAGTTGCTCACCCTCATGTCGTTCTAAACCCGTAAGACCTTTGTTAATCTTCAGAACAGATTAATGTATTTTGATGAAATCTGAGAGCTTGCTTACCCTGCATAGACAGCAATGCAACTGACATGTTCAAGGTCCAAAAGGTAGTAAGCACATCGTTAAAATAGTCTTATTTGACATCAGTGGTTCAACATAATTTTGTGAAGTTATGAGAACATTTTGTGCAAAGAAAACAATTTATTTTCTTCAAGTGTCAGTATTCGACACACGTTCACGAATTAATGAACGAATTAATATATTTATTGTCATTCTACTAGTACAACGAAATTGAATGCAATCCTTTGGGTGCATAGTGTAACAATAAATACATAAATAATCTAATAAATAGTAAAGAGACGACAGGATATGTAGCATTAGACACAGAAGATGTCTCACATTCAACAGTTGGTTACACGACTCATATTCTACGAGAGTACCACAGCTACATTTCTGGGCCTTGAATGTGTCAGTTTCTGTCTATGCAGGGTCAGAAAGCTCTCCGATTTCATAAAAAATATCATAATTTGTATTGCGTGAAGATGAACGAAGGTCTTATGGGTTTGGAACGACATGGGGGTGTGTAATTAATGATTGAAATGTCAGTTTTGGGTGAACTATTCTTTTAAGCAATACAGTTTATCCCTTCAGTGAAAATGGCCATTGAACTTGATATTGCTAATGCCATGCTCTGTTGATCTACTGTTTGAGCAACTGCTATGTTTTTGGAATTATATGTTAATTAAGTTTTGGCCTGCATGTCTTTTCATTGATTCTTGTGAATTAGCATTAGAGGGGGTTTTAGGATCAAAGGCACGGTAACATCAAAAAGATCATTTAAACAGCTGTAACAGCAGGTGACCTGAGTCTTAACTGTCACCTTGATATTCTTTTACCTGTATATAGTTGTTTATTCTCATCTCTGATGTGTGGCTTACCAGTGAGATCTGTTGAAATTACCAGAATTAAAGGAGCTGCTGGCATTTATTCTTTAGTCAAAGTGAAATGTATTTATTGTTTGTTTGTTTTGTGCTGATTCTGAGGGGAGATCTGTGGATTTATACATGGTAAAATGTGTTAAATGGAGTTGAGAATAGTCTTATTGGTAGCTGAATTAATTATCAAATGAACCACTTTTTGAATCTACACAAAGCAGTAAGGGTGTTTATAGAATTCTTTGATTGACAGGAGGGGTTGATTGAGTAAATCTGTGGGTGCTAGTCATGGGTTGTTGGTGATATGATTAAAGATATTCATGCACAATTAAAACACAATGTGACGGAAATGAGACAATGATTTTTTACCAGATGTTTTATAAATTTGGCACTTGTGCCAAACAGTGAGTGATTTATTTCTGTTAAATGTGTGTTTATGGTTATGTGAGTGTGAGAAACTGCTTTCGATATGGACTACTCATTATTAGGCCCAAATTCAGCAGGACAGGAACGAATGATAATGATAAGAACAGTCCGGGAATGCGTCTTTAATGCTCTCTTAATCAGAGGCTGCAATGGCATATTAAATAAACTATTTCCAATATGAAAACAGAAATGCTGAAAAAAGAATGAGTGATGTATAATGCTTTAGCTGTGAGAGTCGCTGATAATGGAGACTCTGGTTATGCCTCGGTTGTGCTCAAAACAGAGCATGATTAACAATATGGGCCTTTGTTATCACACCATCTACATTTTAGAAACAATCACACACAGTGCAAATAAAATTAGATTTTTAAAGAATTCAGTTAGATTGTTCAAATTCATTCCACTTTGTGTAGCTTTTATGCAGGTTCACTTCTTAGGATTGTTTTGATGTTGTGTTCTTTTAGTTATTGGGAAGATTATCTTATTAATGACCTACAATACTTGAACATTTCAAGGTACATATTTCATAACTGTTTCATACTTCATTAGCTGTTTATTTTCCCAAATAGACAATCAAAGCAGTTTATGTCTGAAGAGCTGAGATTTCTGATGAAGACTCGGTCATGCATCTTGTTAATTCCTCTTTAAGTTCATCCATCCCTGCTGCAATGTGTGTTTTTTGGCAAATGTAACATGTATAGATTTTGGAGGGGCTACCACTAAGCCTGCTAATCTAACCACAAAGAGAAGGAAGGGAGAAGGAGAAGAGGATTAGGATGAGGAAAGTCAGAAAAGGATACCAATGAGACATTGGACATTCTCCAACGAAGATTAGAAAATTATGGCCACATGTAAGCCCTTCAATTGCTAATGTTAATGTGCTGAATCCAAGGGTCAGCAATAATTACATCTACTGTGAAAAAGTGTTTTAGGTAAAGATAGGGTTAGTGAATGGTGGCAAATTATGTATTGTGGTTTTGAAAATATACCTATTTTTGTGTTTAGTTTTATTTAATTATTTATTTGGATTTAAAATTACAATTTAATTATAGTTCATTTTAACTTTAAAAAACAATTTGTTTTTAAACATACTACTTTGTTGTTATATGCAAAAGACAAAATAAATAGTTATGTCTGAAGAGCTGCTTGAGTCACTCACTGAGTGACCATAAAGATGAATCTGTTTCTTTGTGTTCACCACAGAGCTGTTCTGAAAGCCAATATTGTCTGTAATTTTAAGTCAGGCCATTACCCTGTAAGTCATTTAGAGGAGACAAGAAAAATGGCAAGTTATTAAAAGAGAATTAATGACGTGAACTGGCATCCTGTAGCGTGGCAGAAAGCAGATTGTATGGAAAAATGATACTAATCATTGGACACAAACAAATAAATCTTTCACTACAGACTCAAAGTAGATGTTTCATAGATAAAAACATAAAAATAAATGTAATGTCCTTGTATATGCTATTCTTGCTTTTTATGGATATATTCAGTAACCTACTTGTGGTTTTAATGTGAATATTTTGATGAGCAGCATCGTCCTGCTCTTAGTTGCCCTTAAGGACCAAGGTACACTTCTTAGAATATAAATTAAGTAACATAGTTTTCACTTCATCTCATTCTTTTGTCAGAAGAGGATGAGTGGGACCAGTGCTCCCAGAATGAGTAATCCTAAAATAAATCATGGTGGTTAGCAGCGAAAAAACACTTTGTTGCAGTTGAAACATATAACAGTTGCTTAAGACCCAGATATACAGGTTCCACATGAAACCCTCAGAGGCTCAGTCACAGCACTGCTAATAGTTTGTACAGTTGGGCCAAAAAAATCCAACCTGACTACATCAGACGTCGTACTTCCACTCAATTTCAATTCGCTTCTGTACTCAGTCAAACATTCCTGCATTCAAACATTCCCTGTGTTTTTAGACCTTAATTGGATTTTGAATCCCAGATTTCCATCTTCGATCTCAGACTTTTGGAACACTGGTCTGTGCTGTCAGGGACAGACGGAGGGCTAAAGACATGGTTGAAAGATCTCACAGGGCTCAGGACCACCACGCTTGCCTAGTGAATGCCATATGGTTGCCGATAGATACGAAGGACGGGAACTGGATTCCTTTGCTCCTGATGGCAGGAGTACTGCACATATCATGTGTTAATCAGTCGCTGGTTAGACACTGCAATTAATAAGGGCAACAACAATTATTAGTACCTAGGGTTCATGTCTAGTTTTTTTTGTGATATTTAGCCTTATAATAGCAACAGTGCAATTTCAAACCACATTTATTTAAATTCAGCTAAAAAATAATTCTTCAATGCATTTGTTATTTCCTTTTTCCTCCCTTTGTTCTTTATTCCGAAAATTGCGTCAGTGTCATTTGTCTTTAGAGGAAGCACCAAAAGATGGCTTTTCATCTGTGCATTATTAGCTGATTGCTACGAAAACAAGCAGATGATTGTGATCATGTCAGAATAACCCTTTCTTTGGTGTTTTTTGAAGCTGAAACAGAAAAGGTTTATTATAAACTATAATGTCTGGATGTCTGGATATCAGTTAAGAAGCTCAACAAGACTAAAGTGATACATGTGCTTATGCAGAACTTCTATTAAATTCATATTCTGGATTCAAAATACAAATGACAAAATCTTATGGCATAAGGTTGATTACCACACAACATTATTCCAACTCGCCTCTTGTTTTCTTTTCTTTAAGACAATTAAATTAACAGTGATGCACTTAAGTGAATGGGACAGAACATTTAATAAGAACTTTTTGTTAATATTTTGTGGCTTTCCTATCGAGTATTTTGGCATTTACTACCATTTTTAAGAAAAGTATATGTAAATTTATATATATTCAGGTGCATCTCAATAAATTAGAATGTTGTAGAAAAGTTAATCTATTTCAGTAATTCAGCTCAAATTGTGAAACTCGTGTATTAAATAAATTCAATGCACACAGACTGAAGTAGTTTAAGTCTTTGGTTCTTTTAATTGTGATGATTTTGTCTGACATTTAACAAAAACCCACCAATTCACAATCTCAACAAATTTGAATATGGTGACATGCCAATCAGCTAATCAACTCAAAACACCTGGAAAGATTTCTGATCCTTCAAATGGTCTCAGTTTGGTTCACTAGGCTACACAATCATGAAGACTGTTGATCAGTTGTCCAGAAGACAATCATTGACACCCTTCACAAGGAGGGCTAAAACATTAATTGCCAGTTGATTGTTCACAGAGTGCTGCTCCAAGCATGTTAACAGAAAGTTGAGGAAGGAAAAGTGTAAAGAAAAAGATGCACAACCAACAGAACTGCATTTTATGAGGATTGTCAAGCAAAATTGATTCAAGAATTTGGGTGAACTTCAGGAATGGACTTGTCAAGGCATCAAGAGACACAGACGTGTCAGGAATTTGGCTACAGTTGTCACCAGAGGCGTCTTATGTCTAAGGAGAAGAACTGGACTGTTGCCCAGTGGTCAAAGCCCTTTTCAGATGAGACAAGTTTTGTATTTAATAAACCAAGGTCCAGTCTAGGAATGAAGAATTTAGCCCAATTGCTTGAAGTCCAGTGTTAAGTTTCCACAGTCTGTGATGATTTTTATCATCTGCTTTTTCCATTGTTTTTTGAAAATCAATGTCACTGCAATGTTTACCAATACATTTTAGCACTTAATTTTCCTTCTGCTGACCAGCTTTAAAGATGCTGATTTCTTTTCCAGTGATTTGCTGACACTGAAAGCACCAAAAGTTGGTTAAATGACCATGGTGTTATGTGCTTGACTGGCCAGCAAACTCATGGACCTGAATAGAATTAAATACAATCAGCAGTGACAAACTGATCACATATGAGAATTGGCATAATTAAACAAAAACTACCAAGTATTGAGTCCATATACAGTAAATGAAATACTTTCCATAAGGCCAAACATAAAAAATTTTTTATCAGTCTTATGAAGTATTCTAATTTTAGAATAGTGAATTTTTTGTTAAATTTAAAATCATCACAACAAAAAGAGAAGTATTAAACCATTTCAGTCTGTGTGTATTGAATTTATTAATACATGCTTTAAATTTGAGTAATTACTGAAATAAATGAACTTTTTACAACATTCTAATTATTGAGATGCACCTGTGAAAACATATTAATCTATCAGTTCTTTTAAGTGATGATTTTGGCATAAAAAAAATCGCCAACTATCTCAAAGTTTTGGGAGCTTCTATACTAAAGCTATGAACACCCTGATATTTTAGGATGTATCTTCAGCCACTTCACAGGGGGCAAGAAATCTGAACTAGAGGCTCAGTCCGTGATGACAGTTGTTAAGGCTGGTCATGTGGAATACAAGGAGGACATCCAAAACTCACCTATCATTCATCAACCTCAACATGGCTTTTCATTGAAAGATGTGTAGCAAGCATGGCCCAATATGAGTTAACAGAGAAGTGCTTGTTTGTGTGGAACTGCACAACTGAGGACAGGCTTGTTCACTTGCCAAAATTTCATTTTTGGTCTACAGATAAAAGTCTACACATCTTTAATCTGTAAAGACTCATACTTTGTGTGCACCAGAATAACAACGTCTTTTGCAAACAGGATGCTTTTGGTCTATGTGAACTTGAGCGAGAAACTCAAACTTTTCCATACAGTCTGTATATTTGGGTGAATGTCATGCTTGGTGTTAGCCATGTGATTTTTGAATTTAATTCACAACACTGTGCATAATAAGATGGCTTTCAGTTCAATATAATAACAAAAGACATTTGGGTTTTTATTCAACTGATGACCTGTGATTTCATTTTTTACTGTAATTTAAAGCAAAAAACAAAACCAACACAGTAAATGAGTCATTCTTCCAGAACATTTCTCCAGTTTTTTTCGTGATTACAAGATTAAACTAATGCATTTTGAAACAGGAATGGTGGTTTGTATGTTGAGAAACCAACAATTCACAAAGTTACTTTTAGTCATTATTTGGGTATAATAATATATTTGAATTTCAAATTAAATGAGTATTTAATCTGATTAATCTGATTAAAAAATTAATTTCCACCTCTGTATATATATTATATTTATACTATATTAATATATAATATATATTATATATATATATATATATATATATATATATATATATATATATATTAACTTAAACCTGAAATACTAGAGAAAATAGGTACTTTAGCCATCCTCCGTCTATTGTTTCTCACTTGAGTTGAGTTGCTCTCTCATTTGCTCTTGTCAGCATAGTCGTGTGATGTGTCTCAGAGGGTTACATGTCAATGACGATTACAGGACTTAAGGTGTTGACTTTGACCAGTCTAATTAGTTTAGATGTATGATTTAAAAGCCCTTTGTGTTCACACAGTGCTGACATGTAGCTTTTCCAGCTGTTTATCATATTGCTGATCAAGGCAGAAACCACCATTTGCTCTTGATAATTGTATGTTCAATATTTTCTGTAGGAAAATGCCACTCTGCAACTGCTCACGCCATCATTAAAACTCACAAATCAATTGTTGTAGGTGCCATGGCCTATATGTTCCACTCCAAACAAGTAAGGGATGATGGATAGTGATGTTGACCAAATCTGACACAAGTCCGTTTGGCCACAGTCTACCACAAAAGGGTCTGATGTACAGTATTCAACTGGAGAATCCACATATACCCCCACCTCACTTTAAACTAGCTGGCAGATAAAGGTCTTATCCATGAAAGAGGCTTGTCAGACTATTTGCATCTGAATGTCAACTGCTGTTGGCAAATTCAAGGAGACTTTGGAAAGTTTGCATACTGAATTGGAGGCTGGACGCACATTCCCCAAGCCATGCCAGCATACTTATGAGGGCAGGAAGTAGACGGATGGCAGTACTTGAGAGGCCCAGGGCATGAAAGTGGGGTCAAGTGCCCTATTTCACCTGTGTCCAATGGCTCTTTTTGTTTTCAGTTGTTCTGCCATGTTTAAAACCTTCTGTAAAAATCATTATTACATTTGTCCCTACAGAGTTACTTTTCTTTGGTCTGATTTAGTTTGATGTTTGTTATTGAAATCAACCTGCTTGTAAGAGTTAGCTTTCTCACACACACACACACACACACACACACACACACACACACACACACACACACACACAAACAAATAAACATTTGCCAATGGGGTAAGATTAAATTAAATCTTGTATATCAAGATATTTTAATGTTTTGTAATAATGTTTTAGCTATTTGTAATATATATTATATATTAAATCCTCTGTGGAACATTTTTAAGGCAATGTTTTTGAATAATAATAAAAATGTGCTCTACATTTCATAACTAGCTCAAAATTGAGAAATGTTATTGCATTTTCTTCACCTTTGAGTGAAATTTGATCTGAAGTTTAAAATTGGTTTTCCGAGGTCCAAATAAGTTTTATTATTATTATAATTTTTTTTTTCATTCGGGCATTCATTATATCCCTAGGTTTGCCACACCATATCATGTCATCCCAATTTACCATGCAAGCTGATCAAAATGCTGACAGCAGCAATAACAGGAGCTTTGCGCTAAAGGACAAGCTAGCATACAGAATGGTAGATCAGATACAGAACATCTGATACTGGCACCATTTTACCTCAAGCCCCTTGTCATAAATTATTCTCACTGGTGCAGCAGTAATGAAGAGCCTGTAAAATCACACTAGATTGCTTGAAACGTATCTCTCCCATCAACGTGCAAGTGTTTAAAGAATCTGAAGCAATCAGTATGTCGCAATTAACAATGTTAGCGATTCCTTTTAAGGACGAAAACATCTCCTGTTTGTCCAGCTAGAGCTATTTAAGATTGAACTCTTTTCTCAAGCTGTTGTTTTTATCAATTGCCAGCAATGAGTCCTGGAGAGGGAGAAGGAGGAGAGAAGGGGGGCCCGGGGGGAACAGAGCAGCCAAGAGAATTTAAAACAGGAGACCCCCAAGGTCAGACCTCATCCATTCCCCTGAGAGAGAACAATGACGGAGGAGAGAACGGGAATTAACATGGATTGAATGCAGCTGTGTGAGTGTTTGTGAGGGTATGAGAAGAGATGGTGGGAGAAATGGAAAGAGAAAGAGTGACGAGAAGAGCATAGATGCAGGTCAGAAAGCTGCCAAGATATATGATCAGATTAAAAATACCCTTGGAGAATTTTTTAGATGAGAAGCTCCAGGGATGAGCAGTGGGAGACCCTCAAGGCAAGTCTTGCAGAAAGTTTTGGCTGATAGTTTGGAGGGTGAACTGTGTGCGATCACCTCTGCCCTGAAGAACGCAGGGTGCCTGGGTCTACAGCACGCCTGGCCTTGACTGCTCTGAGGTAAGATTATGTCACTGAGGAGGATGGGATGGATTTTAACCTCTGGAAATCACCAGAGGCTGTTGCAGCCTGTGTGTTCTGAGCTTTAAGAAAATAAGCATGGAGCTTCATGATACTTCCTTGTGGATTTGTGTTTCATGGGTTGACGCTGTGGGAGAAGGGTTTCCTGTGGTCTCAAACAAACAGTAATTCCTATCTTGGCTCATGTTTCCTTCTGAATGTAACCCATCACAGTTGGTGGTATGTTGGGTTAATGCTGTGTAAAGAAGCTACAAAATCCTCATTGTATTTGATTATCAGATTTTTCTTTTGACCTCCTCAGAGGACAAAGAACAACTGCTGTGGGTTTTATCCAGTAATTCTGGTGTGTTACAGCTGGAGTGTTTTCACATAGTTTATACTGATGGATATTTATAATAAAATCCAATTAAACAATTATGCATAGGATAGATAAGTAAATATTTGTGCACTAGAATACAGGCTGTGTGATGAACTCAAAATGTATTATTAATGACAATTAATCTGTCATTAACATGTTTAAATGTCAAGATTTATTGTAATTTTATGTAAATAGCCATGGTTTTATTCCCTGGTAAATACATTTTTTAACAATTGTCACTTTTCTCATACATATTAATAATTGTGCATATTATTAATTTCTGGCTTGTTTTTCTTTTTAAAATCCATTTAAAATTTTAACCCATTTTTCACAATAGTCCCTGACCTCATTATTCACAATAGTGAGGTCAGTCTTAACATGCATCTACACATTTCCATAACTAATTTGTATCAGACATCACATACCCTCCATTTTCCAATCCATTAACACCCAACTGTCTTCTCTAATAATGACCCTGTCCTCTTCTAACCTTTGGCCCGTATCATTCACCCTCTTTTTGGCCTGTAGCCCGCTGTCATTAGCATCCACACCAGCTGCCATGTGTTCAACCGAGCCGATCGTTACACTTCGGGAATGAGTCGGTCTCTATGCATCGTTAATGATTAATTAATGCCAAGCGTCATAAATAAGATCATTTATATGGACAAGCTCCTCAGTTACTCTACCAGTGGTGACCAAAAGCCCAAAGGAGTAGAAGTGGAGGGTCATTTGAGGAGTGTGTATGCGCCACTGTCAGTAATGCCAGTTTGATTTAATGCTATACATCAGTTTTTTTTTCTTTTATTAATAGAAAGTTTGAAATAAGAGCATTAAACTGAAACAGAAATCTTTTGTAATATTATAAATGTCTGTACTGTCACTTTTGATCTGTTTATTTATAAAAGCCTGTACTGTACTATGAAAACATAACATTTCCTCTCCAAGTCAAATAGACCGTATGTTATAAAACCAAGCTGCTTCTGAAAATCTGAAGACATTGTTTGTGATATCAGGAACCTAAAATATATGAAAAACTTCCATTCCATTTAGGGTGGTACCTAAATGGTCCCTGAAAAAATTCCACTGTCTTGTTTTGTTCTCCAGGTTGAGAAGAAACTGGGATCTTTCTAACAAGTGTGGGAGGTGGAGGACAGGTTAAAGTCATGGCAGTTGGGTGGAGACCGGCCACCCTTCTCCTTGTCTTCATCCTGACATTCCTCTGCCCCTCGGATGGAACCACGCACCTCTCTGGCCAGAGACTGCGGTCTCGTCTTCAGAGGGATCGCCGAAACGTTCGTCCGAACATCATTCTCATTCTTACTGATGACCAGGACATTGAACTCGGTGCGTTGCCCATCTGTGTTTCTCTGGGTGTGTTTTTGTGTTGGATTGTGAGTATGTGAGTTTATACAGAGTATGATTCACAATTCATTATCATATCATTTTATTATTTTCTTAGCATAAGGTTATCTTACACTCTCAGTCCAGTAGCATCGGCCAATTGCTGAGGTCCATTGTGCCAAACATGCTGTTTTTTTACTCGTTTTTTGGCACTTTAGTCACCGAAGTGGCAACATAATGGCCTTGCTGCTGGTCTTTGTTCAGGCTTTTCATTAAAACCCCTTTAGGGAGGAAATTTATGGTCAAGCATCTGTTACATAAAACAATCAGGATCTCTGTCTCCCTCTTTTTCGAATCTACATATATTCCCCATTTTTCCCTAAAGGCTCGATGCAGGCCATGAACAAAACAAAGCGTGTAATGATGCAAGGAGGCACTCACTTCTCCAATGCGTTTGCCACCACTCCGATGTGCTGTCCTTCTCGATCGTCCATCCTGACTGGGAAATATGTGCACAACCACCATACCTACACCAACAATGAGAACTGCTCATCCCCGTCCTGGCAGGCCCACCATGAACCTCACACTTTTGCTGTTCACCTCAACAACTCAGGCTACAGGACGGGTTAGTAGGCAGCACGTATTTGTGTGCAGTTTTTTTCAACACTGAATTACATTCACAAATTGCCTTTGGTTAAAGCATCCAAAATGAAAAATGTGCTGGAATTTTACTCACTCTTAGGCAATCCAAGATACAGATGAGTTTTCTTCATCAGAACAGATGTGGAGAAGTGTATCATTACATCACTTGCTCAGCAATGAATCATCTGCAGTGAATAGGTCTTGTCAGAATAGTCCAAACAGCTGATTCAAAATATCTTAATAGTACAAAAATGTATCCACATAATTCCAGTCCATCAATTAATGTCTTGTCAAACAAAAAAACGTGTTTATAAGAAATAAATCCATCATTATGGCATTTTAAATTTAAACAGTTACTTCTGGCCAAAATACCAGGCGTAATTCATAACGCCTTCTACAATGAAAAAGACCTATTTGCTTAGAACTGTTTTCACTTGTAAACATTGCTTGATTGGTGAATATTTCTCTCCTGATCCAAACAAGCTGAAGTTTTCACTGGAGAAAGCTGTACTTTGGATAGAGAACTTCAATTAATGATGATTTGTTTATTACAATGATGGAGCTCTTCACTTCTCAAGATATTGAGGAATTTGTGTCGAGTGGATTACTTGTAGACTACTGTAATGTTTTAACAGCTGTTTGGACTCTCATTCTGACGGTACCCATTCACTCATTGGTGAGCAAGTAGTGCAATGCTAAATTTCTCCAAATCTGTTCTTATGATTGAGTCATTTTTCAGCTACTTTTAATTTAGGTGTGAACTGTTCCTGTCTGACATTTGTGCTTCTGCTATTTTCTGATCTCAAAATAATCATTGTCTGTTACAGCTTTCTTTGGCAAGTATCTGAATGAGTACAATGGCTCTTATGTGCCTCCTGGTTGGAGAGAATGGGTAGCACTGGTGAAGAACTCTCGCTTCTACAACTACACACTGTGTCGGAACGGTATCCGAGAAAAGCATGGCACAGAGTATCCAAAGGTTGTCTGCTGTATCTTTTCAAAGAGCATGACTGAATATTGTGTGATTAAACATATTTCCTTCAGTAGGGCATGTACTACTGTCAGATCTGTTCTGCTCATTCACAATATTTACCCAACATATTAAGGGTTTCACAATGTATAAGCATCATATCAAATGTCGACCATATCAATTGTCCACAAAAATAATACAGTTTTCAACATTTATAATGATAATAGATGTTTCTTGAACACCAAATTAACATATTAGAATGAATTCTGAAGGATCATGTTGCACAGAAGACTGGAGTAATGGCTGCTGAAAAATCAGCATTCCCATCACAGGATGATAAATTATATCTTAAAATGTATAAAAATTTAAAACCTCAAATTTTCAGTTACAGTAATATTTCACAATATTCCTGTTTTATTGTATTTTTGATCAAATGAATGAAGCCTAATGTTGTTTTTTTTACAGGACTATCTCACTGATGTAATCACAAACGACAGCATCAACTACTTTCGTATGTCGAAGAGAATGTACCCACACAGGCCTGTGATGATGGTCCTGAGCCACGCTGCCCCTCATGGGCCGGAGGATGCAGCACCTCAGTACAGCAGCGCCTTCCCCAATGCATCTCAACACATGTAAGACTATCTGTTTCTCTTCATATTTCTTTCTCTCTCTCACACACACACACACACACACACACACACACACACACTAAGAGAATTCTCAGTCTGCATGAACAGCTTTATGTGGTCTCATAAATCTCATTCAGTATAAATGTTTCAGTCTTTAGCACTTTATCAAATGTTCTCATGCCGTTTGACATACGACCGCCTACTAAATAATGCTCACTGCATAGTACTCTTGCCACTATTCTCATTTCACACTAGCTACTTTTAATGAACCAACTCTTATGACTTATTTGGTCTTGGTTTATTGCAGGAACAGAGGTTTGATTATTTATTCTGTGTACAGTAATTGTTTCCATAGCGCCTCCGGCAAATGAGTTTAAATAGTAAGCTCAAGAGAGATATACAGTGCTATTATTATAATATCATGATTTATCCATTGCATAAGTGTTCATTCTTAGGCCCCATTAGAGTATAAACCCCATGGCTGGTGTATGTACTGTTCATTTTGTTTGCTTTGTGGTTTGCGTTTGATTACTCTGCAACTTTTATATTTCACAAAAGTTCTACATTAGCGAATGACTTTATCGAAACACAAGCCCAATTAAAAGTTTACTGTTATGTTATTGTTTTTTATGATAATTTTAGTTGCTCATTCTAAAAGCTGCAGCTGGTATGTGCATGTAACTTTATGCAAATCGGATATTCACAACCCAAAATATGACAATGCATTGGCTTATTAAAATATGAAACAGGGCCTCAGAATTCAGCACAATGCACAATTTTGCAACAATGACATTTTCAATCCGCAACACAATGAAATTCCTCTGCAATATTATTCAGCAGGTTTAGCACCATGAAGCAGCACACAATGCATTACACACAAAGCTTTGCCATTCACAGATGTTTGTACCCTCAAGATATGCACAGAAATTAGGACTGTTAAGTCCTAAAATTTTGCAAAAATTGTTACGTTTTATTTATCGGACTGTAAAGTGTATAAAAAATGTTTGTAAAATCTTTTAGTGTCACAGGTTTTGACAATTCTGAAAATGTCCCACACAGAACCCCAAGCTACAACCATGCCCCAAACCCAGACAAGCACTGGATCCTGCGGTACACGGGACCCATGAAGCCTGTGCACATGCAGTTCACCAATATGCTGCAGAGAAGGAGGCTGCAGACCCTGCTTTCAGTGGATGACAGCGTTGAGAAGGTCACTTAACAATATAGCACATTTACATAAAATAGTTCCATTGCTTGTATTTCTATGGCATTGTGGCATTCTAAGAGTGCTGGCACTACTCCATTAGTAGTGCTGATTTTTCAGTGTCTCTGCAGTTTCCGCAGTTTATATCATTACACTAGTAGGTGACTCACTGCAAGTGAATAATTTGAATAATTCGTTCAAAAACACAGATTTATTCAGAAACATTGCAGGAAGTGACTGTCAGTTAATACATAATCACAGGAATAAATACTGCTTTAAAATAAATGAATACAGAACACAGCTATTTTAAATTATAATAATATTACAATTTATATTTTATCAATTAAATGCATTAGACACTTAAAAGAAACACTTATTTCAAAAACATTCAAAAAATCTTAACCAAACAACATTTTAATTATAGTGTAAGTTACGTAAAGAATAATTGATGACGAGCCATAGAATTATTAGAAAATTAACACCTGAGGGATAATGTAGAAAAAAGTAGAAAAAACTAACTTAGATATTATAAAATGTTGTTTCCTGTTTTTTCCCCACAGGTTTACAATATGTTGGTGGAAACTGGCGAGCTGGATAGCACCTACATCATTTACATGTCTGATCACGGTTATCACATTGGCCAGTTTGGATTGGTCAAAGGCAAATCAATGCCATATGAATTTGACATTCGAATCCCCTTCTACCTGAGAGGCCCTAATGTGGATGCGGGTGCCATGTGAGTCAAAGATGTTAAGCTCACAACGTCACAGTGAAATGCTAAAAATAACACATTGTTGATTCCATGTGTGTGATCTCCTGCAGTAATCCTCACATGGTCCTGAACATTGACCTAGCCCCTACCTTACTGGACATGGCCGGAGTGGATATTCCCTCGGACATGGATGGCAAATCCATCCTCAAGCTGTTAGAAAAAGAAAGACCAGTCAACAGGTACTCACTGAATTGTGCTGGATAATGACACTCTTGTCTTCTGTAGAGCTGCCTTTTAGCTGAATTGAATTTGTTCCATAATTGATACATTTCACAACTTCTGATGAATTTCTGAAAATTGATTCATTTTGGCCTTCTGTAGAGCAGCTTATAACTGAACTTTTATAATTTATGAACTTTACACAGTGATTGAACTGAACTGAACCAGCGCTGAACTGGCTTGAGCTGAATGACACTATTGTCTTTTTAAAGCTGCTTTACAGCAGAATTTGAATTGGTTTCATATTTAAAGAAGTTAATTTATTGTTATTTTCCTGTGTATTACAGTGAAGTTGCTTTAAAACAATCTGTACTGTATAAAGCACTATATCAATTAAAGTTCCTTAAAAAAACACCAACAAAAACCTTTAGTTTTGCCATTCAAAATCCCAGACTTTTGTCTTTATTCTTTCAGTTTTACCAGGTTTCATTCCTACAAGAAGGCGAAAGTGTGGAGGGATTCGTTTCTGGTGGAGAGGGGGTGAGTACATTTGATCAGGCCAGATGGATCCATGCATCTTTAATTGATCGCCGTATCACAAACTCTTACACTGTATCGCTCCGAAAACGATTTTAACCCCAGAAATTGATTAGACATGGCTCCATTAGAGAGGCACCAGATGGCACACTGACATCGGACACATCTGCGTGTTTCAAATAGGGGCTGTGTCTAATTCTTTGCTGATTTTGGGTGGCAACCTGATGTGATCTCTTTCCGATCTACAGCAAGCTTCTGCATAAGCTAGCAGATGGCAAAGAGGTGGAACAGAATTCGCTGCCAAAGTATCAGCGGGTCAGAGACCTGTGTCAAAGAGCTGAATACCAGACACCCTGTGAGCAACCAGGCCAGGTAAATATTCCCTTTCAATTACACTGCATATTCCCTTTGACTATTTCCAGTGATTTCCCTGCTGTTTAGTGCTTTCTGGCTAACCGCTCCTCCTCTGTGCAGAAGTGGCAGTGTCTTGAGGATCCCACTGGCATGCCGAGGCTGTATAAGTGTAAAGGGATGGCAGGTCTCTATGCACCTCGGGCTTTGGGTCTGATGGCTGCCAACAGGGGACAGATCAATGGAGCTCGTTCCGCATCGTACCACTGTGATTGTGAGCCCACCGTACCTGTCAAGAGGAAGAAGGCACTCACTAAAAAGAGTGAGTCATTCTATAGTTTCACACATTTGGTCCCGAGAGTGTCATACTGTTCATGCTTGGTTAGTGGCTAAATCGCAAGGAAGGTTGTTTTTCTGTTTTCAGAAAATACCTATTATTATTTTAAGGATAGATATAAGTGAATCAGCATAGTTAAGTCAAAATGTAAAATGGTTAGTTCGAAGGTGGCTTATAATGCCTAAAGAAAGAGATCTGTTTGGTATCTGTTATTTCTATTTATCACAGTGACTATTGCTAATCTGGTGCAGGAACACCTGGAAGTATGTGATTTGAAATGTATTGTTAATGGGTTCATTCCATGCTTTTAAGAGCTCCCCAAAAACAACATCTACTCTACTACACTAAAATATGTTTTTATACACCACCAATTAAAAGTTCGGTATCAGTAAGTTTTTGTTTGTGTGTGTGAAGAAAGAAATTAATACGTTTGAGCAAGGATTAAACTGATCAAAAGTGACAAAAGATGTCATTTTACAAAAGATGTATCAGTTTCCACAAAAATATTAAGCAGTGTTATTGTTTTCAACATTGATAATAAGAAATATTTATTGAGCACTAAATCAGCATATTTCTGAATGATTCGAATAATTCTGAAGGATCATGAGACACTGAAGACTGGAGTAATGGAGTAGTTTATATATATATAAATATATATATATATATATATATATATATATATATAAGCACCTGTTCTTTTCAGTGCAAATGTCTCCATCTGGTGGTTGAATATACTTATATGCATGCATATATGATATTGGTATGATAGCAGTTTGAGAAATAATTCTATAGTAAGCAATATTTCAATCATAATTCCAGAGTTGAAGACCAAGAAGAGTTTGCCGCGTAATCGTTGGGCTCGTTCTGTCTCTTATCACTTGGACTCAAATGTCTACACTCTGGACCTGGAGAAAGGCTACCAGCCCCTCAACCTCAACACCAGCCTCATGCTAGGCAGAAAGCAGGCAGTGTATGGAGAGAATGTAGAATATAGCGGAATGGGACCCACAGACAACCACTTCAACTCCCTCAAGCCACCTGCTGCTCTTAAAGTCACCTACAGGTACAACACAGATAGTCTGTTACTGTGTATGATAACAACTAGAATCAGTGATAATCTAATAACCATACTTGTTTAAAACCTAGATAGACAACTGAAAATGTTTTTGTTTAGATGCTCAATACTGATGAACGACACCGTCAGGTGTGATGGTGGATTATATAAATCTCTACAAGCATGGAAAGATCACAAAATACACATTGAGCATGAGGTAAGATTATGAAGTTGTTCTTAAACAATCTGAATAAAAACAAACAACCATGATTTTACTATTAAATATTTTTGCTCTTCGAATAGATTGAGACATTGCAGACTAAAATAAAGAATCTCAGAGAGGTGAAAGGACATCTAAAGCAGGTTCGACCGGAAGAGTGTGAATGCAACCAAAACATGTACGCCTCCACCTTTACATAAAAAAGATTTTCATGCTTTCATTAAGTGTTGGCTTGATCACACATTTGACACAATGGTGTAATGTTTCCTTTAAAGGTATCAACACAACAATAGGGCACTGTTAAAACTCAAATCAGGCCGGATGCATTCTGTCAAGTAGGTTTTCATTCATCATCTGTCATAATAAATCTGAAAGAAGGCACATTAATTCCTTATCGCTATACTATTGCAATCTACAGTTGATTACATTTATGCATTTAGCAGATGCTTTTATCCAAAGCGACTTACAGTGCATTCAGGCTATACATTTGTATTGTCAGTATGTGTGTTCCCTGGGAATCGAACCCACAACCTTTGCACTGCTAATGCAATGCTCTAACCACTGAGTCACAGGAACACTGTTGTTACTGTTGATAGTGAACTGATTACTGTTGATAGTGAAGATATCGGTTCTTTTAATCTAGTAGAATGACCTCCAAAGATAAGAAGCAGTGGCTGATGAAAGAGCAGAAACGCAGCAAAAAGCTGAGGAAGCTCCTGAAGCGCCTGCGTAATAATGACACTTGCAGCATGCCTGGCCTCACCTGCTTCACTCATGATAACCAGCATTGGCAGACCGCCCCCTTCTGGACAAGTACTGCAGAGCATAGCATATCACATCATTGTTTTTTCATATATCACACAAAACTGTATTTAATGTGTTTGCCAAATTAAAAAATGATGTGATTTGCTTCTTTTATCTTTTTGTGTTGTCAGTGGGGACATTTTGTGCTTGCACCAGTGCCAACAATAACACTTACTGGTGTCTGAGGACTATCAACGAGACACACAACTTTCTGTTTTGTGAGTTTGCCACTGGCTTCCTAGAGTATTTTGATCTGAACACAGACCCTTATCAGGTAGGTCTCTTTTAGACTTGTTTTAGTTATTAAAGAAGATTTGAAATAATCATGGGGACCCCCATCATTTCCACTCGTGTTATTTTCTGTGCAGATGATAAATGCTGTGAGCACACTCGATCGTGATGCAGTGAATGACATGCACCAGCAGCTCATGAAACTGCGCAGCTGCAAAGGTCACAAAGAGTGCGATCTGGAGACAGGTGAGTCATGCCACGTGATGAATGTTTTGGCATTGATGTTGCATTTCAACATAATACCTGTAAACATACAATCTATAACCCAATAACACATCATTATCTCTTATAGGTGGTAAAGAAAGAAACTCTTTGTACGATTACAGGTATGGCTTCATTCCTGTTTGAATGGCTAAATGAAAATTATTATTATTAATATACGTGTGTGTGTGTGTGTGTGTGTGTGTGTGTGTGTGTGTGTACAACTGTTGTAAAGTGATGAGTAAGATTATTTTAATTCATATATTCAGCATAATGTTACAAACGATTTCTATTTCATAAATAAAATAAAGCTCTTTCTGTTCAGCAAAGTGTCATGGTCTCTAAATCAAATATTAAGCAGCACAACAGTTTTCAACATTGATAATAATAAATATGTCTTAAGCAACAATTCAGCATATTAAAATAGTTTCTGAAGGATCACACTGAAGACTGGAGTAATGACTGCTGAAAATTCAGCTTTGATATCACATAAATAAATTATATTATAAAATATATTAAAATAGAACAGTTCTTTAAAATTGTAATAATATTTGACAGTATTACTGTATTTTTGATCAAATAAATCCAACCTTTGTGAGCTTAAGAAACTTATGTTTGTTATTACAATATTTGTTGTTATTATGAAATATATAACAATTAAATTTAATTAAAATAATATATACTAATAAATATCTACACACACATACTATACACTAGCCAAGTCCTAATCCCAGCTGAACACTTCTGGTGTGACTTTAAATGCAGACCTTGGGCCAAAAATGCATCACCAAACACCAATGACTTATAGGTACAGTCATTTCATACACTTCAAAACTGTTGCTATAAAATTAGAAGCACACTAATTCCCTAGAGTATCATTATATGCTTAAACATTAAGATTTGTACTCATGGAAAGTAGTCAAACCTTTCATTAGAAGGGGGTGACCCAATACTTTTGGCAATATAGTGTATGTTTATATTTATTGCTACTGTAAATATTTTATTATTTATTTCTTATGTTTTTTTATCTTATCTTTGTTATCTGTGTTTGTGTATTTGCTGGCGTGGGGTGCCGTGTGTATGCGCTCCACATGCTTCAGGCCTCTTCATCGTCGAAAGAGGCCAAAAGTGAAGAAACCATCCTCCAAATCAATGTGAGTTTGTTGTACACACCATCTGCTTAATATAATTGAGCCAGCCAGTTATCAGCCGTAATCCTCAGCAGCCCTCTTCCCTCTGTCACACAGAGTGTTCATGCTGTCCCTCGCTGCATGAGCAGCTTTTCAATTCTCCTGACATTCCTTTAGATGCGCACGTGACGACAAGAGTCCTTCATTACTGATAAAAAGTGTGTTAACAGAATACAGAATGGTGCAGAGCGTCCCACTGCCATACTTGCACATTGTCCTCATTTTGTACTTGACTTTCTTTTGTCTTTGTTTTTCATATTCTGCTCAAACCTGAAGTTCCGTTATTAGAACTAAGATTTGTTACTGTTTGTTTACTCAGGGGCCAAATTTGGGAAGGATGGGTAGGTTAGATCTGTCTCTACTATCCACTGTTGAAGGATGCGCAGAGGTGAAGAATGTGAACCGATGAACTCCTGACCCGAGGACAGCAAGTAAACTCTGCAAACGTCTAGCTATAATGAAGTGTGGAGTTGTATCGGTGTGGTCATCTCAGTTTCTCTCTCAATGCGGTTCATTTATGTCTCTATTCACATTTTTTGATTCGCAAACTTTTTATGAAAGACTTCCATCATGGAAACTTTTTACCATAATGGACTTCGATGGAGATGAGCAAATCTCTGTCCAATCAAGCATGTAACATTTTGTGGCTAAGATCGATCACCTTCACTGCTCTTATAAGACGAGAAAACTCACATGGCTCATCATCAAGATACGAACCTATCATCTATTTTTCAGCAAACGCACTATTTCTTTATCATTTCTGTAAGACTGTGGGACTCTTGACAATGTGTTAAACGTGGGGCCGGTGTGCTCTGACTTCTTTGCTGCTGTGAATATTGTAACATTACTCTCAAAGTGAAAATCCCAAGGAAACGTCATAATACTTTACACATGTTGTGCTATAATGATGTTAATGTCACTTGCAACCTATGTGATTCTCTTCATGGAAATATTACTTTTTGAAACATGGTGCTACTGTAAGTTAACACTTGGAACTGAATGCTGCATAGTATGTATTTGAATGTATGTGCAATTAATGTAAATATTAGAATATTTTTACCAGACTGAACGTACGGGAGTTTGTCTTTGTGAAAGGAGAGCACCCTCAGTCTAACAAAGGTGTTACGTTTATTTGAATGCACTTATTAATAACATACTAAACAGTGTTTGAGTAATGTGTTATAATGTTATGAAATGTCAAATATTTGTGTAGTTGTCAACCAATTCCTAACTTTTTGCTGTTTTCCTTTGCCTTGAAATTTGGAAAACAATGAAGGTGTAGTAGTTGGTGAATAAAGTGTTAAATACCCATGTGTACTTCTTTTATATTCCCCATAATTGTAATTTTTTTCAGAAAGAACACCAAAACTTAAAAACAACTTAAACATAAATTTGGACAAATAACAACTAAAACCAGCCCAAAACTAGTTTACTGTGCTGTAACTCTCCGCCAGCTTGGCCTCACTGTTGGCTGTTTAAACCAGCTATTTTCAGCAGTGTTTTAGTTTTTTACATAAATCTGACTTCTTTTAAACTTATAAAATAGATTTATGTGGGTGTGGATCTCTCTATAAATGGATTATATGTGGATACTATTCTTATGATTTATTTTACCCTGCTAGCAAGCTAAATAAATAATCAATAACATTTTACAGCCAGACTGACAGGAGGCCATTTGTCTGATCAAGGTTCAAGGTTCAATGTTTCTTTATTCGTCACATAATAAATGATACAGGGTATAATCAGAAGTGA
Source organism: Gymnocypris eckloni scoliostomus (assembly GCA_027564155.1). Taxonomy (NCBI): domain Eukaryota; kingdom Metazoa; phylum Chordata; class Actinopteri; order Cypriniformes; family Cyprinidae; genus Gymnocypris; species Gymnocypris eckloni. The sequence goes on from CM050431.1 coordinate 13,594,225, forward strand.
AATGTGATCAAATCAGGTCCGCTCAGTGGACAGTGCAAAATAATAAAAATAAATTATATAAAAGTAACACAACACAAGAGCATATATATAGGTAAAAAAAAGAGAAATAAAGAGTAAAATGTGCAATAGAATAAGAAGTGCAAAACAAATAAGATGTGCAAAACAGTATATTGGGACTTAATAAATAGTAATATGAACAGGAGGGATGTGCAAACGGGTTGTACCGGGTATGTACACATAGCAGCAATACGGATGATGAGAATATGAATGTTTTACAGTTAATAATGAGTCTTGTGAGTGTTTATGAATCAGCTAAAACCCATATTGGCCAGGTTGAATGACCATTTTAAACCAGCTAAAACCAGCTGGGCTAGACTGGGAGACCAGATAGACAGCCGCCATAAACCATCATGCACACATAAGCAGTGTAGCTGTAGCATCATGTGCTCCTCGTTTACGACATGTTACCTTATTCGCCAGCAGATAGCGCTGTTTGAATAATCTGATATAAATCCCTTCAGGCAATCAAACATATGAATCCAACTCAACCTGAACTTGCACCTGTCGTGCAGTATGATAACCAAACACCTAAACTCTCCAAAGCATGTAGTTTGTTATTGAACCGTAGTGGCTCTATCCGTGTGTGTGTGTAGGGGTGGAGAGAGAGAGAGAGAGAGAGAGAGAGAGAGAGAGAGAGAGAGAGAGAGAGAGAGAGAGAGGTGCCCACGAGACACCCCAGCCATCCGGGAGGCTCACGCGCGCGCAGCAAGCAGCATTTGGGACTCAATGCACATCACGAAAGCTCTCTCGCAGGACGTCCGACAGACTTAGGGGACAAAGTTTTACCGTCTTTACCCTTTCTTTTGATAGTTTTTGTGGTTTAACCGGACAATGTGAGGAGAATGGCTGGGACAAGGTAAGTTTCAGTCCTTTTTTTTAGCAAGTTTTTGACACGAGGGGTTAGCGCGGTGTCTCTTAGAGGTTAACCGCTCAACTCGTTTAACGTTAGCTCTGTAAATTAAATATTACTTTACAGGAAACTGCAAATACAACTTAATTTGCTATATAAGTCGCCTATAAGTCAGTATGAGGGAGAATATGGAGATTGTGAGAATGAAGCGATGATTTTCCCACGACTTCGCGACTTACGAGGGTTCAGTCTTTGGTGATATTTCGCTTAGTGTGCTGCTGTTGATTGTTCAGTCGTGTCATTAAATCAGTGTCTATGCTGGAGGCCAACTGTTTCGACCATATGTATTTGATTTGATTTGATTTGAATTGACTCCTACTGTAAACACTCGCTCACAGGAACCCGACGATCATTGGCCGTTTGGACTAGTATTCCGATCACTGAAATCTCAGGCTGATCTCATCTGATGCATGAAAGGATGAACTACTGTAGGCTACTGTTCGCTGATCTTGACACATTTAACAAAACAGGTTTCACAACTTTGCCCGACATTAGTTTTTAAAATAGCAACATTTCCGTTTTTGACTTAATCACACCATTACCTCTTTTTAAGCTCTTAAGCTATCATGTCAGATATTTAAATAAATAATTCAGGTAACGTTACTATCAAAGTCAGCCTTCATCCTGAAGGTCTTCTAATATTTCACTTGCTTGGAGTTCAATAACATCACACAGGCTCTGGTGAGACTTTGAAAAAGTTTTGTACATCATTTTAAGTTAAATAATTTTGTTTACATTTTTTTCTGTCACAGCCATGATATTTACAAACCATCATACAAAAACAAAATGTTTGTGATTGTTAGACAACTTTCTTCATTTTAAGTTGAACAATATTGCACAGGCTCTGGTGACATTTAACTTTTTTATTAAATAGTTTAAGGTAATTGTGTGATTTTTCTTTCACAATCATAATAATATTAACACGTTTTATGAAGATTTATTTTATTTCATGAAGGTATTTTAGATAATTTCTGTCATTTTAAGAGCAGGTCAGTGGCACCAGAGAATTTTTTTTATCTGATACACAAATGCTATGAAAAATATTTTGTCAGTATTTAATCATATTCTGTGTGGTTGTGGCGACAATTCGATAGATGCAGGAAACCATCCTGTATGCTTAATTCATTCATACGCTAAAGTGTGGGATTTGTCAATATTTAATAATAATAAATATGTATGACATAATGGCTCATTATTTTTAAATCTGAGTGTGTTAACAAATGCACATATTGTTTTATAATTATCATTTATTATATTATAATTCTTATGTAAACTATACTTTTTCGATTTTGTTCCAATACTGAAAAATCAGTGTTGTTTGAGATCTGGTCTGAGTCACAAGTGTTATACTCAAAGCTTCTTAATATCGGCTGATGGTTGCTAGAAACCACCAGAAGCCTCTTTGAAATCCCACAACACCTTTACTGTGGTTAAGCACACTAAAGTCACATAATGTGAGCCGGGGCACATGTTGTGTTTACTGGTGTTGCAATGTCAGAAAAACACAGAGCATCTGTTAAGCACAGGGTTACAGAATGATATACGAATTAATTCAATAAAAATGCAGTCGACCCTCTTTTTCCACCCTGAGCTTGATTATGACACAGATGCTGAAGTGTAAATAGATGAAAAGAGGTGGTTGAAAGACTTTAACTGTTTGATGTAACACACTTCCAAGCTTTGATCAGCCATATTATTGAAGGCTCTCTGTTCCTCTTTCCAAGTTCCGTGTTCAGAAGCTGAATAAGGATGCTTTTTGAAGACACGTCTCTGTATGCTGAAGTTTGAAGCTTGTTTAAAATGCTTCAGATGGTGTTGTAAATTTGCACTACTCTCTAATGTGATTAGAGACTCTTTATGGGCACTTTTGTGGTCTGTTCCAGCTCTTCAGTTCCAGCTAGTGATTGTAAATGTATGTTTTGACAAGCTGAGGTTTATCTTTGATCCAGAATGAGATCTCACAATAGAATGTTTTTCCCCTTTTTGCATGTCTGTCTGGTACACAATAGTGTGCAGACAAAGGGAGAATGTAGTTTTGTCTGTTTTATAGTCAGATATAGTCAGACGATGATGCTTTTCTTTTGTATCAGTGATACACAGTGAGTCAGTGCGTCACAAATAGTTATGTGGTTTTTAAAATAATGCAGTGAATTTCAGCTGTCATCTGTGTCACACTTTTTGTTGGTCTGGCAAAGACATTGACACTGCATCACTTTTGAAGGAGCATTAATTTTGATAGAATTGCCACAAAACATGTTTTCAAAACAGAATAGTTGCCTTAAGTTGGCATTTAGTGCAAATTCATCCTATCTTATTGATTCATTTTCCAGTCATTTTGTCCACTAAAAGCCCTTCCAGTCCATCAAATTCACATTTAGATCGGCCTCCAATTAAAAACCGAGGCATAGACCACATCTCTTATAATAATGTCACAATGTCCCTTATAATATTATTTTGATACAGATCAAGCACAGATCAGCCACTTTTTACAAGTAAAAACAGTCCAAAACTCTTCTAAACAAATTTGTTTGATGTGGGAGGACAAGAAGAGATTCACTTTTTCATTATTTAATTAAAAACCAGTTTGCATGTGGACTGCTTAACAAGACAACATTAATGGGCCAACAAATAATTTACAGTGGAATTATTTGATCAGAGTCTTTTGAAACATTTATTGTTATTAGTGCTATTTGAATTGTTTTATTGGTATTAATTATTTTTCTTATGTTTCATCTCCGGTGTTTGTTCAAGATGGGGCACTTAAAATGCAGCTGTTGACCCCACCTTGACAATTTCCACCATTAATGTGCTAATCTTTTGCAGGCCTTTAGGCAGAGATAATTATTTGATCTTGTACTTACTAGGACCTCCTTACGAACCAACGTTAACAACTCAATCAGTTGGGCTCCCATTCCTATCTCCTAGGAGCTCGCTTTGACAACATTGTCCTTTGAGGTGGTTTGGTGACCTCTGACCCTCCTCCCACCCAGTCACCCAGCATGACCCTCAACACTGATTAGATGGTAGAGTTTAACTTGTTGCCTGTACGACTCTAACCGAACAGGACCCTTTAGGATAAAGTCATTGTGTACAGCAGGAATGGTCCGCTCAGGAAACAGTTAATCTCTTTTTATCTTACTGAATCTTTACAGTTGCCTCTGTATTTCAGAAAGAGATGTTCATTCAAAAGAAGTATTGATACTGACGTTGACAGCTGGTAGTAGACAAGTGACTCTGTATTTAAGTGCACATCTATGCTGCTAGCTTCAGTGTGTATTGCCCCCACACACATGTCCATTCATGTCTCACTGTTGCTGTCAGTTTGCTCATTTGTCCTGAATAAGGCTTTTGGCGTTGTGTGAGCATGCCTGCAAACGGCGGGGCGGGCTTGTCAGATTTGTCCCCTCTAGAAAGGATTTATTGTTTTGCTAACACAGTTGCTGTTTGGCAGTTACAGACTTCCCGCCTGGAGTAGAAGTTTCCGGCAGCAGTGTCCACTGAGACAGGAAGTAGATCAGCAGCAGTGTGGACAAAAAGCCATATTGCACATATAGACAATGCATCATCCCAACGAGGTCAACTTTTCTTGCTTTATTTAGAAAGAATTCCCGGAAAGGGGGTTGTAGTTCAGCATCTCAGACCCCTTATCCTTACCCCAAAGCCACTCGCATTCTGATTGGACGCTGGTGTCGTGAGAGCTTTAATTGTAAAGGGGGTTGTTTCAAATGAATAGAGGCTGATGGTTGAGCTAACAATGCTCTCCATTGTCATGTGCCCATTATCCATTAGTAATGGGTGGAATTCTCATGTATTGTCATGCATATGATACTGACTTACTACAAGTTTGATTCTCTGAACCACAACACTTGAGTACTAACTGCTTTAGCTATCATCGTCTCAGGAAAGGCAAGAGAAATTAGCCATATGATTTCAACATTTACACTGCATAAAAATTGTAAGATTCTAAAACAAGATACATTTACTTTATTTATTTGAAAATTACTTGCTTAAAAATAAATAAATAATAAAATAGGTGAATATTTATTTCATGCCACCTTTAAATGTTTAGATATTTGTGGCAAATAAGATTTTTTTAGTTTTTGCATAACTTTAGGAGTGTTTCAGCATCTCATGATTATAAACAAGAATTGTAGATGAGTCTGTATCTGTGGGTTTTCTAACACCGCACCTGTCAAGCAGTCAGTGTTCAACAGTGTTCAACAACTTTTCACTACATGCAAGTTGTTTGGTTCAGATCTGTACACACTGGAATCTGTGCCGATGTATTAAGCTGTCACTACCTGCATTTTAAAATGTGAAATGTTGTGTTTTATTATGTACATTTGTAATGCAATTATCACGTTTGCAAATAACCAGCTGGAGTTACATCTGTGTTAGGCTGCAGTGTGTACTTGACCATTGAAATTCACTCCAACAATGAATAGATATTTTTAAGTAATTCAGATATTATAATTTGGATTTAAATAAAACCTTAAATACGTTATATAAATACTTTAAATTAGGGGTCGACCGATATGTGTTTTCAGGGCCGATACCGATACCGATTATTACAGATCAAGTAGACCGATAACCGATATTTTGAACCGATATACGTGTCTGGTGTAAAATGAAAATTAATGCCAAATTAATAATAACAAGAGCTCTGACAAAAAAACGTTCTTTAAATGCTTTTAAACATGTCTTTAATTCTGAAAACTGTTAATAACAACAACATTAAATAAACAGTAATATTAAAAATATTAATAATAACATAAGTACAGAGATCACCCAGAAGCATTCTGTAAACATTTTGTAAAACTTAAAGTAAACGTATTTAGCGTGTTGTGATTATTCTCAACAAAAGTTGTAATAATTGTTGTAGTTGTATTACGTATACAGTAATATATTCGGCTAAACCGAACTTATATTTTGACAGGTTGCCATGAGGACCTTTTTAAGTTTCTGTAGCCTATGTATATATGATATGACGATCGTTTTACTCCAATGAAACGGTCAAATGCTCATGAGTGACTCTTCGAGCAGTTCTGGGGATGTTGTTCATGTATTTATGTCCTCATTTAGTGAGACGCAGACGCTGAAGTCTCACAGCATCACACACGCTTCAGTATGTGTGTGTGCAGTAAATGAAACCGCCACGTCTGTGTCATTCATTAAGAGAGATGCAGAACATGCAGGATTCATATTTAAAGTGTTTTGCTTATTAATAGATACTAGTCCATAGCGCGAGTCGATTTAAGTGTACTGACCTACTTTTGATTAATTCATCCAAACTTCGACACATTCCGTGACATTCCGGCGTTATACGGTAAATTCCATTATATGACTGCATTCAGCGATTCGCCCGCATTTTCGCATCGCGTCATCATAGTGGATTGTGATTTATTGCAACTTCAGCAAGCGTCTGCTGCTGCTTTACCTTTGAGAGACAACTGATGCGTGATCACTGAGGCAGCTCCAGTTAGAAAGTGCTTTCGTGTGAGACTGTCTTCAGTTTTCCGCGTTGATTGGTCGGACTCGTGACTCTCTACATATCAGATGAGCGGTGGGCGAGATTGCTCTCAGAGATTGAGAGATCGCCTCACTCTCACAGAGTGTTGAGCTCAGACAGGCTGCATCGAGCCAAATAGTGCATTTAAACATTAAATAGTTTCACCTGTATTATTTATTCACCAATAAATAATGTCACCTGTAAATAGTATGTTTGTTTGCATAAAAAAAAAATAAAAAAAAATTATCGGCAAATCTGTTTTTAAAATGTCCGATATCGATAATCGGTAAAATGCTTAATATCGGCGCCGATAATCGGCCAGCCCGATAATCGGTCGACCCCTACTTTAAATACATGCAATTTCTTATTTAAAAATCTCAGTAAGCAACTTTCAAACAGACAGCTGCCATAGGATTGTATTTGTAGCCATTTTTAGCTCTAGTTTAAATTGACATCACTTCATTTTGCAATACGTTAAATATATTAAGTTTCTGCAATATATATAAATCTATTGTAGAAACTTAATTTCCTGTAAAGCTGCTTTGTAATGATTGCATCGTAAAAAGTACTATACAAATAATCTTTAATTGAATTGAATTAAGAACACCACCATAAAATAATGCTGAAGATCTGTTTTGATAGGGATAGGCTTATTTTCTTATGTCTCGTTCTATTAAATGCTGAGTGCTAGTAGTTTTATGTTGCTTTTAATGTAAAGAAACACAAACAAGTGATTTGTGTTTTTTCCCTCTCACATTTGTTCTAGTGTAGGAGACTCCAACCATACCTAAATGGGCAATTTAGCCTGTTCTGTTCTGTATGATTTAACCATGTTTATTTAACATTCTTCTTCTAGTCTTTTCTGCCTTTCAGCCATTTATCAGAACCATTCCTGTAACCAGTCTGTTAACACAAGGCTAGCTATATCAGTCCTGACAAGTTACCCCCAAAGATAAATGAAGCCAATATAGGTCTGTATAGCCAGGCAGAATAAAAGTGAAACAGACGGGAGCAGCTGTACCATGACATGTGCTGATGGAGGCCTAGTCTGCTCTTTAAGATGTGCCAAACCAGCCTGCACTTTTATTCATTACTGTGTATCAACCACATACCGTAAGAACTAGGGCTGCAGCGACATTATCGACAACGTCGACAGTAAAAAAATTGTCGACAAATATTTTTTGGGTCGAGTAGTCATTTGATCTCATATGACCTATTGTAAGAGCCTGCAATACTGCGGTTTGACCAGCGTGTCACTGTAGTGCAAGACTGTAGTTCAGCTCTCCTGGATGCAGTTTAAGAGAAGAAGACAGCGCTTCAGCCAGCGCTTCAAACCGGCTGAACGAACCTGAATCTGCTGAGCGGTGTTTGGATGAATATGTAAATATATATTGCGCGCTTTCCTCTCAGTAACGAAATAAACACAACACAAACTGACAGCATTGTGAAAGCACTCAAAGCAGTAGTTAAAAATGCATCTTACTACAACGATGTGGATGTTTGCATGAGCTCTGCAGTTCAGTAACGTACTCCAGTAAAGTCTGGTCATATCATGTTTATTTATATAGTACTTCATGCAATAGATAGCCCTAATTCAATCAGCTTTACATAATTAAACATGAAAAACCAGAGTCAGTGTTTCTTTCAGTTAGAATTACAACTTGATATTCTGTTATAGAGCAGCTCTCAGTGTGGAGCTAGAAAATTATAAAATATTTTTATTAGTGGGAAGAAAAACAATTATTTACAGAGATCAAAGCTTGATCTAGCTCAGGACTGTTTTGGTTATCATAACCCTATAAGGTATTTAAGAGATTATGTTGTGAATAAATAGTTTATCCAAAGCATCTTATCACTTATCACTGTTTCTTATCTATATGACTTACAAAAGGAGATGTTCGGCAGAATGATGTCTTTCAGTTACTTTTTCATGTAGCTAATTAAACGGTGAGAGAGTGTCTCTGTCTGGGATCTCATTTTGTGTGCCAAATACATCTCTTTGTATATTGAATTGTTAACTCTTTACAATAAGGTATCATTTGTTAACATTAGTTAATGTATTAATGAACAATGCATTTTTTACATTTATGTATTAATCTTTGTTAATCTTGGTTAATAAAAATACAGTTGTACACTGTTTATTCATGTTAACTAATGAACCTTATTGTAAAGTGTTACCAATTAATTGTATAATAATTGTAATTACATATGTTTTTCTAAAGCTGAAGTGACCTTTATTTATGTTAGAATATGTGAAGAGTTCAGATGCAAAAGCATTTTAAGCATCCTAAAATGTGCATTTTTCTCACCCTCCTATATTTATGTTCAGTTATTTCACTTGAATTGCATAGAAAATGACCTATACATTGCCATTAAAGTGAAATTACTGTAGAGATGTAAAGTCATTTTATCAATAATACAGAAATAAACATGAGCAAAGCAACATTTCCATCTAGGCATTTATTCAAATTCAAATAAAAAATTACTTTTGCATCTGAACTCTTCATGTATAACTTAATATTTTAACTAAATGCAAAAGCTGAATGATCAATCAAAGCCTACTGGTTAAGCAGGGAAATAATCAGCGATAGTCAATTAATCGTTAGATTAATCGATTATCAAAATAATCGTTTGTTGCAGCTCTAATAGGAACTAAACCCTGTGTTTAGTAGCATAGGATAAATGAAGCATTTGCATGCAATGTGGAAGTAATAGAAGAAAAGGATCCATCCCTTTTCATTCAGCTATTGTCATTCAAATATGTGTGAGTACAGTTTATGCATCTAACTTTTCCTAGTATCACTGGAACGAGTTACCTTACTTAACAGAGCCACAGAATTCTATTGACAGGTGCAGCATTTGTTTTTTGTTTGAATAAACGTGTGCACTGCACGCTCTTCTCTATTTAAGAGGCAGGGCTGTGTCCTTCCATGCGTGTTCTGTTTGTGGAGCTACGCCTATTGTTTGCTTGTGTGTGTACTCAGCTGACACTTTGTGCATTTGTGTTTGAGAGTGACACAGCATGTTTTCTGTACTCAAATGCAACAAATATGCTAGTTAAATTAGTTGTAGGCCAAATGTTTGAAATAGTTTAAGAGGTGAACACTCATTTAAGGTTAAACCAATTGATACGTTTTAGTATATCAAAGCAGGTAAAAACGTTTTGCATAGTTCCACTCAGGAAGTTACATAACCCCACCTGTCACACAATTTGCATACCATTCCACCATATTGAATGACATTACATCACCTCAACCCCCTTTCATCGGTTATTCTAAGGATATTCTTTTTGGGTAAATAATCCTTCACAGGAACAGTTTATTTGGAGATAAAGTGGCTGTTTTTAGCACTTTCAGCTAGTCAGATTTCTAATAAGGTGTCTAAGTCAGAGGCAGGTTCTTTTTTTAAACACTTTGGCTCGGCATGGCCAATGCTTGTCAAGTGTTAAACTCAGAATAGTATGTTATTGTTTGGCCTGGCGTTCAACTTTATGAGGAGTAATTGGAAGCTAAAAGACTTTGGCACAGAGCATTGTTGTTAAAGTTGTTGCAGTTTTCCTTACTTTAAGAGTGGTCTCGGGTAGTCTAAATCAGAAACACCTAAGGTGGAATTTCAAAATTGCGGCCCTAAAAAAGCACTGAATAAAAACGGCATTTGGCCTCGTTTTTGAACAATGGATTTAGTCCATCATGTTGTTATATTTTAGCACTTGGAGAACAGCCATTTTGCAGTTATTTTTAAACAATGGTGCAGATTTCTAGACTTCAGGAATTTGAAATATTATTTCATTGTTTTATGTATTAGGAAATGATTTGACATATTATTAGACACTTTCTAAAAATATTTCTCCATTCAGAACTAGGGTTAAAAAGAGGGTGAATAGTCTGAGCATCAGACTCTCTTGAATGCTGTCTCTTTTTGGTGGTGTTACTAAACAGATTTCTAATGCCTAGGGATAATTGCTGGTAGAGAATAGCTTTAGCAGAACCAGAGTTAAGAGTTAATTATTTTAACTTGATCAATTGATTAAAGATAGGAAGGTAACAGGATACCTACTTATTTTTGCACAAAAGGATTTTCTATCATAAAAAAACACCATCAAACAACATTAATACTTTCTATTATTAATTTTAGAGTTTTGATTTTATTCTGTGAGTTTATTTTTATTAAAGGATGGAGTTTTTTCTTAATGCATGTCAAAAAACTCAACTATTATATATGTGCATGCGTATTTACCCAATAAATACCCCAAGGAGACCACTCAACCGCATTCCTGTCTGTTTGATTTTCTCAGTGGTCTTGGCAGTCAACCCTAATGATTTTTTAATGCAACTTTTCATATTCTTTCCATTACATTTTTTCACATGTATGCAAATTTGAATAATGGCAAGCATTTGAGTTTGATGAGGAGGAATTTAGTCTTGAGGATTCTTTTGCAGAAACCAAATGCCTCTCTTGAGACAGTGCGAGTGAGTGAGAAAAAGGTGGGTGGAGTTCAGCACACAAAGGCCTCCAGTTTAACCGCTCTTCAATTACACAGCTCCCACCCATAAAGCTCTTGATCTGGTAGCGAGAAATCATTTGTGCAGAATATAGACACTACAGGACAGGATTCTTCGTGATCAGTAGCATTGCCAGCTTTACTCATAATTCATTTTTTTCAAATTGTCAAATGTGCACACACCCTTAGGATTAATGAATGCATCAACACAAAACCAATGCATTTCCTCGGGTCGAAAGCTGTTTCCCTCAAAGGCAAGGCTCAAATATTTAATGGTGATAATGAAGGTAAAATGAAATGATTTGTATATTTGAGACAGATGGTGTCCCAGCATGTCTCTGTTGCTTTGCGTTTCCCAGCTTACCTGGCACCATCTGTATCATGGTCTCGCATGGCCACTATATATCTACATGTTCTTTTATGAAGATGCAGTGGTATATTAACAGATTTGGTACTTGTTGTTTTTTCAAATGTAAAAACCAGAGTAACAAAGAGAGTTGGACTGTTTTCTGTTACATTTCGAACACCTTTGAACAGATGAGCTGACTATTTCTGATCCTGAGCCACAGCTTGGGTTGAAGCCCAGGGAACTAAAGGACATTTGGCCGTGACCACTCACAAGCACACTGTTCACTATCTGACCAGTGGTATAGAGGGCACGTGGCAGGAGAGAAAGAACACACTTGTTGTGCTGTGGAAGCTGGGCAAACGTTGACATGCCTCACTCGAGTATCATCAGACCATGCTAAACAGCTGAAGAATTGAAAGGATAATTTACAGTAGCTGTGTCTGCGCATCTAGACATCTGAGACCATCTGAGATCATATCGTCTCTCGTTTTTTTTCTAGTATGTAAGTGTCTGTTTAGTTTACTAAGGCTTAAACCACATAAGATAAATATCAGTATTTTGACTCTCAGATTGAGTCATAACAAGCCATTCGCTGGTTTAGGTGGCAGAAGCAATCTCGCCGCCCGGAACAGATAGTCTGAGTTCCCACATGGCTTCAATTAGCACACTTATGATTCTCTGCATTAGGAAACTAGATCAAAAGAAACATAAAATGTTTCTCAGAGGGGTAACATGACCCAAATTAGCTCCATTAGAGTATTTGTTGTTGTCTAGGCCTCCATCAGATGACACTTCCTCCATGGAGTGTCCAAGACGGAGGTGTGATATAATTAATAATATAATTGGAGATGTTCAGCATGGTCAGAATTTTTGTTACAAAGATTAAACATGAATAGATTAAATGTTCACAATACGGTCAATAGTATGTACTTGTAAAACAAAAGGAATAAGTCTGCATGAAATTAAATTTTCTATGATATAAGTCACTGCTTGGTTGCAGTTTTTTTGTAATGTCAAGTGTCTGGTCAAACATGTTTTTAAACTTTCTACATCTTAGTGTCTGTCTATGTGTGGGATTCCAAGATGATTGCATGGTCTTTAGTCCTGCCTTTTTTCCAATCCTTCTGTAAATATTTTAAGAGTCACACGACACACTAAGATGACTTAAAGAGCTCAGACCATGAAAAACGCATCTACTACCAGATGGGAGACCCGACTTGTGTCCCGATACCGTCTGTGTGTGTGTGTGTGTGGGAATACGTGCTTTCCAACTCACAACTTTGTTTCCCCGGCTGTATCTGCAGATAGGATTAAGGGTGTGCTGAGCCAGCATTTTTGAGCATGCACTCTCACACATGGCGAATCTCTCTGTGGCTATGGCCTAATTCCCTTGATAACACATCCATCAGATTACACTTAAGAGATTGACCATGAAGTACGGCCTGTAATTTATAACAGTGCAGATGTGCCATTTTGTTGAGTTGATTTGATTTACTATGATTCCAATGTACGCTATTTTGTTTGGAAATCAATTAGGGTCAATATTATGACAATTGATGTGTTTTGCTAGCTTTTTTGCATAATAAAATGAAATGTGATTTAAATGGTGATAACTCTCTCTCTTTCTCCTCAGCGCTGATTGGGTGGAAATCCTTGAACCTCGTTCGCAAGAGCGCATGTACGTGAATCTGGCCACGGGAGAGTGTGGCTGGGACCCACCCACCAATGTGCCCGTCCGCCAGGCTGATGGCAACCAGTGGTGGGAGCTTTTTGACCCCCAGAGCAACAGGTTTTACTACTACAACTCTGCTGGCCGCATTACCGTGTGGCACAGACCTCAGGGTGCAGATATTGTCCCTCTGTCTCAACTCCAGGCCATGAAACGCAGCACTGCGTCCGAGCGCAAGGCTGATGGGGGTACTAGGGAAAGGCAACATGGGACTCAGTCCACAGGGAGTCAAGATAGACGCACCCCTCTACCACCCATAGAGCCGTACACTAAAGAGCCAGAATGTGCCGGCAAAGAGCCTAAACAACAAGAAATGGACAACGGACAGAAACCAGACATCCACAGCGTCGATAGCAGCAAAGACTCACTCAGGTAGGCCTCTGGGCTTTCTCCGCATGTTATCTTGAGTCTAGCCGTTATGGTTCCTCAGAAATAACTGGCCTTAATCAGAGACCAATTATCTTCAACTGCTGGAATATCACTCTGATTTTCCCTGAAACTAAAGAACCTTCTGGGCTCAACTGGCAGCACTTGAGGCATACTGTTGATAAAAAAACTCAAATTCAACTTGAAAAAAAAAACATGGGTACATTGAAAGGAAATGGGGCCAAGTTTTTGAGGATTTAAAGCAGAAATGACTTGTGTTGATTCTTCTTAAAACTTGTGTATTATTTGAGCTATAAAATGGTTTAAATATTTTTGCAGCTGTAGGGATTATGCGTTGTTATTATGCCAACAACGTTGTAACACTGAAAAGCTTGAACACATATTTCACGCTAAATTCATGTTAACACATGTTGTTAATGTTCTGTGGCTATACTATTGAATTTGTAACTTTTACAGATTGATCCTATTCACACTGAGCACATTATTTTAAAGTGAAGTAGGTAAAAGTGGGAATTTATTTGTGGGAATTTAATCAATATTATGCCACAAATGCTTTCGATTGAGCTTACAATTTACTGAACAGAATATTCCTTTAGCATTTGTTGCTGCACTCCTTGTGTTTGCCATGTACCCGTAAGGCAGTCATTTAGATAAATTGCTTCCAAATGTGAAAAGTTGATATTTCCTCATAACCCTTATTATCGAGTCCTTTATGAGAGTTAGTTTGTTTATTCCCAGATCCATCAAACCACCTTCATAACGAAGAATAATTTTGTATTTGTCACATACACAATTATACAGAGTATAACAAGCAGTGAAATGTGTTCTCTAAATTTAACCCATCCAAGTGCACTCACACCTGGAGCAGTGGGCAGCCAACGCTGCGGCGCCCGGTGAGCAGTTGGGGGTTCGGTGCCTTGCTCAAGGGTCTCACCTCAGTCATGGACAATTCCTGCCGGAGCCGAGATTCGAACCCACAACCTCAGGTTACAAGTTCGATGCTCTATCCATTAGGCCACGACTGCCCATGACCAGATTCAATGCCAGCTCTGTTTCACCTGGAACTGGGCTGTGTCTCTGTTATTTCAGTGCCTTATGCTTTACCAAACTACAATCCTTTGGCCATTCATTCTTTCCTAAAACAATCTCTGGGACCCACCAGTTGAAAGCTGCTGGGGTCGGGGCCCAGGGAGAGCCAAACCATTGTGGTTCGAATGTGACTGGACTTTCCCTTTTTCCCACAAAGAAAAGCGCTCTTGAGGCCATGGTATACATTATCCAGCATATACAGTGGTTCTTTCTATTTCAGGGAAATGTTTAGTAGGGCACTCATTCTTTCAAATCCACCCATGGAAAAAGAGTTAAAGGAGTACAATATCTTAACTGCGGGATCCCACTGTAGCTTTGGAGGATTTTGAAATATTGTGGCTGCTTGTGACACAAGCTACTTGGTGAGTGCTATGAAGAGTCGTCTTTCTTTGCTTTAGACACGCATGACTGCTGTCTTTCTGAGAGGCCCAACATTTTTTACCTTTTTGTAAAACTAGAAGGTAGGGTTGGGACGGTGACGGTGGCCACCAGTTAATCGACGTGTTGTCACACCGGTTATACCGGTATCACCGTGGTGGGGGGTCATTTGAGTTTTCTCTCTTTTCCTCGCTTTCCTTGGGTTTTAAATACCCTGTAAGCACTGTGTGCGTTTTACTTTGACTTTCATATCAACGGCAATTCGGCGTCAAGCAGTTGTTTATTTTTAGTTCTTTTTAGTTTTCCCGCTTTCGCTAAATTTCCTTTGCTTAAATAGATTATAAAAGCACCGTGCGCAATGTACGTTAACTTTGAAGAAATTCAATTCAAGCAACAACAAAATACAACGTAGAACATAGAACTTTTATTAACTAAACGAATAAAAATACACCATGCTATATGCCTAATATAAAATTACAAATAAATTACATGAAGTTTAAATATACAAAACTAAAAATCAGTTAAGAATGAGGAACAAACAATTATGAAACGAAGAACGTTTATTAACAAAAATGAATAAGAAAGTTTGCAGGAACGGCATACACCTTGATGTAAAATAATGGGGAAAATTCACACTGTTTGAAATAAAATTAAGCAAATACTGTGGAACCAAATAAATGAGAAACAAATGTTTTGTTTGTTTAAAAAACATTATCACTTAGATCAGGGATGCCCAATAGATCGATCGCTAAGGCAATGCTGGAAGATCGCGCTTTAGGTTCTCAACCAGGGGGGCGAGAGATAAAACTCAAATATAATATATTCACTAATATTATGACATATTTTAAGTAATGTAAAAAATATATAGCCTATAAATAAATAACAGTACCACCTCTCTACGTATTCTGTGTTTCAGAGCAGCAAATGTTTCTCATGGGGCTGTGTGAATACAGACTACAATACAGAATACAGAAAATACAGCGAGTGTTTTATAACGGATGCTCGCGTGTGTTGGAGAAGTTTGTGAGGATCAGTGGTGTTTATGTGCACTACGGGCATCAGACGCTCCAAACAGCTTGTTCTTACAGAGGAACTGCTGATGGCGTCGTGAATAGTGAATAATAATAAAACATTCTTTTATTTTTTATTATTAAATTAATGCATTATAAAGATACATCCCAACAAGCCTTTTTAATTATTTATTTAATATGTATTTTATTTTACGTTTCACTTGGTAGATCTCGGTGAGTTTATCATTTGAGATTAATAGCCACACTCAAAAGCGGGCACCCTTGATTTAGATCGGGCGCTTTTACATTTCGTTTTGAAACTCTTCCGCCATCAATCTTGTCTGTCTCACCTCAATCTTCTGGTCAGTCATCTCTCTTCACGTGATAAATGAAATCTGATCTGTGATGTAGAGGTCTGCGCGGGACAGTTTTCTTTAGTCCCGCTCCTGCAAGCTTTTATTCCGCACCCACCCGCTCCCGTTATATATTCACTGTTTGTTCACGTTTCTGCTGAAAGACAGAGAGATAGACCAACAAATAAAAGTTTTGTCTGCACAAAAATTGTATATATTTTATTAGTTTTGTCAAAAATCTTGAATTTATTAACAGAAAAATGTCAATAACAATTTGCTGCCAACACGGAATAAAGTGTCACAGAGAGAAAAAAAAGTTATACAAAAATTGTAATCCTTATTTTTATTCGTCTTGTCAGGATACAATTAGTTTAGGCTAACATTCAGCCTACAACACAATAGGATTTTTTTTTTAGATTTAGCTTAATAGCTATTTTATTAGTTTTGTCAAAATACTAAATTAATTTAACATCTTGCTGTTAACACATTGAAAAGTGCAGCAGAGTAAAATAAATAAATTCGACAGTCTGTCATTTAAAATGATAGGCTAAGCATAATACAAAAAAAAAAAATATGAAAGAGTTGAACGTCCTTCGAGGACAGCGCATCCACACTTTGCTCCATCCTTATTCTGCTCTGTCACTCATCACAACCTGCCTGTTCTGTCTGAGAGCCGTATATTATATCTGCTCGCCAGCTCTGAGCATCGTTGCACATGTTGTGCACATACCCAAATAAAACGAAGCACTGGTTCATGCGTGCTGCGTGCGCATAATGGTCCGAGTGCAGGCTGTACCGGTGCTCGATAAGAATAAAGCCCAGGTATGCTGTTCTGAAAGGACGTCGAGAACAGGATATTGTTAGACCGACCGTTACCGCATTGTATTCGTGAAATTAATCCTGCGGTGCAAGAAACCTGGTCGGGACAGCCACGATAATGCAGACCTCTGCTGCTGTGATACGAGACTCTCGTTTGTTTGGTGCTGCATTGAGCAGCTGCGTTCAGTTTTAATTGTAGTGTCCTCTAACTGAACAAAATTATTTGTATTACTATAAAAAAAATCTAAACGACGGTGCCGCGGTGGGTAAGTGACGTAACGGTGTTGCGGCTTAACACCGGTATAACCGCCAACACCATCTATCGCGACAAGCCTACTAGAAGGGCAATACATTTTTGACCTTTAGGTAAAACTAGAAGGCTAACAAACCACTCATCTCCCACCTCCAATGTGTTTCAAACCTCTCAAGCAACCATGCGGCTCTCTTAGGAACCCCACACGTCTAAGTCTCCTTACGGATGACTCACATTTTTCAAAGGTCATACGATGTGCCCAAAACAATGGACAGCTGTGTGTGAGAGAATCAGAGACCATAACTATAGCTTTATGAGTGCATTGTGCCTATTTTAGCAGTATGATAATATCTTAGCTGTTTTCAAATTACTTTGTGGGTTGTGTGTAGGGCTGGGAGAGACATTGAATATCCATGATACAGTATATGCCACTGTTCACTGCCACTGTTTTTTGACAGATATTCCTATTGTTATTTGATTTGCTATTTCAGAACTGATATGCATTGTGGCACAGCTCTTGCAAATTAACCTTTTTTGTTCGGTGTCTGTCATTTTGAAGCTGAAGTAATCTCATATTACATAAAATTTACTTTAGTATTACTTTGCCTGACTATTGATCTGACCTTGTAGACGCCGTAATCCCACTCGCGCACGCTTTCTATTAATTTTTTTTTAATGGTGGGTGTTTACTCAGTTGGCTAGAGCATTGCTGATTGGGGAGAACGGAGGTGTGCTCACTCTATTGGTTAGTAAGACTGCCACTCGAGGCTGGCAGTCATGCATTTGCGTTTGATCCACATCGCAGGCTTTGCGATTAATAAATTGCAACATCTCAAATCACGATTGCGGTTCGATTTCGATTAATCACACAGCCCCAATGCCTAGGTTATTTATACCAAAGCATTTTACTATTTTTAATTCTCACACTATATACATTTGGTTTTTGTAGAAGTTTGATTGAAATTATGTTTCCTCTGCTGAAAAATATTGAGATAGCTATATCTCACAGCCCTAGCTGACTTGCAGGAATCATAATACAGGCATATAGTTCTGAAGGTTTCAAATTATATTCTATGAAAAACAGATTATTTAGGTATATTTCACCCATGCAAAGAAGCTATTTTGGCTCTTACCGTCCATGTTTGCTTTCGCCAGAATAAAGTAAGGTAATTTTGCTAAATTGCTGTATAATTATTATTGATCTGTAGTGGCACGTTCTTTTATTACTTTTTCATGCCTCATGGGGAAGGAGTCTCCATCTACGATTTCCGTTGTTTTGTCCATCTAAAAATAAAAGCTAGGGAGTGGTCATTAAATATCAACCTGACAATGATCCAAACAGCACCATCTGTGTTATCATATGGTGTGTGTGGTACAAGCAGCTTCCCCTGATTGATAAACAAAGTACTAAATCTGGTAGTCATCATCACACCGCCCCTCCAAGACACAGTCATGTACGGGACAAGCAGAGCTTGACTCTAGTCAGAGAGAACTCTGTAAACATGCTAACTAACCCCTGTAAACAAACACTAAGACACTGGCAAACACATACAATGTGAGACTGTTTAAATGAGGAATGGCTGGCTGGGATGGGGGTGTTTCTGTGAAAGTTATTAAGTGTGAAGGAACAGGAAGCTTACTTTTTACACATCTGCACTAGAGATCACAAGGGTTTATTCAACAGGGTCTGTGTTATAGCATTCAGCCGTTTAGTAGGTTACCATGGCGAGAAGATTGGAGATTAGAGGACACCTCTGTGCTTCCTTTGCTGTGTGACGCAGTGGTGTAACGTAACCCAGGGATGACCTGGGGATGTTGTGAAGGGGTCATGAAATTCTTTTGTCCTGCAGGCGGACCCCAGGCCGAGTGGCTGTTATAGGATGACAAGGGTTTTAGTTAAGCACGCAAATCCCTGAAGACCAGCTGTTAGGGTTTCCCATGGCATGAATTGGAGTGGGATCTAAGACATTAAATTAACACCCAGCCTAATACAACCTTCTCTTTGTGGACAAATGATTTAACAGACTTTGCTTTGAAGGAGTTCAGTCAGATCTGAATAGTATTGATATTTAGAGTTAAAGACAGATGCCTCGTGATTGCGTGCATTTCAGACTGAAATTATTCAGGGATGTAGTTGATGATAACTGCGACAATGTTGCATGCCGTCACATAGATAACATGTGTCATTATGATAATGGTATTTATGGGGATTTCTCAGAAGAGGCTGGAAACCGCTGTGTAACGCTTGGTTAGATACCAAAAGTGAAAGCTGTCAATGAGAAACAACACTTTTCATGCTAGTCATGTGCTCATACTTTCACTTGTGTCATGCTCACAATGTTTATTTGATTTAGGGAATGTCTGGGAGTTAATAATAAGCTGAGATTGCAAACGACTTTTAAAATGAATTATTATGCCTGTTTATATGCTATCGCTCATGTTTGTAGTGGAAAGGTCACCATTAATATCCCAAGGGAGTATAGCTACAGGGACATCTCGTATTTCAGAAATAATTTGGCCTTTCTCATGCTTTTACCTTTGTGTCATAAACATTGAGATTCCTTAAAGACACACCAAAGCTACTCAGTCGGGCTCAGTTCAATCTTTTGCACTCCATGTCACACGTTTTGTGTGTTACCTCAGTCCTTTACTCTGAAAACTAGATTAGTGGCCTAACACAGATCGTCTATGAAAGTGGAGCAATATCAACCGTCTTTTGTTTTATTTTAGTCGTGCCTTTGGTGTTGCTTAAAATACATTGAGAACAGACTGCTGCCTTGATCCGCTGGCTTCACTTTAAACACAGAGAGACGCAGAAAGCCTGGTGCAGGGCTAGTGTTTCTCTAAACCAGAACAACCCTTTTGATTTGCTGAATTTCTTTAACTTAATGATTCTTTATGTATTCATCTAGTTGACCAAAACTGCGACTCTCGACCATATTAAAAGAATTCTAAACTAATTTTCGCATGTTTTGGCCGCACTTTTGTGGGCCTTATGCTCTGTACAGTATGTTCACTGTTCGTGAGAGAAGAGGCGGTTTCCACAGCTGTAACCAGAGCTGTGAATTCTCATGCTATCTGATTTCATATCAACAGATGTAGATTAGTACTGAGATTTCAGAGCCATCTCAGAGAGCCGAGTGTACAGCATTAGCTCGGTGTGAAACATACAATATACATGTTTCAGAATAAACCATAGTATTTCACAAAGTAAATCCAAGTATTGCAAAATTGTGTTGATGTTGTAGGACTCCTAGCGATTCCCACCCTTGTTTGTGTTCTGGCTTTATTGCACTTAATAATTTGAATTATCTGCTTAAGTTGTTCTCGCGCCCTTTGAGAGCAGGGTGTGGAAGGAGAGGATGGGCCGGTCACGTGTGCGGTATGTGAAGAAGCTAGACTCACTGGCTCAGTAATGAGAGGTATTCAGCTGTCCACAAACAGCTGAGTCCTCTAGAGCTTAGTACACATCAGGTTTGCTTCATTGAGTCAAATTAATCATTTTGATGAAATAATACATGAGAAATAGAAAGAATGTTAATTCTAATACACATTCAGAATCAGTACTGTTCAAAAGCATGGATTAGCAAGGATGCATTCAATTGATCAATAGTGACAGTTAAGACATGTCTAATGTTACAAAAAAGTCTGTTCTTTTGAACTCTCTATTCATTAAAAAATGAAACTCTTTAAAATAGAAAAAAATATTTTAAAGGTTAATATTTTAGGATAGTACTGTTCTGACTGTATTTTGATTAATGTTCTATCAAAAACAAAAAAAAAGAACTTACAGAACCCAGATTTTAAATGGCAATTATGTTTATGTTTATGTTTATGTTGCTTAGCTTATCACATCTGTTGAGAAGATGATTGTCAACTCTTGAGTCATGCTTCAGATTTTTTCTATAGGCCGCATTTCCTCTTCCTGTCCACATGATGAAAATAGCCCATTATGTCTGTTTGTTCCTCTTTAGTTGGGGAAGAGTTTTTGGACACATTGTTTTGATATGTTTTCCGATACTGATGGAAAATCCAATGCATTTATAGATATAATGAGGTTAGACACATTTCACCCTGCAAAACTCTTAATCTCTTGCCTCTGCTAGGACTATTAGACACCAGACGGCCTGGGACAAATAGTTAACCTTATTTTCCTCCTTGCCAAATTAAATTATCCAAAGCAGCTCTACTGGATTCTAACTCATTTTTTAGTAATGCTGGACTCCTTTTTCTCCATGACTGTAATACAATGTGTGCTTGAACTTTGTCATCTGTAAATTGTCAAAAAGTGCATAGGTTTAATTAATTAATAATCAATAAAATCTAAGTGATCTTGCCAAAGAAAAATGCTGAATTATCTTATCTTTTGAAAATACATTTATTTTGTGATACCTTGATATTTTAGGTTGTCTTCGTTCAGTCGTTTTGGTAGCATCCACACACCCTACCAACAAGGATCTTATTATGGAATGTTATGGTAAGAAATCCATTGTCATGGCGCTTAACAACCATGCATTGTACCGCTATTTAAACAATCCCGAGTGAGTTTGAGTGATCAGTGGAAGGAATGCCAATGTTGTGTCTAATACCAACCAAAGCAGCCTCCCATGACTAATCTCACTCTCTCTCAGTTTCTCTCTTCCTCTCTTTTTACTGGTTTTGTTCTTTGGCGCATTAATGGTCACACAGTACTTTTTTACAGAGAGTACGTTTAGGCCTAAGTACAATCGACACCTCCTGTGTTGGTGCCATACTTTAGGGTCAGGGACAAGATGTCTTGGTTGCTGTAGTTATTTATTATTTTGGGGGGGAAATTTAAGCAATATTCTATAGATTTGGTCATTTTTCAGTAAGCAAAAAAAGCTAAAGTTTAATTTGCTTGTATAGTTATCTGCCAACATTAGATATGTTCAGATGTTCATATCTGTGTAAGCTAATTTATAAATTGTATAATTGTTGACAAGTTATTGAAATGATATTGTTCAATCAGGCCATGTTCTCATGTTAAATGAAGATTTTAAAGAGAAATCAGTTCCTCTCATTTCTAGAAAAAAACTGCTAGAAACTACTCTTGTGTTTTCAATCAGTATTGTCCATTTTAACACATTTAAATATTTGGGGTCAGTATAGGAAATTAATAGTTTTATTCAGCAAGGATGCATTAAATTTATCGAAAGTGTCAGTAATTTGAAAGTACAGACCTTTATAATGTTACAAAAGATTTATATCACAAATAAATGCTATCCTTTTTAACTTTATGTTCATCAAGAAATTCTACAAAATGATAAGTAGCACAACATACACAACATATGAAAAAAATAAATGTTTCTACTACTTGAAAAGCTGCTTTGAAACAACATGTATCATGAAATGCGCTATGCAAATAAACACGACTTGAGTTTCTTGAGCGAAAATCAGCATATTACAACTATTTTTAATTTATCATGTCACACTGAAGACTGGAGTAATGATGCTGAAAATTCAGCTTTGTCATCACAGAAATAAATTACATCTAAAATATATAGTAAAATAGAAAATTGTTATTTTAAATTGTAATAACGTCTCACAATATTACAGTTTTTTTAGAATGTAGTTTTGATCAAATATGCAGACTTGTTGAGCATAGGAGACAAAATATTTCCCACCTCAAACTTTTGAACAATAGTGAACATTAAATTATTGTTTGAATTTCTGAGGAACGTTTTACAAGTGCAGCAGTAAAATTGGTGCTAAATGTATATCTGCGTTGGTATTTTCTCTTTGTCCTGTGTAGTTTGTCCTTTGAACTCTTTAACAGTCATTCCCTGTGGCAGGAAATTGAGCTGCCTGCTTGCTCACATCGGCAGAACTCGTAAAACAGCAACACATTGAATCTGTGGGCCTTACATAAACATCTCTTCTGGATGTTCAGTGTCACATCCTGGAGACCCAAATCTACATCACTAAGTGTTTTTGGTGTTCCATGCCCAACATTCGAGCAAAACAAAAATGTTATGTCATTGTGTCATGGCAAACGCAGAAGACCGGAAAGAGCAGCTACTTGTCCACAGTCTTGTCTTTGGTGGGTAACACTTCTACAGCAACGTCCACTCCGTCACCACCTTGAGAAAATCAACACCATCTAAACACTCACACTCTGTGAATCAAGTGTCAAGTCTCCTATCAGTGTGACAGACTTTGAACATAGTTGATTGTCATGTTGTCACGTCAGTTAGTCTTTACAATGGCCTTGGGGCTCTGCCAGATGGCTTGCTTCCAGTCTTCACGTGTGCTGTACCTGTCTGGCATCTCAAATGGTGGTGTTTATTTTCAAATGTGTGAGAAATGATTTGAGAAGAAAAGGAAACAATTCTAATGGCAGAAAATGCCTCAGTGGCAATGGATGGAAGAGTAGGGAAGTTCTTACTTCACTAAGATATACCTTTGTTGCTTCTAAATGCAACAGCTGATTATCACAGTCACTTCAGGGGTTGTAAAAGTGTTAACTTACAGTCTGACACAACTATCTTATATCTTACCACTTATCTCGTCTTTCTGAGTTTGATGGGATAGATCTGTTTTGTTTGTATTAATGGAATGTAGAGTTTGTATGAGGAAGTGTTCATTTGCGTGTTCAAGTGACTCATCAGAAATCCCCAGAAGAGGACGCTTAAGTGTTTTTTTTTATCAGAGGACTTCTTGGGGGTTTTTGTATTGTGGTGTCTAGTTCACATAAAAGCCCTCCGAAAGCATTTCCCTCGTACACTTCTTTCAATATAGGACAGAAATGCATCTCCTTACACATTAACGGTAAATGAAGTATTTAATTATCTTTTAGCTTGATTTGTTTTATATTTTTATTATTAGGCATATGATTTTATGGTTAGGATTATCTATATGTGGGTGACTTATTTTTTTACTAACACTTTTGTTCAGTTTTCACTATGTATTTGATAAACATTTGGCAGAAAATTTCTATTAAAATTGGAGATTGATAAGTACAAATTAACCAATGTGGAGCAATTAGAAAGCCATGTTGGGTAATGTCGGGCTGGGAATAGTGCTTTTAGTCTCAAGTATGAACCACTGTTTAGGACTGCTGAGGCTGTGGACATTGTTGGGTTTACAAGCAGCAGCAGATAGATCGGTGTAGTGACAATAATATGTTGCAGGCAAACTCTCGAATAAGAACAATTAAAGGAACTGCATTCATAAACTCAAACATTGCAGTGCTTTAAAATGTATTTCAGTTGAACAATCATGGTTTTGTTTTCCTGACAATGGAATTATGGGTGTTTAGATATACATTTTATACATTTAACAGACCCTTAGTTTCCCTAAATTACTGAGAATTTAGCTGAACTTTTCTGGATGATTAAGGCATAAGTTGAGATTGCAGCTTTTGACTTGTTAAAGGCGTCATAAAGACGACTGGTTTTGTCTTCATAGATTAGATTATTTGCTACTGCTTCTGTAGATTTGTGTTGCCTCTGCCTCATTTTCTTTCTGTATTTTTGGCCTTCTGTTTATTGACAAACTAAAATGCATTTATTTTACTTCTTACAACAGGGAAGAGCTAAAAGACACATCTCAAAGGTGGCAGCCCTCTCCTGGATCCAAAGCCGCCATGTTGGTAAAGGTCAGCAGCATTGGCAGAAGCCAGACAAGAGGAACCAGTGGAACTGCTTCCCTTCATCTCCCACAGAGCAACGCCAGTGACCATAGTGCCTGCACACTCAATTCTGGAAGTGTCAAATCTGTTTCAGGCTACATGCTGTCACCACAGGCTTACAAAACCACACCAGGAGGAAAAATAGCAGCAGACTCCAGACAGGCCCACCACTTGAGGAAGGCGAGCAACGGCAGCTTATGCCTGGTGACCCCTGAGGGCTCGACAGCATCTCTACAGCCACATTCTTGCTCACCTAGGCCAATATCTCCTCAGCATGGAGCAACTGCACGTCTCTACAATGATGCATCATCTGATTGCCCCATTTATGACGAGCCTCCAGTAGATATGGAGGTTGAAGGTGCTCACCTACATAACGGCCCATCTAGACACAGTCTCCAGAAGATGAAGCTTCTCCAGCACCCGGGTCAATCTCACAGCAGTTCCAGGCACAAGAGGAACCCATCGGACTATAGTCCAGCAGGCTTAGAGTGTATCAAGCACATGGTGAATGTAGACCCCAAGCAAGGGCTTTCCACCTCACCGGTCCCCTCTCCCAGCCCCTCTCCAACCTCCGCATCCGAATCTCTGCTTCTCCCGACAAGGGGGCTTCAGAAGGAGCCCGCCAGCCTGGAGAAGAAGCAGT
Organism: Gymnocypris eckloni scoliostomus; assembly: GCA_027564155.1. Lineage (NCBI taxonomy): Eukaryota > Metazoa > Chordata > Actinopteri > Cypriniformes > Cyprinidae > Gymnocypris > Gymnocypris eckloni. The sequence continues at coordinate 13,619,866 of CM050431.1, forward strand.
CATGGAGGATCCTAGAAGCAAGTGTTCTCAGAGCCATGGAAGTGCACCACAGCCGGCAGGGTAGCCAAGGATCTCAGGACTATTCAACACCCCCACCTCCCGCTGTTAGCTATCAAGACTCTGGTTACTCAACCGGCCCATCTCCAAGTTTGCGGAGGAAAAGCAGGAGAAGGATGGGTGCCGGGGTCCAGGGCCGACCCGGATCTGTGGGCAGCACTGGGGAACTCACAGCCCTGAATGAGCGTCTGATGGAAGAGATGAGGGAGGTAGTTAGTCGCTCGAACACCATGCGGGAGACCAAAGCTAGTCTGGACTCTGAGATGTCAGAGAGCTCTTCCTCCCAGCGTACACACAGTGTGGGACGGTGCTCCTCCAGGGAGGACATTGCATCTTGCAGCAGGTCACTTAGCAGGACAAGTAACCATCCCAGTATGGCATTCACACCTCTGGAGATTCCGGGAAGACAGAAGAGGACTTATGAAAAGGTGGACACGCTTGAGAAGAGTGTGACTTTGTCCTCACCTGAGACCGCTGGACCCCCTTCACAGGTACTACACACAAGTTCAATTTAATATTCCTTTGGTAGAAATGGCTTGTTAACCCTTTACAGTGAGGTTCAGTTCATTAACATTAGTTGGCTATCATGAATCAACAGTAATTTTACAGCAGTTTTTAATCTCGGTAAATGTGGTCCATCTAAACTGAATATGATTTTTTACTCACAAAAAAAGAAGATATTTTTTAAGAACTGTATGTCTGAACAATGTAACTAAATGGGGTCCAAAAAAAAAGAGCCCCACTGACATTGTATGGACAAAAAAAAACATATCTACAATGAACAATAGTATATTTATAAATGAAATACATTAATGTTAACAAATAAAATCTTGTTTTAAATCTTATTCTGAAATGTAACAGGTGACTTCCGGTAAACTATTACTTTCTTATAATGAGCTTAACATTTACAAGTCCTCCTGGGGAGTAACTTGTACCTTTTTTTATTTTATAGCGATTTACAGTCTCATATAAAATATGTGAACTTTTGGCACAGTCTATTTTCCACAGATCTTGAGTTTCTGCATCATTAAAAACCAGACATCGTATTTGTTTAATCTCCATGTGGGACTGTTGGGAGAGAGCTTGGTTTGGTTGAAGTTTTTATGCCTGTCTGATTTTTTCCCCCATGGTCTTTATTAGAAACAGATTATTATGTACACCTTACTGTTCCTATTATAACATAATAGTGATGTAAAAATCAGTCCTGTTATTTCAGTCTGAATCATAAATCGCAATGAGGCAACAACATCTTTCTCTTGGGTCTTCAGCATTGCAGTCAGGCAAGTTAGAGGCTATTCCCTGGCTACACATGATTCTATTTAAAGGCAATGATCACTCAAAAGAACGGTTACTGCTGCTCTGACCTGTAGCAAAGCTGTAATCTGTCCTCCCTCAGTGATGAATTCTATCTGCATTCAACAGCCAGGCGCCCAGAGGACCGTACTTTCTCAAATGCCTTCAAGAATGAACTACTTGGGTTTCGATGAAAACATCGAGCTCAGCTCTGGAAACATGAAAGGGACTATTTTAAGGCTTTGATACTTACAGGTGCTGATCATTGCAAAGTGTTTTGATATCTACTCCCATCGCCTACCTCTTCCCCTCCCGCCGTCCTCTGAGACGAATCCAGCAGTGGTCTGGCATGGTAAGGGTGAAATGCCAGAATGTCGAAGCTGCAAAACACGATGCCTATTGAGCAGGAAGGATGGCTACTGCGAGCCATATGGTAGCATTGCTGACACAGACGGGACAGTTGGGTCCTGGACAGGCGTGGTCACTGTACAGACCAATTGTGTGACTACGGTGCAGCCGATAGGGGTTTGGTACCTGCTGGGGATTGTTCCATAAGCTGATGACATCATAGGTCACCTCATTCCCTGCTGTATAAGCCATTTCCCCACACTGGCTTTTCAGTGTGCTAATTCCCCAAATGATTGGCAGATGAGGGTGAATAAACTGGAACAAATTTGAAAAAAGTAATATGACAAACTTTTGTTAATTTAAATGGAGCCCAAATTATATAAATTATCATATAAATATATAAATATTAGATGAAAACTAAAGCTAAACTAAATCACTAAAGCTGATTCATGTACTTATTTTATAAACATTGTTTCTACTAACCTGAACTTTGTCTTGCTTGAATAACCTCTATGAATTATGTCATTTTCACCAACATATATAAAAGTATAAAAATGAGGTTGGCACATGTGTTGTGTCTGGTTTTTGTAACAGGATTACAACTTTCAATACACGAGAGAGGCAATGGGAGAGAGGCGAATAAGGGACCTCCTTACAGGACAAAATTCCTCTAGGGATCAAAATGAGGCCATTGCTGGATTTGCACTATTTATTAGAGACACGGAAGGAGAAACAGCTTCCTGTAGAAGGACTTTTTATGTCAGCGATTGGTCATGCTTCATCTATCGTGGATTGGAATTCTATATCTATAGTATTTGATGGAGTTTTTTGTGTGAATTTACATTCTTAAATGCTGAAGTACAAAAACAAAGTAACTGTGTAAAAATAGATGTTTTATGAATGCTTTTGTGTTTTTACCCTGTTTCTCCTCTCCTATAGGTGGGAACTCTGGAGCCAACGGTTCAGCTTGACAGTAGAAAGAAAGGTATGGTAGATAACCGAACCGGCTCACTCGGTCCTCATCGCCACGTAGCCAGCGACTCCAATTTGCAGGCAGGTGGTGGTGGAGCTTACCAGCTTTCCTACGCTACCCTCCGTCAACCCCCACCCCCAGATTCCAACATGGCTGACTGGGCCAGCAAGCACCTGAACATGCACACCCAGGGCCTGTTCCGCCGCCGAGTTTCCATCGCCAACATGCTGTCCTGGAACCGCGGCTCCATCAAGAAGCCTATGCTGATGACCAACGACCGCACTGTACGCAAAGAAGCCTGCGAGATGTTTAAGCTCGTCCAGGCATACATGGGTGACCGGCCCTCACGGCTGGACCGGCGCCACGTGGCTCTCCTCATTGTCACCAAATGCTGGGGCATGCAGGGCCTGAGGGACGAGCTCTATGTCCAACTCGTGAGGCAGACCACAGGCAACACAAGCCCACGCAGCCTGGCAGCAGGCTGGGAGCTCATGGCTGTGTGCCTTGCCTTCTTCGCTCCTTCACCCAAGTTCTGCTGCTACCTGGAAGGGTACATTCAGCGGCACATGGAGCCAGCCAATGACAAGAAAAGTGAGTTTGTCAATTCATTATTTAAAAAGACGTACACTAGGCTTATAGGGTGTGTTTTTTTTCCTGACTGTTTAGACAGGACACATTCTTGTGCTCTTAAACAACTGAATAAAACCGAAGGCCTCGAGACATTTTTAAAATATGTCTCGTCTTAAAAATGCAAAGAACACATCCTGTGTGAAAGACCTGAGGGCCAGCCTCAGACAGATGCATTACAAACACACCAACTCGATTACGAAATGGATTTCTGTGGTCTAATAATAGGCTTTTTGTTCAAACAACATATTGCCCCGTAAAGCCTCTGTTTGTATTACTTTAGTTGTTTTTATATTTAATAATAATATATAAAGGCATGTATTCATTTTACAAAAAATTTAAATAAATGCTGTTCTTTTGAACTTTCTATCCATCGTGAAAAAATGTACCTCTGTTTCCACAAAAATATTAAGCACAACTGATACAACTGACTTTTCAACATTGATAATAATAAAAAATTGGTTTTTTGAACATCAGATCAGCATATTAGAATGCTCTGACATCACAGAAATAAATTACATTTTAAAATATATTAAAACAGAAAGAGATATTTATTCCATAAAAGCGTGTATACAAGTAATTAATACAATTTTTGTTTTACTATTTTACGTATCAAATGACAACACCTTTTTATATATGGATTGTTTAATAGGTTGTTTTGCTTTTTGTGTTTTCATTGCAGTAACCCGGTACATATTGGACCAGCAGGATATTAAGAAGAAGAACTCAAAGTCAAGAAAGAAGAGAAAACAGAATTCGGAGGAAACAGAAGGTAGGTGTATTTTTAACGATTCCTTATCTGAGACACTTTGAAAAAAAAAAAAAAAAGAGTCAACGGACCTTTAAAGTCACTTTGATAAATTTGTTGAAATTTAATGCAATGGATGAACCAGAGAGCGATTACTGCACTACTAGGAAATACACTGAAGGAGAATCAGATGTTGATATGTAGGCCTCTGTGGAGATATATTGAGTGCTTTTCATTGTCATGTGTAGCTGCATCAATTATTTGCCATGTCAATAAAACTGTTAATTAGCCCTTTCGGGCAGGATGCATCACTTGTACTTATCAGTAAATGACAGTGCCCCCATATGGTGATTATTTGACCTTGTGACTGTTACAATGAGTGGTACTTATGATCTCATCAAAGTTCAGCCTACACATAGCCATGGCATTGACCGCAGTGAGGATCCCTTACACTGGGTCTCTCTGCCTGCAGGCATGGCATAACAGTGACTCACAGCCGCTGCTGCAGACCTACTCATGAGCCGTCTCTACTCACAAGCCCATTAGATCAACACCAGCTACTGGCCACTTGAAGGAGCAGGATATGGCTCATAAGCCTGGCCTGCATTGCTTTTGAATCACTTAGTTGATCTGATGGGCAGATGTCCAGATGAGTGGGTCAACTTCACAGATACTGCTGCAGCTGGGTGTGAGTCACTATGGGGGATTCTTGAGGTTGGATTTGGTCTTAATGTGCAGGGCTGGCTCAGCTGAGGAGTTTATTGGGATATTAAGTTGGAAGCCCTGATGACGGAGCCATTGTAAAACAGGAATTTACACATCTCCCTGAAACAGGGCGTCAACACAAAGATCTGTGTGGTCTCATTTGTGGCCTCTGAATAGATTGTTGTTTCCTCTGGCTTTCATTCACTTTATTGTTGCCTTTCATTTTAAATGAGTGCAAGCTGTTGTTTCAAAGTCAGACCACCAGCACTTATTCGGTCATGCAAATCATCAGAATCAGTCTGCACTCTGCATGTATGAATGTAGAGGAATCTGTATGTTTACCCTGTAAATGAAATGTTTAGGTTCAGGAATCCAGGGGAAAAAAAGAGATCAAGGGCAAATTTATGATGCAGTATTTCTCATTAGACGTAATTACAGTCTGGTGCACGGAAATTAACAAGAGGTTGTGTCAACATGCATGTGTGTCACCTGTTTGCCATAAATCTGAAGAGGTGTCGAGTTTGAGCCACATTCCAGAGAAGATGCTTTTTATTGCCGCGCCGGTTTTTACCATCTGGCTCCTTTAGTTAAGATTTACAAAGCCTGTATTAGAAATGCCCCTATGGATTTTACTTTGGAGCTATGAAGCTCTCTTGAAACCAGAGGAATCCTTGGAGAACCACTGTGGTTTCTCTAAAATACTAAGCATAGGCTGCTATAAATTCTGCATCGCTGGATGTACAATAAATCCCAGTGATTCTACAAGCCTGGAGTTTGTTTTACAATCTGACATCAAGTGATTCCTGGGAATATAATTTATTTCCAACTAGTGGAAAATTTCTGCGACGTCTACTTTTAGAGTCCTAATGTCCTTGGCTCTTACATAACAGAAATACAAGCAGATTGATGAAACCCAGCCTAGTAGAAAACCCTCTTGTCTGTTTATTTCATCTCTAGTTCACATGTTGATCTGATGAGTCACTTCTATCAGAATGTGCTGGCTGGATTTCATCCTCCACACTTTTGATACAACTAAATCTAATTTTTCATTAATTGTTAAAACAGTGACTCATTTTGAAGTGCTTCACTCCCCACGTGCTGCTGTGTTCCCATCGTTGATTCCATGTCAACTGGAGTAATTTAGCCATGTTGCAGACAAAGAAAAGTGACTCCGTTCTCAAAGCCTTTACCTTGTAAAGCAGGTTTTGATGCATTAGATGTAAATCTGTTAGCAACAGTAAGACTGTGTAGGCCCGGTGTCAAAGAATAGTAGTAATCACTCATATCTTTTTGTCTCCAGCTCTCCCCATCAGCACATATGCCATGTACTGCTACCGGAAGCTCCAGAAAGTGGCGGTCACTGGAGGGAAAAAGGTGAGTTTTTGAACAAATACACTGAAGGAGAATCGGGTGTTTAAGAAAGAGAAAAATACATATTGTTTTCTTTGTTTCCCATAAAGGGTCTCCGTAAGCCCAGTTTGGAAGAGGTAGACCACAGTCGGCGTGCCATCATGACCCCTTCTCTGTTTGGGAGCTCTCTAGAGGAAGTGATGGAGCGGCAGAGTGAACTCTTCCCAGACAGGAAGTTGCCATGGGTGCAAGTGCAGCTGTCTCAGTATGTGCTAGCTCTGGGCGGAGCGCAGACTGAAGGCATATTCAGGTAAGACCTGCGCAGATTCCTGCAATTCCTGCTCATTTACTATATGAGTGTGTTGACAAGTACATCATTTAAAGTTGCGAAGCTACTAATTTTAACTACATTTTTCATAATATGACTTTAGAACAGGTGTTTTCTAATAGCGTAGCTTTTCCAGTCACAAGATAGTTTTTGTAGCCTGTTAACAAGGAGCAGTGTGACTTGACAAAACACTAAACTGTAGCTTATTGACATATGCAGCTCATAGGTTTAAATATTAACATGCTAACTGAACTGATTCAATTCCACTGTTGTTCAAATATTTGTAGGATTTTTCTTAATGTTTTTGAAAGAAGATTTATACTCACCAAGACTGAATTTATGTGATCATAAATACAGTACAGTAATATTGTGAAATGCAATTTAACATAAATGTTTTCAAAAAACATTCATCCTTTAAAATATCTAATGTTCTATCAGCTTAATTAATAAAAAAAAGAGCATTTCTGATTTGGTGCTCATTGTTTTTCTTTGTAATGGTAGTATGTATAAATCAGGTTCTATAGAAAATCAGGACCAAAAATGTCTGCTTTTTAATATCTTAGGAATATTCTCTCCATACTCTGAGACATGGGGCATACAGTGTTTCTTAACTCACTATCACTTGAGCATACATAACTATGGTGTGTTGTCTCCCTCTGGTGGTCCTCGAGTGTAATGTTACAGTCTCCTCCTGCAGGGTTCCTGGTGACATTGATGAAGTTAATGCACTGAAGCTTCAGGTGGACCAGTGGAGGATTCCTGAAAACCTGTCAGACCCCAATGTTCCTGGTGAGTAACAAATCTCATGCATTTACAACAATATTACATAGCCAAAGAATATATGATATGGAATTTCATTACCATACCAAAAATATTTAAACATCTATCCCATTGTTTTTCCTCAGCCTCTCTGATGAAGCTGTGGTACCGTGAGCTGGAGGAGCCTCTCATCCCCATGAGTTTCTACAAGCAGTGTGTCACTAACTACGATGATCCTGTGGCAGCCATCAGCGTGGTGCAGTCGCTGCCTGAGCTCAACCACCTGGTGCTGTGCTACTTCATCCACTTCCTGCAGGTGTTCACAACACTCACCAAACATACTCACAATAGGCAGCAAATGCACAAAGATGTTTTTCGATGTATCGCACTGCTCTGACGCATTTCCCATGTCTTCCTCAGGTTTTTGCTCAGCCTGCAAATGTTGCAGTCACTAAAATGGACGTGAACAACCTTGCTATGGTAATGGCTCCTAATTGCCTTCGGTGCCAATCAGACGACCCCCGTGTCATATTTGAGAACACCCGCAAAGAGATGTCTTTCTTGCGAATGCTCATTGTACATCTAGACACAAGCTTCATAGAGGGCATTGTTTAAAGCTCTTCTTACTTCATATTAGCAAAACAGAAATCAGTGATACACAGCCAACCTGCTTACAAACACAGTCACACATGACAAAAACTAAAAACCTAGGACAGAAGTACAATTTTAAGGATGATTGTGTGTTTTTTTTGTTTTGAGTGGAAAACTGCTTCACTGTTACTTTGCTTAGTTAAGTGTGTTCTGTACAGCTTATTGATAAAGACTGTTGAAGGTGAAATGCAGTTCTTTGCATGCTCAAGAAAAGCATGAAAAAATGTAAATCTTCAGTTCCATGGTCATGAATTGTTAATGGTTTACATGTGTTAATGTACATTGCAAGGATCAACGTTAAAAATAACTTGCATGATGCATTGCTTTGTGAGCACTCAAGTTGTTTGCTTGTTTTGTATAGCAAGTCATGTGAGAGGCATTCAGAAACCACTTTTTGTTTTGTTCTCTGACAGTATCTTTGTGTATTTGTGGATTTAAAAGAAAGAAATAATCTGTTATGTCATGTACAGGACAAATGTATTAGTGTTTCTAGTTTGATCTGAAAACATTTGAACAGTTTTGTTAGATAGGGTGACTCTTTCGTACTCTATTTTAAGTACAGTATTTTAAGAAGTGAAAGTTTTATGTGTTTTGTTTTGTTAAAACTATTATTATTCCCTGATAATCAGGAATGTCATTTATGCGAGTCTTGAAATGGTACATGTTTTTCTCCCATTGGAAGTCCACAGCCTCATACATACCATTTAGATCTACTGCTTTTGAGAGAGTTTGTATGAATATATAAAGTGATAATGGAATTAATTGCCATTATATGATGCCCATGAATTTGCATTTGAAAACTTAAAATGTTTAAATCTTGTAAAAGAGTAAATCAAATTCATGACTTGTCTAAAAAGAGAGTTACCCTTTGTGTAATGTTCGTTTTGAGTTTTTGTATGTAAATAAAGCTTATAAATAGTGCTGCTTATTTTACTGACGTTACGTATAAATGGAACTGAGTGGTGGTGAGTTGTTGGAAAAAAAATCGAAACTTTTGTATTTAGTATTCTGTGCTATCGGCTGATTGTATATGAGCAAAATATGCTATACACCTTTTGGATTGTGTATGTATTTTGTGTGAAATGGATGTTAAGGAATCTAATAAAGCTTCATAAAGATGTTCAATTATATTTGTGATTTATTTGTAAGAACATATTTTGTAGAATTGCTCTTTAAGCTCTATATGTTTTACATTGTTTCATTATGTAGAAGAAGAAGAATTTTGTATTTGTCACATACACAATTATACAGAGTATAACAAGCAGTGAAATGTGTTCTCTAAATTTAACCCATCCAAGTGCACTCACACCTGGAGCAGTGAGCAGCCGACACTGTGACACCCGGGGAGCAGTTTGGGGTTCGGTGCCTTGCTCAAGGGTCTCACCTCAGTCATGGACAATTCCTGCCGGAGCCGAGATTAGAACCCACAACCTCGGGTTACAAGCCTGACGCTCTATCCATTAGAGCCACAGCTGCACCCTGTGTAAATACACTACTGTCCAAAAGTTTAGGGTCCATAAGGTTTTTTAATGTTTTTGAAAGAAGCCTCTTTTGCTCTATTAAGCTGGTTTTATTTGACCAAAAATACAGTAATATTGTGAAATATTATTATAATTTAAAATAATGGTTTTCTATTTGAATATGATGTATTACTGTGTTGGCAAAGCAGAATTTACAGCACCATTACTCTAGTGTTCTACAGTTCTAGTGTCACATGATCCTTCAGAAATCATTCTAATATGGTCATTTGGTGCTCAAGAAACATATCGTGTCAAAAACATTTGTGCATCTCAAACCGTGGAAACTAATACATGTTTTAAGATTTGTTATGACATGATGATTAGAAAAGAACAGCCTTTATTTGAAATATAAATCTTAAAAACATTAAAAATATATTTAATGACAATTTATCAATTTAACGCATCCGTGCTGAATACAAGTATTAAAGAAAGTAATATTTGTATTCAGCACGGATGCGTTAAATTTATAAATTGGCAATACATATATTTTTTATGTTTTTATTTTTATTCAAAATAGTTCTGACCGCTCACGTTTTTAAAGGTAGTGTAATGTAATGTCTGTGTCCCTCACAATGAAGCTACAAGACGTCTTTATATAGACCCGGTCCTGACGCATGCGCGGTGGCGGTATTGTTCATACCGGTAGTCTGTGTGGAACACATTGGAAAATAGTAAGTGCGTGCATCTCGCGCCCAACGTGGTTACAATAAAAGAACCTTCAATAGATGCACGACGCGCCTTTATAGTTAAAGAGACGGATATCATAACAGGTAACGGATGTTTATAGCATTTTCTAATCCTGTTTTCTCAATAGCAAGACTTTGGACGAGTACGGAATGTGTAAAGATGCGGTTTTAGAAAATCGAATATCCAATTACAGATTTTAGGTAATGAAATCAAATGAATGTCGTAACCTTTGCGTCGGTAGATGCATGTAGTGATTTACAGCTTGTATTTGTGGGAGTGGCGATGTACTCGCTCAATACTATCCGTGTCATTCTTTTCTTGGAGGGTGGAGCAGTCATGAAGTTACTGTGTGCTTGTGTTTTCAGTAAGATGAATATTGATCTTAAATGATGTCCTCTGTCTGCTTTTGCTGTAGACATCTGTGATCTGGAAGTAACAAACAGTCACGTTAGTGTAATATTGGAATATCTGGCATCTCTATTGTGTCTATTGTCATTGTCAGGCATTTGGGATCCCCTGATACAATAACAGTTAATTACTCTCACTTACATGACTACTAGTGCAAGAGTAAACAGCTCAATTAAATACCTTTATAGTGTTTTGTAATTTATACTATGATGATTTATATCATTTTGCAACAATAATTTAAATGGTCATTTTGATAGATCCATTCTTAATTTTTAAAAAATATTTTTCAGTACAAAAGGAATGTTGAATTTCAACTTAAACATTAAAGTTGTGTAGAAATAAGAGACTTAGTTAAGTAGGCTAATAATAATTAAGTTAAGTCTGTTGTTCGCAGTCTGTTTAGTGGCGTGATGCCATGACCTGGATTCTTTGCACCTACACTGTAAAGTTAAATGCCATAGATCGGTGATGTTCTGATACTGCTTTGGCAGTCCCAAAAAAAACAAAACAAAAATCAGAAATTATTTCTGATTTTAAAGTATTTTAGATATTAGTCAAATTCAATATTGTGCTTGTTTTATTTCCTGCGTATAGTTTTTAAACTGAATCATTAAAATGTATTTGTATTCAATTATTCAAATAATTAATAATTGTAACTATTTAAATAAAAAGTGTGGTATTGTAGACTTGTAGCACATACAATAGATATTTGTGATTACTGTGAATCTCAAGCTGTATTTGACAAAGCTCGATTTAAAAGATGTTTATTAACCCTCATCTGTAACTTAGATGTTATATATTCCCTTTTTCATCTCATAATGTGTGTTTTTTATCCACTGTTAATAAATAGTTTGTCTGTGATTTACTGAATAGGATTTATTGTGTGAATAATTATAGTAAAAAGTTGACCGTTTAAGGAGAAGTTAAAAAAATTAGCTGAAAATGTACTTTGCCTCAGGCCATCCAAGATAAAGATGAGTTTCTTTGGAGAAATTCAGCATTGCATCACTTGCTCACTAATGGATCCTCTGCGGTGAATGGGTGCCGTCAGAATGAGAGTCCAAACACTGATAAAAACATTACAATAATCCAAACGAATCCAGTCCATCAATTAAAGCCTGTCTGTTTATGAGAAACAACTCCAAGACATTTGTATCTTCAAACCATTGCTTCCAGTAGAAATACATGTCCTCTATACATAATATTGCTTTCTTCACTGAGATTTGATGAAGAAACAAACTCTACATCTTGGAAGGACAACAGAAAGATTGTTTTTTTTGACTGGTCAAATACTTGGTACATTTGTTCCAGAACACTGCAATAATGTCAGTAAACAGTGACCTTGATGAGTAACCATCAATACTTGATTGTTTTCCTTCCAAAACTGTTGCTGTGATGCAGTTCAGTAGTTACTGTTATTAGTAGTTAGTTGTTACATATGTTTAAAAAAACTATAAATGTATAAGGTAAATTATTATAATGTAATTTTACTTTTTTAAAAATTCTCTTTCTCTCATGCTAGCTCTCAAATCTACTTTCTAAAACTAGAAAAATCTACTTGTAAAATCAGTAATAGCTCTGACCTAATGTAATATAATGATCACTGGGAAGTTACTAAAATGTGACTCTTTCATATATTACTTAGTTGCAGACATTATGAGCAAAACGCCTCCTAGCAGACGAGGAATTAAGTTTGAGGTGGGCGCTGCTCTTGAAGCACGGGACGGTCTGAAGAACTGGCAAGTGCCATTCTTTTAAAAAGACTTTTTTTTCTTAGCCTTTCTCTCGCTCTGTTTTATAGCAAGCTCTCTCTGTGTGGTTTCACTCCCAGGTATGTTGCCAACATTGAGAAGATCGACTATGAGAACGAGAAGATCTTAGCCCACTATCGCCAGTGGAGCCATCGCTACGATGAGTGGTTTGACTGGACCAGTCCGTACCTGAGGCCCGTGGAGAGGGTTCAGCTGAGGAGAGAGGGGCGGCAGGAAGACAGCTTTATCCCTGTGAGTCACAGACTGCTCTTTAAAGATCCCAGTATACGCTAATCTAGGATCAGCCTCATGTATAAGTCTGTTTACTGAGATGTGAAAGTGATGCTGCATCAGTCCTGTTGTCATTTCAGCTGATTAGTTCTGTGTGAATCACACAAGCAGATCCTAATTAACCAATATACAACATTTTATAGAGACTATTCCAGCTGGTAATCAACCATTTGCCGTTTTCTATTTTAATATATTTTAAAATCGAACTTATTTCTCAGAATTCTTCAGTATCACACGATTTTTTAGAAATCATATGCTGATTAAAAATGTCTTATTGTCAATTCTGAAAACTGCTGCTTAATATTTTTTTATGGAAACTAGCCTATATTTTTTCATGATTCTTTGATGTATTAACATATAAATATTTTGTAAAATTTCAAATGTCTTTACTATCACTTTTGATCAATTTAATGCATCACTGCATAGAAAAAGTATCAATTTCTGTAAAAAAAACGTTGTTTATATTAAATATGTGGTGCAACCAACATGCAGAAACAAAAAAACAAAACAGGAAACAGTATCATAGGACCCCTACAGACCATCATGACTATGAATCAAGGTCAATAATTCTCTTAAAAATCAGACAATCTGACCCTAAATTCTCATTGGTTGAGCCACATTTAAAGCCATTAAAAAGGAATTCAATGAATTCTGTTTACATTCATACTTCTTTGCAGGGATTTCATGTGAATGACAAAGTTCTTGCCAGTTGGTCCGATTGTCGATTTTATCCTGCAAAAGTCATGGCTGTCAATAAAGATTGTAAGTAGTTGCCTTATTCATTACATTTATCAAGTGTGTTACATGAACAGATTCTTATCCAAATTTAAATGTAGTGATTCATATTTGATTTGATTTTTCCTGCAGCATCCTACACTGTTAAGTTCTATGATGGTGTCATCCAAACAGTCAAAGGAATCCATGTGAAGCCCTTCACCAAAGAGGTTTATTTTGCATTTGTACCCCATTCATGTTGCACTTCTATTTCAGTACTCATTTTGGCCTTCTCTCCCTTAACTCATTCTCTCATTCTCACCAAATAGAAAAGAAAGAAACTTACTGCTAAAAATGAGGAGAAGCCCATAGTAAAAAAGACAGAAAAGGAAAATAAGATGCAGGAAGTCAATGAAGTCAATGGCGATAAACAAGCATCAGGGCAAACTGACCGTGTTCCTGAGGAAGAGATCTCAGATTTGGATGGAGAAGTTGAACAGAAGAAAAGCAATGGGAATGGGACATGCCTTGAAGTGGAAGATATAAGCATAAAGGAAGAATATGAGGAGAGGTGCTTGGAGCAAATAGGGCAGCACAATTACAGTAAGTCATCTATGAAGAAGGTCTCAGCACCTGAGGAGAAAGAAGAGGAAGCCGCAGTGAACATGGAGGACTCTGTGGTGTTTGACGCGGGTATGAACTTTAATGAGGGGATGGTAAAGAGAAATGAGACAGAGGAAGCAGAAGTTCACATGGAACAAAAAGAGGAGGAAATAAAAGGAAAGTGTGTTCCTCATGACAGAAAATCCCGGAGGCAGCGAATAAGACGTATGTACAAAGTTAAACTTACATTAATTTGTGATTTGTACTGCCGTTTAGCTGGGCTTTCAAAAGTTGTTGCTTGTTTGAGAATCCTGACCAGCCCTACCTGGCAACAGTGGCTCAACCAATAATGTGAACTTAGGGGTGGGGCTATTGGATTGTCTGCTCAGTGGTAGGGCATGTGTTTGGGAAACCAGTTGGAAAACCATCATTATTAACTCCATGTGTTTGGCTGCACGAATAATCAAATTAAAATTGAAATTGCGATATGGCTTAGTGCGATTATCAAATCACAAAAGATGCAATACATGTGGCATGTGTTTTCAGAGTGAAGCGCAGCACTGTGTTCTTTTACACACGAGCAGGTCATGATTCAGTGTTTTCTGGGTCTCCGTGTGCAGTAAATGCTGCTCCACACACACTGATCTCTGCATCTTCTCTGAGATTGAGTAGCATATAACATGCATTTGTGATCCATCTTCTCAAACATGTAATTAGAAGCTTTAAGGGCCCTTTGCTGTAACCATGTCATATACAATTGTTTTGATAAAAGGAAACAAGATGTATTTCTAGTTTCAGCATTACTTATTCTTCAGACATTCTGCTTTAAATAGAATATGTATCAGCTTTATACAAAGAGACCAACATTTGGTTTTCAAGAACTGAAAATGGGCAGTATTCATCAATCTTAAAATACAATCTCATTGAGATCCCCATATCTCCGGAACTGAGCGATCTAGGGCCTTGAAAAGGAAGATTCCAAAAAAACAAGTTTATTAAGAAATATAATCTAAAATTATATGGCGAGATCTATAATACTTCTTGAGTTATTGGCATGCAAACTGTGGAAAAATAATATTTATGGCATTCAGAAATGTATGTTCAATGCAGTTGTTTTGACAGAAGGAAACAAGATACCTAATCTCTAGTTTCAACATGCCTTGAAGATGATATAGGGCCCCATGAAGATGCCAAAATGAAAGTTTGTTAAGACAAATTAGTTATGGGTTATAGTTATAGGCATGCAAACCTTGAAGAAAAAAACCCTGAAAAGTGCTGTTTCCTCATTTCTGAATAATCACCACTGGCACACATTTCAACAAAGATTGCTAAAGTCAACAGATTTCTACCGATACACTTATCAATATCTGTTTAAAAATAACATTATGATGCTGCCATCTTTCTCAAGTCATTTTTACCCCCCTGTAATTTGGCTCTGAATCTCCGATGAAAATGGCAATTTTTACATTTTAGCCAGAGAAGTTTCTAAAATTTGGTTGATTTGACACAGAATGACCCTATAGTAAAATATTCTAAATTGTATTATATAATATATTATATTTTATAAAAAAATACAATTATTTTAAAAAAATTAAATGTTCAAAATAATTAACTTTTTAGCTTGAGTGTTTGTCATGATCACTGTAAAATTTCATTTTAATTGTATTTTTTCTAGGTAAGAGGAGACTTTCAATGGCACGAAGGAGCTCCAAAAAAAGCAAGACTGATTCAGGTTTGATTATGTGATTGTTTCATAAAAAATATGTTTACTGGTGCCATAATGTTAGATTTCCACATTATTTATCTCTTTCCTCCAGAAAAAAGTTTCCATAATGATTGCAAGCCCTCATTTGCATCCACCAATCAAGGAAAAGAATCAGACCCCTTACATCTAACACAATCATCCAATGAAACAGCAGTACCTAAGGCTCAATGCCAGTCAGAAACCTTTAAGTCTACAGGTGAGACCTCATCTGTACAACCCATATTATCAAATAACACCTGGTTCATTATGATCAATGTTTTTTTTTCATTGTAGCAATCAGAAAACAAGCTTCCCACAACCCCAACCGATTCAGCAGAGAGCCATGTGAGTAATTATCTACAGGTACATCTAAAAAATGTAGAATATCATGAAAAAGGTCAACATTTTTTGCCACTCATTTCAGAAAGTGAAACCCATGTATTATATAGATTCATTACACATAGAGTGAAATATTTCAAGCCTTTATTTCTTGAAATTTTGATGATTATGACTGAAACCCAAAATTCAGTGTCTCAGAAAATTAGAATATTACATAAGATCAATACATTTTTTTTTATTTTAAACAGAAATGTCAGGCTTCTGAAAAGTATGTTCATTTCTATGCACTCAATACTTGGTTGGGCCTCCTTTTATATTAATTACTGCATCAATGCGGCATGGCATGGAGACAATCAGCCTGTGGCACTGCTCAGGTGTAATGAAGCCCAGGTTGCTTTGATAGCGGCCTTCAGGTCATCTGCATTGTTGGGTCTGTTGTCTCTCATCTTCCTCTTAACAATACCCCATGGATTATCTATGGGGTTCAGGTCAGGCAAGTTTGCTGGTCAATCAAGCACAGCAGTAACACCATGGTCATTGAACCAGATTTTGGTACCTTTGGCAGTGTGGGCGGTGCCAAATCCTGCTGGAAAATGAAATCAGCATCTCCATAAAGCTTGTCAGCAGAAGGAAGCATGAAGTGCTGTAAAATGTCCCGGTAGATGGTTGCTTGACTGTGGACTTCAGAAAACACAGTGGACCAACACCAGCAGATGACATGACAGCCCAAATCATCACTGACTGTAGAATCTTCACACTGGACTTCAAGAAACATCGCTTCTGTGCCTCTCCGCTCTTCCTCCAGACTCTGGGACATTGATTTCCAAATGAAATGCAAAATTGACTTTCATCTGAAAAGCGGACTTTGGACCACTGAGCAACAGTCCAGTTCTTTTTCTCCTTAGCCCAGGTAAGATGCTTCTGACGATGTTTCTGTTTCAGAAGTGGCTTGGTAGCCCTTTTCCTGAAGATGTGTAATCGCGTGGTGACTCTTGATGCATTGACTCCAGTTCAGTTCACTCTTTGTGAAGCTCTCCCAAGTGTTTGAATCGGCTTTGCTTGACAGTATTCTCAAGCTTGCGGTCATCCCTGTTGCTTGTGCACATTTTCCTACACAATTTCTTCCTTCCAATCAGGTTTGCATTTAATATGCTTTGATACAGCACTCCTTGAACAGCCACCTCTTTCAGTAATGACCCTCTGTGACTTACCTCTTTGTGGAGGGTGTCAATGATCGTCTTCTGGACCATTGCCGAGTCAGCAGGGTTCCCCATTATTGTGGTTTCAAAGAACAATAGATACCCAGAATTTACACTGTGTGGATGGTCATTTACTGAAACTCAAATGTAAATATTGTAATGTTTTGAGATACTGATTTTTGACTTTCATTAGCTGTAAGCTCTAATCATCAAAATTAAAAAAAAACTTTTGAAGTGTTTTACTTTACATTTAATGAATCTAAAATATATGAAAGGTTCACTTTTTGAAATAAGTTACAAGAAAGAAAACTGTTTCACCATATAATTTTTTTTTTGAGATGTACCTGAATACTAATCAAATTCACAGATTCCTGATTCATCACAATGATCTTGAATTATTGACAGTGAATGTACCATCTAATTATCTCAGTATACAGAGTCATCAGAAACCAGCCTCCACCGGTGCTCTCTATTAACTTGGACCATAATCCATATAAATGCAGTGCTCCTGGCTGTACCAAGTCTTTCCGCAAAGCAAAACTCCTGCACTATCATATGAAGTACTACCATGGAGATGATCGTCTGATTGAACTGGACCAGACCAGGGCAATGGATAAACACACCACACTTAATAATCAGGGTAGCCCTAAGAAGAGGTGCATTACATCGCATGAGTTTGCGCAGATGACTGTGAAGAGACGCTCTATAGTGCCCCCTGTTGTCAGTACACAGAATTACCAACGATGGCCTTCACTGAAGAACAAGACCAGAGACAATCAGCTGAACAGCAGCATGCATAGATTCTTCAACAACAAGGAAAGAGACAAGAGGTTTATGGAAATGGGTATGGCTGGTGGCTATAATTTAAATAGTATTTAATCGAAAACGTGGGATTTATAGAGTTATTCCTTGTTTTACTTTGAAACATGACATGATCTAACTAAGCTTGGGTTTCTATCCTTTGTAGAAGGTGTGAAGGAACGTGACAGGCTAAAAGAAAAACAGACTAGAGACTTCCTGCGCATAAAGTTGAAGGAAAAGAAAAAGATGAGAAAAACCACATCAGGTGAATAAAATCGGCATGTATTTATTAACCAATATGCAATGTGGTATTGAAACGTTGTTTTCTGAATGATGATGAATCTTTATTTCTTTAGACCTGATTTTTTTCCCCCTCTTAACTCACTCAAGTCATTTTTGTCATATGTTCCAGATGAGGATAGCATTTCTGACTGGTCCTCTGACAGCTGTGGATGGAGTGAAGATGAAATGGGGGCAGATCTGGAAGTCATTGCCTCACCTCTCAGCGGTAACTCTGTAGCCTCCACTACAGGAAGTCAGGAAACTGTCCGCTGTGTGTGTGAAGTGGAAGAAGAAAATGACTTCATGTTACAGGTGATCATTAATTTGGCCTGTACAATACCATTCAAAAGTTAGAGGTCAGTATTGTTTTTTAAAGACAGGAATAATTTTATTCAGCAAGGATGCATTAAATTGGTCTTTTTAAAAGTAATAAAATATACTAGTAATTCTATTCCATAGTAAATAGATACTGATAATAACAGGAAATGTTTCTTGAACACCAAGTCAGCATATTAGTATGATTTCTGAAGGATCATGTGACACTGAAGACTGGAGTAATGATGCTGAAAATTCAGCTTTGCCATTACGAGAATAAATTACATTTTAAAATATATTAAAAAAGAAAACTAATACAAATATTGGTCATTGGTAAGTACAAGAGACTGTGAAAAACACTGAAAAATCTTTCCCATGCAAAAGTTTGGAACAGTAATGTAAATACAGTAGATTTAGCTGTACATTTTTCAGTCTTAATTAACAACCATCATGTTTGCTGCTTTTTCTCTTGCACCCCAGTGTGAAGAGTGTCTGTACTGGCAGCATGGAACCTGTATGGGCCTCCTGGAAGAGAATGTTCCAGAACGATACGCTTGCTTCATTTGCCGGGATTCTCCAGGTTTGGAAGTGATGCATGTTTTAGTGGTCATTTCTGAATGTAACCCTAATGTAGACCTCAGGTTGAGTAGCACTTTGAGTGACTCCGCTTTTTCAATTCCTATTTCCATGCTGGGAAATCTACATAACTTTCAGTTTAATTTCATCTTACTGGTGTATTTGTGTGTATCCAGGGCGGATCAGAGGTCAGAGACAGAGCCTGCGGTACTGGTATGACAAGGACTGGCTTAGCACTGGCTATATGTACGGCCTCTCTTTCCTGGAGAACTACTCCCATCAGAATGGCAAGAAGATTGCAGCCACTCATCAGCTGTTAGGGGACGTTCAGCATGTGGTGGAAGTCCTCAGTGGCCTGCAGCTCAAAATCAGCATGCTACAGTGAGTGATCATGCTTTATCTCCGTTTGAACCCATAAGGCAAATGTTATTTGAAAGACCTCACAAAAAGGGTGTAATACCATTTTACTGCAGGGGCCAAAGTCACCCAGACCTCAAGTTGTGGCGGCAGCCATGGAAGTTGATTGAGAAATCCAGGATGAAAAGCATGGCTCTTCCAGACACAAAAACAGTTTCTGCATCACCATCCTTAGAAGCCATTCAACGTAAAGAGCCCTTGACTTCATCCTTCCAGGACTACATCAGGAGTGAGCATTGCTACCAAAAGCCACAAACACTATACCAGGTATTGGAGCCGAGGCTGGTGCTGAAGACACTGGTGGAGTCCATGCTGGAAGACAGATTGCACAACAATGAGACAGTGCTGAAGAATGAACAACTCTATAATGGAGAGATCCAACCAGCACTACTGAAGACACCTAGCACTCCGCTCTTGAACCACAGCAAGGTAAGGGTCACATCAAATGAGGTTAATATGACGTTATCATCACTGACCAATACTGTGAAATATAAGTATCATGGTCAAATCCAAAGGAATAATACACCTAAAAATGTATTTGTTTTATAGAAATATGCCATTCTGTGTAATGATGTGGATATGTGTTGTTGTTAAGCTCCAAAATGACAGAAATAACACACAAACACACACCAGTATGCAGAGAGACATTTAAGAGGGTTTATTCTACAAATAACTTTAAATTCATGGTACTGAAAAATATGTTAATGTTATGTGTATGGAATCTTGTTTTTGTTTCACATTAGCTTCCTGTCCACTAATTTTTGCTTCTCACAAAAGCCACAATGCTTCTAAGAAGACAGTAAAGGCTTGTGTCATGTCTGAGCTTTAATTAGGATCAAAGGTGGAAGTTAAGTTGCACAATGTTTAGTTTTTTTTTTTTATACTATTATTTTGATTTATGTCTTAGTTTTAGGTTGTACTATATTTACCTTATTCGTACCTTACCTTATTTGTATTTTGAATGTAATAAAGCAATTAAATGCACTGAATGGGTTTAGTTTTCAGTTATTAATATATGCTATTTCAGCAATACAATTTTGTATTTTTCTAAAAAGGAAACAAATGACTTGTTCATTAAGAGACTTGTCTTATTTTCTCTTGTATATTCAGGATTGCTCTTTAATAAGAAAAAGTAGTTCTTATCCAATTAGTTAATTAATTGATGGAATTTTCGGTAGAATACTCGATTACTAAAATATTCGATAGCTACAGCCCTAGACCAGATAGATGGAAATTAAAAATAAAAAATCTGCATCCATTAAAATATGGTTCATTTAGACAGAGCAGTTTGATATCAAAATGAAATGACCAATCGTCATTGAGATTGTATTTGATTTACAGCTATTGTACTTTAAAATGTGTCTGTTCAAAAGTTTGGGGTCAAGATTTTCTAAAGATATTCATATTTTTATTTAGCAATGACACGTTAAATTGATCAAAAGTACCAGTGGAGACAGCAAGGATATATTAAACTGATCAAAAGTGACAGTACAGATATTTAAAATGTCTTCAGTTAAACAGTTTTTTAACTATCCTTGATCAAAAATCCTTTAAAAAAAGTATTACGGTTCCCACAATAGTAAGCAGCAAAATAGTTTGAACATTAGTAATAAGAAATGTTTCTTGAGCACCAAATTGGTATGTTAGAATGATTTTGATGGATCATGTGACACTGAAGACTGGAGTAATAGCTGGTGAATGTTCAGTTTTACCATCTCAGGAACAAAATCTCTTTAAAAATTTTTTTATTTATTTTAAATTGCAGTAATTGCACAATATAACTGTCTTTACAGTATTTCTGATTAAATAAATGCAGCCTTGGTGAGCATAACTTTAAAAAGAAATCTTACAAGCAAAAGTCTTACCAACCTCAAGCTTTTGAATGGTAGTGTAGACTGACCATTGTATGACCTTTTATGTGGTGACTGGTGTATGTTACTTTATTGCATGTAGGATGCAGGAGAGAAGTGTGAGGCGGGTGCTGGTGGAGGCGGGGTTAAGGGCGGAGCTCAGCAGCAGCAGTGGAGGATCAACCTGCTGGAGCATATCGAGACTGTACAAGAAGAGGTCTCTCACAGGATGGACTTCATCGAAAGGGAGCTTGATGGTGTGCTAGAGGGTTTCAGAGGGCTGGATCTATGTTTTGCTATTTTTCATGCGGTGATTTGTTTTATGGGAAAGTTTCATGTATGCCATAACTATATATTGATTCCTAAACACTGTTTCTTTTTCAGTGCTTGAAAACTGGCTGGACTACACGGGTGAGCTGGAGCCTCCAGAGCCGCTGGACCGTCTGCCTGAGCTCAAGCACAGCATCAAACAGCTGCTGAATGAAATGGGAAAGGTGCAGCAGATCGCTCTGACTTGTGCCACATGAGAGCGCCAGGGCATATTTCACTACATCACAGTATTACCTCAGCTTGATATGCCTTAACCAGGCCATGGACCAAAGAGCCTAAAGAATAAACTGAGAAGATGTGAAACTGAACATGCTGTTTGTTATTACGGAGTCTGTGATTCGGACTGTGGATGAGGAATTAAGACTGAATTTTATAAAACTTTATCACCTCACTTATGCTTTTCACAACAAATGTAATCTACTTTTCATCCTTTGTTTCAACAAAAGGAAACATACAACACAATACATTGCTAAAACTTTTATAAGACATGTCTTTGCCATTTAACAATGCACAGCATACACCAGTTTCTAATATTTTTGCACCAAGTCATTAAGAAATTGAATACATGCAGATATCAGTAAACATGGTTTTGGTTATTTAGAGTTCTGTTTAAGCTAAAAGCCTACTTGAAGAGTCAAAAATGGATCCATCCTGTGCTCTTTAAAAGGCTGGAAATCCTTAAAGGGGACATCGGATGCCCATTTTCCACAAGTTGGTATTATTCTTAAGGGTTTTTATAAAATGTCTGTAACATACTTTGGTTAAAATTCCTCAATGGTCATGTAAAATAACCATTTTACCTGGTCCAAAACAGCTTTGTTGACACAACCCCTTTTGGTGTATGTCTCATTAAATGATAGCAAGCTACTGTTCACCTCACGGCTCTCTTCTGTGTGAATCGCTACCTCGGACTCTATATGGCTCGGAGGTAGTCTTATACAAATAGCTAGCTATCTACATAGAAACTGACTGCAAATTGAAACATCTCATTGGTTGACACAGTTTCAGACTCAGACAGCTCATAACAAACTGGCTGGGTGTTGTCTTTTTTTACTTTTCTGAGCTGAAAGATATGGCAAAATCTAAATGCAAAAAACAAAACAAAAAAAGTTGTGAAGTAAAATACACAATGAAACAGTTGTTTATGTTCCACATTGTATTTAAAGAATCTCATTTTTAGAATGTTAAAAGGTTTTTGAACATTGCATATTTATTTCTGAACAACTGAATATAATTACTGTAATAATCAGTAGTCTGCTATTCCTTTAACCTTCATGCAGCAAATGTGATCAATGTCAACGCTTCCTTACAGATTAGCCATAAAATCTTTGTTTTTTTTTAACAAAAGATTAAACCACATGGCTGTTTTGTCTAAAAGCAACAAAAAAAACTGAATACATTTCAGTATTGGAATACTAATTATTCAATGAAATATTAAATATATGCATATTGGCAATTATCTCGAATATCATTTAATGAATATATTCAAATTCTGTCATTATGCACACAACTTAATGTCTTTCCAAAACGGTATGACTGGAAAACATTTTGCCCCTTTATATTGTATTATGATAAAGATTGGCTTGTTACAATAAAAGCACGTTGTATGTATACAGTATGTGTAGCCTATATTTGGTCTGCTGTGTGATTTTATTTAGAATCAGAATAATTTTTATTGGCAAGTATATTTACACACACACAAGACATTTGGAAAAAAGAAAGGAATAAAGAGTTATATAAACGTGACTTGATATCATAGATTACCTCACGAGGGCGATAAATCGCGTATGAGGGGGTCTTCCAAACGCGTCGAGTGTAATGGGGTTAGCCCACAAGACCCCGCCCACCGAGTGACAGAAACACGGCTCGAGACTGCGAGCAGAGAAACGCAAGAGAAACGTGCGGACGACGAGCCCTTCCAGCAGCCTCCGTTCACTTCAACATCTTTGTGGACGATTCTCCTCAGTCAGATTCAAGTACTGTAACGTTACCTCAAGACTGACTGGTGAGTTCCTAATTTTAGAACTAAACTAGTACGATTTGTTGTTGGAATATGAAAAAAACGATGGTAATTATGTGACATAATTTAGTGTGATAGTATTGTTATCTTCTCTACAGCGAACTATGTAATTCCATTTAAAATGGCTCCATGATGTTTCTAAACTGCCAGGAGCCACAAAAACGTCGACAGAAAAAGGAAAAACACACACATTTTGATTTAATATAGATAGATTTGTTTCATTATCTCACATCCCAAACTGAGGATGTTGGATCTTGTCGCCAAAAATAGAAACTTTGTACGTCATTAGATGTGATGGTTTTTAATCCAGCGCATTTTTAGTCCATTCGTCGCTGCAGATGTTTCATAGTTTTCATAGATGTTTCTTCTCGAGTAGATAAAGAGGGCCAGCTGCATCCTACATTCAGTCTCTTCAATATGATTTGTCTTTGTCTACAATACAGCAGTTAAAATGAAAGAACGTGTTGCTGTTGTAGTGAATCAAAATGTATGCTTTTCCTAAATTATTTACGTCGGTCTAACTTTGATTTGTGATGGCATCAAGTCATATTTCTTCATTTTAACCCTTATGTATAAAATTGCCGTATTTCCCAATAGATTAGCGCTTCTAATATGACGCCTATATATCAAAGACGTACTGTAAAGTGACGGATTTTAGGGGTAACAGTTAGTTTCGATCGCATATGACACAACTTCCGGCATGATAAATGACATTGTCCTCGGTCACCTGCTCATGGGAAGGTCGCAGTGCTGAGGATGTGAACTCCATGTGCTCGCAGGTGTGCGGTTTAGCACACGCAGACAATGTGATAGTGGACTACACACTGTTGACACAACAAACGGACAACACTAACCTGTTGTTATCATCAACACAGGGCTCCTAAAGAGACCCCTCATAGTCTTTCCACTGAAATCTGTTTGTCGTACATACATTGAAAGTGTTTGCTATTATACAACAGTCAAAGCTTTAACAGATCAGCCTGTTTATTTCAATAGAAATCCTATGAAACTTTCTTCCTCGTATCGTATCACAAACAGGCATTTCACATGGGAAATTTAATATTTTGTTAGATGTAATTAATGATTGGACACTGCTCGTAAACATCCGCCATTGCACGTGGAAAGATAGTTAACCCTGTTTACTTGTGTTTTGTTGCCTATGGAAAGTTAACAAGTTAAGTTATGACCTTTCTTGTTCATTACCACCCCCAAATAATAAGTGAATCACACAGGAAATGTATTTTATGGGAATCAGAATGCTTCTTATTCTGATTTCAGACTTTAAAAGTGAATGCATTAGCTCATTTTATTTTGAATACACTTTAAAGTCTCTCTGTTTTCATGTCTCTTGTTTTTTTAAATGTCCAATTGGTGTGTTTCCTATTGTTTGAAACATCAAGTTAACATTTTAACTTCTCTATAGAGAAGTATATTTGTATGTGTAAAGCTAGAGAGAGAGTTGGTGTGTTCCTATGAGTAGATAGATAGATGTCAGGGAATCCTGGATCTCCTGGGAGCAGCAAGCTTTAATTAAGCTATGCTTCGGTTCAATTGAGTGTGCTCACAATCGCAATAACCCTGCTTATCAGGACTGTGGACTAGCACGAGGGCAAATGAGTATAGCCCATATTGCTATGCAGAGATAAGGGAAAACACTTCGTCTCAAACTCATCTTTTTTGAAGAATCTTTATGTAGCACTTTGCCATACAAGTCTCATCTAGCTTTAGAAGCCTTGGTATATAGTACATTAGACTAACTGTTGTTGCCCTTTAATGGGGTTGTGATCACTAAAAACTCTTGATGAGCAGGAAAGAGGTTTTTAATTTTAAGAAAATGTAACATTGCTAGTGAAACATTTCTTAAAGACACTAAGCAGTAATGTTCCTCAGCATCTTCTGTAAAGCACCTGGTGCAGGTGGAGTAATATCACAGCTGTCAGGCTGTTGGTTGTGTGATGTGGGCAGATTCCAAGCTGCTCCTCCAGACTTTCTTTCACTGCGTGTGCAACACCAAAGGGACAGTCTGTAGTCCTTAATGAGCTATTTGAATGCAGATTTTGATATCAAGCAAAATTTATCAAATGTAATGCACCTTTTTTTGTAATAAGAGTTTATCTAATGTGTAATATATTTTGTTAAATATATTTGTTTCATGGAAATGCCCTTTTTAGTAAAATATCTGAATATTATTGGAATATATCATAATGCATAATACTATTTCCATCTAACATGGTATTTACACTAACATTCAGGAGTTTAAGATTAAAGTGTAAGATTGCTTGTAAAGAAATGTATACTTTTATTCAGCAACGATGCGTTAAATCGATAAAAAGTCACATTAAAGTCATTTGTAATTTTAAAATATATTTATATTTCAAATAAATGCTTTTCTTTTGAATGCTGTCCTATTTATCAGTGAATTCTGGAGAAAATAAAAAAGTTGAATGGTTTCCACAACAATATTAAGTGAGTAATAGCTGCTCAAAATTAAGCTTTGACTTCACAGAAGTAAATTGCACTTTTTAAATATATTAGAATTAGGGCTGTGCGATATGACGATACATATCGGATGGACAAAATAAAAAGTCTATCGTTTCATATTATGTTCTATCGTTTATTTTGTGGTGTTGCAAAATACATTGTTTACAGTAATACATTTTCATAATTTGAGTGACTGCGATCTTTATATGCTGCCCACCTCGGGGCGTGAAGAGAAGACCGAAGCAGATGGAGAACGAGCAGCCAGGACACAACGAGGAGCTCGTTCTAAACGAGGGACTACATCTGTAGCATGGTCATGCTTTTAATCACTGCAGTTTTAAAACAACTGATTTTAAGCCATTGAAACTCAAACAACAGACCTATATGTGCGCCGTCTCTTTCTGTGTGAGAAGAGCGCGCCTTTTCTTTTTTGCCGACTTTGAACAATTAACGTTACATAAACACACTTATATGCGTCAGAATCCCCGTCTTTGCAAGTATCCTCATAAACACAGCGATTTAGGTCTTAAGAGCGAGTAAACGGCAGAAAGAGAAAACGCATATGTAACAGTAACTTAGCTATATTGGATCTGGACTTCGGTCTTAAAGGGGAAGCTGTCCAATATTCATTCATGTTAATCATAGCACACTGCTAGAACATCTCTCACTGCTCTTGACTAAATCACTTTTGTAACTTTAATGAGAATAAATAATAATTATATATTTATAATATGTATAGAATCTATACATAATGCACATGTTAATTATATCTATCATAGATAGATATAATTAACACAGTGAAGACTAATTAATTTACACAATGTATGTAGAGTTTCTTATTTATTGTAGTTTTTGTCCTATTGCTTGTAATTAGTTTCTTATCCTTATTTCATCACAGACTGTTTATTTATCTTCAGTGAGGTTGAGTTTTTCTCTCTCTTTTTAGGGTTGTATTAGTTTGATATTGACATTGGTGACAAGGATTATGAAAATTCTATGGTATCAAAGATTTTTAATATAATAAAAACCTTTTTAAAATAAAAAAAAATCACTATATTGTAATAGATATTGACCAAAGCCATGTCAAATTCATGTAAGTTCAACTTAAAAAACATGTAATATCTAGATTAAGAAAATAGCTTGCTAGGGAACGTGCATATTAACAGCGTAAACATGAACCTTGCGATCATATTATTAAATGTTAATAAATTACGTGTATCAGCAAAGATAAATCTTTGAGTTCAAAGCGGCTCTGACAGAAAGGCTGCGTGTGCCCTGACAGTGACGCGCTGTTTTGAGCTATGTGCTCTTTTCCTAAATGTATAACTTACATTTCACAGGTATATTCTCCATCTGTAAATGTTAGAAAGCCATGGAAATATTTCCATTTTGCTGTCAGACGTGCATGAGCTTTTGCTTTGCGATTCTCCGCTAAACTTCACAGACTTCATTCAGAACGAGCGCCGCCACATGCATGCCAAACACAGAGCGCAATGAAATAGGTGTGCAATACCTCTGACTAAATATACATTTTGCACGCACACTGTGCAGACAGAGCGAGAATGGCAGGCAAACATCAACAACCCGATCTTACTAACTGTATTATAAAGTTTTCTCACCAGTGAATGACACATGATGTAGCCCAGTGGTTCCCAATTCCATAATATTCCTCTGTAAATAAATACAATTTAAATTCACGTCTCGCACACTTTAACGCCCTTTGTTTAGAACATACGCTTTGAACTGGAATCATGGCAGAATATCAGGTGATGTCCACTTCGCAGGGCGCCTTATGACTTATGGTTGAATAGAACTAATGTCGGACATGATAAGATATGCATATGAAATGTGCAGAGCCGGGAGGGCACGAGGACTGTAATTGGGAACTGTTGATGTAGCCTATTGTAGTAATTTAATGTTGTCTCTGGTATTCTTCTCTTTGATGTATGTGCGTTCAGGGGGCGTGGCTTTGGACGGCGATTGCAGGGAGGGTGGGACATTCACTTTCAGTGCTATCAGGCTAAAGTTAGCATTTTCCAAGATCTCCTACTACACCTTTAAATTCGAATATAATTCGAATTTTGATCATATTTGAGTAAAAAACTTGAATTGAGTTTTTCAGCCAATTTGACAGTCCTAGAAAACAGTACTTTTAAATTGTAATAATTTATAATTTGTTGCTTTTATGTTAGTAATTTATTCTTTTTACTGTATTTTTGAGTGAATATAAACTTTTTCTGTCAAAAACATTAGTACATCGCACCAACCGCAAATATTTGAATGGTAGTGTACATAGTATTCCAAGGTCTTTTAAACAAAAACTTTGCATTAAAATGATACGGTTTTTATTTTGTAAGATTGGAGGTAGTTACTTAACCTTACAAACTGGAGCGTTTACAGAAAAACATGTTGGTTGTTTGCATAGAGTAACTGCTGCATAGTGAATGGCATATTTGATGTTCTGGAGCATTTGTTCCCATGAGCGTCCTTCCTTAAGTGCAGTCTAGTGAAGAGAGAACGGAGGCTCGCAAACAAATGTCAGTCTGATTTGTTTAGCGATTCAGTAGTGAGATTTTAAAGGCCTTCAGTAGATCTTTTCTATTGCACTGCTCTCTCCCTGCTTTAACCTTTATTATAGTCCAAAACACTGTGAAACTGGTTTTGGCATGTTGTTACCATGACTGAAGCTTTGTGCGTTCCCTGTGACCTTAATTTGTAGATTCTTATGTTGCTATGGGGTGCACTTGCATTTTTTTTCTTCATTTTCAGAGGAGTGAAAATCAGCTCAAACCTATCTAATATCTGACCTACAAAAGCGAATCATCCCTGTGCTGGATCTCAGAGCTCTCTTAATCAATTTCACCAGTTCGATGTTGTCTTATTAGCATTACAGATCATTCGTTGTGGCCTGTCGCATGGACCATGTGGGTTTCATGTGGTTGTCCTGGACCGTGGCCAGCCCACTAAAACCTGTGTTTTTGGTTTTGTGCCATGTCTCCTACTGTTTCCTCCTCCCATTTTGACCTTGACAGCTGTGCTTCTGCCTGACGGCTCAATATCAGGCCGGCCTGCTGAGATGTCTCGGTCAATTCCATCAAAATGATCATCAGATTTCACACTGACCTAGCACTTTTTCAGATCACAGTAGAGGCTCTTATTTTATTTGCTCAGTGTGTCTTCATGCAGTTCTTGAATTTGAATCCTGAGCAATAGTTTGCACTGGATCCCTAAGGCGTCAGGCCTCTTAAAAGCAAAACATATAACAATCCTTTTGTAATATTTGGATTTTTTTAGCAAGACGCATTAAAGCGGATATGCATTTTTATTATTATTTTATAATGTTACTTGTGGTGTGCTTATAATCTTAGTATGTTTTTTTTTTTTTTTATCAAAACAGTCATAAATTAGAAATAAATGGTGATTTACTACCCTGAATTTAGCCCGCTGATTTGAGCACTCTGTCTGCTGTGAGACTTCAGTATAAACAGCCACTGCTATGATTGGCTTTGCATATGAAATGAGCATTACATGTGTAACACCCTCTAAAACTTTCACATCGTTTAGACTGTAACAATATTGTATTATTATTATTAGTATTATTATTAGTATTATTGCAAATCGATTCCTGCAGTCTCCCAAAATACTTTTATCATAACTAACGCAGTGAAAGCATGCTAACAGGAACCGGGTGAAGTTGATCATTTAGTCACTGGCTTGATTCAGTAATGCATAAGCAGTAAACCACTTCACGACAAAAATTTTTACATGAGCCCCTATATATTACAACAATCACAACTCATGATGCTCATGAAATGCAGTTTCAATTTTTTATATTCTATTTCTTGAGGTTAGTTTATAATTTGTTTTGCACTAAAAAGTCTTTCTTTTCCTAATAGTAGGACCGCTGTTTTGATTGTTGGATAAACATGAGTTGTTCAGAACACAGACACACCTACTTGATTACATATGATGATGATGCACCCTAAACTATTGACCCCAAACTTTAAACTGTGTATATTGTCTAAACACATATCCTCTCCGACCCCCAGCCTTCAAAATAAAAATCCAACTGCCACTTTTCATGGCCCAATCAACTACTGATGAACAAAAGTAAGTCCTGTCCTACTTTGTTGTCTTGTTGATTTTCCTGTTTCAATGCAAACACATACCTTGGTCAAGGACCTTCTTAAGGCATTTTACAAAACTTTTTAGGGTTAATAGATACATTTACGTTAGATGTAAAGAGTCCTGTTGTTCGGCTGAGAATCTAACTTGGTTCTTGAGCACATTCCCGGCCCTGCTGAAGACAGGTGGGATTTCCCTTTAGACTGTGCTGCTAATGCAGTTTCTCTTAAATACATTTAGCTCAGGCTCCACATGCCACACGTTTAGATTTTATTTATGGCTCTGTGAGCTGTTGCAGAAGCCGTTTACCCAGCTCACATCTTGTCCTGACAGGTGGGAAATTGATTGTCTGTCATTTCTCCAATCTGATTAATTTGTTGACATCCATCTAATGCAGCCCATGTTTTGCTTCGTGCATCTTTGGGGGATCTGGCACCCGTGTGAGGATTACTGTGATAAATTATTGATTATTTCCTTTATGAAAGAAGGTAAATGAAATATAGAGAATATAAATTATATTTATATTCACAGTTATATTTGCTTGATTATATATTTTAAGAGCTGGATTCAAAATTAACCATCCATCTGCTTGACTTTAACCTCTTTTAAATCCTTGTGCTTTCAGTACGCAAACAGAGGCCACAGTTTCTAAGAATTCAATCACATCTCTTCAAAGCCTCTGTAAATATCTGCAGCATCGTGCCAGACGTTTTATGTGAAGTATTTGTGAACTCAAAAACAGGCCAGAGACAGCTGCATTCTGTAATAGGCTTGTTTTGATGCCACATATGATGTCCCCAAATAAACGTAACTAAAACATTACTAGGGTAGGCTTACATGCTGTCTACAAAAGCATACAGTAAGAGAATAAGCATGCTAACTTCATGAATTCATGGTGCCTGGACATGTTTTTTATGTTTTTGTCTAGGAGCTTGCAAAGACTTAAATATGTTATCATTGTAACATATTGGTTATTGTTTTTTCACCGTATTTTGTATATTTAAATGTGCATGCTTCTTTACTATACTTTTACTTTTAAAATACATTTTAATATTAGTTACTTTTTGGGATTTTAGCTAATTTTAAAACGAATATCCATTGTTCATTGCATCCCTTATTGTAATGCATCATCAGTAGTGGTTCCCTGCTGTAAGTTAGGATGGATACTTTTCAGATGTGAACTTTATACTGTGAAACTGCCTTGAAAGTGTAAGTGTGTGTATGGAAGGCATAAGATGCTTTTACTGATGATGCCAACAAACGGTAAGCTTTAAATCAATACAGTGAGTGGCTTCCTGTTCTCATAAGGCTAAATACTGTGACCCTTCAGGAATAATGCACTCCTTTCAAAGCATTCTGGGAACTCTAAGAAGGGTTTCGCTGTAGCCTGTATTATACAAGTATATGAAATGAAAGACAGTTTGATTGAGTGTGCAAGCTTAAGAGAGTTTTCTGAGAACACTTCTAGAAAAGGCAGACAAGTCCTCATATACCCTTATATGTATGCAAGTCTTCACTTCTCCAGAAATGACAGCTAGGAAGTGGCTTAATGTATAAGGCAAAGGCCAAAGGATGATGGATGAGATGCTGGGAGTCTGTGACTGTGCGTCAGCATGCAGGGTGTCCCTCAGCTTTTAGTGTATGAAAAGAGAGAGATGGAAGTACTTTTTTGGCAGAGAGTCTAGTGAATTGGCTGCACTCTGCCACAACAAGAGCTTTTGGAGTACGTGCCTCCCTATCACGTACACAACTGCTTATGAGGGGTTTCCCTTAATTCAATTAGTGATAGGCCCTGTCCTAAATGGCACCCTAAACCCTCACGTTCTTCCTCAGAGTCTGCTCTTTTGTGACGTAATGCCGCTTTGACTACCGTGTAAAAGTTGGCTGGTAAGTCCTCAAGACCGAAAGTGCATGTGAAGTGTGCCATTTGGTAAAGGGCCATAGAGGGAGTCACAGAAATGGAGATCAAAGCAGAAGTACAGCTTAATAACATTATCTTTAAAGGGCACCTATTATGTCCCTTTTTACAATATGTAATAAGTCTCAGGTGTCCCCAGAATGTGTCTGTGAAGTTTCAGCTCAAAATACCACACAGATCATTTATTATACCATTTTGAAAATGCCTATTTTGAGTGGAAGTAGAAACACGCTGTAGTAGAGCATGTATCTTTAAATGCAAATGAGCTGCTGCTACCTGCCCTCTTTTCCAGAATAGAGAGGTGCCTTTACAACCATCTGTTTGGTTTTGATTATCATGTCTATCGCACTGAAATCATGCCTTTTAAAGCCATATTACTTTAAACTTCTGATAGACGTTTTTTTGAGTGCAAACATCCACAGCACGCGTATAGAAAGTGGCTGCACACGGTATGTGAGAACGAATGTTCTCTTTGTCACACGAGTTTATGTTAAAAACAAGCATTAGTTACAAAAACACAGTCGGTTATGTTTGTGAAGGTAAACATCTGGGAAAGAAATCGCATGTTTATATTATATCTGTGTATTAAGTAACTTTATGGATTCTGCGATCGGCTTGCTCTCAGATGCTGCTAATGATATATGGAGATAAAAAAAAAAAGAGTGAGTGGATTTTTTATCATTATAGGGCGGTTTGGACACACACTGCCAGCACACATTAATGTCCAAACAACATGTGAAAGTGAATTTTGTATAATATGGTGCCGCCCTTTAAACATTTTATCATTGCATCATGTAATATTTCAGATCTAGCAGGCAGTATACAGTATGCTGTAGTGTTTAATTCTGACATTAGTCATATAGGTTGTGTCCCTCAGCTTCCCGCTCTCCCAGTAAAGGGGGAGGAGATTGAGAGGACATGATTGGACTCGTTTAAATTCAACACATGAGCATGCTTGGAAGTGGTCTGTGGTGATGCCTATGCATCAGAATGACCTTCCACGTAAAAAAGAGGTTGAATAGTAACCAATTTATGAAGCGTGTGCTGTTGCTGTTACTGCATGATTTGAGTTCCGTTACAAACAGCAGGTGCTTAAAAATCACTATAAATAATATGATGTTTATTATGGATTAAATTTCAGTTAACTCATGCCACATTGGTAATCCTTACTCATAAGGATGCTGTATATGTCTTTCTTACTTTGTCTGAATCTGTGGTGAAGATTAAAGCTACCAAGAGCTGAATATAGTAGTGCACTGATGAGCTGGAATAATGTGGAAATGTTGTGGAATTAATTGGGTTATTTAATTTTGGGCTGTTGCCATAACAAATTATTACAAATCATTCACACAGAATTTTGGATCTTTAGAAAACTAGTGACCTGTACCATGAACCCGCATTCATTTTTTGTTTAGTTTTACCATGGACTGAAGCACTGGAAAAACATTTTCAGTATTAGCATTTTCATCTTTTTTATAGTATAAAATACCTTTACAACAAGATAAATATATTTGATGGATTATTTAAGCAACTTGATTTCAAAGAATGTCTCATGTACGTTATTTTGTTACTATATTGGAAAAGTAAAATAAAAAACAATACTTTGTGAAGTGAATTAAATTTAGGGAAAAAATGATAAAACAATTTTCCAATGGATTAAGAAAACACAATTCTATTTATCCTTTTTTATGTATTTTTTTATTTGTAATTATTTTGTTCATATCTTTTTAAGTATTATTCATTTATTTATTAAATATATTTAGGTTCATTTTTCAGAAGGAAAAAAACCCATAGTTTTCTGTATGTGAGTACTTTGGCTATCCAGAATGTTGGATGTTCCTGTTAAAATCAGTTGTGTGACGCCAACTGGACAGAACTGAACCCATGCAGAAGAGAGGGCACAGACCATCTGTCCACATCTGTGGACGCTCCTTACTGTTGACTCGTGGGCTGTTTATAGCTTCAAGGTGAAAAAGCGAGTGTGAGAAAGAGAGAGAGAGAGAGATAGATGGGCAGACAAGAGCAGGAGTGCTTTGTGATGGCCATCGATCTTTGAGCAGT
The DNA here is from genome assembly GCA_027564155.1 of Gymnocypris eckloni scoliostomus. Taxonomy (NCBI): domain Eukaryota; kingdom Metazoa; phylum Chordata; class Actinopteri; order Cypriniformes; family Cyprinidae; genus Gymnocypris; species Gymnocypris eckloni. The sequence continues at coordinate 13,654,137 of CM050431.1, forward strand.
GTTTGCTGACAGCATTCGTGCCAGCTCCTCTTGTCATTTCACTTAGTATGTGTTTGCAGGTGTGTAAGAGGCTATCAGATGTGTGGGGGACATCCTCCAAGTAATAGTCCCAAATAAATCAACATTTGAAGAAATCTGTACAGAAAAATTATGAATATAATATATTATTCTGTATCTAAAAATGCTCAACATTTCTGTAATGTTGTAGTGCTAAATAATATCTTTAGTAAGTCATATTAAATAATTGAAAACTTGAACTTTAAAATAAAAAAGTACTTTTAAGATTTATCTTATATTCCAGGTTATATGCACATAAACATCAACATGAAATACACATTGCCCATGCATTAATGCACGTTTTTGGTCTTATTGTGCATGTATTTAAGTTTGCTATACAATATTACATTTAGAATTTTCTCTGTTATATCAAAGATTTTTCTTTCTCATTAAATAACGCATTTACTCAGAAATAACATGTTTTGGAAATATGTGCTGCAAGTCGACTATTTAAACTAATCCAGATGCATTTCTCCATGAACGTCTTATAAGAATAGACCGAGATAAAAAAGCTCCTCAAGGGTGTACAAGGTTGTGTGTGGGTGGGCTGATGTGTCCTATAGGGCCTCCTTGTCCATATGTGACTTATTAACAGGGTTTGGGGAGCGTGACTAGTGAACATGCTCCCAGCAATATTATAGTGAAACATAAATACAGATTATTGCCCTTACTTGCCGGAGCTAAAAGATTATTTTTGTAGACAATTTAGCTGCGCAATTGATTCAGCAATGCTCTATTTGACTCCTAGCTCTCATTTGATCTGCTATTCTTTTGTTCGCAGCTGTGTAGATACACATTAGCACGGACAAATCTGAGTGAAATATGAGACTGGAACCCTGGGAAGTGTTTTTACATGAGTCACATTTCTTTGGACGGCGTTGTTATGCAATACTCATGGGAAGATGGTGAATCAGGTGTTTCGCTGTGGGTTTTACCTACAGTAGGTTTTAGGTTTATACTCAGAAAAGCCCTGATGTGATGTGAGGAATAAAGTAAATGAAGAACTGTGGTGTCTGAGAGTCTCAGCTAATGCCTCGGTCTGCTGTTTTGAGTCTTCATTACTCCTTCCATCCCTTCGGGAGCCCTCTCTGAAAATAAACATCAGTTCTTTTGTCTCTATGGCAACAGTTTTACACTTCACTGAATGCTCTGAAAACTGAAGATGACATTGATTTCAGGCGATAGTTTTGATGAGGAAGTTCATGTGGCTTAGTGAAGCAAGACATATGAAATCTTGACATTAATCTCTGCGGTGTTCTAATATGTGTATGAATCTGCCTGATAATAATTCCAGCTGGAGTCTTACTGGATTACAATCAGATGCCATGATTGCAGTTTGGCCTTTGCCCTCGGCACAGATTCATGGACCGTGTGCGGAAGTGGAGAGCAAATAGGGCAAATCTTACAAACACACTGAACTGGTGTTGTTTTCTTTTTGTGTTACTCCTTGTTTAAATATAATTTAATGTCCTTCATCCGGATTTGCTGCTGGGATTGCGGAGATTTCCACCCCTAAGCTTTCACTTCTTAATTTGTGCTAGTAGTTTACTAGCTTTTTACGTAATAGAAGTTTGTTTTCATGCTGCTGTGGTATTTCATTGATGAAAGGCACTGACCTTTTGGATAAGAGAAGCTGCTTTACAGCTTTTAAAACTATTTTGAACTATTTTGCTCATATGCTGCTTTTTATGACACCGCTTTATTTGAATACATGGATTTTATACTTCTAAAACTCATTTGTCAAACCAAAGATCAAATAGAAAACAAAATACTAAAAGCAAAAAGTTGTTTGAAATATTAAATGTTCACTGTAGGAAAAATGTAGATATTCTATTCGGGCTGGGTAAAAAAATATAGAATTCTCAATTTTATTTGTTCTCATTTTTAAGGAAGGGAATCGATTCTTAAATCCCAAGAATCGATTGGTCTGGCTTTTTTTCATGATATAATGAACAGAACATTGTAGCTAGCGCCCGTCGTATCCCAAAAATCACTTTATACTTTGTTACTTTTGATATGAAACAAAGTGTCAGATTTCAAATTCTGTAAATATTATTACAGTACTCAAACAATAAATACCGTATTGGTGCGGTTTAATTTGAAGTGACAGATGGCTGTAGCTCCACACAGAGACACGGCAGCACAAAATACACGTTAACGTATTGTCTGAGTAATAAACATGAATGAACATCTTAAGGATATGTTAAAAAGAGTACAACTTACCAAAATCCGCTTCCTGTCTTATGTAATTGCTCAGTGTTTCAGCTGCTCAAAGACGTCAATATAACGGCTTGTAAACAATGTCATGCAACATCACATTTACCTCAGAAAAAACATATTCGTGACCATAAACACGTTAGTCAGCTAGAAAAATGAATGCTAGAGGAGCATTTTTCTAAATATATGCACCATATAATATGTGACCCTCTCTGTGAAAACCCAGCTAAAGTCTCTTTTTTTGTGATTTGCTGTTTTCTATAAAAAATCATCCTACGTATGGTAAAGAACATTCTGTGACAATTTTGTATTTATATCTTTAATATTGACTGAATAAGGTCATGTCAAAGATTGAAATTATAGTGAAATGAATGGTAGAAATCAAACTTTGATGCTTGTTATCTCATAATTCGATTTTGAGACTTGAGCCTGGATTTCACAGAGAGGGTCACATAAATTCATTATAATTTTTACTGTTCTTCAATATTTAATTTGTTTGAATAAATCCGTCAGGTTTTTAAGACTTTTAAGAATTGTAATGTTTATGTTTGTAATGTATCCTCCTGAGATCAAAAAGTAGTAATTCAATTATTCTATCTCTTTCTCTATCTCTTTTACACTTATTTGAGTGTAATTTAACACTCAATTTTTGTCATTTTAACCTTCAACATCATAGTAATGTAGTACCAACTGCCTCTCATGTATGTTTTGTACATTGGTTATTAGCTGTAGTTGAGAGATTTAGTTTTTCTTGATCATTTTTACCTGATATGTATATCTAGAATAATCAATATAGAATAGAATAGAATTTAAATCTTGTGAGTCAGAATTTTGTCAAAACACAGCCCTGGTATATATTTTAAGGTGGCAGCAAAACATTAATATGTTTTATATTTTAAATGCTGTTATTTTCAGCTTTCTGTTCATCAAATAATCCTGAAAAAAATGATTTTCACAGTTTTCACAATATTAAGCAGCGTTCAACACTGATAATAATGTTAGAATGATTTCTCTAGGATCATGTGACACTGAACAAATTCAGTGAAAAAAGTTATTAAAGCGTAATCATATTGCGCAATACTATTGTTTTTACTGTATTTTTCATGCTTTGGTGAACATAGAGACTCCTTTAAAAACACTTAATAAATCTATGACTGAATATTAATTTAAATGTTTGCATGTCATCAAATCAGGTCTGGCTAATCTGATGGTAGGCCTAATCCCTATGTATCCGTCACGTTTGGTCCCGTCCCAAGGTCAGGAAGGTCAGGATGATTGTGACAGTTGACAGATGAGGCGAGTGGAAGTGGGTTAAGCTACGTCAGCATGCCATTCCACTTTACAACATGAGTTTACTCAGCAGATGTCTCTTGGCACCTCGTTCATACCGACTGTCACATTTCTGTAGCATCTATGTCAGTGTTTTATCCTATTCGTATGAAAGCTGAAAATTTGATCGTACATAATATTTCTGTTGGTCTGATCTTGAATAAACATTGAAAAATATCATAAAGTAGGGCCATCGTTTGCTTAGTCACTTATCAGCTGTCTGTGCAAATACTCGTTCCTGTCTCAGTCCTTGTAATGAAAACAGGAAGCGATTCAGACTGGAATCATGCAACATTTATATATTAGCTAGCTAGCAGACTATACTCTTTCATCAAAACATCACTGTTCCCAAGGCAACTAAAAAGAGCAGATTTAATTGTACAGACAATTCCTTTGGCGCTCAGCTTTTATTACCTACTTTGTTTACTGAGTGTGTGTGTAACTAAAGGCTGTTATGGGCTGATACCCAATCTCAGGTCTTCCAGGTTAATTAAAAATAAAAAGGGTGAATACACTTGATTACAAGTGAGGAAATTATTAGAACTCTTCTAAATGCATTCAAAGCGTGTTTTATTAATAGAAATTCAATATAAGGCTTCTGTATTGGCTTGGTGAGGTCTGTTGCAAATGTGACACGGTGTGAGATTTATCTGGCAAAGTTGGACTTTATTAGACGAAATTAGATTAAACTGAAACCGTGTACACATTGATTTTTATTTATATTAAGAAATAGTTGATCATGATGTGGGTGTTTCACAAATGTCCATTTGTTTTTTTTGTAGTGCAGACAGACAGAGATGGATGAGCTACAAGACGTTCAGCTGACTGAGATCAAGCCTCTGCTGACCTACAAGGTGAGATAAACCTATCAGAAACATCCGGTGTTCTGACGATTTGTGCTACCCGCTCAGATTATGCTACATCCCATTAAAAAGATAGGTAGCACAAATCGATAGCGAAAAATGCTACCTATCAGATTGTGCTACCAGCATCTTATTCATGTGGTTTGAGGCTTTTTAAATTGTCTATACCTACCCTTACTCTAAACTTACCCTTAAAACAATACAAATATATTATTGATAGCACAATCTGATAGGTAGGATGTTTGTCGGTACATCGGCTCATATGCAGATACACACACTAGCATCCTTGCATACTTCTACATTAACAAGCTATAGTGATAAAGTGATATTTTGGTCAGATTTGCACGACTTCTCTCTTGTAAATGCCCTGTTTTATATATCCTAGAAGTAAAAAGGTTTTTAATATACATTTTAAATGATGGAACTTGAGATTTGGTAATATAAACAATTAAAACAATTATTCTTTTAAGTACTGATCTAAGTATATTATAAATATCAAGATTTTATTTTTGAATACCTAAATGAATACAAAGAAAAATATTATTTATTAATTTATTTACTTGCCTTGCCAATATGTGTTGGCAATTTTTTTTTAAAAATAATATGTTAAGCTATGTGATTTTGTGCCAGACAAATTACTGAGCTGACCAATTCTTGACCAAAATAATAAACTAGCAATAATAGCTAGAAATCATACAGCTATAACATAACTCTATTGCAGTTTTTTTGTTTTGTAATTCCAACCCAATCTTCAACTATTACAAAGTCAATTGTTATAAATCTAATATGTCTTAGATATTTAGTTTAAATCAGCAGAATTTGCAGCCAGACCTTGAGTCGTTGTTGATGTATATGCCAATAAATGTATGAGGAGCCATAAAAAACCTATAGACACCACAGAACTCATCACTAGTTACACCGTGTAAACCTCACGTCAAGTCTCAGAACTGTGTTATACATCTATGCCACATAGAAACCCTCTCACACACGTCTTCCCTCCATGGCTTCTCCTGTTTGAGATCTGTGATTTTATGTATTAGTTCCTCTCTACCCCTGTGTCTGTCTTTACTTCATCGAACTGAATAATTCATGTGGGAGTTACTGTAGCGAGAGAAAACAAATGGAGATGGAAAAGAGGTGGATGGGGTGGAATATTAGTGAAATGGTTTTAAGAGAAAGGAAAAGTGGAAGAACAAAATTGAAAGGACAGGAGTAGAAAAGGATAGGATGTGTGGGGTTGAGGGGCAAAATAATTCTGCACAATTGAAGACATTTCTGTCTTCTCCAGAGCAATTATTATTCCTCCTGCAGCCCCTGTTGGAAGGAATTTGCATCACAGGATCCGCAGGGTTTGTTAGTATAAATCTTGCCATCCTTCTTTGCCACACAGCATCCATATCAGATACACTAAAAATAGAAATGTAAATGTCATACACCCATTAGCGTTGAGCAAGGCCGCCAGTATAATTCACAAGACGAGGGACAAACGTTTTATGGGTGGCTTCCTCCCACTTGGGACTAATGAATGAGCTGAAGCATCGAGCAGGGGTTTGCAGACTGCGTTTTCAGACAGAGACCCCGCAGGAAGAGGTTTAATATATATAATTTATTTATTTGTATTATGATTTTATTTTTTTCTGGTTGAAAATGAAAATGGAAAATGGTTACATTACAGTTGCAGGTGGGTAATTTAATCTTGGGACTTTATCATGTATATGTTGTTTCAAACCTGCTGTAACAACAAGTTAATTATGACATAATTTACATTTTGGGGTGAACCATTCTTTTAAATGATTGAACTGGAGCGACTCCCTGACCTCTCACTCCACCTAGTGGTGTCAATATAAAGAGCAGCACAAGCTGAATAGAGAATAATATGATGATTTGATCAAAATTGAACATTGTTAAACATTGTCATGCAAGTCAGTGAGTATAGAATAATCAATTATCATCTCTTTCTCCTACAGAATTCTCAAAACTTCCAAGACTTTGACTGTCAGGTAAGATAAGACTTATAAATATTTCATGAGTGGATGAGATGAAATGAGATATTCTTAAACGCTCATTAAAGGTGTGCTAAAACAGTCAAGTGGTATAATATGAGTATTTTAGGCTGTTCAGTCTTCATATTTTAATATCAAAGGTGTTATTTTGGGAAAAAACTTTATATTTTGATGTTAAAATAAACATGAATAAGATTTGATGTTACCGGGTACTCCACCTTTATCTCTCCAGGACTCTGTCATGGCCATAAACTGATTTTGTTTACTTTAAATAAATTCATTTGAAAGGAAATAAGATGATCCTGGTGTTGTAATTTGAGAAGGTACTCTAGATTTAATGCATCTTCCTGTAAAACATTGGGATTATCCAAACCGATCATCATCCATTCTGTTGAGTAATGGATGATATGATTGAGGTTGACATCTTGATATATATATATATATATATATATATATATATGTATATACATTTACACACACACATGCACACACGCGTATTTCATACGTTTTTTATGTCTCTTTCGCAGCGAGGAAACCACATCCTCCTTTTTCAGTGCAGGGGTCTCAGATGAGCTAAATATAGCACCTGCAGCTGGTGACGTGATCATGCTGAGACTCACACATGACATGACCTGCTTTATATTATAGTGACTTTAGTTTTCCTTACTCAGCAAGCCTCTGTGCAGGAGCTCACACATTAAGTGCGAGTCCAATGATGAGCTGACACCAGGCCAGCCAATCCAATCTCACTCTAGCACTGAGTGCTGCAGAACATGCACATGTGTGTGAGGTAGATCAGGTTTAAGGTCTGACTGCTCTCTGCTGGTTAACAGAGGTAATGCAGACTATCTCTCACACCACCATCCAATAGTAGAGCATAAAAGCCAGTAGGTATTTTAAAGTGAAATTATCTGTTGTCCTTTTAATAGCATACAGTAACTGATTTTCCAGTACTTATAGTTTTTTAAAGTGAAATTACAAGTCAGATTGAATGCTTGTTATGGAAAATGCTTATGTTTACCAATTGTATCTGATATGGCTTTGTACAAAGCAGTTTGTTGGACAAATTATGAAGGAGACAATTAGCATTTTATACTTTTATAAAATTAAACAAAAGAACAAAACCACCCTTTTATGTCCCAGGCAGGCAGGCAGGCAAAGACTGGTCAACATTTAAACATGTCACACTGTACAAATTATTGTATAGATCAAATCGTTTTATATTTAACAAATGTCCAGTCTAAGTAAAAACAATTAATAAATCAAACAATATTAATTATTATATGTTAATTTCTTTTATGAAAAATTATTCTTCTTTGGATTTTATATGAATTTTGAAATTTATATAAATGTATTTTTAGATTTGTTTGTTCTCTCTCTCTCTCTCTCTCTCTCTCTATATATATATATATATGTGTGTGTGTGTGTGTGTGTGTGTGTATACAGTGCTTAACAAATGTATTAGCCCATCTGTCATAATAAATAGAGTTGTTTAAATAGACTTGATTTAAAACTAAATATTTTATTGTCATTTATTAGGCAAATAACAAACTGAAACAACTAAATATTCTTTATTCACACATAATAACCAAAAAACTATGACTTTATTTTTATTTTGTTTGGCCTTGATAACAGCTTGCATTCTTGCTGATATTGTTTTATGTACTTTCCACAGTCTCTGTTGTCATTGACTTCCAAATACTTTGTAGTTGTTCCCAAAGACATGATTTTGAGCGATCTATCTTCGAATCCATTAAATCTCAACAATAATTACATTTTAGCATTAGTAGTGCTACTGTGACTAAAGAACGTACACATGCTGGTGTGGATTAATGATTTTGATAATCACCAATACTGTTAGTTTAGGACAGGTGTGGCAAAAACCTTACATTAGGTGGTTATCTAATGAAGGTGCATCTCAATAAATTAGAATGTTGTGGAAAAGTTAATTTATTTCAGTAATTCAACTCAAATTGTGAAACTCGTGTATTAAATAAATTCAATACACACAGACTGAAGTAGTTTAAGTCATTGGTTCTTTTAATTGTGATGATTTTGGCTTACATTTCCCTTAGTTTGTGCGCCACAATTCATATCTGTCCCAATTCTTGTTTTGACTACATAGGGCTAAAATAGGAAGTGAATTGTTGGCCTTTAAAACCAAGAATTTTCAGCTTACTTGAAACCAAGGTACCCAGAACACACTGTAGGGATCATCCAGAGAGTATTTTGCTTAAATAATTTATTTAAAATCGACAATTTTTGTGCTCTACACAGTCCTGTAACTTACATGTATATTTGCAGCCATGCTCTTAATTGAAACGTTTTAAAATCGCTATTTTTCCACGCTAACGTACATTGCTGTTTGCATAACAGTCATTTTCTCTGACAAGAAAACATCACTAAAATCTCACGCAATCGACATACACACACTTTTAGGCGGAGAGTTTGCGATCAACACTGTTCGCCTCTGGTGTAGCAGACTAGCGGATGTATGATAGTAACAGTAACCAAGTGGCGTCTCATTTCATATATGTTTTCAGAGCCTGTACCACTTGGTTTCGAGGACAAGGGCTTAGGGTAAGACAGAAATGGGATTCACCCTAAGTCTTTTGGTTCTTTTAATTGTGATGATTTTGGCTCACATAAAACCCACCAATTCATCTCAACAAATTAGAATACTTATAAGACCAATAAAAAAATAAATGTATGGCCTTCTGGAAAGTATGTTCACTTACTGTACATGTACTCAATACTTGGTAGGGGCTCCTTTTGCTTTAATTATTATCAATTGAAGGCATGGAGGTGATCAGTTTGTGGTACTGCTGAGGTGGTATGGAAGCCCAGGTTTCTTTGAAGTGGCCTTCAGATCATCTGCATTTTTTGGTCTCTTGTTTCTCATTTTCCTTCCGACAATACCCCATAGATTCTCTATGTTCAGGTCTGGTGAGTTTGCTGGCGTCTAACTGGCTGACAGCAAAATCTGTTCGCTCGCATTTGTCTAGAAATGTGTCGATGGATATTGAATGTTTGTAGATGTTATTACTTGGAGTTCTGATAAAGAATAGAGCAATGGTGTACAAACTGCAGTGCTTTATCAATACGTTTCTGCATATACCATGGCTGTTTGGTGTTTACCACCAAGCTGTGGGCTCAGTAATGGTGATGGGCGTTCCGTTATTGACATCAGCTGCATGCAGTAGACCAATCACAACAGACTGTATCATCAGACCATTCACTGCAGTTTAACGTCGAGCAAAGGAGGGGTTTGGAAAAATGTATCGTTGAATGATCCGTTTGGGAGTCGTGAGCAAAAAAGCAAAAAAATAAATGCATATTTTAAGACAATGAAAGTGTTTTTTTGACCTTGTATGCATGTCAACCGATTGTTGGGCACTCCCAAAACCAAAATATGAACCTTTCATAACCCATAATAGGGGCACTTTAAGACAATATATATAAGGCCCCTTTTCCTCAAGCTTTTAGCCCAAGTCATCACGACAGGTTCATCATTATTCAGAGACAATTTCATATCCTTGACTCCAATACGGTCTCATTAACTTACTAGAAAACATTCAAAATAATATTAATGAACAATGTTTCAGCCTCATCTACTGATTAATGGAAGTAAGGCAGATCAATAAACTATCAGAGACCAAGATGGGTGCAGATGATATTGCACTGCACCTCTGCTGGGTCACAGACGTGTAAACTGTTCTTCTGCAGCCGTGGTCATTTATTGCAGTGGTAGAAAATGAAGAAATATACATTACTGTAAATCCAGGGAAAGTGATAATAGGTTTAGTTCTTGCTGTTACACTGATATAATAGCTTATTTGACTGGTGTATTGTGAATCAGTTATTTTCAACTGGCGAGTCACAATCTATAAATGTGTCACAGGTATGTTTAGTGTACCTGCTTGTGTGTGCACACACGTTTGCTTCTTAGATATTGTTTTTATATATCTAGTTATAAATGCTATAACCTAACCCTAACAGAAAACATATGTACTTTATTTGTATACTCTTTTTACAATTGAAAATGTCAAAAGGTTTTGACATATAGCTCACTTTTGGGTGCAAATTTGAGAATTTTTATTTGGAATATTCACGTTTATTTATACATTTTGAATGTATCTTGTTGTTATTATTCTTATATAATGTTGAATATAAAATGTTTGATGTAAAAAAACATGTCCAATCAAACTGTAAGGTATTTTGCCACAAATTCAACTGTCATTTGGTAGAAGTTAGTTGAATTAATCTTACTCCAACATTGACATCCTGGAAAATCTTGAAAATTACTATATGCAAAGGTAAAATGAATATTAATAAATTGCAAGGAGATTTTTGTATAGTTGTATAATATGTATATATAATCATCAGTTGTTTTTGTTATCATAATTGTTTGCCCCACTTGATAAAACTATGTCCTAAGGGGAAACCAGTATAGAAACACTACCATGACTAAATATAATTAATATAATCAATAATCATCAATCATTAATCAATAGGTTTAGTCCAAATCAATTGATTTGCAAGGTCAAATATCTCCGCATCCCTTATCTTGCTGATTCGGAGAATTGAACCGGCTGACCCCACCCAAAAATAAATAAAGAATTGCAGTGGAAAGCATCATTCCTTCCTATGTCTACCCAACCCCTCTCATCCCTACTCCTGCCACATCCCGCCCACCTGACTCCCTCTCGTCCAATCAGAGCGGTGCTCTTTCAGCTCTGCCTTTTGCATGAGCAAGCACTGCCTCCCCAGCGCAAACCGCAGTCACTTCTTTCTCCTCCTCACTCTATCTGCACCTCAACCATCTCTCTCTCTCTCTCTCTCTCTCTCTCTCTGAAAACATACCTCCTCTCTTAATTTCTCTCCCTCTCCCTCTCTCTACTCTTCTGTCTCCCCTCCCTCTTGGATCTCTGCCTAGCTACTGCTCTCCCTGTTCGTTCTCCTCCTTCAGCCACTCTGTGTTTCTCTCGTGGATCCTCCCATCTCTTCCTGTCTCCTCTCTGAAGCTGTCACTGTCTCGTGTGTGGAAACATGTCAACCGTTCTGGATGTGGAGCAGAATGCATGCACTGGAGATGCAGTGGTGAGTGTGTGTGTGTGTAAGAGAGACAGCTTCAACTGAAAGCCGAGACTGATTCCTGACTCCTGATTTCGGAGTGTTTTAGCGTTGATGTTCTTGCATGTGCATTCATGTCATGGTTGATGTGTGAGCCAGTGTACATGTGATTATTTTCAATGAGGGATGTGTTTTCGTGCATTAGTCATGCGAGTCATGCACCTCTCAGCTTGTTTACTTACACCGATTAAACCAGTCTGGGACTAAACTGTTAGTTACAAAGATCTTCAGTCCAGGAGCTTCAAATGTTCAGGATGTACACTAAAATGATATATTGGTTAACACAGGGAATTGTCCGGCTTTTAAATATGGCACACATCCCAATGAGCATCAAACGGTCTAATAGGTCAAGCAAATCAAGGACATTTGGAGCACTTAAAAACACAAGGGTTACTGGCAGGGTGTGGTAGTGAGTATATACTGTGTGTGTTTCTAGTATGGATGTTGTGCATTAGCATCCGTGTGTGTGTGTGTGTGTGTGTGTGTGTCCATTTGTAATAGTCATCTGCAGGCTTGTGGTGTGTGATTGATGCTATTAGCTAGGAAGCAGGAGCGGCAAAGGCTGAGACTGTTGGCTTGTATTCATTCACCTTGACTTAGCCTCTGTTTCTCAAGACAAAGCTGCTTTGATTGTCCTTTCCCCATGTTTGAATGTCTGCACACAAGGATGTAACCACATATCCAGGACATGAGGGTACTAAATGGAATTATATAAGAATCACCATTTAAAAGCCCATATTTGTCCAATAATAATTTTATATTGTCCCCTTCAATGTCAGTGGTTGTTAAAGCATTGTTTGGGTGTAAGAAACATCATTACCCAGTTGAAAAGACCAGGCATCTTTAACTAGCAAACCAGAAAAATGTCTTTAGTTTTCACCAAAACTATGCCGGTTGATCAGCATATTTTCATTGTGTCAAGCAGGCTGTATATATTGCAGTGCTCCCTAGTCTGATTTGATCTTTTGAAGAGCACAGATGATGCAGGTGTTTGATATCAGATCATATTTTGGGGCGTTTATGGTTTGCATTGAGTATGTTTTAGAGTTTAGATCAGCTTCTACTGCCGATTGTTGACCTAGACAAGGAACATAATGACCCATCACTGTTTGTCTCTTTGAATTAGTCTTCTTTTCTCAGGCTCATTCTTATTCTGCTCCTCTTTTCAGATTCTCCCACACTTTCACATGCAGAGTGTAAATGTGTGTGTGTCTAGAAGATTGAGAGTGTGTTTGGCAGAGCGAACAGGAGAGACTTTTAAAAATGTTAGATTTCAGACTCTCCCACTCTCTGTCCTTGATCATTCATGTCCTCAAGAACTGAACATTTTCAGATTTGTTCCAAAGCAACCAATTTTAAAGTAACGCACCGGTCAGTCATTCATGCAGATAAGCATTTTATCTTTCCCTGTACAGAGATGCAAGTATTATATTAAAGACCATAAAATCAATGGACAGTTTTATTTTCCCATATTGATGTATTTGGTATTGAAGCATTGAAGTCTGAATGGGACATATTTAATGAAGGCCAAGTTTTAGTTATATATGGATTTAATTTGCTAATTGCTAGTCAGTTGCAGGTGGTAATAAGAAGTGTGACACTAATTTTCTAATCTCAGGACTCGTGTGTCCCTCTGCTGTGACTCATTCTGTTATTGATGCAGAAGAAGCTGTGATGCTCACAATTCTCTCTCACACACAAGGGCTCCCTTACGTGTCGGTATATATATTTTTATATACACCAGTTGTGACATCAGTATATACATCCCTAAACATGACACTCCACCCAGGACCATCAAGACCGTAGTTGTCTTCCCTCAACACAAGGCCCAGGACCACATTCCTAGTCTTCCCTCTTGACAACAACCCGATCTCCCTCTGTTAATATAGAATGAATTAAAACATTAAACCAATTATAATTTTATTTCAGCAGATATTGATCTGAGACTTTCTGTCCCTGTGCCCTTTGTGTGTATTATTAATTTCTCCTTTAGTTCTTCGAGGAATCTCTCCTCTTGTAGAGGAATCTCTCTGCTTTCTCAGACTTGGTCAAAGGATCATATGGCAAGGAAAGGCACCATCTTGTATAGCCAGAATTTTGATTTATGGCAATTTGCACCTTTTCTGGATAGACAGTAGGAGGAGATCACCTGACTGATATGTAAAGTGACTAATCAGCATGCTTTGCTTTTATATTTCATCTAGGGGTGGTGTTATTTGAAATATATTATTTAAAACAATAGACCGACTCGCACTGTAAAAATGGCAGAAAATGCATAGAATTTAATGAGAATTTCTGTCAGTTGTGATACACAGCTTCTATTTTACTTGTTAATGTACATGCCTCAAAATAACTAAATACATCAATAAAAAAAGCTAGTGACCTCTCAGGAGTTGAAGCCAGCCAATTAAATTGTAACTGGTGATTTCAGACATTTTGCTTTTTATTTTTTGGGCAATGTGACTTAGTTCAGTATCGGTTGAGGAGCAGAAATGCACTCTCTGTATCTCTCATGAGGGCTGCAGTCTGTTACAGTTCTGCAAAGTCATACGGTCAGGATGATGGTGGTGTACCTCTCCACAGTTCTGCAGCCACTCCCTGTGACGATTCCGGACTCATCCGGATGCTATCCACATCTATAGCATTGTTGAATGTATCAGAGGATGTATTTCTGTTTAGAGGTCATCTTATCACAGACATTACCATTCCAAAAGTTTGATGTTAGTAAGATTTTTAATGTTCTTAATGAATCTTATGTTCACCAAGGCTGCATACAATTTGAAATAACCGTTTTCTATTATATATATATATTAGGGCTGCAGGATATTTTGCATGCGATAGTCATCCGTATCTCATCGATTAAAGACGGTTCTGTGATTAGCCGTAAATCTCAGCTGTTTTCAAATGGAGCGGCATTTAATACACAGAGCCGTAGATCGCTGTCAAGCTGGTCAGGCTTTTATAGGCCAATTTAGTTTGGTTTACACAAGGTTTTATATGTTTGACTGAAATAATAATGCAATAACTGACACAACAACAAAACAATCAAAAAAAAACTGATAAAGTGAAAGTAGCCATTAATAATATCTAAACATGTATCCAAATCCAAATGTAATAAAATTAATTTGTGTGATGACAATTTCTTAGCAACAAGGGATTGTTACATAGAACTATACAGGCATCCAGTGTCTATAATGCTATCACAGATAATAAACTGTGCAAAATGTTTTATCTTAACAGTCAATTTACAAATAGGCCAAATGCATTCAGATTTGTGAAACTTGCAATGTGCTGGATTTCCACCAATTAGTGTCATTACTATGACAACCAGTTTAAACGGGACAAGAAACTGATGCCTGAAAAAGACATTCTATATATATATATATATATATATGAATAGGATTTTGCCTAAGGTGTCAAAATGGCTAGAAACGGCCCTGTGTTGTGGAGCTGAACTGTGACTCTGTGCAGCTGCTTGACTTTCCCTCTAGATCTTTCTATTGATCCCGCAGCCATCTGCGTGAGTCGCCTCATGGGAGATATAGTTATAGATAGTATAGACACTTGCTACACAAATACATGCTTCCTGAAAGCAACGCACCAACACTTCACTCACTTAGCAGCATAGTAAATCATCTTGAGGAGGTTTTGAGGAGAGATTTTATTGTCTATATTTGTGTATTTTTTTTTTTACTGTTGTTCTTTGTTCCAGGAGCATGACATTGAGACGCCCCACGGTGTGCTCCATGTGACCATGAGAGGAAGCCCTAAAGGCAACCGTCCTGTCATTCTGACCTATCATGACATCGGCCTCAACCGTATGTGGAAAAATGAAATAACAGATCAATTTTATACTTGAGTATGATGATGGTGACAGTGTTTGGTCGGTTTTCAGACAAGTCCTGCTTCAACACACTGTTCAACTTTGAGGACATGATGGAGATCACTCAACACTTTGCCGTTGTGCATGTGGACTCCCCTGGCCAGCAGGAGGGAGCACCCCCCTTTCCCACAGGGTGAGTGTCACGTCTTCACAGCCAATGAGGCAGTATTGTCATTAAACATACTGACTTCATCCAAAATCGCATACTAGTACTTCTTTTGGATAAGTAATTACTTTGCCACTGTTTAAGTACTATATAGTATAAATAGGGTTGCCAACCTTTCTGTATAATACGTAATCATCCCGTATTTAAGGCATCAAAGAAGCATTCCGTATGAAAGCCATACAGAAGGCAGTTTGTCCCGTATTTAAGGCATATGCCGTATGACCACCTATACCATACAAATAACAAACCCTAAATTGAGAATGAGTCATTCTTTTTGGACAAGTTTTGATTTGTGAACACAGCCGTTCGAGGGAGGCTTTAAGACCTTACGAAATCCTCTGCCGTGCCGGCTGGTCAGCAAGAGAGTTTGGGCGAATGCAAACAACGTGATTATTTTTCATGAGTCCAACGTCAAACCATGCAAAAAACATGCATTTTACCTGAGGGAAGACATTTTTCTCTATTGTAGGTAATGTTAAATATATATATATTTTTAAATACATCTAACTTCTAGCATATTCTTAACCTTGAATCTCATTCTTAAAACACAAAATGACCAACCACCAAAACCAGCCCATATTAATTCTATAAGCTCTCTTTAATAAAAAATATGCATTTTCATATATTTTGTAGTAGGCCTAGTGTATATACTTACACACACACACATATATATGTATATATATAGCCTATATATACAGGACTATCTCAATAAATTAGAATGTTGTGAAAAGTTCATTTATTTCAGTAATTCAACTCAAATTGTGAAACTCGTGTATTAAATAAATTCAATGCACACAGACTGAAGTAGTTTAAGTCTTTGGTTCTTTTAATTGTGATGATTTTGGCTCACATTTAACAAAAACCCACCAATTCACAATCTCAACCAAATATATTGTGTTACAATACAGTAAAGACTGATAGTAAAGACAAATTGTCTTAAATAGAAAAGATTTCTATTTTGAATAAATGCTGTTCTTTTAACCTTTTTATTCATCAAATAATCTTGAAAAAGTATCACAGGTTCCAAAACGATATGAAGCAGCACAACAGTTTCAACACTGATAATAAATCAGCATATCAGAATGATTTCTGAAGGATCATGTGACACTGAAGACTGGAGTAATGGCTGATGAAGATTCATCGCTGTGTCACAGAAATAAATTATATTTTAAAGTATATTAAGATAGGAAAACGATATTAGAAATTGCAATAATATATCACAATATTAATATTTTTTCTGTATTTTTAATCAAATAAATACACCCTTTATGAGCATAAGAGACTCCTTTAAAAATTGTGTGTGTGTGTCCCTTATTCTGTCCCTTATTTTTCTGTGAAAAACCACGATTGTTCCTTATTTTCCTTTTTTGAAGTTGGCAACCCTAAGTATAAATGTTTGTGCTATGAATGTAATCAGAATGTACCACAATCACCATGATGTCATTGCCACGTGTCCTACCAGCATCAGTTGTATCACTTCACTGCCGTTCACAAATTCCCTCCCATGGCCTCAAGGGATAGTCTAAATGCTGTGATATATGTTTGATTTTTGATATCTTTTGATCTTCAGTTACCAGTACCCCACCATGGATGAGCTGGCAGAGATGTTGCCTTCAGTCCTGACTCAGCTAAAGTGAGTAACAAAGTCAAGGCGGTCCATTAGCAATAAATTACACTCATCAATCAGTGAGGTCTGTCTATGTGCTGGAGAGAACAGGACATCTCTGCATCTATAAGACTCAGCCTGGCAGAACTGCACATGTCTGTCATGGATTGAGTAAATACAGTATTTCTAATACTGCAATTATTGAAAGTGTCATATGATGAGGTTGTGCTTCCGTTTGCAGGGTGAACAGCGTGATTGCCATTGGTGTGGGAGCAGGAGCATACATCTTAAGCCGCTTTGCTGTGAGTTCTGACATTTTTCAGCTTTTCATTTAGCATAACTTTAATTTTGTTGTCTGAAACCATTAACTGTGCCTCTCTCTGTCTCTGTCTCGCTCATTCTTTCTTTATTTATTATGGGACTGAATCCCCTAAATTAGCATTCTGTGTGTTTACAGAATACTGAATTCCCTCCAAAACCCGTCTCCATAACCATAGCAACATTTTGGCATCTCTGTTGTAAACAAGTTTTTTAATTGAATACTACATCATTAGTAACTTTAGTGCTTTTTTTACATTTTTTTAAAACATTTTTGTTTTCTTTAATTCGTTTTGTTTACACTGTTAGTCTTTAATTAAAAGAAACGTATCATATTTCACTAGGTTACTAGGTTATTTTTAGTTCAGGTTTTTCATCTTTTCACCCAAAAAATATTTTTATATAGTTTGTGAACAATAAAACCACTAAAATGGTGCATATTTAACTGCATGTACATGGCCTAGATCAAACAGCTATATCACACATTTGTATATCATCCCCACCTGCCCTTTTCAGAGCTGAGTCAAAATAGGGCGGCACAACTGCATTGCCCCCAGAGGCTGTGAATGCAGGACTGTTATAATAATGCATGCACTGCAGCCTCGAGCATCTGAGGATATTGATCAAAGTCTAAATATCTCTGACACACTCACAAGCCTAATATATTCAGCATTTCTTTTTATGCAAGGCAATACATAATATACCCCTTCTCTTTTCTCATTTACTCATTGTTAAAAGCCCTGTGTCATTTCCTGTGCCTTGCTCTCTCATCCTCTATGCATATGTGTGACACACTGAAAGATTCATGTCATGACAGACTGCAGCAGCAGCAGTGTGTGCTGAAGAGAGATGCTTTGAGTCCAGCTGCTAAACGCTTCTCTTCTGCCGTGACTACGTGCATTTTTAAACCACTCTCCCCATGTCATCCTCATTAAAGACTAAACTCTTTGCTCTGTCTGCAGCTCAATCAGCCGTCCCTTGTGGAGGGGCTGGTTTTGATCAATGTGGACCCCTGCGCTGAGGGCTGGATAGACTGGGCTGCTTCTAAAGTGAGTAAATCATTTGACCAAACAGAAGATGATTCTACAATTCTATATCTGAATGTTTACTGAATTATGTAATGGTATTAACCACATCAATATTATTCTGATTCCCTTCTAGCTCACTGGGTGGACTAGCGATCTAGTGGACATTGTGATGGCTCATCACTTCAGCACTGTGAGCGAACCCCTTTGACTTTACATCAGCCAATCCCATAATGCTTTGTGAGCACCATTAGTGCCAGTTGGCTTTTATTTCTCATTAAACTCAATGTTTTTCATTTTGTTATTCTGATTAATTAGGATGAGCTGACTGACAACCAAGAACTGATTCAGACGTACCGCCTGCACATTGCCCAGGACATCAACCAGGACAACCTGGCCCTCTTCTGTGGCTCATACAACGCGTGAGTGACATTTCATTATAAAAATGTATATGTTGATTATAACCTATGCTGAAAAACCTTCTAAATTAGGTGTTTGTTTATAAAAGGCGTCAAGACCTTGGAATCGAAAGGCCAGTTATCGGACTCAACGAGAATACAGTGATAACATTGACGTAAGATTTATTATTTTGTTGTATTTTATTTTCTATATATATCTTGGTGTATTGTTTTTGATCACTGCCTGTCCCTGTACAGATGCCCTGCTCTTCTGGTGGTTGGAGACACTTCCCCTGCTGTGGAGGCTGTGGTACGTTTCTGAGTACAAGGTGGTTTTGTTTTTTTGGTTGCTCTGCCCTTCACTAATTTAAGTCTGTTGAATATTTTACATTACAGGTTGAATGCAACTCAAGGTTAAATCCAACAAAGACCACTTTGCTGAAGGTAAGATGAAGTTGATATTTTTGTAAAACCCTGAATCTTTAACTTCAGCATTTAACTATTTCAATGTTTTCTCACTACACATTATTTGTATTCTCTCTCTCTGTCAGATGGCTGACTGTGGCGGTCTGCCTCAGGTTGTTCAGGTTAGTCTTGTTCCATCTTTATTTCATATTAAACACCTGCACCCCTACTGTTATATTTACAAATGTATGCAGAATGTGATATGAAAGTATAAACCAGTGTAAATGAGCTCTAATCTCCCAACAGCCTGGAAAGCTGGCCGAAGCCTTCAAATACTTTGTACAGGGAATGGGCTACAGTGAGTATTTTTATCAGTTTACCTCCACGTTTGGCACTTTTAACCTGTGGATCTGTCTTCAGATATTTGTTTAATCTGCTGTGCAATCTGGGTCAGCTTTCTCCATAAACATGCATCTGTTTATCTGGGTTTCTCTGATGCTTGGCTATGCTAATTAGCAATTCAGCACCACACTATGACTAATGGGAATCTTTTATTAAGACAAATCCGGCTCAGGGAGTCTGTCTTTGGTTTGTTCTTTCTTTCTTTTTAACACACAACTCAGCAAGTTTTCCCACACACTGTGTTTTTATTAGTTTTCCTTCCAAACTACAGACGTGCGCGACATCACAATGCGCTCTGAATGAGCCCTCCAACACATATCTGTTGACAGGTTTTGGCGCTCCAGTAAAGCGTTCGATGTGCTGCCAGCGCTCTGTGTGAAAATATGTCACCCTCTCTTTGACCCTGTACCTCCCCCTCCAAAGATACTTGCTGTTTCATTTCTGCGCTGTTGTATAGTCCTTGTTCCAATCAGACAGGAATTTACGTCACGTCAGGAGTCGGATCACAACAGTTGCTTTTCAAGAGCATAATGCTTGTAACATTCATCACAGGCTTTTGAATTAAGCTATCAAAGCTCGAGAGAGTTTTCAAAGGGGTCATGCCATGAAGAATCCAAGGGCTTTTCAGATCTGTAGATTGTTTGCTTTGTTGAAAACAGGGACTTTGATTTGTTACAATTAGCATTTTCTTCTTGGTTCAGTGCGCTTTCACAAGGCAACACTGCAAAGTGAACCAGGCTGTGTTCATGCAGGTCACATGTGAGCAAAACTGTCCTCTTATTGGTCAGGAGTTTATACCTCTGCATCAGTGAGGACTATACAGTGTGGGGGGGATGATGGGATCCCCTGCTGATTTTGTACATTTGCTCACTGACAAAGAAATCAGTCTATAATTTTAATGGTAGGTTTATTTGAACAGTGAGAGACAGAATAACAACAACAATAAATCCAGAAAATGCATTTCAAAAAAGTTATAAATTGATTTGCATTGATTAGGTTAGCATGTTTAAGCATTTTATTTTATTTTCAAAATAATAACTCAAGGCAGTAACAATTTAAACAATGTATTGTATTTGTGAACTTCTGTTCAGCTATTTTATTTTAATGGTTAACTTAACTATTTTTAAATTTTTCAGGTCATCAAAGCTCGGTAAATATTGGTCACAGACATGGAGATTTACTTTAAATTACACCAAGCTGATAACTCACTAAAAAATCCCACAGATCATGTTTTCAGGTCATTTCTAATCTTATTTTGATGTAACAAAGTGGTTATATCTAACTGTGCGAGTTGTTTGTTTACTTTTTTTATTAGTCTTCCCATTAACGCCATTGTGATGTTCATTCAGTCTGATTCGCGAATGCGCACGAACACAAGAGTCGGGATTTATCGCATAAACCAATCACAGCCGAACATAACCAGTCATATCCAATCATATCGCGATGGAGGAGTTGCCTCCTCTCATGTGACTTTCCCCCATTCATTCTTAATTACCCCCCACCAAACCCACGCCATTCTTTGGGGTGTTCTTTCATTCTTTGGTTACACCTCTTAATGTTGTATTTTGTCATATTGGCGTTGTTTTATTTTTCTACTACAAATTTTTTGCTCCAATATTTTGAAGAGGCACTGCCTCCCTACAAGGCGGGCTATTTGCACTTAGTGTAAATAGACACTTCGTTTTTGGAATGAACAAATGATGAAAAGTTCATCATTCAGCAGTCATATCTGGAGGTCCCAGAAAATGAAAACATGATTAAAATGTAGAGTGAAGGTTATGAAGGATCTAATTAGGACTTCATTGTCAATCTCAGGGGAATAAATAAATAGAAATGTATATTACCTCTTTAATTAGCTTAGGTGCCAAAAATATTCATAATCATCTGAGGATATATGAGAGCATGTTTTTTTGCTTCTTGATTCCCTCTGTAGGTGAAGATCCACAAATGCAGCGTGAGGCTCAGGTGGTTAAATGTCAAGGCAGGAAAAGATTTGCAATTTTAGACCCTGCAGAGAAGCTATTAAAACATAGCTGTAGACGCATGCAAGATTTATTGCTGCGATTGGTAGGGCCGAGGTCGTAACTTGCAGGGTTATATTTTAAAACACAAACGTCCCCGACCACAGTCAGTATCTGAACAGTATCTGACCTGTTTTCACTAAAAGCATTTCCATGAAATACCAAAATCTGTGCTGTAAAGAGATCTTATTTTGCTCTCTGTTTCCCTTCAACCTTTGCACACAGTTCCTCATGTTTTGCTCAGCCATCTGAGCTCTGAATCAGGTACCCGGGATGTGATTTGACTGATGTATACATGCTTGCATGGCTCACCTCTGTGATTGTTTTTAGAAATATTCACATGTAGATACACTATATTGCCAAAAGTATTGGGTCACCCCCTTCTAATGAAAGGTTTGACTACTTTAGTCATTTACATGAGTAGAAATCTTAATGTTTAAGCATATAACAACATTATATATATTATACATTATACATATGCTTAAACATTAAGATTTGTACTCATGGGAATGACTAAAGTAGTCAAACCTTTCATTAGAAGGGGGTGACCCAATAATTGTGGCAATATAGTGTATTTGACATGATAATATTTAGTGCTCGACCGATACTGGTTTTTCAATGGCCTTTGCATATATCTAGAAAGTTGGGTGGGAAATATCTGATACACTTTTATTTTTAGAGAAAATATTATTTTTTGTTTAAACACAAAGAAGCTGATTTTAAAACTATATAGTGATACAATATCACTGTTACATGGCCAGTTCAACATATCGGTCTGTCACTACAATTACTAAAAAGTTCCAGCAGACATTTTGTACGATAGTTAGACCTTGTTTTATTTATTTATTAATTTGTAAAAAATGTAGTATTTAAATATTACCTTTAAATGCTATTTTAAATGTTGCCTTGAATGTGGCTTTAATTTTTTAATTTGTGATTTTTTTTATTTATTTATCATTTATTTTAGTAGTTTCTTTTTACATAATTTACATTTTTGGGGGTATTCTTTCGTCCTTTTATTATTCATATTTTTTGCAGTTTGTTACACATTTTCCAAAAGGTATGTGTTGTTTTTGTATGTGTCTGCTTTTCATTTGGTAGGTCTAAATTTGGTCAGAAATGCTTCTGTGTGCACGTTTATACTCCGTGTAGGCAGACACGAGATGAACTTATGATTATCTATTATTACATTCTCGGTTTGGTTTCCTCTTGCATGAAGCGTGTTCTTTCGTTTTGCTTGCCGCCCCTGATTATACCGAAGACTGCAATAATCACATTCTCATATCTCTCTCCCATCTCACAGTACCAGCGGCTGGCATGACCCGTCTGTCTCGGTCCCGATCCTCCTCGTCCAGCATCACATCCACGGACGGCTCACGCAACCGCAACCTGAACAGCCCTCTGGACGGGCCCAACTCTGGAGTCCTGGACAACCAGGCCAGGCCACAAGCGATGGAGGTGTCCTGCTAAAGCCTGAGGCTCAGAATCTGCTGTCGCTTCACCCCTCACCTCCTGTTATTCGTGTCAGATTCTCACGTGTTTCTAAAGCCTTTAATGGTGAGGCAGGGGAGGCTTGAATGAAATGTACGACATACTGAAGGTATGCATATTGAATATATACATGTTAATATACACTAGTCAAATTTTAAGTCATAAAAGCAGATACAATTAAAGACTAATATATTTACACATGAAAGATCTTGCACCAGGCTTTTTTTTAATATCAGCACTACATTCCACCTCATTTCTGATTGTTAGAGTGAAAACGTTCCACTCTCACTTAAAGTAAAACACATGCATTAAAATGTTAGTTTTTGTTTTATGGTGTGACCTGTGACCTCTCCTGTGCTCTTATCTTGCTACACTGTGTGATATTGTCGTGTTCTGTCATTGAATCCACTTTCCTGTTCATCCTATGAATGTTTAAGAACTGACTTTTGTTGTATTTATATTAAAAATTCTGATATTATACTAAAAGCCGTCAGCTGTTAGATGTTAAATGCTTTTGAAGACTTTGGATGACTCATCAGACAAAAGAAGTGGAATATCATTCTTTATTTTCACATTAGGCCATCGCTCTTTTAAATATGCAAAACAAAAGTAGCAAAGTATGACTTAAATCATGTTTTTTCTTTTGTACATGTGCTCCCTTACCATTTTTAACATAATTATTCTTAATCAAATCATAAATCGATGTACACATGGAATGACAGCTTTCATAGACATGAATAGGAGTATGAAATACTGTCTGACAAAGTCTCTGTCCACTGATTCTCAATTACTAAATAAAGTTATATCATGGAAAATAAGACTGCGTGCATTTTTCCCCTTTTAAATACTGAACGTTTATAACTGCTTTACTTTTGCTTTCAAAATAGTACTATTAATTTTCAGAATCACTGAAGAAACAATATCTCAACGGTAAAGGAGATGAAAGATCATCACGTTGCAAAGTTTCCGACCACAAATGTACTTTTTTGACACTCGCAACGAGCAACCCGTATCCTCAGGTTGTGGTTAGACTATTTTTAATAACCTCTTAAAATAATGAAAGGTGCAAGAAAACATTAGAAGCTCAAATTTATTGCATACGCACAAAATTGTCTTTATAACTGATATGGCATATGCTTACCTTTCACACGTTCTGAATGCACAATCTATATATCTAAATCAAATTGAAAATGAACCGCATCTTGCACACTTAGTCACTTTATAGCAGTTTACTTCTGACTGTAGAATGATTATGGATTTTGAAAAGTCTAATAGCACAGGAAACTTCGTTTGCATATCGGTTTGTTCACCACAACTCCTACTCAAGAGATCACACAAGTCAATTCACACGCACGACGGAGGAAGAAGGTCGCAACAACACTTGTGCATTCTCTAGTGCTGGGATCTCTATAGTGGACGCTCTTTTAATATGGCCTGCTGCATACTGTTGCCCAAGAAAATCAACTTATAATTTCAGCATATTGGCACAGAGTTGAATAAACAGAGTAAAGTAAGTATTTTTTTATTTTTCTACGGTCTGGTTAAATATTTTTAAGATATAAGTTTCAACAGAAAGTTTGGTCCCACTTTATATTAGGTGGCCTTAACTGCAATGTACTTAAATAAAAAAATAAGTACAATGTACTTAGTGTTCATATTTTGCTGCTATCGAGGTGGGATACGGGTAAGGTTAGGGACAGGTTTGGTGGTATGGGTAGGTTTAAGAGGGGGTTAAGGTTTACGTGATGGTTAACAGTGTAATTATCGATGTAACTACAGAATTCATTACAGATGTAATTACATGCAGGTATTTTTAAACATATAAGTACAATGTAAAAACACGCATGTACACAATAAGTGCATTGTACCAAATCATTTAAATGTAAATACATATTAAGGCCACCTAATATAAAGATAGTTTCATTTATTTATGTTTATTTTTAATTTATTGTATTTTTCATTCTTTATTTTTATTATTTAGTTATGGTGTGTGTTGTTTTCTAGTCTTGCTTGGATATGTGGCTTTGTTGTTTATTTATTTTATTATATTTTTATATTTAATGTATTCTTTATTATGATCGTTATTTATTTATTTGTAGTTTATTTTCCAGATAGTATGTGTTGTTTCTTTTTAGTTTAGCTTGTATGTAAAAGGTCAAGAAGCTCTCACACACACACAACACACACACATAAGCTTTTGACTATACAGTGTTGTGTTTTCAGGTGGGCTTCTGTGCATAAATCTCCCAGACATGGTCATAAAATAAACATGGGTTGTCTAACAAGCAGACCCTGGCGTCGATCTTCAGTTCACAGACTGGAGGACCCCGTCTTGATGTCTGATGAATGTATGGACACGATTGTGCTATTAATCTTCTATTTAAACAGTTTTACTCAGTTAGCTTTTACTGTGTATTTCATAGTAATGTATCATAAATAATACATTCACATCTAGTTTGTGTATAATTAGATGCGTTTTACTTTAGCATCAGGAAATCACATGCACATGGCGGTGGCCTTGTGTAACTTTCCACCCCACAGGTCTGATGAACACACTATATTTTTAGGAGACAGACTGAACATTATATCAGAGTAAGTCAAGATTATTCCTATGTAAGTGTTAGCTACAGTTACTGCAGGGTTTGTAATGGGTTTGCTTCTGTTGCAGAGATGAAGACATGTTGATGGTTTATTCCACAACAACTGGCACAGAGTTTTTCATTCCTCGCACCTACGTTTCCAAAGTGCATAATCGGTCAGTCATGTTCACATTTTTTTTACAGAGTTACCAAAGGAAATATGTGAATGCTAAAGGCATCTTAGACTTTTTACGCTCATGAGAGAACTGGGTTATAGTCTTCTCTCCTCATACTTTTTTCTGTTATTGTATCTATCAATAAAAATGGTGAAAAGAGAAAAGCATATGCAGAGAGTGTTATGTGATGTCATGAGATCATAATTAGGAGTGAATTTAATCATATGTGATTAACCATGTGATCACTGATGATTGAGAGATTTGAGAAACTGTGTAATTATGTCCTTTAATAACGTTTCGGGGTTTTGTCTATTTGAATAAAGGTGGCTGTTTGAAGGGATCACAAGAAGATGCAGAACTACTTCTTATGCTGCCTCCAAACTACTCTGGATGTTTTCTCATTCGAGAAAGCCAGTCATGCCCTGGTTAGTCTGCGCCCAAAAGTAGCTAATTTGTTGATTTCCCTCTTTTGTATTAAAAATTAATTATATTTCTTAAAGCGACTGTAAGTTATAAGTTAATTCTTTTTTAGTTTTGTTATTTTTTTACCTTGAAAATATCAGTTTCAAAATCATTCTGATGTTACACTGACTTCTAATTGACCTTATGAAAGCGAGGCTGTATGGGATTGATTTACAGATGATGGCACACACTGTATATGTATATGATAATGATCTACTCATAACTTTTTATAGAGTGTTTGTCTCAAAAAAATGTTTCACCAGATGAACAATCAGTATGCTTTATTAAACAACAGTAGGCTACAATCCGAACGCACTTTACTTCCATTCCTCACAGCCTCATTTTCATTCCCGTCAAAAATTAAATATGTCACTGCACTGACTCTATAAGGCACGAAGAACTATTTTGGGAGTTTGTTGAGCCAGTATGAAAAAGCTCAGCAACAAATGCACGTGTACAGCCATCCAATGTATTTATCACAGTAAATTCCACGTACTTAACGATAGGGGCTCTAAAATATACAAAACACATACAGTTGCTTTAACCTTAACAAATGCATTGCCTTGGTTGTAGGTTCCTTCTCACTCTCCATGCGACAAGATAGAGACATTGAGCACAATGTAAAGCACTACAGAATCCATCAGCGCCACAACGGCTGGTTCTACATCCACCAGAGCCACTACTTCTCCACTCTCACACAGTTGGTGGACTATTACTCCCGTAAGCTCAAATGGCAATGGGGGTGTAAACTCAATATTCCACCTTCAAAAGATAGTCCATTGCATTTTAATGAGTATAAAAACAACATCTGAATGTTAAAATGGAGAGAAGAAACGCTCAATTTCTTCCGTTTACAGGGTCTAATGGTCCGTACTTTCAGCTGACTGAACCTTGCTTACGTCATGACTCCAGCAGAGCTATAACGCATAGACCCTCACCGATATCAATCCAGAGGTCCAATCTTAACTGGAGAGAATTGTCCAGGTGTGTTCAGTTTTTATTTTTGGATCACACTTTCCAGTCTTCTGCTGGAATTTAGTAGGATGCATTTTTTTGTTGTTCTATAAAATAACTTCTTTGTTTATCGTCAGGTCAATGATTCAAAGGCAGGTAAAGGGAACAGACCAGGAGAGTCTGGTCAGTGAAGGAATAAGAGAGACTATGAGAGCATATTTTTATGTCACAGAGGAGTCAGATTGGACTGAGTGACATCCAACACAGGACAGACTTGTAAGACTCTGATGAAGTTAAGTGAAAGATGTTTTAGGTATTAATGATGTTTTGTTAATTATTTAATGATTGTTTTTGTATGTTTTAATGAAGTTCATGTTAGAGTTATGTTTTGTGTCTGTCATAGTGTATAGGATGCATTACCTTGGGAACCTACAGAATAAATTGCTTAGTTGGTCAGTAGGACCCAACAGAAAACAAGTTAACGATATAAACAAAGTAACAAAATGTAACATAATTTTGCAACATAACATAATAATGTAAATACAATTGTGGGGAATAAATTTTGCTAGCAAATTTTTTTTAAATGCATTTATTTAACTTAATAGTCCTAGGTGATAACTGACGGAAATATTTTGTGATCATGATTTACTCTTGGTAAATTTGACCAGAGAAGGCTGTGAAAATTAATCTGCATTGTTAATCCTTTTGATCTTTTATTAAAAAAAATCACAAAAATCTAACCTTTCATTGGGTAATAATAATTTAAAATGGGGGGAAATACCATTATGAAATAAATGTTTTTCTCAAATACACGTTAGACACAATTATTGGCACCCCAAGTAATGCTTATGAGTAAAATATCTCTGAAGTATATTCCCATTCATATTCACAATTTTGAGCACTCCAGGGTGATTATGAATATGAAATATAAATAGTAGAGAAAAAAAAGCCCAAATTCCCTTAATCATCCATCACAATGAGAAAAAACTAAGAATATATTTCTGATGTGCAGCAAAAGATAATTGAGCTTCACAAACTATTGCTGGAGAATTGCAGAAAATGTCAGTGGGAGGGTTTCAAGAAAAATATCCTAGCTCATCCAAAAACAAACTCCAGCATATTCAGTTATCAGACACGACTGAAACTTCAAATGGGACTGGCTTCTATGCTCAGATGAAACTAAAACAATTGCTTTCTAGCAGCAAACACTCAAGATGGGTTTGGTGAACACAGGGATAAAAAGTACCCCATATTTACAATGAAATATACTGCTGTATTTTTGATGTTGTGGGCCTATATTTCTGCTGGAGGTCTTGTTTAGACATATGGCATCATGGATTCCATCAAATACCAAAAGTCAATACCTGAATGGCGCTGTTAGAAATCTTATAATGGGCCATGTTTGGATCTTCCAACCGGACAATAATCCAAACACAAACCTCAAAAACAACACTAAAATGGGTCACTGAGCACAAAACCAAGCTTCTGCTCTGGCCATTCCAGTCCTCTGACCTGAACCCTGTAGAACATGAGAGAGGTGAACTGAAGAGAAGAAGCACCGTCATGGAGCTGGGAATCTGAAGGGTCTGGAGTGATTCTGGATGAAGGAATGATCTCTTGTATGATCTCGGTATGATCTCCTGTCAGGTGTTCTCTAACCTCATCAGGATTATAGGAGAAAATTTAGAGTTGTTAAACTGGCAAATGGAAGGTGCCGTTAATTGTGGCCAATGTGTATTAGAAAAACATTTATGTCATAATGATATTCCCCCCCATTGTAAATTCTTATTATCCAATGAAAGGTTAGATTTTTGTGAATTTTTTTAATAAAAGATCAAAAGGATTAACGATGCAGATACATTTTATCAGACGTCTTTGATCGTATTTACCAAGGGTGCCAATATTTTTGGCCATGACTGTATATGAGACTGGGCAATTATGAAATAGAACATACATTCCTTTAGAACTTATAGTAGCCTAATTTATGACATTGTATTCAGTTTATAGTAAAAACTGTTGTCACAGATGGTAGTCCACTGGCTTCTTTCTTTTTTAAATAGACGGAATGTAACGTTAAGTCTCAACATTTAGTTTGCAAATGTGACCCTTTTCCACAAAACCAGTCTTAAGTCACTGGGGTATACTTGTAGCAACAGCCAAAAAAATACATTGTATGGGTCAAAATTATTTATTTTTCTTTAATGCCAAAAATCATTAGGAAATCATGTAAAGATATTATTCCATGAATATATTTTATATATATATAATATACAAAATATTGTCTGATCCTAACAAACCAAAGTAAATGGAAAGCTTATGTATTCAGCTCTCATATGATGTATAAATCGAAATTTAGAAAAATTGACACTTAAGACTGGTTTTGTGGTCCAGGGTCACAAATGTGCTGTAATGTTGAAATGCTAAATGATTATTTAGAAGGCAGGTCAATACATGTTGATTTTGGTTGAAACGTTTTCGAGTCTTTGAATTTATTTTCAGCTGTCTGCAAAGTATGTATTTAAAAAGCTGGTTTTATAAAAAACTGCTTTTAATATGTATATTTGTAAATTTACGTTTCATTTTAATATTGTGTTTTTATTCAAATAAAATACATATTACAGTACAGTAAATGCAGTTGAGCTCGCGGTGCATGGCGCCCTCTACTGGCCAGTTCAAATATCATCCACACGAGGGCGCTCAACACACACCAGTGAGCGTCGAGAGAGAGCAGAACGATTTTAACTTCCTGTTTGGAACAGTTCAGGAAGACGAAATAATGGCGACGTTACTGGGGCCCGAGTCCCCTTGGATGGGAGGAAAGAAACGGACTCGAAACAGAAATATTCTCAGCAGAATACGGCAGAGTCAGATCACGGGCGGGGGCTTCAGCAGAGGGACGCAGGTAAACGGGAGAGTTTGTGCTGCTGACACAGAAAAGCCGCTGTCAGGGATCCGCGGTTATGGTCTGAACCGTCGAACAACCTGCTTTAAGTTAAGAAACAATATAAATCGGACGGGTGTGGCGCTTAACTTGAATCTAGAAGTAGTTTAAATCATCTTTTAATACATGTGAAGTCGAACGCTAAATATGGTTTAAAAATAAACACGTAACGTTAAACGGAGAATGACAACTGGCCGTTAACTAATTAACATTAGGTTGTTCTTGGCGTTGACTGTCCGATAATTATTTGGGTTAAACGAGGCTTTAAATACAGTTCAAATACAATCCAATTAAAGGCTCCGACACATGGAATCGTATTATTATGAATGAATAATCACACACAGATATATATGTAATAATATGTTTATAATCGATCAGCTGTTTCAAGTAAACACTGGTTGTGTCTCACAGCCTAGTAAGCTGCCTACCTAGACAGCATTTTTTACCATTATGGGCGCTTTTGGATATCATATAGCCAAAAATACAAAATTCTGTCGACGTCCTCGTTATGCAAGAGTTTGACAGATTGTCTTTTTATGTAGTGTAAGTTTCAGACATTAAACTTAGACGCCAAAGATATTTGTATAGGTTTTATTATCCAGTTTTGGTCCGTCGCCAGCTTAAGCAGGGAATGTACTCATTTAGTCTGGTGTATTGGAGCAGGCAGTAATATTTTGCTGGCTTTAGGCCTCGAGTTTAAAGAGCTTGTCTGATGTAAGATGCCCTGTTGTGTGTGACAGGATCTGAGCCTGGGAACTTCACTCAATTTAAACCCCACAGGTTTCATTCTCTTCATACACAGAATATATGACACTTTCTATTAAGAAGTTAGGACCTATTAAGAATAATCTTTGCTGTCTAAAGTTTCTAAACCGGGGATAGGTTGGTAAATGTTTCCAAATAACCTGTGTTGTTGTACATTTATTTTTAAATGAATTTTTCACTTTAAATTAGCCTATTTCTAGTTCCTGTTTCCCTTTTCATGTCTTTTTGAATAAATTAAAAGGTAGAGGACATACTTTAAAGGTGGCGTGTGATACAGTGTTAAAGTTATTGAAACATTTTGCCTATTTTGATACTGTGCAGTGCTTTGTTACAATTTGCATTGTTAAAAGCGCTATATAAATAAAGGTGACTAAAGTTCATACATGCATCTAACAGTTATTTGACTTGTATCAATACTTTTGACCTTAAACATCACTTTATAAGCATTGTGTAACATTATTACACAAACCTAATGGCAAGTACCATGGGAGGAAGCTGAGAATAAATATGCAATTGCCCTATCGGTAAGCCCCGCCCCTTAGTTACTGTTGTTTTCGATTCTTGTTTTTTTTAGATCGAAGGAACCTAATCTCGCCATGAATACCGGGTATAAAGGTCATAGAAAGTATCCTTCTCATACTTAAAACAAAAAACTGATGATACATTTCTATAGCTCTGATTGAGATAGTCTGCTTTGCTCAGCAGGGACATGCATGTATCGCATGAATTGAACAAGACATGAATTGTCTAAAATAAATGTGCACAAAATTAGCTTTGACAATTTGATAAAGTTTATTTGAATGTATGTTTAAAAATTAACAAATTCAATCATTTAAAAAAATAATCAAATTAAAAATAACAATTCTAAGATCCTGGTTTATTCTGTAATCAATCAGCTTTTCATAAAAAATACTTTTGTCTTTTCATGGAATCAGACTTCACTGGGCATTGAGAATATAAAAATAGTATCTTTTATATAAAAAGAATGATTTCGCCTGTTTTTCTGTCCATGGGCGAATGGTGCTCAAAACTTGTAATCATAATGCAGTTCCACCATGTAACCTGAATAGATGTTTTTTACTGGTTAAAAGATCTATCAAAATAACTTTCTGTCAAACGAATCAGACTATTTAGCATTTGAGGTGATGGATATTTTCCGCTAATCATGGAACCGGCTTTACTGACAAGATGTGCATGCATATTGCATGAGATATATCACCCAGTCCTATAATAAGCCATCCTTTAATATTAGGAATTCAGGCTTAGGCTATTCTTCACACCATGAAAAAAGTATTGATTATGAATGCATCGGGGGAAAAGACATTGTAATTTTTCATTACTAAACTAGTGCTTTCTCTGTTAGTGTCGGCTGTAAAGACGAAGTTGCCAAAAGCGGCGATGTTAGCCAACTCTACATAGGCTAATGGACGTGCCTTTAATACAGAAATGTACCTTTCGTATGGACCACATAATTAGAGAAAATAGTTTTGTTTTTATTTGAATTGGTTTGTTTAATAATAGACATTTCAAGATTTATGTAGATTTATTTATTGTGTCTGTGAGCCGGTTCATTGTTGTGACGTGCTCCATTTATGGAGACTGCATGAGACTACAAAAAGCACATCCAAAAATGACGGAGTAGGCCTATTTTAAGTTCTTTCCGCAGGAACAAAAAATGCGATAGATTGTACGGGCTTCTCCATATCATCCAGATAAAAAAAAAAAAAAAACTTTCAAAATCATCTTTCCTTTTATCTTTCTCTCCTTCCCTTGCTAGCTTGTACTTATTTGAACAATGCCTGAGACTTGGTGTTAGGGGCACTTCCTCTGTCTGTTTGCCTCTTCAAGATTAATTGCTTTATGTATTCCCCAATTGTAAGTCGCTTTGGATAAAAGCGTGCTAAATGTAAATGTAAATACAGTAAGTGTGTTAATACTCCCACACTCCTCATAAACGCTTGAAATGCACCTATATAGCCATTGTATTATTCATAGAAAAAATTTATAATACCCTGTTTTGGTCATATTTATGAATAGCCTCAGAATGATCATTAAATATAATTTTAATATCTAAAAAAACGAAGCAACAAAAACTATTTTTTACGGGCACAAATGAGGCACAAGCAAAGAAAGACTATTTGGGGTAAATTTGGAGCATGACGTCAGATTGATCAATAAATAATATTTTAATAGCCTATCTAAACCGAAGCAGCACAAATGAAACTTTTACCGGCACAAACAAAGCAGAAACTATTTGGAGTATGTGGGGAGGGGGGTTGAGTGACCTCAGAATGACCTATAAATATTATTTTAATATCTAAAAAAAAAACAGCACAAACTATTTTTTTTACAGCACAAACGATTGAGACTATTTTGGCAACGTTTTGCTTTGGGTTGGGGACCAACTTCACAGAGGTGTATATAATCTGTGTGTCAGGATGTAGAGCTTTCACAAAATGAAATGCAAAGGTTATAGCTTGTATTTACATGTCTTTTGCATTTGTTTGTCAGTGTTGTGTTTGTGTCCTCCCAAAGTAATGCACATGTAAATTCATTGTAATATCATTTCATTATTGCCATTAGTTGTCAAATATGCAAGGCAGCATATTCAACCGATTGATGCTATTAATAACTAGTGTTAGTTTTGTTATGTTACATTTTAGATTTATCAGTACTGATAATTAGGTACTGATACTGATAACTTAAATATTATCAAAATTGGAATTATATTCGAATTTAAAAGGCATAATTTCCTTTAGGGGAAAAATAAGCTTTGGCTTCTCTCCTGAGGCCACAAGAGGGCGAATTGAGCAAAATATTACTAATGCACGGTTCTTCAAAGCAAACTACCTTTGAAAATTGCATTCATTTTTCACATTATTTACATTACAACACCTCTCTCCCCAGCCTGACACAAATGACTCTATTAGTTCTGGGTTTAATGAAGGCCTGCCTTCCGAAAAACGAAATGTGTTGTGATTGGTTAGCTGTCTCAGTGTGTTGTGATTGGCGAACAGCTTAGACTGTGTTTCAGTTCTGCCCCACCCCTTGCCAAAGCTGCAAGTTCGTCAATATTGCCATATCAATTCAGACCTCGAGAATATTGAACAAGAGGATCGTGCAGAATCTTTGCACGCACGGATATTGCAAGACATATTAAAGTGGTAATGTTATTGATGTTGTTGTTTTTTGGCTAAATCAGGTTTTAGACATGTCAACAACAGCTTAGAAAGAACTGCATTGACTATGTACAGAGGGAGGTGCTGTTGTAGCGGGAGAGCTCGAGGTTTCACCGGTAACGCTGTGCACAAAACATTTTATGCAAGATGAAATTAAAATGAAATTATTTTATATATAAAAATATAATGTGTGTGTGTGTGTTTTGGTTTATGTCTCTGTCTTCAATTTAACTTTTGATTGTGTATGTATGAATGTGTATATTAAAATAGAGATATATTTTGAGTGCCATGACGGTGGCAAAGCAGCTGTGATGCAGAATTTTATAGCATTTAAGAACAAAAGCCTAAAGTCTAGCACTTCTTTTGCTGACTTGCAATAACTGGTTTTAAGGAAAAGCAAATCTAGTTAGCAAATTCTTTGTTTCCAGCTTCCAGAAGTAGTTCTTCAGGAGAGAGATAAGAGGGCAAAATGGCACGGGATTCCAGTCTTACTCCAAGAGCTGTACGAGAGCAGCCACCTAAACAGTGACTTCACCCACACACACACTGTCCTGAAGGTGAGGTCTCTTTCTCTGTTCTCTTTCAGTCTGGTATACTTATCTTACAAACAGGTTTATAGCCTCTTGATAACTGAATTTCATTATTAACTTATTTGTGGTGTTCTGATACAGGAACTGTCATCCCTGCTGTCTATGGAGGCCATGTCTTTTGTGACGGAGGACAGAAAGCCTGCACAGGAATCCACCTTTCCCAACACATACACCTTTGACCTGTTTGGAGGTGTAGATGTGAGTGATATAATTCCTAAATGTAAAAACAACAGAATCTGTTGGTGCTGAATTCTACAGAAAGCACCAAAGAACAGATGTTTTTCATAAAGTTTTTTTTTGTGTGTGTGTGTGTGTGTAAATAAACTATTTTGTTTGTGTTATATATCAATACAAGGTAGTGTTTATTTGATAGTATGCTGCAGATGTTTCACCCTAATCATCCTAGAAAGAGTTCAAAGAGTCCGCCTGGTTTTGAATGTGGAGGAGGATATAGGGGAAAATATTTTTTCAATGACATGCAGTAAATAAAATGAACTTCTGATTATCCAATGAATAAGTAATGACCAGATTCATTTATTTATCAACATCGATGTTAGTTGCAGCCATAGATGAGTTCATTGACTGGTTGTTTGTCATCTAGCTGCTGGTGGAGCTTCTGATGAGACCCACTCTGACTACGCTACAAAAACCCAAGAGTAAGTTGACTAGAAGGTTTTATGGAGATTCATGAACAATTGTATAATTATTTATATTGAAATATAAAATATATTTATATGAACTAAAAAGCTCAGTAATTTGTATCTGCACTTAATAGTAACCATTGAAATGTTGTTATAGCTGTCATCAACAGATGCATAAATGAATCTTAATGTAATTTTTAAACTGCTTGTAGTGAACGATGACTTGGTGAAGGACTGTCTTAGTGTGCTGTACAATTGCTGCATATGTGTATGTATTCAGCCTTCCTTCTCATTTATAAATTGAGCACCATCATGACTAATATCCACATGATCAGTTCATGAGTTCAAGAAGTGCACTTGTTTTCCTGCAGACGGAAGGAGTCACAAAAAGCTTGGCTTCGAGGGATGATTTTGTGTTATTTCTCTTCACGCTGATGACAAACAAGAAGACCTTTTTGCAAACGGCTACTTTAATTGAGGATATTCTTGGAGTCAAAAAGGTCAGTGCTAATATTAAGCTGCAACTACAACCTTAATTTCCTTAATTGGATTGTGTTATAAAGCGGTTAATACATTTTAATACCCCTGGATTTATCATGTTGACACTTTGGACAAGCTTAAAATTCATTGTGACGATTACGAATATTCGTCTTATCTAAAAAAAAACCCACCTAATTATTGAATGGTCATAATCTTGTTAAATATGTAACAACTAATATCTGACGGTGTTTAATGATGGTTCATTACAGGAAATGATTCAGCTGGAGTGCATCCCAAACTTGTCAGGACTGGTTCAGAGCTTTGACCAGCAGCAGCTCGCCAACTTTTGCCGTATCCTCTCCGTCACCATCTCTGAGCCAGATGTGGGGAACGATGACAAACACACACTCCTGGCTAAAAACGCACAGCAGAAACGCAATACAAACCCCTCACGTGCCGAGGTCAACCAGGGTAGGTGGACTACAAACTGACTTTACTTGGAGCTAATGCCACAAAGAACGGGAAAGGGGTGATGGAGGATTTGTGAAGAATAAGGTCCTTGCTAAAAGGAAATTACAGCTTTTTGCATTCAGTATACTGCTACTTTCCAGTGTATGTGTATATGTAGAGTATTTCTGGTGGGGATTTATTCATGGGGTTAGGGTTAATAGGGCAGGAATAATGAAAACATAATGACATTTTTTTTCCCAGTCACACTTCTGAACATCCCCAGCTTCATTGAGCGTCTCTGTAAGTTGGCCACACGGAAAGTGTCCGAGGCAACTGGAACATCAAACTTTCTACAGGAACTGGAGGAATGGTACACTTGGCTCGACAACACTCTAGTGCTGGATGCACTCATGCAGATAGCAACTGATGAAACCGAGCACAGTAGCACAGGTACGACCGCCACATCACTCTGGAAATGAAGTGTGCACTAGCAGCAACAATGGAAATAAAAATTGGATGAGAAATTAAATGTTAATTGAGAAGTTTAGTGATTGGGTAGGATTCTGCAGTATATCATTTGTTAATTTCTTTCGGTTTTTGTAATTCCACCAAATATTTTTGCAGTTTTACAACTTATACACACTACAAGATGTTCAAATGTTTTTGAAAAAGTCTTATACAAAGGGTGCCTTTATTTGATCAAACATGCAGTAAAAATTGCAATATTGTGAAGTATTAAAATGTTTTCTATTTGAATATTTTTAGAAATGTAATGTATTTCTCTCTTTGGCAAAGCTACATTTTCAGCAGCCCTTACTCCAGTCTTCGGTATCACATGATCCTTGAGAAATCATTCCACTAGGATTTATTTCATAAGAAACATTTTTTTATTATTATCAGTGATGAAACCAGTTGTGCTGCTTATTTTTTGTTCTGGAAATGTCAATACATTTTTATAGGATTCTTTAATGAATAGAATGTTCCAAACAACAGCATTTATTTGAAACCAAATGTTTTAAACATTTTATAGTCACATTTGATTAATTGAATGTGTCCTTTGCTAAATAAAATATGAATTTATAATTTTTCCTCACAGAATCGTCTGATGAGAGTACATTGGCCACCATCCCTCTAAGGCACCGTTTGCCACAGTCTATGAAGATCGTTCATGAGATCATGTATAAGGTGGAAGTGCTTTACGTGCTGTGTGTCCTTCTCATGGGCCGACAGCGGAACCAGGTAAGAGCCGTTCTTGTCAGTAAAGGATCTGCTTAGTGTTGAATAATGTTGTAATTCTCATCCTTATTTCTCATAATCTGTTAGGTGCATAAAATGTTGGCAGAGTTTCATTTGATTCCTGGACTCAATAACCTTTTCGACAAGCTCATCTGGAGGAAATACACCACCTCGAATCACGTGGTTCATGGACAGAATGAAAACTGTGATTGCAGCCCGGTGAGCTGTGGGATAATGTATTCACTCGTTCACTGTATTCTATATTTCCCATAATTCTCATTGATCATGTTATGCTATTGTATATTGCACAGGAAATCTCATTTAAAATCCAGTTCTTGAGGCTTCTGCAGAGCTTTAGTGACCACCATGAGTAAGTTAGATTGTCAGCTTTCAGTGGCGTGCCACGTACCTGTAGATTGGCAGAACAACACATTTATTAATTTATTATTTTATCCTCAGGAATAAGTACCTACTTTTGAATGCTCAGGAGATGAATGAGTTGAGTGCCATCTCCTTAAAGGCAAACATCCCTGAGGTGGAGGCTCTAGTAAACACCGACAGGTAGTGTTCAGAATGAAATAATAATTTGCATGCTAATATGCATCATTTCTTTACGATATCACAGTCTGTCTGGTGTGTGGTGTCTTTTAGGAGTTTAGTGTGTGATGGTAAAAAAGGGCTTCTTACACGGCTCCTCGCCGTTATGAAAAGAGAACCGCCAGACTCTTCCTTCAGGTGAGACGCTGGGTTCTTACAGATTTGGTTAAATGTGTTTTGAAATGCCACATAAGTCATGGTGACATACGTTCCCTCTGAAGGTTCTGGCAGGCCAGAGCTGTTGAGAGCTTCCTCAGAGGGGCCACATCATATGCAGACCAGATGTTTCTGCTGAAGAGAGGCCTGCTGGAGGTAAAAATGTCTTTCTTGAGTAGTAGAATTCTTCGTCTCTGTAGAGTGTCTGCATCATCTAATTCTGTCTTTGATTTGTAGCACATCCTCTTCTGCATCATCGACAGCGGCTGCAAGTCCAGAGATGTCCTGCAAAGCTACTTTGATTTGCTCGGGGAGCTTATGAAGTTCAACATTGATGCCTTCAAGAGATTCAACAAATATGTCAGCACAGAAGAAAAGGTACTGGCAACAGAAAAAAGAGGGTCACACATGATTTACGATTTATTGTGGAGGCTGTAGTAATAGAGAAATCAAATCTGTTGATAGACAACCTGTGCTTGACTTTGGTTATGAGACGTGTCTCCTTCAGTTCCAGGTGTTCCTCACTCAGATCAACAGCTCTCTGGTGGACTCCAACATGCTCGTGCGATGTATCGTCCTCTCACTAGATCGCTTTGAGAGCCAGACAGAAGATGTGAAAGGTAAATTCAGCTATTGTACTGCTGGATTGTTAGCGTACATCTAAAGTTGAATAGATTTATTCACCAACAACACATTGAATTGATCAAAAGCAAAAAATTACTAAAATAATAAGACATTGTAATAAACAGCAGTATATATCTCCATACTGGTTTTACTAAAACATTATTTAATGTAAAATTCCACATTTTTAAACATGCTCGTTTAAATGAACTTCAGTTAAATTCTCCTTAGTTTCAGTGAATCTGATTCACAAAGCAAATTGAACTTGCCAGTACGAATACAGTTTTTACTACTTAAATATCTGAGATCAAACAGCTGTCTTCACATTCTCGTACTCACTAGTCTGATTTATGCTAATGAAAAGTCTTTAGGGAATTTAATAGTCAAATTTAAAATTCATTACATTCATCATAATATTTTTACTGCCAGTCACTTTACATGTGTATTTAATGTTTTGTCCTGTGTTAATTGTTAGCGTATAAATGTTGATGGCTCTTTAAGAAAAATCTGATGGGAAGATGTAAATAGTTTCTCGGGTAACTTGGTGTTTCATGAACAATCTGATCAGCTTCACAGATCTTGTGAGGACTTAATCATATGAGATGTCGGTTCAGAGCATTAGACCTAGATTTCTGAAAAACATTTAGTCCGATTTCTTTTTAAAATCGCAGTGTTTATTTCAGTCTGTGTTTGTGCCTCTGCAGTGGTTGAAGTGCTCTCTGAGTGCTGTCTGCTGTCCTACATGGCTCGAGTGGAGAACAGACTGTCCTTCCTGTTTAGGCTGGTTAACATCATCAACGTGCAAACCCTCACACAGGCAAGACCATAGTGCAGATCTCCTATCGCTGTATGTCTAATTTAAATCCTCCATGATAATTATTCCTGAGTTTTTCTGGTTGCTTTCCCAGGAGAATGTGAGTTGTCTTAACACCAGCCTGGTGATTCTGATGTTGGCCCGGAGGAGAGACAAGCTCCCGTTTTACCTGAACGCCCTGCGGGAGAAGGAATACTCAGAGAAATATCCCGGCTGCCTGCTCAACAACTTCCACAACTTGCTGCGCTTTTGGCAGCACCACTACCTCAACAAGGACAAGGACAGCACCTGCCTGGAGAATGTGAGAATTTGTATTGTTTTTTTTTATTTTTTTTTTTTACATTTTATATTCAACTGTATAGGGCTCCCAGGAGTCCTTAACATTGATACAACTTAATTTAAGAGTTTTTAAGGTCTTACAATTTTTTAAATACATTAAATGATATAAGAAAAGTCTTAATTATAATTTCAAGAGGTCTTACAGTTGGGGGTGGAAAGGCAAGAATCGTGATATGGCTGGATTAAACTTCAAAAGGCAATTATGTCATTGAATAAATATGAGCGCTGCACGTTTTATAAAGTCAAAACACTGTCTTTGTGAATGTATCTCTGAAGAGAACCGACTGTCCTCAGAAATGGATCGTTGGCATTTTTTTTTCTTGCCTATAATGTCTGATAAAACAGCGTTTATGAGCCCGTAAAATACAACTCTTTCCTTGATATTTGTTGATTTTTGTTTATTGAAAATGTTTTTGATTGACATTTATGACTTTTTTTATTTAGGCTAGTTAAATTAATTAATTTTTGGGCTACCAAAATCTGAAGAGTACCTGCCCGAAGGGCTACCAGGGATTTTGAAATGCGGTTTTCATTCAAATGAATTGTTGAATAGTCGTTTTTTTGCTTTGCGTACAAAAAATATTCTCGTAGCTTCATAATGTTACGGTTGAACCACTGATGACAGATGGACTATTCTGACGATGTCTTTCATACTTTTCTGGGCCAAGACAGTGTTCATTGTTTGGCAGTCAATGGGACAGTCACAAGCCTCCCGGTTTCCATCCAAAATATCTTAAATTGTGTTCTGAAGACGAATTAAGCTTTTACGGGTTTGGAATGACATGGGGGTAAGTAATTACTGACAATTTGTATATAACCCTTTAAGTTCCAAACCCGTAAGACTTTCGTTTAACTTTGGAACACAAATGGCGATAGTTTTAATGAACACTGAGAGATTTATTTTCCTCCATTGACAGTCTACGCAACTATCACGTTGACCTTCAAAAAAGTTATTAAAGAGATTCCATATGTATTAAGTAGTATAGACCAAATTTTCTGAAGAGACCCGGTCGTTTTATATCATGAAAATATTTAATTTAGGCTTTTTATTTAAATTAATTAAAATGTAATGAAGATCTGTTGAAAGTTCTGAACTTCAAATATTTCTTAATATTCTATTACTAATATAAGATATTTACATTCAGAGACCATACTGAATTATTGTTTCCTTCATTTTATTAGCTTCATAATAATAATAATTTTGTAACTCTAAAAAATGAAAATAAAAATGTTACTGTTGTGTATATATAATTATAAATTATCCTGTATAATGTGATTATTACCTTTTCCTCAAGCTACAATCCCTCTGCAGTTCCTTCACCAACCCCAATTGGAGAAACGCTGCTTTTGGATAATTTTAACTATTTATGTTCACTTGTCTTTCAGAGCTCCTGTATTCCCTTCAGTTTCTGGAAGGAGACTGTTTCAGTACTGCTTGGTGAGGACAGGACGTCTTCCTGTTCCATTATCAGCTACATAGATGAGCCTTACATGGAGCTAGACCGGGACCCTCTCGAGGATTGACTCTTGCGGTTGGGCTTGAGGAGGGACTTGCACGTTCCGCTCCGATGCGGTCCATAGAGCCTATAGAACAGCCTCCCGGCTCATCCGACTGCATGCTACGGCTCAGTGAGCTGTCCATTCTCTACTTGGTGCCCATGTTCCACTTTTTCATCTCCAGGTCACGGTTGCAACGAAGGACATTCCGCGAAGGATTGCCCGTCCCATCACTCATTAAGAGTGAACACAGTACCCAGACAGCTCAATCCAGAGCCGAACCTCTGACCTGAAACTGTCTTGTTGTGTTTCGCTGGCATTCTTTCGGGGAAATCATTTGGGGCCTTTTATAGAGAAATATACAAAGATGGAAATATTTAACTTAAATGGATTGGAAAGATGTATCCGTGATTGAGGGCAATCAATGATTTGGTGATCAATGAACTGCCTTTTAAAGAGATTTTCTCTGTAATTTATGCTTAGAAAGGCAAACAGATAGTGTTGGATTGATGAAAGGAGGCTTCTTCGATGATTCTTTGCCAAGCTGTCAGGTGGTGAGAGACTCATGCTTAACTGTTTAATGTCAAAATCGTTGTACAGTGTAGATGATGGAGAACTGAAAATGAATTTGGACAAGTCTTATTTATTTTCTCATTTCTCTTGTAATGTCACTCTCTTACGACATCATAAACCTGTTTTCTTTTCCTATTCTCACTTGCTTCTCTCCTTTTGTTAGGTTTTATCAAGCACATGAAATAAGAGATCTTGAGTTTGTGTATTTTTTGTGTATTATTGTCCCTTTTGTTTTATTTCTCACAATGAAACACTTCATATATTGTGGGCACTGAAGGTTTTAAACTATGCAGGTTCATTCACAACAGGGTCATAAATATCCAGCTAGCCTTGGCCATCTATAATTTGTTCCGTAGCAAACCACTAAATCACCATCTTCTAACTTTACAGGCCTCAGATGTTGACAATCTGTGTTGCACTCAAACACGAGGCTCCAGCGATTGACGGCTGGGAACCTGCGAAGGTGTTGTGGACGCTTTGAGCTGGATGTGGTAGCTGAGCTAGACTAGAAGCGCTAAACTAGAAACTTCCAATCAACTACCTCGTTTCATTGGTGTTGTTTTCTAACCCACCCCTATAGGTTGAGCATGCTGCGGCTTTTATTCTATTGCACCTGAGTTCACTGTGTATGCAGAAGTTCCTCTGTATAAATGACTAAATGTGTTTCACGACAGTTGCTTGGCTTTTACCTGTGGAAGTTATTTCATGTTCGTTCTTTATATTGGTTGCTTAAACGGTGTCACAGTGATTTGCGTTGGCAAAACTATTTCATAAAATTCACATAAAGAGGTATAATGAATCCTGCAGGGTTTTCTGGTCACTTCATTTGATCCCAGGAATGTGTATAGTCATAATATTAGCAGTGGTGTGAAAGTGTGCATTTCTGATTTGAATGATTGCTACATCAACACAAAGGACCTGAATGTCTCTTCATCATCCACAGGCCTTGGTTCAATGCCTGCATTTTCTTAAGTAACTGTCTGGATGGATTTATTTATAAATTATAACCATGTCAAGCCCAGTAAACTTGATGCTTTAAATAAAACTGAATTCAATATCTTGCCTCTGATAGTACAAGTTGGATGATTAAATTTT
Source organism: Gymnocypris eckloni scoliostomus (assembly GCA_027564155.1). Classification (NCBI taxonomy): domain Eukaryota; kingdom Metazoa; phylum Chordata; class Actinopteri; order Cypriniformes; family Cyprinidae; genus Gymnocypris; species Gymnocypris eckloni. The sequence goes on from CM050431.1 coordinate 13,697,599, forward strand.
TATGCTTTTAAAAATCTATTGCTTCATTTTGTGGATATCTATTAGAGTTTCAATATAAATCATACATTGTCTCTTTTATGTAACTGCAATTCAAAAGAGGTTTCAGTTCGAATACAGGTAAGATGTGAAAGAAAATGGTTTATATACAGTAAGAACAATAACAGTTTGGGGGAAAAGTTTGACAATTTTTTTGTCATTCAAGTCTAATAAATGGTCTAAATTTCGGTCTAAACGTCTGAAGCACCATCCTCAAGGAAGGCATTAGTTATATAATTTGTGGATTTCCATTAGCCTAATTCTTGATACATTTTAGAGATTAGATATGTAAAATTAGAAGAGAAAAAAGTTTTAGACAGAAATGATTACTATGTATAATATCATTAGTGTTTAAAATCATGTACACTTGATCATGTACACTTGGCGGACGTCAGACTCAAATCATAGTATCATAACAAAGGCCATTTTATGTTACAAAGAGCGGGAGGAGGCCGCGACTGAGATCAGATTTAACGTTACACGCTGTTTCTCGGTAACCGTCCTGTTCTTGAGGAATAAATGGATGCGTTTCAGTTTGTAAATAGCGTATTTCCAGTGTGGTACTAGTAACTGAATATTTGTAATTGTGTGATGCTGCATCCACGCGCTAGGTGTCAGAATAAGTTCACGACGACTAGCCATATCGACCAGAATAACTAGAAAGACTAGAGCACTTTTTTAAGGTATTCATTGCAAACGCATACGTTTGAAACAGTAGGTTTCCTGAAGAGGGATTTAGGAGGGGCTGTTTTTTATCTTTGAAAGTTTAAAATCAAAGATGTGAAAGTTGCAGTAAGCCTGGTAGAAATAAAGACAACATGAAATTCAGATTTATATGGTCAACATACCCATAAAATAATCACTTTTATTTTGCTTATAGCTTTAGGCATATTTTTAATTCATTCTCACACAGAACTGTTGCTGCTGCTGAAGATGGCCTTCTCTTCACTCTGCAAGCTAAAATGAGTAAAACAAAGCTGATTAATTATAGTCATTATAGAGTTAGTGAAAAAAGTTTAAATGCAATATAGTACGTAGTTTATTCACTTCTGACTTCCACAAACTCGTTCCTCAGCATCGTCCTGCTCATGCTGGATCTTCTTGTACTTGGTCAAGGTATTAGCTTGTTCCTCCTACATTAATGAGCAGGAACCATCAGTGATGTTTTAAGTATACATGAGGTGTAGCATGTTAAGGTTTATTTATAAACTCACCACCTCCTCTGCTTGTCTCTTGTAGGTCTTAACTTTGGCCTGTAGCTTGTCTATGAGCTCCTGTAGACGAGCCGTGTTCTTCCTGTCCTCCTCAGTCTGTAGAAACAGCAGGTGGTGCCACATGCTTTCTTCTTACAGAATAGTGCAGCTCTTGATGCTATTGAAGCAAGAATTTAAACTGAATTTGTGCATCTTTCTGATGGAGTCTGTACCTGGTGGGTGAGCTCCTTGATCCTTCGCTCGTATTTGCGGACTCCCTTCAGGAATTCATTGCTTTTTTCTGCTCAGATCCCAGCTCACTCTCCAGGTCTCTGACCTTAAGGAAAGCAAAGATAGAAGATACTTTATTATTAAAACACAAGACACCGCCAAAACTCAGTCATGATTTTTTCATGCAGCAATATTTTAACTTACCCTGCTTTCCAGTTTCTGGATTTATTTCTTGCCTCCTTTTAGAGCGATCTGCTCGGCCTCATCTTTGATGGTCTGCTCCAGACTGATGTAAATATGACCAGTAGCTGGGTATGCAGTATGTTCACCCTCCGTGGTTTCCAGGAGCTCATACTCAACAGTTTGTGGGTGCGATTCATTCCGGTGAATAGTCTCATCCAGCTCTATCTGAAGGTCCTTTTAATTTATATGACAGGGGATTTTATGTTAGTTAGGGATGAGTTAGTGACTATTTGCTTAGGTCACTTTGCATTCTTATAATATGGAAATATTCCAAACATGTGTTTTATTTCACAATTATGATGCAATAATTAAAATATGTTTGTTATAATAAAAGCCACATTTACCTTAATCTGTGTCTGCAGGTTGCGGACCATTTCTTGGGACTCTGTGGCCAAGCGATTTGCATGGTTCAGCTGAAACTCCATTTCATTCAGGTCTCCCTCCATCTTCTTCTTCAACCTGATGGCTTCATTAAGGGATTTTGCTTCTGCATCCAGGATGGCTTGCATGGACTCTATGGCACGCTGATGGTTACGGCTAGAGAAGGTAAAGGGGGTAAAGTAGGAAGCCTTGTAGTATAATCAATAATGGTTGTATAATGAAAAAGTTATTAAAAAATAATAGTTAAATCATCAGTCTTAATTACTCATTGAGTAGAACTCACCGAAGATTGTTGATTTCCTCTTTCTCAGCCAGCTTCCTGTCAATGTCTGCTTTGATCTGGTTGAGCTCCAGCTGTATACGTATGGCTCTCCTCATGCTCCAGAGTTCCCTGACACAAAAATATATAGGATCATTAAATGAGAGTCCAAGTCTCTTCAAATCCGTTTTGGTGTGATATTATTCTATATACTGTGGGCTAGTTTTATAAACTTTTCAGGAAAATGTATTTCATGAATTTTTTTATGTATTATTTCAAATTAAAACACTAAATGACAAAACAGAAAGTTATAGATTTCTTATTTCCAGGAATCTCATATATCATTAGGTCATTCTCTAAAATAAAGTGTTTTAGGTTTTAATTGAATCAAACTACATTTTTCATCAATACATGCACTATTTAACCTTACCCAAAAAAGACCTAATAGGAAATTGAACCACTCTGTTTTTTTAATATCACAATAATAATCATTAAAATACTTCTCCTTTTGACATTCATGACACAATGTTTAAGTCAATGCACAGGTACATTTTCTGGCATAACGTTAATGTGACTCAGGTTTTTTATTTCTGGTTTTCAACTACAAAAGTTTGCAGACACAAAGAAGATTCATACTTCAGCTTCCTCCAGGGCTGCTTGAATTTCAGTCTTCTCCAGGTCTAAGCCCTTCTTGATTTTCTCAAGCTCATGAATAGTCTTGCTTCCATGGCCTATTTGGTCATTCAGGTCGGAAATCTCCTCTGTTAGAAACAAGAAAAGGTATTGATACGTCACATTTTGCAATTGACGATATACATTAATATGATACTGCAGTTTTTTTCTCAATTTGTAATCCATAAAGCTCAAGACATACCTTGCTGCAGTAGAGCGCTCCAGATCTACTACGAGATCCTCAGTCTCAGACTGCAGTCGATGTTTGCTCTTTTCTTGGGAGGAGCTCTTTGCGTCTGATGCCTCAACTTGTTCCTCAGCCTCTTGGAGGTGGACGGCCAACTTCTTCCTGTCAATTTGTGGAATTTAATGATTCAGTTTTAGATTGAATGAAGCCAGTCATTATTTCCTGTCTAGTCCACACACTCACTTTGCTTCCTCAAGTTCCTCTGTCTTCTGTATGGCGTCTGTCTCATATTTGGTCCTCCATTAGGTGACTTCGGCATTGGCCTTGGACAGTGTACGCTGCAGCTCAGATTTGCCCTCTTGCTCTTCATCATACTGCTCCCTCAGCAGGATTGCAGGGCATGAGCCAAGGCATTCTTTGACTGAAAGGAGCAGATGCCAAAGACAAATCAAAAGTAGAAATTGGTTCCACATAAAAGCAGGAACATGTTGAGCCGTGAGAAAAATAGTTTCTCGTACATTGGTTTCTTCATCTATCTGTTTCTTAAGCTCCTCTGTGTTTTGGCTAAGGGAGTTTTTGCTGCGCTGCAGTTGAGACACCAGAGCTTCATGCTCATCCAGCTTTCTGCTCAGCTCAGCTGTATTATGAAAAAATTATGGAAAGATTTTTACAGTTAGTAAGGATATTAGATGTCTCAAACCAACACATATATGTCTCAGTGGTTCTTGTTAAGTATGGATTTGTTTAGTAGGTAGTTTGTTTGTATACCGCTTTCAGCCTGAGCCCGGGCTCGCTGTGTGTTGGTGTAGCCGAGTTGCCTTTGGAGCTCCTCCACTTTGGCTTTTGACTCATTCATCTGGTCCTCTTAGAGGCGACACGTTTTCTCAGAGGCGGCCTGTAATATTTTGATCAAATTTATAAATGTGTATGTATGTGTTTTGTGTAGGAAATTAAAAACAATTATAATATTTATATGTGTACTACTATTATACTATTTATGATTCATCTCAGTGAATATTATTAAGGCTGTCTGGTCATTTCGTTGAATACATTGTCAGGATATCTTTTTTATGACTGCCTAAAGTTCAGTCTGAACTGGATAATGAGGCTTTTACGTTTTCTGCACCATCTGCAGTTATTTTATAGCAATCTGTCATTGTATTATATAGTCTTTATTACTCTTGGCAAATTTGATTGTTACATTTATGGGGGATTTCAATCTTTTGATTGAAATTGTTGTATTTGATGATTTCTTAAGCCGTATTCATGTTACAATTATATAGTTTTTTTTTACAATAAGGATAAACTTGCACAGCATTTATTCATTTAGGTTCATATAAATGTATATATATATACTATTGTTTTTTTTATTTATAGTAGATTCAGGGATGTTAATTTATACAACTTCAATTGTTTTATTTAAAAAGAACTTGACCCTCTAACACTCATCTCTGTTCTATTATTATTTTTATTTAAAAATAAATTGACCCTCTAATACAAGCATTCTCTATTCTTGTTCTATTATATTTACTTTTCTGCTAAATGACTAAATGTAAATGTAATGTAAATCTATAAATGTTTGAGTATATTTAAAAATGTACATTAAGCCATATTAATAAAAGCAGTAAAAAATATTGTTTGTTGTAAATTCATACTCAATAACCTTATTGTATAAAATAATTTGTTTAAAAAATAGTATGCACAAACTATGAGCATGCAAAGAAGTAAGAAGATTTAAACCTGAGCTCAACTGAAATCATCCCAAGATTTTTCAATGTTAAAGTCAAAGCTAAATTAATACTATTTAATTTAGATCAGAATGTGGTGCAGCATGGATCATATTTTCCACCTTGCTCTTTGCCAGCTGCTCTAAATTGGAGGTTAGGTCATCTGCCTCCATCTTCTTCTCACTTCTCTGCTTCTCCAACTTCTGTTTGACCCGCTGTGAAGGCTATCAGTTTGCTCGCTCAGTTCAGCTACGTGTCTGCGTGCTTTTTACGCAGTGCGGCAGTCATAGCCTCATGGTGCAATATGGCCTCATCAAGGTCACGACGCAGTTTTAGAAAGTCTGCCTCCTGTTTCTTATTCATCTCAATTTGAACTGACGTGGCACCTCCGGCTTCTTGAGACGCTCGCTGGGCTCTTCAAACTCTTTGGACGCACCGCATCGCTGTTTCTCCATCTTCGCTCGGGTAGAACGCTCTACTTCCAGTTTCTCTTCGAGCTCCTCAATACGAGCCTTAATGAAAGAATGAAGGAAAATGATCTGATAGAGACACAAACTCAGAAATCAAACAGTCCAGTTTGACTCACCTGCAATTCCTTGATCTTCTTTTGAAGCTGAATGATGAGCACTTGCTCATCTTCAATTTTCGAACTGATCTGGTTCATTTCAAAATCTTTCCTATTAAAAAAAAGACAATTTAATAACAGAATAACTTTTGTTTAATAACTTTCCATCATGCCCAACATTTTTTCTAATATACATTAGATCTCTATCATTAAGCTGTTTCAAGCCACAAGCTTTTGAAATCTTGATGTCAAAATCCAGCATTTTCCCAAAACAAACTGGCAACTAAAGGGTTAATATTTTGACTTGGCGTTTATTTTTATATTTTCCATTTTCATTTTAATTATACGTTTTTGTATGTATTTTGTTGTGCTTTTTGTCATTTTTTTATAATCCTATTTTAATATATTTGTAATGTTTCTAATTAGCTTTGTTTTCATTTCAGTTTTAGCTTTAGTACTTCAACTAAAATGTATTGTAATTCAGTGCGTGGTCAAGCCAGTTTTGCTAATATTTTTGTTATTTGAACATTATTTCAGTTAGTGAAATTGATTTGAATAGTTTTAGTCCATAACAACAACACTGATCATGGGAAGACTGTGTCACCCCCATATGACCCACTGGCTTACGTCCATGAATGCATGAAACGAGGCTCATTTTAGTTAGTCTATTACTGGGACGACTTTCAGATGTCATGCACTTGCTTTCATAGTACTGTGGTTATATGTTAGCAGATGACGGCAGAGAATTCGGTCTGATCAAATAGCTGCCATGCATCTGTGCTCCAGGCCACCCAAAAGGTGAAGTGTCTAATATTTATTTAGAAACGGACGCCTTCTGTGAACCAGCGGCTTTAATCCTTTGCCAGTCTGAAGATATGCTTTCAATGTGGTCCTTTAGAGGAACAGGCGCCTTGGCAAAACAGGCCTTTGAGCAGGGAGCTGGCCTGTATTTTTAGTGGGGAGTGGGGTGAGCAGCTGTCATGTGACCCACTGGGCTTCTGGGCTTTAAGGACACCATCTGTATTGTCTAATAAGGGGAAGGGTGGAGGTCATGGATATGGGCAAGGAGAACCTCGTTTTACAGAAAGTGTCGGAGCATATGAAAGGCTTCGGCCACACATCCACACATGGACTGAAAACACACGCCTCACACACTCCATCCACATGGCCCCAAAATACCTCTCATATGTTGAGGGTTGAGAGATATCATGTGACAACAGCTTGTTGCTAACTTTATTTGAAGTAAACCTGTTGGATATCAGTATAGTTTGCGAATATTTGTGTGGGACGGCATCAAGAATATGGAGAATATAAGCATGTAGAAGCTTTTCTCCATTCAAGGATTGAAACCATGTAAGAGCTATTAGTAGGGTAAAGCTGTGTTCACAATTATGGTTGTTTGGTGAATTGTCATAGTCAAAATAGAGTAATTTCAATAAGAATCCACGTGACCAGGAATTTCGTGGTAGGGCAAAATATTTCCAATATGCAGATTTCGCATCAAATGCATGTCGGTCATGAGAATTCATTGCACTGACCGACAGAAAGATGCTTGGCTTGAAAGTGATGTCTGTGTGAGATGTGCTTCAGACCTTTTTGCTTGTGAAATTTTGCTAATGTGACATCATCTCAAGTCTGAATATGTAAATTCATATTTTATATTCAGAAAATATCTTAATCAATATGCAGTGACCCCAAAATGTATTTTGCAACTTAAACCACACTTAAAATATATACATTTCTTTACATTTTGCATTAAATATGACAGTTTAAAACCAGTTTAAAGTGACATCTTTAAACAAATTATGCTTTTAGGAATAACTCAATGTGTCAAAGTAATTTTTTGGGGTGGATGTTTCACTATCTATCTGAAATACATTTTTTGTGAAATATCTTTCTTTAAAATAATTGGAACCTGGTTGGAAATGTTATCTAATGCAATTATTTGTATTACATTTTAAGTGTTAATTAAATATCCAAATATTCTTTGGGGCCACTGTAATTTAATCTTAGAAACCTTTTTTGTTGTTGCATAGAATCATGTATTACTTCCATTCATCATCATCTTCAGCTCCATCCTCACGATCTTCTACGGCCTGGCGGCCTGCAGTAGAGTGAGAACTTTAGCCAGACGCTCGTCCCTCACCTCCTCCAGGTGTCCCAGCAGACCAGCTTTAAAGAACACCTGTAATGCAGAGACACAGATGGGTTGATTTAGCCCATTTTGTCTTGTGTACAGAGTTAACCTGTTATTGATGTCCCATTGCTTGAGGCTGAAAACAACAAGCTTTTATTGGCTGAAGTCTGACTTGCCTTAGTATATCCAAATCTATACTGATTATGGTCGATATCCAGTGAAGCCAGAAGTTTCTCTGCAGCCTTCCTGCTGTCAACAAACTTGTCATTAGGGATTGCATGAGGATTCAGAATTCCATGTGTAAAGGAGGAATATAGACATCCTCATTGTTTATTTTTATTCAAAAAATTGTATCATTATCATCTGCAAACATAGTTGTTCCAGATTTAACTGACGTGCAGAAGTTTGTACTAGGTAACAACTGGCGTATCATCAAGCTGACTTCTCACAAGCCACTGAAGGTTAAAGTCAGTCGTTCATACATTACTTTTTTCAATTGCATTTAGTGCCACTAGCACCCCAGAAATAACACAGTTTAACTTGTAACCACGTTGATAATGCCTTTAAAATCCAGCCTAAATTTTTTTTAGTGAACAGCAAATCATTACGTTGGATTTGCTAAATCGTGCGCACAATTTACTAATTCGTACCTTGATTTATAAATCGTGTGCACGATTAGCAAATCGAGGGAACGAATTAGTAAATTGTGTGCACAATTTTTAAATCGAGGGAACGAAATTGTAAATCTTGCACATGATTTAGCCTACAATTTGTTTCCTGCATGTCATGTGCGGGGCTCCATAAATTTCAAACAACATGAGCCAATATTTTATTCACAATAGAACATAGATAACATAACAAATGTTTAAACTGAGAAATTTAATGTTATGCACAAAAGAGCTCATTTCAAAATTGATGCCTGCTACAGGTCTCAAAATAGTTGAGACGGGGGCATGTTTACCATGTTGTAGCATCTCCTCTTCTTTTCAAAACAGTTTAAAGACGTCTGAGCATCGAGGTTATGAGTTTCTGGAGTTCTGGTGTTGGAATTTGGTCCCATTCTTGCCTGATATAGGTTTTCGTCTGCTAAATACATTTTTGATGTATTTTTGGTTTAATGATGCGCCAAATGTTCTCTATAGGTTAAAGGTCTGGACTGAAGGCAGGCCAATTTAGCACCGGACTCTTCTACTACGAAGCCATGCTGTTGTAATAGCTGCAGTATGTGGTTTTGCATTGTCCCGCTGAAAAACACGTCGTCTGGAGGGGAGCATATGTTGCTCTAAAACCTTTATATACCTTTCACCATTCATAGTGCCTTCCAAAACATGCAAGCTGCCCATACCGTATTTACTTCTGCACTCCCTTACCATCAGAGATGCTGGCTTTTGAACTGAACACTGATGACACGTCCCTCCTCTTTATCCTCTTTATTCCATGATTTCCAACAGGAATGTCAAATTTGGATTCGTCTGACCATAGAACACTTTTCCAGTTTGAAACAGTCCATTTTAAAGGAGCCTTGGCCCAGGACATGATGGCGCTTCTGGACCATTCTCACATAAGGCTTCCTTTTTTCATGATAGAGCTTTAGTTGGCATCTGCAGATGGCACGGCGGATTGTGTTTACTGTCAGTGGTTTCTGGAAGTATTCCTGGGCCCATTTAGTAATGTCAATGACAGAATCATGTTGATGAGTGATGCAGTGTCGTCTGAGGGTCCAGAAGACCACAGCCATCCTACAAAGGTCTTCAGCCTTGTCCCTTTGCACAGAGATTTCTCCAGTTCTTTGAATCTTTTGATGATGTTATGCACTGTAAATGATGAGATTGGCAAAGCCTTTGCAATTTGACATTTAGGAATGTTGTTTGCAAAGTATTCCACAATCGTAGTTTTTACGCACTCTTTCACAGATTAGAACCTCTGCCCATCTTTACTTCTGAGAGACTCTGCCTCTCTAAGACATCCCTCTTATAGCTAATCATGTTACAGACCTGATGTCAATTAACTGAATTAGTTGTTAGATGTTCTCCCAGCTGAATATTTTCAAAATGTCTTGCTTTTTCAGCCCTTTGTTGCCCCCGTGCCAACTTTTTTGAGACCTGTAGCAGGCATCAAATTTGAATTGAGCTCATTTAATTGATAAAAGTGTAAAATGTTCTCCGTAAAAAATTGTTATGTTCCCTATGTTCAATTGTGAATAAAATATTGGCTCATGTGATTTGAAAGTCTTTTAGTTTTCATTTTATTCAAATGTAAAAAAAACTTCCCAACATTTCCGGAATTTGGGTTGTAGTTCATTGTGAATTTTTTGATGTTCTCAAGAGTACACAAGATGTGTCAATAGTAGTTCTTCTTACCGTTGTTTGAAATCAGCAGTAAAGAATTCTGTTAGGAAATCCCTTCCTGCAAATGCGAATGCCCTCCAGGACTCCGTGACAGCGCAACAGGTGCAGCACCAGGTAAGCATCCATTAAACCTGCAAAAAGATTCAAAAGTTTCAGTTAGATATTTGCACTGAGATTTTTCAACTTCTCTTTCAGAGAGGTTTGCTAGATTGTCTTTCAGGTTGTTTCAGAGTAAAACTAAGCTGTGATATTATTTGATGCTCAAAAATAGTGATTCCCATAATAATCCTGTCGGTTTGGATGTGTTGAAGCACTCATTGTTTACAACACCTTGGTTTTGTTCTCATTGGGGATAATGCAGCGCACAAAATGGGGCTGAGTGCTCCGCAAGTTTGTCATCGGCTTGTTGAGATTCTCCTGCAGTTGGAGAAACAGAAATGGTCATAAACTCCTGTTGTACAGAAGCTCTTAAGCTTTTACTCAGCACAAAGCAAATAAAATAAATAATAACATATGCAAAAGTGTCCTTCTCCAAAACATTGTCAGATGTGTTCTTAGACTTACCCTGAGTTGTTGATGCTCTTTGTGGAACAGATAGAAAAGGAGCCAGCACAGACTTAAAGTGATGTTCATGTGTCATTTCTCTAAACATCACTGCAAGTCTTAACTGCCTCCTCTCAGTACGGAAGAGTTTTGGTTTTAATGACCATGAATATCTGACCATCTGTTGTCACTAACTAATTTGCAGCTAAGTGCAGTGATGTCTGGTCATATTCCTACCTTGTGTAGCTGTGACACTGTCTGGAAGGAAGCAGCCTTTTTCCTCGCCGCCTGTTTTTGTGTCAGAGGCTAAAAGGTAAAAGTTGTATTTAGGAGTATTTTATGGTTTAGAAGAGAATTGTGGCATATTTCAGGTAGACTGTGGGGTATATTTACCTGAGTCAAAGTTAACATAATTCTCACATAGACTACCCAGAAGCTTGTTGGCTGATTTATGGAAACACACTACCACCGTTTCATTCAGGGGGTCTTTGTTTTTGTCTAACCATTGCCAACCAATAACATAATATGGCACCTGAAATTCAGATTAAAAAAAATCAATATCTACATTAAAATTATATCATAAATAACAATATCTACATTTTAGAGGGCACTTTCCAGCTTGCCAGAATGGAAGACCAGCTTAAATCAGCTAACTGACTGGCTTAAGTTGTTTTTCAGTACAAAAAAGCACCAAGAAAAATCTAAAATGCATGTGACTTTTAAATTTAGTCTTATTGAGCTCTATTATTGGTAGAAACTCACCACTCTTGCATAGTGCACTAGCTCAAAATGAGCCTCATACTTTCTCTTCTTGTCAGGCCTTGGCATTTGGAAATTGGCAGATTTGCCAAAGTGATTTTCAAACAGTTTTGCCTAGCTTTAGGAAACATGCACTCCTCTTCAAGGATGGACATGATTCCTAAGGGCTAACAAAGAGAAAACATCTCAGAAGGCATTTTTAATTGTTACTGTATTCTTCTAATTGTTTTAAGTGCAATAAAAAATTACCTTTTCTATGAGGTCAATGCAGGCCTGGAGGTCAAGCCAAAGTCGATACAGGTTCCATTCAATGCCCTCCCTTTTGTACTCCTCTTGTTCCAGGATGAACATGTGGTGGTGGAAAAACTGTTGCAGTTTCTCATTGGTGAATTTGATGCAGAGCTGCTCGAAGCTGTTGAGCTGTTGAGAGAATCCACATGACAGATGCACAAGTGTGAATGCCGACGGAAATCTAGATAAGTGTGGTGTGGAATTTCGAGAGTCACTCACCTCAAAGATATCAAAGCCGGCGATGTCCAGCACTCCGATAAAGAACTGGCTTGGCAGAACGGTGTAGAGCGTCCTATTTATACACCCACCAACCACTTGAGTATGCGGTCATAAGTGGCTTTGGCCAGAGCTCCCACAGCAAAGTTAACCTGGTGGAGCCACACAGTGTGTGTGGAACACATGAAGATCACAGCTGTCACTCACATGGATTGCAACAGTTGCCTGGATACCAGGCTGATTGTCAGGCTGTTTTATTCCTTGCATCTTAGTAGATCAACAGTAAATGTCAGTGGTCTCAACATGCGTTATTATTGCCATAGCAAAATAATTCTGTTTTTGTAGCTATAGACATGCATCCACTGAGGACAGATTTTGGGAACACTTCTCACCTGTTCGACATTCTGTCCTTTAACCACATACTCGTTGCCCACCTTCACTCTAGGGTGCAGAAGACCCTTTATGAGGTCTGCTGAGCTAACACCCATTAGATAGGAGGCCTTATCAGCACCTGGAAAGATTATTTCATTGACACTATGGCCATCTTTAACTGTAATTCTGTAATAATGACTAACTAGATTCTAGATTTACACTCGCTTTCAGTGCCATCGGCCTCTGCCTGCTCTTCCCTCTGCTTCTGTTTGAATTTCATGTTCCCAAAGTGCATGATGGCCCCTACTATTTTATAACAGCCGTACTTTTCTTCTAGAGTGAAGCCAAAGATATCCATGGCATGCTGGATGGGCAAGCGAATGGTTTTGTAGAGTTTTTTTTTTGGTTTTAGTTTTAAAGCTTACATTAGTAGCTATAAGCTCCTGACCGTCATCCATATTCTCTACCGTTGTCACTCCTTGGGAGCAAAAATGGTAGTCATAGGGGTTTGAAGTGACCAGAAGCATGTCTGAAATCCACAAGTAAAGAATAAATGTATTAATAATATAGCAATAACATATTGTTGTATTTGTAATTGTAGCATTTATCTTACCAAGAAGTTCAGGCTTCGTTTGTGACATGATCTGGTAGTAGATGTGGTAACTACGCTCTCCAGGCTGCTGAAATATCACTCTGGATTTTCCAGAAGATCTTGAGAAATAATTTGAAAAATCACTGCACTGTCAGTTTTTACATTTTGGAATGACACGAACTGGAGGGCCGTCATCATTCTTTGAATCATTTACTTACATATATCAATGTCAGCGGAAGCCAGTGTCCCCGTTGGTCCAAAATGGATCCTGATGACCCTATAGAGGGATATACGCCATGGTTGAATCAACAATGCTTGATAGTTTAATTTTAGAGCATGGTAACAGGTCTTTACTTGTAAGTAAATGGAATGTAGACTCAAAAACTACAACTTTGGTCTATATAGTGTGAAATACTCACAAGACGGGACGAGTTGTCGTTCCTCAATGTCTTGGCATTTCCAAAAGCCTCCATTGTAGGATTAGCTTCAATAATCTGGTTTTACAAATTACAATTTAAAAAAGTATTATACTATGCTAGTCAACAATCTGTCATCAAAAGACTTAAAATCTAGATTAAAAAATAACTTGTATTAGAACTGAAAATGTTACTTCATAGACAAACGTGGAATAAGAAAAAAATGGGTAAAATTTTGTTAGCTCATTTCAAATACATCAATCTATTTAACAATCACATCCTATTGTAATCAGAAAAAAAATATTCTGTGAATAAATGAAGACAAAATCAAGAAACTCAAAGAGGTAGGGCCTGCTTGAAACAGAAAAAAGGAAAGCTTAAATGTTAATCACGATTTGTTTCACAGAAAAACTTCAAGAACAAGGAAGAAAAATGCTGGAGATGATGGGGTTAAGCTACAGAAGACACAGGTTCACCCCATAAAAACATTTGGGAAAATTAGACAAAAGATATATGCAAATAGAAGGGATAGTCAAACCTCAGTCTGGATGTCCAGAACAGTTAACTTTGTCACAATACACAGTAGTAATTTCACTGTAAAAATGTGCCGGACACCTAGATGAGGAGCGACTTCAAAATGAAATGACAAACACTTGCCAGCTTGAGAGGTTAAAAAAGAAAAGCTGCTTGAAAAAGAAGAGGGAGGTGATTAGAGGGAAACCGAGAGAGCTTGTGTCTTACTCCTTTTTTAGTCGGTGCCTCACCCAGAGCTGCTAAAATGGCAAAATACTGAATTACACGTTTCGTGTTTACTGTTTTGCCAGTACCAGATTTTCCTCTATGAGTATCAAGAAATGATTGAATAAAAAAGAAAGAAAAATACCACAGCAAAGAACTTTACAATAAAACTGTGCAACAAAATGTTCTATAAAGACACAAAAATCAAAAGTTGGACATGTAATCTGAAAACCTACATTCTCAGTGGCTGAATATTTATCCACACTGAAAATGTCTTGCTCTCATCACAGAATGTGTACTGGCATGTCAAAACTTTCGTGATTAGCATGGACTGATTCTCACGATCTGTGAGGGTAAACAATAACACATTTGTTTGAGGTCATAAAGGGCCTTTCTGTAGTGTGAAATTATCCCTCCTGTAAGTTACTGTTGAGGGTAGAGACAAACAATACTTTAATGTAATACTTACAGCACAACATGTCATTGTAGGCATTGTCAGCGATGGAATAGATGTGAGCCGTTTGCCTTTGTAGGCAGCCACTACAGGGGCCGTGTAGACGGGGAGCCATTTACATGGATTCACGGTCACACAGAAGAGTCCAGAACACGTCTGCCATGAGAAGATTTGACTAAATTAATCTCAGGTATCATAACCAGTCAGGATAAATTACACAATTCTTCAGGCCAGAGGACCTTAACCTTTTTCAAGCCTTGGTGGATATAGAGATGAAGCAGAGGATTGTATAAAAACAAGCACTAATGTATATATACATAATTTGATATGATGCTTAAATTACAAAGCCAAAAATATTCACTGGTCAAGGGTACAAAATCTGTACTCTTATTTCTATTTAAAGTCGAAGTGGTAATGATATTTCTAGCCACATTTTGGCTTCAGCTTGATTAAAATTACACACACACACACACAAACACATATTTGTTTAAAATCCAAACTAATCAATCATAACCAAATAATAACTTGCAAATGCCCTGCAGAACCGCCACAAATCTCGAGGGTTAAAGACCACTACATTAACTTTCTTTCTGATGTGTCTTTTATATTATGAATTATAACTATTTTATGAGGTGGTGTTTTCACGTAAATTCCTATAATTTGGTTCATGCAAAATGTAACAATAAAGCAAGAAGGTCCACCCTTAAAGCTAACCATCAGTGGGGTGCAAGCTGATCGTACAAAAACACATAAATGAGATTAGATGAATTAACCACTAATTTGCCATAACATAACACTTACAACTTGCCATATGAGTGTGCTGTTATCTCAAAATGTGACTTTTTCCAATATGCTAATTTTACTGTTTACTTTATATATGAATTTTCATATTTTAGTTTGCCCATGTATAGGCTACAATCTTTAAACAACTTAAGGACACCATAACTTCCTTAGACTTTATGAATACTTTGGCTGTGGTAGTTATAAAGGACATGCCTCTAGGGAATTCACTTGTATTTTTCCCTTGGCAAAGGCAAGTGTTAAATTCATTACTGTGACTGTAAAGCTCTATGAATAGTGCCGCCCCTCTATGTTTAATGCTCCGGTCAAGTTATTTGTGGCATCAAAGATTAGCGAGAAAGGGCAGATCTTTTCTTTGCTTTGAGTTGTGATGTGATGGTACCAACATAGATCCTCCAACTGCTGTAGCGCCTCTGCAGATTACAGAGCACCGAAGCCTCATTCAGGTGTGTGAGCATGGCCATGTCCTCTATCATGTCAAACTTCGAAGGGTTCATCTGTTGAATGTCATCCTCCTTCACAGTTAAACACTGCAGGGCTAGATAACATGGGACAGGAAACAGTTAATAAGATCCATTATTAAAGGGAAGATTTTATTTGTATTGGTTAATTGCGCACTGAGCTGTCAAATAGTTGTTATATAATTTTAAATGATCACTAGACTGGATCACTGTCGCTCATGTCATCAAACCAGCGCTACGTTCATAGCACTCATAGTCCTTGTCTTTTCATTCTAGCGCACTTTAAAATAGCTAGTGGCGCCATCTGGCGACTGAAAACGGTTACTTACTGCTACCGCTTATTATGAGAAATAGCCTCAGCAGAAGGAACCATGTAAAAGTGTGTAAATGTGTTAAACGTGACAAAAGTGAATAAATGGCTGGAAGCTTAGAAAGCAACAAAAATACAAATAAAAACATTGATCAGAAGAACATAAAACCGGCAGGATACAGAGACGATGAAAAGTTCAAAAAGCTAAAGAAAGACAATTGCTACATTGCCGACTAACATGATAGTTTACTAGTCCATCTTTAAAAAAATAGCTAGCTTTGGATTGTAGATTAATACTAGCCTGCTACTACTAAAGCATAATTACGTCTTTTACGCAGTGTTTACATTGTTTTTCTTAGCTATTTAAAAAGCTTTACATAATAATATAATATAATATAATTATAATATAATATAATATAACTACATGTAAAATAGTTTAAACTGAAAATAATATTTCATGTTCGTTTATTTATTTATTTAAATAGCCTATCGCCATTATGACAATTTAATTTCATTAATTGAGATCAAAACCCTTCACAAGCTCTAACGTTATTAGCCTGATAACGAAGCAAACGTTTGTTTTTATTGACATAGCCTAACTACAACTCGTTAAATTCTGATGTCCTTATATTGTTTTGACATTATAAATTAAATTTCACTAAAAAGTGTCACCTTCCCGTACTTGGTCTCAACGATGATCTCGGTGATTTCCTCCTCAATGTACGCGTCCTTCTCATCCGGTATCCACGCGTTTCTTTCCTGCGCACAAGGGAGGCTGTCAGTGAGCAATGTCCAGGCGCAGAACAAGTTTTTCGTTGGTTTGTTTGTTAGAAATCCAATCATTCAATGCCAGATTTATCTCAATATCCCCTTTTCAAGATTACAATTTAAGTAGCCTACCTAACATGCAATTACGAACACCAGAAGCCGCCGCGTAAACAAGATGGCAAGTATTTCAAAGAGATTCGAAGAGTTTGTATCCGCCGTAAAACATTTGTGGAAGTCAGTTGAAATGTATCTCAAGTAGGCTACCATCAAACATCACAGTTTGCGTTTCCAGCAGCTCCAGGTCGGTTTTGCGCAGAAACGGAGCAGCTTCTCCAAACTCTTTCATATCCAGCAATCTCGACATGATGATAAATCCAGCGCTCCCTTGCTTACTGAAGGCGAAACTCTCCAGATAACCTTAAAAGAAGACAGATATTTCAGTTTACACTTCAAAATGAAATAATTCTAAAACAGAAAATACTAAATATTATATTAGGCAAAAAATAAATACAAAACACAAACTTGTAAACATTGCAGGAATAATCACAATTACTATGTTTAAATGTATATTCCTGGAGGTTAGTTATGTTAGCTATAAAACAAAGCATTTCATTATTGACATTAAATTCGATTTTAGTTTTAAGAAACTGTTTTGGTGGCATTTTATGATTTGTGTTATTATTATAAACAAATGATCAAGCAAATGAAATGAGTTAATGTGTCCAGTTATAATTTGCTAACTGACCTTAACACGGACTGAATGGGTGGAGTGGGCACTCTCCTTTTATCATCTCCTCCAAGGTCATGGTCACAAAAATGATCACGTGTCACCTCGTCCAGAGCCTATTGGTGCTTACTGTGTGCCCAAACTGACACAAAAGGGCAAGCCGCATTTTTAATCTTAACACAAACCCAAGCTTAGTTATTTTTATAGCAGGATTATATTTTGGAGGGCACTGATTGTGATTGTGTGAAAGTCTATTTTTTTTTTACAAAAATAGTTACATTTAAATTTTCTTTAATCAGTATATACAGAACTTAGTTTTGGGAAAAACAAACAGCAATCGTAAGACTACAGAAATAAAAACAAATATGTTAACAAAATGTAGGCCTAAAATATATCTTGAGATGTTTTGGTAAGTGGAAATGTACATTTTATTTTTATTTACTTTTATTTTTCATCATTGAGCATTAAATGTGCTACAGATTTCATGTTCTTAATTAAAATTTTAATTACATTTCTCACTTAAAAATTAATACCTGTTATGTGACAATTTGCGTAATTTATGAAAGCAATTAGTGAGTTTATTTTTCTTGAACACTGTCCTTTCTATTGTCTTTCTGTCATTTCTATTCTATTTCTATTTTCTATCTGTCATGTCTATTCTTTTTCTATTTTCTTAAAAAATATCAAACGGATTTCAAAATCATGTTTAATGATATTGTTGGCATGATCAGATCTGCTGTAACCATAATAAATGTGTGCAATTATGCATCAACTTAACTCCTAAGTTTTTAATGAATGCAGTAATAATTAAGAATGAACATGTTTCTCCTTAAAAGTTTTCTCAGTTAATAACTGTATTTTGATTTCAACTGGACAATCATCTAAGTGGCTGTGGTCACTGTAAATTCCCCCTGGTCCCTGCTTGGATAAAGGTTACAGAGATCCACTCAGCGGCAACAAGCAACACCCTTAAAGTTGGCTCTTTAACATCTCTTCAATAACTCGTCAACAATTCTCTCCTCAACATACAGTACAAGTATTAGGTGAACATAATGGCCATGTGTTCAGTCCTCTCCCTTACTCTAATTGCTTGTTTGCGGAATCCTTTGTTGTAAACGCCCGTGGAGAGAGGCATTGTGTGTGTGTGGCCACACTAAATGCAACACTAGACGAAATTACTGAAGGGTCCCTTGTGCTTGACATGATATGGGATGCTAAAAATACATGCTAATATAAGCCAAGATCCACTGCCCTTAATGATAATAGCAACATAATTGAGAGGGATTTTCTTTCCACCATTGAAACGAGCACAATTTTCTGACAGAGTAGTAAAATAAATACAGTAACTCCAAATCTGTCTATAAATCTCTCATACAAGTGGTATGAAAATATAGAATGTAACAATATAATAAATATCATATATAAATATTATTGTAAATTACTTATTTGTGAGGGTTTATGCTACCATCTAAACTGGTTTTATTTGTGAAAAATATTATTTAATATGATTCAGCCAACAACTCTGCATTTAGTATGCTATTTCTTAAGCATAAGATCAGTGTTAAATATTTAAAGAAATTGGCTTCTCATATAATAATTAATTCACACATCCATGCCACTTCACTGCCAAAACACATTTTTGATATATGAAACAGCAGGTGTGGTGCAGAACTTTCCAGACAAAGTGCTAAAATAACAGGCCTAAAATCAGCTGATTATGCAGGCAGCCGCTGCTTCTTTTCCACTATGGTGTCAGTGCAGTAATTGAGTGTGTTGGAGCAGAGTGCTTCTTTTTACACACCGACCCCAGTGGATCTGACCTTGAGATCAGTGTCCTTGAATGTGAAAAAGGAGTAAAGAGTGTGGACCAAAAGGGGAGGGGGATCATAGTGTCCCAATATAGATGAGAATACTCCATCCCTGCCTCATGCCAAGGGCTGACATTCCTGACAAAGAGCAATAGACAAGGCCTATTGTTAAAGACACTGAGCACTGTTGCTCTGCTCAAGAAATTGTTCAACAAAACGAAGAATTTACAAAGCACAACTTTGAAACGTGTTGCTGCTATTACGGCGGTTTAGTGGAATAACTACAAATGATTGCCGTTGATGGAACTGCAGCTATCTTTTGGCAAAGCATTGAGTGTTTCATTGATGACGGCAACTTTCTTGCACTTTGGTTAGATATAGCAGGCCAGTTGAGGGCTATTCTGGGACGCTTTATAAGTGTGGCAGCTGGGTTATGTACAGCCTCACTTGCAGGACTGTGCATAATAAAACCGTCGACAGACAGATAGAATGTGAGAGATAATGAAATCGGAGGGTGTCTGTAACATTTGAAATCCTGTTATACATACACAACATTTAGGAAGATTAAAATAGCTGTGAAATAACCACGGTAATTCAGCAACACAATCCAGAAACGAGCCAGACTTTTGTGCATGCATATATTTATCTGCATATTAATCACCTATTGCCAAACAGTAGAGTTAAGTCAGATCATCTCGATTAAAACAGGGATTCCTGGAATCAAAGTTGCAATCGCTGTTGGGTCACAGTTGTTTTAGATCATTGTGCACCAAATGCCTAAGGCTTAGAGACTGAAGTGGAGGGAGGCTCAGATTTACAGCCACACACACACTTTTAAAGAGGTAGACCACCACACATACATACCTAATTTGTCATATAAGATCATTCAAGTAAACACCCAGCTCTTCAAGTGGTAATAGGAAAAATAGTAAAGCATTTCAATGTTACGAATAAAATAGTGTCGGCATCCGTCACCACCATTTAAAGGCGAATTCACTGGTGCCAGTTAGCAGCAGCCGCTCCATTCAGTTCAGCACTTGGATGTCAGCTAATCGTCTGCAAAACCTTTCAGCAACTGCGCTGTCTCTGTCGTGAGTCATCAATCCATCCGTTGGGCTGGAAAGCATATTGAGGAGACATGAGTTAATACTTCAGCTATTCTGTTATCTCATGCAATACCCTAAGCAGAGCCCAATACAAACAATCAGTCAATTAGTCTTTTAGCAAATGGGGTTAAGAGACTCTGCTCCTACCCCTGTGGCTCCAGACAATAGACTAGTCTTTCAGTGGGTTAAGTCATGGCCTTTGGCCCTAACTGGGGATACCAGCATCTTTAGCTGGTTTTCTATTTATTCCCCATCACGGCATAGCTTCACTTGGCCATGTCACCGGCACGTGGCTTTATCTAAACCAATGCAGACAAGCAGTCGCACTTTGGGATATCTCCGCAATCCCTGCCTCATTCCAGTAATGCATTAAGCATCCCCAGGCTATACTTCATACTGATATGGTGACGATCATCAACATGACTGATGTAGCAAAATGAACGGATTATTTTTTTCTATGAGCAAATCATCACTTTACACTGTAAGGCTTGTTGGCTAATGCTGTCAGTTGCGTTAGCTTCCTGTCACATCTGGCAACCCGCGTGAGCCTCGAGTCTGAGGAGAACGGGGAAGGAGAAACAACAGAAACATTTCAAAACTATGTTAGTTAACACAATTCAATGTTTTAAGCAATCTGACAAAACTTTATGTTAATTAATCAGTTATGACTCTTTAATTAATTGTCTGATGGAGAAAACCCATTTTTTATTTGTATTATTTACTAATTTTTATTTAAGCTGCCTATACTGAGCAAAAAAAAAACATACGGGCTGTGTCATGGGCATAGAGTGAAAGCAGTTCTGTCCCATTATCATTTAGTTAAGAAATGTTAAACTTTATTCATTTGTCTGACCAGTTGTTGCTCTGATAACTTGCTAATATGGAGATCTTGCTAATATAGTTGGCATGTCTTGCTGAGTGCCATCTGTGCGGAGGTCATCTCTCAGGCTACCTGAAGACAGCATGTACATCAGATGAATGAGGTGTAAACACATTTACATTATCCTCCTCATAGCTTTACCCATGGTTCCTCTGAACCGTAAGAGGGCAGTGATTCACATATTTAATGTGCCGTGGAATGTGAGGGGGTTTACCCACTTCTGAAGTCAGTTTACTCTGCCTCTGAACCGTCCCGGGAGAGCGTGGCACCTGTCTCATGGAGCAACTGCTTAAACGCAGACACAGCCTGCCCATGACACAGATGGCGTCCAGCATGCCTTTCTCAAAGACTAAAGAGCCGCTTCTGAACTGTGAAGTCCTTTTTTCATTCTTTATATTCCCTTCACATGTTTGTTTGAAAACACAAAACTCTTAGCAAGCATATTTTGGTAGCTGTAAATGAAAATATTGCACATATACTCATGTCTGTTCTAGTAAATTGTTCATGTATTTTATCTTCAGTTACACAGATAGTAGAGCTCCAATCAAAACATTTAGACTCAGTCAGTAGAGGGCGCTTCATTACTTTAACTGTATGTTCATTTCGTTAAACAGAAGAGGCATGGCCACATTGCAATGGCAATACTACATCTCTTTCTTACCTTTTTATAATCTGAAGAAACTTCTTTCACCACAAAGAATCTTTTGTGAAACAGAAAGGTTCTTCAGATGTTAAAGGCTCTTTATGGAACCATTTAGACAAAAAAGGTTCTTCTATGGCATTGTGAAGCACCTTTATTTTTAAGAGTGTACTTTTCTTAGTTTATTTATTTAGTTAGAGGAGATCTAATAAATAAATAAGCACAAAACGTACTGAATACTGTAAAATGTATATTTCATAATGCTATATGTATGAATGTTGTTTTTGCAAGCAGACCTGTCAGGACGGCACCTCAGCTCATTATAAATCTACATTACAGCATGCAGTCAGTGATTCTTGTCAAAGATGCAATTTTATTATATTTGGAAGATGAGTACACATTTTGGGAAAAGTAGAATGTACCGAATGTGCCTATTATGCTGTATAGAGGGACTGAAAGTGGCAGTCAGAAGAAAGAACAATGTCAAATTTCCCATCCCTCCCACAGCTGCTGTATTAGAAACACCGTTAACTAGATTTTTTTTTGTAATTTGACGCAAAGGTAAAATAATAGTATAGTATAGTGTTATAAATGCACATACATAAAAAAAAATTAAAACCTAAAAACTTTTATTTATGATGCTTATGACCTTTGAAACATATCATCATAGTCTGTGAAAAGGGTCCATTATAGCGTGATTTCTGAAGGATTATGTGACACTGAAGACTGAATAATGGCTGCTGAAGATTCAACTTTACCATCACATGAATAAATTACATTTTAAATCATTACAATAATAAAATAAAACCGTTATTTTAAGTAGTAATAGTATTTCAAGATATTACTGCTTTTACTATATATATTGATTAAATAAATGCTGCCTTGGTGAGTAAATAGATATACTCATATAGGGCTGTCAGTTGATTACATTTTTTATCTAATTAATTACGCGGTGCAGTGATTAGTTAATCTAATTAATCACAAAATGATTTTGCTGTGCCCACAAAAGATCATTTAAAGCTATTATTGTGTTAAATGAGAAAGTATCAAGTAGATGTTACAAATAGTAGCTTTAGAAATAAATATTTTAGTTGATTCAACAAAAATGTTTACCCAAACGTTTAGGCTACAATGGCCTAACATAAACTATGGAACATAAAAAAAGATCATTTGAGAAACATCTCAGTTTTTTATTCATGCAATGAAAGTCACTGGTAACCAAAACAGCTTAGTTACCAGCAGTCTTCAAATACGTTCTTTTATGTAGCGCAAAAGAAAGTAAGTCATTCAGGTTTGAAATGACTCGATGTCATTATTCTCTGCTACTGTGAAGGAGCAAGGAACGAGGAAACATGGAGTAGCTTCAAGCAAACAGTATTTAATAAACATCCATAGGATTGCACGGGCAGGCAGAACCACGTAGCACAAACGCAGAAGACATATCAGCAGATGTCAGATGCAGGGAAACACAGGACTCAAGTAATCGGGAGAAAATTAGGAAATTAATCAAACACACCTGAAACCAAGGAACAATCCAACACGAGGGATAAACTAGATCAAGGAGCACATGGCACAAAGACAAACAAAAAACAGCTCCATAATCCTGATACTTGAGGGTAAGTTAAATTACTTTATTTTTATAAAAATTACTGCAGGTGGCAGTAAATGTCTTTATGAGTCATTTATTCATTTGATTTGTTCAGATGGCTGATTCATTCAGGAATTAATACTGCAGTCCGTAAGTTGTGCTCTTTGTCGCCATCTCTGTTTGAAAACCTGGAATTGCAGTTCCTTGCGGAATTATCTTGCTTGTGTGGGATGTGCTCTGTTACGGCTCCAGCGTGGATTAATCTAATGTTTTGAGGTGAATGTGTAGCTGTCAGTCACCTTACTGGTGTGGATGTTTACTGTACTTCGCAATCACAGATTCTAGCCTACGTCTTGGAATATATGACCCAAATAAGAATTTTCACCACATATTGCCATCTGAACAAGTAAGTAACTAGTCTGCCACATTTGTTCTGATCAACTGAGGAAAAAGCATTATAAATCGTGCTACCAATGGTGATTAAATCTTACTAGGGGGAGTTGTGGCCTAATGGTTAGAGAGTCAGACTCATAATCGAAAGATTGCGGGCTCGAGTCTTGGTCCGGCTGGAATTGTCGGTGGGGGGAGTGAATGTACAGCACATCTCCACCTTTAATACCATGACTGAGGTGCCCTTGAGCAAGACACCGAACCCTCAACTGCTTCTAACCCAAAAAGCAAATTATGTTTCCTTCGAACTGGTTTTCTTTCAAATACAAATCTTGTGTAGTCCCAGGCCATCTGCAGTCAGAAGCACATTTAAAACTGGAATATAGTTCAATTTCACATGTGTTTCATAAACACATAATCATTTCTGGATTACAATCCGCCATCAAAATGATACATTTAATTATTCTAGCTGCTGTGTGTCACCTGCAGCATCCTCACGTGCGATAGTCTACTAGCCGGGAAAACTTCTTTATGTTTACAGACGTGACGTAATGATGCAGTGCCATGCTTGAATTTCCCACAAACACCTACCCGTACCACTCAAATTAGTAAATATTATTATAAGCTAACAGTTGTGAATCGGACTAAAGTAAGTCGATAGTTTTGAACACCGACTGGTTATGAACTTGCTCAAATATTCATTTCGGATCATTTTTAACCAAAAAAAGTTACGGACTGCGGCTTTAAGTAAACGGCTCTCTCTACGAATGAGCCTTTGACTCATTGGTTCACACGATTCGCTCAAAACGCGGATTCGCTGAGAAACTAAGCACCGCTATGTTGCTTAAAGATGCACAACAGTTCTGCTGTGGCTTTATAGGTAATATTTGCATTGGCAGAATTGTGCAAAAACACAATATTGTGTTTAAAATATAACATAATATTAACATCTATTTACTATGTATATACTTTATAGCCATCCTCCTTTGGATACAAGAAACAATAATAATAACTGAAAGTAATTTGTTTCATAATGTCAACACAAAACACCAAAGTTTAAACATATTTACATTTAATTTGTCCTCTCTTAAAATGTCTTGCATATCTGTAAATACAAAAACAAGCTTTTTAGTGATATGAAAAGCATTTACAGTATTTTTTGTGCCTCCATGTCTGCAAGTGAATATGTTTTGCAGCACTACCTAACTCTGAAAATCATGTAGTTTAATTACTTTAGCACTATGTATAATACACGGCTTGGCAGGAAAACATGGCAATACTACTTTGACACATGTAATGGCACTCCTCAGGGGCTTGATATCTGTTCACAGTGGGAGAAAGGGTGTCAGTTGTGTGCATCACTTGCACTTCTAGCATTGTGGGGTATTGGTGTGAACCCCGAAGCATCTTGAGAAGTACTGTTTCTTGGCAGAGTCTCAGGCACTTGAGCAGTGTCACTAGACCCTTCTAGTAAATTAGGTGTTTATTTAATTATGCTAAACTGACAATTTAGAGCATATTGAGATGATGGGCATAAACAGTGACATCCAGTTGTGGTAACAACACATAAAACATAATCATTTTTAACCTTTGTTTTTAAGAGTGTATACCTACAAGGTTATATTACTAAAGAGATCCCATGCATAATTTAACTGCCTTACCTGAAAATAACAACATTCTACTTTGAAATGAATCAGAGAAAATCACTAGAATGTTACTATTGTCTAATTATTGGATTACTTATATTTTCTGTGTCACAGCCATTATATAACTTCACCATCATCAAAATAAAAAATGTATTCCATATAATTTAATTTACAGGATACCTTGTCCAATTAATAGCTATAGCAACATGACTACTTATTTTCATATTTGTGTGATTTTGATTTATTTATTTATGTATGTATTTATTTTTATATTTTTATTTATTTAGTTATTGTAGTAACAATGGTTATTTTTGTATTTTTTTAAACGACCCTGATGTCTAAATTCATACTTTATTTTCAATATTCATAATTGTTCTACATGATAAAAGAGAAAGACATTTGTGAGAAACGTGTTCCTCTGAACATGTCAATCAGCTTAGCTACTTTAAATAATGCCTCGGTATATAAACGCCCGTGTTGTGCTGAAGTGAAGTGCGCGTGGCGCCCTCTAGAGATATGGTGGAGTCACTGGCAGGGGTAGTGCAGGTGTAGTTAGCGGGAGTTAGAGTTGGTGTGCTAGAAAGTGTTCGGACAACTTGCTTTTCACATTTGACTTAAGACTACAGATGAAATACAGAGCTGTTCCCAGTCACGTCCTCTGAAGTGCGTTCTGTCCGGACAAACAGTGATGCAGCATGCTAGTGTTTTTATGACTAGCAATGACTAGCAATGATCCTGATTTAATGGGGAAATGACTAATGGTGACTCCCACTTATTTCCTAGGATTCCATAGGTCTATTCATGGAATTACTGTATTGTTACTTATATCTACTTGAATGTAAATACCTTTACTAACTTTTTTAGGGGCGCTGTATTTTAATCGGCCACAAGATGGCCTCAAGTGCCGCTTTAACCATAGAGTAAACTGTGGCGAGTAAATCATTGTACACAGACTGACAATGACCATTTAGTTAACAAGGCTTTCATACACTCAGTTTTGTAATATATTTCTACTACAGTTCCTGTTTATGAACTAATTTTGTTCCGTGGGGTTGTGATTAATTGATTACACTAAGGAAAAACAAAAGTAGTTGAAGTAATTCCTTGCTGTTCTCTAAGCGCCTGTTTGTAGAGACCAAATTCTAAGGTCTATGCCTGTAACGTCTGTAAATGTGTTTCTCTACCTCTTATGGAATTTGTTCTTGAACATCGCCTCCCTTCACATCCTGACATGATGGCTGGGTGTGTTTATACACCATTTGGCTTCCAAATCTAATAAAATGTCTATATTTAGAGCTTTGCAGCAATGTTCTCTCTGTTTTCATTCTGTTCTCTCACTAATTCTAAATATCTTGATTTCATGTCGTGTTTGCTTAGAGATATGAACTATGATGCGAGAGTACGTCACAGCAAAAGCCACTAACAACATTAACTCTGACAAGAAAGGTGCGTTGTTCTAAATTTCATTATCACATGTATATCTGCATTCACTGTTTTTCTTTTCTGGCATTCTTTCTCTGGATGTCATATGGACAGGAAAGGGTTATCTGACAGGAAGTGGAAGTCCTCCTGCTGCCCCATCCTGAAGGCCTGTGAGCCAGGAACCCCTGCCCCCCCTCCTCCCCATCCCTCCGCAGGGCATGGCTGCCCGCTTGTGTTTTGGTAATCTTCATCCACCCTGACCTGCTGGCCTGCTCCTGGCGCCAGCAGTCTCAGAGCCCCCCCTGCACCCCCGATCCCCCCCGGTTAATTCAGTCCAGCTGTTGCAAGGTGCCTCGGCCACCCCCACCCGTCACTGCACTTGCCATATCCCTCACTAACATTAATGCTGCCTCTGCTGAAAAGACAGAGCACTGTTTATGCTCTCGTGAGAACCAGGTATAAAAAACATCCTTGCAACAATTTTTTAGTAAGTAAAAGAAATCTGTTCAGGCTGACCGAATAGTTTTTTCTAAACCCAAATTTAGATGAACATACCAAAATCGTTTTCATTATTAATAATTTTGTATTATCTTTTAGTAAAAAGCCTAATAATCTTTAAGATATTTTTTTTCCCAATTATTCCAATTGATACTTTTATTATTATTATTTTTATTTTTACCTTACTCAATCTTGTTTTAAGTATAACTTATCATATGGATATGTATATATATATATATATATATATATATATATATATACATACAGTAGTCAGAATTTGATCTGAAAGTGGATCAAAACCTTACATCAAAGTTGTTCTAAAACCAAATCTTTGAAGTTTTTATATATATATTGTCTTCCAGTAAAAATCACCTTTAAAACAATACAAATAAATATATATTTTTGTCATATTTAATGTATATTATTACTTTTACTTTTTACGTTTTTTTTTCTTTTTTATCCAGGACAAATTGGTGCATGTGTTTTCCTTGTATCCCATAAGGCTTTCTCTGCCAATATAACACATTTATTTAGTTTGCTTGTTGATCTCTTTGTTACAAATATAACAACCTCACGAAAACATATAAATTCCAAAAGATTTGTTTAATTTCCCGCTGAAACGTTTCAACAGCCGCTCTGCCATTAGCATGAATGCGAACAGACCCTCCGTTGACTTGCCGTGTCCATATTGAAATCACATGCAGACCATGAGCTCTCTGAATGAGCAGATGATATAGAGGGCTCTGTTTCCTCTGCTGTGGATGAGTGTAGAGGAATGCAGCACTTTAAGAGACCTCTATCTCTGGTGCTTCGCAAGACTGTGGGAATGCACTTGCCAGGTTTTGTGCATATTTACATGGGAGACATATAATTGTGTGCTTTGTTTAGATGTTTGTTTCAAAAAATGCCTGTATTTTTGTGGCTGGTGCCACCTTGCTTGTTTTTGCCAAAATGTCCTAAATGGGAATAGTCTATAGAGACATGTAGCTTTTGATGTACCTACCACACCCAGAGAGAGAGAGAGAGAGAGAGAGAGAGAGAGAGAGAGAGAGAGAAAGGGAAAGAGAGAGTAGGTGAACTCATGTGAAATGTTGGCTCAAATGGAGGTCAGGTTGCGTTGGGATTTCCTCCCTCAACCCTCTGATGTTCTCTCATTCTCCTCATCCCTCTTTTCTGCATTTCCTGTGTTGAGATTTGCAACACTAGTTCTAATTGCACATAGAACTCTGTTAAAATATAAATTAACTTTACCTAAACAATTGAATTAAAAATAATTGCAGCCTATTTGGAAAGTAGCATTGCAATAAACAGTTCACTTAGGTGTCATCCTCTTTAATGCACGCATTTAATGCATCTTTCTAAGCAAACATGAGTGTTTGTTTTGTAAAGGGCCATTTAGAGGGTGATTCAAGCTCTCTGGTCCATGCACATAGACCCAAACCACTTAACAAACCGACCATGTCGCAGAGACAATGAAAATCCCCTTCCTGCTTCGTAAAAGTGAGAAGCCCTTTCACAGCTGATTGCCGACAGGTGATTGCACAAGGACGATGTCAGTGTTTGAACTGCAGACAGGTGTTTGTGCCATTTGCCCACTTCAGACTTATCACTGGGGTGTTAAAAGTGAGGGTGGGTGGAGGTGGCTGGCTGAAGTTTACTGGTATGTGAGCAAAAGCCGTTATCCTACAGTTCTTTGATCTAAGGTGTGAATGTTCGGCATGGTGAGTGAGTGTCACTCATTTAGCGTTCCAGTGAGAGAGAGGTTATTTTGATTGAGCTCTGCATTAAAACAGTGCTGTGAAAGACCACCGGTCCACACGCTACTGCCTAAACACAACTACTTTTGTGTATGTGTTGTAAGTGAACATGGGAGCAAAAGAGAAAGAGCTATTCTTATAATGTTACCCAGTGTTGATGGCTAACAATAACAATTCATCTTTCTGAACATTGCAAAAAAATGTATTTCAAAATTTTAAAGATAATACAAAAAATATATATATATAATTATACAAAATATAATTTGCATTTTAGATTAAACAATTTGTTATTTATAAATTGTATTATGTTTATAAAATCAAATAAAACACTTCTTATCTTACATTTATTTTTACTTAGATTTTTTTTGCAGTGAAGTTAATTATAAATGACCTCCTAAGATTCCCATACTTCCCTTACATGGAGTATCTGTTTCGAATCTCCTATTTCTAGATTTCATGGTCACCACAGAGTCTCTGCATCACAAATTGATGTCAGACAGAGTCAAGAAGTTGAATGTAGGGAAATGCTTTGGTCTACCATGACGATATTTAATAACATGACCGACTTTAACTTTGAAAACGTTTTGATTTTAGACTGTATGTTCATGACTCATTAGAGTTTTTATATTTCAAGCCAACATTCCTATAACCCAAAGCTCAGTTGGGTGGCAAATCTTTCAGCATTCTTTGTGTGAAGCCTTTTTACTTTGGGAAGGGAAAACAACAAGCTGCAGTTTAATCACTTCAGCATGTGAGAGTTGTTAAACTGACAGAGGAGAACAAGAAGGCAAGAATATCTGATTTGCTTAAATTGTATTCATTGATGTTAGTAAATCATGTTAGGGCTCAAATGTGGTGTGTGACTTATATGCAACGAATATGAAGCCATTTTCACTCAAGGCCCCCCAAAAATACATAAACATTATATTCCCTATAATGAGTATTTTGAACCCCCCAAAAGAGGGATGTCCGGAGTCGAATCTCACATCCCCCCTCAAAAGAGCTTGATGCACCAATGCTAGCATATATGAGAATTGAATGCGTGTGGTTGTGAGTTTTGGAGGAGTTTCATCTCATTTCCTGCTCAAGATCTTTGACATTAATGAGTGAATCTCCCCCTCTCATAATATGTTAGTTTAGAGATTGTGGGTTGCCAAACTCCTCCAAACAACAGGATGAGAAGATCAGAACTATGCCTCATAGTGGATTAGAGACTGCCTGTATAGATCAGGGTGACCGTGAGGTTGCAAAGTGCTTCTCGTCATTACGAGGCTGCTGCAACAAAAGACCACCCCTGGACGTCCGTATTTGTGTTGGGGGAGGTGCTGGTGGGTTGCATGATGTCATATGACAGCTGTAGATGGACTGAGTGTTAGTTTGTGTTAAATGTATTTAGTTTGGTAAACTGAGAACCACCCCATGTGATTCTGGTGTATAAACAGCTTTTCATCAATCAAGCATTCATTTTTGTTTTTTATATTTGAAAGACAGTTGTTCAGAACACACCTAGTCAGTAGTTCTCCATCTCACGCCCCCTTTTACAGGTCTACAACAACAGGAAATTCAAGAGTTGAATTCTCGAAATGCCGCAAGGTTCCATTGATCTAATAGTAAAGTTTTGACACTTGCCCATCTGAGGTTGAACCTGTGAATAACGACACTCTTTTCCCTCCACGTATATGAGGAAAAGCCTTGGCAGTGGGAGCTGAGCACAGGATATAATGCTCAGGAACAAGTTAAGTACGACCTGTGAGGGAGAGACCTAAAATTGGACTTACATCCTCCATGTGCCTCACTTCCCTTTCGCTTAGTTTTTCAGCCAACGCCCACATTCACTTTTACAGTCGAGGATATTTCTCTTGTTTTGGCAAGAATTTCGGTCATGAGTCATTGGGCATTTCTACATGACTTTAAGCAATGTGCATTGATGAGGATATTTGAAGTAAGTGGTGTGTCATGGTCTTAAATGCTAATTGTTACAATGTGCCGTGTCCATGAACGTAGTAAACTCTCTAATAATTCATTTAAGAACCATGTGAAAAGGTACAGTGAATGAACAGCAGACAATAGTTTTACAGCATTTATTAATCTAGGTAATGTTCATTTCTACATATACAAATACATCTTTAAGATTTCAAGATGTTACATTAAATGCACATTTCAAAATGCATTATGAATGTATATTATAAAATTATGTGTATGTATTATGAATTAATTAAACAATTATATATATATATATATATATATATATATATATATATATAAGTACATTTATAAATTTACATTGTATTTATACATTTAAATAAACCTAGAATAATAAATGCTGGACAAATGATTTAATACAAATTCCTACTTATCTGTGCAGTGAAACCTGTTTGGAAACAGTCATGTTTGCAATTATATTTGGTGCCACTAGCAGGCAGACCTTGAAGTTCAATAGCTATTATCACCAGGGTCACTATGGGATGCTTCTTAAACACTTTTGTTTGCTCTCTAAGCGTATGGGAAGATTTGTGGGACTTGCAATGAGGTTCAAAACCAGTGCCTTCATGATCTCACTTAATGTGAATCTCGTCGCTGCAGTATGCTTCCTGTCCTGAGGTTTACATGGTTTATTTTTCTCAGCGTGACCCCCACAGTTACCCCAACCCCTGTGTGTGTGGCAGAGTCGGGGCCAAGGGAGCCCAGGCGCCACACATTCGCGCTCGGCTCTCCTTCCCTTGGCTTCTCACTGGAACTGAGACCTCAGAAACACATGTCTCTGATCAAGTGCAGCCTGCGTCATTGGTTAGTAAACACGCAGCTCCAGGAAAACCAACAGAGAGCACATTCATCTTCAGCAACCCTGTGACTGTGAGTGTGTGATTCATTATTCTGTAATAAAGTCTCTCTGCTTCTCCAGCGGCCCTCTGGCAAACTCCGAAGCTCTTGGAGAGAGAGATGAGGGCCTTTGTTTGCATTTTGTTTAGTGGTTTCGTTTAAATGCTATTGTTCATGGGAGACCTTGGAGAAGTTAATGCAAAAGTGTCTCTGTCTGTAATTAGACTAGTACTGTTTGTACTAGACTAGTACTGTTTGTTGGGGCACATCTGATGGACAGACGTTGAAAGATGCAGGTTATGTAAGGTGAAATCTGAGATGGAGATGTGTGATTCTCTCATGTGTCAAGTCTGCCCTAGAAATAAGCAAAACTTTGTCATTAAACTCGCTTTCCCATGCCATTGATCCAGAAGCGTGTTATTTCAACCTGAAATAAAGGGGATAAATCTAAAATGGTTTACACTCAAATGCATCGATTGTGTCCAGAACCTGAAAAAATGGAGTATATGGAAGTAGGAAGTCATCATGAACATATGAATCCATTATGTAGATCTGTTTATTTAAATGCCTTCATCTGGTCATTTCTGAAGGTAGCACAGATGTGTCCTTCCATGCTTATGATTTCCCTCAATTCTGCTCTTGAAGCCCAGCAGTCAGTTTAAAGAATAAAACAGGTGTCTGGTGGAGCATTTACAAAGTTTGTTAATTTATAAATGAACTTTATTGCAGATCAAAACATTCACATACAAAAAAAATCCTTCTGTTCTCTTCCATTCCCTTTCAGTCCCAACTTATGAACTGCAAGTATCACAGTGCCTTGGATATACATTTTATAAAAGTATTTGGATATCAATATTGCTGTTGAGACAATTGAAGTGCTGCAAGAGCAGCAAGAGAATATTATGAAAAATTCCATTGAAAAATGAAAAATTATGAATATTGAAATTTTTTCTTAACTATGTATTTTTTGTAGTGATGTCTCTGAAATTTTTTATAAAATGTACACTTTATTTGTGTAGCAATTTGTCAAAAATATTAAATATACAGTATTTTTGTAGTGGTCTTCCAGGAAATATATTTTTTTTGTGATTTTTGTGATTTTAGTACAGGGCTCTCATACCACTGGTGGTACCACCATTTTAGTAGCACTGTTATTTGGTCATCAGATGTGACGTTATGGTGTCTTGGAAGGCGGTCCATAAACGGTTACCATCATGCGTAAACGCTGTCTCTTAATTAATTGACTGACTGGGCAACAAGCGCGTTCTGTTTCAGACACAGCCAGGAGACATAACAGTTGTCTGGTGTACTAACAGCAGAGATGCTTGAAGTTTAGAATACCTGTGGTGAGAAATGCATGACTTTTTGCATGCAGCCAGTTTGACACAGACAGTACGGCGGCGTTGGAGTATTCCCTCAGGCGCTAGTTTGTCATGGGTGCAGAACCGCTCATGTTTATAAGAGGCTGACAGCTTCTTCCTGTATCCCAGGCCATGAGCCCCAAGTCCTGGCCAGGGCCCTAGCGGCGCTCTCCCTCTGACTGAGTGGGAGAGCAGGCGTGGGAGGGAAGCTTGAGTGGGGGGATGGGGCTCTACTGCAGCCGTACTGCAGTCACTGAACACTTGAGCCCACTTGTTTTCTCCCAGCAATGTCAGGCCAATGTAAACTCCCATTTCCTGCCTGGGACTTTGGGTGTCTCTGAGGGAGAGAGATGATCCTCATGTGAAGTACGGCAAAGACACATCATACTTGTGCTCAAATTTAGCCATCCAAAATTGAGAAAGAGCGAAAGAAAAAGAGTATAATAGACACGCATGAGCCCTGAGAAAAGGGCTGGAATGTTAAACACATGCTTTATGGCAGCAGCAGCAGCCACTTTTGGTAAATTACAGTGAACGTTCTGGCACTTGGGAATGCGCAGTGGGGAAGGAGTTCTCCGATTGCAGAGCCAAACGTCTCATTATCCCTCAGGAACAACTGTATGAGAGTGCATATTTAGTTTTCGTTTCTTAGCACAGAATATGCACTAAATATTGCTGCGGGTTGCATTACAGCAAACTCTCTGGTGGTGCGTTGACGTGTTGACTCACCGTAAAGTTTCCAGGTTTGGAAATGTGCTTTTTTGCATGAATAAAGTTTGATGAATCAGATATACAAGACTGTGGTCTTTTTGACCTGCTGACAGAGCAGATTTGAGCTTTGTCAGGGATTTCTTCTTTAAAGTTTCTCACAGCAACTCCGATAACGTCATCTCATTAGGCCGCCTCTCCCTCCCCTCTGGGCTTGTTACAGATCGACCACATGTAACTGTTCCATACAGATGTTTTCCTGTCGGTTTTCCAGAGCGTTTGGAGGATTGCGTCCTTCCACCGTTGCACTGCACCTAACAATGAATTAGGCTAACTCCAGTTGGATCACCAAAACATAAAGCTTAAACAACCCCCCCCGAGGATTACATCTCACTGTCGTAAACTACATGTCAGCTCCTGACACATGCAATCCAGAGATTGTGTTTGTCTGTGAGTGGTTGGGTGACTACATGGGAAGAGACTCATACTAACACTCTTTCAGACAGTCGGATCTGGGACAGGACATGGAAGGACTTACCTCATGCTGCACAAACGCACCTACACTTACTATGAGAGCTCACTCTTGCTGCTGACAGCAGCTGACTCACTGTCTGCATTCAGCAGTTGGGTCTGATTAATGCAGACCTGCGTTTCCACTACTAGCATTTGAGGAGCTTACGAGTGCTGTTCGCATCCAAATTTGGACAACAAAGTGTGGAAGCCTTTTTCAGCCTCAGAGTAGAAAATACAAAAGGTTGTTGCGAAATAAGGTTTAAACTAAGAAATAAAGTAACTATGCGCAGTATAAGATTGCAGTTGTGAGATACAAAGTTGCAATTGTGAAATACAAAAACATATGTGATATGAAGTTGGAGATGTGAGACACAAAATCGCATTGTGACATTCAAAGTCAGAATTAAGAGAAACAAATTCACAATTGTGAGATATGAATTGACATTGGGAGGTATAAAGTTGCAATTATGAGATATAAATCTTATCGCGAGATAAATCATTGGATGATAAGTTGTGTGAGATATAAAGTTACAACTGTGAGACATAAAGCAGCATTGTGAGATATAAAGCTACATTTGAGATGAAAATTCACAATTGTGATTCAAAAAATTAAGATTCAAAGTCAGATTTATGTTATTGAGTCTCATTGTCATATTTATGAAAAATATAATCACAATTGTGATACATGAAGACATATTGTGAGGTGTAAAATTGCAATTTCGAGATATTAAGTGTAATTGCGAGATAAAAGTCCCAACTGCAAGACAGAGTCACATCGCAAGATTCAGTTACAATTACAAGAAATATATCGTCATTTTAAGATATAAAGTTGTATTTGTGAGATACAAAAACACATTGTGTAATTAAAGTCACAATTACAAACCAAAATGCAATTGTGACATCGTGAGGTATAAGTTGTACTTTTGAGATAAATCTTCTTTACAAGATAAATCATTGTGTGAGATATAAAGTTGCAATTGTGAGATAAAAAGTCACACCTGTGATGAAAAACACTGATCTGATCTTACCCCTGTGTGATTATTTAGGCATTACAGTTACACAGGCCAGGTTTTGTGGTCAGCAGATGAGCGCCTTACATCAGTGCAGCATACACACACAACTCTTCCAACGCTCAGATGCAAAGCTTCCAACGAGAAAATATTTATGTAAGACATTCCATCAGTTTGCCTCGCAGCAATTCCTCCAGAGGCAAAATTACAGTTTGAACGAAAACAGAACGCTCAGTTGACTAAAACGCCATCAGGCCACAGTGGCATCTTTATGCCTTGTATATAAAAACGGATCTGAGTGTACACATAAAGATCAACACACATCCGTAAGCATAAACAGGCCAGGAGACCGTTCTGGGTAAACCGTTTTGTTTGCAGAGAGCGAGCGCGTGTGTGTGCGGTCTGACAGGTGTGTGGGGCAGGTGCATACAGTTGTCCCTGTGCTGTCATAGTGCATTTACCTGTTCACCTGCCACCCAGCAAACATCACAGTTACAAACCAGTAAGTCACTCCTATTCACGGGAAATGATGCACCGCTCTTCCTAATAATGCATTTCAACAGCTTCAAATAGCACGAGCCATCAGATTACAGGTATGACTGAAGCCGTGTCCCAAATGACGTACTATACATGATGCCATTTTACTTTGTAGTATGTACTCAACCATGTAGAGTAAGAATTTTGTAAGGTTATTTTGTCATCCAACATCGGCGTCTGATAGCCCCACCCCCTCTGCTATAAGGAAACTATGACTGTTGATGAGTCCAACATTCTTAACTTTTGTGGGGGAAAAAAGTAACAAAATGTCACATAGCTCAACGTTTACTCACCCTCAGGCCATCCAAGATGTGGATGAGTTTATTTCTTCATGGGAACAGATTTGGAGGAATTTAGCTTTACATCACTTGCCCACCAATTGATCCTCTGAGTCTGCAGTGAATGGGTGCCATCAGAATGAGTCCAAACAGCTAATAAAAACATTACAATAATCCGTAAGTAATCCACATGACTCCAATTCCTCAATTATCATACTGTGAAAAGCCATAGAGTCCTCTATCTATAATATTGCTTTCTCCAGTGAAAACGTCTTCTGAATCAGAACAGAAATATACTGAGAAAATATTATTACAAGTGAAAACAGTTCTAAACAAATATGCCAGTGGTTTTTGATTTGAGGAGAACAGCAGATGGACGTTTTCACTGGATGGACTCATATTTTAGTCAGAAGAGATGGTCTAAATGTCTTGATGGATTTGTTTCTTACAAATACAGACTTAACAAGACATTAACTGATCAATTGGAGGATTACTGTGATGTTTTGACTCTCACTCTGACGGCACCCATTCACTGCAGAGCATCCATTGTTGAGTCTTTTCCCCCATCTGTTTCATAACGGTACCAAATCCAAAATGAGGGAGCATAAATCAAAGTCTTTGTATAAACTTAAATAATTTTATTGGAAATGATTTGGACAAATACAAAGAGACATGAAATATGAAAAATGTATGCTAAAAAATTGCACTGAACTCAGTGTAAACTCAACTTCAATTTTAAGATGAAACTTCATGCACAAATTGTGGTGTCAATAAATTGTAATATCGAAGTCGATATATCCACAAGCATAGTGGACACAATATGAAAAACATTATAGTCTGTTTATTGATAATATCCTTTTCTTCACATCAGACAAAATAATACAGAAGTGTTGCATATCATCACTTGAAAAAAAACATTGAGGTACAAAAAAAATGTAAATTACACAAAATAGCATGGCTTTGGTCTCAATGGTCCTTCTTGTCAATAATACAAACCAACAGGACTTCAATACTCTTTGGTAAATTGGAGTGCATTTTAAAACTCAGTCCATGTACAAAAAAAGGAAGAGGGATAAAGAAAAGTAAAAAACAACAACTTGTGGTAAAAAGACCTAACATCAGTAAAAACAAGTGATGAACCATGCGCATGCAGGTTACAACAAACACACTAAAACTAACTGAACCCCCTCCCCCACACACACACACAGTCAACTGTGGTCCATTACGACTCTCTCCGAGCGTGTTTCTAGAGAACACGGTAGACGCCACCTGTTATCAGAGATGTGACGGTCAGGGCCGTGTCACCTGTTAGCACACTGCCTCCGCACCACAGAACAGCTGTCTGTCTGTGTGCTTATGTTTGCATGTGTGTGTGTGTGTCATGCTGAGAGACATACCCTACATGTGAGCCCACCCCCAACCTGACAGCAGCTGTCCCTGGTTCAGCAGTCCTAGCTGAACACAGCTACTATACTTTAAACATTCATAACTCCTTCATCTGAAGTAATCTGGTTAGGAAAAAAGTCTGTGGCATTTGGAAATGTATCGACCGTGTTATGTTTAAGAAATCTGCTGAAATTTCATGTCATCCTTCTCCTGTCGCATATTGCATCTATGTGTGGGTGTTGAGAGGAGAAGCGCACTGTCATTATTATCTCACAAGGCACCGTGTCCAAAATTAAAAACAAAATGGCGTGTTCAGGCCGTGGAGGGAGAGCAGCCGGCTGTGCTGTGTTTCTGCAGCAAGGACATGCGGCTGAAGGTGCGAGAACAGGTGCTGCACTGATATTTCTTCACATCTGCGTGGGTCTGCAGGTGCGCGCGCAGGTTAGAACGGTCTGCGAAGGCACGGTTACAGTGTGGGCAAGAGAACGGACGTTCACCTGTGGGGAAAAGAGAGAGAGAGTAAAAACTACAGTT
Organism: Gymnocypris eckloni scoliostomus; assembly: GCA_027564155.1. NCBI lineage: Eukaryota > Metazoa > Chordata > Actinopteri > Cypriniformes > Cyprinidae > Gymnocypris > Gymnocypris eckloni. The sequence goes on from CM050431.1 coordinate 13,735,908, forward strand.
AAATGTATGCGCTTTGTAATCACAAATGTCCTTTCTAAAACGAAATATCCTTGTTAAAGAAACAATGTTAGTGCAATAGCTAACAGTCACATGGTAAACTGATTGAATCAACCACAAGTACACAAAATAAGTGGCTATTCAGCAAAGATGATAACAAGTGCTCCCTAGCATTCTTGATCAACTTATCTGTGCTTATCTCTGCTCTCACACTAGTGATTGATAAGATTGTCCTATTGTGTAACTGTTAAGATGATGTCAACACAATGAGTGATCAATGAAAAGCAATTCTATTGAGGGCAAACTCACGTGACTGAGTGAATCACTAAACTAACGCAATTGCATCAATGGAATTATTGAGAAAAAAAGATTTTAGAGATATTGTCAAATGAAAGACATTTACTATATAACTTATGATTTAAGAGAAAATATTAAATTCAAATTCTTTCATGGACCCTTGAAATTCCAAAGCAAAAATAGAAGATATTTACTCTGCTACATGGAAAAAAATGAATGAATTAAAAACAAGGAAAATATTTTTTATTCAAAGCAAAATAGAAGATATTTGCTCAGCTAAAATCTTTAAAACTTAATTTAAAATGTAATTAAATCTAGTACAATTAAAACTTATTTTTCTTTGCTACATCTTAAAAAAAATAAGACATTTTAAAATAAATTCAATTTTGAAAGACTTGAAATGTCCAAAGCAAAACAGATGTTTAGTCTGCTATATCTTTGAAAATAAATAAATCAAAAGTAAAACTTCCAAGATTTTCATGCAAATCAGTGTGAACCAAATTTGGTGTTAGTAACTGATGAAACAAGCCTTAAAGTGAGAAAAGATTTTGTAAGTTTGTTGATGTACCTGTATGTGTGCGAATGTGTCCTCTTAACAGCCAGGGTCGTGAGAATGCCTTTCCACAGGTGGGACAGACGCATGGTAGTGTGTGTGAGCGAATGTGCATCTTCAAGGCACCAAGGCTGTTGTATTCTTTGGGACAGTGCTTGCAGAAGAAGGCCGGTCGAGTGGCTGGGACGGTGGCCTCGCTCTTGTCCTCTCTCTGTCCTGCTCTGTTCTTGCAGTTGCGCCTCGGCCTGCTGGTCTGTTGGGGATGGTAGGTGTCTGAGGGATCTGGGCTCGGTGGGTCTGAGGTGCGTCCCTCATCTTCCTCCCCACTGCTGCTGCAGCTAACGCTGGACGTGGAGCTGAGGTCCAGCGGGCCCTGGCTACTGGAAAGGGTCGATGACGATGTGGGATCGTGTAGGGAGGGTAACAAGCTGACATCCCAAATCAGTCCAGTGGTCAAGCAAGTTACTGGGAAGTCGCTGGTGGCTGTTGGAAGTTCTGCTAGTGGGTATCTGTCTGGCAGAGTATCTGGTGGGTGAAAGAACGACAAAATAAGTTCCTAATCATGTTTTTACAAACAGAAAAACTCGACTTAAAGGACCCGGTAGTTTACAATATAAGTGATTGCCAAAGAAAAGCACGAGGCAGATAGCTGTAACAAAGTAAAAAGTGAAGTAGAACTAAAAAAACTAAACAAATGATTGCATTTCACATTCAACCAGATCCAGTGAAGAAAAAGAGCTGTCTAAATCGATATCCACAAACTTACTTTTAAAGTTACATTATATATGTATATATATATATATATAATAGGCTAAATAATACCAATTGTATTCATATTCGAGTTTTCATCAAGCTTCTCTATATATAGCTTACAGCGAAGCTTGATGAAAACTCGAATATGAATACAATTGGTATTATTTAGCCTATCTATGTGCTAAGTTTTGCTCTCTAAAAACATTTTACGTTTAGATAAATTCGATTAAAAAGACCAAAAACTCACCGTTCTGACATTCCAGCTCGCTGTAGTTTGGCCTCTTGCTGGTGAAATACTTTTTTACCAGGAAAGATCGAGGCATGCTGAACTCTTCAGTTTGATCAACCCAGTCCAGTTATCTTCAGGGGAAAAATCTCGCTGAAATCTCTCCACTGCAGATAGTCCGTTAAATGAAGCGCCCTCGCCAGTGAACACTGATCTGTACTACAATTAGTGAGTCTGTACTTATTTAAAATAGTCTGACAGACTAAGTGGGTATTCGTCGATTTGGACCCGCCCAAAAGATCAGCCTCCAGCCATCGCTGTCGTCAGTGTTTCATTTAATTACCCAGCACTTGACTGCTGCCTAGGTGTGAATGTTCCAAAGCGCACTTCGCAGGTAATACTCACAAGTGAATAGTTTCATTCGTGCCTATTAAGATCATGTAAATGAGCCATTCCGAATTCATTGTTTACTTCCAATGTTTATAAAAACCGGATCATTGTTCATTTAAATTAAAGCTTTTGTGAAGGAACTGTTCGCCATTTCCAAAGTCTGCATAATGAATGATAATAGAATTAGTGCGTGCAGCACAAATCTACTTAATGTCTACTTTGTAGCAAAACACATGCTAAGTTTGGTTTGTACAGATGCATCGTTTAGTAATGAAAGTCGTTGAGTAATTAAGTTCACTGTCATCAAGTTATGTTTCAAAGGCAGCTTATATATATATATATATATAGGCTAGCCTACTAAACTAAAATGTATGTGTTCTGGATATGTTTTATTACCTAGTTGTGATATAGCTGACAAGTGCACAATGTTCTTTTCAACAGATGTCAAAACGAGCCTGGAATGAATGAGTTTTGGTGGGTGAAAGTACAAGTTTGATTAGGTCTCCACCTTGTGGTAATAAGGTATGGTTATTTTGCGATGTTCATAACGGGTTTTCTGTTTGGTTATGCAGTCGTCATAAACTATAAATAAATATAAAAATATATATATTATATAAAAAGAAATATAATTATATTATATTAAGGATATTATTATAAATAATAATAAAAAATAATACTTAAAAGTTAAAATAATAAAAATAAATACAGAAAATAATAAGTAAAGAAAACAGGCAATACAAATAAATGCAGGGTTAAATTGTATTACAAATTAATTATTATTTTTGTATCAAATAATTTATAAATTTTCCTATGATTACGTTTATTTGTTTATAGACATATTTATTTACGTATTTATTTATAATTTCTGCATATTTGGTCCTTCACTGTGTATCACTTCTTTAATGAAAGTTGGATTTACTAGACACACAAAATAAACTTGTATTAGGTATTAGGAGGATTAAATATACCTATCGAATTTTGTTTAAAATATTTTAACGTGACTTATAACTAACTTAATTTGTTATTATTATTATTAGATACATTTAGTGATACAAATGTGTAGTGTTTTCTATTCACTTTATATCAATGACGTTTGCTTAAGACGCGTTTTTTAATTACATTAAAATATGAATAGGCCTACTAATGTGTCCATTAATTTTGATCAAAAAGTGTTGTATTTCTTTAAAGCATGTAGAGGGAATTAAAAGCTCATTTTATAATTAATGCGGAAAGATGTTGTAAAATGTAACACTTTTAGCTTCAGTCACTGCTGACTTTGATTGCATCTTTTCCATACTTGAATAGTGAGTGAATCCTGACTAAATCTGCCCGCCTAATGTGCCCTTTTTGAGTTTTCTACTGAAGATAGCAAACCATATTGGTTTGGAACTACATAAAGGCAAATTTGAATTTCTGAGTGTACTATGTCTTTAAAAAAAACTCTCCTTCATACTCAAATAATTCCTTGTGTCAGTTGCTGCGCACATTGTGCAGTTTTCGAAATTTGTAACTACGCCCCTCAATATGTCATTCTACCTTCCTCCACAGCTGAACTGAAATCAGTTTTACTCACGGTCAACCAATGCGTTTTATAGTATACTGTTAAAAACTGTTGCCAGATCTGTTATAGATAAAAACGGTTAATACGCCCCGTTACATTCTGGCTCCACCCCTCTGTTTGTGTACGAATCCTATTGGATTAGCGCTCAGCTGTGGGCGGAGCTACATCATTGGGCTTTTTTGTTTTTATATTATCAGCTGTTCGTTGGGTTGGGATTTATACTGCGGTGTTAAAATTTACAAGGAACGGTTGCTGAAATCAAAAAGAAACAAAAGACAAGAACATATATTCTGCACTTCTACCTCGGATTAAACAACCAAATATAATTTTTTGTAACGTTTTAGACGTCGGAAAATCGATTGCTCTGTAAAGAAGCAGGTAACGTTAGTGTGTTTTACTTAAGCCTCTTTTTAAACTATGCGAGAAAATCGGTAACGTTATATTCCTAAATCTATTTTGTTTGTATATGTGCATATATAGAAATGTGTATACATCAATACGTTAGAACACTATATTTCATAATCATAATCTAAATGTATGACGCTGCTTCATTCATTGATAGTGATATGATAGTAACGTTATTTGTCATTTACATTTCTTTACAGAACACTTTGTTTTAGTGTGTATTTGTATCCTATTGCACACACGGATAAACCAGTGGCCTTTCTAAATGATTCAGCATTCAAGGAGATGGAGCAAAAACTAATAAATAAATGCTACTAAATGAACTCTGCATAAAAAACATCGAAATTAAACCATTTCCAGATGATGCATATGATGAGTTTTCAGAGAAAATGTATGCATTGTTTTAATGGCACACCCCCAGCAGGAGAACGACAGATGGATGCCAAAATGGAGCTGGGGTCCAACAATGCACTCCCAAAACTCCACTCATCCATCTTTGTGTCTATATTAACAAATATCTCCAGATATAGGTTTTACTGTACATGGCAGTCACATTTTGAACATACCTTTAACTAAATAAACATATATGTTTCTACTAAAAACACAGTGTAATCTGAATGTGTGCATTAAATGAGGAAAAGCCATTGTGTAAATAAGGACGTGTGTTCCGTTTTAATTAATCCCTACTTTATGGTTGCCAGGCCTGAAAAATACAATTTCAAAATGAAGCCTGACAGAAGCCTGGAAGACTGACCTCAATATGAGATATGAGCCTAAAATAGCTTTAAGCCTGGTTTTTATCAAGTCTTGATTAGTGGGCATAATTCAAAACAGGAACTATATTGTATTCACATTTCTCCTCTACCAAAGGTCTGGGTGAAGCTGTGCTGCTGAGATCTGCTCATAACATCTGTCAGAGAAGAATTGTGAGACCCGTATTCCAGACAATCAAGTTGACCTTCAGTTATTCAGTACAATCACTCGTGATTTATAACAATGTTTCAACGGCTCACAAACCTGCTCTTTGGACGCGTGAATGAAACAACTGAGGAACCAACTGTACCAAAACCAGGGTCACCAGACATGGACGAGGAGGGCTGGCTCCTGGTCAGTGCAGCTGGTGAGTACAGCATTACAAATATCAAAACCCTGTATAGACTGACATGTGAAATAATTAGCATACAAATCTGATAAGAGAATAAGAAAGTGTGGAGCTCATACTCACAGAGGATAAACAGTTTTTTATGACCAAAAAGTTCTCATGATGCAACTCATTATGTCGCTTTTAATTACAATGTTAATTGAGAAATGTACAAATATACAATACAATGTTGATTGAGAGATGTACAAATAACCATTCCTCAAAAGTATGATTCATGGATTATCAAGTAAACCTAAGTTGCTTCAGTCCAGCAAGTGTCCACCTTGAAACATTGGGTTAAAATATAGTGCAATTAATTTGGGTCTGCATTCTGCAAATAATCGTTTTCATTCATTTAAATGGACAGTTCACCAAAAAATGAACATTCTGTCATCATTTACAGTGTTTTGTCTTTGGTCCATGTTATAAAATCTGTGTAACAGAGGTGTAATTGTGTTTATTAAGTTACAGCTTTCCTTGGCATGGTGTATTTTTCTTTTCTGTAGACGGAGAGGCATCCCCTGAACCCAGTGAGGTGCAGTTCAAGTTAATAGGAAACCTGTCCAGCACTGAGACATGTGCTGCCAGCTTGGTCAGTGATGCAAGGTAAAACCACTACATCGGCTCAGAGATCACAGTCAGTATCACTTTATTCCTGCTGTGAGCTTGTAACGACATTGTCACTGACAATCAGCATTGGATTGATTTGAACAAATGTTTTGTATTTCTAAAGCATGGTCGAACCAGAAGTCCCTGTTGCTCGAGGCAGCAGTCGAGCATCTCAGCGTTTGGTCTCTCAGGCCGGGGTCTGGTCAAAGTGTCACAGGTGGGCCGTATACAGCGGGCTCAGGCACGGTCCAACCGCCACAATCTCAGCCGCAATTGCATTCAGCGGCAGAACTACATTCGTCAGCGTCTTCCTCAACACTACTCTCGCCTACATCGCGTGATCCTCCATCAGCCTAGTAGGCACAACTTTAGTCACTAAAATGCAGAGAGTCAACAAGCATGCAAGGGAACAACAAATATGCAAATACCTTGGTTTAAAATAAAAGCTTGAGATAAACATGCTTGAACTTTTTTTAAATATATATATTTACAATGTAGTGTATAAATCCAGTGGCAGCTAAACTTTGGGCTCCAAATATATGTTGTTGGCCATTTGATAGTTCATGTGTACTAAACTGTCGTGCAGCAATAAAATGAAGTGAAGGAATTTTGAATTCTCCTGTTTTCTTTCATTGTAACATAAAGCTAATATAAAAAACTCTAAAGTTATAAAGCAAAGGAATGCACAGCTATCTAGATAATTTCAGATAGGTTAATTATTATTTTCATGTAATGCACTATAAAAACCACGAGGGGGAGCCTGGGTTTGTCTAGTGTGGTCTAGTCATCAGAGTTGCCCTTGTCTTACTTTCTGTGGTCAAATTGTCCGTAGTAGTAATGTCAAATCTATAAAACAAGACTGTCTTCCAGTGGTATCCCAGTATTAAATGATAACTGCTTTGTCATGAACTGCAGAAGATGCATATTTACAGTATAACTTTTTATTTCAGCATTATCCATCTTATTTTGGAACACGGAAATAAGCCATTTCCTTGGAATTCTGATTAATTTGCTGCTATAAGGAAATAAAAATAAAATACCAATTTGCAATATCAAGCTGCATTGTTTTATTTGTTTGTACTGGTAAAATAACCGGATGCGAATTTCTTTGCTCTCGTTCATGTTTTCCACGTGCACTGATTTTGTTGAATGTTACAGTTTTTTAAATGACCAAATAAAATAAATAAATAAATAAAAAATGGCATAATTTACTGACCCTCAAGTTGTTCCAAACATGCATGAGTTTCTTTTTTCTGTTGAACGCAAAATAAGATTGTGAAGAATGTTGGTGACCAAACAGTTGTTGGTAGCCATTGACTTCCATAGTTTGCGGGGAAATTTCTATGGAAGTCAATGGCTACCAGAAACTGTTTGTTTACCAACATTAATCAAAGACAGAATTTTCATTTTTGGGTGAACTATCCCCTTAAGTTCTATCTCTTGTTTTCCTCAGTTGATTTAGAATTAGAGCAGAGAGGATGTTTACAGTTCATCGGGTATTCTGTGTTGTTTCTTTGTTTCTCATTGAGGACATCATAGCCCTGCAGCATAAACATTACAGATTGTAGGTGCTGTCATGTAAATGAGTCATTTGATTGCATGCAAGACATAATCAAACGTGTAGCAGACCAAGATGGTGTTGCAAAAGTTTACACAACCCACTTGATGTTGGACAATTGTTGCCATCTATGTTTAAAACCAATTTGGCCATGTTATGTCAATAATCACACGTTACTAAATGTTTCATAATGTTGATTTTGTACTAATAAAGTGCAAGTCTTGTTCTAATAAGTGATGTGAAGCTCATCTTCACCAGTTACATAAAAAATCTGTTCAAGGATCTCATAAGGCATGCAAGTCTGGTGAGCACCTTTAACACATTTTCATACTTAGACATCACCTGATCTGAGGAGCAGCAAGATAATGTCAACTATGCCACGTGGCGTCCATAGTTATTTGACAGGGTTTTTTCGTTCTGTGAATGTTCCCTTCAGTTTTATCTGACACCGCCAGAAAGTGATCAGAGCACATATGAAGCAGGTGAAGATTCATGACTTGAGTTGTGTTGTGTTAACTAACCCGTTTCTACAAATAAAGAGGCAGGTTTCTGCTTAAACATAGGTAGATTTAAAATAATGCATTTGTTGGTGGAAATGTGTGGTCTGTAACTTTAACTTGCATGCGGTGTTTTACCACAGTCAGATAATATTTGTCATATTATAATGCTTCTCTTTATGCTTAATTTTTTAATGATTTCCAGGATGAGGAAAAGAGGTAAATCATAAATTAAAATGAACGAACCTATCTATTTTAGAATTTTCTACATCTATGCTCATATTTTAATATGCGTTTTTATATTTTCCGTCTACTTAAGATATTATTTTGCCTTCGTTTTTAATGTGCATGGAAGTATGGATGGAGGCATTCCCCTCTATCTCATATCTCCTTGCATAGTTGACTTCTTACCCTTTATGATGATTCATATTTCAAGTATTTGACAATGAAAAGATCAAGTGACAAAACAAGTTCATCAAGTCAAAGAGTTCATGCACTCAGACATTTGAGGTCAGGTGCTTTTAACCAAAGTACAGGAAAAACCAGCAAAAGCATGCAAGGAACTAACAGTGCAGACTTTTCAATATGTTGAACGACGACTTTCTATACCAGGGTGCTCAAAACATATTTGTTTTCCAGCTGTCTTTAATTGACATAGATGCAAACTCCTCACTTTTCAGTGACAAGACAGCTCACTTTTTTGGGATCAAAATAGATTCAATTAGGTTTTTTTGGGGGGGGAAGGGATGATTACAAGGGTAGGCTACTTGTGATCTTGCAAGGGTAAATAGTGTATATAATTATTTGTATTGGAAAAGTAAGAATATCATAAATATCAGTGCAAATGTATACAAATCAATACGATTAATGTACCAATGCATATCAATTGGTTACACTTGTTGTATTACTGATGTCCGTGTTCCAGTATCCTTTAGTGTCATGACTTAGTAGCAATGGAATGTCGGAATGACATCACGACTGACTAGATGATAACTGACTCCTGTGTTCATAAGGAGACTGCTGTCATTAAACACATGCACGCTGCGTGGAGCGAACACTCATTCTTCAGCATGGAGCTAAACGAGGAAAGACAGGAGCACTACTTTATAGTAGCGAGGAGAAGCAAGAAGGGCTTGTCTCGCGGGTCAGTTGGGCGCGCGGATGCAAAGACAGCAGCAGGAGATCTCATAGGAATGGTTTATGGAGGAGGCGGCGGTGCTAAGAGCAGCGGCACGGTGAAGAAGCAGGACACACACCCACTCACACGACACCAAGCCCAGCTACTTCTGTTCGTTTTACCTGCCAGCAGACGACTGGAGCTCCTGTGTAACGTCCAGCTGTTCAGCGCAATCTGCGCTCTTGCTCAGGACGATATTGTAGTGGTGAAACTCAAGAAGGGCTTTCAACCATGCCTGGTCAAAAGTCTGATTCAAATAGGCAAGAAAGACAAACCAGGAGTCTTGCAGATGCTGGGATTCGAGCTGGAATTAGTGGTGAGGAAAGGCATTCTGCTGGCAATATTTTATACGAATTCTTGCATTTTGAAGAATTACATGTAGTTGACTGTGGAACATGACTGTTTCATTTTGTTTTACTTAATGTTAGTATTAATATAATTTTAATTAAAAATAATAATATCTAACAATAAAACACATAATGTGAGTGTGTTTAAATAATGTATTATTATATACACATTTATATATGCATTTTATAGTATATTAGTATTAATATCAATATAGTTTATATAATTTTGCACAGTAAAGTTGAGATTTTAATTTGTTTCAAATTTTATATTTTTAAGAGTGTTATTATTTTACAGTAAAATAAATTTGTATTAACATATTTTTTTATTATACATTATTTTAAAATAAAATAATCTTAATACTATTATTAATTGTAAGCTCAAATTCAATTTTCTTTAGATATCATTTTATATAACATATAGAGGGCATGTTTGTGTAGGTTTACTTTAGTAGAAAATCTGAATCCACATGATATGACTGTGTACTGATACATAATCTAATCATGCATTTTTGAACTGTGACATAAGTCTTGATCTCTTGATCATATAGAATACATATTTGAAATGCATAGAAAATAGATAATGACGTGAAGAATCTACTTGATCTCTTGACATGTTGTTGAAAAAAACTTTTTCTCACAGGACACTGAACATGGTATTTTTTCAAAGACGACTGTCCCTCTTCCCTTCTTCAGCGCAGCTGACATTGTCCAGGTCGCTCCGTCACATTTAAACTCCAGGCAACCACTAAGACACAGCATTGATTTGGGTCAGTTAATCATCTTTTTAGCCCTTAAAACATATTTGAAGTATCACGGTATTGGATCAGGCTGGGCTATGACTAGACTCTGCGGAAGAGATTGTATCTTAAACTGGAAAACAATGCTGTCAATCTCAAAACTGAAGCACTTCATAGCATCTAGCGTGCTGCATTCAAAATGTAATGGGGTCAGGTGATAATTTCTGCAATAATATGATTTACATGTTTTCTCTTTTTAGGTTTGAAAAGGAAAGCAGTGTCTCGCATCCATTCCATGCCAGCTTTTAACTCACGCAATGCAAAAAAAGGAAGTATCTTATTAAACGCAGACGTGTCCAATTCCGTTCAGGCCTTGTCCCATTCTTCCTTGGATGTGGGATCTATGGTAGAAGTCATATCTTTGAATGGACTGACCGTGTATGGGGTGATCAGATGGATTGGAGTTCCAGATGGAAAGAAAAATAGCTGGGCAGGACTTGAACTGGTGGGCATCAGCATTTTCTTCTCTCAGTATTAAGCATGTGCTGATTATGTGGTGTTTTGTGTTTTTAAATAATAAAAATATCCCTTTCAGGACAGTGAGGTGACGACTTGTTCAGATGGGACATTTGGTTCAAAGCGGTATTTCACCTGTGAAGGAAACAAAGCCTTGTTTGTGCCACTGACCAACTGCAAACCAGACAGCAGGTTTCTGTTCATCCCGAATGAGATCCCAAAACCACGTGAACTTCCCTCAGGTGAGACCCTTCGATCTGCTTTATTATTCCCCCACGTACAGAAACATTCTGAAATTGCAGGCCTAAAGATGATGACCTTTTCCCTTCTCAGTCACACTCCTGGAAGATTTAAATGAAGATGTTCCCCCTGTTGCTGAGCAAGACGTTTTGTCCCATCTGATTGGCAGAATGAGGGGAATCCAGGGTCACTTCAACTCCTGCTATCTAGATGCCACTCTCTTTAGGTAAAGATCTCAAGAAAGGCATGATACTTCATGTTTCATTCTGTTTCATACATGGTGATGCATTTCTTTTCTCTGCTTTTACAGTCTCTTCACGTCATCCATAGCTTTCAACAGAATGTTTAGCAGACCAGCAGATAGCGAGGAAGGCATTTCACACCTTTTAAGACGGGACATTGTGAATCGTTTACGCAGGTAAAGTCGCTTAATACATAAGAAAGTCGCATAACAAAGCTAGTGCACAGCCGGAGCTTGAGTAAACACGATTCATATGGGTATGTGTGTTTATAGTCATCAGGGTACTCACAGTTCATTTCATGTGACCTCTCTACAGAACAGGCTTTGTTCCAGCAGAGAGTGTGATGAAGTTTCGTAAACAGCTGGGCTGCAAGTCTTTTGCTACAGAGGAGAAAGGTAATACTTATCCCATTGTGGCCATTTACTTGTTGATGCTGAGATGCAGGTTGTAATCTGTGGCTTAGAGCTAATGTTACCCTGATCTCTGAAACATTTTTACTGCTATTTCCATCAGATCCAGAGGAGTTCATCACCCTACTACTAAAGCATGTTTTACATATAGAGCCGTTGCTCAAAATCAGGTTTGTTTCATTTGCACTGATTATATTATATTATAATACAGCAAATCAGCATATTAGAATGATTTCTGAAGGATCGTGTGACACTGAAGACTGGAGTAATGGCTGCTGAAAATTGAGCTTTGTGGTCACAGAAATAAATACAATTTTAAAATATATTAAAAAATAAAATCGCAATTTGAAAAAAATATTTTGCAATATTGCAAAAATAATGCAGCCTTGGTGAACATATAAGGGACTTAAAAACAATGTTTCTGACCCAAAACTTTTGAACCATGTGCATTCTGTGTGAACAATCTTAAACTGATCTTAACACCTCTATGTGCTTTTTTAGGTCACGTGGAGACTTGGCTCTGGATGCCTATACACATCAGATCATTGTAGAGAAGAATCAGGTGCGAGCTGTGCCTTCGGTTCAGCAGCTGCTTGAGGTGTCCTTCGTGTCAAGCGATCTGAAGTTTGAAGAGGTTTGTTAATTTCCTATAGTTTACTGAAAATTAGATTATAATTTATTTGATTCAGTTTTGTATACCCCATAGTTCCCTACCTCATAGATAAATTGCAAAGATTAACCAAACCTTGTTTTATTTTAGATTCCATCTTGCCTTATAGTTCAGATGCCACGGTTTGGAAAGAAGTTCAAGATGTTCCCAAAAATCATTCCCTCAACAGAGCTAGACATCACAGACATCATGCATTGTTGTGAGTGCATACCTCTAAATGAAATTCTGCTCCTGATAACATTTGTTTTGTGGATGCAGATATTGGACAGTTTCAGAAGCAATATCTTGCATGCTTCTCCTGTTTTTTGTGACAGCTCCCCGGGAATGTTTTCTGTGTGGTCATCTTGCTGAACAGGAGTGTGTGCAGTGCCTGATGGACCATAAGCTCCAACCAGGCAAAATTAAGCAGTATTGCAGCACCTGCAACACACAGGTAGTGCACCTAATGCTAAAATCTTTTTTATGCACTTTGTATTTCTACATTTCTGTGATAAAATGCGTTTTTTTTTATCGATATGCTTTCACCTACAGTCAAACCCAAATATGTGTACTCTTTCTGCAGGTTCACATTCATCCCTCCCGAAAGGAACACACTCCTCTCAGACTTACAGTTCCAGATCACCTTCCAGAAGATGCAGATGTTCAGAGAAACCAGATGCAACTGTTTGCAGTCCTCTGTATAGACACTAGCCATTATGTATCTTTCGTCAAATATGGGCCTAACCCACGGTCCTGGATCTTCTTTGACAGCATGGCTGACCGATGTGGTATGTCAAACGTTAATTAATATTTTTATGCAATCTATATATTTATGTCATTTGCACATGATCACTGAGGTTTCAAAAACCTTTTTTTTTTTATCCCACCATTATTGATTAACCAGATAAAATGCTGTTTATCACTAAACTAAACCATTCCAGTTAACCCCTCACTGTCTTATTGTTATCCTTAGGTGATGATAACAATGGCTACAACGTCCCCGTGATCAGGTCCTGTCCTGAGGTTGGAGACTTCCTTTCACAGTCTGAAGAGGAGATGTCCACAGCAGATGTGAGTCAGAGCAGTGAGCTGGTACGCAGACTGCTGTGTGATTCATACATGTGTCTGTATCAGAGAACAGAGTGAGCACAGACATTTCTGATATCTTCAGACTATCGTGTCCTTACTATAGCTCTTGTCTCATTACATCAACAGAGCTGACACATGAATTACTGTATACTTATGTTTTGCTTAGACACTCTGTTTTTAGCAAACTGTTCTTCTGTGACTTCTAATGGAAGTGTATTTATATGTAAAAGGGCTCCTAGATGTATCTTAAGACATTTTATCAGGAAGAGATATGCATTTATACACAAGCAACAATGTAATTTATTTCGATAGTTTAGTTTGTTCAGTATGATTTTTTATGATACGATTTATTGTTTATTTATACTGATTAGTGTATTTTGAAAAGTTGTAGGATGCTTATATTAGTATTAAAAATTATTCTGCATCAATTTCATTTGTCTGTCTTGATAAATCTTCATTTAATTCATAGTTGATTTCAGAGTTTCGTACTGCTCTTTCACTGTTTTGGTCATAATTGTATTTTATACTTTGGTGTTTATGACTACAGTCTACAGAAACAAATCATCTAAAAAACTGTTACAGATGAAGTTGAAACTATTAGGAATTAATCAAATTTGGGCTATGAGGTAGGAGTATTACAGTGGGTTTAAATGTATTGTGATGCCTGGTTGAAGATAAATATGATGTTGGTGCCCTCTAATGGAAACATCACAGCATTGACTCTTCAATAATAATTTTGACAAAGATTGGACATTCTAAACTTTGAGGTCTGATTCTCAAACAATGGTTCTTTTGAATGGTCCTTTTTAATGAATAAACCATTTGGTAAACAACTAAAGCAAACTCTATATATTATTTTATTTTATATTATATTATAAAATGAATTTAGTGTTTCTGAAACAAACCAGGATATATTATTTCACTGATTTGCCATTCATATATGAGTGTAGATATACCCACAGTAATACGTTTATGTCTAAATAAAAGTAAATCATTAAAATAAATAAAGATTAATGTACAGACCACAGTAGTTTGTTGTTAGGCCCGGTTATTTAGCAGAATCCTTTGGCAGTTCCTTGTCATTGACCTTTCAATTGTAAACTGTGAATCATATTAAGGTTATACATTTATTATGGCAGTTGTTAAAGACACAAAGATCATACATAACACGTGGTTGCAAAACAATGTCTGCCTTTGTACATCTGTTGTCTGGACAGAGATAGGCCTACTGCAGCTTTAAGATAAATGTGGCCATTGAGAAGCAAAGCACTGTTAGTGAGCACAAACACAAAATACCGTTAATGATTCAGCAAAGGCATGAAATAAAGGCATTGAAGCAAATAGTTCCAATAGTAAATATAGTAAAAATGACCAGAAACACATGGCAGCACAACTTCTAAATAGGCAAGCTCTTCTCAGTGTATGAACATATCTTTGTAGCTGCAAGTAATCTTGAGGATGACTCATTTTTTAACAAATCAACCTTCCTCATAATGCCTTTTTGTATTATTCTACTGTATAAGAGTAATTAATACCTAGCTATGTGACAGGAGGCTTTGTAGCTATATTTTGATTATAAAGTCAAATGTTAAAAATGTATTATTATATATTTTTATTATTATTGATGATGATAATATTAATCTTCATAACTCTTCTTCACTGGTACCACGTGGCTTTAACCATAGTAAATGAGGGCTGACGTCACAGAGCGGACCTGTGCGCGCACGCGGTGTGGGTGGAGCCAGGGCAGGAAAAACGCCTTTTTATCCTTTTAAACGCGTCTGACATGCGCAGTGCTTTGAATTTCGGGCTTGGTCTGTTACACAACTGTGTCTTTCTTCATTCTGCCTACAGCACCTCGCCGGCATTTTACTTTAACAGGCTTTTAACTGTGTTATTTTAAAAATAAGACCCATAGAAATGAGTGGGGGCCATTCCCACAACGATTCCCAGGTAAAGTGTTTGTGATTTAACGTTGTCAGGTTTTTCTTTCTTTCTTGGTGGTTTGTAGTCACTAGCTCGGCTGTTTAAATTCCATCCGTAGCGGCAGTTTCCCCCCAGCTTGCTAAGCTAACAGGCACTAGAAGTCGGCTTTGAATGTAATAATTTTATATTTTCAGCCCTTGCTGTCCATTGGCGCTTTTCTTACATTAACGTTCCCTAATAAATACGTCATTTTTGGAATTAAAACTTTATATAGTCCCCTGTCCTCCGCAGCGGTGGTATTTAAACGCTGTTTTCTGAACAGGCTTGTTAGCTTGAGCGCTAACCCTCCGACTAGCATCAAGTTGAAAGTTAGCAGCGTATTGACACGGCACGATTTAACATTAACTTATACACCACTGTCTTTCCGCAGATCGACTCGGGATCCAGACATAATGGTGAGTTGGACTTGTCTAATCACCACATTATGATTAAATTCCAATTGACGTTTTACACATCTAACCCGAGGAGCTTGCTTGACGAGCAGTTAGTTTTAAGGACAGAAATGGCGTCCCAGAGACTAAGTCCCTTCTCGCTCACTGACAAGCGTCTATTGTTCACATTGAGGCCTCAAAAATCGTATTTATATTGCTTTAAAATCGACGAAAAATTGCGATTTTGAAAGAGAAAGAGATTATTTGTCAGTTAGTTTAGCTTGATCGTTTGTAGAGTTTGACAAACGGTCTAACGAGGCTTGTGAAAGTGAGGGTTTGGGGGTTGAGGACTTAGTCTCTGCGCCATTTTCTTTTTCTCTGTCTAGCGGTCTGAGTGTAGTGAACGTTAAGTGCACATCGACGTGATTATGGAGGCGAAGGAGTGAGAAACGTGTGACCTGTTCCGGACCCACTTCACGAAAATAAACCCTCAACCTCTAAAACACCTTTATTCGATGAAATGTGCTGAAAATGCACGTTTACTAATCAAATCAGTAACTGCAATTATGTAGGCATCTGGCATCTTTAAAACTCATATTTTCTTATGAGCTATGCTGTAATATAATCTGCCTCGATGAACAATTGCAAGAAGACTTAATAAATTTAAATGAGCCTGTGTTGTGGGATTTCATTAGACCTATGTTACCTGATTTCACACAAGTGTCATTGGTGAGATCCGTTTGGTCATGTAGGTTTAAAACATGATTAACCAAAGGTATTGCAAAATAACATTGCTTTTACAACAACTGCAGTTTTTGTTTTAAAACCTCCGAAAGATCAGTGAGGTTATTCCCCATTTTTGTACAGTTTTGGCAACTTTTAAGATGCCATGATGACAAGCAATCCTACAGACACACACACGTTTCTTTTTGTTTTATGCAATGCATTATTTATTTAGCTGCCTATTGTAAACGGTTAGTTTATTACTCATGCACATAAATGTAAACTCCATACATTATTTTATATAACATTTCTGACACACAATGCCAAACACTTAGGTGATAATAAAACAGGGATGTTATGCACTTGACTTTTATAGGGCATTATTGATGTTTCTGACACTTTATATTTTAATTTAAAATGGAGTAATATAATAATTTATTAAGTTATGTATTTTTTTAAACTAAGCAAAACTGCAGCTGAACATAACAGGCAGTGATCGTGCATTTTCCATTTGCTGTAATTTGTTCAAACTAGCCTTTTTGTATTTTTTTTTCCTTCAGCAAGGTAGGCTAAATGATTTGTCTTTTTTAAACTACAGTAATTATGTAGGTCATCTGATAAATTAGCTTTTTTTTGTTACATTTAAAATCCCCACCATCCTTACTTTGAATGGGCATGATGCTTCACGTAGTAATTTTTTCTTCTCTTCATAAGAGCAGTTAGGATGCTTAACCTATGGCTGTGCTGATGCACGAGCTGCATGTTTACACCAAGCCATTCCACTGAACATCCACCAAGTGCTTAACAGGGTTTTGAACATAAACAAACCTTACCCATGCTCAGGCCTGGTACGTCAATTTAGACAATGTATTTAATAAACTAAGACATGGTTTGTGTAAAATTGCTTTATTTTGCACGTTCTGCATGGTCTTCTCATGCTTTACCACATTTGCATGGCAAATTTCTACCCGAAACTATGTATCATAAATGTTATCAATATAATGGAATTTTTTATCAGAAATTTGAATGGTCCTCAAAATTACGCAGAGACTGTTTTTGTGTAAGGTTAGCAAGTACTTTGATATATTGTTTGGAAGTAATTTTAGTACATGAAGCTTTTGTTTTGTTTGATTACCTCCAGTATGTTCTTTTTAATCGAAATTCTTATTTCAGTCATACAGACTCAGACTTCATTATTTTGGGTTTGGTTTTTAAGAAGCTCCAGCATGTTCTTCTGACAATGAACTTGTCCACTAGAGGGTACAGTTCACAAATAAGTTCTCCACAGTCCCAGATGTGCATGTGTTTTGCTGAAGGGCAAAATGAACATGGTGAATGGCTGGCCTGTAGTGAGGATTTTATTTTTGCAGTACATTTTTTTTTTTTTTAATGAAGCCTAAAAGGTAACCCCATGCATATTGAAGAATGTATGCCTGTACAGGAGTTCAGGTAAGGATGCATATCTAGAGGTAGGAAAGGTTTGTCGCGTTTGGTAATGTGCTCATGCGTACTATGTAAGATAAAGGATTTGATTTCATGTCCTAACCGAGCACTCCTGTCCCTCTTAATGCTTGAATGCATCCTACTGTAACATGAGGTTCATTGTTTATCTGTGCACTTAAAGGATGACATTTGAGTTCGTTTGGATTCCGAAGCCTCGTACAATTTCTGTTCATTCTTTTGGTCCTCGCGACAGAAAGAGAGATCATTTTGCTTTCCCCTTTTGGGAGGCCTGTTACAAAACACCTCCAGCTTTCTCACTGTCCGCTATGGTGTCAGTAGAATATGCCTGTAACCCAATTCGGCCTACCAACCTACACATTTCCTAAAGCAATAGTTCTGTCAGAGTAAACAGTCTGCAAAGAATGGGGCCTCTATAAACACCATACATAGCTGAGAGTGAAAACTGGACACTTCACGTCAAGAGGTAAAGTGCCAAAATCTACAAGGTGTGACTGTCTGCAGTGGGTCGGGCGAGGACAACCCAAAATGTGTCATGCCTTACTTATTTCAAACCAGTTGTCTGTAAATGGTCTTGAGCGCTTGAAATGGATTTCTCATCCAGGTGTGAGCAAAATGAGCCACCATAATGTTTCCAGATGAACCACGGTCTTATTCTTTGTCTAGTTTTTGTGAATACCTATAGCAGTAAAACCATTTCAATGTGGAGGTCTGTTTGACTTCATTCTTTTGAACACTTTCTAACCCCCAGTTAACTGTGCTTTTGAATCTGTCTTTCCTGTTCCAGGGACATACTTTTGTTGCCAGGTGCTCGTTGCCTTTTGAATGTGCTACTTAATCTTTAATTTCTTTGTTGGCAGATTCTCACAAACACAAAGATAAATACAAGGACAAAGAACACAAACACAAGGACCACAAGAAAGACAAAGAACGTGAGAAATCAAAGTACAGCAACAGGTATGACGTCATGTTATTCAGTCCTACGATAGATATATAGGCGCTTTATAGCCCAGTTTGCTCTTTATGGGATGTGTTTGATAAGAGGGGCGTGGCCTTCTGTGTTGAGACCACAGGAAGGAATGCTGGCTTTACTGCAACTTCCTTTGTAAACATTATCATCTATTTGGAGCCGATTTTGATGATGGACCAGACCATTGTGGCAATTAGATCACGTCATGTTTTATTGCATTTTGGCAGCGAACACAGGGACTCCTCGGATAAAAAGCACAGAGATAAAGATAAAGAGAGGCTGAAGCTCAAAGATGGATCCTCAGACAAGCAGAAGGACAAACACAAAGAGAAGAAAAAGGAGGAAAGGGTGGGCAGAGTCCTGTTACTTTCACATTGCAACAGTTTTATCTGAGCTAAATCCTCTGGCTCTGGAGGTGTTTTTAATAGTCTTTTGTGATTCACACAGTATTGAGTGCTGTTACTGACCTCTTTCTGTTGTGTATATGTGATGTTTTTTTTTTTATATCCTTCCTCAAAAGTCTTTCGATGGCAAGCCCAAAAAAGAGAAAGAGAATGGATTTGAAAGGTAAGAACCCTAAATGTGACTGTGGATGACGCAACTATAACATATGAGTGCCATGAGTTGCTCTGATGGGTTTATTATAAAGAAGTCATATAACTGCCTCTTTTATTTTTAAATGACATGACCGTTTATGAAATTATGGGGGGGTTATATAAATATATATATGTGTGTGTATATGTAGAAAGATCAGCAACATTTAGTTGCGACATACCCTTGCAACATCCTACACCTATTTACTCTTAATCTTCTGTTGTTTGGTTTAATGGTATCTATACTTCCTCTAAACACCAAATAGGTGCGATTATGTCAATTGGGCTCAGATGTTAATGCTTTGGGCTTCTGAAGTCATCAGTCCCAACTTCTTTCAGTAGTTGTTTGTTTTGTACTGAGGGAATTTGAGTTCTGAGTTACAGTTATGTTTTCATTCTACAGTGAATTCTTTATCTCAAAAGATCAAGGAAAATTTCGTTATGATATGATCCCTTTAAGATCAACTGCATGGTTGTAATCACATAATTAGAAGCATGAATTTATCTTGAGACAATTTAAAAGGGTTCTCAGTTTTGATCAGATGAGCAAGAAAATGAATAATGCTTGTCTTATCCTTCACGCAGCCCTTTCATCAAGTCTGAACCTGAGAATGATAACTTCTACCAGTCTCCTAAACACGAGAAGTCTCTGAAGAGAGAGCGGGATGGTGACGAGTAAGTGACATTGCATTCGCAGGCCATCTTGAACTGCCATCTTGAAAATGTGACATTATTAGAATTTTCCAGTCTTTAGTCACAAAAACAGATTGATTCGCTAATCTTTGTTTAAAACGTGAAGCGTTAGAGCAAATAGAACCAATTATATGGTAACTGAAAGATGTGAAAATACCAGACATCTTAATGTTTTTGCTTTCTTCAGTGCCGAGTTCAAGCCCAAAAAAATTAAAACAGAGGAAATTGAAAAGAAGGCAAAGAAACGGAAACAGGAAGAGGAGGTTAGTGGATGAAGCTTATCTCTCCAGGTTACACTTTACAAGAATCGTCTTTAAACATAATTAATGTGAGTCTTTTGATTTGCCTTAGGACATTAAGCCCAAAAAGAAGACAAAAGACAAGAAAGGAGAAGCTGCCACAGATGGCAAGAAAAAAGCTAAAAAAGAGCCAGAAGAGAAGTGGAAATGGTTAGTCTCACATCCTCTGATGGTCAAGTAATTGTAGGCTGACGACTCGTCTTCTGATTTATTCGGGGATATGGTGCAGATCACAAATGTCCTTGTTCCGGCACTTTGCAAAGCCGTTTTTGTGGCTTGTGTTGGGATGTTGGTTTACATCCTTCCATCTCTGTGCTATTTCATACCATTTAGGTGGGAGGAAGAGAGGTACACAGATGGCGTGAAATGGAAGTTTTTGGAACACAAAGGGCCTGTATTTGCTCCACCATATGAGCCTCTTCACATCAATGTCAAGTTCTATTATGACGGTACGTCCTTTATTCATTCAATGGCAGTTTACAAGGATGATAGACCATCTTATTCAGGAGTTGCTCTGATTGGACTGCTATCAAAAGAGAAGCAGGTGTTGGGTTGTGTAAACTTCAGATGTTTTAAACACCTCTGTTATGTTGAACACACATGCCCTGTCTGTGTTTTGTTTCATTAGTCTGTTAAAGACTGTCGATTTTTCCAACCAAACTCAAAGTTCTTTATTCTGGATGTTGGCCTTTAGCTTCTATAACTGGCTTTACTACTTTCAGATGTTAAGGCTTTAATAACTTAGAGTCCT
Organism: Gymnocypris eckloni scoliostomus; assembly: GCA_027564155.1. Taxonomy (NCBI): domain Eukaryota; kingdom Metazoa; phylum Chordata; class Actinopteri; order Cypriniformes; family Cyprinidae; genus Gymnocypris; species Gymnocypris eckloni. Next base: position 13,757,149 of record CM050431.1, read on the forward strand.
GATAAAAAGATGGATTCTGTTGTTTTGCTGCTGTTCTCAAACTGCTTTTATGATATTTTATGGTCCGTCACTAGGAAAACACATGAAACTCAGCCCTGGTGCAGAGGAAGTGGCCACCTTCTTCGCAAAAATGTTGGACCATGAGTACACCACTAAGGATATTTTTCGGAAAAACTTCTTCAAAGATTGGAGGAAGGTAATGTTGCCAATGTGTCATCTTTCCCCCTTGCTTTTTAAAGCAAGCATATGATGCTATTTTAAAGATTATTATTTGGTGTAACAGAATATGTTGACATTCTTTAATGTTTAAAAAACATTATTTTTCAAATACTGTATGTTATTGTAGGTCCTCTATGCCCCGCCTCTTTCAAACTCTTCGTTTTCTACAAAGCCCCTCCTTCTGACCAGCACAGCCTGCTCTGATTGGCCAACTGGCACAGTGCATTGTGATTGGACGAACACCACATGCATGAGTCAAAAATGTAACGCCCCTTTCCATAATCGTGAGCTTTAGCTTTCAAAACACACGCATGCGCTCACACACACGATGCGCTGTGACTCTCTCTTTCTCATGCTCTCTCTCTCCCTCTCTCTCACACACACACATACACCCACACATACAACGCTACGCTGTAACCCTCTCTCTCACACACACGATGCGCAAAACTCTGCATTTGAGCAGTCAATTAAAAATACTTAAGCTAATAACCAAACATACAGTCGCTGATTCAGAAGCGCCAGATTGTAATAGCAAAGTCAGAATTACCTCCTCTCCTAGATTCACGAAACGGTCGTCCATAAAATGTGTTGCTGTTCTGTTGTAAGTAATCTTAATGATTCCTAAATTAATCTACTTTTCAGAAGGCCAAAAAAAGTGCTTTTTCTTCTGCATAGAAACACACAGCGTCTCCCAGACATGACTGCTTCAACACTACTACGGTTACTGAAACCATGCCGCCTTTCTTTGCGTGAACATTTGGGCAGCATTACGTGAATATTTCCACATCGTGACATAGACATGTGGGGGCGTGTTTTAATGAGCCGTTTTAGGGATGCGTGGCAGAGTCTTAACTTCAGGGATCGTATCTACGCACAATCAGCTTGCAACACTCCAAAGAGAAAGGAAAACTTGAAATCCCATCATATGAGCCCTTTATTATTTGTTAATGACTTTTATTAATCTTGCACGATCTTGTCACTTTAGGAAATGACATCTGAAGAGAAATCCAAAATCTCAGATCTGAACAAGTGTGACTTTTCTGAAATGAGTGATTATTTCAAAATTCAATCTGAAGCCAGGAAGGCCAAGACTAAAGAAGAGAAACAAGTACGAATCAACATCTAAATACCAAAATGGCTTTTTATCATTTTTAAAAAATAAAAAAAAAGATATATGTAACACTCTTATATTCCCCCTCAAGAAAATTAAAGAGGAGAATGAGCGCATTCTGCTGGAGTATGGCTTCTGTATCATGGACAATCACAAAGAGCGCATTGCTAACTTCCGCATTGAGCCTCCAGGCTTGTTCCGTGGCAGAGGTGACCATCCGAAAATGGGCATGCTGAAGCGCCGTATCCGTCCTGAGGACATTATCGTTAACTGCAGCAAGTAAGGAGTGCTCATCACAGTCCACCATCCGCCTGTTTGGTGGAAAACATGTTTATAATAATGTGCTTCTCATTGTAGGGACTCAAAGCATCCTAAACCACCACCTGGGACAAAGTGGAAGGAGGTGCGTCATGACAACAAGGTGACGTGGCTGGTGTCCTGGACTGAGAATATCCAAGGCTCTATCAAATACATCATGTTAAACCCCAGTTCAAGGATCAAGGTAAAAATATGTACATGGCTTTAGGCATGCTATTGAAATAGAATTTGGGGTTTCTAAGCACTGATTTAGCCTAGGATTGTATTTCCTCTTATTTGGTCCCACTTTATATTAAGTGATTTAACTACTACGTACTTGCATTTAATAATTTGATACAATGCACTTATTGTGTAGATGTTTTTACAGTGTACTTATATTTTAAATAAAAGGAATGTATTTGCTAAAATTGTGTAAGCAATACATATCAAACCATCCATAATAAAAACGCAGTACATACCAGCTTCGTGTAATATTGAGTCACAAACGCATTCACTGCTGTAAATCCCGGTTTAGTTAGAGAGGTAAGGGTCCATGGAACAACCTTTCATCGAGCACCTTAGTCCAACGAAGCAATAACGTTGTAAATGGAGTTTCCTTTGTTTACGTCTCCTTTCTTCAGGGAGAGTTATTGTTTGTATCCGTTATGGAATAACTCGTGCTCAAAAAAACTGTCTTGGTTGTAAAAAAACCACATGGTTTTGTAGAATACAGAATTAAGTTACACAGAATGAGACCATCCCCCCAAAAAGTGGAAAATAGTTTTTGGATTCTGGCGCTCTCTCGCGGCGGCTGTGACGCACGCTGTGACGTACCTGTCATCTGATGGGGTGGAAATTGGTGATCGGCTTTTTGGACAAGATTTTTTTTTATATACGAGTATTTGTGTTTTGTGGGGGGAATGTGGCTTTATCTATATGATTAGCATCTGTATTACCCCGCACATCAGCGTGTGATTACTGATAAATAGTCTCCGAAAAATTTAATTTTTCAAGGTATCCTCTTCAGATTTGAAATATAAACTAATGTGACTTTCAATCCACTACTTTTCTGGATTGCTCCAGGACTTAATGTATTTTTATATGAAAATATAAAATGTAATTCTGTGTGGTACACTTTTTTCAAGGCACTTCAGTCTATAACTTATCTTTTTGAGCATTATCAACTCTGGATGATGGATAGTAAAGCCCAAAGTGTCTTCTTTCCAAAGACACACAAATTGTGTGTGTGTCACACACTGAAGTCAGCAACTGTTATAATTTTAAGTTTAGGGAGGTCATTATCAGCTGTGAGTCCCAAAATAGGGGAGTACTAGCTAACAGGTTAACCCACCCTTATACCTACCCATACCACCAAACCTGTCCCTAACCTTACCCGTATCCCACATCGATAGCAGCAAAAGTGTTTTGCACTACAATATGAACACTAAGTACACTCTACTTATTTTTTTCATGCAAGTATATAGTAGTTAAGGCTACTTAATATAAAGTAGGACCAATATTTTTTTTAGGATTTTCTGTTGTTGAATAGAAAGATTAAAATCTTTTGTAATAATCTGATGAAATTTAATGGATCCTTACGGAATAAAATACTAGTAATTTTATCTTTAAAATCTTGCTGACACCAAACTTTTGAACTGTACATTTTCTGCCTTTTGTAAAGTCAGTTTAACCAATTAATCTTCATATACTGTAGTATAGATATTAGCCATTTCAGTTTTTGCCATGACATGAAAATAATTGGTTTTATTGTGTTGTTTCTTGCAGGGAGAGAAGGATTGGCAGAAATATGAAACTGCCCGTCGGTTGAAAAAGATTGTGGATCGTATCCGTGCGCAATACCGCGAGGACTGGAAATCAAAAGAGATGAGGATCAGACAGCGCGCTGTTGCTCTTTACTTCATTGACAAGGTTTGCATTGCTTAGATCAATGTAACATCCTTCGCGTCAAGCCCATGACCCTGAAAGCTTGTGATGAATAGGTTAATTCAGAATTACTCTTTAAAAGCACTCAAAGCATTTGGTTCAGTTAAAATCTTTTTTATGTATTTTTTTTTAATGGGTATACATTTACTGTGATGTTTGTAGTATTTTTTTAAGCTAAAGCAGAAGTTGAAAAGCAGAACGGTGTTATGCATCTCCATTTCTCTGGTGTAGCTGGCTCTGAGAGCAGGTAATGAAAAGGAGGAAGGAGAGACGGCTGACACAGTGGGCTGCTGCTCACTTAGAGTGGAACATCTAACTCTCCATCAAGAGCTGGACGGCCAGGAATATGTGGTGGAGTTCGACTTCCTTGGTAAAGACTCCATTAGATACTACAACAAAGTCCCCGTAGAGAAGAGGGTAAGTTGTAGTGCCCCCCCCTACAGAGAAGTTGTTTTAAGGCATCATAAGCACACTTCTGAAGGCTCATTTTAGTTGAATTATAAGGCAGTATCGCATGTATTTTTCAGATTAGATAAATCTTGTAAGTTATTGCAAAAAGTTGAGTTTCCCCAAGATGGTGGACAAGGAAAACTAAATGTGGATTTATAAATACTTAATTCAATATTGAAAAGCTTACGCAGAGGTCCGCACGACTCCGCAGCACTCTTGTGTGTTGCACAGATTGCTGAAATGGAGCGTTCCAAATCAGTCACTTATGAGGTTCCTCTTCGGTTAGGATGCTGCCTGAGGCGTCTCATTAGGTTGGAACCGAGCTAATATATCCGAAACTCAGCAGCCCATGTCCTTACACCAAATAAAAATTCAGCATCCTCACAGGTTACTAATTGCATGTAATAAAGTCCTATTTACAGTTTTTAAAGCTTGTCACGGTCTAGCACCTCAATATTCAACCGATTTGATTTATTGTTATGCTGTTGTATGCAGTCAGGACCTTTTGTTTCCAAGTTATTAACTGTAACTAAGTTTTGATTGTGCTACATGGATATTAGATGCCACTTGAAGCATTGTGTATTTTCAAAACTCAATTTCATTGGTTTGTTGTTGCTCCGTTTGTTGCTTCTCTACAGTCATCAATTCATGCCAGTTTTTGTATTTCATTTTTATTTTTGGTTCGTCTTTTGTTGTTACACATTGCAAACGTCCTTGGGTTTGAGAAAGGCACTGTATAAATCAGATGTGGTTTTCAAATTACTGGTTTACAAATGAAAAATCTTCTTTGAGTGCTATTGATTAGCACAGATGTGTCAGTTCTGCCTTTTGTGTAAAATCCCATTTAAAATGTTACAGGTTTTCAAAAATCTTCAGTTGTTCATGGAGGACAAGGAGCCGGAGGATGACCTCTTCGACCGCCTCAATGTAAGCCATCGCTTTCACCAGTCCGTAATTTATTGTTTGGAATACAAAAACACTTACGTTAGTCTTAATTCAAGGCATTCAGCTTATGTAAAATGACCTCTCTTGCAGACCTCCATTTTGAACAAGCATCTTCAGGAGCTGATGGATGGACTTACGGCTAAAGTGTTCCGTACTTACAACGCCTCCATCACACTACAGCAGCAGCTGAATGAACTCACAGCCTGTAAGTACCCGTTCACCGTATGTAAAGAGGATTGGGTTAATAGACCCGGTATTGATATGTACAGTATGTGACCCTAAGTGTATTTGTTCAGCTGAAGACAATGTTCCTGCAAAGATCCTTTCCTACAATCGTGCCAACCGAGCAGTAGCCATCTTGTGTAACCACCAGAGGGCACCACCCAAGACGTTTGAGAAGTCCATGCTAAATCTTCAGACAAAAGTATGAGATGTTTGACCTTGTCCTCTTTGTCTTTATGCTGGTATTTTTTTTGTTAGTGCAGGGTCTGTTGGACCATCTAAATGTTTGCCATTCATGCATTCACTTGTTCATTAAAACCAGATTGATGCAAAGAAGGAACAGCTTGTCGATGCTAAAAGAGAACTGAAGAGTGCCAAGGCTGATGCCAAAGTACGCAGAGATGAGAAATCCAAGAAGTGAGTGTCAAAATATTTGCTTGAAGGGGCGCCCAACTGAATTTGGCCCCTTAGACGCTCATTGTGTGTATATGATTGTATGCTGCTTTAATGTTGGTTGTTTTGGCAACCCAGAGCCGTGGAGTCCAAGAAGAAAGCTGTGGAGAGGATCGAGGAGCAGCTGATGAAGCTGGAGGTACAGGCCACCGACCGGGAGGAGAACAAGCAGATCGCCCTGGGTACCTCCAAGCTCAACTACCTGGACCCACGTATCTCAGTAGCCTGGTGAGAAGGCGCTTTCATATGTTGTGCAGTAAGATGCCCCTTGTCTGTTCCGTCTTAATCCTTTTTATTCTTTCCTCCTCCAGGTGCAAGAAGTTTGGCATCCTGATAGAGAAGATCTACAACAAAACTCAGCGTGAGAAATTTGCCTGGGCTATCGACATGGCTGAGAAAGACTATGAATTTTAAGTCCTCTTTGCAATTTTACTTCTCCCTCCACCCCATCCTTTTCTTTTTTTTTATAGATACTTTTAGTCAAAGTGATTTCCAGCAGGTTATGAACCTGGCAAGGAAAAGATGTGAAGCAAGCATAGTGTCGAGGAGGCCTGAATGTCATGATTTGGATGACTGATTTTAATTTTTTTTAGGCTGTGACCTGTAATCTTGTAGGTTTTATTGGGTCGGTCTTTTAAGAATGAAGTTGGATGGCCTGTGCGAGAGGTTGCATGGTCTTTAAGCCAGGAACTGGAGAATCAGTGGCTTGACCTTATGAACACTTTTACTGTCTCACTCCCCTCCCATCTCTGGACAAAGGGGCCCAAGGATGTCTGAAAGCTATGAACTTACATGGTCCTACAGCTACTGTATTCAACTACAACTTGCTTTGTGGATCGTTTCATTTTTAGTTTTGCTGTATTTTTAGCCCTCCTGTATTAATAATGAATTCTATATTTTAATAGAAGATTTAAAAAAAAAAATCAAAGAATTGCTTAAAGTACACCCATACGCCTTTTTAGGAGAAGAAATGTGTACACCAGGTGTGATATTTTATGGGAAATATGACCATAAGAAGCTGTGTGTTTGAGTGAGTGTTACATGAACTGTTCACTTTTAAACTGGAGTTCTTGTGTAAAGTATGTCCAGACCACAAAGTAGGATGCTTAGATGTGCTGCAGGGGTCTACAGCTTCAACTATATTTCCTTAAACATGCAGAATGTGAATTTCTTGTTTGTTACAGCATCTATATCAGGGTTTGTTTCCAGTGTAAATGTGAACAAAAAATTGTGTGCCCCTCTTTTTGTCTCCAGTATCCTACAGATTGTGTCTTCATGGCTTTGATTCTCCATCTGGATTTAACTTAATGTGTAATGACTGTTTCCATAAGATTAAAAATGAAACTCCTGTATTTGTTACTTGAAAATATCACTATTAGGATGTATTATTTCAGAGTATGGCAAAAGGGGTTTTATTTCTGAAGGGTATGTGAGGGAAATCAACATTGCCAAAAACCAAGTCTGTGTTATGATTTTGAAGCAGTTTTTTTTTTTTTTTGTAGTAAGATTTAAGGAAAAACTTGTTTTAACATGGACTTTAACAATCTTCATTTTGTGTTTTCAACTCCAGTCTGGAAAGAATTGTTAGTGGCAGCCATGTAACCTTTTCCAACTTATCGAGCTCATGCCATAAACTCTGATCATGTTGTTTTTGTTTCTTCTTTTGCTCAATTGTAGGTTATTTAAAAATAAAACCCTACAACTTAACGTGTATGTTGTTTTTGAAGCCAAGTGTCTTTTGTCTTCCATGTGCCACAACGGGTGAGATTTTGTAAAAACTTGATGCTTTAAGATACGTTACACTTAGAATGGGTTAAAGAACTTCCTGTGTTCCCAAACCTGTGTGAAACGAGCACCGAGCCTTGCTTTGAGAACAGTCCTCAGGAAGAACTCAGAGGGGGAGCGTAAAAAAAACCTGCCTGTTTGTCTTGGAAGAATGGCCTGTATGATGCATTAGCCAAGCTGTAGTTTTAGGCAAGGTTTCATTCCTTTTGAAAAGTGCACCCGGGACCTCTCTGTGACTCTTGTGCTCAGGAAGGTATTCTAATAAGTTATTCCCTCAAGATGGTTTTCTTCTGCTCCATCTTTATTTACGCAACTCTGTTGTCCGTTTGCATGTGCATTGTTTCAGCTGCAATTTACGTAAATCCTAGCAAATGTGCATCTGCTGTTAGAAATTTCTTTAGAATTGGTCTCTGCCAAGTTGTCTTTCAATGGCATGAAATGCATTCAAGACGCCAGTTCTTAAATTTGACATTCTCCATTTATTACCAAAAGATTTGTAATGTGTAGAAAGGATAACACTCCAGTGCACTGTGTTCTTTCAGACAGACCTGCACAATGGGAACTGATGGGAAGGTAATACTGTAAGTCCAGATAGTATCTTAGTGTTAACTTTTAAAAGAGAAACCACATTGGATACAAATGCAAATAAGGGATGAAAAGCACCTGTTATTCACTTTGGATGGTCTGAACTTAGCAGCATATAAATGATGCATAATGTGTGTATATATACCATATATATTTATATATCGTAGCCCAACTCAAACACAGGGAATATCCAGTTAGCAGAGCACTTGATCTGACTGTCAGTGAGAACTGTAATACCCCTCGGATTGTAAGCACACTGTTTTAAACTTTCTCCACCATAAATTAACATTTCTTTTTTGTCTTTCTTTTTTTTTTTAAGCTTTTCACATATAATAGTCTTGTTAATGCTTATAAAAAAACACATCCGAAGATATAGCAGCAGTTCTGTTGGGATTTCAAATCCCCAATTTATACACACAACACAGTTGCTGAAAAAGCTTGTTTGTGCAGCCAGTCATAGAAATAGAAACGTGACGTTTAAGGCAATGTCTGGCCAATCTGTTGTGTGTGCAGACAGACACCACTAAAGCGAGTTATAGTGCATGATTTGTCGCTAACTGCTCAATGTTGTGTGAAAAAATAAGCCATGGAGAACTTATTTGATTTGGATATGAAGGGAAAATGGGTTGGAATATCCCAACGACTATTGTAAAACCCAAGGCATTGCAGAAGTGCTGATTATCTGACATATTACAAAGTATCACAATATCTAACTGACATTCCTAACGTCCAGTACACCCTCAATAGTGCAGGTTCAAGCATATACATCATAGTTTCCTACACATAATTTACCTAAATCAAATCAGATCTACATTTGTAGTGACTACTCTCTCGATTGGGCCACCTTCAGAAAACTCAAGTCCACTAACCATCACAAATGTGTTACAATCTCATCAGCTGTCATATTGAAATAAAACAAGAAATGTAATGTTTAGGATGATTATGGGATTCTCTGCCTCTTCGCCTCGTGGAGTGAAGTCCTTAAACTTTCAGAAGCTCTCCTCTCAGACAGTCCCTGTTGGGGAGAAAAAGATGTGTAAGACCAGCCCAAACACAACGAACAGCATCACATATGACCTCCATGAACTCCACAAGAGATCCGTGAGTCCGGCACTTTGCAACACACAATTTTCATAATTTATTCAAGTTAAGACACACTTTGAGTAAATCTATAATTCATTAACTCTGCTTTCACTAATGCCAAAAATAGCCTTTTAAATAAAGCACATAATAAGTGCGTGGCAGTAACTAATTCAAAATACTGTATCAAAAATAAGTTGATCAAAAGGCCAAATGTTGTTAATATGCACATAATTTAATTCACGTTTCCAATTAAACTAATTTTAACATTTGCGCTACTTTGATTACCTTAAACATTGTTATGTGCTGTGACAATCCAAGAGTAGTAGACAGCAGTTGAAGACTCAACAAGTCAGTTGCTAGAAAAACTACAATGCGTCTCTTGGGAAGACGCTTAAAATTAGCTGTTTTTATTTTTCTCAAATAAGCTGATCAATGGTCCATCAATGGTCTGCAGCCATTACCTTGATTGACTGTCTTGCGCTTGATGCCCCCTCAAACTCTGGTTGCCCATTGGTTGCTGATGCTCCTCGTCTTTTATCTCCCAGTAGTCTTGTTCTCCTGTAGTTTGTTTGTCTAAATCCATCGCAGCCTCCTTTGATTTTTTCTTTATCGGAAGCATTGGAGTTTCAGACTCTATACTCTGAAAAATTATTTTCTGCTCTGGGCATAGATCGTGTTTAATTTGCTCTGTTTCAAGCCCCACAAGGTTATCTGTTTGATGTGGTTCAGTGTTACCTATATCTGATATATGCTCCTCAGCCTCCACCGGTACATGCTGGTAGCTTTCGTGCCATTCTGAAGAATGGTTATTATGGCTGGAACCACCATCATTGATCAAATTCTCCAACGGCTTGCTGATTAGCTGCTTGCTGTTGGTCTTGTACAAACTCTCTTCTTTGTTCAACGCTATTACGTTTATCTTCATAGGGCTCACATTCGGCTCTTCATGGTAGTCACTGTTGCTTTCCCATTGGTTCACTTCCTGTATGTATTGTCGTAATAGTGGCATGCCTTGTTTAGCCTTGTTAGTGTTATCGTTTGTGAAGGTATGTAGTGTGTTAATTAGGTTGCTATGCTCGTTCTTGTCAGTCTTGTAAAATGTATTTGTAATTCTGCTGTGCTGTTCAGAAACTCTTCCTTCGTTTTCTTTTTGCAATATGTTTCTGTGTAATCTTTCTCTATCAAAATGTGATTGCTTACAGTCTTTGTCTAAGGCAGGTAAGTGCTTGGGGTCATGTTCCTTGTAGTGGACAGCAGTAAAGTCTGTGGACTGGACCTGAGGTACTCCCAGCAGGATTTTTGGAGAATGTTGCTCCTGAGGAGCAGAAAGGGATGTAGAGGACTGTTGACTTGTTTCCTCCTGAAGACATGAACTTGCTGTAGGGTTAGACTGAAGGGAGTTTTGGGGCATGTTGCTATATGATCCCCCCACAGCAGACTGGGAGTCTGCCAAAGTACGTACGTGGTATGGTTGACCTTGGGGTGCAAGAAACTGCTTTTGTTCTGGGAATGAGTTAGGGATAAAGCTTTGCTTCAAAGTCACTGGTTGCTCAGTTAATACCTTGCCATTTCCAAGGGATGGATCCACGAGACTTCCAGGCTGTGGGACTAGGCTATGGGTAAGGGGTGGTATAAATTCTGCAGCTTGTATGTTGCTGCTGCTACAGATGACACTAGTGTCAGCGTTGCTTTTGCTGGTGTGGTCTAAAATGTTTCCCTCCCTTTTAGTGCAAATAGTACTGTGGCTGGTGCTTTTATAAGTGCTTCCGTTGTTATATTTGCTGGTGGTGGCAAAGCTGTTCTTTTCTTTCGCATTACTGGATGCCTTCTGTTGGCCATAAATGGAAGTTGGACTGATGTTAGATTTGCTGGTGTGATTTGCGTTCCTGTCATTGATATGACAGTCAATTTTCCTGACTATGTTTGTCAGAGTCATAATGCTGCCCTCACTGTAACTGCTGTTTTGACTCTTGGGAACACCAGGCAAGCGGCTAACGCCAGTCTTGATGGACGAGCTGCAGACAGTTTCACCTTTTCCAGTGTGTCCATGACTGCTAACGCTGCCTCCTCTGCCTACAACGTTGCAGTTCTCAGCTGTCTGACAAGATAAATAATTTCCAGTTTCCTTAGTGATAACAGCATGGTGGATTTTTACCTGCGGTGTTTGAACCAATGGCTGCTGCTGCTTAATGGATGTGGCCTGGGTCACACTAGGCTGGCTGACTATGACCCCACCTTTCCAACCCATTACACTTCCCTTTGGTATATGTGGTATATAGTTAGACCTCAAAGAGTTGGACTGGACAGAAACACAGTGTTGGGAAATGGGGTGATGCATCTGGTTGCGTGATGTTTTCGGTGTGGCTTGGAATACAGTGTTGAACATCTTTCTACGTGTGTCCTCGATCTCCTCAGGAGACCAGCTGATCCCTTGCTTCAGCCTTTGGGCCGTAAACCAGAGCTTGATCTGCTCCTCTGGGAAGCCAGAGACCACTGTCAAGTAACAGAGCTCTGCTTTGGTAGGGTAAGGGAACTTACCAAAAGACGTCTTAAGAAAACTGCTTAAATCCATGGCTGGATCATAGGTGGGGATGCTACTTAGAGGGATCATGACCTTTGGGAGATCAGTGTTTGAATCAAGCGATGACGGATTAGAGTTCCACAGAGGACCACGGTTATGCATCCCTGGTATCCCAAGAATGTTGGGGATTTTATAGACCGGAGAGGCACTAATGCCACCGATGATATGTGGTGATGTTGTTAGGGGTAAGGTCCTTACTGAAGTTCCATTGGTTACGGTTGCGGGCTTTTCACTGCTAGGCTCAGCCCGGTGTACCTCAACAGTATGGGAGACGACAATTTTTTTGTGCCCCCCTTTGGTCATTTTCATTATGGGTGTCTTGGTAATGGATATTATGGACTCACTTAAATCCTCTTCTGTAAACAGGGTTTGCTCCACTATGATAGCCCCGTCTCGTTTGGTAACGTGCAAGGATACTCTCTTGTGTGGTGTATGGAGTTCAGGATGTGATTTTGCGTTATGTAATGCAAGGCCTTCAAACTTCACAGCTGAAACCTTGCAAGGCAGGCAGTAGAAGTTTGGTTGAGCATGAAAGTCCATGTGACAGTTGTCCATATGGTGAAGAAACAGGTTCAAGTCTCTGGACTCAAAGCAGCACAAAGTGCAGCAATATGTTCCCCTTTCCCAGCATGAAGTCTTCGGTTCGGCTTTCGAGAGATCATGGAATCTTTGTGTATCCTCATTTTTTGAAGAGATACTAAGGATGCTGTCTTCGGGTATTGTGGGCAGGAGCTCAGGTAAGCATCCTAGTATGATGTCCTCCCGCATATGCTTGCTTTTTGATGGAATCATACAGGGAACGGTGGATTTCCTCTTGCTGGCCATAGTATAGGATTGTGCAGATGAGTGAAGAGTTAGAAACAAATACTGGAATTGTATGGAGTTGAGGTGTCATCAGCCAGCCGTGATGAACCAGAAACTGGTGAAATTTTCAGCTATCAGGACTTCCCATTGTAAAAGGGAGGGAAGTAACAACTCCCAGTGAACCTAAGGAGAGAAAACATGACATTTTGATATAAACCACGGTGATACAAAAAAAATGTCATGGGATATGCATTAAAAAACTTTTCTAAAAGAGGGACAGTTAATTAAAATGCCCTGACCAACCACTGTTCAATGATTATTATAATCAAACCACTAATATTAAAGTAAAATTATATTTACCTTTCCCTAATAGAGCTAAATACAGTTCACTATTAAGAGCAGCAATATTGGTGGTACTGATGCGCTGAAATAAAATCTCTTTTTTTATGAGAAACTAAAACAAACAAAACGTGCTTGTAAGAAGTTTTCATTATAAGACCAAAATAAACGGATAGCAAGATACAATTTCTTGTTATAAATATACTCCAAAAATGTGATTGTTTATATTCCTACATAGCACCCATCAAACCCAGTTCTCTGTGATTTCTACATGTTCTCCCACACACGCACCTTCTAATTTTTTTCTTTTTGTAGCACTTTTCCACACGCTACACTTCAGTCAGTAAGGGAGCATTTCAGGATAAAGTTCATGCGTGGTTCACATTTTTGTGCCTGTTCTGTTTTAAAAAATATGTAAATATATTGTAATAATATTTAATCTACCATATGTAGTCCACTTTACACATTTGAAACATAAAATATAAGATTAATTAATGCGCACAAACCTTTAAAAAAATAATGGCAATAGCAAAAGATTTGTGAAAGAATGTGTTGTCTCCATCTTAAAAGCTGATAGCAGAGCACATATATTAGTTCATTTTGTCAGAGCAGTTTCAATTTTTCTGCTAAATACTAGCTGATGAATAAATCTGATAATTTAATACTCGTTTTTCCATGCATTATGCATCTGTAAAAGAATCTAATTAAACCACCCAAGACTTCTGTTTAGTGTTTAGCTCTAAATTTCCTGGACCTTCTCTTTCATCAGACTACAAATACATTTGGGATAAAAACAATGTGGTGTCCATGTGTATATATTTTTTTCCGTATCGCCAGCTGTCTGAAAAAAAAAAAAAAAAAAAGTATAAAACCATTCAGAAGTAAAAACACTGCCTAAAATACACAGTGCTCTCAGACATGGCCATGACGTACTCTTTTGCAACTGACTCTTTTATTTCTCATGACGGCTGCCTTCCTGCCAGAAAAATAAATAAATAAAAATAAAACTAGGTCACCAGCATCTTATGCTGTAATCCTGGTTCCCTGCATCCAGACATGGGCATTTACTGTATATTCAGCCTGCTTACTTAGTCCATGATACTCAGATTTCATCAATGGATGTTAACCCCTAACATGAACCAGGGTTTTATTGAAAATGCGCAAGACATCTCTGAGTAGAAACTATACAAAAAGATGCTTAATAATATTAACATTGCTCATAAATGTGTGCGTATAAAAGCTTTGGTCCGAATAGAAAAAAAACGATATTTGTAATTTAAATGTGTGCAGAAACATGAGTTTTATTTTTGTTACAAAGTTCTAGAGTTCAAGCGGAGTTAAAATCTTGTCTGAATGAATGAGGGCAACCTACCAATCTCTCAGATGGTAACAAAAATCTGCTTTCCAGATTTGTCTAATTTAAACCATAAAATGCTAGTTAACCACAACAGACACGCTAATACCTAGATATCTCTCCACCACCCAAACTTTGAACCACTAGACCGATTAACACCGGACAAGCAAGAGATGGTTAAAAATGTTATATAAAAAAACAGGTCACTCGTCAAAGAATGGGATGCTTTATCTGGCAACCGAGACGTGCGATTAGACACAGGACAAGAGGTTTCCAGACAGTGAGCTATTGAAAAGGGAACTCAGAAAGAGAGGCCTCGTGTTTCAGCACCGGGGTGAACCAGTCTCACACAAAACAGTCTATCCTGCTACTGTGTGCCTCAGTACTTTCGTAGCTTTAGCAGAGAAACCGGAGGCCTTTTTATCCCGGCAACCTGTGGAGTCAAGGCATGCAGCAGATTTGGTTGAAAATTAGCACAACAACGCTGACCTACATTTATGTCTTTGAGCAGTTCGAAACTAAAATATTACATCATGTTATGTTACACATTTAATAAGGCTGGCTCTGCTTGAGATAGTGATGCACAGTATTAAATGCAGTTTGAGGCCAAAGGGCTGGCAATACGGGCCTTACATAATAAAAGATCCTCTCTCATTATTGATTAAAGGCTGAAGCATCCCAGACTGGACGTCCTTTATTACATGGGACCACGCTGAATAAGCCTGCAAAAATATCAATAGATTCTCAGCATGAAAATCTTTCATAAGGCCTCTGAAATAAAATCAGTTTTTCTGCACAGCAACAAAATGTGCTCAGGCAGAATTTTTCATGATAAGGGGTCTAAAATAAACAGATTGTTATAAACAGTAAAAATTTTTGAAGCTGCGAGTATGTTTGTATTCTTACATGCCACATTGTGCCCACTTCTCTTTTATTTGATCATATGCTTACACACACACACACACACTCCTACTCTCACACCCTCCTGAATCCTCTTCTTTTTTTGGTGCACTCCTCCACACTTCAGGCAGTGCGGGAGAATTTTAGGATAAAGTTCATCTGCGGTTCACATTTTTCCTCTTGTTCCTCTTTAACAATTATGTATATTTCTTGCATTAACTGTTAATCTGAGCGTCCACCATATGTAGTAAAGTCATTGATGCGTATATGTATCCTAACATCCCTCTTCAAACTCAATGAAAAAATTGGCACCAGATAAAGTGTGGAGCTTAAATCTCTCAGACTTCTCTGAATTTTTGTGAGCTTCCCTTTCATTAGACTTTAAATACATTTCGGGTAAAAACAATGTGGTGTCCATGTGTATATGTTTTTTTCCACTAGTCCCAGCTGCCTTTTAAATAAAGGAGGAAAGCATTCAGGAAAAAAAATTAAATAAAAAAAATGTAAATAACTGAAATGATGGCCTAAATTACACAGTGCTCCCAGACATGATCCTGGCGTCCTCTTTTATTTCTCAGACTGGATATGCTTTATTGCACGAGGCTGATATGAATAAGCCTATAGGGAGATCGGTCGATTTTAACATGACCATCTTTCATAAGCGCTGCGTGAATGAGACTTTTGTTTAACGCCAAGAAGCCATAACAAAGGTCAGTGCACACATGCTACAATAATTATATTTCTATAAATACAAGAAAAAAGGAGGTCAGCATATGAGGTTGTCGTGACCATTTTTCTTCATTTTACACAATGGCGCTCCCATTTACGAGGGGAATATGACACTAAGCCGGAAACCATATGCAGTGCCCTCAATGCTTGCATGCCATTGAAATATTTCCTGAATGTGTGTGTCAGTATGTAAGATGGGCATGTGACTACATGCCATCATTGTACGGTGCTGTTTGGGAGCTATATCAGTGACGGCGTCAAACACGTCCACATGAATTATGTAAAGACCGAAGTGCCGCTGAGGCATCCTACAGTTCACCTTCATTATAGGATGTGACTCATTAGCAAAATGCCACCAACACAGGCATTTGTACCATCAGCTATCCCTGGGCGGCCCATGTTTATGTTTAAATCCAGTCAATGAACCTCATGCGAGTACTACAGAAAGCTGGGTGCCATCAGAAGTGCCCGCTTTGCCCCCCTTACCTCGGTGACTGCTGCACGGACTCTTGGGAGGCCAGTCTGCGCTGCCACTCATGTGTTAACATTGCCATAGCAACCCCTCTCCTTTCCCTTTCCTTGCCCACAACACACAGAGGGGACTAAATCCTCTATTCTTCACCAGAAAACACACTTGGGGGACATTTTTCGCTGCCCTCCAACCCAAAAGAGACAAAACTCCAAAATATTTTATTTGAATGTGTTGTTTGTTTATGCCAATATACAAATTGGAAACAAATGAGGATCCGTCCCTTTTTCCGCTCCGTATTCAAGGCAGTTTTTTTTTCATGAAGAGAGCACCCCAGAATTTTACAAAAGGCGCTATTTGCATTTTTAGAATTACTTCACCAGTCTTGCGACACAAAAATCTCCCATTAAAAGCATTGGAAAGATTTAGAAATTCGCACGAGAAAGAAAGCACTTTGCAAATAATGGAGAAATGATCATTGATGCGATGTGCTGAGTTTGATCACCGGTGCGACACACTCATTAGTTACAAAAAAAGAAAGATGGCGGAGCACCATGAATTGTACTGAGTCAAGTGCCAGGTCTCGGCGAATGCCAGGCTCCTGCATACAAAACCGAGCTGGAGCAGCTGAAATACTTGTATGGCCGACACTCCGCCGTTAAGCCAAAAGTTTATCTGGAAAAGTACTAAAGGTTAATACGGGCTTTTCAGGGAGGTTTTGTGGATATACTCCTATTGTGGAGCTCATTTCTGTCTGTTACTCCATGACATTCATTCACTCTTTAGATTTACAAATTTAATAAGGTAATGTGAGATATCACAGAAGGACATTTTTGTTATTACATGCACAGTGAGCTTTTCATTATAAATAATTTAATCATTTTGACTGCTTTTATAGAACAGATAGAGGACATAGAGCCTCTGCAATTATAATTCTGCTTAGAAATCCAGTTGGCATTAGGCAGACAATTCTCCTCTCTTAATTCAAGGAATATTACATAAACTGCCAGCTTTTACTGGAAATCAACATACAATAAAGTGCACGCGCAAGCGACTTAACATTTAGTCCTTCATTGTGTGCCGTCACGCTGCTCTAATCTGACACAATAATAAAGGGCAATCTGTGCATGTATGTACAAATTGCATTTTCTTTAGTCTGTAGGCACAAATACTTTGGGAAGGTCATGTTCTGAAGGCTTTCCTGCCTTAATTCCTCAAATTTAGGATGAAAGGCAATATTTCCTTGCCTTATTACAACACTGCAGACCAGAACGCTATTCCCATAACAGACAGATGTTCACCCGAAACACACTGCATGCTAAAGGACCTACAGAAAGCATGCATTCTGTCCTTTTAACACATTTTAACATGTAATTATGCCTGCTAACTTTTAAAAAGTAGCATGTTTAGCAGAAAGTGAGGTTTAATGAAGAGAGGCTAAAGACAGAGAGCTGTGATGAAGCACCCTGTGATTCTATATAATGATTTATAATGTGTGGTATCAGAGCCAGGGTTATGATCTGTAGTTAAATCCGAGTTTGAGTACATTCTGTACCCATTAACATTTGATAGCGCATGCTTGTCTAGATATGCACCAGCTTTAAACTACAGGCACCCCCGAAAGGTTCGGGTTCGTCATCGCAAAGATCACTTTTGGAAATCGATATTTCCAATATTTCCGAGCTCGCGACCGCTGTGATCGCGGCGTCGCCGGCGATCAATCCGAGACATTTGACCCCCGTTTGAAGTAGATATCTGACGCGTGACGCTCCGGAGTGGACAGATTATAGTAACATCACATAGGCACGTTGTAGCGTGCGAATAATTAAATTGGAAGCAGACGAGAACATTGAGTAACAAACTGTAAGAAACTGGTAAGTTAACCCTTTCGCTTCGTATTGAGGCACTAGTAACCTCCATCCGGCTAGACGTTTCTCGCGAGTTTGAGTGTGGAGCGCGGCGCAGTATTTTGGCTATTACCAAAATTTTTAACTAAGCACTCCCATACTGTCGCCATTTTATACATAGAGGCGACTTCACGCGCCGCATATGAGTGGAATAACAAGGCACGCTTCTCTCTACTAGAACTACTTTGAAGACTGTTCGCGTCACCTAAATAAATCGCTTTCACTTCTTTGAAAAGTCAAAGTTCCCTACCTTTTCGCCGGCTCTGGTGACTGCCAATGCAAATCCGTTATAGATACAGAAATAAATAACATTTAGGTTTCGCTCCGCTCCGGGTCTCCGGGGAACAGGAGGGGCCGAGACCTCTCCTCAGATGAACCCTGTGAACTAACGTGAACCCGTCGGGTCACCGCGATAGGGAGCAACTACTGCTTTATGGCACACTGACTATGTGCCCGGCTGACATGGGCGCTGCTGGAGTGGCGAGAAGAGGAAAGAAATGTACGCCAGGCGCTCTCAAATAAGGGCACGTGATTAAAACGCGTCACCCAAACCCAAAATCCTGATCCTACCCCTCTCTGTTCTAGGACGGGCTGAGCAGACACACTGAAGGGAGTGACTCATGCGCAAATGTCTAATATAGCCAGAAATATGGAGCAGCGCTTTCGGTCAGTAGGTCGTATAAGGACGAGGAGAAAAATAAATCCATAGTAGACAGCCGATCGCGAGCATGTGCCTAGGCTACTACATGTAGGCTACTACAAACGCATGTTTGAAACCACCGGACGGAAAAGGAGTAGCTACAAAACGCTGCCCGCGGTGTTACAACACAGTAAAGTAAAATTAAATAAAACAAAGAATCCCTTTAGCCACGCGAACAAACTGGAAATTGTTGCGCAACATGCAATTCATGTTATTAGAATAGAATAGAACAGAACCTGAACTCCATTGATACACAACCGTGTGTGGGGAGAATTAATGCGCAACATTCAACAGAATACACATGATCAGAATGGAACAGAATAGAATCTCATTAGCCACACAACCAAATTGAAAATTAGTGAGCAGCATGCTGTACATACTAATAATGGAATAAAATAGAATAGAATATGATCTCCTGTGCTACACAACCATGGCCAGGGGAAATTAATATGCAACATGCAACAAAATGCAATTATTATTGGTAGTCCTATTACTAATGGGATAGAATTGAATGGATGATGTTG
This sequence comes from Gymnocypris eckloni scoliostomus, assembly GCA_027564155.1. Lineage (NCBI taxonomy): Eukaryota > Metazoa > Chordata > Actinopteri > Cypriniformes > Cyprinidae > Gymnocypris > Gymnocypris eckloni. The sequence goes on from CM050431.1 coordinate 13,776,550, forward strand.
ATGTTGTGCAACTTACAATTAAATACAGATATTATTTTTTTCAGTATAATATATAACCATTATTGTTATCATTACAGAATGGGTAGAAAGACTATTTTGCCACAATTAAGTTATTATTCCTGTTGTTATCATTGGGTAATCACCAGAAATATTGATACATTTTGTTACTAATGATGATAAATATGCACAGCTGGGCTCAAACGTGTCCTTGGTTCAGCCGTTTTAAACATTAACATTTTCAGAAACAGTGGTTACTTTTTGAGAGGGTCATATGAGGTGAAAGTAAATCTGAGAGTTCCTACAGCCTTCTGTTGTGCTCTCTGAATTGATAACAACCAGTCAACCAGAGTGCCACAAACACCGGCCTGTCTATTATCAACAGGTTGTGTAATACTCAGTCCTTGTAGGTGCACACATAGAATGCGTGTAATGTTTCAAAGTCTTTACTTTTCTTTTCTTAGGATGTGGTGGAAGACCTGCTATCCAGGGGCTCCCCCTCACGCCACAGTGACAATTACACCTTCAGACCCGTGCAGCTTTTTCCTTTTTTTTTGACAGTACAGGCAGAGATGAATCTGATTGGATAAAGCCCGAAAACACCTACTGTCCATTACGAGACGGTTGCCATGCGGTTTGGGCTTTTCCTTCATTAAGGCTTTAGCACAAATTTTTCATTTTATGGTGTAAATGCACGATGAACATAGTTTAGCTTTATAAATATTAAACAGAGGAAACTGAGATTAGTCGTCACAGTGACTATATTTCATTAATAAGGATTTGAGGCAAAAGTCCAATGGCATAAACGTGTTTCTCTAGCAGCAATCTTATTTATTAATCACCTAGTTTTAAAATTGTATTTTTATGAATTTTTTCCACCAAACTATAATGTCATTACCCTTTTTTGTAGCTATTGAATAATCACAATCTAATCAAGACACGATCAGTGTACTGAACTATATAATTGAAAGGCTGAGAATTTAAGATATTTGTTAGAGTGGTTTGCTGTTTTGTGTTATGTTTTACATTACTGCTATTATGTTGTTTGCTTGTTTGATTTTGTCTCATTTTTTTTTACTGTTTACATTTTTGCTGAAAATCCTGGATGACAGACTTTAAAAAAAATCTAAGTGTATTTAATAAACTGTATTTTTTAAGCAGTAATGTTAAAAATGTTGACAATGTTAAGTCAGTGCTAATAAAAAGTATTTAAAGTGCCTGTGCATAATATATGTTTACAATGGTTTATTCGATTACAGAAGAGACGAATGGAGCTAGTATGTTTACTAGATTTATTATATTACAAATTACCGTTTAAAGGGTTGCTCCACCCCAAAATGAAAATGTTGTCATTATTCACTTACCCACATGTCGTTCCAACTCCAGAAAAGCTTTGTTCGTCTTTGGGAATTTAACAATTTAAGATATTTTAGATAAAAACCGGGAGGCTTGGGACAGTCTCCCATTGACTGCCAAGTAAGTAACACTTTTGAGGTCCAGATAAGTATGAAAAGCATCGCCAGGGTAGTCCATCTGCCATCAGTGGTTCAATATGAATTTTATGAAGCGACGAGAATACTTTTTGTACGCAAAGAAAATAAAAATAATGAATAATAATTTGTCTCCTCTTTGTCTCTCCTCGTCAGCATAGCACCACTTTTGAGATTATGCACCGAATGCAAGCAGCGTACGCATTTCTGTATCCGCCTCAATGCAAGGATGTGTATTCTACGTGTATTTACGCTTTGATTTGAATGAAAATAGCACATCCTTGCATTGTGGCGGATACAGTAGAGCATACGCTGCTTGCGTTCGGGGCATAATCTCCAAAATGGTGCTACGAGGAGAGACAGAGAGGAGACAAATTGTTGAAATAAAAGTTATTTTTATTTTCTTTGCGTACAAAAAGTATTCTCTTTGCTTCATAAAATTCATATTAAACCACTGATGGCAGATGGACAACTCTGGCGATGCTTCATCACTGGACCTCGACAGTGTTGCCGCGGCGATCAGCATCAAGCCTCCGGTTTTATCTTAAATTGTGTTCCGAAGACGAACAAAGCTTTTATGCAGTTGGGACGACATGCGGGTAAGTGAATAATGACAAAAGTTTCATTTTGGGGTGGAGTAACCCTTTAAGATTAGTATGTACATTTGTATTACCAGCATTAATATTATAAATAACATATATGCAAGCACTAACAATCTAGTTACTCAAGCAAGAATCTAAACAGATTTTATATTGGTGTTTATATGGTGTATTAGTACCTGTATTTTATGAGGCCATTTACTTTCACAACACCACCGTGAGTATTTCACATTCAACACAGAGGTGAATCATACACGCCGCCTTTGTTTGTCTCCGAATTCAAACTCTTAGCCAATAGGCGTAGGGCAGATTATCCAATGGCGTTCTTACTTGGCGGACACGTGACGCAACATCTTGACTGGTAACAACGCACCGACCAATGGCCGTCTGGGACCTCTGAAAGTACAGGAGACAGGTGTTAGAGAGTGTAGTATTCATCCCAGGAAACGTTAGTGTAATTAATAAACTTTTAGCTATGGCGCTTTCCCAGTGTCTTGACGATTCGCCGGGCAGGCGGACCCGAGGACAGGCCAGGACCTAAACTTGAAAGAACTTTACAATGAGAGACACAGACTCGCTCTGGAGGAACTGGTGGCCGGCGGAGTCGAGTCCTTCAAGGGATTCCTGCAGAAAGAAAGGATCCCTAACTTTCTCTCCGATGATGAGATCAGGCGCCTCTCCCGCGCTGCTGTAGTGCCTAAATCAGGCTTTTTGAACGGAGATGATTCTCATTTGGACCAGTCTGGCACACTGGACTGCTCATCTGTCACGTATTTCCCCGAAGTATCAGATATTGAGCCTCCAGTTTTAGAGATGGGCTGGCCAGCGTTCACCGCGGGGTCTTTTCGCGGAGTAACACGCGCCGTCGCCTACTTCCAGCCGAGTTACGGAGAGTGCATTTATAGTTGCAAAGAAGCAGCCAGGAGGATGATCAAAAATGCGAAAGAGGTATTTCTCGGGCCAAAAAAAAAAATTTGTTTCAAAATACTATATCTAAGTGGACACGATATTGTTAGTTAATTAATCAAAAAAGCAATAATTAATCAGTTCTTCCCTGTGGTGAACTTCACTCTGCATACAGTTCTAAAGCAGCTTTACAAAAATAGTGCCTCGATGACGAGCTTTAACATTTAATCATTAATATGAACACATCTATTTAGTATTTTTTTTCTGTTACTGGTATTCATTCTCAAATTACCATTGTGTAATTCAATAGTGATTATTATCTTTTTAAATGTTACTGTTCAATAGATACTAACGCAGTACTTATTCTTCATTTCAGTTAGTGACATATTGCTACTTGTCATTATCCCAATAGTGTCTAGTAACTATTCCATTGTAACCTGTAACATAATTAAATTTAAAGTCACTAGACTCAATTCTGTGTAGATGTATCAAATATTAATTTCCAACTAGATGAATGGTACTTTTTGCTGGTACTTATTTTTACTAGTAGATGTTTCTAGTAACTAGTTATATTTCACTTATCTAGTTCTTTTTAAACAGATATTTGTTAAGCAGTAGTGTAGCTACTAAAACGAGTAGCTAATAAATAACTACTAATGAAATTGAAACAGATGTCTGTCTCTGTTGAATTAATTAACAATAAAAAAATAAGTAGTAAAAACATATCCAAATAATTTAGAAGTAATATTTAAATATTGTAACGCCTTCATTTAGCTATTTTGTTATTTATTGGCATTAATTAATTTGTTTTCAGATTTCACCACTTGAAACTTTTAAGAGGATTAAAATGATATAAAAAGGCCAAGCAACAGCAATTAAAAGAATAATAATGCATTCAAGATTATGATTATTTAAAATTATCTTATTTCAGTTGTATTAATAAAAAAGTCAGCCTTTGGGTTTTTAGGTGATAGAAAGGTGTGTGTGACTTATTCAAAGTAGCACTCTGGATCTTGAATGTGGAATGGTAAGAATGCACAGAAGCGTCTATCACACTGAGCTGTTACCTCTGGGTCTGAACCACAGGCTCTTCAGTCCTTCAAATGAAGGGGTTTTTGAGCTGAATGTATTGAGGTTATACCTGCAGGCACCCTGGATCTGTTCCAGCTTGCATGTACTTAAAAACCAAACATAATAAGAAATCATCAAGGTGTGTAGCCAGCGGCTGTGCAGTCATGACATTCATACCAATGAGCTAGAACGTCGAGTTCAGTGATGCTGAAGCTCTCAGATTTTAATTCATTTCCCACAATGTTAACCAAACAATACTCTGTTGCATAAAGAAACTTTTACTGCTGTTAATTTCTCATTTATCAGAATTTGTCATCCTTAGGTGATTGCCATTGTGACGGACTCCTTGACAGACCTGGATATCTTCCAAGACCTGCAGGAAGCTTGCACACGCCGCAGAGTTCCTGTGTATATTCTTTTAGACCAGTCTTCTGTTCCCTCATTCTTACAGATGTGTAAAAACCTTCGTGTACAGCTGGATGAGCTGGTATGAGTTCTTCATGCTAATATTATTGTTGTTTTTATATTTAATAGATTTAGTATTTTTTAAATAGCATTTTTAAAATGTGTTTTATTTTATTTATGAAGCAAATGAAAGTACGAAGCATAACAGGTTCTACCTACTACATGAGATCAGGTGCTCGGATCACTGGAAAGGTTCATGAGCGTTTCATGCTGATCGATGGAAACAGAGTGGCCACAGGTTCATATAGGTAATAAAGACCCATTTTCAACAACATCTTAAAGGAATAAAAGTGAAATTTGTTGTAGCAAAACTGTATGGTTTTCTCTATTCTATGCAACACAAAAGATGATATTTAGAAAATGTATTTTTTGTCCATACAATGAAAGTTAGTGGGGTCCAATATTATTTTGACTTTCAAAGTATGGGCAAAAACATTTTTTTCCAAATATTTTGCATGGGTGTAACCTTTATTATATAGAAATTATGTATTTTGTTTCATTAAATGAATCGATTTTAACTTTGCAAATGTCAGACAATCTGTGCATAGTTGTTATGACTCGAGTTCTATGTATGCGTTTCCTATTTATTTTGGTACATTTTTATCTACAGGTTTAACTGGACAGATGGCAAACTAAACAGCAGCAACCTTATAGAGCTATCTGGCCAGATAACCGAGAAATTCGATGAAGAGTTCCGCATCCTCTATGCCCAGTCCCTGCCTCTGCCAGCGAATACAAGAGCTCCCTCTAGTGCCAGAAGCAGCGGTTTATATGACCATCTTGTCCTCAAACCACCTGGAACGCCTCCCTCCTACTTGGCACGAACAACAAAGCCTCATCCAGAATGTCTGACGAGCACTCCAGCCAGACTTCATACCCCAGAGGTCCAACAGATGAATAAAGACACTGAAGATCGAGACAGAAAGAGTAACCCAGTTTCTGAGACTTCCATTCTAGGTGAGGACTGGATCAAGCAAGAACTCCGAGAGGAAGCTCTCACCACGGATGACCCTCCTTGTTTGCCAGCAATTAATGTTACTACTCGGACTCAGACAGTCGATGTAATGATCTCTCCCCCGGTACCTTCCTGCGACATTTCAACACAAACCACCTGCCAAACAGCAGACGTGAGCGTGCAAACATGTGCTGACAACAGCAAGCCTAAATCGAAAACCTCATCCAGCAGCAACCAAGTCAACCCCGATATTTCATCCACTTGCAACCTACAGGAGGTGGACTGTCATCCACCTGTCTGTCTTGCCCCACAAGAGGTTAACATGAGGGAATGCTTCCTCAAGATCACCAAAGAGCGACAGCACCACTACAGCTCCATTCGCTCCAAGCTTGACCACATGGTGACACTGCTTTCTCAAAAGAGGGAACTAGTGGACCTCACTAACCTGACGCTGAGGTCCGGCCTGCACAGAGAACGCAAGGGTCAGCAGGTTCACAGTACACTTGACAATACGATTATGGGGACTTGGCCCAGGTCGAGATGTCTGCAGTAACATGAACACAGGAGAACAGCGCTGGTGGTAGTCTATGCAATGTTTTAGTACAGCACTTTTTTATACTAATCAGAACAAAGCATGTCGATTAATTAGAAAAGTAGTTTGAATGATGTGTATGCAATATAAAAAAGAGAAATGTGCAAAGATACTGATTTTTTCTGAACTTGAATTGTACTTATTGTATTTGATGGGGGAATTATTAGCAGTCTTTATATACTGTAGTTAGATAAACTAAAGTACTTTTTCTTTTCGGTGATATTTTGAAATCCACTTTGTCTGTATTTGGTTGTCTGTGTTGTTTAAAGCTGTGGAGTTATGAAAATGAGCTCCTTTGTAACACTATTACTTTTATATTCACATATTGAAAAAAATAGTCACTCATGATTATGTGTTTGATGTGCCTTGGATGATGTTAGTGAAAGGAATGAATCAAAACAGTTGTACTAAATTGGAAATGTTTGGTACTTTGACTATGCTTGAAGCCTTTGAATATTTATTTCACCAAAAGTTCATTGTTCTGCGATTGCCTCATTTTAATAAAACTCACAATTTGATGAACAGTTTGTTGGAGCTTTTTGTGTAACAGTCATTTATAAAAACTCACTTAGTATTACATTTAGTTTAAACGCAGGAATGTAATGTTTAAATATATAATCTTGCATAGAGATATTCAAAATATATATCAGCATTCAACAGGTTGGAGGTCAATAATTACTTCAAATTAAAACTGCACCAAAGTGGACAGTAAAGATATTTATAATGTTACATAAGATTTCTATTTCAAGTATGTTTCTATTATAAAATATTGCATTAGAAACCTTTCACAATATTATAATTTTACTGTATTTTGCATTCCACAAGACTTCTTTCAAACGCAATGAAAAATCTTACCTACAACCTGTTTATACACTTTTAAATGCTGTATGTGTTTGAAACATTATTTAAGTAGTAACTGACTTGCATGCTTATATCAAAAGATTGGGTTATGTTTTATGATTATATCTGCTCAAGGGCTGCACTAATCATCTGGACATCTCAAAATGAACTGTGTTGCAAATGATGTTTGTTGTATTAACCACGAGGGTGAATCTGAGTAAATCAGGCCATTCATCGAAGTAAAAAACTGACCCAATTTCCAAAACGCTTTTTTTTTGTATATTAAAGTTAATATATAAAATAAATAAGTAATGTGTAAGATTCTGCACCATATCTAGGTCACTTTTCAAATAAGCTAATTCATGACAGATCAAATGGACTCCTTAGTTTAAAAAAACCCAAACGGTCAGATGTTCATTCCAATGAATCACTCAAGAAAATGTACATTTTGTTCAATGTCTATTTAAAACTCAACAACCTCATTTAAATCATCATGCTTGCAATTTGTAATGAAATGTTTTGTATTAAATGCATTTCACTGGTGGTTTCGCACACACTTCAGGACCCCACTGTTTTGAACTAGAATTCAATGGATATTGCATAAAACGGACTCATTGCAATAATTACTTAGGCAGAATTAAACCCCCAAAAAAACATTTAAAACAGCTGCCCTTATTTTAGGTCAGTAACTGTATGTCCACAGTGTTCACAGAACAGGGATTCTGGGAAGTCTGTCCTCATGTCACACCAGCTATAGTTCTCTGTAGACCACAGAGGGCGCTGTTATCTTGCACCTTGCAGCTCACTTCACGAGACTGAAGACTTCTTGGTGAACATTGTCGAAAATATACATACATTTCACTTTTTACAGTGTTACAAAGATTTATATTTCAAATAAATGCTGTTCTTTTGAATTTTATATTCATTCAAGAACCCTGAACAATAACTTTCCACATTGCTCATTACTCAACACAACCATTTTCAACAAATAATAATAATAATCAGAAGTTTCTTGAGCACCAAATCACCATATTAAAATGATTTCTTAGGAATCAAGGATTGGAATAATGGTCGCTGACATTTTTTTGAGTTTTACTATAACAGAAAAAAAGAAAATAGTAAAATATATCAAAATATGAAAGGTTTTTAAAAATTGTACATAAAATATATCACAATATTACTGTTTTAACTGTATTTTTTTATCAAATTTTTGCAGCTTTAGACTCTTTATAAAACTTATTTTCCAAAAACCAAATATCTTACTGACCTCAGCCTTTGAACAGTACTTTATATTTATGCTTTATACTTTTTCCACACTTTCTTTTTTAATAGGATCAGTGTCTTATTGATTTCTGGATCATTTTGAAGATTTCTCAAAACTCTGACAAATGACTCGCTTGGTCGTGTTTTGTTTGCTGTAGAATCCACATGGGTTATTTATGTGAATTGTAATTACATTTTAACACATTAAAGTGCCTTTTAAAAATGAATAAACATTACAAAAATATATTCAATATAATATTCAGGCAACGAAGGCCGTAATTAACACTCAAAACAAATTACCATTCAGAAGCTGTTTACTATCTTGAATTTTTATACGTTCAAAAGCCACCCCTGAGCTTTACTATTAATAGCTTGATTAAACAGAACAACAAGTGATTGTTGGCGGTTAATTATTTATCTTGTTTTCATGAGTGTTTTGAGCCACAGCCTCCCCCTCAGGTACAGCTCAATGACTGTCCAATGATCACAGCTTTAATCACTCCTCTTGAGTAATGAAACCTGCTTGTGGTTTTTAAAAAGCAGTCGCTACTAAAGATACGGTTCATGTTTAATCATGTTTTCATTTCTCTACCTAAACCCAAACACGTAGGTGCATAATTCCAGGGTTCACACTCTAAATTCCCTGACTCTCACTGACTAAAAAGCTGAATTTCCATGACCTAATGAACAGAAACCAGGCCGCTATTGTGTTCCCTTTCCCATATTCAGCTCAATAGTAGTTTTACAAACTTTACATTTAGTTCTTCTGTCGTCTGCTTTTAACACCTAGTCTTTGAAGAGGTAATCTTGTAGCCAAAGCTCTTGAAATGTACATTTTCTGGACTGCCTTTAGTTAACAGGTACAGGCTGTGAATGCATTTGTCTTGAGTGATTGCCAGTTGACACGTGGGAAGGGATTACAACGGCGCTGAATAATAGCCTAACCATAACAGGCAAAATGCATGAAACGAGATTAAAAAAACACGGTATAGAAAAATACATTTTGATAAATGGAAAGTACAATTTAAAGCGACAAACAAAAATCCCTGATATTCCATGACTTAGGGAAATAAAAATACATTCCCTGACCCTCAATGTCTGGAAAAGACCTTTTAAAAATCTAAAAGGGGAATGAGGGGGATCTATAAATTACACAAGCAATTATGATCTTCCATACATTAAAATGACATTCAAAGTTCCTACTTCATTTAACGGGGTAAGAAAAATATACTTATTTCAAATGGAAAACAAGACAATCTTTCTTTTCTTTCTGCCAACTGGCAGGTATTTTTCTCTTTTAAGCATAAACCTGCATACTTTTGATACATTTCATAAAAACAATCAGAAAACGACTTAATATCTTAATGATATATATAGCCCATATACACGTAATATTTAATATATAAAAAAAACGATTTTTATTCTCAAGTAAATGCATTTTGAACTAGGGATTTTCAGATATTTGTTATAGAAAATGACAAAAAAAATATATTTTTTATTATTCTGATGAACATAAAATATATTTTGAAGAATATGAAAGTTTTGAAGAATTTGAAGAATATGTCAAATGAAAGTTTAAACTACACTAAACCCAGCCGACTTTTAATTGTATGGACCAAAAACCCAAAACCGGTTTGGAGCAGCATAAGGATGAGTAAATTATTTTTTGTCTGAACTGTCACTTTAAGATCTCAACAACTGTATGCTGAGCATGAATGGAAATGCCTACAGAAACAGATGCAAGCAACTCATGGAAAAACTTTATTCGATATAAGTGTAGAAAGTGTTGTATGCTATTGGCAAGTTCTCTTACATTTTAAAAGGGAAATAGGACACATTTGGCAACACATGGGTGTATATCCATCCCTAACACAAGTATGTGTCATCCCAATTAAACTAGACTCGCAGGTGGAGACCTTTTGTTACCCGACTGCCCTCGTCAGCTCTTCTGCCCCTCACTGAGCTCTGGTAAACATCTGACTTTCCACCAAGAGGAGACTAGAACGGTCACCATCTGGAGGAGGGTGTTTGGCCTGAGGATACAAAACAATGACATGAAAATACAAGTCAGGGGAAAACAATGTGATGACGCGTGCCAAAACGGCTCGGCTGACTCTTTTGTAGTTTTCAGGAGAGATTTCGGTTTTAACGCCCCCGCTCCTATTTTCGGCCTTCAAATGATGATGACACATGGTTGTTTTCAATCCCTGTGGATCCGGCGGAGTGCAGCATGTTCCAGTTGATGGTGTGTCTAAACTTTTCTGCCCGCTCCCCGGTGTAATATGTTCTTGCCCTTTGTTTCGTATCTACCCCTAGTACGTTCAGAGCTCGCGGGTTGATTTCAGACTGTTCCTTTGACCAAACAGAGTGGAGATAAATATTATGAGAGCTATTTGTCAGTGTTTTAGCTTCATGACCTTGGTTCACACTCTCTCAGGACATGAGTAATACAAGCCACATTATAGTAACTGCTGTCAGTGAAGGTAACCACCACCGCTACTTCTAGATGAGTGTGTCAGCAAAACGACCGAACTGCACTATTAATAGAAGCCACGGTGTGTCTCAGGTGAAAGCAGTCTTTGTGTCCTGTGGTCTTTGCTGTGTGGGCTGAGCGTGTGGCTTGGGGAAGGTGACAGGTGCAGCTATGAGTTCAGGCCAGCTCATCTGTTTTGCACTTTTGTCTTTGTAATGCAGAAACAATGCAGAGATCCTTGGCTAGAAATATAGGAAAAGTTAGAAGGGGATAATGCAAAATGTACCTTTTTTGCATGTTGTTTTTACACTTAGATGACCTTTTTCTTTCATCTACTACCAATTAATTATAATGCGTCACACAAATATTACTAATGACGCATTCTTATAAAACAATATAATAGCACTATATCGTTTATTGGCCAATTTGACTGATATCATCAGATATCAGTCAATATTGCCTATTGAATTATCTTTAGATTTACATTAGGTGTTTCCTTCATTTAACACTCACATTCATAAACTACTAATAAAACTAATGCATTCATATAAGAAAAGCATTAAGGGTATACACAAAATAATGCTACCATATTGGTTACTGGCCAATATTGTTATTTATTTATCAATATCAGTCGATATTTGATATTTAACTGTGCATGCTCATTTTTACATTTAATTACCTTTTTTCCATCAAACACTGTCACTTATATACTGCCAATAGTCTCACGCAAACTAGGGATACACAATAGAATGGTGGTTATTGACCAGTATTCAGTTTTTATGCATCACTGTCAGTCGATATTTATTTAATTGTTCATGCTCATTTCGCCTAATTTTACATTTAGATTATTCTTTCCATCATCTACTGAACTTTAAAACACTTATCATTTATTAACACTGTTCAATGTAATCTGTATCAAATCTGCATTGAATGTTTAAATGCATATCCATTTTTCATGCTGTGTATATTATAATGTTGTGATGCTCTAAATCACTTGCAACATTTCAAATGATTGATTTTAGTTTGTGTTTTATTCTTTATTTATTTACACAAAAATAAATTCATGAGTTATCTACCATAATATGAATATAATTCTCGGCCTATTGCATCAGCCAAAATTGTAGTATCCGAGCATCCCTTAATAAATACAGTAAATATAGCATTAATATTACTGAAAGTTAAATACTGAATTCCACAGACACATTATTGAAGCACTAATTGCCTTTTAGACCGTTATAATGGTTCATAACCACAAGTTTCGGTTATAATAAAAAAAAGATTAAGGTAATTCACGATTTTTATTCTTTTTTTCTTATCGAGATTGAAAATCTGATTGCATGTGGTTAAAGAGATGCCTGAGAGGAGAGCGCTGTTTAAAACAGATAAGGCCCCTTTCTGCTTCATTCACTCACCCTCATCCAACGTTTCCTGCTGCGTCTAGAGTCTTTATCTCAACCCATCTCCCAGCTCGGATACACCACAAACCCTCTCACTCTCACGGTTTAACCAGCCGCTGCCTGCTCCACCCGCTCTCTTTCCATCTGCCTCATCAGTTTATGAGAGTGTGAAGTTACAGCTGATCCTAGGAGCTGTTAAAGCCTTTCGAAACCATCCAGCAGTGACAGCTCACACAAATATTCACTTTAAATTCAAATCATTGTATGGTCGTCGCATTTCTACTCATTAAAACTAATGGGTCGGAAAGTAGTTGCTGGTGCTTGGCTAGCTGTTAAATAAGATGTACCTTGGCTATTGATCAGTACCGTCTTGGTGTGTTTCACAGACTCTCCATCTACTTATTGATTCATGCAAATTGATTTCATATGGATTTTGTGATGTAATCTATTAGCTGCTCATGTGTCTGCTAAAGGCTTTTAAATGATCGGCCAAATTGAGCTGTAGGCCAAATGAGGTCAAGAATAATGACCACCTGATAAACTGCAAAGAGACTGGAAATGAAACAAAGCAAGTCGAAAGAGAATTTAATGGAAGTACTATGACATTACTGAGAAAGGAAACAGGGAAGGTCTCTTATTGACTCAAGATGATTATTCATTTATATTAGACTTAATATTGAAACTTGAGAAGGCATTTTCAATAAGGCGTTTTCTTACCACATTTGCATTTTCTTTCATTTTAAGCATAAAAATGATCTTGTCTTGTGTTAAATAAATACATGTTTTTGTCCTATCTAATTTTGCTTCTGAAATCCGTCGTTTTAATAATGAAATATTTTTACAGAATAAAAATGTAATTCTTTTTTTAGGATGACCGAGGTCAATGATCCTTAATGATTATATACTTACGGTTTCATAATTATGTAAAAAAAAAAAATGAAGTTGTGTAAAATTAACAGGAAGCAGCAAGTGCTCTCACATTATTATGCAGCCAGAGGCAGAATGGCTTTTTATTCTGTCTGATCTTTTGCAATCTTTAACTTTTCTTATATTTATTCTTTAAGCTCGATGTTTTATTGTGGCAATCGGTTTCAAATCACACACCAGATTCTTATGGCCAAAAAGCTTTTTGATTACAGAAGGCAACTGTGCATTGCTAAACATTTACTCACCTTTCAACAGCCCAAGGGGTTGCATTGCATGTTTGAGAGATTGAGAACCTAATGCAATCATCAAACAATTAGTCAAAAGCACTTGTCTATGTCAATGTGAACGCTGTCTGAATTATGCAGATGGTGCAATCTGTATCTCTCATGTGAGGTGCTATGAACTTGAATTAAACTCAAGGGTATTCCCTGCTCTCCAAACTGGCTGGCCAGAAGAACAAAACAAATCAGGGTGACGTCTTCTACACATGCTGACGTTTATCACGCTACATTCACCGGCAGTAATGTGTTTAGACGCATGTGTCTGGAGGACCACTGGTGCTGGGATTGAGGGGGAAGGGAAACTTAGCTTGTCCTGCAAGATCAGCACAACTTTGATTTCATTGATTGAGTCGACTGCAGAGGACATCTGAACAGTAATATTACACAAAGAAAGCAATGGAGCTCACAGTCTCTGCTATATGTCTGTATAAATACTTTGCCCTCCTTAAAAATGATATATTTGAATCGCCACTCTACAACATTTACGAATTTGAATCCTGTTTATGCATTAATTAACCAGTTCAATTATAAATTGTCTTTGTATGCATTTGTCCTTCAATGTTCTGTTGTTATTACATGTTATTAGGTTATTACATTTTAATTTATTTTATTATTGAAATTATCTTTTTTTTTCTTGTTCAGTTTGTTCTGTGAAAAAGCAAAAACACTAAAATAAATGTTTTTAAAAATTATATATTTAAAATTACATAAGCAAATAAAGGTTTATCTAATCTATCTAATAAAAATAATATAAAAAGTTATAATAGAAAACTATTTTAGATACACAATGCACTAACAATAATAAAAGGTAAACAATACTAAATAATGACAACATCTGATTCTTATCATCAATAGCAAAATTATTAAAATTGTTTCAGTGTTAATTTAGTTACATATCGTAGCTATATTTCTATATTAAATTATAAATATTGCACATCCTTCACCTACTATATTATATGAATGTTATATAATATAATATTGCTAACAATAATTAATCTGCTAATAGTTTTCTTCTTATCAATTACGGCAAAGTGTTTGATTGTTTCAAAAGACTGTTTGAATATTAAGTTAATTAAACATTTCTATTAATAAAAAAAAATGAAAAATGATCCTGTCTCACTACATTAAGAAGTAATACAAAAAAAAGTCTTGGGTGTTTTATTCTGGTCTGTTATGCAATATAGTAAACAAACAAAGGTAATAAGTTAAGGTTTAGTTAAATTGAATAGGCCTACATATTACCAGAGCTGGGTAGATTACTTACCAATGGTAACCCGTCACTGATTCCAGATTACATGACAAAAATTGTAGTCAGTAATGTAATCCGTTACATTACAGGTAATATAATCAGATTACTTTGATTTAAATGATCACATTTAAATAGGATTATCTTGTACCATCATAATGTAAAAAATACAAATAGTAAGAAAAGGTGTTCCATTCATTGTAATTTACAACGAAGTGCATTAAACATTATATTACATCAAGTTTCCCAAACTAGGGTTCGTATGGAAATGCAGGGGCTTGTGAGTTTAATGAAAAGCTAACAATTAATTAAATCATAAAACATTGATATTACGGTGTATCAGCTGGTCTAGCCTCAGGTTTCTATGGGAACTGGAGATTGGGCGTGACGCAATGATTTTTCCAGTCAGCGATAAGCTCTTTCATTTAGAAGATGGGACTATTCCTCCATATTGCGTGTGGCAGATTCTCCCGTAAGTAAGGAATGAACTGTCTTTGTATTTCTATAGACATTCCTGCATCCCAATGTGCATACTATCCACCCTATGCACCCTAAATAGAATTGAAAATTACTAATATCACATAGAATTTAGGATGGATAGTATGCACATTGGGACGCAGGCACTGTTTTAAAATATAAAGTACTGTACACTATTTTAAAGGACCAAATTGGGTGAATAAGGTTTAGATGACAAAAGTTTTGGAATACCTGCATTACATGTAAATAAGAAATAATGTGAATATGTGCGTTTTAATGAATTTGAAGGACAAAAGCCTTCCAAAGACATAACATAAACCTGAAATGATTTGTGTAAATCCAGTGATCAAATGCTGTATCGCCACCTGACTAACGACTGTGTGAATGTCCACAAAACTGGACTTTCTGAACGTATAATCGGTAGGCTATTTTAGAAAGGAAAATTTTAAAGATAAATTAGGGAGAATCAATGAATTATGAATAATTTATTGCTAGTGTGTGAATATGTAATCATGTAATCCATAAAACAGCAACTGTTGTCTGATTACAAGTATTTTAAAGTGTAATTTACACTAATTACAAGTACTTCATTTTTGTAATCTGATTTCGTAATCCAGATTACATGTAATCAGTTACCAAGCTCTGTATATTAATAATACATAACCCATGAACATCTTGTGCTGAATTAAACATTAAAAAAAAACTTCCATGGAACAATCCTGTTGGCCAATGCCAAGTAATGATTAATGACTCATTATGAATGCTTAGATACATCGTTATAGCAAAGCTGTGTATCTAATCTGTGTATTTTTAAGTAGCTATATCTGTCCGATCATCAGGACGAGTTATTATGTACACAGCAACAGACAGTCCTAATCCTGTGACTGACAAGCATGCAGTTTTCTCACACCACAAAACGTCTTTCTGCAGACTCAGTGCTTTGTTTATCGGCGGTATTTATACACTTCTTCTTTATGGTGGCTTGACAGCAGGGAGTGGCACGCTACTGTTCGCAGTATCACAGTTTGTTGTGGAGGTGACAGAGTGGATCTTTTCCCATACTTGTGTGTTTCTTTCTCTGTCTCCAAGCACTAAATGCTTGTTTATACTGCACATGCAGCGAGATGGATATTTGCATGAATTTGGTAGTAAAACTACCAGCAGTTACAATTAAAAGGGTCTGCTTTTTCATCACGGTGTCTGTCTTCACACTCACAGTCCCTTTTTACAGAGGTTTTCACTGGCTGACCATAAATATGAAGTGCTATGAGTGCATGTCATCTTGAAGAAGTTCCATGCCGATAGATTTCAAAAGCCGTCTCATTGTACAACCGGCCTTTTGGTTTGGACTAGATGAGTTGCTGATGGATAAACAGATAAAATGGCTTGTAATTTTATACCAGATTCAACACTCTCACTTGGGTTTCTTCACCTTTCCACCTGGTATGAAAACAAGGTCAGAGAGCAAGGAAGAAATTGAGAGGAGAAACACTCTGTATGACTGGCAACAGAGCACTTGTCACTTTCTCAGGGTGTTTCTTCAACTACGGCACTTTAGTTTTTTTCAAAAGTCACAGTAAAGACTTTTAGACTGTTACAAAATCATTTTGATTTCAAATAAATTCTGTTCTTTTGAACTCATCAAAACATTCGGAAAAATGTATCAGTGTCCACAGAGGTATAACGCAGCAACTGTTTTCAACACTGTTATATAATATTAGAATGATTTCTGAAGGACACGTAAGATTGGAGGAATTACGGCTGAAAAAATCAGCTTTGCCATCACAGAAATAAATTACATCTTAAAATATATACAAATGGAAAACTTTAAATTGCATTAATATTTCACAATAATTCAGGTTTCCTGTATTTCCATTAAAAACATAAAAAAGACAATCTTACAGACCACAAGCGTTTGAACAGTAGTGTATGCATTGTGTTTGAAAGCATCCGGTGGTGGAAATGACATTTTAAACAATGAAATAATATTAAATAATTCAATTAAATATCAGATTTTCTGCACTAACAAAATAACTTGATTGAAATGATCATGATTGAATAGTCTCATTAGATTTGCCTTGATTTTTCCTTTTTTTCAGATTTTATATAATCTCAATCCTGCTCATTACTGACCAAGTACACTAAATGCAGAAAATAGGGCCAAAAGTGTCGGTTGCCATAGGAATAACTCCACATTTAAGTAGACTAAATTTAAACAAATATTTTCACACAATAAGTATTTTTAGGTTGTTAAGCAATTTTACTAATTGTTTAGATTATCATAGTTTAAAAAATATACATAACCGGTATTTAGAAAGTAGCACAATTATTAAAGGCATGGTAAACAATGTTTCCAGCGGAGTTTTAACATGACCTTCATATAACAAAACGGAAAAGAAATGAGCCTATAGTTGAAGAAAAACCCATCTACAAAATCAGCGTTGTTTGATTATTTGATTGTGTGAATAGTGGTCTCTATTACAAAAGAATTATACATAACGCAGTCTCATTACGAGAAACAATAATGCAGAAAAATGTTTGTGGTACAGTTGCTGCTGTGAAATGTCACCTCAAATTAACATTACTTCCTCATTCTGTTGATGCACACGAGTGAGTGTCAAATGCACTTGGTGGAGAAAGTGCTGACAAGCGAGTTCGGCATGAGATGGCAAGGCCTGATAACACCTTTTGAAGCCTGATCCCTATTTGCCACCTGTGGGAAAGCTGGTCTTCTCTGTCCCCCATGTTCTTTCACCATCACGGTCCTGTTACACTATACGAGCTGGTTTCAAGATCAGCAGAGACAAACGCGAGCGGTAAAACACCGGCTGGAGGCGTGAAATGTTGTGTGCTCTTCAAAACGAACACTTTATCTGACAGTTTCTTTACTCAGACTTGGATATTATGTCATCCTTATGATATCAAAATTCAGCACTTGTAATAAAATAAATATTACCTGAAACAAGGTAAAATATGAAAAACCTAAACATATTATTTCAGCTATTTTCAAATGCAACATTTCTCATTTTCATTTATTTAAGTTGAGGTACTAAATTTACTAAAACTAAAACTTGATAAAAGCTATACAGACAAATAAGATTCATAAAAATGACAAACAAAATGACCAAAACCAACTAAAATTAAAATGATTAATCAATGATATAAACTATGTGTCACAGCATGTGTCACTTTCTCTCATCCCGGTCCAATTTCACATTTTGTTGTGAAATCCTAAAACATTTAGGATTTATTCATTTTACATTTTAAGAAACATTTCTGACATTCTGGACTGCACACTTGGGTTGCGGCGGTTTTAAACAACACATTAGAGAAGATGCTGCTGTATCTGTTAGGCACATATCAACCCGTTTGCTTTGTTGCATATGATGAACCACTGTCATTTACTCCATTACACTATGAATTACTCCATGTTGTCTGCTACATTTGACACCACCTAAACTATATTAAGATGAAAGCATGGTGAAAGTCTGTGTTCAATGAAACACATGGATCTTTAATTCCATTGAACATGACACATTTGTTTAGCTAATTGGGTAATTAGTAACCAAACTAATCAAAACTCAACATTATTTTATTAGTGTGAAGAACATTTTAAAAACGTTTTCCACCATAAAGAACCTTTTTTGGAATGAAAAGGTTCCATGGATGCTAAAGGTTCTTCATGGGACCATCAATGCCAGTAAAGACGTATATTTTTACGAGTGCATCCTTGTATCCTGAGGTGGCTGGGTGAAATATTCAGGATGTAGCCTTTGCGGCTCCAGACATTTCTGCACTTTTTGTCAACTCATGAAATGTTCAGCCTTTTAGTTTGTGGTGTTAAAAATAAAAGAGCACATGAGGCTTTGACAAAAGCGTGACCCACCGAGTTTTCACGGCCGGTTTAATCCTGTACTTTAGCCAGGCTAAAAGGCAAGTGTATCGGTGGCAGAGGTCTGGGAGGGAGAAGGAAGTGACAGTGTGGGAGGAAGCCTGAAGTCTGCGCAGTGGGTCATGTGTGTGTTGTGTGCTCATGAAGAGCTGTCATCAGCTCTGACGCACAAGAGACCAGCAAGCATCTGCTTAGCTGAAGTTTTCTTCGAAAAAATGCACAAGACTTGTTTGCAAAGTTCCTAAGCTTCTACTTTTGCAAAATGTATTTGTAAGTATGCAGTAAAAACTTGAGATATTGTGATGGTTCCTAAAAATGAAAAATCTGTCATCCTTTACTCCCCTTATGTCATTTCAAACATGTATGACTTACTTTATGACAGGTTTGGAACGACCATGAGGTGAGCATAATATAATTTTATTTTTGAATGAATTTTCCCTTTAATCTACAAGTTTGGCTGCATTAGATTGCTGCACCACATTACTAAATTAGTCCAGAAATTACGAAACCGAGGCTGTTCACTGATTTAAAGTGCTTGCGAAACCGTAAATCAGAATGAATCACAACCCCACTAACTGTCATGGCTACAAACGCAGAAACAAGTGGACATCCTGAACGGAAACCACCAACCCCACCACCACATTGCATTCCTTCACTTCATCTCCCCTCACTCTTGAACAAAGTCACTTGACCAGACCCCTATTTAGGAAGTGAAAGAGGAAGCCCCATATATCCCCATCCATCCTCACTGCCACACGGCTGCTGCTGTTCACGTGAAGGGTGAGAGATAGAGGACATTGGTATTATCCACACTACAAAACAGCCAGAAAGCAGGAACAGACCAGTTCTGACCAGCCGAGTTCTGCTTGAGAGATCAGGCACTTTTGACTCAATGTTCGGCAAGAGACTATTTAGTGGTCTAACTGAACTTAACTTGCTCTTGTTTTTATAGCTTACCATAACTACAGACAGCCGTTGTATGTACGACAATTTTAAAATGTACAATTCTAAATGTTCTACATGGGACAAAATAGGTCTTGTTTTGATATAATTGATCATTTTTACTAAATGCATGATTTTAATAGTTATACAATTATAAATAAATTATAAATGTATATTACAATTAATGTATATTAAGATAATGTCTATTAAAATTATAAATGAAATAAATATAATTACAATTATAAATAAAATTATATGAAAATGACAATTATTTAAATGCTAAATGTTTAAAAAACAATCTAATTTAAATATTCTAAATGGTGCAAATTGAATTATCATTTGAATTTAATTAGTCAGTGTTATTAAACATTATTCATTATATTCACTATTGTAATGTAATATTATTATATCAATTATAATATACATCATAATATGAAATTCTAATTGTATATTATATTTTAGATTTAAACATTAAAACATAAACATCGATGGTCTGATTGCTTCTATTATTCTCATTTGTACGTCGCTTTGGATAAAAGCGTCTGCTAAATGATTAAATGTAAATATTATATTTAAAATAAATAAAATTGTATTTATTTTATTATATGGCTGTAACAGCAAAATAGTACAATAACAAATTAAATTCTTAATAAATGATAAATGATACATAATAATAATAATTTAACAGAATAAACTATTTTTCTGCCAAATTATAGTCCTTAAACTTAAATATAACTTGCAGTTGCTGAACAATGTGGCAAGTTGTTAAATTAATACTAAATATTAACAATGTGCATTTATGCGTACAATAAATATTTGAAACCCAGCTCATACAGAGTCATATCTAACGTTTTACAACGATAATTTGAAAGCCTCTGTTAGTCTAATAGCAGCTCTTGTTCGCGCTCTCTTCCTGCCTCAGTCTTTCTGGTTTCAGTGACCCCACAGAGCAGCAGACACCTTGGGCAGAGTGCTGACTCAATGCCCCCCTCCCCCTCCGGCAAAGGCAGAGAACGGCCACAATATCTCACGTGCAAGGAGAGGCTGTTACAGACTATTACAACAGCACTGCTTTCCTGTGATAAAACACTGTACACCAAGTCTTTCACTATAAGAATAGCACAAAACACCAATTCATGATACATATAATTATCTACATTTAAAACAATACACTGTATAGAGTCATACAGAACCTGAGAAATGATCAGTATAGATACATACAGAACAGCTTACAGAATAAAAACAGACATGAATGAATGCCAATAATGAGCTTATCTGTAAAGTCTTAGTCCAATTTTTATTGATCAGATCATACAATGCTTTCATAAAAATCATTCTCATGAATGACAAGCTAACTTTGGGACGAGAACGCTGTTGCTTAGCGAAAAGCTGCTTTTGCACCTGTGACCCTGTATTGCACAGGTGACACGTCATTACAAGGAGGTCGGTCTTGCGCTAACTGTTAAGGAGCAGTTGACAACAAGGTCGAGGGTTAAAGGCTGTTTTGCCACATATGTTGTTTGGATCCCGAGAAAAGGAGAGTTGTGTAAAACAAAAACAAGTGTTTGAAGATCTATGTCAGTGTTGTGAAAGTGTATCAGCACTACTCTTACTTATTTTAGCTACCTTTATGACTTTAAGTGTGCATATTTAAATCAGTTTCGATTCATTACCAAAGTGCAAATGTTACAACATTGTGGTTAAGAGTGTAAATTACTCATTTTGCTCATAAAGTTTGTCATAATGGGCTGGCCTTTCCAGCAAAACCTTAGTGTTACTGGAGTTCGTAGTACAACAATTACTTTCAAGAGATATAAAACACAGTTCAGATGGATGGCCTTTGCTTTCCTCGTAAGGAGAGGGCAAAACTTATTTCCACCTTAGTACAATCAGTGTTGTGCAGCTCTTCTCTGAGTCTCCCGAGTCATTAGAAACACAGTTGTCTCAGGAAACAGCCGCTAAGCAAGGTCAAAGGTTGCTGCGAGTACACATACCCATGTACTGTTTAATTCGTTTATGTTCTCAATATATTTTGTGTGTTTAAAGTCAGTCTTTACATATAAGGGTTACATATAAAACATCAGTGCTACGTAAGTTTCGTGCAAAAACACAGTTTGAACTGCGTTCTGTGGAAGTGTAAGACAAAAAAAGGGAACCCGAATGTTTTTGTTTCTTCAAAAATTTATTCTGGAGGTAACAATGAAATGCAAATCACAATCGTCTACTCTTCAGAAGAGTTTCATGGAACAAACAATACAACTGATTAATGAAACAAATGAAAGATATACAAAATGTTCAAACAAACAAACAAACAAACAAACTAAAATACCAACGCAATGCATCTATTGCCAAAAAGGTCAAATGTCATTTGCATAGCTGAGATGACCAACGGAGACTGTTGTGAAAACTAAGATAAAAGATACATTATCAAAACCAGCTTGACATGTCAGAGATAAAGTTGAGTGAAAATATAAAATACCGAATAACAGAATTAAAACTTTCTCCTCTGCTGACAAAAACCCTCAAATAAGTCGTTTCAGCTGATCAGACCAGCAAACAATCATTTTTTATATTATTAAAGAGAAACGTTAGCAACATTAAATATATGCAGAACTATCGCAAAAATTCAGGCGATGAGGGATTTTCACAAGAGGGTCCATTACTCTGGCAGTTCATTCCGACAACTAGCCTCTCGCATTTGAGTTTATACGCGTCCCTCTCGCGCACCAGCCTATTGAGCTCGTGCTTCAGCTGCTCCACCTGCGTCGCGAGGCTCGTCTTCTCGTTCTCCAGCAGGTGTTTCTGATTAACGCGTTTGTGCCGACACGACTGAGCGTACCCGCGGTTTTTCAAGGTACGGCGTTTCTGCTTCAGCCGGATGATATCGTCCTTGGTCATGCCGCGGAGGTGTCGGTTGAGCTCGCGCACAGACATGGACACCAGCTGCTGGTCGGAGAAGCGGCTCTCCGCGCGCTCGCCGCGTCTGTGGTGCGTCTGCTGGTGGATGTTATGCGACTTCATGTGCGTCGCGCCTTGAGGTGCACAGTCGAGGTGCTGCATTAACTGATCCACACTTTTGCCGTGCGCGAAGTCGGGATTGTGGCCGAGTTCGGTGTACTGCTGCTGATGGTACTGATTCATGTTTGGTGCGTGGAACTGACCGACGCTCTTGTATCCATGCTCCATCTCTGCCTGGTGGATCTGAGACGGGTGTGCATGCATGAAATTGGCACTTAAGGCTTCCCGGACATCCTCGGGTGTCAGTTCAAGGCAGTGGGGATCTGCGTGCTGCGGATAAGCCCCCGTGCTCAGGCTCCAGTAGAGATCTTCAGCACTGTTCCTCTGTCCGCTTGGGCTGAAGCTCGGGGATGAAGGCACGGAGCTGCATGGGGTGCTCATGGGTGTGCTGGACACGGAGCCTGGCACGTGTACACCGCACTGCTGGATAAATGAGCGGTCCGGTCCCAAAGCTGCAGCCTCCTTTTTCACATCAAACCTCACGTCAAAGTCACCGTAGTCCAAATTCAGCTGATGCTGCTCCGCCGTCATGATTTCTGCTGATGTTTCGATGAAGCGAACAACTTGTTACTGCGGATTAGGTTGCATAAATGTTCTGAAAACACGGTTCCGCCGCTTATAAAATCGAGCTGAAGTCAAGACAGCTCTTTTAGCCACCCCCCTAAACGCCTTAGCCGACAGAAAGTTTGCAAGTCGCTTTTTAGTTTCAAATGGTCTCTCGGAGGCCAGCGCAGGATGTGTTGAAAAGAAAGTAAATCACGCAGCTTTAAAAGAAGCCGCGCAGCGAGGCCACGCCCTCTTTCCTATCACAGCTGTCACTCTCACCAAAACACGACCAAGTTACGTTTACTCCAAATCAAAAGAAAAAGTTGCATTTTGTATAGCCTAACGACAAGGGAACATATTAATAAGAGGTTTTATAAAACAAAATCAAATTATTACACTTTTATTTTCAGTTTGTCAGGGTTGATTTTGATTCTCATTATCATAACATAGGCGTTTATCCTATTTTTTATTTTTTTCATAAACTGAAGACGAACACTACTATCAAAATATAGCCAGCGCATATTGTACAGCATGACGGTCACTGACATTCGGGCATGCGCTTTTATGATATGTCACTTTCCCTAATTGCCATAATAATCTGAGCTATTAAACCTGAATGTCTTTGTAAAATGCACGTATACTCACAGGTGGTTCAACGGAAGGCCACATGATCACTTAAAGTTGGCCTCTCTAGCAACTGTAATAAAGTCAGAGCACAGTGTCATCCACACAAGACCTTCAGGGTAGCACATGACACTAAAATTAAGGCTGTAACTAAATAACATACTATAAACATTAAGTAATTAACTAAATAACATAAATACACCATAAAGAACTAATGCACATAACAGATAACAAAAATAAAATAAATAGTTAGAAAAATGTAAATATTTAAAATATCTAAATTTACATATAGGCCTACAATAGGCTACACACACACACACACACACACACACACACACACATATATATATATATATATAGATTACTTCTTTCCCTTCAGCAAACATTCTCAGAAACAAGACCGTGTAACTGTAACAAGGCATTGTAATGTGAGATAAGTGATACTGAAAAAACAAAGTTAAATTATAGGATATCTCTGAACGGAAGTAATATTAATATAAGTTAAGATGGTATTTGGACCCGAGTCCAAAACTAAGTGATTTATTGTCTCAGTCTAAGATCCTCGGAAATCTAATGAGGTTTGACAGTGTATGTTTCTCTGTTAACTCTGTTACTGACACCATGTGGCCATTATGTGAAGCAGCTGATATGTTTTCTAATTTCCGATAGGCTACGGTAGGTCATTTTTACATTTAAAGATGAACAGTTAAGACAACATCAGTGTAACTGCCTTTAAATGTGTTGTCAGTAAAGCCTTGGCTGTAAAATCACCCAAAACCGGGAGCAATGTTTAAAGTTCTTGCAACAAGGATGTAGTCGGAATATAGGCCTATTTATATACACAACATTCACGGTATTGAAGAACTGGTGCCTCGGTCTGCTGAATATTTAGTAAACACAAAAGCACCAATAAAGAGAAGGAAACAAGTGCACAGAAGTAGAGACTCGACAGAACATTCATGGAGCTACTCGGAAACATTCAAAGTACAATGATGATGACAAGACACCAAAAGGCTGAGGTAATGATTGCCGGAGAACAGCTAAGGTACGCTATTAACAAAGTTAGACCCAGGATTTACTTAACATAGATTTAATCTCACCGTGCATATCTCAAGACTTTAAATATTTCATTATTTGTTATATATTGAAACATTATTCTGTTGTACAGTAGCCAAGGTAATATATTTAATATTGAGGTAATATGTTTGCATAATTATGGTTCCTAATACAACTATCTTGACTTTGAAGATTGCGACTACATGACAGCAAGTTGATAAAGGACCGCAGACACCATTTGCGAACGTACCCAAATTGTTTTGTGGCTGAGGAGCTTATTGACTGGCTGATTGCTCATAAAGAAGTGTCTGATCGAGAGACTGCTGTCCAACTCATGCAGCACCTCATGGACCATGATATCATTCATCACGGTACAATATTATTCACTGCACACCAAATAACAAAGCGTGTTATACAACAAGGTCGTTGCTGCTTTCCTTCTCTGTTGACTCATATTAGGACCCATTTATTTGATTCTTAATGTTTAAGAGAACAGATTGTATACTTTACCATCTTTTCATCTTTATAGTGTGTGATAAGTGGCCCGTGTTTAAAGATGCCAAATACTTGTACAGATTTAGAAAGGATGATGGAACATTTCCTTTCAACATAGAGGTTAAGATCTTCATGCGCGGACAGAGGCTGTGTGAACAGTAAGACATTTTCATATAAGAAGTGTAAAAAAAAGTTTTAAATGTTAATTTGGTAGGCTGCCTTTTTTCTGAAGTAAGCTTCAATTTCATTGAGAATTGTATTATTATTACATAAATATTTGTCTACTATACATCACCAAGTGTATTTTGTAAGGGGTCTTTAAGCTACTTTCCCCAAAGACCTGAAGCCTGCTATATACAGTCATGGCCAAAAATATCGGTACCCTTGGTAAATATGATCAAAGGAGGCTGTGAAAATGAATCTGCATTGTTAATCCTTTTTATCTTATTTTATCACATAAATCTAACCTTTCATTGGGTAATAAGAATTTAAAATTGGGGGAAATACCATTATGAAATAAATGTTTTTCTCAAATACACGTTGGACACAATTTTGGCACCCATAGAAATTCTTATGAGTAAAATATCTCTGAAGTATATTCCCATTCATATTTACAATTTTGAGCACTCCAGGGTGATTATGAACATGAAATATAAATAGTAGGGAAAACAAAGCCCAAATTCCCTTAATCATCCATCACAATGAGAAAAAACTAAGAATATATTTCTGATGTGCAGCAAAAGATAATTGAGCTTCACAAATTAGTGAAGTGGCTTTAAGAAAAGAGCTAGAGCAGTGAAAATTCCCATTACCACCATCAGAGCAATAATTAAGAATTTACAATCAACATAAAATGATAGGAAACTGCCTGGAAGAGGATGTGTGTCTATATCATCTTAATGCACGGTGAGAAGGAGAGAGTTTGAGTGGCTACAGACTCTCCAAGGACCACAGCTGGAGAATTGCAGAAAATAAATGAGTCTCTGAGTCAGAAAACCTTTAAAAAAATTGTCAAACAGCACTTACATCATCACATGTTGTTTGGGAGGGTTTCAAGAAAAATATCCTAGCTCATCCAAAAACAAACTCCAGCATATTCAGTTATCAGACACGACTGAAACTTCAAATGGGACTGGCTTCTATGCTCAGATGAAACTAAAACAATTGCTTTCTAGCAGCAAACACTCAAGATGGGTTTGGTGAACACAGGGATAAAAAGTACCCCATGTGTACAATTGAAATATACTGCTGTATTTTTGATGTTGTGGGCCTATATTTCTGCTGGAGGTCTTGTTTAGACACATGGCATCATGGATTCCATCAAATACCAAAAGTCAATACCTGACTGGCGCTGTTAGAAATATTATAATGGGCCATGTTTGGATCTTCCAACCGGACAATAATCCAAACACAAACCTCAAAAACAACACAAAAATGGGTCACTGAGCACAAAACCAAGCTTCTGCTCTGGCCATTCCAGTCCTCTGACCTGCACCCTGTAGAAAATGAGAGAAGTGAACTGAAGAGAGGAAGCACCGTCATGGAGCTGGGAATCTAAAGGATCTGGAGTGGTTCTGGATGAAGGAATGGTCTCTGATCTCTTGTCAGGTGTTCTCTAACCTCATCAGGCATTATATGAGAAAATTGAGCTGTTAAACTTGCAAATGGAGGTTTCAAAAAGTATTGAATAAAAGTGTGCCGTTAATTGTGGCCAATGTGTATTAGAGAAAAACATTTATTTCATAATTATATTTCCCCCCATTTTAAATTCTTATTATCCAATGAAAGGTTAGATTTTTTTAAAGATTAAAAGGATTAACGATGCAGATTCATTTTCACAGCCTTCTTTGATCATATTTACCAAGGTACCTATATTTTGGGCCATGACTGTATATACCATTCAATAGTCTGGGATCAGTAAATGTTTTAAAGGAGTTAACACTGACTTTTGTAAAGTAAGGGAGCATTCAATTGATTAAAAGTGACAGTAAATACATTTGTAGAATTCTGAAAAAGTAATATGGTTTCCACAAAACTATAAAACTAAGACATAAAACTGTTTTTTGATATTGATAATAATTATAAATATCTCGTGAGCACTAAAAAAATCATATCAATAAAATCCCATTTTAAAATATGTAAAACAGTGATTTTGTAAATTGTAATAATATTTCACAATATTACTTTTTGATATTGTTTTAATTAATGTAGCCAAAGAGACGTCTTTCAAAAACATACATGATTTTGACTAACCCCAAACTTTTAATGTAGTACACTAATAAACGTAGTAATTAACATTAATCTACATTAGATTCTCTTTCAGACAAGGTTTTCTAAAATTCATTGTTGCTTTTTACAGTCTGATTACCAGCAAAGACTCCATCTTACAGCTGAGACAGGAAAAGGGAGTGGCTTATGAACGCTCTTTCCCTGGTTGCATGTTAATTGATTGGCTGCTACAGAATGGTGAAATAGAGAGTCGACGGCAAGGACTGGATCTCTGCAAGGCCCTACTAGAGCACGGTATCATTCAGCATGGTAAGAACAGTAACAACCACCTAGAGTATGGCAGTGTTGGTGTTTTATTTCGCCATTAACCAGGTCTATGTCTGTTAAGTTATTCTAATACAACATACCTGCGCACATAGCGATGACCTCTTGAAGAATTGTTATATATGCAGTGATTTTGCTCTTCATGCTTTGCCTTGCTGAAACAGTCCACTCTTCATTACACTCTGCAGTTTCTCTGAAGCACCACTTCTTTGACAGCGGGCTGCTGTATCAATTCTGCATTAACTTTCGCCGGCGGCGCCATCTTTCTGAACTGTTGCATGAGACAGAGAACGAAGAGGTTGAACGTATAACACACCAAAGCCAAGACCAGGCTGACAGTCCCTTTACAGTGCGCAAAACTCCTCCACCTGAAGGCAACAGTGACTTCTTATCTGGTAGTAAATTCAGTACAAATACTACAAATATATTTCAGTGCTTTGATATGGAGTGTTAGAGCTTGAGAGGTGGTGCTTAGGCAAATGGCCCAATTTAACCAGAGGGAGTTTCAGCACAATAATTGCCTGGTCAACCCCTCTGGAGTAATGAAAGCAATATGAAGTTAAGTGCCTTGCTCAAGGGCACAGCTGGGATTTCACAGCATAATGAGCTCAGTAACTCTCAATTTTCGTGGACACCCATATATGTAACCTGCAATCTTTGTGTCAGCAACCCAGCTCCATAACCTAGGGTTTCTCATTATTTTATTTTACACTAAAGGCTCCTTTTCATAACCCCAAACTACTCATGGACCCCCTGACACATGACAAAATCTAATACAAGTCTACCCATTAGGCCAACATAACCATTTGAGCAAATTACTGATATATATTTGAAATTACTAAAATAATTTAATGGGGTCAGTATATGATTTAAAAAAACAAACAAACATTTTATTTAACAGAGATGAAGGAAAAGTGACAGTAAATAAACTGTTATAAAGAAAATTAAGCAGCACAATTGTTTTCAACAATGATAATTATATTATAAGAAATATTACTTGTGGTCTCAATCAGAAAAATTAGAATGATTTCTAAAGGATCATGCGACACCAAAAACTGGAATAACGGCTGCTGAAAATTCAGCTTTGCCATCACAGGAATAAATTAAATTTCAAAATATATTCAAATAGAAAACAGTTATTTTAAATTGTGCTAATATTTCAATTGTATATTCTATTGAATAAATGCAGCCTTGGTGAGCATAAGTGCATAAATCATGCTGAAGTTTCAAACTGTATTGTAGATCAATGTATACACTTCCAAATGTATATAAACGTTTCTCATTTATAATTATAATTTATAATTGCAGTTGAACCTTCTTTGGATGGACAATGTGGAAGTTTGACCCACCAGCAGCATAGCTCTGGATACCCACTCACTGCTTCTCTTACCGCTGCCGTTGCAGTGCGATGCAATCCCACATCAGGTTAAAGGAGAGCCTTCGCATGTTTTTGAAAATCTATTACAGGCACAACTGTTAAATTCCAAGAGACAAAGTATTCTATAAGTTTACAAATTCTGATCATAAATGCATGTGTATTATTATTTTCTACAGTGCTGAAAAGACATGTAACCTGTGAGGAGCTGTTATCTCCAGGTGCTCCTTATGTAAAAAGAGTTCTTACAGTAAGTCTTGCATACATCACACTTAGCTGGCCATGAAAAGAACATAGAACTACAATTTGTTAATGTGAGTTTTATAATTAAAGATCCTCGGTGATGCCCTAGGCTGGGGCTTTGTAGTACGCGGAAAATCACCTTGTTATGTTCAGGCTGTGGATCCTGCAAGCCCTGCTGCGGCAGCAGGAATTAAGGTGATCATAACACGTAAACACAAACACAGTTGCTTATGTAATAGAAATTTTGAATCCATCGTCAGCTGGTCTCCAATATTTTTTTTTTTTTTTTTTTGCTTAGGTTCGCCAGTTTGTTTGCCGAGTGAATGGACGCAGTGTGCTTCACCTGGACTATCATACTCTTTCAAAGCTGGTGATGACTGGACCCCATGTTGTTACTTTGGAGGTCATGGAACCACAGGATTAATTCAGTATTGGTGTAATAATATACATTTAGTATATATATACACATTTCGTATATTATATATATATAAAATAGTGCTGTCAATCGCATCCAAAATAAACGATTTTGTTTACATAACAGACGAATGTGTGCTGAGTATATTTATTATGTATATATAAATACAAACACATGCATGTATATATTTTAGAAAAATATACGATGTTTATAGGACTATAGAACGTGTTAGTCATGCACTCCGGCAATGATATGGCCAGTTTCCGGGACCAACGTGCAGTGTGAAAGGGGTTTAAGGGGTAATCTATTAGATTATGGCTGTCAAATGTGGCTTTACCAAGCTCAAGTACTTTGTACGCGCAGGTTGCACATGCGCATTAAACTCTCTTGCAGTAATTAGTTTATCCGCAAGGTGGAAACGTTGCCGTGGGGATATCGATTCACAAGGTAGCAGAAGAAAAACTGCATAAACATATGGCTTCACACACCTCCGGAATTAGTTTAGACACTATCCGGCTTCCCAAACGGTAGCTTGAAGCAATACTTGATCACGGCTAGCCTTTCCGCTGTGCTTACCGGACTTCTATTAGTTTTTATCCCATGTCCTTCGTCACACTGTAATCTTCATAACTGCTCCCTACGGGCCCCACTAGGCCAGGAGAGGTATTGCAATTTGGCGCAA
Source organism: Gymnocypris eckloni scoliostomus (assembly GCA_027564155.1). Classification (NCBI taxonomy): domain Eukaryota; kingdom Metazoa; phylum Chordata; class Actinopteri; order Cypriniformes; family Cyprinidae; genus Gymnocypris; species Gymnocypris eckloni. Next base: position 13,807,370 of record CM050431.1, read on the forward strand.
AGCGCATGCATCGAATGTCTGTGTACGCGTACGAGCTAAATTAAGTATACTTTGCAAGGGTGCGCGTACGACTGTGCGTATACGCCAACATACGCGTAAAAAAAAAGAAGTATGCTTTGGCCTTAATGCTGCGTGTTTCAAAGCACTTCAGGGGACCTTTAAACGTGTCGAGACAGATTCATGCCCTGTTCATCACTAAACTGGCAAGTAATTCCAGCCGCAGTGTTGAACCAATTACCCATAAAGAATTCAATTAATTTATTAAAAATTTGCTTCAAAACTTCTACTTCTGTAAGGATAACTTAAAGGGTTATTCCACCCCAAAATGAAAATTTTGTCATTATTCACTTACCTGCATGTCGTTCCAACTCTTCATTCGCATTTTGAATGCTATTCAAGATATTTTAGATAAAAACCATTAGGCTTGTGACTGTCCCATCGACTGCCAAGTAAATACCACTGTCGAGGTTCAGAAAAGTATGAAAAGCATCGCCAGGGTAGTCCATCTGCCATCAGTGGTTCAACCTGAATTTGACGAGTGACGAGAAAACTTTTTTGTACGCAAAGATAATAAAAATAACGACTTTTTTTCAACAATTCGTCTCCTCTCTGTCTCTCCTCGTCATTCGGCGTAGCACCATTTTGGATATCATGCACCGAACGCAAACAGTGTACAATATCTTAAATTGTGTTCCGAAGACGAACAAAGCTTTTATGTAGTTGGAACGACATGCAGGTAAGCGAATAATGACGTTTATTTAGGAAATTATAGGTTGTTCTGTAATTTTGATATCCACTGTATGTGCAAGTGAGAACATTGTCTCATGTACAAAGACACCGCTGCTGAAAAAAACAATAGACACCATCACAAAATTTGTAATCGTTTTACTGGTTATAATGGAACTTGTATTGGTTTTAATGGAAACTGCAATGGACCCTGTGGGTCTCTACTGGTAACTGATCACCTTCTATTGGTGGCTTGTTAAAACAAATAAATCCTAATGGAATATGTACCAAAATACACTACAGAAAACCATTTGTAATCGTTTTAATGGTTAAAAGTTGATAGTTTGTAATGGTATTTGTAGTGGAAACCATTAGTGTTTTCTGTGATGGTTCTATAGGCTATTGTTTTTTTTTTCATCAGGGGTACAGGAACCACTTTGGTTCTAGTTTATGCCAAAATATAGTTAATGATGCTATTTTTTAAATCATAAACTTACCCTCAATCATTTAAATGTTAAAGTTGGGCTGGCAGATATATGACAGTACTTGACACCTCCAATGTTGATTACCTCGGACCAGTACTAATCTTAATCACTAAAACAATTTCATAATCTCAATTGATGTATAAACCCAAACGAATAAAACTAATGCAAGTACAAAAGCTGGAATTCTTTCATGAATCGACGACTTATACCTACTTGGTAGCCTACTTGTGTCGGTGATGAATCTTCTCCAGACAGCAGCGTGGCCCCTTTTGAACTTTACATAAATATATGTCATTTCCGTTTGCTACCGTCGGCCATTTTGAACAGGCTGGGCTGGAACGGAACAGTCTCAAAGAGAGAGAGAGAAAAAAAAGTCTGTTCTGTGCCCCGTGTTTGTACTGAATTGATATAACCGTCTATCCAAATCGTACATTAAAAACAAGTCCACGAAGTCGACAGAAACTGCCCTGTAGCCTGTGTTAATCCAGTTGATGACACATGGTGCGGATTCTCAGGATGAGTTGCCGAAATCCACCGGCAGCGGCGCGAAGGACTGCAGCATCTGCCGAATAAACCACAATCTGTCTCTGTCCTCTCACCCTAATTCTTCATTGGGCCTGAAAACAAATCGCTTGAAGGGAATTCCATGCGAAACCGTGAAGTAAAGCAGGTAATGTGTCGTTATAAACGTCTGTTTTTCTTACTTTGGCATCGCTGCTTTTGTGTGGAGTTCAATGTGCACATCAAACATCCAGTGTGGCTAAGCTAAAGCGCTAACTGCATTATGTGCATAGAGTAACAATTGTTTTGTTATCGCTAAACAAAGTTCTTTTTTAAATGAAAATATACGTCACAAGCTCTTCACTCTCATTGGAAAGTTGTTACATGCGGCCAGGGCAAAGCCAGCGTAGCCAGTCAAAATAAATGAGGTATTTTTTGCTGAGCCTATCAAAAAGGCCTGATGTGGCCTGTATTGTCTAGTTGAGTTGCGTTTATAGGAGCAACCGTCTCAGTTGCAGGGCTGCAGTTGCTGCATGCGTTGTGTTTAAGAAGTCAAATTTATATAAGAGTGGTTTGTTCACATTCTGCCAAATCTATCACACCATTGTGGACCCTGTAGTATGGCATTTGTAGTGTGGTTCATTGCCCATAACTGATTGTTATTGGCTTAATTGGCTGTTATTGGCTTTGTTCTGACAAGTTTACAGAACCACTTTAATAATAAATGCTCATTACATTTAGATTAATTTGTTGTTTACAATATTTGGAGTGAACCGTGACCTGCACTAAATGCAGAAAAGATAAGTGAACTTGTCAAGTGCTTGTTCTTCCAGATTTTGGGGGGGGCAGGGTTTATTTTGTTTGGGCAATGCATGCACATTTACACCGAGTTTTTGTGCATTAAAAGTTTAATATGTTTGTATTGCTGAAAAAATAGTGGTTAGTTCACCCAAAAATGAAAAATGTAATAATTTACCTTTGTTATTCCAAACCCATAAGATGTTAAAAAAACATTTTTAATGGAACTGAGCGATTTCAGTTCCTCCATAGAAAGTCAGTTCACCTTAAGTTTTGACCATTTAAAAAATGCACAACAGAAGCTCAACCATACTTGCTGGACACCTGAGAACAAACCTCACTGGTTCTTGTAAATGCTCAAACATGTCAAAGTGAAAAGAGCAAACCACATTGGTTTTCATGGTTGAAGCAAGTATGGGTGTGTTTACCATATTCGATGTGCTCTATGTATGTGCATTGATAAGTCTAAATCTGTTCATTATATACAGTGATCATGTCTATTCAGAAGACTTGGATTAACCATTCAGTAGGGCTGTAACGATACACCAAACCCACGATTCGGTTCGTATCACGATTTTTGACCCACGATTCGGTTCGTATCACGATTTTTTCGTGGGGGGTGTGAGAAAAAAAGAGATTTTTTTAAACAATTTTTTATTAAATAACATTTGAAAAATCTTTATAAACTGAACACCAAAGAACAAGATTAACTATGCAAATTATTAACAATATAAATAGCCATATATAAAATAAATAAATAGCCAAAGCTATAACACTTCTGTTTTCTTTGTAACAAAATACTGTTGAAAAACAAACAGAACTAAACTCCATTGTGGAGATGATTCGAGCATGTTGAAAATTCTTCTTCCATCAAGTTCCCCTTTATGGGAACTTCGAACTGCATCCCCTAGGGATCGCTACGGGGAACGCCTTCAGCGTGACTCGTGTCTGAAGATACATATGTAAAAACACCACCTGTTGGCCGGCGACAGCCCATGACGTCACTACTGGCGCGACCACAATATAAGGACCGCCGGGAGAATACATCATCCTCTTCTTCGTCTTCACTGACTGGTCTGTTTGAAGAAACGTGCATTCTGGTAGGAATACAGTTTTCCTTTTTTATCATGGCGAGCACTAGCAAGGCGTTCAATAAGTGTGTGGATCCGTGTCCTCGTTATTTGCGGCGACACACACAATCTTCGTCTTTTGTTTGGGCAAGGAGCACGACGCGCGATGTCCTTGAGGGGAAAATCTGTGTGCAACTAGCTCAACTTTTGCAGGCAGGCGTCACATGATTGGAAAGGTAGTCACGGGGTGTGTCGCGATTCTCCCTTATCACACCGCGACACAGGATCGTGGATCTGAGTGTCGCGATTTCGGTTTCATATCGCGTATCGTTACAGCCCTACCATTCAGTTACTTTTACAAACTGTTAATGACCTTTATGAAGTATCAAGTTTTCCCTTAATTGACTTTCAAAGGAGACAGAATTAAATATAATTCTATTAGTGTTTCAAAGATAAACTAAAAGGGTTTGGAGTAACATGAAGGTGAGTAATTGATTATATAATTTTCATTTTTGGGCAAAATATACTTTTAAAATTGTTTAATGTGATGTGCACTCTCATGAGGCTAAAAAGCTGGGGGCCAAGTTGTTGAGATCACATGACCACAGAATAATACTCATTATTATCCCTGTAACACCTGTTTTTGAGCATTTGTGAAATAAGGGAATTATGGCTGACTGCAAAAAGAGCATTTCTACAATAACATTAGTTGCTTTTGCATAATGCTGCATCTATACTACATATAAGAACATAACAATTATATATTGCTCTGCACAACATAATTAGTAATCCCTGGGTGAACCTTTAACAAAATGGGAGCTGAACTAAAATCCTGATTTTGTTTTCGTTTTTTTTTTTCTTTAGAAGAAATGTTTCAACTTCCAGTGAATAACCTCACTCGGCTGAGAAAGGCCAGGAAAAAAGTCAAGAGACTGCTGAGTGACATTGGCCTTGACTACTGCAAAGAACATGTGGAGGTGATTATTTTTGAACTGTCACTGTGAACATTAAATTACACTTACATCTATTGTGTTGATGCAAATACTTAAGACTTTGCTTTACTAATGTTATTTCCGGTCCATTTTCCTGTAGGACTACAAAGATTTAAGCCCCAGTGATTCACACATGGAAAAATTTTACCTTGACATTTGTACGTGGGATCCATCCTGGACAAAGTCACAGGTATGTCACCCACAGCCACTGCAACAGAAGTCTGTTAAGAAATATTTTGCATTGCATAGATACTTTGTAAGATTGCTTTGCTTTTCAAATGTTGCAGGACTACAGAACAAAGCAGTTTTGCTGCTCAAATTGCCCATTTGCCTCCAAGTATTTCTCTGCCTACAAAAACCACTTCCGCAATGTTCACAGAGAAGACTTTGAGAGTCGAATTCTTCTTAATTGCTCCTATTGTACATACAGTGGGAACAAAAGGACACTGGAAACCCATGTCAGGCTCTTCCATATGCCTCACAATATGTTGCGTCAGGGTGTTGCCGTCCCTCACGGAGCTCCAATAGGGGTTAGGGATGCTGTGCGATTAGAAAAGCCTATGGTGGGCGATCGAAAGGAGCTCCCGGTGTACTACTGCAAGAAGTGCACCTATCGAGATAGACTGTACAACGTGGTGCGCAGGCATATTTACAGGGAACACTTCCAGCATGTGACTACACCTTACCTGGGAAGAAACTCGGAGAAGCAAGAAAACAGTGTAGAGGCCCCTGGTAACAGTCATGGGATTCACTGCAAGAGCTGCCACTTCACACCTCGTTCTTATGAAGCACTGGTCCAGCATGTCATTGAGTTCCATGAGCGCATTGGCCATCAAGTCACCGCTATGATTGGGCACACCAATGTCATAGTGCAGAGGCCCCAGGCGAACGTAATCCAAAGGGGCGTTGCAATCACTCCTGGTGTGCGTCCTCAAACACCTCAAATGAATCGCTTCAGTATGCCCAAAATGCTGGGGTTACCTGTCGGCAACCATTTCAAGCAAACTCTTGCAGGCAACTCCATGCCTGGCCACCCAGTTCGCGTTACACTACCCGATAAAGCTTTTGTATCTGGTGTGGTCTCCCAGTCACATACGGGAAAACACCTGGGCGGCTTTGGAGTCCATGGTTCTACACATCTTAATGCCCAGTCAGCTTCTTTCTCCCCCTCATTGAAGAGTCTACCTCTCTCTTCATCTATGCATGCTGCTACTGCCACACTGACGTCACTGCAGGCCAAGAAAGCTTCAGCCAATGCTTTGAACACCTCACAAACACAAAAGTGGAAGATTTGCACCATCTGCAATGAACTTTTCCCTGAAAGCTCATATAGTGCTCACTTTGAAAAGGAACATCAGGCGGAGAAGGTGAGGGCAATGGCTAAATACATCATGAAGATTCACAACTTCACTAGCAAGTGTCTGTACTGTAACCGTTACCTACCCAGCGACTCTTTGTTGAACCATATGCTAGTGCATGGGCTGTCATGCCCACAATGCCATTCCACGTTTCATGAAGTTGAGAAAATTGTAGCACACCAGCATCTAGCGCACCCCAACGAACCTGGGGATCCGCCGACTGGTGCTCCTCTAACATTCGATCTCACACTTCAGCAAGGAAGTCCTAAAAATATTCAGCTTATTGTAACCACCTACAACATGAAGGAGACCCCTGAAGCCTCTTCAGCTGCCAATCAACCACCACAGAACAGTGCCATGGCTATGCCTACAAAGATGGCTGTAAAGCAGCCAGACACGCAAACTGATTCTGTGGTCCAAAACATGTCCCAGTCTTCTGTGTTGCAAAAGAAAGAAGTTGGGAAAACACTCTGCCCACTCTGCTTCACTATTCTCAAAGGTCCCATCTCGGAAGCCCTAGCCCATCATTTACGGGATCGTCATCAAGTACTCCAAACGTTGCACCCTGTAGAGAAAAAACTAACTTATAAGTGCATCCACTGCCTGGGAGTGTACACTAGCAACATGACTGCTTCCACCATCACGCTCCATTTGGTGCACTGCCGAGGTGTTTGCCAGACCCCCAAAGGCGCCAAGCCTATTATGCCTGGATTGCGCTCACCTGGAGCTGGGTCTCTCAAACGTGAGTTAGTTACCCCAGATGCATCTGACCCCAAGAGAAGGAAGATGGTAGACCAGTATTACCCTACAGCCTTTGTTGAGAAGCCAGAGGAGCCGGTCGTGTTGGCACTGGATCCGAAAGGTCATGGTGACGAGTCCTATGAAGCACGCAAAGCTTTCCTTACAGCGTATTTCAATCGGCATCCCTACCCTTCCCAACGGGAGATCGAGAAACTTGCTGCAAGCCTCTGGTTGTGGAAGTCCGATGTTTCGAGCCATTTTTCCAACCATCGGCGCTCATGTGACCGGGACTTTGTCACCCGCAAACCTGTTGTGTTATTTGGCTTTAACATGCGGGCAATAAGCCAGCTCAAGAATGACATGAGCTTTGATGCAAGCTCGCTGTTCGAAGTCAATCACGATGAAAAAAGCGGATTCTCAAGGACCTCAAAATTTAGGCTGAAGTCTCCTGTTGGTTTCTCTGCAGACTTCAAGGGGAAAATGCAGCCATTAAACACTGGACAAAGTAGTCAAAGCAACTGTGCCTTCAAGCCATGCCCTGGATCATCCTCAGAACCTATTGCCATTGACTCTGACAGTGATTCAGAGCCAGAAGGGATGCCTATTAAAAATCTCAATCAACCAGCTACGGCGTTAAAGTCTTCGGTAGGTCAATCCCACGTAAAAGGGACATTGCTGCAAGAGAGCTTCCGTTGTGAAAGAAATGTCAGGGGAAGCAGAAGTTCTCCCAGAGTTGGGCCAAAAGGTCTAGATGGCTCCGTTTCGGGTTCCAGTCCTGATGAGGCGACCTGGTCAGGCAACATGTCTTCTGAAGAGAGCCACTACAGACCAGCAGGACGATTCGAAGTGAAGGGGAAGAAAGTTGGGTTACTTGGTAGATGATGACTTTTGGTGATAGTTCTCTTTTTGTCTATCTATCCATGCCCAGATTTGTAGGTCAGATCTTTTACTTCACAGTTGGTTGACATTGAACGTTATGGTATGAACTGAGTCTGAGAAGTTACACAGTTTTACTGAAAGTACTGTTTACTCGCAAACAATTCTGCTGTCAAAAAGCGGAAAACTAATATACTGTATCATTTTTTTTTCAACCGATCCATAGTTCTTGGTGAGTTTTTCTTCTTTTTTTTGTATACTGTTCTCTGTATTTAATCATACACTTGTTGGAATTGTAACAAAATTGATAGGTCTATTGTTTTTTTTCCTGATTAAATAAAAAATGCAATGTAATTCACAATCAAATGCTTGAATGTTTTTTGTTGTAAAGAAATGCTTAATTCAATTATTATACTTTTATATATTATAAATAATATAACACGACCACTATTTCAGTGCAGTGTGAAGCAGGTGCTGTAATATTTATTTGAGCTTCGAGCATTTGGTTGTGCTCAATTAGTATTAGCATCTTCGCAAATAAACATAATCTGCCCTTTATCATTTTTTTTTGTTTATTTTAATCCTCATGAAGTCTTTTTGAGTACAACTTCTCAGTTGTAACTTGACCTCTATCTTGACTATTGTACTTGCACCACACTACCCTTAGAGGTCACTGTCTATAAGATCAATGTCATTCATTATTACAGATTATACAGTAGTCAGCACTTAAAGTGGATCAAAGTTGTCCTAAAACCTTGTCTTAGGACAACTTCAATGAACTTTTTTGATCCACTTCAAATGTTGACTAGTGTAGTTTATACAACATGTTTATGGCAGCTACATCTTTCCAAGTCAACTAATAACATTTATTTACAGCTGTCCTAAAACCTGTTTATAGTCATGTTAGCCAGACAAATGTTTTGTAGTTAATATAAAAAAGCAATGCTTTGTACAGACACTTAGTTACATGATTAGCATGCTTTCATTCTGTTAAGTATGCTGAATTCACATTCCATGAGTGCTATTGCATTCATGGAGAGTATGTTTGCTCAAGATCTTTAAATGAATGGATGTCCTAGAGTCTGAAAATGTGGAATGTGCACTGATTCAATGGAAATTTGATAAAAGATTTGGTAGTTTACTTGTAACATATGGGGTTTATATTTGCAAGTATTATAGTGAGGGAGGAGAAACTGAGACACGAGAACTGTAACGGATGTCATTTTGAATTTGCTCAACTGGTCCTGTGGTTGCTAATCTCTTGCAGTCATTTGTCACCATTTCCCCAATACATGGCTGGCCGTCCCAGCAGATAAACTCAGCGAAGACAAAACAGAAACAAATTGATGCCCACCTGCCACTCAGAGTTTGTAAACTCAATGTTTCAAACATTGTTTATGGACACCATATCTGTTAAGTTTGTTTTTATTTAAACTTGATATTTGTGCAAATGTCTGAGACGAGAGAGATTTTAAAAACATGTATCTGTGAGTAGTGTTAAGATTCTAGATTGAACGTCTGGCATTTTAGGCAAGCCTTTGCAAACTGAGTTTTCTGAAACCGTTTCTATGAATCAGCGAGGGGTCAGGATTAGGTGGCTTCCGCAGCTGTTCATGGTTCCTTGTGAGATGTAATCTCACCTTCACACTTGCACATGACTAATGATCAATCATGCAATGATTTTTCCACAGTATACGCAATTATGCAAATAAATATGTATTTCTGAAATTGTCCCGTGAAGTATGCTAGTTTATTTTAGGTCCTTGCTGAGTAACAAAAATTGCAGGTGCTTGAGTCATGCAGTTTTCTTATAAAATGCAAATATACAACTCACCCCTAAGGCAAAGATAAATACATATTTATTGAAATTTCAGAGATGCTTTAAACATTTGCAGTCATTATTCATTCAAGGTGGTTAAAAGTCGGTAAATGTGATCTCTAGTGATGCTGTGGAAGAGGGTCAGTGTTGAGAGTGTTGGGAGTATGATAAGGTATCACTTTCACAGCACTCTAAACTGAACCGTCCCAACACCTTGCATTAGTGAAAACGGCAGTTTTTGAATGATAATGCTAAAAGGTAACAACTAACTAACAACTATTCCTTTCTTCTTTTTTTATTTAGTATGTGTATGCAGAACACACAGATTAAATGCTTTTGTCAACTGATGTCCAGGAATGTTTTCCTGCTAAACGTGCATAACTACAGAAAATACTTCATTAAGAATCAAATCCAGTACATACTATGGCTAATGGCAGTATGTGTATGTGGACACAGGCCAATTGTTTTCAGCATATCTTGGTTCTAATATTCTCTGTGAGAATTTTGGCGCAGGTGCAGTTATTTTGCCAGCATCTGGGCCGCACGGCCCGCAGTTGGGTTATGTACACAGATATAACAGTTTTTCCATGTGAGCTAAATTTAGGACCTGGCACAAGTGGAACCTTGGTTAAATGCTTTGTCACCCTTCGCCAGCTTTATGGAAAGTGTTTTATTTGCATGTTCATGCTCCAAAAGCAGATCAATTGTCAAAGCCTCTGCAGAGTATATGAATGGACAATGGCACTATTATTGCTCGGCTGGAATGACACGAAGTCCAAATAGCGAGCTCCAAACCACAAAGTCTAAAACAGTTTGCAATATTTAAATACCATCACCACATTGAAAATTGTCACATTTGATAGTTAAACATATATATATAAAGGTCAACATGTAATGTTGTTTGGTGTCAGTGAGGGGTTACTTAAGCTTGACTGTAGGGGCAAATCAGACAAAAAAAAACACTTAGATGGTGTTTATCAGTAGGCTATGTAATGGTATTGAATGTAAAATATTTCATTTATATATTTTTTGTGCTTAAATCCTTTAATACTTATTTAAATTAATGTAAAATGTATTTTCAACCTCAAAACCTCATTTGATTACAAAGCATTTATTGAACTTTTTAAAAGAAGTCATAGTATTATTACAGCACACACAATGAGCCATAAAATCATATTTACATTTGTCATTATAATATACCTGACAGTTTCAGTTTTACTGTTCCACTATTTAAACTACATGACGGGTTCAAAATCACTGACAAGCTGGTAGATTGCGACTGTTATGGAGCAGCTTTAATGCATTTTCTCTTTATTTAATGTGATGGAATACATTTATGCAAGAAGTGTGTTTACTATAGGTAAACGTAATGTACATGCCTCATTATGGTCCAGTAGATGTTTCTTTCACACTAATGTGGGCACCATGCCAGAGTTTGGGTGGTGAGTGTAAGGCAAATTTGGAGAGGAGTGCAAAGTGGAAGGGGGAAATAGGTGAGGGGTGTGACTGTAGGACAGGAAGGGTCCGGAGTTCAGAGAGTAGGGTCCTACATGCTCATCAGGAGGTGTAATGTGAGACATGTCAGGGTAAACCTCTGAAACGGCGCTCTTTTTGCCCTTCTTGTTTCTGTTAGACACCTTGCGATTCCGTGTCTGTATTCCATCCTTCTTCATAGTTAAAGGCCTGTTGACCTGCAAAAAGATATAGCAGAGATTTTAAGTTTGGCAGTTCCTCGTATTTTTCCTCTGATGAATGCAGTATGAATGAGTGCACTCACGTTGTGCAGTTTAAAATAGAGGCCGCAGGCGTTGCACACGGGCTCACCGCTAGCATTACGTCTCCATAGTGTCGTGGTGCTCGTGTTGCAGTTGGCGCACTGTGTTCCAGCGCGTTTGCTGACAATCTGACAGAAGCAAAGTTTATTTTCACTAAAATGAGTAATCACCAGATAATGAATTAATAACTCAAAATAATTTTGAAATTCTTAAATCAATAGGGAATTACACAAGTATATCTAACCTTACTTGGATACATACAGTACAATAAAGCAGTAAATACTATATAGGAAATCTCGGCTATGTGATTTTTACATTATAAACACTCACATAAAGCAATATATAGTATATACCAAATCCCAGATATGGGATTCTTTATATTGTGGCAGAAATGTTTTATCAAACAGTTCTGTATATAAAGTTTGATGTACTGTATGTTATGTATGACTTATACAGTACACTCATCTAAAGCGATTTATACTATATAGCAGCCTGATGTTTTATTTTATTGCCAAATTCAACTATATTATCGCCCAACTCTTTATATAAAGCTGCATACATAAGTATACATACAGGATATTCCCATTAAGCTATATATACTATATAGCACATCTCAGCTGCTTGATTACTTATAGCATTGCAAAATGTAAACTATATTATTGCCCAGCTCTAATCTGCTAAATGCAACTCTAAAACAGATATTATAAACCTTAACTAAAACCTTTTATTTGAAAAAAAGTTTACTGTAAAAAATCTATATAAATAATTTAAACTCGACATGAGCTAATCACAAACTATCTCTTTTTTTCCACGTACCAGCCTCTTTTTTGGTCTGATGAGGGGTCTGTTCTGGCCATTCATCTTATGGTACAGTCCGCAAGCATTACAGAGGTAGTGGCCCGTCCCATCTCGACGCCACAGGGGGGTAGCAGTGGCACCACAATTTACGCATTCACGTGCCTCTGTCAAAAACAAAAGTAATTATTATGCTGAATCATGCATGATTTTAACATTCTTCAGTCAATTCTAGAGGACATTTACATACCCGGCGGTGAAAGTCTCATCTGGTTGCGAAGTTTTGGTGAGAATGACGAAGGGCTCATCCAGGGTCCCGTGGTAGAATAGAGCGCCGCTGAACTATAGTCCTGTGACGTGGTCATATACGACCCGTATGGACCCAACATGTGTGAAGAAGGACTGTACACACCTCCAGCGGCTGAACTCAGATTTAAAAAGCTGCTTCCACCTCCACCAATGGGACTCAGGCGCTCGGCTTTCAGGACTTCCTGGAGCCTGGGACTTTCCTTCCCATCACGACTCGGGGAAGGGAAGCCCTCTTTGGAGGAGGTGAAAGATGGAGTTGTGCTGTTTGGGTAGATGGACGTGGAGGTGTGAGGGTGGAGAGGCATCTTTGTGAATGGGCTGCTTCCCCAGACAGTGGATGTGGGGTTGTAGGAAGAGTTTAGAGAGTGACCCGCCGAGTTGTCCAGCCACTGGATGTTTCCCAGAATTGATGGAGAGGAGTAGACTTGGCGAACTATTTCAGTGGATAAAAAAATTAACACATTTAGACTTAAATAGAGCACAATTGAGGTGACAATGTGGCTTTCAATGTATGGACAAAAAAAACATTGTGACATTGTGTTGCACAGAAGGGCCTACAAATCTGAAACAAAATCAGAGTAAATGATGACAGACTTTTAATTTTAAGGTGAACTACCCTTTACATTTTTTATAAATAAAGGTTCTTTTTTGGCATCTATGGTTTCATAAAGAACCTTTAATTTCCGTGGAGCCTTTTCATGTTCTGTTGATTAAAATTGTTCAGCTGTTCATCGAAAGGTTGTTTGGGGAAACTAAAATTGCTCTTTTATGGCATCGCTGCAAAAAAAAAACTTTTGGGAACCAAATTTTTTCGGAGTGAATGGTGCGAGGAAACCAGTGGTTCCATGATGGTTCTTCCTAATCTTTTATTAAATTGACTCCACATTTCACAATCCTTTAAATGCAGCAGTGAGAATCTCACCTGGGCTGTGTCTGTAAGACGACGAGGCTCGGTTCTGTCCGCTAGTGGAATAATACGATGGCAGTAAGTCAGTCTCAGAGCTGGAGTAGAAAGGCTCATCATCTTCACCGGGTGGCAGTAAACCAGGCTCTGTGGTGTAGTTTGCCAATTGTTCTGGACTGATCAGGCCGGGGGACACCCAACGAGACTGCTCGGATGAGTTCTCCATCTTTCATGTGGAAAAAACAATGTTCAGACTTGCTTACCAGTATAGGAAGAATTATTAATGAATTTTAAAACTCATTAATTGAGCTATTTTTTTAAATGATGATTGCATAATTAATGTTGACAGACAATATTATAAATTAAAAAATTCTAAATTCTATACAAAACTTTTTGTCAATCCTTGAGTTGAGCGACTGCCATCAAGATGAATGGGAATGCTAACAGATAGTTTAACAGGTATTGTAGACCCCTTGGTCAGTATAATACTTTAATAAGGTATCTAGACAGCGTGGTCTATCACACTTCCCTTTAAAACGTCCTCATTTGACTGTGACAAAAATCAGCACTAAAAATACATCAGCATGTCTGAATTTCTCAAAGGCATTCTTAACAGTTAGCATTAGCTCACAACAACGTTTACTCTCTTAGGGGAATTGACTATTAAAAGATTAACAGAAAGACTATTGACTATTAAAACAGAATAACTGTCGAGCAAGATCAGTATTGATTATTTGTTTGTCCTGCAAAATAGTCTTTTAAATGTATTTTCAGTCTAGGACAATCTTATTTTTCTATAACATTTAAAAAGATATAAAATTACTATTTTTCTCAAGCTTTAAAGAAAGTTAAGCTCAGAAGTGACAATGCTGGAACATATTTTCTAGTCATCTCCCTCAGTCATCACATGTTGAACAGAAAAACAAACTATCTAGTTGGGTGATTATGAATAGCATCATATTATCCTGATAACTGTGGCTTATCATGCATTATCAGTCTATAATAATCAGTTTTTTTTAACAAAAAATAAACAAATTTGTGAATCAAAGCACAAATGGCCCATTTTACCAGTGAAGGCACAGTTACATGTAGGTCTGAGAATAATGCTCTTGCTTTACAAGTAGTTATATGCTAATTTAGAAATGTATTCATAAAATATTAAACCTATTGAAATGTTATGTTGTATATTTAATAAGAGTAGAATTACTTTAATGTATGTATCATTTCTGTGTTTATACAAGTCAGTTAAAACAGGCAGTAACACATTACTATTCATTAATTGTTTATTTGCAAAAACAGATAACTCAGTTTAAACAAAAAAACAATGTGTTTTTATCATGTTATCATGTTTTTATTGTGCTAGTTAGCTGTATTTTTTATTTATTTAGTTTTTAACAAATACAATGCACTTTTTATAAAATGGGGGGAAACACATTTTGATTAAGTAACATCAGCTTTTTTCTTTTTATTAAATTATGGTTGCAGTCTAGTCTCTTAAATACAAAAAATGATAATTTGCTCATCTAACACTATTTCAAAATGTGCTGGATTTAATAGCAAACAATAATTGCAGATTTATATTTATGTAAGTTAATGTATTGCAAACCGCACACATATTTATTTATTGGCTTATGTTAATTGAATGATTAAATTAGTTATCTGGACACTAAGATCTAGACTATAACATAATATACTACATATTAGAACCAAGTAGATCAAATATTTGGCAAATATTAAAGATGTTTTAATTTAATAAAAACAAATATATAAATATATATCCTACTCTCTTGTATATCTAAACACAGAACATAACTGTGTGCGCATAAAGCCAGGTGTGTTGTGAGACACTTTTACTGGCACCGTATGGAAGAACTTACTTACCTACAAGTGATGTATTGATATGGTGTTTATCAGCTGAGTAGATTCACACCGCATGCACAGATCAAGGAGGGCGGCTGGAAAACGAGAGTGTGCTGGTCCTCTGCTCACTTGCTTATCTCCTTCAGTCTTTGGGAACTAGTAACTTCATTTAAAATTGTAGGGCACCAATGGGTGGGGTTGGGGTACTTTTTTGGACACTCCTACATACGGCCAGTTTTGAATATATGGCTGATCTCTGGCTGACACAGAAACTAAGCATAGACCAGTTTAACAATGATGGTTTGTATAAATATTCTTGGCCATTATGATTGTGTATGATCGTCAATAACATGATTTTGAACACAAAGTGGTTTCCAATTCAGATATCACAATCAACTTTCAATAAGTTATGAGCTTTTTGTTTCACAAAAAACTATTTTAACAAGACAGCTGTTATAAGATTTACACCAATCTTAATTTATTTGTATGTAAAGCTGTGTGACCTAGAATAACATTAGTAAAGTCCAGTAGTACATTTTATCAGAATATTTTAAATATTCTGGTAAAATCATTTTGACCAGAAATCCTTATAGTGTTCACTACAAACCAGAGGTTATATAACATTACCTGGTGTATAAATACAGATAAAGAGGCAAATCTAACAGTTCATTGTCTGAGAAAATCCCTCAGAGCAAATGAGAAACCCTAGTTTACAGCAACCATAAACTTATCGTTCATATGATTCATGCACTGTTGTGAACAATTCACTGAACATGTAAGATTTCTATAACACTTACACAATTGATATAGGAATTAAAACAGCACAAAGACTATTCCAAATGGAAACGGTGACTGTGAAAATGCAAAAGCACTTTTCCCTGGTGCAGCTCAGCAAAGAACAGTAATGCAAATAAACTCAAATGCTGCAATCATGGTCAGAGATACGGATGCAGCATGGCCTGCCTGAGCACAGGACTTGGACTGTCTCTGTCATTTGACAGTCAAAACACTTTCAACTTCCCTCCACCATTGTGCATTTATAGTTTTCAGGGAAACTGGGAAGAGATCCAGAGAAGCAAATCCTTCAACAAGTGCCAATTTATTGATTTACATAGGGTCCCATTTTAGAACTGCATCATGTAGGCCAATACTTTATTACATTAGGACAGTTTCTCCAAAGTTTGATTTACTCACCCTCATGTCATTCCAAACTGTAACACTCGTTTTTATTCAGTGGATGAAAGTGGATGGTGTCTATAGGCTGTCATGCTGCAAAAAGTGAATAAGAACAACATAACATAGAAGTAGTCTGTGACACATTTTGTGTGAGAAACAGGCCCAAACTCTAATCATTATTCATCAAATTTGGTTTTAAAACATCCATTGTCAGCATTCACTTTCACTGAATGGAAAACCGTATAGCTTGGACAGTCTGTTCATTATAGCCATGATGGTAAATTATTTGTAAATTAATTCTCATTTTATAAGTCATACGACATGACTTCATTTCTGTCCTGAACATGTTGTAAAGTTACAGTATTTGTTGTAGATGTTAGGATCTTCTCTCAAAAACTAGACTGCCAAACAGAAAGAACTGTATAAAGAGAGAGAGAGCAGTGTTGAGGGATGTGGCTGGTGGCTGTGTGTGTGCTGGCTGCTGAACTGTGATAAGAGGTTATCAAGATTGGACTCGGAGGCTGGGGAATCGACCAGCCATGACACTACAGGAACAGTGACACCCTAATGGTAGCCGGACAACTTTCTCCTTTTCACGCACACACACACACACAACTTACACATTTACTTGGCTATCGAAATGATAACTTATTTTAGATGTTTAGTATTTCTATGAAGCTAATTAATATAGACTAACTGAGCTCAAATAAGTGAATATGTTTCTCATTTTTACACACATCCATAATCTAAACTAAAAAATGTACTAAAAACTAAAAAATTATGTATAGATAAAAAAAATACAATATACAGGATTTAAAAGTTTGCGGTATTGTTTTTAAAACCAATTTTAATACGAAAGACTCAAAAGAGTTTCTTACTGTATGCATATCTACACACAACTAAACGTTTGGGATACATTTTTTTAAATAAGTCTATTATTATTAAAAATAAGTCCAGTAACATTACTCCAGTCGTCAGTGTCACATGATCCTTCAAAAATAATTCTGATAATACTAATGTGGCGCTCAAGAAACATTTCTTATTATCATCAATGTTGAAAAGAATTATGCTGTATAATATTTTTGTAGAAAACATTTTCCAGGATTCTTTGAAAATGGAAAAGAATAACATTAGCTTTAAATAAAAACTTTTATAACATTATGAATGTCTTTAGTGTCACTTTTGATGCATATAATGTGACCTTGCTAAATAAAAACGGATCCCATAATATAGGTCTAAAAAATAATGCATTAAATTGGTCTCTAAAATAAAATAACTCTGGACAATTATGTGCATGCAACACACTCTTGTGCCATGTGTTTGCATTCCAATGCATTTTGTTTAGGAAGAAGTGACTGACAACAGTGCACTTCTGTTAGTACAATGATATCCATTCCTGAAACCAGGAAGTCCTCGGATCCAGGTGCAAAATACACAATGCCCGTGTGGATCCATAAAGATGCTTCAGTTGGTGAGTGACACAAGACTCTGTGGGAACTGTTACTGGTCAGGGTGTGGGGGCCGGGGCAGAAAGACCAAGAGGATGGGGGTAGGTGTAGGTTTTTGGGGCAGCGCTTCAGTTCCAAGGAAAGAAACTTCCATGAAAGCAGGCCCTTATCTCTGCCTTGCACAGCCAGCGGAGCGACTCAGTGTCATGAGGTACAGCTCAAAGGACCGCCTCTCTCTCTCTCTGCCCCGACTTCTCATTTGTATTTATATCCAAAGTTAGAATGAATTTGAATGTTATTGCTAATAAGTAGTTTTATCCCCAAGTAATGTCGTGTCTCATCCTCAAGACTCTAAAATCATTTCTAGCCAAAAGTCTTATCCCAAAGATAAGTCGGAGTGAGAGAACACAGAATGCTTCTTGTCTATGGGTTGCAGACTGTAAGAGGATATATCACACTGAAAACAATTCTAGACTGTCCCTCCTCACACAACATAACGAATAAAGCTGTTAATTCATGACGTCGATTTGTAGGCCAACCCAAAAAGCTGTTTACCATCCCCATGGGGAATTTCTTATTTGTTTTTAGAATAGGCCTAGTGGTTTTCATGAATAACAAGAAAGAAATTACAGTTGTGTCCGATTCTAAACGTATGTAATCTCACATCCTTGTGGTAGTTGCAGTAAATGACTAACAATGTTTAAAAGTTTGAGGTCGAGGAATTTGTTTATGTTTTTGAAAGTCTCTTATGCTCACCAAGGCTTCATTTATTTGATCAAAATACTGTAAAAACATGATATTGTTAAATAGTATTACAATTTGAAATATTTGTTTTCTGTTTTACTATATTTAAACATTTCATGTATTCTTCCTGTGTTGGAAAGCTGAATTTTCAGCCTCATTACTCTAGTCTTTAGTATCACATGATCCTTCAGAAATCATTCTAATATGCTGATTTAGTGCTCAAGAAAAAATTATTGTTATTATCAATGTTGGACAGAAACAGAAATAGAAAGTTCGAAAGAACAGCATTTTATTTAAAATATAAATATAAATAATATTGGGGTAACGCATTACAAGTAGCACGGGTTACGTAATATTATTACTTTTTTCAAGTAACTAGTAAAGTAACGCATTACTTTTTAATTTACAATTGACTGACAGAGCGCTGTGTGAACATGATCTTACTGTATTTCTAGACTAAATGTGTATTAATTAATCTCACTCGCAAAAAAACAGATTCAGTATTCATTAAAATGAATTAAAACAGTGAAATGCAAACTCAGAATATGACGCAAACCTGCAATAATTAATCATGTTAAACAACACAAATATATCTAAACTCATTTTATTAACCAGTGTCTTGGCTGCAGACCTTTGATGATCCAGTTCAACCATACAAGCAAAAATTACTTTAGATAAACTAACAATTGTGCTTCGTTGTTTTGTTTTTATTGCTAAAGAGTGTTGAACCTTCTTTTTCTGCGTTCTACTGTACAGCCGTGAATTTACTTTTCCTTCAGCCTGAGGTTTATTCATTACACCTTTTGGTGTAAAAAGGCTTTTACATTTGCTATAAATAGAACTTCTTGTATTAAAAACAAACAATCTAGCCCTGCTCATACTTAAAAAGTAACGCAAAACTTACACAAAAGTAACGTAATGCATTACTTAAAAATGTAACTAAATTACGTAATTAGCTACTTTTTTAGGGAGTAACGCAATATTGTAATGCATTACTTTTAAAAGTAACTTTCCCCAACACTGATAATAAATGTCTTTACTATCACTTTTGTTAATTTAAGCATCCTTCCTACATAAAAGTATAAATTTCTTTTAAAAACAAACAACAAAACTGGGTGACCCTAGACTTTTTAAACCACAATTGTCTCAATTTGACTTTTGAGTGACTGTATGTAATTACAACAACAAAATGAGAAAGTATCTTAATATTATGATATAGGTGTGTGTTTTGTGTGTGTGTGTGTGTGTGCATGTTTATGTGGTTTATGAGGACACAAATTTGTATAATAACATGGGTATGACATAGGTATTACAAGGAGAAGGTGATTTATAAGGACATTTTCAGTGTCCCCATAATTCAAAATGCTTATAAATCATACAGAGTAAGTTTTTTGGGGGGAAAGTAGAAATGCACCGTCTCCTGTGAGGGCTAAGTTTAGGTGTAGGGTAGGTGTAGGGCAATAGCACATACAGCTTGTACAGTATAAAAACCATTACGCCTATGGAAAGTCCCCGTAAACCATAAAAACCAACATGTGTGTGTGTGTGTGTGTGTGTGTGTGTGTGTGTGTGTGTGTGAGAGAGTGTGTGTATCACTTGAATATAATTCATAGAAAGAGTGATGAATTTGTTTTGATGTAAGACAGAGGTGAAATTCTCAACTTTCAAAGAAGAGGATGTGTACCTGACCGCAAACCCACAGCTCCCATAAGTAATAGTGTGACTCAAAGGTACCAGCTAAGTTTGTACGTGTTTTGTGTTTTTGTGAGGTAAATTAGTCAAAACCACGTTTCAGTTGAGGAGAACTGGTCTCAGTATTCACTGTCACAACTTACAGTTTTGGCCTCCACACCCATAACTGACACAAAACAAGACACCTCCCATGTGAGGACCTCATAGTAGGTCCTGCCAAGAGTTTGCCTCTATATTCTGTACTTTGAAAGCAACGTGAATGATTAAAAGCTATCCTTACAAAACAGTACCGTACTGGTACCATGATATCACATGTCTACGCCACTGTACTTAACACTTAAGTGTTTCTGTGTGGCTCAGTGGTTAGAGCATTGCGTCAGCAGCGCAAAAGGTTGTGGGTTCGATTCCCAGGGAACACACATACTAATGAAAATGTATAACCTGAATGCAATTGTAAGTCGCTTTGGATAAAAGCGTCTGCTAAATGCATAAATGTAAATGTAACATACTGTACTTGATATATAATATAAAACTGAATTATTTTTGTTATTAAATGTATGATCAGAGCTGGGTAGATTGCTTACAAATTGTAGTCCATTACTGATTCCCAATTATATAATAAAAATTGTAGGCTAGTTAGTAACGTAATCCATTACATTGCACGTTTTAAGTAATATAATCAGACTAGGTTACTTTTGGATTTCTTTTGACCTAACTCGTTTATTACATTTGTTTAAATAGGATAATCTTGTACCAAAAATTGATATAAAACAAAGAGTAAGAAAATATATTCCATTGTTATGAACATAAAGTTCATTAAACATTACATTAGCCTAATTCAAGATTTCCTAAAATGGGGTTTTATTTTTTTATGAAAACCTAATAACTGAATCCTAAAAATGTCAAATTAAGATAAATACTTTTAAAATAACATCAAAATAAAGTGCTTACTAAAAGACGTAGACGAACACTGCAGTAAGTCACAGTAGGCCTAGGCCTATGTTCAAGTCATCTGAGGTCATTTTCACTCAAATCAACATCAGAAAGAGCTTTACTGCCGAGTGTGTTTGCACACACAAGGAATTTCTCTTGGTGTTCGGAGCTTCCAGCACAGAAATACAAACATAGTGCAGACAACATTTAATTAAGGTAATAAAACGCTAATAATGAAGAGAATAGACAATAAGTATGAATAACAATAGATAGTAATAAAAGAAAAATATACAGAAAAAGAATTATCTTCAGACCAAAATGGACCTAATTTTGCTCATTTCAAACAGCTTTTAAATTTCATTTTGAATCTGAATTTGAATCTTAATCAAAAAGCCCTAAGAACTCTGTCTCTGTACATTAATTGAATGTTTGTGATGCCCTTCAATTTTAATTCCATCCTTTGTTGTATCAATTTATTTTACTCTGCAACACAGATGCATAGACCTACATAAACTTTCCAAACTGTCCTTTTTGGCCTACTTTAAAAACGAAGAGCAATGCTATATGACGACTATGGTTTCAAATTCCAGAAAACAGCCCAACAAGCCAAGTCTAACATTTTTGATAGCCTACACCACCTGTTTAGATTAGCAAGGCGTTTGTTTACCTTACACTGCTAAGGTGGTTAACCATTAGCTATTTTGCCGTGTTTTCTTATGGACCCGCGATACGAGCAGGACGTTACAGTCTGAAATGCAGAATGAAGACGTGTTGTCTGAGACGAGTTCCTTCATGACCTCCTTTCATTGAAAGCAGCTTTGGTTATTTTTATCATGACAGAGTGGAGCACACCTCACTTGAAAGTCATTCTTATCGGAAACTCTGGGTGAGTGTCTGTCTTTAGACAGTTTTGATGGTAAATCTACTAGTGAAGCATGTACATGTAGACCCACATGCAATTCACATAAAAGGCAATACGAACAATACTAACATTTTCCAGTATAGTCCAGAATACTGCCATTTGGTATCACTATGACTATAATTTTTATGTTTCTGAAAGAGTGTGATACTTTTATTCACCTATGTTGCATTATATTGATAAAAAAACAATCCTCTTTTAAAGGATTTTAAAGGACAGTAATGGCTAGTGAAAAAGGAGCTTGCCCATCATAAATAAAAACAAATTAAAAGTTATTTAAAACTGTTATTATAAATATAGTTTTTTATTGTATTTTGATCAATTCGTTGCTTTATTATGTACAAAATAATTTAGTTTGAAAAACATTTCAAAGTGATTCCAGCCCACCAGTGTATTTTGATCCAAAAACAAAGACCAATATACCGTTAAACAACAATAAGGAAGTACAGAAAGAAACTAAGAGCATTGTTACTCTCTAAACATGGAAAAACTCAACAGCTGCTGGTGTTTCTAAACAGTTTGTAACGTTTACAGAGGAAGCTGGTTCTGTAACTCAGTGTTAATGAACTGTATTGTGTATAGTATAATTTAAGTTAATTCTCTGGTCATTTAGTATTCCCGTTTCTTTCTTTTTTATTGAACAGAGTGGGAAAGTCTTCATTTATGACCCGGTTTGTCCACCATCGCTTTACTAATTTGTATCGCGCCACAATCGGGGTGGATTTCCTTACTAAAGATCTCACTATTGATAAAAGATCAGTGATCCTTCAGGTGAGATACATTTACATTTCTTTATATTAAACCCATAGTTTTTCAAAATAAAACCATACACGTCATACACAGGATCCACTGATAGTCACACCGAACAGGGCTCTACAAACGGTGTCATGCAATAATACTCAGCTGTTCTTGCAGCAGATCTGGGACACTGCAGGGACAGAGCGGTTTCACTCTCTGGGTACCACACTGTATCGTGGAGCTCACTGCTGCCTTCTAGTGTTTGATGTTACCTCGTCCGTCTCCTTTGATGCACTAGACGTCTGGAAGACAGAGTTCCTGGTGCAGGCATGTCCCTCGGACCCCTCTACATTCCCTTTCATAGTGCTCGGCAATAAAGTTGACTTGGATTATCGTGAGGTTAGTCATCAATATTGAATTACGATCTAATGATTTTGCTTAATAACTGATAGCAGGCTTTGATTGACAGGTGTCCCCAAGCAAAGCCCAGCAGTGGTGCAGGGAAATCGGAGCTGAATATTTGGAATGTAGTGCCAAGGAAGACATTGGCGTGGACACGACTTTTCACAGTGCGGCACGAGCGGCCCTGCAGTATGTGAGTTCAAGCTCTGTATAAAAAAGGATTTTTAACAAAGACTTAGACTAGCTAGGGATAACTGAACATTTCATAATTAGCTTGTACCAAAAATCAGCAGTATTAAGTTATAGTTGTTTGTGCCACACTTTCTACAGCTCACAAGTCACCATGTGGAAAATAGAGAAGACATCCAGATTACACAGAAACAACAGAAGCCAAACAAAAAGTGCTATTGTTGAAGCAAGGACAAACGCCTGTGCTACTCTTCATTGTTAAGGCCCGTTCACACAAAGGATGATAATCGTGATTATAAATGTTCTAGTTCTGAGAAAAATTAAGTCCACAGCAGCTATAAGAATAACTACACAGAAGAACAATATCTTGGAGTCCATCAGAATTCACCCAACTTTAAAGAGCTTGATTATTTCAAGTGGCAGGTGACAACTCCAGTGCATGATTATAATAAACAGAATAAGAGTAGATGTTAATATTGTTTTCAGTGTGATTGGGTCTTTAATCTATGGAATAGTGTCAGCGATATTACTGAAAAAAAAAAAAAAATTACCAACAATCTTTTATTTTATTATAAAGCTAGGTGCAATCGTGAGTTTCATATTTGAAAACCCACTATTGATGAAAATACAAGGAAAAATGTCAACCAACAAAGTACAAAGCCCAAGGTTTAAAAAAAACTAACATTTAATAAGTATATGATAGTTTCACCAAGTTAAGAATTTCTAATTTTTTTTTATGTTTAAAGAAAAGATGTTTCTCGTCATAAAATTTCAAGTTGACTAAAATGCTATTTTTATTTACTAAAATTAGCCATTTTAGTTTGTGTAAAGCTAAATTAAGGATTTAAAGGATATATTTATTCGAATAAAAACAAACAAACCTGATATTGATTATTGGATGTGTAAAAAGACATGAAAATAAAACCTCATAAACTACTTCCTTTGAATACTATGCTGGGATATCATTCCTTTATTTCAGTTGAAATAGAGCCGTATTAAATGCAAACGAGTCAACCTTGTCTACTCCGCTTTCTGAGAAGTATTTCATCAAATATAACTACTCAAATTCACAATTATGAAAGACACTACGGGTGGACTGAAAGCTCAGGGTGTGAAGAAATTAGTCAAAATGAATAAGGGAGACAGTTTATATTTCGATTTCTTTTATAAGTCAAGACAAAAAAGGCAATCAAGAGATGACCAACATGTAAAAACGTTGTACAGGTAAATATATAAAAGGCCAGGATATCATATTCACTTCTTGCATTATGAATGAACTATATTACAGTCGAATCCGAACTTGGCTTTCACCAAGAGTGAGTACAGCAATCCTCACCCACATGACATACAGGTATACACTGAACATTTAGTTTGCATACCTCTCAGAGAATCAAAGGTGGAAAAAAAGTAGATATTTAACTTCACATGGACAACTTCCTTCACGATCTAGGGAAGAGAAAATTTATGTTGTGAAAAAGATAAGAGGACAAGCCAGAGGAAGGAAAAAGCTGAGTGTTTACTAATAAACGGCGGCTTGATAAAGCGAGGAATTAAAAAAAAATTATGTTTTTACGATTTTTACATCTCAAGGTTTGGCATACACAAACACAGAGTGGAAACAAGCGTAGAAATACGCAGTAAACAAAGTAAAAGCCCTTCAGATGTTTACATCCTTTTCAGCTGTAGCACATCACCACTCACATTGAGCACAAATACAAAGTCTTTCTGGAAGTAAATGTACTTGACGGGAACGGCCCATCCGAAAGCCCTTCTTCCCACAAATCCTTAAACCAACAGGGATGGCCAAGAAAAAAAATAGAAGTAGCGTTAAAAAAAAAAAACAGACTTTCACACAAAGGAGAAATGCTTTAAAAATACAAAAATAAACTACACAAGATACATCGTCGCTTGCTAATTTTTTGGGATTTTTTTTTTTTATGGCAAATCTCAGTTCTAGCAAAGTCTCTGTCCTGCCAGTAATGTACTTCCATGGCCACTCCGTTTCTGGCCTCCATTTCTGCTCAATGCAGAAGTGCAGACTTCATCAGGAGGCTGGAGTCCAGAGCGATTCCTTATGCAGATCTTATTTCACTGAGCCGTTTAAGTGAAAAATATCCCCTCTTGTCTGAGGACAAGTGCTTGATTTGTTCCCCCCCCCATTTCGGTTTCTTCCCCTCACATGAAAATGACACCAGCCATCTCCAATCAGAAATCCTCCCGCAGTGTCCACACATTTAACGTGAACTAAACCTTCACACTGAAGTCCATCGCAGAAAAGAGAGCTCCTTCGTTTGAGCCCAGCTGGCAGAACAAACATTACAAATATCTTAAAACTGCTGTTTGAATTTACTGAAGCAAGATATCGTTTTTGAAAGAAATGGGGGAGAGCAGAAAGGAAGACTCTACAATGGAAAAAGCTAATTTGTTTTTTTCTTTCTCCCACTCCAAGTATGATGAAAAACTCAAAAATAAGCAATGTGCTTTTCTCCATTCATACAATTAACAAGAAAGAAACCTTTCCCTAGAAACTGTATTCTTAAACACTATTTCCTTGCTGATTTTGTGCTGTTTTGACGGATGGTTCCAGTGGAAGATGTGATGCGGATGGAGCGTTAGGAGTAGTGCAAGTCTTTCTGGTCTTGGAGGACAAACGGAGAGGTGCTTACTGGTCCATTCTTGCTTTCTTCTGACCAATCCCTTTCCTGTAATAAAATGTACAAACATTTTAATAATCAACCATATTTCTGCTACAGTTTAACATTTTGGGGACAGTAATTGTTTTAAAGAAATTAACACTTTTATTTAAAAAAGATGCATTAAATATTTATATGACGACATTTATAAAACAGTTGTGCTGCTTAATATTTGTACACGCGCACATCAGTGTCACATGATCCTTAAAATGAGTCACTGACATGATCAATAAATCCACATAATAGAATGATTTTAAGGAACATGTTACAGTAAAGACTGAAGTAACGGCTGCTGCAAATTCAGCTTTGCCACAGGAATACATTAAGCATTAAAAATAAAACGCTTAAATTGTAATATTCAACATTACTGTATTCTTGATCAAATTCACTTTTCTAATACTGGTGACACTCACGTATCTGGTGAAGAAACTGCTCTTTTTGGGGCAGGCTTTGCAGAAAGGCCGTCTTTGTTAGACTCTACAAAGCAAGAGGCGAAACAAATCAATTGTTAAAAATCTACCTTGTCATGCCTGAAACAAAAACCTGTTTTGTCCACCGAAGAAAACCTTTACCTTGCAGCCATCGCACTTGTGTTGCTGGGCCATAACCTTTCTCGTTGCGTGCTGCGATGCGGAAGATGATGGCGGGTTTGGTGGTGTAGTCTATGTGGGCGTTGGACAGGCTGGAGGACTGGACCAGGCAGGAAGGATTTGGTCCACAGTAAACACGCATGAAGGCAAGCTGGGCCGGGGCCGAGGGTTTCGCCTCGGTGATCTGGCTGCTCTGGATAGCCAGATACACAGAATACTCCGTGATCTTTCCTGAGGTCACGGATGGGGGCTCCCATGTAAGATGGGCACCGTCTGGACTCTAAGGAGAGAAATAAGTAAAGAAAGGTTGCGTTTTTATGGGTGTAATGATATTTTTTTTTATTTTAAATGTTTTTTTCCAAAAAATTATTTGAAATTGACAAATTTATTTTACAACATTACAGTTATTCCTGTATTTAAAATGTAAGCTCTGCTGAGCAAAAATATAAAAAAACATTTGTAATACAACTTTAAAACAACCCTGAAGTTTTAAACAGTGTAGGTCAGCAATAGGTTAAAATATATACACTGCCGTTCAAAAGTTTGTTTTATAATGGAGTCTTATGCTCATAAGGGCTGCATTTATTTGGTCAAAAATAATACTGTAAAATACTGCAATTTCTACTATTGGTTTCCTATTACAATATACTTTAAAATATAATTTATTTCTGTGACACAGTGCTGAATTTTCATAATTACTCCAGTGTGATGATCCTTCAGAAATCATTCTAATATGCAGATTTATTATCAGTGTTGAAACTGTTGTGCTGCTTTGATAAATAAATAGTAAAGACTTGCTGTTCTTTTTAACTATTTAACAACCTTGCCGAATAAATGTATTCACACATCCACATTCTATTCATTTAACTTTTTCTTAAATCTTTGAAAATCTAAAATTTGTCTACATTTTTGTAAAACAAAATGAAGGCCTACAATTTCCTTTATTACAAAACCATATGTAACGACAGGTAAGTGCAAACCTTGCTGATCTTTATGGCACACGGTGCCCCTGGGAAGCCTGGTAAACATGTCTTGAAAGCAGATATTTCAGAAAAGGCTCCACGGCCACATGTGTTTATACCCGCCACACGGAACTTGTAGGCCGTCCCGGGCTGAAGGTCCACCCTCTTCATCTGGCTGTAGTCAGGGATTGTGCCAGAATCATCCTGCAGCATAATACACAACTTCTGTCAGTATACAAGCAATGAAAATGTCTTAAAATATGGTCAGAAGTAGAATCTCATTGTGGCTCACCTCAACATAAGCGGCGTCATCGGCAGGCATGTAGAAATGTGTTACAACCATATTGGTCACTTTGACAATGCCAACATCAAACCACTGGTTTTCTTTCTTCACTTGAGGTTTGATGGTAACAGTGGGAGGGTTTTGTTTCTGTGGAGGAAAAACAGAAAACAGGATTTTAAACTATTCTTTCGCACTTCAGTGCATATTACCGTGATTCTTTCCCCATGAAACTTACCACAGCCTCAATACCATTGGCCACTTCAGTCAGAGCAGCAGCTGCCTGCATCTTAGCTGGACTGGCAACTACTACTGCAGGGGCGAATGTGCTGGATGGAGCCAAAGCTACAAAGGAAAAAAACAGAATTAAACAATAAACAGAAAATTTGTTGTCACATGTTGACATTTTATTTATATAAACGTGATGTTTTTCTGTAAGCACTAAGCAGCCTATTGTCAAAATGTAGCGATGTGAATCACAGTTCACCATACCAACGCGGTAAATAAGCGTGACCAACTTGAAACAGCTGTGAACGAACTTTAGACTTAATTTATTTTTTCTTTTAAAAGCACATTTGAGTTAATGCATTATTCAATTATAATAATGGTTCAAAACAACTACCATAGTCGATACTATTGAAAAGTGAAACTTCATACATACTCTCTGCTGAGGTCCTAGGCAGCAGTCTAACTACTGTACTTGTGACAGCGGTGGCAATCTCGTTGTGTCCATTGCTTTCTGATGAGGGGTCATTTAAGCTGTCAGCTGGAGCCAAGCCCTCAGTGGGCAGTGCGGCCTGGGCAGCAGCTTGCAGCTGGGCTGCCTGGAGCTGGTGTTGCTGCTGAACCAAAGCCGCTAGTTCCTGCTGGGTCAGAATAATGGGTATGGTGTGGGTCTGGTGGTCGTCTCCTCCAGCATCACCTTCACCTGAGCCTGATGAGGGAATGAGATCGAATGAGCTCTGGACTGAATATGAACATGCACAGGTCATAGGTTGGGATTCTGCAGATAAATGATGGTGACTCACTCATAACAGCCTGCTGTGCTGCTTGTAGTACAGCCTGAATGGCGAGGGCTTGGGCCTCTTCTGTCGCTGCAGCCTGGGCCGCTGCCTCTGCGGCTGCCGTGACGGCCAGCTCCTCTGGGGTCAGACCCGTCACCATCAGCGTTGTGGATTGCCCATCTGACATCAACTCTGGTGGCAAGGCCAGCACCTCGGCCTGTGACGCTGCCTCTACACCCTCCATCTATTTTTTTAAATAAAAAGTTAAATGGATAGTTTACCCCAAAATAAACAAAAATGTCATTAATTACTCATGTTGTTCCAAACTCTTAAAATCAGAGTTCATCTTCGGAACAGAAATTGAGCTCTCTGATCCTGCATAGACAGCAAGGATCCTAACACGATCAAGGCACAGAAACATAGTAAGAACATTGTTAAAATAATCCATGCGACATCAGGGGTTCAACCGTAATCTTATGAAGCTACGAGAATACCGCAACATTGTTTATTTTTTGATCATAGCATGCATCGTGAATACGCTCCAAAACGGCACCATAGTGGTGCGGAGGAGACGAATTGTTGAATAAAGTTATTTTTGTTTTCTTTGCAAATAAAAATTTTTCTCATAGCGTCGTAAAATTACGGTTGAACTACTGATGTCACATGAACTATTTTAACTATGTTTATAGTATGTTTCAGTGACTTGATCGTGGTAGTAACCTTGGTGTCTATGGAGGGTCAGAGAGCTCTCGGATTTCATCACAAATATCTTAATTTGTGCTCTGAAGATGAACGAAGGTCTTACGGGTTTGGAATGACATTAGGGTAATTTATATAATTTGCATTTTTGTGTGAACTATATGAAGGTATTTTTACATCATAAAGATTTGCATGCGTATGGTAAGATTTGTGCAAGCGCAAGAGAAGCTTTGTAAAGGTGTAAATCGCGTTTTAAGCGCAAGAAAAAATTATTTGCAGCATTTTGCGGTTACTCGTAAGTGTAATTCATGTATTGTGAAACTGCAACTTCATGCTGACACTAAATAAATATGATCTGCATTCGTATGACTTCCATTTTTCCGCGCTTACACTTTTGGCACGTTTTTTTTCCGCCAAAATACGGTCAAAAGCACTGCAAGCCTGTGAACAGTGATTTGCAAGCGAAAACAGCAGTTTAAAGAATTGCAAAACGGATTGACCGCGTAGAACCAAGCTGTATGTGTAAAAACAGACTGTCACATGTCTAAATGACTTGTTGTGTATGTAGGGTAAAAAGTTCCAGAAATAATCAGATTTGTACAGCTCCGTCTTTCTTTTATCTGCTCTTGCAGTTTTGGCACGATTCTCTCACTAACTGAGATTTGCAAGCGCAAAGGGGAGGCGGGTCCACCTTGTAGCCAATCAAATGAGGCTCTCGCTGACTCTCCATTTACTCTTATCTGATTGGTTCAAATAAACATCAAACGCCAAGACATTTATCTTCATTTAGTTCGGGAACGTTCTTGCTGCCAGAATGATACTTTTATCGTACACATGCAGTAAAAAACTAATAAATACCAACTTAATTAAAACATTATATTTTATAAGTTGGGTACCATTAAGCTAGACTCCCATGTGTTCAAACTCTGCCTCTGAGCTGTATACAAAGCTTCGCTGCCCATGTTTTTCTACATAAATATGCACTAGATGGACATCTTTGACCATTGCGCCTCGCAGCTTTTTGTCGCGCTTCTCCATTCATCAGGGCTGTGACTCTGATACTATTATGCACATCTCATATTCATAGGAGCAAAAAATTCTGATTGGTTAGTTATGTTAGTTTGGTCAAGAGCGAAAGCTGTGCTCCTCTCATACCATTGCTAGGTACTCAATGACTCAAAAGTGATAAATATATATTTTTTAATTTAAAGTAGGATAATATTTTCCCAGCAAACACTGCACGCCGGAGATCCCTTTAAGCCCTGCTTTTTGCTATTTAGCTTGATTTAACAAGTTCTTTACTTTCATTAATCTTTACATTTGTTTTGGTAAGAAATTTATATTTTACAGTTATCCATGTTAACTACTATTTAAATAAATCAATTAAAAAAGTACAAAAATACACTTTAAAATGAGTTTGAATTCAACGTATTTGCAATAACAGTTTAATGTCTCTAAAGGAAATTAATATTTTTCAAAAGAGTCAAGTTAAGAGTAAAAATGTAAAACAAAAGTAAATATTGGTCTGTCTTTGCAATAATAACTGTATAATTATACAGTTGCAACTGAATGTACCTCAGCAGTCGGTAGCTGCTCCTGAGCGGTTTCTCCCTCTGCCATGCTAGAAGTGTCATGTTCCATGGGCACTGCCCCTTCCTCCGCCTGGCTCTCTGCCTGCATGGCTACCGCTATGGCTTCTCCCTGGAAGTCACTCAGCAAGGCGGCTGCCTCTGCCTGGAAGTCACTTGGCATTGCTTCTGCCGCCGCCTCTGTCTGGAACTCTGCCTGCATGGCAACTGCCTCCGCTTCAGCCTGGCCTTCTGCCTGCAAAGACTCTGCCTCTGAGCTCCCCATAACAACTGGCTCAGCTCCGGCCTCTGAGGATGACTCCGTGATTGAAGAGATGGACTACAGGAGAAGAAAAGGAAAACCTGCTGATATAGTAAATGCCTCTCTTTTCAACCCTCCCTTCCCCTCAAACACCCTTCAACATGAAGTCCTCCACTTACGTTCAGGCTCTTTAATTAGTTTGCATTAGATCCAAATGAGTACGAACTGTCTTACCCTACATTTTCTCTAATTCAATATCACTTTAATCAAATATAAGTCAAACATTTAGCTCTCAAAACACAGCCCACTCACCGGAACAGCGGGTCCTGGTAAAGTTGTGGCCTGAGTGACTATAGTAATGGCTCTAAGCTGGGGCGCTGCAGAGGATGGCAGGACTTCCGTACTGGTGGTAGATTCTGATGCCTCATCACTCTGTTGGGCTAAATGTACAAAATAAATTGTTACTTTCAACTTTTAAAAGACATAAAAAGGGCAAATTGCAAGAAATAAGAAAAAATGAATATTGGGTCTCATTCTCTAATTTGTGCATGAAATCTGTATACACACTCGGAGTAGCCTTATAATTGTGTTAAGAGGAAATTCTATATAGACATTTAACATAAGACATGTTTTTTTCAAGCACAAAATCTGCATTTTAGAATGCTGAAGGATCACGTGACACTGAAGACTGGAGTAATTGCCATACAAATAAATTATTATACATAAAACATTTTTAACTAATAAATTAGAAACTTTTAAATCATAATCTCACAATATTAGCATTTTTACTGTATTTTTGATCAAATTGCGCAGCTTCTCTGAATAGAGGACTTCTTTTAAATCCATTAAAACTTTTAGGCCACCCCTAACAATAGCCTTATAATTATGTTAAGAATAAATTCTATACATGGATATTTCATCTTAAATATAAATATAGATATTTCATCTTAAATATATATATTTAACTGTGCATGCACAAACGCGCATGTGTGTGTGTGTGCCGTAAATTAGCCGTAAATCACCATCAGCTGTTTTCAAATGGAGCGGCATTTAATACACAGAGCCGTAGTTCACTGTCAAGCTAAGCAATTCGCGCTCCGAATCGCAGATGAATCGCATGCGATAGTGAACGTGAGATTGCGTTACTTGTCAGCGATCTACGGCTCTGTGTATTAAATGCCGCTCCATTTGAAAACAGCTGATGGAGATTTACGGCTAATCACAGAACCGTCTTTACTGTCGAGATGCGCATGACTAATTGCATGCAAAATATCGTGCAGCCCTAGTCTTAATTCACAAAATGCATTTGCATCATAATTTGTTCATAACCTCATTCTAACATGACTGTGCATGCACAAACACATCTGTGTGTGTGTGTGTGTACACACATACATATATATATATATATATATATATATATTAGTGGTGGGCATAGATTCATTTTTTTAATCTAGATTAATCTAGATTCATTTTGGAATTAATCTAGATTAATCTTGGAATTAATCTAGATTAAAATGGCTCATTTGAATTCTGCCGAAGGCATTCAGAATATGTGTGCTACCCAAATAATGACTAAAAGTAAGTCTTTGAGAACGTTTCTCAAGCCAGGTGGCGCATTAGACCAGGGGCTTATCTCCTGTTTCCAAAATGCATCACAAACTTTAATCTCTTCCGTCCCAATCCCACGAAAAACTGGAGGAAAATCCCGTTCCACTCCCGGAAGAATGACTCCCATTCCTCCCACTCCCGTGTTGTTGTTTTTGTTTTTTTGCCGATAACTGTCAATTACAGTAAAAATATAGTACAGATCACAGCGTGCCCACCTTATTAGTTGAATAAAAACCCAAAATGTCGTTTTTTGTTATTATATTGAACTGAAAGCCATCTTATTATGCACAGTGTTGCACAGATTAAATTTCATGTAAATCATCCATGCTAACACATACGTCTTCTATTTTTATTTTTTAGACATTTCACTCTCTATAGATATATTTTTCAAAGACGGACTTTCGAAGTTTCTCGCTCAAGTTCACGAGACCTAAAGCGCATCCTGTTTGCTTAAAAGCGCAACGTTTCGTTGTTATTCTGAGTGCACACAAATAAACGTAGAGTCTTTACAGATTCGAAAAGATGTATTAGGCTACTTTTATCTGTATGACCAAAATGACGGAGATTTTAAGAGCAAGTGAGCGCACGGAGC
Source organism: Gymnocypris eckloni scoliostomus (assembly GCA_027564155.1). NCBI lineage: Eukaryota > Metazoa > Chordata > Actinopteri > Cypriniformes > Cyprinidae > Gymnocypris > Gymnocypris eckloni. The sequence continues at coordinate 13,840,878 of CM050431.1, forward strand.
CTGTCCTGCAGCAAGCGGCTTCCACACAAACACTTCAATAGCGCACATTTCTCTAGGTTAACATCATATTGAGCCATGTAAAGTTGCTACTACATACATCTTTCAGATGAAAAGCCATATTTGAGGTTGATGAATGATAGGTGAGCGTTTGGATGTCCTGCCCGATTGTATTACCACATAGACCAGCCGTTAACAATCTGTCCATCACGGACTGCGAGCCTCTAGTTGAAGACTCGTTTCTCGCCCCCTACAGTGCAATTTGGCTAGGTATACATCCGCGCTAAAATATCAGGGTGAAAGTCATCATAGCTTGCGTAGTATAGACCCAGCTCCCAACCCAACTTTGAGAATAGATTAACGGCGATATTTTTTTTTATCGCCCGATAAGAGTCTCACATTAACGCAGCACGTTAACGCCGATAACGGCCCACCACTAATATATATATATATATATATATATATATATGCAGCCCTAATTAAGACTGATTTTTTTTTCATAAGAAAGTTCTTGTGCATATAAATAAAAATAACCTACACAATTATTAGCGAATGAGACCCATGGTTTGTAAATGATATACGTGTAAATTAAAAACTTGTGAAAATCGAAAGTACCTGTTCCCTCATCTGTCTCCATACTGCAGGTTGCAGTGGTTGCTGTGTTTGTCGTGCCCGTCTCATGAGTTTCACAAGGTGGGTTTGAGCAGACCCCCTGCACCGTTCCCGTTTGATTTCCACCCATGTTCGATGACGCTGTGGTTGCGGTGTTGGTGGTGCCGGTCTCGTGAGTTTCACAAGGTGGGTTTGAGCAGACCCCCTGCACCGTTAACGTTTGATTTCCATCCATGTTCGATGACGCTGTGGTTGCGGTGTTGGTGGTGCCGGTCTCGTGAGTTTCACAAGGTGGGTTTGAGCAGACACCCTGCACCGTTCCCGTTTGATTTCCACCCATGTTCGATGACGCTGTGGTTGCGGTGTTGGTGGTGCCGGTCTCGTGAGTTTCACAAGGTGGGTTTGAGCAGACACCCTGCACCGTTCCCGTTTGATTTCCACCCATGTTCGATGACGCTGTGGTTGCGGTGTTGGTGGTGCCGGTCTCGTGAGTTTCACAAGGTGGGTTTGAGCAGACCCCCTGCACCGTTCCCGTTTGATTTCCACCCATGTTAGATGATGCTGTGGTTGCGGTGTTGGTGGTGCCCGTCTCGTGAGTTTCACAAGGTGGGTTTGAGCAGACACCCTGCACCGTTCCCGTTTGATTTCCACCCATGTTCGATGACGCTGTGGTTGCGGTGTTGGTGGTGCCCGTCTCGTGAGTTTCACAAGGTGGGTTTGAGCAGACCCTCTGGACAGTGCCAGCAGGAGCTGTGCCCATATTTGAAGATGCTGTGGTGGCAGTGTTTGTTGTACCCGTTTCATGCGTTTCGCAGGGTGGGTTGGAGCACACTAAAGTAACACTGCCAGAAGCGTCGCCTGCACCAGACTCCGTAGAGGTGGGCTGTTCAGAAGGGGGAGAGGCCAAAATGGAAAAAGGCAGATCTTGGCCAGGCTGAGCCTCCACACCACTGGGTGTTGTTATGAGAGTCACCTGGGTGGGCTTAAGAAAGACCAAAACAATATTAGTGACTACAGATAACGTTACATTTTTATTAGATAGTGTAATTTTTTTTATTTTAAATTGAATTATTGTGTCATACTTTTTTTATGTTATTAGCATATAGTTTCCTTTTTTTGATTACATAATTATTCATTACAAAAAGTTTGCGGTCAGTATGATAAAAAAAAAAAAAACTTTTACTCAGCAAAGACATTAAATTGATAAAAAGTGACCAGAAGACTTTTATCACCACTTTTCTTTTTTTACACAAACCAGCATATAAAATAATTATTACTGAAGGATCATGTGACACTGAAGACTGGAGTATTGGCTGCTGAAAACAGGAATAAATTACATTTTAAAATATTAAAATAGATTTTGATTATAATATTTCACAATATTAGCATTTTTTTTTACTGTATTTTTGATAATTAAAAAAAGCAGCCTCATTGAGTATAAGAGACCAGTAAAACTTAAAACCATTATAACTTTCAGGCCCCTAACGTAAGTGTACATAATTATAATAATATATAATCTTTATAAATATGATTAATATTGCTATTAACCAGTATCATATCGGACATTAAATAAGCCACATCAGTTCATTACTACACAAGATGAAGAAATGGTGGCTTATAAGGAGAAAATGTATTAATTACTACAAAGAGTACAAAGTAATTATATATAAAATATACTTGCATAATAACAAAGATAAACAAAATAGCTGCAATAATTAAGGAATAATTATATACAATCGCCTTAGAAAACAATCTAAAATGTTATGTGGTACTACTAACCTGCATGGTGGAGGTGACAGTGCTCTGAGCAGCTGACACAGCGGTAGCATTAATGACCTGGCGGGAGAGGGTGGCAATCGAGCCCAGAGTGGTGATGGGAGTTGCCAGGGTGGCATTGGCACTGGCTAAGCTTCCTCCAGCTAAGCTGGTAGAAACTGTTCCTGTGACTGTGCCAAGAGTTGTTGCACCTTGGAAAGAGTACAGACACAGCGAGAGGGAAATACTTTAATCATTCGTAATAGAGGTTGCTAAATTACACTTGGCACAGAGACACATTATTATTATTATTATATAATAATAATAATAATAACATATAATGTGTAATATCCTTACCAGTTGTTCCCTTCACAACTAGTGTTGTTACAGTTGGCTTGACCCCAGATACTGAAGACACAAGACGCATTCCTCCCATCGGCACAGTGCGAAGGATGGTTCCAGGCTGACCAGGAGCTCCCTTTAGAACAACCTTCAGATAGGAAATAAACAAGCCAGGTAAGAAAACACACTTCAAGTGCTTCAACGGCATCATGTTTTCCATTTGAACCCCAATACCTGTGTTAGGCCTTGATGGCCAGCTGCTGTAATGAATTTGCCAGGAGTTCCTGTGCCAGATGTCATCATCTTTGTGGTGAAGATGGTAATAGGACTCTTCACCCCTGTACTACTAGTCATACCTACAACAGAAGCACTTTAAGTCCAAACAAAGCCACCTAAAATACTATCCTCATCATCATTATTATAAAAATTAAGTTGTTAATAATAGACAAACACACTATTAATGAAGTTATTAATAACAAATTACACACAAATATAAATCAACAACAAAAATTGTTAGTAATCATATAAATACATAAATAATATTTATAATCTTTACTGTATATATAGAAAGACAAAAAGACTTCTTGACAAAATTGCTTCTTTCTTTACCTGCAGCTCCCTGATGTAGAGCAGACATGGGGATTGTTTTATATATAGTGGTGGTGCCCGGTTTGTTGGTGTTACTGGAGGACATGCCACTGATGCCCAAGATAGTGGGCTTGTTTCCTGTGCCCCCTGCTTGACTGGTAGTAATTATGGTGGTTGGTTTTCCATCCGCAGATGTTACCAGCTTCAGAATGGTGCCGGGTGGGAAGTGACCCTTTGTCTATGAAATAAGAATAACATTGAAGTTGAGATTATTTCAAATTATAATTAATGTGAGTGTCTCAGAAACTTAAAGCTAGTTGTACTATAGGTTCAATGTACCTGTATAATCTGAGTCATTGGGTTGGAGGAGGCCTGTCCTGTAATAGAAGCTGTCTGCACTGGTTTGGTCTGTACCATTGACACCACCTTGCCCAAACTGGAGAGCTAAAAAAATATATATATATTAAATAAATAAAACTATGTCCATTTGATCTTTTTACCTTTCTAAATTTTCCTATGCCAGAATTTAAAACACTGTACCAAGTTTCCTCCCATGGAAAGCGGGCTCTTGACAAGAGTGATGGTCTTGGTAACGCCGCCCACCACCGTGGTCATGACTTGAGCCTGCTGGGCTACAGTAACTGTGCCAGACTTGTGCACCGTGATGATGGGTCGAGCACCTGTAGTGGGACTGGACACTGTTGGAGTGGCCACCTGTGCAGCCGCAGTCTTCAGCATGCGAGTGGCAGGGTTGCTTACCTACGAAAAAATTATTGTGAGCCACAATATTAGTGCTGACCAATGTAAACAAATTGCCAAACAAATATATAAATATTTAATTTAACTAACGTGCGTTTAGACATGTGTATGCTGGCGAACGCTAGTTTTGAATTCAGCTCCTCCAATCAATAGTTCAGAGCTGGAACCAAGTAAGTTTTGCTGTGACGAGTCTTGTTTTTTAATTTAAGCATTACACAATACGGTACTGAAGATATTACGTTTTTGTAGGAAGTCTCTTATGTTCACTAAGGCTGCATTTACTAGATCAAAAACACCAATATTGTGAAATATTACACCAATGTTTTTTTATATCAAATGTAATTTATTCCTGGCAAAGCAGAATTTTCAGCATTACTATTACTCCATCTCCAGTGTCACATTATATTTCAGAAATCATTCTGATATGCAGATTTGTGCTCATGACACATTCATTATCATCATCAATGCTGAAAACAGTTGGGTTACATAGTTTTTACAGAAACCGAAATAGAGTTTTTTTTTTATCTTTGATAAATATAAAGTTCAAAAGAAGTCATAAATTCTCTTTTGATCAATTTAATACAACACTGCAAAATCATACTGATCTTAACCTTTTGAACAGGAATGTATTTTTGCAAATAATTAAAGCCCAAGGGACAAGAGGCAATATGAAGGACTACACACAGTGATAATCTTAACATAATTACCATGAGAGGTGATGCCACTTTAAGTGTGGTGGACCCAGGTGTCACAGCCACCGTTTTGACAATTGTGGCCCCAGCCGGCATATTGAGAACAGTGGCTCCTGGGGAAGGAGGGATTTTCTGTGTGGCTGCTGCAGCTGCGGCCAAAGCTGCCATTCCACTCATCTGAGGGCTGCTGCCGATGGGCTAAAAAAAAGAGGAAAAATACACATTTAAATAAAACAATTTATAAGACATTAACAGTTTTAAAGACTTCAGCTTTACTTTTTCACATCATACCGTTCCTTTAGCGGTCTGTGCTGGCATTACCATGCGAACACCTGCAGGAAGTGATGTCACAGTAACTGGGGACTTTCCGGCCTGGGTGGCCTGCCGCAGTGTGACAATTGACGTCCCGGTGCCTGACTGAGGGGCTGCAACTTTCAGAATAGCTTAAATATAAAATGAAAAATGTTAAACTCAACCTTTCATGAGAAAAAAAAAGTCAAATTAAGCCATTAACAAATTGGTACCTGGGCCACGTGCTGTTGAGGCAGCCACGGGACTTGCGGGTGTGCCGGGCAGGACTGAGGCTGTGGGAGAAGCAGCCTGGGGAATGAGGGTGAAGCCACTTTGCGGTAGACTTTGAGCAGACGGAGCAGCTGCGGCAGGCGCTGGACTCTTAGGCGAGTTTCCAGGGAGGGAGGGAGCTGCGTTGAATGCTGGTGATGTGGCAGCAGTGGCTGATGGGATATCATATTTCTGAAGCTGAAGCAGGTACATGTCTGCTGTAGACACCGCTCCCCAGCTAACCTCCAAAGAATTTGTGTTGGCCCGGACAAGCTGTACCCGTGAAGGAGGATTAGGTCGCTCTGCAAAGAAAAAATGCAATGCCGAAAACCAGTCAAATTGCACGGTTTAATACAATGCACTGATGCAAAAACAAAATACTACTCCGTGCGAAACATTTTATCCATTTGGGTATTTTATGAAGCAGTTTAACTGTGCCAGAAATGCCCCATACTGCATATTTGTTGCACCCACCTGTCTCCAGGTACCACAGGTCTTTGCAGCACACCTGATTGTTCCAAGCTTTACGGTACCCATCACGTCCACTCCAAACATAAAGTCTGTTGTTAATAGCGACAGAGCAATGTCCTGCTCGTGCACGTGGTATGTTGTCCTCCAAAGTGTCCATCAAAACAGTCTCCCATGCCAAGGTGTCTTAAGAAAAGAAAACGTTTTTGGTAACTAACCAAATTAGGCTCAATTCCAAAGTTCTACCGTTTTACAGATAAGATTATCACAATACCAAATTTCATGTAGATAACAATAAGTGAAATTACAAAATCCTTAATATCATTTTAAAAATAGGTTTTTACTAATAATTATGTAAACAAGCAGTAAAAAGAAAACAGAACAAAGATTTGTTTGATCAAATCATTTACATTAACAACATTAAAAACCGCAGTATCAGGCTGCATTTACATTTAATGCACAACCCAGACATATTGAGTCAATATTCTGTACTCTTTTTGTTTTGTTTTTATATCAGGATCGAAGTACTGGTAAAAACTCCCAAAAGTATGGGGTCAGTACGTTTTTTTATTTTTTTGACGAAAATGTATACTTTTATTCAGCAAGGATGCATCAAATAAAAGCTTTTATTTTGAACTTTAGATTTAAAGAATCCCAGTTTCCACACAAATATTAAGCAGCACTTTGCATCAGAAAATAAGAAATGTTTTTTGAGCTCCAAATCAGGATATTAGAATGATTTCTGAAGGATGAAAATTTAGCTTTGCTTTCACAGGAATAAATTACTAAATATATATTTTTAAACTGAATAAAAGTTATAAATTATATTTTATTACATGACTGTTTTCACTGCATTTTTGATCAAACATTTTTAGCTACATCAGCAAAAACATACCCAAGTTCAGGCAGGCCAGTGAGTTTGTACACTTCCATTCCTTCTCATGTGTGGCCACCTTCACATCATCCATCACTAAGGGAACCCAGCCACCAAAAACATACATTCTGCAGACAAAACAGATACAAGGATTAATGGTCAGTAACGGCAGTGTGCGCATTTAGGTAATTCCCTGTTGATGCAACTATTAGACTGAAACTCACTTGTTTGTAATAGTGGTGGCTGAGTGAAGGCTACGGGGGAGGGGAGCTGCGCCGCTTATTACAGGCTTGTTCCAGGTCAGTGTATCTGAAAAGCAAAGAAATGGCCTAATTATTGCTTAATCTAATTGATTGGTTGAATTAATGACCAATGTCTGACAAACAGCACAGAAATAACCTTCATACCAATATCCAATGTCCAAAGATCTCCCAAACGGCAACCACTCATTCCTCCATAAATAACAAGACGTGACTTCTTAGTGACCTTTTCAGTATAAACTACAGCAGTGTGGCTCTCTCTTGGAGGAGGCAGCGCTCCATATGTGACCGGTATATCCCATCCCATAACGCTCGATCCCGGACGCAGCTCGAGGGTATAAAGGTCATTCAAATATCTGAAAGCAGATGTAAGTGAGCCTATGAACCAAATAATACACAAATATTTATTTATTGACCACATTGTTATTATATAGTAGGAATACCTAGGAATGTTGTTCTTGGGGTCTTCACTGTCATTGGCAAGCCCCCCAAAAAGATAGCACTTGTTGCCCACAAGAGAAAAACTGTGGCCCAGGCGAGGGCATGGTGGTGCTCCATTTTTAGGGGCTTTTGGTTTCAATTTTTTCCATTCCCATCTGCTTGCCTGATAATAGTAACCACAGAAATAGGTTTTAAAACACAAGGCACCATACACTTGCCGACGACGCAAAACTGGGTAATTTACATTGAATAACTATGGGTCACATACTACGAGACTTCCACGTAAGTCCAAACACAAACTGACATAGCCACGTCATTGTTTTGACACACATTACAAATAAAAATAAAACAATAAAATGGGACAGAAAACCTGAATTATGAGTTACACGGAGTATATTATATGTATGGCATACAAAGATGCCAAGAGAGAACAATGTTGAAACCAAATCTAGATGATTATAATCATACATGTTCTGGACAAGTTCTTCAAATGATGGACAGCATACATAGTCTTAAGCATCACATATATGATAAATCAATTTCTGCCTCATACGGTGAATCTGGCCCGATACTGGAAATGCAGCTAATGTGTGCTCTAATAGATGGCTCAAAATATCAAACATGTTTGATATCAACCAACTAGATAGAGCATAGTCTGACTGCAAGTCTAGTGTATTCCAGATTTTAGTCACATAACAGTGATTTTAATGAACTTTTTCTCACCTGTAACTCATAAAGGTCATTGCTGTACTTTCCGTATTCCACCATTCCACCAAACGCTAACAGACGTGTGCCATCACATACAAAACCATAAGCTGCACAGCCTGGAGGAATGTCTCCACGAACGGCTGGTATGAACCACTGGTTTGTTGCTGAAAAATAAACACATATTTCATTACTCAGTCATTACTCTGTGATAAGGTGCAGATAACATTATCTTGCAGTTTTAAAACCAAGGTGAATAAAATACTTTATAAATTCAATTACTAATAATCCAAATAACATTAGATAGTAGGACAAAGGTAGGAGAAAATTCAAAGACAAAGGAAGACGTGACCAATAGAGGAACAGTATATCACACCATGAAGTCTTAGATGAATGAAAATAACACACATTTTAAAGCCACAATGAAACTGAAGTAGTAACAGATATTTTTCTTCCATATTGTGTAGTGCAACAAATTATTGAAAGAGAAAAAAATAATGTAGGGTGAGGACTTTTTTTTTTTTTTTTTTACAGGAGACACTGATTAAACGAAGTCAAAACATTGTAAAAATGAAATGCAAGCATTGATAAATTAGGATCTATAACATGCATTTAGAAAATAGATAGGGTGGACTTATTAACTCATGTCGACTTTAAAGCTGCAGGAGACTGTATATTTTTACATTTTGTTTTATGTTTAACTTATGTTTTAAAAAAGGCACCACAGAACTGAAAGGTTACAACAGAGGAATTAGATTGTTTGGCTTCATTGGGAAGACTGTGTGGTAAACCATATACATAATGGAAACAATATTACTAATGTCATTATGGGCACAACACTCGCGGAAAGATAACAAAAAGGCGCACTGGTGCACGTGCGGGAGGGGGCGTGCGCGTGACGCGGCCAACGACCATCTTTTGTTTTCTGGCGCCTTTTTCTTTTCGCAACATGGCAATGAACGCACATATTATTTGTATATACAAATACTAAGCTTATATGTAATACAATAAGCAGTTCTATTTTTCATCGTAATGCAGAAAAATGTACAACCGCCACTTCAAGTTAAGTCGGTTCTTCATCGTTGCGCGCAAGAAATATAATAATGAAACAGACCACATTTAACAGCGATTTGCAAACGCGATGTAGTTTGTACGCATATACAAACGTTCCTCAAATAAAAACAGTTTACTTACCAGTATTATAAACGTGCAACTCGTCAACGATGCCTTCGTTTCCTCCGCCGAAAACGACCATCAGCTCCTTGATGGCCACGGCTCTGTGCCCGTGTCTCGGTCGGGGAACCGGCCCGGACCATCCCAGAACCCGCTTCCATCGCGGCTGCAGCGGAGCTCCGGTGGTTCCAGGCACAACAGAACCGGGGGACGTCATGTCCTTTTACTAAGGAAAAAAGGGAATGCACTTCATGACTCTTAGCCTCTAACATATCTGTTCTGTAAGCTCAAGTCAACGAAAATATAGAACAGTATAAGTTAAATTAAATAACATGTTTTGAATAGATATGCATTGTTATAACATTACAGCGGTGCCACGAAAACCACAAACACTGGGTTATTCAGAAGTTTGAATAATTTAGGAAAGCCGCCATTTTGGCGCTTGCAGACGGGCTAAAAGCCGACAAGCTTGTCCAAAATACCGCGTACAGCAAGTTCAGCGTCGATCATGTCTTATACCAAAAACCACATAGCACCACGTTCTAGTTTAAAAAGTCACATCCCAAAATTACATTAGGTAGTTAAATGTCCCCGATGAAGAAAGAGTATCAACCCAAGGAAGTCGCCATCTTGAAACAAGCCTCCGCCAGTCTGAAAAATGGCGGAGCGGCAAATAAAAACAATTTCAGTCAACTAAATAACAAGTGTACGTGAACAAACTGTCTACTAACGTTAACTGCTAAGTGAGAATTACTCAAAGCCCCATCGGCGAAATACTTCGAAGGTAAACAAAGATAGAAAATCAGAGACTAACACTCGAAACCCAGTCCCCATTTGCTGCAGAAGGCTATTTTCATGCCTCTCTGGGAGTCGCCATCTTGTCAACCACTCAAAATAGCAACAATACTAGATTGTAAGCGTGCAATTTGATTCCAGTGCAGTGCAAAATAAAACCATCGTCAGAGTGCTGCAGTTTTCAAGTGCCCTGAGCATTTAAGCGAGACTTTTAACGTTACGCGTGCATAATATCCATGCAGCGGAATGCGGTTCCCAACAGCGCAGCTAAAACAGACACCTAGCCTCACTTCACCACAGGATCCACACATAAATACGTAAGCGCAAATAAATCCCGATAACGTTACATACTATGAGAAAATTCGTCCGCGCAAGTCTCCTCCAAGCGAAAATTACAGACGGCTTGGTTTTTATTTATTTCATGCCGCCCCGGTGTAAGCAGCCATCTTGTCAAATCAACCCACTAACAGCTCCCACAAGAAAAATGGCGGCTAAGTTTATGTTCGCCATCAAAAAATACAAATTTCGACTCAATGCATTCTCTTCACCAAAAGGCATACGTACGAGATTTGTTTTGCAATATCCGAGGAACTGTTTTGATGGTGTGTTTTTGAAATGATAGCCCAGGTTAATCCGAATCTATTAAGAAGTATCCACTCTCATGCCTGCCTGGAAGCCGCCATGTTCTTGACTGTACAGCCGCTCCTGCAGCCACCCGTAACAAATATGGCTGAATCACCACGTCCCTCACTAGAGCTCTTTGTAAAACACTCACGCACAGTTCAGATATACAATCCTGCATTTCTTAAGCAACTGTTTTATGATTATCATATCCTATAGGTATGTATCTCATATCTGCTAAAACTATTCAGGCAATTTGTGCACATTTTTTATACTTTATATATTAAGCGCTTATTGTCCCACACTAAAGATGGCGACATAAGTCGAAGTTTATTGTTAGATGTTCGTTTTCTGACACATTTTGTTGTGCTATGTTTCCACAAATATGCATGATAAAATGTGTATTATGTTCAAAGAAAATAATAATTTGTAAGTTATCCATGAATGAATGAATGAACACAGGACTTCTATTTTCTTGAAGAAACGCCCCCTCGAATTAGTGGAATTCTTCTGGAATCTGCGTCTCTGGGAAACAGCCTCAAGCTGAATACTGTCTCCGTCCAAATGTGCATACTATCCATCCTAAATGTGATGTGAAATTAGTCATTTTAATACTATTTAGGGTGGATGGTATGTACGTGACGCAGGAGTTGTCTTACTTTATCGCCGACATAAAGCCAGTTGTGTTATCTTCCTACAATAGAAACGTATAGAACAAATTATTTAACTTAAAGTCTTTAAAACAGAGTTGAACATCAGCCAGATACATAAATATAGGGCCATTCTTAAAATGGAGTGGCAAACGCGATGCAGAATTTGTATAATGTTAAAATATGTGTTAAAAACTATGTAATCAAATTGTGCATGTTAAAAAAAATATTTACAATATAATGCATTTTCTTGGGTTAAAAATAGTATAATGTTGCCGTTACATCCAAGGCTAGCTTGTTTGAAATACATAAAACCTGATTAAATATGCATTTTAAATTAACAAACAACGAACAAATTAAATGTTACAAATAATTGTTAAAAAACAAATATGTACCTTTTGTGACACCCTGTAGCATTGTTGCCAAGTCCGCTGTTTTCCCGCGGTGATATTCTTACACTGTTGCCGCGGGTTATTTTTCATGTCCGTCCAAAAATGTAATATTTAATCCTGAAATTAAATTTTTACCAGGGAACCCCACCCCAAAAATGCGTATTTTAACCAACTGGAACGTGATTTTTACTGGAGGATCTCCCTCGAAACGCGATTGGGCTAGTTTTGAGTAGCAATTGGTCTGATTTTGTGTGAAAACCTGGCAACCTGCCCTGTAGAACAACTTTTTCAACTGCTGCAGTTGAGGTACAACACTTCACTGAAAATTAAGCATGTCAATTTAGATAATTATTGGATTAAACATATAGTAAACAGTTTATAATGATTGTTTTTTCTATTTATAGAGTTGGGAAGATTACTGAATGCAATTTACATGACTAAAATTGAGGTATATAACGTTAGTCGTATGGATGCACCGTATAACTGTTCTAACTTGTCGCATGCAAGAATGACCTACATAATTCTATTTAATTTCTAATTTTAATTAATTAAACATTGTTAAATTATTTTGACTACAACCCATACTGTCTGGTTTTTGCTTCTTTCTGTTTTTCAAACTAGGTGGCACTGTAGCATCTCTTATTAATTTTCCTGTGATGTTCTTTGCCGTTGCTTTTTTCAGAGCGAGAGGATAATGACGGTCAATACACGTTTCTGCAGTGTTAACCTTGATTAATAGCAGAACAATGCTGAACAATAAATTCATTGTAGTTGACAAGGCTTTACAGGCAGATAGTATAGCCTACAATAATTCATTCGTCTAGAATAATTGCATTGACTTCGGTTTATCAGCAAATCGGTGCAGAGTTTGTGACATTGACTTAATATTTTCTGAAATATTGGAGACATGACATTACCAGGGTCTTTTCTCCTTTTACACTCCATTTAATCTAATTCACTTTACCAGATTTAGATATGAAAGACATCTCATTTGTGTCTCTTTTTTTCTGCAGGCAACTGTTATCCAGAGGCTCGAGACAAACGTTTTTGTTAGCAAGGTTAGCAATCAGTTCAAATTGTAAGAATGTGTCACTGCAAAAAACTACCAATATACTTCTTATGATATCAGATTAAACACATTGGAGAACTAATGATACTCTAAAAATAATCTTTTCACCATACTTTTATTCAATGCACAACATAGCATAATATTTAGTGACATCTTGCAACATCATAGCATTGTTTCTGCTGGACGTTTTATTTTATTATTCAAGGATAATAGTAAAAAAATAGTGACAACCATACTGTAATATACCTTTACAGTGTGTTTGCATTTCTTAAGGTTGCATTGGAACTGTATAAAGAGGCTTGTGGTTATTAAGCTTGTACTAGACTCCTCCCTCTTCCGGACTTGTTGCCTTGTCAACTTTTAATCGCTGTGACCTGATCCATTTAACTAAAATCCATTACACAAGTAATGGAAAATCCTATGTTTGTCAAGATGTGAATTTAGTATCAGTCAATATGTGTTATGTCATGCTAGAGGTCAATACTTGAATTTTCCTCTGAATCTGATAATAGAGCCAAATCTGTCTGACTGCATCCGGACAAATCAACAGTCAAAACTGAATGTTAACAGCTTAGTTATACTGCGAATCATTTTTTTTTTAAATTATATTATTCGTATACTTTTTTAACATTAAGTTTAATAATTGCTGTATAAGTATTGTTTACTGTTGTTAATGAAGGACACAAGTGTTATGTTAGTTTTCCTGTAAAGCCAATATTCAGAACAGCAAATCTTCACTTGTGATTTGTACAGTTTGCTTCTGTATTAGTTATTGTAATTTCACTTGTTAATATTAATCACTAAGACTGGTGAATAAAACTGTATAAGCTGACTGCAGACATACTGACACAAACTCAGCTCTGAAGCAGGTTAATAGGCCGGACATAACTATGTGACGCACTTACCCCAGGCACCCCTCTTAACTGGTCTACACGTACTGTGGTAGATAAGAGCCTTAGCACAAGTCCTATAATTAGTCCTAAGCCAATAAACAGATCATCAGATGGGTCATACAAGTGAGGAAGACCAGAGATTAAAACAGAAGAGGAGGGAAGGGACAGAGCTTTGACCACAGAGGGTGATGAAAAGGGCTTATTTGCAGGGATTTTGATGATATGGAAATGAGAATGATTTGAAGATAATGATAATTTTGATAGTGACCTTATAACCACCCAAAACCTATACCTTTCTTTCTTACTTTCTACTGTTACTCTTGTTGAGCAAAGTTTCCAAGGTCTGAAATACATATTGACTTTCATCCAAACTTATGTGGCACTAGAAATATTGAAATATAATAAGTGTAGTATGTTTAACATATAAAACCACAGTAAGTACATATACTGTAATGAAGGTTTAGTTATCTTTGCTACATGGTTGTATGGGAAATTTGCTGTTTAGTTTTCAGGGACTGATTAGCTCAGAGGAGTATTATGAGAGGGACGACTTTAGTTCAAATCCACTCTTTGCTCATGCAGGACTATTCACAGGATGACACAATATGACTTCCTGCTTTACTGATTCCCCCTTTCTGACCGATTGTGTGCAATTTATTGCATTTGCAGTGCCTAGTGCACAAGCTGTAGTTGTATGAAAACCATTACAATATTAGTTATTACTTAAAGTGTGACACCTCTCATTGCAATTACGTGTTCATGAAACATTCAAAAGTTTATTTTTTGCATTATTAACACACACAGCAACTCAAATAGACTTTTACTAATTAATTCACTATTTTATAACTTTTTATAACACAATTAATTGGGATGTTGTAAATAATACATTTTAAATTGTGTTAAGTTCAAAATAAGTTTTAAATTGCTTTACCCGTCTATCTCATAATATTTAGTAAGCTAATTGCTCTAAAAAATTAAGGTTAGGACTCATTATCTCATTAGCAACAAAACCAACAAGGTACATATACACTTCGGCTTTATTCTATGACTAAGACTCCATTCTGTACATTTATTTTCTTGTATCCCTGTAAAAAAAATCCATCTATTTCAAAAATCATTTGCTGCCATACATTTTTAAGTAATCAAGTAATTTCAACTTAAATGTTTTTTGATAACTTATATAAAAGTAGAAATTGCTCAATATATTTTGATGAATTAATGTAAAGAACATAATAATCATTTTTTACAGTGTATAGGTTTTGTATAGTCTTATATAATACATAAATATATACTATAAAAACTATATTTGTGTAACATTCACTTTTAGTGTGATTATTAAATGTACATTACATTTAGCAGATGCTTTTATCCAAAGCGACTTAAAAATGAGGACAATAGAAGCAATCAAAACCAACAAAAGAGTAATAGTAAGCAAGTGACAAGTCTCACTTAGCCTAACGGTTTGCCAGTACACATAGCAAGATGTATATACATGTATACAGTTGAAGTCACAGTATTAAGAATCAAGCGCATGTAAACTTTTGAACGGGGTCATTTTTATAAATTCAACTATTATTTTCTCTTGTGGACTACATGTAAACATTTTTATGTGAAATATCTTATTCAGGTCAGTATTAAATAAACAATAGCATGCATTTTGTATGATCCCTCTTACTTGGTACAATAATTTGCCGATTCTGCAAGGTGTGTGTAAACTTTTGACTTATATACATACGTTATTAACCTTATTAACACATTATTCCAACATTATTAATCTCATTAAATGTACTTGACCAAAAAATGTGTACTTGTGTCTTTAGCACATTTTGTGTAATTTACAGTGGGTGCAATGGATCTCTTGACTTTAGATAATATAGTTAATTTATCATAATTAATTGACTTTAATTAAATAATAGCTATAAAATTATCATAGACCCCCATTTAGATAGCTTTCTGAAAGCTGAAATTGATAATTCTATTTCAACTTTCATATAGCAACCTAAGGTTGTCTTATCAAAATACAGAACATGAAATCGCCTAAAATAACAGTCGTAAAACAGTTCAATCAAATTCTGTGTCTGAAGTCATTATTGACAGTTCATAATCATTTCTCCAGTGTGCTGCATTTTTATTCTTGCTTGCGTTTTGCTTATGTGTGTAAAATATAATTTGAAAAACTAATATTTATGATGATTATCTGTTTTGTACATATAGAAGTATATGGTGTTCTAAGCTGTATTCCCTTTCTCGGCTCATGATGAGTGTCAAGGGCATTTCAGCTGTCAGGTATTTGAGGCTCTTCACAAAGGCCGTGATTCCAGACTCAAAGCTAGAGATAATACGATGGGAAGCAGATTAAAGAGGGGTTAACCGCTAGTGATTATCTGCATTATCTGCACTGTGCAGCAGATTACCTGCCATCGCTAACACAGAACCACACTGTAGGGTGAAAGGGATGATCCGAATTAGCCAGGTTTTGGTGTTTGAAATGAGATTAGGTGAACTGTGTGTCTTGCAATACACAGATGTAGTTTTGTGTGTGCGTGCACAAGAGTCTGTGTTTGGTAGATGACAAAAAACTAAAATCCTTCCATTAAGACCATTTGGGAGGAGCGAAACGGTCTTTATAAAAGAAGGATCACTTGGAAATAGTTTGAGGGAGACTTCATCAGGTCATCAACAAAGAGAGAATTTACATCGATACGGGTTAGACTTTTTTTTTTTGCGATGCTGCAGTAATCTGCAAAGGAAATAACGCAACTGATTTAAGCTTCAAGGCGTTACAGCGTTCTCGGTGGCGTGGTTACCAGTTTCAAGCAAGATGAAGAAAGACACAGAGTTTTACGAGGACTTCTACATCCCCATCCCTTTAGATGTCAGCAACCTCTCAGCTTATAGCCCTTTTTTGGTTCCCCAGGACTACCTGGGAAACGATGGCTTATTCATGGCCATGTCTCTCTTTATGTTCTTTCTTTTCGTCGCAGGGACCGCAATCAACATCCTTACCATTGCTTGCACAATTAAATATAAGAAACTCAGATCTCACCTTAACTATATTCTTGTGAACCTTGCCATTTCCAACCTGTTAGTGTCCGTTTTTGGTTCCTCAGTAGCATTCTACGCATTCTATAAAAAATACTTTGTCTTCGGGCCGATAGGATGCAAAATCGAGGGCTTCACTTCATCAATTGGAGGTAAAATGCAACATTCGTCCACATTATTTTAACGCTTCTGTGTTAGCCTGTTATAGTTTATTGTAGTTGGTTTTAATAAACCATTTAACTGCTTTTTTTCTCTGTTTTTGCAGGAATGGTGAGTTTGTGGTCTCTTGCTGTGGTGGCGTTAGAAAGGTGGCTGGTCATTTGCAAACCCCTTGGGAGCTTTACCTTCAAGACTCCTCATGCCATAGCTGGCTGCATAATTCCTTGGATTAGTGCAAGTGCAGCTGCATTCCCTCCGCTGTTTGGCTGGAGCCGGTAAGTAAGCAGTGGGCTTGTAATACATTGATAAGAATGAACCTGAAGAAAGCAAATCCTTTGCTTCCAACTAGTTCAAGTCCAGAAGTGAAGTCCTCTGATTATAATTCAAGTGTGCAGAGTTGTCTATCCCATCAGTCTTACTGAAATCTCTTTTACAGGTACATACCTGAAGGTTTGCAGTGCTCCTGTGGACCTGACTGGTATACGACTAACAACAAATACAACAATGAATCCTACGTCATCTTTTTGTTCTGCTTCTGCTTTGCGATTCCTTTCAGTACCATCCTGTTCTGTTATGGTCAGCTACTCATCACACTCAAATTAGTGAGTACAATGTGCATTTCCAATTGAAAGCTGCCCCAGAATTAGTGAAAAGGTAAATGTGTCCGGAAAGCAGTAAATGTTATGGTGAGGAAGAGGAATTTTATAGAACAACATTGTTACATTTGAGATATTTCTATAAAAATACAAAGATAAATGATTATAATAAATATTAAACCCACAAAACCGTATTATTGTATGTTAATTCCTGTTCTTTATTTTGATTAGAAAACCTTCTGAACATTCTAAGCATAAAATTAATTGCACACTTTTTTGTTTTCATAAAGGTAAGGTACGCCACTAACAAATTATTTTACCTAGTCGGTCCAAATCCTAACACAACTGATAAAATACAATTGATTATGTAATGTATCATTGTTTTGCCACACTCTTAAAGGGTTACTCTACCTCAAAATTAAAATGTTGTCATTAGTCACTTACCCCCATGTCGTTCCAAACCCGTAAAAGATTAATTCGTCTTCAGAACACAATTTAAGATATTTTGGATGAAAACCGGGAGGCTTGTGACTGTCCCATTGACTGCCAAACAATGAACACTGTCTTGGCCCAGAAAAGTATGAAAGATGTCGTCAGAATAGTCCATCTGTCATCAGTGGTTCAACCGTAACATTATGAAGCAACGAGAATACTTTTTGTACGCAAAAATAACAAATTTATTCAACAATTCGTCTCCTCTGCGCTCTTCTGTGTCAGCCACACCGCATGGATACATCTTCTACGGGTAGTTACGCTTTGATTTGAATGTAAACAGTGCTTCTGTGTGGTGCGGCTGACACAGAAGAGCGTACGCACTTTGCGTCCAGCGGGGATTCTCCAAAATTGTGCTACGCTGATGCAGAGGAGACAAATTATTGAATAAATGTGTTATTTTAGTTTTATACATTTACATTTTACATTTATGCATTTAACAGAAGCTTATATCCAAAGCGATTTTCAGTGCATTCAGGCAATATATTTATTGTCAGTATTCAATTCCCTGGGAATCATACCCGCAACCTTTTGTGTTGCTAATGCAATGCTCTACCACTGAGCCACAGAAACATTTTTGTGTGTACAAAAAGTATTCTTGTAGGTTCATAAAGTTATGGTTGAACCACTGATGGCAAATTGACTATTCTGACGATGTCTTTCATACTTTTCTGGGCCAAGACAGTGTTAATTGTTTGGCAGTCAATGGGACAGTCACAAGCCTCCCGGTTTTCCTCCAAAATATCTTAAATTATATTGCGAAGACGAACAAAGCTTTTACGGGTTTGGAATGACATGGGGGTAAGTGATTACTGACAAAATGTTCATTTTGGTGTGGAGTAACCCTTTAATGCTTTGGGAGACACATTGTTAGCGTCCACTAGATGGAGACTGTATGTGGTTGATGTAGTGTTGGTCGTGTTGCCAGGTGCTCTAAAATCCCTTGTTTGTCCTACAAGGCAGCCAAAGCTCAAGCAGATTCAGCTTCGACCCAGAAGGCGGAGAGGGAGGTGACAAAGATGGTGGTGGTAATGGTGCTCGGCTTCATGGTATGCTGGTTACCATATGCTTGCTTTGCGCTCTATGCAATTTCCCACCGTGGTGAAACATTTGATCTGAGACTGTCAACCATACCATCCTGCCTTTGTAAAGCCTCTACAGTGTACAATCCTGTCATCTATGTCTTAATGAACAGACAGGTATAGTATTATGTGCTAAGTGGGCATTTGAAGTTTGTCCCACAGGGCTACAGTACCAAATGCCAAGTTCACATGGCATGGCTAACCACTCTTTTCTTTTGAAACCCAGTTCCGTTCCTGTATGATGAAGATGGTCTGTGGCAAGAATATTGAGGAAGATGAGGCCTCTTCTTCATCTCAGGTCACCCAGGTCTCCTCTGTTGCACCAGAGAAATAAACCCATTCTTAATGTAACCTCATCCTGTGGACAGAACCACTCTGGCAGTGAAAAACAGTTTTACAATGATTGTAAATAATAAACATAGACGCAATAGGAATTGTTGCTTTTATTGTGAAAATGTTTGTAACATGGTCTTGGCTTGCTGAACCAGTAGAATTAGTAGAAGTTCGTTGTTATCATTAAAAATGTACAATAAATGCAAAGAAAGAAAGAACTGTTTTATTACATGTATCTGTTTTAACAGTTTATATATTCATTAGTAAACATTACATTAGTATTATTTCTTCCTGTTTTAAACAGACTGATGTAGTGAGCACACCATTTTACCACAACTAAAACATGAAAACAAAGAAGTATCTCATATCTATGTAATCAAGTCCGTAGCCCTTCGGTTCTGAGTAATGGAGTAACACATCCAAGGATGGTCTGAAATATAAAGTCAGACAGAGTATTATCTAGTATGCTAAGCCACTTTGCATTGAATTGCTGCACTAATATTGAATCTTTTTTAATTGCACTAATAATTAATCATACAAATTGATATATAGTAGTTTTCAATAAATGTCATTGCTCACATCATTGATATGTGTATGCATGCTTACTCACCTTAACTTCTTGCACCTCATCCAATAAGTAGATCACTTCCAAATCAAGAGAAAAGTGCAAAGAAAGAATGTGAAGTTAGCTTTTGTCATTTGCAAACCAGCCTAACACAATCAAATCAAGAACAAGGTAGTTCCTCTAGAAATTAAACCACAAATGATGTTAGAGAAACAATGAGCAGTGAAAGCAAAGTTTTGCCCATGTTAGATTAACATCTATTAAATGGATTAATTTCATTCAAATGTATTTTTTTTAAACACATTCAGCACTATATACCGTGACTAACGCAGTTGTCCAATGGCAGGCCATGTGAGACCACACTGTGCTAATCTTGAGCTTTCGTTGAGAATTCAGTTGTATATCCGAGTTCTGCTAGTAGTGAACTTTTGCCAATCACGAATAGTTCAGAACTAGCGGAATTCCAGACATACGACTGACTGAGTGCTGTTCCATGATACTTTCTGATCCATCTGTTTCTGAAAAATATCCTTTTCAACTACATCACTGAATATCTGAGATTGACATTGTGAAAGCAACAAAACATCACAATAGTGACCCTTGATTCGCAGTCACACCAAAGCTTAGATATCAAGTCCACCTTTAAAGAAAGTATGAATGATCATAATGAACAAATACCTGATCTGAAGAGCATATATATCAGTACAACAAGAAAAAAAATGATAGAGTGAAAAAAGGTTTACAGACTGCTCTTGTCTTTGTGTTGGCTCCATCCTCGTCCTAGTTTGGTCTGTTCACGTCCTAGTGTTCACTTCCTCCTGCTCCACTTTGCTACAATTGAAGGAGAAGCAGATGACTGAAAAAAAAGAAAAGAAAACGCCTATCGTTAGAAACAGGGTGAGATTAAATCTGACCTCATCAAGATTTTCAGATAAACCCTGCTTTCCCTAAACTGAACCATCAATCCAGTGGGATTAGGAAGGTTTGGGCTGCATCCTTGTCAATACTAATTAGGATCCTGTGTGGAGGGTACCATGGGTACCCCAGTTGTCCCAATAAGCCGATTTGGACCTGGACTGTAACCTAGATGTCTGACTTACAGTTACCCTGCACAAAACATGATAATTATGATTGAAATTGTTTTGAATTGGCATGAAAGTGTAATAAATACGATTTGTTGGGCATAAACAATGTGAACTCTGTTTACAATAACATTGATATAATTGAGAACATTTCATGTAATTTATTAAGACCTAAATATACTCTGTAAAGTATTCAGTAAAGCTATATTTATATTTAGTTATATTTATCAGGACTTAGGTGAACCTGCAGTTTTGAAATGGCCTAAATTCTTTGAAATTTGAAAAAGGTTTTCACAGCTTCTTTAATTATATTAATATCCTCAGAACCACTTACACCTAAATAACCTTTTTGTGCTGAATGTTGCATGCATGTGAGTGTGGAATATAATAGAAGAGAAGCTACATAATAGATTCTATGTAATTATGCAATATATAATATATTAATGTGCAGTATTTGTGCAATGTGCACAAATTGCTGAATTAATAAAATCTTCAACATAAAGTTTCTTTACTTTACTGTAATAGGCAGCAGGGGGCATTATACAAAATACATGCTAACTCTAGAATCCTATTTTATTTCTTTATTGCTATTTCATTTAGAAACTTTTAAACTATTTTTTTTTTATTGTAAAACCCAAAATGGAACATTTCTTTACATCTTTTGAAACCTAAAGCAGAGTTCTACTGAGCACCACAAATAATTGTGATATTTTTTCAAGCAAGAGCACTCTAATGCTGTTTTTGAAAACGCCATCTGTTTTTACTTGCAATAATTATCTTATGCATGTTAATAAGTCATTCTTGACACACTGTCCAAGAAGCTTCAGTCAAGGGCAAAAGTGATCTGTGACTTAAACTTAAAACGTAGAAAGCATCAAAGGGCGCTGTCGCCTTAAAATCACTCCAGGCTCAATCATGCCAAATGTGACCGCACACTGTTTTGATTTACCTGTGATGACTTCAACAATCCTAGGAAGGAACAGTGGCTTAGGCCTCCTGTAAGCCTAATGAATGAGTCTTGGTTCTGCTCCTGATACCTGTTTTGACCTCAAAAATTCTCCATCCTGTAAGCCAGGGCGTCCTCTTTTCCGCATATAAAAGCACTTTGATAGAAGCCCAAAGTCTGTCGGTGAGAGTCGGCCAGAAACAGCAGATAGTACAAGCATAAAGGCCCAGACCTTTACGACAACCAAGTAACTACAGGTTTGGGCTACACAACAACCGCCAACTATGGCAGAGCATTTGAGAGATGCAATCTTCGCAGCCAGGCGAAAAGGAGATGAAACGACGAGGGAAGCAATGTTTACATATACCAACAGCAATAACACCAGGGGTGAGTCTTTATAGTATTTTTCTGTATTATTTCTCCACAGTAATTTGAAGAACATAGATTATCTGTTAACATGATAAAGCCATGTGAAAGTCTTTGAGGGCTTTAAACTGTTTCAAAGTAGGAAAGTACATTTTATAGACATAGTCCTAAACATCATATGTTTGATTGTAACCTGCAAGAAGGAACATACAGGACACAGAACAATTTCAGACTGATAAATATGAAGCTTTAGAAAAATGAGAGTTGGTTGCAATGCTGTTATGAGAACTCATTTAAGATGGTATCAATGCTCTTTATTTCGCATTTCCAGATCCCTTTGAGGGACCCAACTACCAAATTGCCCCTCGATGGGTGTACAACGTATCAACAGTATGGATGATCATTGTGGTCATTGCCTCGATCTTCACCAACGGTCTGGTGCTGGTGGCCACGGCAAAATTTAAGAAGCTCCGTCACCCTCTAAACTGGATCCTGGTCAACCTCGCTATAGCTGATATAGGAGAGACTCTTTTGGCCAGCACCATCAGTGTCATCAACCAGACGTTCGGCTATTTTATCCTCGGACACCCCATGTGTGTTTTTGAGGGCTTCACCGTGTCTGTATGTGGTAAGTTACTCCCCAGAGACATAATTGTTTACAACCAAAAATAAATGCATTGGATCAAAGTTTTATATTTTACATTATTGAAGCTTTGTCAGGTTTATCATAGTATCTAACAACACAATCAACAGGAATCGCTGCTCTGTGGTCTTTGACCATCATCTCTTGGGAACGATGGGTGGTCGTCTGCAAACCATTTGGAAATGTCAAGTTTGATGCTAAATGGGCAACTGGTGGTATCATCTTCTCCTGGGTTTGGTCTGCTATCTGGTGTGCACCTCCCATCTTTGGCTGGAGCAGGTAAAATCCATTATTCAATTATCAAAATGAAAACAGTTGACATCTAGGTGCATATCTTAGTAGTTCAACATAAAATGGCTGAATTCTTTGGCTGGTAAGACAAGCGTGCAAATTCCACACAAGCATTAATGTGGATCTTCCAATCCATTATCTTCTCACAGATTCTGGCCTCATGGTCTAAAGACCTCCTGCGGGCCTGATGTCTTCAGTGGAAGCGAGGACCCTGGTGTCCAGTCCTACATGATTGTCTTGATGATCACCTGCTGTTTTATCCCTCTGGCTATTATCATTCTTTGCTACATTGCTGTGTGGTTGGCCATTCATGCTGTAAGTTGTCTCTTGGACTGCTTTCAGAAGTTTATTCCAGTTTGTAAAAAAAGGCACTAAGCCTATCATTTCTTTCCAACAGGTCGCCCAGCAGCAGAAGGATTCTGAGTCCACACAGAAAGCAGAGAAGGAAGTGTCCAGAATGGTGGTTGTCATGATCGTGGCCTACTGTGTTTGCTGGGGACCTTACACAGTCTTTGCCTGCTTTGCTGCAGCGAACCCAGGCTATGCCTTCCACCCACTGGCAGCAGCCATGCCTGCCTACTTTGCAAAGAGCGCCACCATCTACAATCCCATCATTTATGTCTTCATGAACCGACAGGTAGGTCAATTCTGTTTAACAGAGCTCAGACCTTGTGCACATTGAGAAAACTTCCCAAAATAATCTTGATCTGTCTTTCTTTGCAGTTCCGTGTATGCATCATGCAGCTCTTTGGAAAGAAGGTGGATGATGGCTCCGAGGTTTCCACATCCAAGACAGAAGTGTCCTCTGTGGCTCCTGCATAAATTGCACACCAGATCTCAGAGCAAACGTCTTGACTCAGACATGGGAAAAAATTACAATGGGACTTTTTATATTCCTTGTTTACCCTCACCGTATCTTGACGAATTTGCTTCCAGATATTTCCCTTGGAGTAATGGGGAATACCTTGTTGCATGACAGTGTGTGTTAACATTACTTTCTTAATGGCCCTGTGGCTTAAGATCCACAGGAATTATGTTAAGTTTTTTTGGCAATCATTTGTCCACTGGCCATTCAGAAGGTTGTGCACATATACAGCACTTCTTTGTGGGAATGTGACACTCAGTGTGGATTAACAAACAGCGAAAAATAATCGCTTCATTCTAATGTACAATTCTGCCGGACTGATGTTCAGTGGCAATGTTTTAATGAGTTAAGTTTAATTTTATAGATATCTTGCAAGAAAACAAAAATGACAAAAAAAAGTTTGATAGATAGATGCTTCTCCATGTACAGCATGTAATATGGATTTTTTTTTTCTTTGATGAAAATAAAAAAGCAGCAAAAAAATATTTCGCTTTTTTTTGTCTTTCATTACACACATTACAAGACTTGAAATAATCATGTTTAAAATTTAAACATTTACAGCAACGTTGACCATACTTTATTATATTCCCCTGGCATTAAATTTCAATCAATCAATAAATAGTGCAAGGATGTTTCTAATACAGCTGCTGAGGAAGTGACTGTAAATCTGACTCCTATTATCCACGGCAATCCATCCTCTATATGTTTTTCCTATTTTAGAACGTCTCGGAAACCCAATAGTGGATTTGTCTTTTGCAGTTAAAGTTGATGGGAATGGAAAAATAATATTTGTTCATATAATATAATATGTGGTCTCCTATACTTCTGTGTTCCAAACCTGGAAATGTCCATTATCTTTTTTTCAAATTGTCCTGTCTCTTATTTCAATTTTATTACAATTCAAGCCATTAAATCCACTTAAAAAAAACTTTTAATTCAATAAGTTTATTTTGCTAGACAGGATTTAAAGCTTAAAAGTTATAATAAGAGCAAGTCAATTGCAATTCCTCCTTTTAAGCCTAAGGGGTGTAAGCAATTTCAATCGGAACGTGACACTAAAAGCACGTCTTATCTAAGAAAGATTAACCTCGAACTGAGGTCTTACCTTTTTAATTCTGAGTACCCATGATTGCCTATGTGTGTGGGTGCAAATGTACAGTATGCATGGACATGTGCTTTCATACCAGGTGTTAGGCCCATACTTTTACATGCAGATTTGGGTGTACCAATGTTATGCGAGACCCCTGTACCTTGACGAATCGGCAAGAAAATCTTTAGATTTAGATTCTTAGACAGGGGAGTCTGTTTTCATCTATACCCACAGCAAAAACACAAGGGTACTTCACCAACTTGATCTTCAGGAAAGAGCTGGACTTCCATAGTAGAAGTGAAAGATTGTATAATAATGTCTCATCTGTTCACAGATCCATTTAAGGGACCCATCAATAAAGTTGGAATAGTCTTGACTGCAATTATTTAGCTAAAACTCTTCTGTTTACTGTCATGGGAATTGTTGAACTCAAGTTGAACAACGTTTAGTAACACGTTAAGAGATTTATTTGCAAAACAATTTTGTTTGAATGTCATTCCAATCTTTTATGAAATGTTTCATAAAATGTATCGTATTCTGAAAGTTGTAAAATAAATCTTCAAAAACAGGTCCATTGAATAATGTTGTTGTTGTTGTTATTGTCGTCATAGTCACAGAGCTTTTTGTTTTGTAGATGCATTTGAAAAAAGGTCATATTTGTTTTCTGAAGAAAAAGAATCACGCAGCAAAAGGATGCATTGTAGTCTTGCTTTCAATATTTCAGTTGTCTGAACTGTTCACAAATTGTTAGTAGTGCATTCAATGCATTCTTTTTTCCCGTAATCTCAGTCTCTTGATTATTTCTGCTCGCTGTACGGGGAACAGCTCAGATCAGAATCCATGTAAAAGTTTTTTGCAGATGAGCTAAGAGCAGATAAATAAAAGATGAAATGCTTTAATGATGTTCTTCAACAATGAATAACTTGCTTTTTTACTTAAAAGTTAACAGCACTTTGAACTTTTTCCAAAAGTATCTTGCAATGGTTTTATATAAGATGCAGAGCACATGAAGCCACACTCTTAAAAATAAAAGTGCTTCACGATGCCTTAGAAGAACCTTTTTGTCTAAATGGTTCCATAAACAGCCTTTAACATCTGAAGAACCTTTCTGTTTCACAAAAGGTACTTTGTGGCAAAAGAAGGTTCTTCAGATTATAAAAAGGTAAGAAAGATATGTTTCTTTAAAGAACCTTTGACTGAACGGTTATTTGTGTAACCAAAAATGGTTCTTCTATGACATGGCTTGAAGAACCTTTAGAAGAACCTTTATTTTTAAGAGTGCAGGTAACATTTTGTAATCCGACATAAGCTCTATTCCACATCAAGCGGATAGAGGATTTCACCTAGGCTGGCCAGTAAAGTCATGACTTTTTCCAGGAAGCTTATATGACGGAACTCATTAGGTTAAAACAATGTTGAGTGTATTTGTGTATCACTGATTCTTGAGAAGTGGGACAAAACAGAGTGCAGAATTGTAAAAATAAAACTTTGAACTCTGTACAAATGAAACTACATTTATGTATCTTATATTTACCAGCCATTGAGCTATGCATTGATACAACCTCCCAACTTTGCTCTTTTTTTAACAAAATGTGCTTTTTGTTTTACCTTGGATTGTGTAATATAACTGTAACTTCATTTTTACAGCAGTCAAGATACTTTTGAGTTTTGACATTTTAAAAGACATTCTCATGTTAGCAGACGGATGATTACACTTTCACATGTGACCATTCCACAAAAAATATAAAATATCATAATGAAATATTATCAAAATATTCCTCTGAAGGAGGTGACAGAACTGACGGAGTAGACAACTTGAATTAGCAGTCTTGTTACAGTGAGTATGTTATTGTTTATAAAGCTTTCATTCAAGATTCACATTTAAGTATTTTGATATGTCTTTAATCTACACAAATGATCTATTTTCTCTCATCTCAGAACAGTATGTCTGCTGTGCATCTGCTGTGGTAACAAGGTCACTTTGAAAAACAGTTAAATGAACAAATAAAATAATTAGTTTTTACCTCTACCCATTTACATTCACCAGGATCATAATATTCAGACAA
This sequence comes from Gymnocypris eckloni scoliostomus, assembly GCA_027564155.1. Classification (NCBI taxonomy): domain Eukaryota; kingdom Metazoa; phylum Chordata; class Actinopteri; order Cypriniformes; family Cyprinidae; genus Gymnocypris; species Gymnocypris eckloni. Next base: position 13,868,143 of record CM050431.1, read on the forward strand.
AATTATAAGAACCCATATATATGATCAGAACAAAAACGAACTATATTATAAATATGTTTTATTCAGTGTTTTGTGTTCCCTCAACCCTAACTCTGCTAGAAGTGATGACTATCAATTCACAAAAGCAATATGCATGGTCAGGTCACATATTTAGTATTTATACATTATAGGAAAAATTAAACACTACTTTAAATTTAATATACTTAAAAATGACTTGAAAACCACAAAAATGTGATGACTTCACATTGAAAGTTTACTCTACCATTGGCCCGTCACCACCGTCAGATTCTCTGTCGGACAGTGTTGACAAATTTGGCATTTCTTTCACAAGACAAATGGAGTTCATGTAGTAACCATTTTGTTTTTGCTGTTGATGCTATGTGCTAATAACACCTGCTTCAGGAAAATACAGTTATTTAAATATTTCAAATAATTTCCTCAGAAATTGGAAGATAGTGTTGTGATATCATGGTAGTTTAATTCAAGAAATATGAACATAAGGATTTCAAATATTCTAAAACTATAAACTGACCAGAGCCTGTCTGACACTGATGTACTCTACAGAGGAGGATTGTGGCGAGGGGTCCTTTAGTTTAGAGGGATTTATATTCCATGAGAATGCTGAAGGTGTTGACAAAAAGTGGAGACAAAAAATAGAAACTTGATGAAACATACACGTGTCACGAAAAAACAACCTTGCTTTGATATGATATATTATTAAGTGTTGCTTTTGATAAAACAATTTTTATCATTAAAATAGTTTTGATCCATTTTATTGCATATAAATGATTGAACTGTTTTCTGTGCTTTTAGATGTAGTGAGAAGACAATAAGTGGCATAGATTTCATATAATAATAATAAATTAAATTGAAGGGAATAATTGTGTTAAATACATTCTATTATTAATCCCCCATAACATTTACATAAAAAAAATTGCCTATTGTCATTTTTTATAAGAGCAGTTTTTTCGGTTTTTCGATGGGTTCCAAGCGGTTTCAAGCCACAGGATAGTGTTGTTTCACTCTGACTTTTATTTTGAAATGACTGGCGCTCGTTGCAGCCGTTCACACTAGCAAGCATTCACACGTGCAGTTATGTCTAAAGCAAGTAAGTACACATTAATCTCTGAGTCTATTTTATACGCAGAGCACTAAAAAGTTATGCTAACACAGTGGCCTTTCTAATTTATTTACGTTACCTTTATCATGTTACAGAACAAAAGCGAGCGAAACGCCTGGGTCTTTGCGGCAAAAAGGTAACGTTACGTAGTTTAGCCTACATGCTTGCTTACTGTATCTCTAAATGTAACGTTAGCAGAGCAAGAAACTACCAGTCAAATGTTTGGACACTCCTACTTCATTATTATCACGATTTTCCTATTTTAAATAACCAAAACTATAAAATAACTCTATGACGGAAGTGTGGGAATTAACGTTATGTGGTTTGATAAACAAATACATTTTATATTTGAGCAGCTTCAAAACTTTGCTCTTTGCCTAGATGCGCCACTCTTTGTATTTAACTTATCCTGTCCTTGGGGTCAAATGAATCGACTTTTTAACCATAAATAAATGGTTTGTCTGTTGATGGTCATATGCTTAAAATTTTCTAAAGTCCTACATTATCTAGCTATACACACACAAAGAACTGATATCATGGCTTGATTCGGTTTAATTCAAGAAATATGTAAAAACATTTCAAACTTATTCTGGGGTCTATAAACTGACCAGAGCCTGTCTGACACTGATGTACTCTAAATGTGAGTGAGGATTTTTTATTTATTTGTCAAAAATATCAATAGATCTGGATATTCCATGAGAATGCTGAAGGTGTTGACAAAAAGTGGAGACAAAAATAGAAACATGCTCACACACACACACACACACACACAAAAACACAACAAGCACAATTTATCATAAAATACATATTATAATGTTGCTATAAAGATTGATCATAAACAAATAAACATTATAGAGGCAATCCTAATGCATATAACACACACACACACACACACACACACACACACACACACACACACACACACACACACACACAACACACATAATACTGTTTTCACTCAAAAACTACATTACTCTATTAAAACTGTTACTGAATTGCTATTGTCATTTTTATATATATATATGAGTTGTTCACAAAATGTCAAAAGTTTTTAATGAGAGCAGTTGCCACATCTAGTAACTATTTTATCATGATTTATCACAAATCGTTCACAGATTTATTTCTGAAACCTGCAATCCAACAGGTTTATCTCAACCAGCAGATTGACACTTGACACCTAAAGAAGAATATCCAGAAACAACTAAATTAAATTTAGATCATAATTTATGATTTTTTCATAAAAATTTAATGTATCTCTAAATGTGAACGTTGAGAATTTTGAAATAGGTACAAAATTTTGGATCTCCCCTACTCATTAATGTATAGATGATGCGTAAACAAAAAATGAATATTATTTGTATTATTAAAGTAATTTTTACAATTAACAAAATTGTTTTATTGACCCCAAATACATAAGTGCACACAACTTTGCTCTAGACCATGTAGCCACTCTTGTATTTAAATAACGAGAAACATAAATGAAGCGTCCTACCTTATGACAGGCAGTGTCTGTTGACTGTCATATGTTTCTTTTTCTCTAAAGTCCAAGGATGGACAGCAGTCTCATGGAGGAAAGAAGGATCCTGGCTTACCTAATGTGCGCATCTTCAAAGAACACAGTCAGAGACAAGCTGAACTCCGAAAGCAGAGGGTGAGGAAGGGATCTGTACTAAATATGCTGGATATTTACAAATCTGGATGACATATGAGCTGACCTTTGCTTGTATCAGTAACTGAAGAGCTTTATATAGGGTGACTATATTTCAGTTTTCCATATAGAGGACAGTGCACTCCAGATGCAGAAGAGGGGTGGGGGGTATATACAAACTCAAAATATGTAATTTACATTCCTAAAATACATATTACTCAATCACTGCTATGCAGATTGATCATAAACAAAGCTAAAAGACTTCTTACCAGAGGCAATCCTTCTCAAAACGTAACATCTACCACGGTGTATAATGGGTAGAATGCAAAATATTTCAGTGTTACTTGAATTGAAGTCAAATGTAATTTATGTAATATTTATAATACTTTATTAATAATACTGTTTTCACTCAAAACGAAACTACTCTGCTGCTGTGCGCACGTGAGTCTGTTACTGAAAACTCATGCTGGACAGTATTTTTTTAATCGTGAGTTGTTCAAATCGCGGTTATCGAATACGGTTTTAATGATAATTAAAATATGAAACAGTAATACTAACCGTGGGGAATTTTATCATGATTTATCGTCAAATCGTTACATCCCTACAGACTTTGCAACCCTGCATCCAACACCAGCTGCAGGAGTCAGATTTAATTGATCATGGGTTGAGAGTAAGAAGAGATGATTGAAAGACCATCTGAAGGATTTGCTGCTCAGCAGACTTTATCTGATCTTAAAAGCTGTTCACGTGCACGTGATTGCCAAAGTGAAAAGTGAACAGCGAGCGCTCATTCATAAGAGATTTAAATACTCCGCATATTGATAGCTGCTCATTGATGCGTGATAATTATATGCAATATTAGTGTTTGCAGGAGCAGGCAGTAATGGTCAGAAATCAGGACAAAGAAAACAGTCCCACGTAGGGCTTTAATACAAAAATGCACACAATTAATGGTGACTGTAGAAAGTAAAAGGGAGGGAAGTCGTGGCCTAATGGTTAGAGAGTCGGACTCATAATCGAAAGGTTGCGAGTCTCAGGCCGTCAGTAATTGTAGGTGGGAGGAGTGAATGTACAGCGCTCTCTCCACCGTCAATACCATGACGAGGTGCCCTTGAGCAAGGCCCCGAACCCCCAACTACTCCCCGGGCACTGCAGCATAAATGGCTGCCCACTGCTCTGGGGGTGTGTTCACGGTGTGTGTGTGTTCACTGCTGTGTGTGTGCATTTGGATGTGTAAAATGCAGAGCCATACTTGGTCACCATACATGGCTGTATGTCACGTCACTTTCACAAAAGCTGAATCCTGGACATTTTGGGCGATTTAGAAATCCTGGCCGGGCACCTTTTTTTTTTTAGGTCCAAAAAGAGAACATGTCCGGGTAAAAGAGGACGTATGGTCACGCTACTTTATATGAAAAAAAATGCTGATGTGCAATAGCTTTTTTTGTCTAATGTTTTCTAGTTGGAGGAGCAACAGGAGAGGCAGAGGTTGTCAAGAGAAAAGGAAATGATGAAAAGGAGAAGTCTGGACAGTTTTCAGAAAGACATCCAGTTCCGGCAAAAAGAGTTCGAACAGAAGGTTGGTGTCTGACATTTGACTAGATGTGACAATGGATTAAATTTTCTCTAGAGATGAACAGAATACATTTATTGCATTTTAAAATACAGCACATTTAAAATATGTGGGGTCAATATGATTTTTTTTATATGTTTATGAACTGTCGTCTTTTCTCAAGTTCAGAATTCTCCAAAGTAGTGTTTCTTCATAAATTGCTATACAGTAGGATAGCCTAAAATGTTTCCAAATTGCATTTTATAGTTTATCCATGTCACTATTTTGTGCAATTTCTATGGCGCCCCTATACATTATTATTGTGTAATTGCAAATTGTTAAAGAGCTGCAGCTTTATCTTAATAATCCTTTATTTTTGTTGCAATGATTCAGGAAGTTCAAATGCAAGACTTGGAAAAGCATGTCAACTTTGAGACGGAGAACTCAAGAAAAGCGTACTGCAGAGAATTTAAAAAGGTACTGTTTTCTATACTGAACTGTTTTGATAACCCATTATATTTCACCTTGAACATGATGCACATCTAATGGGCAATTCTTAATAACAGTTTACTTTTTGATTATTTTTATACCAGGTAATAGAGGCAGCGGATGTTATTTTAGAGGTTCTGGATGCCAGAGACCCCTTAGGCTGCCGCTGTCCACAGGTTGAACAGGCTGTTGTCCAAAGTGGAACCAACAAAAAAATTGTCCTTGTTCTAAATAAAATTGGTAAGGGGATACTTGGTTTTAGCATCAGCAGCAGACAGAAATCCATATAAAAATGTCTACATTGTTCACTTGCAGATTTGGTTTCCAAAGAAATTGTGGAAAAATGGATTAAGTATCTTCGCAATGAGTTTCCTACTCTGGCTTTCAAATCATCCACTCAGCAGCAGAACAAAAATTTGGTGAGTTGCAGTAATTGGTTAGTTCTATAATTTCAGCAAATCATTGTACCTTAGTTTTTTTTTTACTGTAGCAGTCTGTTAAAATTACAGTAATATTTTACAGAAACGCAGTCGTGTGCCTGTGACCCAAGCTCCTCAAGAACTGCTCGAGAGCAGTGCATGTGTCGGTGCAGATTGTTTAATGAAACTATTGGGAAACTACTGCCGTAACCAAGATATAAAAACTGCCATAACTGTAGGAGTGGTTGGTAAGTTTCACACAAAAGTTCAGATATGGCTGCTACATAGTTTTTTGTAAATAAATCCGTTGCTAGTTGCATAATAAGCAAATTGGCGACAGACACCTATATTTTTGTAATCACATTACCTCGCTTAAATGTTTCAGGTTTTCCGAATGTGGGGAAAAGCAGTTTAATTAACAGCTTGAAGCGTTCTCGTGCATGTAATGTTGGAGCTACACCTGGAGTTACTAAGTACGTTAATTCATTTTGTTGATATTTTCCATACACTAAAAAATCTTTTGATCTCTTACCCTAAAATCAATCTGTTTTTAAGGTGTTTACAGGAAATCCATTTAGACAAGCACATCAAACTCTTAGATTGCCCTGGTATTGTCATGGCCACCTCTACCAGTGATGCTGCCATGATCCTTCGGAACTGTGTCAAGATTGAACAGCTGGTGGACCCAGTTCCTCCTGTTGAAGCCATATTGAGGCGCTGCAATAAAGCGCAGGTAGCAACTCATATTTCAGGATCTTTAATTGAATGGGGAATCACAGTATTACACACTATTGAGATCAGTTGTTTGAAATCTTTCTTGCATAGATTATGGATCACTATGGAATTCCAGACTTCCAGACACCACATGAGTTCCTGGCCTTACTTGCCCGTCGTCAAGGCAAGCTGAGGAAAGGTGGACTGCCTGACACTGACAAAGCTGCCAAAAGTGTTCTTATGGATTGGACAGGGTGAGGTTATAGTCCTGTTGACCTTAACGTCAGTAACCTATTGATCTTTAAAAATGAAAATCTTTCATGTTGTTCCAAACCCCCATGACTTTCTTTCGCGAAGCAAAAACGAATGATATTTTGAATCATTTTTCACCTGTTTTAGCACATACAAAGGGGTGCAGATTTTCGACCTCATGATTTCATGGATAAACGAGTTTTTTTTCTCCAAAATATAATATTTTGTGTTTCACAGATTAAAGGCATACCAATTGGAAACTGTATCTCTTTAAAGGAATTGTTCACCCAAAAATGCAAAATCTGTCATTAATTACTCAATTATTCAACCGTAGTTTTATGAACCTATGAAAATACTTTCTGTACACAGAGAAAACTAAAATAAAGACTTGATTCAACAATTTCTTCTCTTCCGAGTTGGCCTTCGATACGTGTTCATGAGAGTAATTAATTAAAAAAGTTATTAAAAAGCATATTAAAATATAAACTATAAAATAATTTCTTGAAGAAAATAGTGCTTTTAATGCAGAAGAACTTAAGTGCTACTTTAACTAGCACAGCTGATGCTGGTTGGTCAAAACAGTTGACAACTGTAAAGTTTATATTTGTTTCTGTTTTGCAGGGGCCGTATTAGCTACTTCACACATCCTCCTGAGACGCACACGCTGCCCACGCATGTCAGTGCTGAGATTGTAGCCGAGATGGGTAAAGCGTTTGACTGGGATGAACTGGAGAAGGGCAATCTGGAGGCACTCGCTGGTAACCCTGTGTATAATTGCAGTGAAATTGACACAACACAAGTTTTATAACCACACATTACCTACACACACTTCTGCCATTATATTTTTGTCCAATTTAGAATGTGGCACGTCTGATGTACAGATGGGTTTCTGTATGGCTACATCGGGATTGACACAAGGAGCTCAAGGAGTAGAGCTTGCACAACAGCAAATGGACGACCCCTCAGAGGACCTTGAACCTCCAGACACGATTGAATCAATGGATGCAGATGAGGACCCAGAGGTATTATGCAGTTATTAGCCATTCAGTGTGCAAAGGTTAGGTGATTTGTTTGGTGCATTTTAAGACTCGAATCTAATTTTTGACTTTCAATTATAATTATTCCCTTAAGTTTGGACCAATGACTGTTGAGCTCAAAAATCCCAAAACAAAAAGCAGTAGTACAATCGAAGCTGTTGGCCCAAAGCCAGTGGACCTGAAAGACATCCTGGATGTTGACCCACTCCTGCAAGGTCAGGCTCTCCTGGCTGCCAACAAAAGAAGAAAGAAGCAGCAAAAGAGAGCTGGTAAGACCCGCTTTATTTTTCCTGCCTCCAAATCCACCTTAAGGCAAGCCTCCAAGGTTAAATACAAATAAAGAAAGCACAATGCTGCTGTATGCAGGGAAGGATGTAAGTGGAGGAGAGGCTTCACTACATTGAATAGCTGAATTTGTGGAAAAACAGCTTTTTTAATTAAGTAATAATTAGAGTAAACTCTAAAAACATATCAATCCAAAATGTTCAACATCCATTCTGTGTGATTATCATGGAAATACGTTTTGAACAGTTTGTTTTACATGTATTGAAAGTCAAACACATCTGCTTTTAACAACATGTATTATAACACATCTTGTCCTTTCTTCTTTTATAGATAAACTGGGCACCAAACTTTCAGATTCTCTTACGTCAGCTTTTAATTTCTCCTTTTCTGACAGCTGATTTTGGGCATTAAACCAAGATGCTCTGGGGAGGTCATTCTACTGTTTACATGTGGTTGGAAATACTAACACACTTGTATATTTAAACTATTTACAATTTAAAAGAAGCAAATAAATAATATTTTCCTCTGACTGAGAAGAATGACTCAACTGTGTCTCTGGCTATTTATTGATCTTTTTCTACTCCTAAATCACCTGTAAGTTTTATTTTACTATTCAGCTCCTTTTACCTGAGAAACTTAAACTGATACCATCTTTTAACTATTTTTTAAAATCTGCTAAATAATTGTTATTTTAACTTTTCAATTTATGAATTTTAAGAAAAATGTTTTTTACTTCTATACAGACATTTTTTTGTCTGTCTATTAATAGCTTTTATTTTCATATGTTCTGTTTTCTATTTAGTTTTTTCTCTTTTAGTTTTAGTAAATGTTTTGTACTTTTTAAATTTATTTGCATATATTTATTTAGCTTTATATTCTTTGTTAGTTGCCAATTGTGTTTTAGTCATTTTATTTTAGTTAGTTGCCAATGCAACAGTTCCTTATGTAATATTTATACTTTATTTTATTTCAGCTTTATTTCATTTAATTAACCGTTTAATAGTTTTAGTTAACCATTATAAAAACATGGGAAAAGTGGTAAAGGGTGGTTGAGTTAGATGTGGAGACATGGGACTCCGTCTGTCACATAAACAAGGAAATCCTCGTATGAGTAATGGCGAATCTTCTAGCAAACTCGCTTTACTTCTGCTAACACAACCAGGTAGCTCATCCAACTTTAGTTCGACCTCTTGTTGACCTTACACGTATGTATAAACGATTTATCTCAGAATAATTCTACAATAAGGAAAATTAACTAAGTTGAATACAGGCAACGTGCCAATTTGACGTTGGTTGACATGTCAACTAGCTAGCAAGTTAGCCTAGCGCTAACAGCTGGATGCTGTCAAAAACCACTTTTCCGTGCTTGTCAAGTGCGCTATAGCGATAGTCATACTATAACATTGGCTTTATGTTGTAAACAGCTAACACACACGTTAATGTGGTGTAAATTAACGAATTTACTAAACTTTAAATAATCACGACAATGTAGCGAACTATTACACAACTCCCCAGAATAACTGCACAATCGTAATGGAAGTGTTTTGTGTATGTAACGTTATAGCTTCAGAAATACATCCAGACTAGTATTGATACCTGATGATTAGTTGGTATTTAAAAATAAGTTTTTAAAGAAAAATCCTGAACAACAGTAGTTTGGTTAGCTGTCATCTGGTAAATTCTGTACTTCCCCATGAAAGAGAGCTGCAGATTTCAGTCATATGACTTATTACAGATTCAGATCTTAAACTTTAAGGAGTATTTTGGTCAGACACGCGTTTTATTTTGTATATTTGAAAAGATCTCGCTTGTTGGGTAACGTTAGTCTTTAAAAAGTTGCAATATGTAGTGCAATATACAATATGATTTGTGTGTGTGTGTATATGTATATATATATATTAATATAATATCTGATAGATTAATCTGTGTGATGGTCATGCTTTGGTAGAGTATTTCATTTATCTTTGAATGCAACTATCTGAGTGGGATGACTCAGCTCAGTTAAATTTCCCTGGATCTTAACCCTTCGTTGTCCAAAAGCAGAAGTGATTCTTCTTATTCTGCTTCTTTTAATATTGTCAATGTTCTTGATGCTTTCACCATTGCAGCTTGTTAATTCTTCTCATACTTGGCCCGTGGAACCAGCGTAGCCATGTCATCTCGGGTGTTGCTACGGCAACAGCTGATGCGGGAGCAGGCGCAGGAGCAGGAGAGGAGGGAGGTGCAGCAGCAGGCGTCTGCCGCTCAGCTCCGTGCAACAGAGTCCACTCCTGCCATCTCCGTCACGATGCCACCCATGGCCATCCGCCCTGCTCCAGCTCAAGTACCGGTGGAGGTTCTGAAGGTGGGTTTGGACCTTCTTATGCTTCTTTTTCCCCCTTATGTTTCTTGCTGTGACACAATCAGCTGAAAGTTTAAACTAGACTTAAAACACTGCTAAAATTAAAATAGCGTTGCACAAGAAACAGTAGAATTTAAATATAAATGTCAGTTTTTGTTATTGTCAATTAAAAATAATTTCCTAACTAACTGAAATAAAATATGAATATTAGATGAAAAATCTTAAACTTAAGCTAGACTAAAATTAATTATAACATTTAACATCTTGCCTTGGCAAATAAGGGAAATAAATATTTGTATGTAATTTTTTATTAAGTTATTAATAAAATATTAAATATTAAGTTGAAGTACTAAAATAACTAAACCAAAATAGAAATAAAATAAATTACAGCTAAATATAATATATTGCTAAAAATGTGGACTTTGCAGATGCTACTTTGTGAAACAATTCTAAATAGTTGTATGAATTGTTTAAATTACCTAAATTCAAAATTGCATTAAAATGTTATCTGTATATTCTATTCTATTATATATTATAATAATACTACATTGACATTTACTTATCCAAAGCGACTTACAAATGAGGACAATAGAAGCAATCAAAACTAACAAAAGAGCAACAACATGCAAGTGCCATTACAAGCCTCACTTAGTTATGATAAGTCTCAAGTGTAATTGAGACTTTTTAATTAGAAGTGGCAACATTTCTAGGGATGCACCGAAATGATTTTTTTTGGGCCGAAACCGAACAAAATTAAACACTTGTCCGAATACTGAACACGGTTCGCATTGTCCACATGGACAATGTGTAAAGGCCATGTAGGCCTATTTTGCAATTTTTATCACCATTGCATAAATTAAATAGCTAAAATGTGCTTTTCTGTTGTCCTGCTTTAAAAAAAAAAAAAAAAATTACAAAACAACAATTACAAAATATTTACTTAACACTAGGGGTTGCACAGACTAATCGACTAGTCGACTTCAGTGCTCTGCCATGATGCTTTAAAGGTGCTGTTGGAGATCTCGGAAAATGCTAACTTTAGCCTGATAGCACTGAAAGTGAACGTCCCACCCTCCCTGCAATCCCTGCCCAAAGCCACGCCCCCTGAACGCACATACGCAAAAAATACAAATAAATACAGCCTTGCTGAGCAGAAGAGACTTCTTTTAGAACATTAGAATAAATTACAGATCCCGATTTGAACGCTATATGTGAATGTTATAATAAATGTATAGAGCTTTTGTAGGGCAACTATTATTGTCTTATTTTATTTTACAGAACAACAGTAAAATTACAATACTAACATTTATGAATGTTGATGGAGTTGTTGCTTTTTCTTGGATTTTATTTTGGCAGAAACCCGCCGGAAGAGCTTAGAGCTTATTTTTGTTGACAACATCATGCAGATATTTAAATGATTCTTATTACGAATTTGAGAAAATGTTGGTTGCAGGTATCACATTGTCACATGCCTTTAAAAAAATAATAAAACTGTTACTGAGCAAATGACGAGTAACAGTGTTTCAGCGCAGGTTTTTCTCACGTTTTGGACTTTGAACCCTGGCACCGCGAGCTCGTGCAGCGATGTTTGAATATATGCGTGTATTGGAAAATATAACATTCTGCAATTTATTTACTAATATGACTGAGGCCATTTTGCAATTTCAATCATCATAGTAACCAGCAACAACCACCCCTTCCTCTTATCGGAGACATGAGATGCAGCGCTAAGCAGTCTCTCGCTGTCGGTGATTCATGCTTGTAATGATTTCTGCGTATTTTGACAATTTTCAATACTTGCAGACTGTTTGCTGCATAAGTGCGCGCCTCTATTTGTTTGCGTCCTGTCATTGTTCGGTACAATTCAGTCTTTTCAGGGTTTTGTTATTTTTTAGGTCAAACAACAATTTCTGTTGCCAAACATTCAGTGGATCCCTATAAATGTACTTCCTTAACACTACTGCATGGACAAAAACATATAAATGTGTAGAACATGAAATGTCACTGACATCTTTACGTGACCATTGATCCACCTTTGTTTTTACTTTGCTGTAGGTGCAAACTCATCTTGAAAACCCAACTAAATACCACATCCAGCAGGCTCAGAGGCAGCAAGTAAAGCAGTTCTTGTCCACCACGCTAGGAAATAAAGTTGCCACACAAACTCTCGGTGTATCCCCTCTTCCTCAATCAAGTTCTGCTCCGGAGAGATGCATTTCTGCAAGCAGTGCTCCCAACAGTCCAATGGCACATCTTAACCTGGGCTGCAATAAAGAAGAGGTAAAGCACATCTAAATATACTCTATGTACTGATCATCTCATTCAAATGTAGAAGAGTTTGTGCAAACAGGCCTTTATCACTTTTTTCTCAGGTTTACACAGAAAAACACGGAAGTGTTTTTCTTTCCTTCCTTAAAGCTGCTAAGCCTATTTTACTATTTTACTCTCCTAAAATGCACAATTATATGTTGCGTAGTTAAATTTTATTATGTTCATTTTGCATTTTTAACACTGTCTATTTAACCCCCTATAAAACATCTGCCCAGCAGCTGAGAAATATACTAGGTGGCTTATCCACTTTTTCCTGTTTTTTACTTATTTCTACTGAAATGTACATTCATATTCTTCCTAACAGAAGTTAGGAAGATTAATAAATGGTTTATTAGTATTTTCAGTGTGATTTCATGTTAATGAAAATCTAATGTAATGTAATTAAGTAATGTTAAATATAGAACCTCATATTAGTAGGTGAGCATGCTTACCTTTCCCTCTTCCGCTTGCCCTCTCACAATGTACTGCCAAATACCACATCAGCGGCTTAATTATATTTGCTCCTCTCTTTCACACATCCAGCACTTCTGCTTTAGATAGATCCCATACTTGACTGTTGTCTGTTTAAGAATACAGTTCATTGGTTCTGCAAAGACATGCACGTTTCTAACCCAGTTTGTTTAATTGTGTGATTAGATATGCAACACTCTTACATAACAGTACTCATTCTAAAACTTGATTGCATCTCCTTAGATGGATGATGTAATCGACGACATCATCAGCCTTGAATCCAGCTTCAATGATGACATCATGTCACTGATAGATTCTGGCCTGCAACTCCCAAACACGGTAAGCTGAGCGATCGTCTTCATTATTGATCAACACATCCATAACATTACGGCAATGCTCTGAATAAAAGCCTCTTTGAACCGCAGCTGTATTTGTGGTAAACCAACACAAACGATTTTGAAAGCTACAGAGAGATTATTTCCTGAAAGCAAATGTCCCCACCCCTCTTAAGAGTGAGTGCTAACCACTGCACTTATGAGGGAGCTGATAAATGAGGAGGCACCTCAGCAATCGACGTAAACATTCACTTCTAACACTTTACTAACACCTGCCAGGCAGGAATCATCAGGGAGAGCACAAAAAGAACTGCCAGCGGAGTGTACAGAGCATGCAGGGGCTTGGCACGGGATAGAAAGAACTTCAGAAATAGCTGATGAAGGATTTAACTTTGTTATTTGTTTATGGAGGAAGGAGTAAAAGTGACTTGACATAAAATGAGGATTTTAGTTTTATTGCGGGAGTATGAAAAGAAAAGAAAGGTAAAATCTCATTCTTGAATTTATTAGTTTTCTTCTTAAGAATCACTGCTGTTTCAAACTAAAATAACGTTTTATTATTGTAATTTATTTGTAATACATTTCATTGTAATTTACTTTAGAGTGAAGTTGCATAAAGTCATTTTAGTTCATCATAATGTTAACGGTAATAATTTGTCTGCAAGTTTGAGTTTTTTTGCATATCTGTGACTATTATGAAAATTTCAGTAATTGAATTTCATGTAATAAAATAGTCACATATTTTTGTACAAGTTTATTTATAGTCAGGTGCTTGAACAGTATTATATTTGATGGTAAAGTGATTAGGGCTTATTTGATCACCATATCCTGGTGCAGCTGTTCAATGTTTTAAAGATTGTTTTATTCATTTTCTCCTCCATTTTATTATCTTAGCTACCAGGCAACCTTCTGGATGTCTACAACAGTCCTGGCATGATGACCCCCACCATCGCCGTCAGCAATTCTTGTCCAGCAGATCTGCCTAATATTAAAAGGGAATTAACTGGTAATGACTTACTCAGACCAGCTTCTGTATTTCATTTGTTTGAGTTGTTTGTTGTGTGATAGTTATTATAACAGCTGTTTATTTTCAGACACAGAGGCCAGAGTCTTCATGAAGGAGAGGCAAAAGAAAAATAATCACAATATCAGTGAGTTCAAAGACACACGCTCTGGTAATGTATTGCTTGTTTGCTGTGTCATTGCATGGCTTGGTCTCAATAAGTGTTTTGCTTTGTGCAGTTGAACGGCGGAGAAGATTCAACATCAATGACAGAATAAAGGAATTAGGAGCTCTGATACCCAAATCCAATGATCCGTAAGTTTCTTTCCTTGAAACGTTAAGCTTTATTGTGTGCGCTCAGAACAAACAAAAAGTTCTCAGGTGCGTAGAACACAAAGATGAACATTTTTAGTCCAATAGGTCAGCACGCTGTAAAAATTCAAACAGACCAAAAAAGTTATATCAAAAATGTAGTTTTTAATTTTTCATAAGCAAAAGTGACAAAGTGCATTGAAAACAGACACCAGAGAGCAGATGTTTCAGCCCATATTCTCTTGAGAAAAGAGAATTTTCATCAGAAAAGAGAATCCAGCTTTAGAGAAACCACACATAATGTTGTGAAAAACAGACTGAAATATTTTGGACACACGTTGCTGATTTTACGGCTAATGTGATCAGACTCTTATTGATTTAGGATAATTCTGTTTTTAAATCGAATGTTATGTCAGCAGCTCTTGAACTGCTGCTATTTTGTTTTAAAATGTAAGAAAGTTCAAAAGTTTGGATTTTCAGAAAGAAATGACTGCTTTTATTCAGTAAGGATGCATAAAATGTTCAAAATGTACAGTAAAGGCATTTATGATGTTACAAATGATGCATTTATAATGTTACAAATATTGTTACTTTTTAACATGCATTAAAACAAGACATTTATTTTAAATTATAATAATATTTCACCATGTTTTTGCATACTATTTATATCTTGTCTGGTTAAAATTGCAGGGAGATGCGCTTGAACAAGGGAACAATTTTAAAGGCTTCTGTAGATTATATAAGAAAACTTGAGAAAGAGCAACAGAGGGCCAAAGAGATTGAGATGAGGCAGAAGAAACTGGAGCAATCCAACCAGGCCCTGCTGTTCCGCATACAGGTATATGATCAACAGTCGTTTTGGATTACAGTACAAAGTCCAAACAAGGGTGTTCGCTTTCCTGTCTACACAAAAACACATCATCCCATACTAATCTTTTCACTTCCTCCTCTAAATGATCAATATTTACTTATTTTTCATTATACATCATGAACATGCCATCAACGTGCATGTGAATGTAAATACAGTACATAGTGTAGAAAACACTGTAATATCCTGTAAAAAGATGGACTCCAACACCCCCTGCTGTTTGTTGCACACAGGAGTTAGAGATGCAAGCCGGTCATCATGGCCTCCCCAGTGCTATGTCTCAAGGCCTGAGCGCAGAAGCTTCCTTCCTTCAGCAACAGCTGCTACAAGGAAACCAGTCCATGCAGCCTGGCCCTGGGGAAGGCCAGCCTCAAAGTCACCTCAGCATGGATGGAGTCATGACACAGACTTCTCCGTTCCTCACAGTACCTTCCTCCAGCTCTCCAGCTGCTGCAGCAGTAAGCGGCCCTCTCAATCTGGGTACGTTTAGCTTTGCGGAGCTGGACGACCCTTCGGGCTCTGATCTTTACCCTGACGTGGGTTTTAGTGACATTCTGATGGATGACGGCTGCACGATGCCCACCGGCAGGCTTTCAGATACGCTCTTCTCCCAGATGTCCCCAGGAGCCAGCAGCCGCAGGAGTAGCGTGACCATGGAGGACGACTTGTGACCGAACTGACCACTAAATGTATGTTTCTGTGTTTTTTCTCATGTGGGATGCCATGGGATGTTTTGAAAGAGATCGTTCACACAAAAATCTAAATTCATGTTGTTCCAAACTTGTATGACTTTCTTTCTTCTGTGGAACTTGAAAGAAGATATTTTGAGAAATGAACACCAAAGCTGAATGGTTACCGATTCTTCAAAATATCTTCTTTTGCGTTCTCCAGAAATGCCACATTTTTGGGGTGGACTATCCCTGGAAACACTCCACGCGTTGTGCTGTCAAATGTCTAGATATCAGTTAATTTTGAAAACAATAATTAACTATAGTATTACACAGTTTTGTAGGCAGTCAGTGATCCCAAATTCAAAACAATTAGCCTTTTTGTAGCTAAAGTTTAGGACATTTTAGCCTTTCTATGCATAGCTGTGTTGCCCTATGGCAAGGGTGGGGAACGTTGACCCTGTAGGGCCACTCTCCTGCAGCGTTTAGCTTCAACCCTGAAAAACCCTGGAAAGAAAATACCTAATTGCATCCTGAAGACCTTGATTAGCTGCTTCAGGTGTGTTTGATTAGGGTCGGAGCTAAACTCTGCAGGACACCGGCCCTCCAGGATCAACGTTCCCCACCCCTATAAGAGTAAGTCATGTGATGTTTATTATTGTTATGTGTTTTTAGACTCTGTATTCAGAGCATACACGTGCACATAAATATATATATGATTTTGAAGTGTGGCGTGAGTAGTCACTTAGCGCACCAAATGGATGTTTCCGAGTTGTTTAATAGCATGAACTCATTATTCATATTGTTATGTTGATAATTTTCAAGCAATATTTCTGCATATATGACAAAATTTTATTTTTTTAACACTTTTAGCTGGCTTTACTTTCAGCCAAGTACTTTGCATATTTAATACTAACTGGTTTGAAATTTCGACGTTTATTTGTTAGTTTACAACACTTCCTTTTATGGTTTGTAAGTTTAACCTTCTTCAATGTTACATTGCTAAACAAATATGTGATGCAGGTGCTCATATTTTTGGTAACACTTTACAATAAGGTAAATTCGTATCTTCGGTTAATTCAGTAGCATTAATTAATACATCAGGTATCATGAAAAACATCAAATCATTTCTAGTTTTACTAGAAGATATTTTTTTACATGCACTAATTCATTTTAGAAAATATTGTAATATATTCTAAAAATGTATAAATGAAATGTAATTATGGACTAATGTTAATAATGTACATTTTATAAATTCATATTTAACCTTGATTGATTTATGTATTCATGATACCTAACGCTTTAACTAGTGTTAATGAATTTTGTGTAAAGTATTACTGATTTTTAGGATGATATTAGGAAACAAGCCACATAATCATCATGCACAAATAGCTTTTCAGGTATAAGATGTTACAAGCTACCTCTGCCTAATGTGCTTTTTTTAACCAGTAGATCCAAATCAGCAATTTTTACTAATCTGTGTTGCGCTCATAAATATGACATTAAGAGTACTGCCGGTAAAAGCCAAAGGAAGTTTCCTCTCTGATCAAACTGTGCCTATAGCATTAAGGAACAAGTCATTTATTGGTTTGTAAATATAGAAAAAAGAACACAAATGAGTCTTGAAAGGTTTAAAAGTTGTTCTCTATTAATACTGCAGCAATTCAAATTAATATATAATATATAAAACTATATGATTCTAAGATAAATGCAGACTTGTCAAATGTATTTAAAAACTTGAATGTAAATGTGATTATGCAGTTTCCCTTTCTTCTGTCACAGGCACGGAATGATTTAATTATGTGAAGTCACACAGCAATAATCTTTTTTGTCTCATATGCTGACAGTACAGTCCTCAGAAATAAGCATTAGTGTGTGTCTTAAGATATATTTCCGCTCATTAAAACTCAATTGCCAGTTATTGTTCTGTTGCTGGTGTGTGTCATTGCCTTTGTTTGTATTACATCTGCACTCAGTTAAAGGGAAGGTGTTGTTCTTTTTTGTAAACAAGTTTTTTCAAAGCTCATCATTTATAATTGAGAGAATGTATTTTAATTAGGATTTTCCTGTGTGTTGGTGTTGGTGGCCTTTAATTGGCTAAAATAAACTGATGAGAAAAAAACTGTCATTGACATGATTTAATCTTGTTTTTCAGTGTTCACCATTTGCATATTCACTTCCAGTATCATCTCAAAATGAATTTAATGTGCTAGATTTGATGTGCAAATGATCTGGTAAACAAATGTAGAACTTATGTATACACTGACTTACATAAATTATAGATATGAAGATTTCATTTACAAAAAGAGATGTGCATTTTTTTTAAATGTTCAAAAATTATATATATTTTTTAATCCTGCATTCCAATTAATATCAATCAAACTGCAGTTGGGTTGTTTTGATTAAATAATAATAACTAAAAAATACAGCTAACTTAACACAATAAAAACATAACACAAAAACATGATTTATGAAAATTAATAAAAACTCAGCTGTTTTTTTATAAACTTCATACCCATTTTACACAAAGGAGCATAAAAAATGAAGACAGCTGTTTTATATTTTTAATTTGAGGACAGAATATAATACATGTTTAGTATAATGCAATTTCACTTTGCCAAATCATATCATGAATTTGTTGCATAATAAAATTAGCCAATAAAAGCTATTTATTTTCATTTTATATATATATAATGGTAAAAAAAAGTTGACGAATAAAATAAATGTAGTTGATTTTCAAAGTAAATAAGAGTTCAACAAATATTTACTCTCAAATTTACTCTCAAATAAACTTTTGACCATTTCAATATCATCTTGTTCAGGTGACAGATATGTGCAGCGTATGATTTGTTTTCCTCTAATGCAGTATCAAATGCAGGCGTGCAGCAGCACAGCCACAATCAAGCAGCAGATTTACATGCTTGTGAAATCAGCACATAACATTTGCTACATTCCATTCCAGCTGTATGTGATTGTCATGAGCAATATATAAATGTGTGAGATGTCATGAGCAGCTAGTGAAACAGAAGCTGAGAGAGTTCCATGCTTAGTTCCAGACACTCAGTCGTCTCTAGACAGAGATCACAAATGGAGCAGTCAAAGGCGTTTTCTCCACAACTACAGCCGCATGCCTCCATGTATTCAGTGCAGCTGCAACATGGGCAAGAATCGATAAAGTCCTCCAGATAGGAAGGATCGCAACAGCATGCGTTAGAGCAGAAGGACGAACAGATAGAGGCCACGCAGTATTGACATCCGTCACCAACGGCCAGCATGGAATCCCAAAACTTGCAGAACATACACGCCAACAGAAAGGATGCACACAGGTCTAGAAGTGCAAGGAAAAAAGCACCAACAAATGAAGAATAAATGTTTATTCTGCATTCAATACAATAAAAGATAGTTAACACATGTGGCATAATGTTGATTACCACAAAACAAATCAACTCATATCTGTTTTTGTTTTTTGTTTTTTAAAGCACACATTGAGGTTATGGTGAGGCATTTACATTAAAAGTTTACAAGGCCTTATGAATCAGCTTAAAATTTTGTTAATTTGTGTGTATTATTTGAGATGCATGGTATTTAAAGGAATAGTTTAACTAAAAATTACAATTTACTGAAAATTTGCCCACCGTCAGCTAATCCAAATTGTAGATAAGTTTGTTTCTTCACCTAAAGATTAAAATAATTTAGTATTGCATCACTTGTATCACTTGCATCCACAATGGATCCTCTGCAGTGAATGGGTGCCGTCAGAACGAGAGTCCTGATAAAAACATCACAAAAATCCACAAGTAATCCAAACAAATCCAGTCGATCAATTAACATCTTGTGAAGTGAAAACTGCCTGTTTGTAACAGCCAAATCCATCATTAGGATTTTAACCTCCTCTATCCATAATAATGGTTTCTCCAATGAAAAGTCATCTAGTGTGATTTAGGAGAGAAATATGCTCAGATCAAGCACCATTGACAAAAGCAGTCCAAAACAATATGGCCATGAAGCAATGGTTTAAAGTTAAAATGTTTTAATGACGGATATATTTCTCTCACAAACCATGAGTTTTTCTCTTCACAAGATGTTAATCAACTGGAGTTGCATTATTGTGGATTATTGTAAAGTTTTTATCAGTTGTTTGGACTCTCAATCTGACGGCACCCATTCACTGCAGAGGTGAATTCAATGAATTTGGTACATTTCACTAAATCTGTTATGAAGAAAAAACTCATCTACATCTTGGATAGCCTGAAGGTGAGTATATTTTCAGCAGTGAGTATACTTTCAATAATAATTTGGTGGAATATTCCTTTAAATCATAATTTTGCTGTTTTTTAAGCATCATATTTTCATAGCAACAACGTTTTTAAATTGATATATATTTACACAGGGAAAGTGATTTTCACAATAAAATCATGTTAACACACTGTTTATATCTTGTTGCTATACTATTAAAACAGTAATAGGCCTCATTCAATTACTTTACAGTGCCTCACTATATAAAAAAAATGATTTCTAAATAATTTTTTATCACAAGTACTGTCGACTGAGCTCAACTTGTATTGAACCTAGAATATTCCATTAATTGCTGAATCACTGAGAAAATATTGATGAAGCCACAGATAAAGCAGCTTTGCTGACGGTGTAGCTCATCATAAAACTGCTATCCTGTTTTGTAAGTTTAAAAGCCTTTATACTACTAATCAGCACCACGCCAAAAAAGTTTGGTGTGCATCCTCATCAATTTATCATCATAATTAGGATAAAAGATGACAGGAAGAGGGAAAGCTCGTCAGACATATAGCAAGGATCTCAGCATCTATAATGCATTAGATGTCATAAAAATTGAATCCCTCGTTTCATTGAGTCAAATGTAATTTGAGGTGTTGCTTACCTTCAACGGGGGCTTTCAGGCTCATACAACTCAATGTGGAGGTGGAGGACCGGCTGATTTTGCGATGACGGCGTGTTGTTTTATTAGCAGTGATATGTGACTTTTTAAGATGGTTTGTGGGAAGCTGAACGCAGATGGGAAAAGCATCGCTGATGTCACTGCCAGGTGCGTTCAGGACATCCTGAAATGGCTTTCTCACATCTGCTGGGACTTCTTTGATATGCACATCTATGTAAAAAAAATGATAAAGTTATTTGGATGTTCGTGTAAAAATGAATGGTAGCGTGAAGGATATTTACCAAATGCTAGTGGTTTTGATTTGCTAAGAGGGGAAACAAGACATAAGTTTTGCTTCCCAGAAAGTTCCTCAGTTGGTGATAGTTCACTATCCTTTAGACATGTTTTAGTAGAGTCCAAGTCTTTTACATCAGACGACTCTGTAAAATAAATAAACCACACTATTAGATGCTCTTTTCCTCTATACTGAAATATTAAAAGAGAACAGAAACGTCTTACCAGTGTGTTGAACTAGAATTGAATGATTTTGCAGCTCATCTTTCGACCCAGCTGGTGATCGGTGCCGCGTTCATCCTCATGATCACAGTCCATGTTTTCAAACTCCTCTCACTGTATTCACTACGAGAAGAATATGTGTAAAGATGCCACATCATTTGAACTCTTAATTATATCATTAAATATTCAAACACAGGAAGCAAAGAAAAGAGATGTGCAATAGAGTCTGTGGCAATTTTTAAATACTAATGATAAAATACTGTAGAGGGAGAAAGCTAATTGATCACTTAACTGTTGATATGTTGATATGTTACAGTTAATAATGTGCTTCACTTTCCCTGATTTGTGACAAACATGACTACTTTTACTGACGACATTCATTTTAGAGATATACATTTGATGTGCACAAAGTATTATATATACAAAAAATACAAAGCCAAGCATTAAAAGTACTGATGGAGCAAAAAGTGCCAGAGTCATTAATCTATTATTAATCTCAATCCATTTGGCGAACATATTGTGCGACAGGGATAAGAGGCATTTTAGATGTAAAGAGGGCAATAAATTTCAGCAACCTATTAGTCCAATGTTTGCTTACCTTGAGTCAGAGAGACGCCAGGAAAACTTATTTTCAAGCAGATCTCAAAACCTTGTTTTGAAAAAATAATAACAATTCAATTTCACAATATATTCCTTGAGATATAAATGAATTAAAATACAATAGATATTAAAACAAAATGTTCATGTAGGCTTTAATATTAATTTCTTATCACAAAGAATTCAACATTGAAAACCATTTAACACTCTCCTGGAACTGAAACATCACCAAAGATAATTGAGGACTAAATTATTATAATAAAACACATCTGACCACCTCGTCATCAAGTAAACAATACTGCGGTATTGTCTCACCATATATAGGCCTACATATATCAGCAGCAGTGATGATATATTTTTAATAGTGGATTTTTTGGGGTCAAAAATGTTATGTTTATATATATATGAAGAGTTAATTTGCAAAAACAGATCACAAAATTAGATTTTCAAAAATCATGTTTATGCATTCAGATCATTTCAATCAAACTGCAGTTGGCTTATTTTTATTAGATAAAAAAAAATTACTTAAACAGCTAATAAAAAAAACTGCTAACTATCACAATACAACTAAATAAAAACATGATTTTGAACATTAAAAAAACGGAGTTATTAGTTTTTGCAAATAAACTCTTCATATATATGTATATATGCCTCCTTTTCCTACTTGTTTTTTAAGATTGCCAAGTTATGCCATATACAATCTTCTTTTATTATTATTATTATTGTTATCGTTGATCATTCAACTTGAGATTAAAATGTACTAACCTTCACACACATTCATCCCATCGCCGTCAGATGCAGATTGATTTTCTCGTGCTCGCGCTGTAGGGCAGTTGTTTTGCCGGATCATTATCCATTCGTTAGCATGTCATAGTGTTGATGGGACGCACATGTACCACACCCCCTAACAATAAATAAATGCAATAAAATATACTTACAACAACAATTATTAAACAAATAAATAATAATAATAACATAGTTACTGCAAATACTATTAATAATAATGTGTATCTTTGTTAATATTGTTGTGTTTTTATTGCTATTATTGCTGATGTTTATTATAAAACAGTAACAGAAAGCACATGGATTATTAGGTATTTATACTGTAACTGTGTCATAGAATATACTTTGTCTGTAAACGACTCAGAAAGTGAACGGCTTTTCTCCGGCGAGGACTTTTATTATGACAAGCAACCTCCTGACCAAACAGACCGAGAAGACGCTGTTAGCCACTGATCGATGTAACAACTGTAAGGTGCATAATATCGGTTCAATTCGCAGTATTGTGTTAAGAATATTACTATTATCAAGGTCGGAACAGTCAGAATACAGACATGTTTATGCAGTGAAGTATTATCTTAATCAGTCCTCATTTATTCTGTTGGATCGGATCTTCCAGAAGGCGGGGACCAGCGATGGTAACGTTAAGTCTGCTATAATGATTTTATAGCATTTTAGCTGCAATCTTGAGCAGTCAAAATAAAACAAAAATAAATGATCTAAAACCAATTGTTACAAATTAAACAACGCATTATTTAACGAACTGTATTGTAAACCGGAGTAAATAACGTAATCGATTTTGTTGTTAACAAGTATGCTATCATGCTAACATGTATTGTGACTTACTGATTTTGAACTGGGGTCAAAACATGTAACAATATGTTATTTTCTGTATCAAATTAATATCTTGATTTATTTTTGTTTTTATTAATTGTTTCTAATTTCCGGTGTGTTCATTGTCTTTGAATCTGTTAATATTTCCATTAAGTGTATTTTGTTATAGTTCATGTATTTGTAAACACGCTAACTGGAGTGTCGATATCGTGTTGGCTCTGTCGTTATAGGACAGCGAGATGTCGGATATAGACCAGACTCCAGCTATGAACAACGCTGTAGTAGATGTAGAGAATGCTCCTCTCTACTGCATCTGTCGAAAAGCAGACATAAACTGCTTCATGATGTAAGACAAATCCCTCCAACCATGTTCTCACAAAAAGTATCACATAACAGTGTATGTGCCAAACAGAGTGCTTAATTTTTCATCAAATTATTTTCCCATAGTGGTTGTGACAACTGCAATGAGTGGTTCCATGGTCACTGTATAAATGTGACAGAGAAGATGGCCAAAGCGATCAGGGAGTGGTACTGCCAAAAGTGTCAGGGTCAGTGACCACACACTTTCACCTCAAAATATTTAAACTTGCACTTGAACAGAATATGTTGTGTTAGAATATGTGTTAATTCATTCTAAAATATTCTTTATCTCTAAGTATTGGATCCATCTCTTAAGATACGGTATCGGAAAAAAAAACGTGATAAAGACGTTGAGCCAGAGAGAGTTGAAAGACGATCCAGCACTCCAGAGTACAAGATCGACAAGCGGCGAGGATCTAAAGTTAGTGTTTCTCAAGTTTACCATCCAAGTGTGCCTTTTATGATGTCACTTTCTCTGTTGCATTTTGAGTGGGCAATTTGACCAAAATCTGGTATATATATTTTTTTAATAATGTGAAAATACCTATTTTTATAAATATGCACTGAATATAATACTTCCAACAATAATATTTAATCTCATTTGATTATTTAGATTTTTGACTATTATGGAACTTTTTAAAACATTTTATTTTAATAATTAAAAATGTAAAACAAAATTCAAACCAGAAAATTAATAAAATATGAAATAATTTTATTTTAATAAATAAATTAAATGCATTTAATAAATAAATCTAAATTAAATAAAGCTTTATTTTATATATATATAATTCTCCAGCCCTTAAATATGCCTTGTAACATCCATTAAACCTGCATATAATTATTACATTTATTAAAGAACACAGGTAAAATATCTGTGAACTGCGTTCCAGGTGAAGCGCTCTGCCCGTATGTGTGGTGAATGTGAACCCTGCACTAGGACGGAGGACTGTGGTCAGTGCGACTTCTGTAAAGACATGAAGAAATTTGGCGGCCCAAACAAGATTCGTCAAAAATGTCGTCTAAGGCAGTGTGTTGTCCGTGCACGGGTACGTTTATATTTACGTGGTTTATTATTTAGTTTTTGTTTTGTAGTTAATTTCTCTCACAATGTTTTTGCAGAAAATGCTGCGTGTTCGAGACGAGGAGTTTTCTCTGTGTGAAAGGAAGGGCAATATAATGCGCAGGAATAGACGTTACTCTGATGATTATGATGAGAACGATATGGAGCCATATGAGCATTACAAGGACAGAAATGCGGTAACAGCTAATTGCTGTAGCTCAACCACATCCACTTAGTATATACATTTCTTTGAACTCTTGTCAGGTTATAATATATATTTTAACCTGATTTTTTATGCGAGATATGCTTGATGGGCATGATGCTATAGGTCTTGCACTCATAAACCTCACCCTTCTTTTTTATAAGTCATGGGGCAGTGATGATGAAGATGGTCCATTTTACAGCCCTGTCCCACGGAAGAAAGCTATAAAAGTCAAGCATGTCAAGAGGAGAGACAAAAAATTGGACAAAAAGGTATAATGAGAAACACTGTCCCTTAACTCTTGTTCTGTGCTGATATTCCTTTGCCAAATTTGATGTTCTTGGTTCAAAATTTGCTTGTGAATATCTCAATATGCTGTATCATCACCAAATCTAAGATTCAATCTTTTTGTCAGCTTTTCTTTCAGTGTGTACAGGGTTTGTATTTCTTTTTGGAACTGATTGATTGTTGGTCTCCTTGATCTGCTCTTGCGCCTCAATTTTGAATGAGAAAAGTATTAATTGTGCTTAATTATGGCAATGTTCACTCAAAAACTGAGGTGTAAAAGATTAATGTTTAAAGAGGCCTAGAATCAATCAGTTCCAAAAAGAAATATAAAACCTGTGCTAAGTTGATGAAAGTTGATGAAAAGATTAAAACCTATATTTGTTAATATTATAGCGTGAAGATAAAATGGAGCAATTTTTTATAGGCTGGTCATTTTTTGACTGGGAACATCACAAATGTACCAACATTCTTCAGAATTGTTTGCTCATCCCATAATTGTGCTCATCTTTCACAGAAAGAGTCCCGTCGTCACAAGCAGAAACAGAAGCACCGTGATCGTTTGAGACACAGCGAGAGGGGAGATGGCAGACATGGAAGAGACATGCAACAGTGTCTGGGGCCGAACTGTATCGAGTTAGCATGTCCAAACTCAAAATACTGCTCTGAGGACTGTGGCATGAAGCTGGCCGCCAAGTAGGTTATTTCATTAAGTGCAGCCAACCATCATAGAACAGTCACGCAATGTTATACCAATACCAGTTTAATGTATTTTGAAAAGATCGTATTGATTTATTGGTCTGCTGATCTGTGCAGCCGCATCTACGAGATCCTCCCACAGCGCATCCAGCAGTGGCAGCAGAGCCCCTGTATCGCTGAGGAACAGGGCAAAAAACAGCTGGAGCGCATCCGCAGGGAGCAGCAGGCTGCACGGATGCACCTCGCCGAGATGGAGCGCCGTTTCCACGAGCTCGAGGGCATCATTGCCAAAGCCAAGCAGCAGGTGGTCCAACAGGATGAGGATGTGAGTTTCCAGCAAACGTTCTTATGCTAATGTCATAAGTGATTCGTTTAAGATAGAATTTGTGTGTTTCAGCGATCTCACATGTTTATTAGCGTGAGCTTGCTAATGTCCTGTCTTGCAGGTGAATGAAACGGAGAGTGAGGACACAGACCTTCAGATCTTCTGTGTGTCCTGTAGTCACCCTATTAACCCCAAAGTGGCACTGAGGCATATGGAGAGATGTTATGCCAAGGTGAATATATTTAGTTTTCTGAGCTTATTTGTTGATCAGTGATTTATTGAATAGTGGATTTTTTTTTGTCCCTCTTAAAACAAAATTTGTTTGTAATAGACTAACAATTGATTTATTATTTTAACAGTATGAAAGCCAGACCTCTTTCGGTTCCATTTTCCCAACCAGAATAGAAGGGTAAGTGGGCTGTATATCAGTTGTTGTTTACAGTGCAGCAGTTTTGACTGAATATGTATGTATATCCTTCGGTCACTTAGTTTTCTTGTTATACTTCCTTTACTTGCTT
Source organism: Gymnocypris eckloni scoliostomus (assembly GCA_027564155.1). Classification (NCBI taxonomy): domain Eukaryota; kingdom Metazoa; phylum Chordata; class Actinopteri; order Cypriniformes; family Cyprinidae; genus Gymnocypris; species Gymnocypris eckloni. Next base: position 13,895,034 of record CM050431.1, read on the forward strand.
TATACATGGGCAGAGTTCGACAAAAAAATTATGGTGTATATAATACAATTGTTATTTTTTGGGATTTAAAAAAATTTTTATTATTATAACCATATGATAATATGGTAACCATATGACTTTATATATATATATATATATATATATACACACAGTAAATCAAATACTTCACAAATGGTTTTTCATCTCAATTGATTTTCTTTTTTATGGCTAGGCTCAAAACAATAAAATTAATATATATATTTTATTTAATATCATTTTCTCTCTCTTCTAAAAGGGCAACCAGACTCTTCTGTGATGTTTACAACCCTCAGAGTAAAACATACTGCAAGAGACTCCAAGTTTTATGTCCAGAACATTCCAGAGATCCAAAGGTGAGTGTTTAGTGAGGGTCTCAGTATTTCTGCTCAAAATAAGGGTATGTTGTTAGACAACAATCATTGTACTGAGAATGGAAAAGTTTTTCCTTTGCGCTTTTGAAAAGTTTCACGTACAGACAACAACACTGTCAAAGCGACCCCTGTTCACACGGATCCGCGAAATGACTGAAGACGCTGTAGTGTTTATGCCAGGCCAGCAGTTGGCAATGCTACATTTTTTACAGGAACGACACAAAGTATTGTTTTCAGAAACCTGTTTTCAAAAATGCTCCATTGTCATGTAAATGAATGGCCAAAAACTTGTTAAAACGGTGCTGTGTAAACACCCCCTAAACCAGACTTTTTCAACCCTATTTGTCTCCCTCATCTAACAAACGTTATTCAACTCATTAGTGGAGACTGCAAGATCTGAGTTTGGGTGTGTCTGATAAGGGGATCTAACCGTGTCTTCAAGCATCTCTTCATAACAGGATTTGTGTTCACTCTTCTCAGGTCTCAGCAGATGAGGTCTGTGGATGTCCACTAGTACGTAATGTGTTTGAGCCAACTGGAGAGTATTGCAGGGTCTCGAAACGCAAGTGCAACAAGCATTACTGCTGGGAGAAGCTCAGACGGGCGGAGGTGGACCTGGAGCGTGTCAGAGTGGTCAGTCAAGTTCTTCAAAACGTATCTTCAGTGTAATCTTAATTCAGTTTCATATAACTCCTATTTTCCCCTCCAAACAGTGGTACAAGCTGGATGAGTTATTTGAACAAGAGCGCAATGTGAGGACGGCCATGACCAACAGGGCAGGACTATTGGCCCTGATGCTCCACCAGACCATCCAGCATGACCCAGTGACCACCGACCTCCGCAGCAACAAAGACAGATAGCCATGCCAACAATCTGTGCTCCCAAATTATTTTATATTTGTATACTTTTCATATTGTATATTTGTCACTATTTGGATGATGTCATTCATATTAAATCTCTCTTTGTGCGTCTCCTTCAGTCTGCATTGATTTATTTACTATATGTTTATATATTTGTTGTTGTAATCCTTAGGTTTCGTCCTTTAATTATTATGTTTTTATTTGTACTGTATTGATATATGAGCAAGTATGCTTACAAGGAATTTGTCTTGGTATAACAAGCTTTCAGAAGAGAGACAAAATAACAACTAGACTTATAAAATTACACAATAGAAATGTTTTTTTAAGTTAAGTTATGTTAAGTATTTTGACTTACTCTATAGTTAATTTTTGTATAAAAGGTCTTTTTATTACCACGTCTAGAGATTAATAGCAGTTTTCAATATATCATATATACCGTGGGATCTAGAAGTCAGAAAAATGAAACGATGAATATATATTATTAAATACCATTATGAAACGCAAAATATAAAAAACGACGAATTTAGTGATTCATGTTACTTTTTCAACTTTTGACTCATGTTTACGCAGATAAATAAAATGGTCAAATTTTAAAAATTCTATCGTGCTATTTTGTTAAATGTAAGATCTGTCGAGTAGTACAACGCACAAATACGTAAATGTTATATCAAGCAGCGCAACATCAGTCTAGCTTTTAGACGTGAGCAGGCCAGGGAGCTTTATTTATTTATTCAAAATGCTTGAGTCACGTGTTTCCGGGTTACAACAGCACTTCCGGTCCCTCTCCTGTTTCAGTATTTAAAATATATCAATGTGAGGATTGTTGAAGGGTTTACAGGTAGGTTTTTAAAAATGGTGGGGTCGTATTTATGATTGTAGTTTAACACGATCGTTAAAAACAGCAAACAGTCCTGGTGTATCTCAATATCTGTTTTATTTACTGTCATTTCGCGTTTGCTAACACTAGCTATCACGCTAAGTATTGGCGCTAATACGTGTTAGGCTGTGTCTCAAAACCTAGTTTGCTGACTACATAGACAGCATTTTCTGTATCAAAAGTCGTGGTTTAATAGATACAACGTTTGGTATTTATACGAAGAGCAACAATATGCAGTCAGCTGACTGTTGTATTCAGTTGCTGGTGTCTGAGCTCAATGCACAACATATTGCAAAGGGATTATTCAGATACTTCAACGTTATTAAAAAGAAGGTGCTTCAGATGGTCAAAAAGTAGATGATTTACAGTGCTGGAAGGAAGAAGAACTAAACAAGGATTGTTTGCTGCTTACAACTCTGTATCTGAGTGTAGCCCCATTAATGTGTATGTCTATTTCAGCTGTAATAAGAAGAGCAGGGAGGCTTTACTAACATGGAAACAGAGGAAGTAGCAGCTGAGGCACCTGCAGAACCAACAACCGAAGTCAAAGATGCAAATACAGAGGAAAGCAAAGAGCCCACAGAAAGCACAGACATTCAGAATCATGTCACCGATAAAAACAAAGAGGGAGCTGTAACTGAGAAGGAGGGTGAGTCTCCAAAAGATGTCGAAAAACCACCTTGTGACTGGTTAGAGCCACTCGAAGAAGACTGTGACGATTCCCAGAGTGTTGATGGAGAAGCAGAGAGCCTTGTGGGGAGCGAATGGAGCGGGAGTGTGGTTAGTGTTAGGAAAAGCACTGGAGAGAGAGGTGGCAGAGGTGTTGGGTATGTACATGACCTGGGTTCTACTAATTGAACACCTCACAGCAAGCTTTGAGTTATAGAAAATTAATAAATTTTCATTTTATGCACTTCACTATTTTTAAGCTAAAACAGATGTATGTTTAACTTTTTCTTCTAGAAGACCGAGAAGAAGAGCAAAATGCGAGGTAGATGAAGACTGGGAAGATTGGCCGTCATTAGGGCAAGGATGGAAGCGCAAACAGGTTTTTCGTCGGTCAGGCACCAGTGAAGGACGCAGTGATACGTACTATATGAGGTATCATAAGAACGGCTCAATTAAAAGAATAGTTCACCCAGAAATAAAAATGAGCAAAACAATTTACCCTCAGAACATTCAAGATGTAGATGAGTTTTGTTTCCCATCTGTACAGATTTGCACAAATGTAGCATTACAACACTTGCTCACTAATAGATCGTCTGCAGTGAACTCATGGGAGTCCAAACAGCTGATAAAAACATCACAACAATCCACAAGTAATCCACACAATTCTAGTTTATCAATTAATGTCTTGTGAAGTTAAAAGCTGCATGTTTGTAAGGCATTTTAAAGATAAACCGTTGCTTGTGGCCAAAATGCGAGTATAATAACACTTCCTCCAGTGAAAAATTACATCCGCTTTTGTACTCTCAGATCAAAATATTGAAAACCTATTTGTTTAGAACTGGTTTGGACAGTTTCTGCTTGTAAATGTTGCCTGATCTGTTCCTTTTTCTCTCTTAATTCTAACGAGATGTTATTCCACTGGAAAAAAGCTATATATGGAATGGATAGAGGACTTGTATTTGAACCAGAAGCAATGGTTTGAAGTAGGGCTGCACAATATTTTGCATGCGATAGTCATGCGCATCTCGTCAGTAAAGACGGTTCTGTGATTAGCTGTAAATCTCCATCAGCTGTTTTCAGATCGAGCGCCATTTAATACACAGAGCCGTAGATCGCAGACAAGCTACGCAATATCACGTTCACTATCGCATGCGATTCATCTGAGCGCGAATACACCGAGCTCTAGTTTGAAGTTAAATGTCTTGATGAATTTATTACAAGCATGCAACTTTTCACTTCACAAGACGTTAACAGACAAAATCGTGTGGATTATTGTGATGTTTTTATCAGCTGTTTGGACTCTGGCATCCATTCACTGCAGAGGATCAATTGGTCAGTAAATGATGTAAGGCTAAAGCATATATATTAGGATGTGGGCTTTAATTTTGCATCACTCATTCATTTTATTATTATTTTTTCCTTTCAGTCCAAGAGGTCATAAAGTAAGAAGTAGGGTTGAGCTTGTGAAATTTATAAGCGCATCTGTGGACCTCACAAATTTTGATTTTAAAACGGGCCAGTTGCTTGGTGAAGGGCCTCGAAAAAAAAAGGTGAGCTGTTCAGCATGCTCTCTTCATTTTTGGCTTCAATTTATTCACATATTTCCCTCTAATACCTACGTTCTGGAATCCATAGAGAAGGAAACTGGATTCTCCCCAGGCACACTTCTCTGTACCCGGTTTTCCAAATGAATTGCCAGATACAAGCGGCGGTAATCCAGCATCTTCAGCTAGTCTCAGCTGTGGGACAGCTTCGAAGGTCAGCTCATATTCGTCCAAAAGAGTGCCAATACAGTGACCACGCCAAGATGCAGTACCTTTGCTCGTCCTGAGACGGATACCACTTTACCAAGTGCCCCTGCACAACTTACTGTTGATCTGACTGAAGATTCTGCGAATCCAACCCCTCCTCCTTTGGGCGGTTCAGTGTCTGTGGCCCCAGATAGGCCCGTCAATGGTGCCAGTGGTAATCCACAAAAATTCTTTGGGTAGGCATTGTTTTTTTTTTCTTCTTACACTATAGCCTAAATGTCAAAAACAGTTGTGATAATCTTTCTTCACTCTTTTCTTGTTGGTTGTACTCAGTGTCTGCCTAAAATGTCAAAAAACCTATACTTTTGAAGAGGGACAAACTTTGTGCCAGAATTGCAGGCTAGAGGGTAACACATGTAAGTCAAAATGTAGTCATTTATTTTCAAATTTGTGAGTGCAAGCAAGCAAAAGTGTATTTCAGCTAACATTTATTGTTGTTGTTGTTGTTTGTCTCTGTTGGTTTAGCAATAGTAAGACGAAGAAAACCCTACAAAAAGGTACGTTTTTTTTGGGAGGGCTTTATGAAATGTTGCCTTTCAAATAAAAACACGTTAATTTGTTTTGTTTTTTCTTAGCGGATTCCATGTGGCCGATGTCGGGTTGCCAAAATACCGTGGACTGTGGAAAATGTGTTAGTTGCAGAAATGGTCGGTTACGCCTTCGACTTAATATCCACTCTCGTAAAGTTGTTAAGTGTCGCAAACGGAAGTGTTTGCACCCCATCCGTAATGATAAGCCTGTAAAGGTAATTATTTTTTTTTTTTCAGTCAGTAGATGATATTCTATGTTGAGTAAGGACATTTGTGTAAGAATATAGTTAAACTGTTACAATATTCTAAATAATAAGTGGCCTTAGAAAGTGTTTGAACCATTGCCCACACTTGCAATGTCAAATTAGAGGTCGACCAATTCGGGATTTCTCTGGCCAATGCCGATACTTGGAAATAAGGGCAGCCGATATGATTCAGATATTTTTGGCCGATATGTTTGGCCGATTTTCATAAAAGAGAGTTTGAGTAAATTATTATTGCAGGTTACAAGATAGTAATAGTAGTAGCCTAAATCATTGTAATAATACATTGCTCAAAGCTTAAGCCCCTTCTCAAAACAGTTCTCACACATGCTTTTTGTTTATGTTTGCTGACAGACACCAGTGTTTCCCACAGACTTGCAAATTCATTCTCTACCAGCAAGAGGCGCTGCTGGAGATATAGCGGTTTCCCCGGTAATGATGGCTGTAATCAAATAAGTGCTGCGGGTTCACAAACGCTACTTTATCAGGCATTACAGGAAGACTAAATGAAAATGACATCAAAGCTTTTCTTCTTTTCAAAGATACATTCATATAAAAACACCCACGCTGCATTTTAATTTTGAAACGTGCATTGCTCAGTTTATTCAACAAATATATATAAGCCTTTTGGAAAATCTATTTGTGGTGGTCAGTTTTTATATTGTGACGAGCAGCCACAAATAACTCAATGTATGGGCAACACTGGACACTGATATAAGTCAAATGGCATTGGTCAAAGTGATAAAATAAAAGAGATCAGACATATTACACAGCCTGCAGCTCATGAGCGATGACATCGTGGAGGCTATTGTCGGACCCAAAGACACATTTCATTAGGAAAGTTAACGTGCACGTTATAATCAGCCCAGACGTTTTGTATGAATTGAATGTGTTTCTACTTTCACATGCAAATGACTTGTTCTTCAGAATATGATAACTTTCCGGCATCAATTCTAGTAGGATTAAACGTAATTACGCTTTGGAAACGGTCTGTTTTCCCCATCATTAGCTGAAGCTGTGTGTGAACAAGGTGCTGCTGCAGAGTGTGAGTTTCTCCGTCTCACGCAGCCTCAGAAGGAGAGAGATTCTCTGGTATGGCGTTCCACAACAACGCCTCGCTGCCTGCAGATGCGCCTGCCTATAAATCGGCCTGATTTGCAGCATAATCGGCTGATGCTACTTAATTAAAAAATGCCACAAATCGGCCTGATTAATCAACCGGCTGATCAATCAGTTGACCTTTCAAACCAAGGGCATTTAGGTTGTTTTTATGATCTGTTCTGTTTGATTGCTTTGTCATGTCAAGTCACCTTTATTTATATAGTGCTTTTAAAATGACAGATTGTCAAAGCAAAATTTACAATTTTACAGTATACAGTATGAAATTACAGTATCAAATAGGAAAATAGTGTGTCGGTAGTACAAAAGTAAACACTGAATTTTCTGTTAAAGGCAGTTTATCATTGAATTCAGTGATGGCATCATCCAGCCCAGTTCAGTTCTAATAGTATTTGTTCAATAAAGTCGACGATATCACTGGAAACTAAGTGTCCCCAACTAAGCAAGCCAGAGGCGACATGGAGCCAAAACTCCATCGGTGACAGAATGGAGAAAAAAAGCTTAGGAGACGTTTCTTCACTGGGGATCTGTCTCTGGGGCTCATCTAGTTTTCCTGATCTCCGCTGACATTCAGGGCTGTAGAGGTGGTCTCACGGTGCTGATCCACCATCTGGGCTGAATACGGACAGGATCCGGGTGACTGACTCTGTCAGAACCTCAGTTTTGCACTGCCCCCACTGGTGTCTTTTTACATTGTACTTTTGTTTCAACATGGCATTTGTGTCATAAATTAAATGCACAATGAAATCCAGACTTTTACATGAATTACTTAATTGTTTAAAAGTTTGGGGTTGGTAAGAAAGTCTTTTATGCCCACCAAGACTACATTTATATTATCGAAATACAGTAAAAATGGTAATATTGTTAAATATTATCATTTTAAAAATTAAAACATTTTCTACTTTTATATATTTTACACACAATTTATTCACATGAGGGCTAAACAGAATTCTCAGCAGCTTCAGAAATCATTTTAATATGCTGATTTGGTCCTCCGGTAATTATTATGTTTTTGAGGAAGCAATGAAACTTTAGTTTTTTAGGATTCCTTGATAAATGAAAAAAATCAAAAGTACAGGATTATTTTAAAATAGAAATCTTTTGTAACAATATAAATGTCTTAACTGAATAAAATGCTAATTTCTTTAAAAAAAAAAGAACTCTTACATACCTTAAACTTTTGAACAGTACATTTCTGAGTTACTCTTTGTGTCTTTACTCCTCTTTATCTAATCCACAGGCATCAGAGTGGCCGTTTCCAAACACGGTCAGATCACTAAGCACAGCTTCAAATATTTCACAAGTGAGTATACAATGCTTTAAACTACAATGTTCTTTTCACACAGTGCTTCTTTAGGCTTTGAATCATTCAGTCTCCCTCTTCTTTTATTTTTCAGCCCTCAGTCTCAGAAGAGTTTGAGGAATCACAGGTAACGGTTTTATAAATAATCTCAGAGTAATCTGAGGGATTCCTGTAGAACAACTGTATCTAAATGTTGTTTTCCTGTAAACAGAGCTCCTATCTGCAGTACAGTGACTCGGAGGATCTGTCTATGTTCTTTGAGGGTATTGATGATGACAATGGCCTGGATGAGGTAGAGTTCTAGCGAGCCAGTTAAATACACTGCAGTAACATGATACAAGCACCTCGATCATAGATATGCATATTGCTTGAAGAGATTCACAAGCATTTGGTCTCTTAGTTTTTAAGAAATGTTCATGCTTCAGGCTTAAGCTGCAAATATTTAATACAGTCAGATGTAATCGGAGACTTAAAACAGTGTGCTGAATATATTCTTCGAATAGTGATTTGTTTTCTTGATTTGCAGATGGGTGTACCAAAAGTACGCCGCCGTTCCTGTGGGAAGTGTAAAGGCTGTGTTCGCCGTACAGACTGCGGAAGCTGTGATTTTTGCATGGACAAACCCAAGTTTGGAGGCAGAAATAAAAAAAGACAGAAATGCCGTTTGAGACAGTGCCAAAGAGAGGCTATGGTGGGCTTCCATAATATCGGTTAAATGTATTATTTCTGTTATGAATGAGACTGTTGTTTTATGGTGCATTATTTTGAAACCTTTATTTGTCCACTAAATATAGTCTTTTTTGGTTCATACAATAGTATTTGTTTTTATATAATATATTGCATAACATGTTTACCTGTTTATTGAGAGTGAATTTTGACTATTTAGTGAGAATTTAACTCGTTGAAAATTAATAACTTCTAGAAGCTTGGTTCTTTTAAAATAATAGATCAAAAAGCAAATAAACCAACTGAGCCTAGTACTGTTACTAACTGTGTATTTTGTTCAAGTGTATGACAAAGTGTAGTTTAGTGGAATCGAAACTGTTAAATCCCTTATGATTCTTCCGTATTATTACATGTCTGTTATATGTTCAGTCATTTTGCTAAAAATGATGATCTTGTCTCAATACTTGTTTAACAGAAGCATTTGCTGCCCATGGATGAAGCGGAGATGCTTTTTTCTCAAGGCTGGGTTACACACGGCAGGCCACGGCACACATATGGACGTAGTAGACCCAGGCCTAAAAAGTTATGGGAATTCGAGGTTTCAGATAACGAGGCTGAATCGTATGTGGGTTCCTCGGGTGTTGCACAGGTGCTGAATCGGAACAGACTCCTTCATCCCAATCACAATAGAAAGGTATTCCAGAGTCCTGAAAGCGTTTCCGCTTGTTCCGGCCTGCTCTCAATAACCTTTTCCTCTTGGTTTTATTTTTGTTAATTTAGGCTTATGTTTATGCTAACAGTCATTTGATGAACAACATCCCACTCTACAATCCACAGAAAGTTGAGGTATGTTTTCACCATGAAAATTTATATTATACCCATGTAATATTTGTAGTTATAATGAATCAAGTTATAATTATTCCTTAAATGAATCCCAGAGCAGTTTTCCCTAGACATAACTGAGCTTATTTGGGTTTGTGTTGCATTTATTTGAACAGACCTATATAAACATGTTCATATCTCATTTCTGTCATCCCTATCTCTGAGAAGATGAGCCCCCAGTTGCACATAGGACGGGCGGAAATGATCAAAGAAAACGGGCTTCAAGGCAGTGGCATCAGTAACAGAGCCCTTCTGTCTGCGGTAAGCTCCTTATGCCTCTCTGTTTTCAGTTTATACAAATAAAAACAAACAGATTAGCAAGTGGGAAATAAACCGTAAGGTTATCTGAGGTGCTGTCTTAACTTAGGTTGGGTGGTGAAAGTAAAATAAATTCAAGATTGTAGTTGTACCAATCAGTGTTTGATAGCTGTACGCTTCTGATATTATTCCCACGCGGAGAGGAAAAAATGAGCTGCAGACTTAAAGTGATGACTTGAAAGCTGAATGAGAAGGCAGCGTTTCAGTAATTACATAGATTTTTGGTTGTCTTGACAATAAAGTCCTGTTTTCTTTCACATTATCTTTAGAAAACCGGTCTGAAAATAACAGTAATGCATGGCCTTTAGATAACGTTTTACATTTAAATATTTGTAACATCTATAAAAAAAATTTTTTTTAAGGAAATTTATATTTTCGATGCAATAAATTGATCAAAAGTAATGTTGCAAACGATTTCTATTTTAAACAAATGCCATTCTTTTGAACTTTCTGTTCAAACATACCATACTTTTATAAAAAATTCCACAAACACTAGGCAGCACAACTGTTTTTAACATTAATAATAATAAGAATGCTGACTTGAGCACCAAATCTGAAGGATTTCTGAAGCTTTGCCGTCACAGGAATTAGTTTCCAAAGTTATTTTAAAGTTAACCGTATATTTCATTAATATTCATATTTTACTCTATACTATATATTTATTTCCACTCCCCATTTATGTATTTATTTATTTAGAGGTCAGAGTTTTTTCCTATGGCAATTCCCCCAAACTGCCCTGGAGAGAGTTGGAGGGCAGGGAATCGATCACGAGGTTCAGCAGGTCAGGAACCATGTCAAGAAGAGCAACAGGAGGACGGGTCTTGTCCATCGGTAAGAAGCTGTTTTAGGCATACGGTGTGTGATATGGAAGTCGTGGGAGTAGCAGTGATTATGTACATCTGGCTTTTGCAGATTACTCAGATATTTAGCATGGCAGACAGTGACCCTACCATCCAAGGCATTGACGTCAATCATGAACTGATGCCTCTCCTGAGATCTCTTCGTAGCATGGTACTTCCTGTCCTCTGGTTCTGTGCTGTGGTGGAAGGCCCTCAGTTACAGCTGATGCAGTGCTCCAAGCGCTCCACTATGGCAGACACCACCATTCATATTGAGCCCAACTTCCACTACCACATCAGCATCCAGGGACAGCCGCTCCTGCCCACCCACAGACTCTACGACAGCCACCCGTCTCGTCTCACCACTACAAAAGAGATCGTTGCTCTCCTCGAGGACCTAGAGAGGTACTCGGTCTGCCTGGGCTCGGGGCACAAAAAATCCACAACTGGGTCAGAGCCTGTGGTTCCTGAACGGGCGGCTACCTGTGACTTCCTCGTTTTTTCAGAAACCGAACACTGTGAACAATGCAAAACTCTACAAAAAGTATAGAGAGACTATTGTGCACATGGGAATTGGTCTTCAAGTAATACATCTTCTATTTTCAAATTTTGATCTATTATATAATATCTTTCAACTCTAATATAAAAATATTAGAGCTGTTTTTTTTTCAGAAGGGTGCCAGCATTACTTTGACTGATGAATTAGTTTTTGGTTACTTTAATCCACAAGGACTAATATTGCATCCCACATTAACAGGATAGTTTGCCCAAAAATAAAAATCATTTTCAAAGACATCATTATTTACTTACAAGATTAGAACAACACAGGGTATGTCCTTCTATCTTTTGTGGACCGTAAACAAACAGCACCAGGGTGAGTAAATGATTACTTGATTTTCATTTTTGAGAGAACTATCCTTTTAATGAGTGACCACTAAACATGTAGATATGTTTTTTTTTTACCCTAGAATATGTGACACGTTTTGGTACCTACTATGGCTAAGGATGCTCATTGAATCCTGGTCATATAAATGGAGGTAGTGAATGGGCATGTTTTACTCAATCAAACATTGAGCAGTTTAACTGAACATCTTGCCTTGCACTAATAGTGCTTCACATCCATTTTGGTTTAATTCCTCACACCAATGATATCTGTACATGTGTTAATGCTTATGTACTTCTCAGGGGGGATTTTTCAGAATGCATTAATCAGGTGGAAGATCCATGTTTGTTAAAGATTTAATATTTGCTGTATGATATGGGATGAGGCTGCTTTCATTTTGAATAGACAATTTTGTACATAGTGCAAGTGGTGGCAGAGAAATTAGATAAAAAAAATAGCGAGAATGTTTTTTTATAAACTTCTTTTGCTTTCCACAATTTGTTTCTTCTGTTACAAAACACTTTGAATTATGTTTGTATGTGTTTTCATATAAATAATCTGATTTATTTCTGTTTATTTAATAAATCATATCCGTTGGATAACTGCCATTATGTGCTCAAGGCAATAGCTATCACCATATTTTATACACAAGATATTCAATTTTATATTACAAGTTTCCTCAAACGTATCTTATTGGTACATAAGAGTTAAAGATTTTTACATGGAGGATTCTGGATATCTCTTTGTCGATGTCAACGGTAAGAAAATGAATTCAATATTACATAAATTAGTGCAAATATGTCAACAAACTCCTTTGTAAAAATAATGGAATAAATTGGGGAAAATGAATGTTTAGTGAAAGTTCTACTCTAGTGGAGTTGTTTAAATGTGTGTTTTGGATGATTTATTTCCACTAGTTTGATATATCTGTAATGAAAGCAAAATAGCCCACAACTATTTTTGTTTGTAGTGTGTTGACTTTATAAGGAGTCATTCATTAGCTTAATTTAAATGCCGGACTTTAAAAAGTATAACTGATGTCGGATGTCTGAACAAACACTCTTTGGCATACAGTTTCTGCAGCACCACATGTAAATGTCCTCCTGCGGTATCATGCATCTATGCAACACACACATACACCAAAGAGGGCGCTATAGCACAGTATAATTGCACCTCTGCATTCAGTTCGTGCAAAGTTAAATCTAAAATTAAAAACAAATTGCTTTGCTATGTTGTTATTCCGACACAATAAAATATCCACAACATATATTGAATCCGTTTATCTAAATAGTTCATTATTTGCTCATGAAATGTTCATGTGTTCACTAGTCAAGCTGCTTGTTTTCGTTGCGAACAGACTAGATCACCTCAGTTTAGACGTGGTGTGTGTAGTTAGTCAGTTGGGTCTATATAAATAGGCGAGACTGAAAGAGTTAATAACACAAGTGGATGCGTGTTGCTCTTCTCTGTTTGCCAGTCTTGTTCCAGAGGTGTGACAGCGCTTTTCAGTTGATAACTGGGATGAATGCTGAGATTTGAGAGATGTTATAATATCATCGTGCTGGCGCGATGCAGGGACCCTGTACGCGTTTTGCTGTAAGGGGAGGATGTGATCTGCAAGATGTGACTGAGGAGAGCCGCAGATGAATATTAATTGGCATCGCAGGTCCGTGTGCATGTCTCATGATATGTTCTCTTAAATGTCGCGTTTTCTTAAACAGGCAGGCTTTAATGGGAGTAATATATGAAAAATGAACCGCACTAGATTTATATGGGTTGGATACGGCAGACGTTTATGCTCCCTAAAATGCAGGGACGCAAGGGGGAAAAATCTGCCTGCTGCCCTGTTACATTTCTAGGACATTTTTGGTGTTGAAATGAATATTTTTTAGAAATATCCTGTAATTGAAAACCAGCGTTTGCATTCTCTTATTCGCGTCTCATTCATCCAGCATGTAGTTATTGCTGGTGAAAGCGTCGCGCGTGGCGTTCAATGGGATTTCTCGTGGCACGTTGCTATGCAATGTATTGATTAATGATGCAAAACAGTCACACCTGTTATTTGTCTGCTTGAATCGAGTAACAGTAAATGTGTCGTGTGTAAATACATGAGTTCTCTCGGATAAGCCAGTCTGATCAATAATGCGATACTACGTATCCTGGCGTGTGGCTCAGTTTGATTCATTTCAGTGATTCGAATCTTTTGAATCAGTTACTTAAAATATTCATCCAGTGACCCTTTCCACAGGTTACATCGTCATCGCCAGTAGGTGTCCACACGTCTGAATTCGGAATAGCATCGTTCTACGATTTCTTACTATTTCATCATTTCGTAACGATATGAAGTATGCTAGCTATAACGAATTAATTTTGTGTGTCTTGAGTGAGTCACTTCTTTAGAAATCGTTCACCATCGTCTTATAATTCTCAAATATTTGTTTTGCCTATAAATCTACTAATAGACAACAGAAAGAACAATTAACTGTTATAACTTTATATTAAGTTGTCAATTGCTAGTCATGCTTTGTTTAAACAACTATAAAGCATAAATAGATCCAATTGCACATTGTCATTTGTAGGGCCATAACAATATTTAATGTACTACTTAATCAAATATGACGATTACACTTGCAAAAAGTACCATGGTATTCAATGCACCATGTCATAGCTATACTATCATAGCCTTTTTTCATTTTTATTTTAAAGCTTTAGTAAATTTGTCATTTGTATATATATAAATATATATATATATTTGAACCCCCGATGGGAGCAAGCCAAGAGAGGCTTTTTAAAATAAAGATATTTATATTTTTTAGGGCTGCAAAATGATTAATCCTGATTAATCCCATTAAACATAGAAGTTTGTTTACGTGTGTGTAAAAATATGTGTGTGTACTGTGTATATTTATTATAAATTATATAAAATACGCACACACATGTATATATTAAGGGAAAACATGTTAGATTTATATATAACATATTTATATAATTTATAAGTTTTTAAATACATACATAAATATGTGTATTTATATATACACATAAAAATATATAAAAAGTAGACACACAGAGTTTGTAAACATAAACATTTATTTTGAATGTGATCAATCATGATTAATCGTTTTGCAGCCCCACTTTATTTCAATTAACAACACTGATTTTAATAGTTTGTTAACAGGAACAGTACTGACCTGCAGACATACAGCACACATTACCCAAGGGTTGGTGTGGCATTTATATCATGTGGTTTGTTTCATCCAGCCTAAATCATAATGATTCATTTGCATGACAATAAACACATTTTCCCATTAATTTAAATGAGACATTTACATTTTGCCTATCATGGCACATTATGAACTGAACTTCTATAATTGAAACTCTCTCAATAACGTTCCACTATGTTCACTGCTAGCTGAGGATGGTGAGTGTGGTTTGAAGTGTCTAGACTCTGACTCACTCCGCTTTGCAAAGCACAGATTTCTTGCTCCATCTAGCACTGTCAAGAGTGTATTTTCAGCAGATCTCTTCTATTTTTGAGCTCCTCCTTCTCCAGGGTGCACTGGCAATAAAGAGTTCAATTGTGGCTTGATGTTGTTACCATGTACACACAAGCAGGCACTAAAGACTCGGGGTAACATCTGTTTAGCTTGTTATTTTTTCACTCTTGTCTCATTTGCAATATTTTAGATGGCTATAGGGAATTATAATATATCACAGCTAAATGCTTAAGGGATAATAAATGCCATTTACTAAAATTGAATTGACAAAGACAACACTGAAACATTATTTAAAGTATATTTTTATGTTCCACACAGGTTTGGAATGACAGAGTGACAGAATGAGTCATGACCACAAATTATAGTGCAGTGTGTAAATGTGTTAGTGTCCAAACAAATGGCTTTCTGTTATCTGTCCAGCTAACCCCAGGACAGGGTCTGAGGTGGCAAAACACTGTCTCCTCCTCGGCTAGACTGTGAAATGTACATGTTTTCACAGAGGGATTTACCACAGTGTTGCCAAGCTGTGGTCAGCTTTGTTGCTGACTGTCTGTTTTGTCTTTGTTTATACAGTAGTAAAGAAAACATGCAGAAATAATTTTGTCTTTGGGTGGACAAGAAAGAGGAGTTGAGCAATTACTCAGGCAGGAATAACACAAATTTAAACTGCTATTCAACAATTCAAGGAGAGATTTCACTTTTGTTGGGTTTTGTAGCCTCTGGTGTTTTGTAGTCGAATTCTACTCACTTCATGAACACATTAAATGACCAGAAATTCCAAAACATTCCAGAGAACTGGTATTCTTTATAACTAAATCTAAAATGAAAACTATTCAAATGCTGTTTTTGTTCATTGAAACTAACATTACTAAAACTTAAACTAAAATGTAAATGAAAAATGAAAATATTCAAATAAAAGCTAATTCAAAATATTAATAAAAACTTGCAAAAACCGTATTCGGCCTTCGGGCCAAGTGTTTCATTTTGTTTGGCTTTGGCCAAGATTTTTCATTTCGGTGCATCCCTAGTTACAATGAAACACCAATGTTGTCAATGGGGTCCAATATTGTTTTGAACCTTGTGGAATTTTTTGGGTCAAAAACAGTTGAAACATTATTATTTGATCTCCTTATATATCTGATTTATTATCCTATTTTGCATTTTTTTCCCACTAATGAAGATAAATAAGAATTTGGATAAAAATGTGACACGATACAAACATTGACATATAAAGGGGCACAGTGACATGGTCATAATGTTACCTTACCACTATATGAAGAGCAAGATGCTTGTTAATAGTTTCTAGAAGATGACTGTTAGGATGGAGTATTTTACTGAATGAGCAGAACATATGATAACACTAAGCATCAAGAGCCTAAGAGGGCAGGTTCTCGATTCTGTAGCTGCTGAAATGATTTGAACATAGTGCTTGTAGTTTGACCCCTGTAACCTGATCTGCAGAGATCAAAGTGAAACAGAGTAGAGGTTAGCAGGACAGCAGCTGGTTGTTCTTGAGAATCACTTGCTTCGTGCCTCAGAAGGAGCTATATATTATTATATTGAGCACATAGGCCTCTTTTATTGGTGTGGCCTTTAACTATAATGGTCTTTACTTTTGACAACTTTGTTCACAAATCACTGCTATAGGGTTACATCGATCAATTATAAGTGAACAAAAAGACTGCAGTGTTTCCACTCATTAAGTGTAATACACTTACTTATACACTTATTTGATATTTTCTGACCTACAGTTGTTGATAATTACAGTCAAATTGCTTTGGAGACTATCAACACTCCATGTCAATTTAAATGTGTCCTCAATTATGTATTTTTGTTTACTTACAAAATGCATGATTACACTCACAGCATGGCCCATTAGACGATGCTCAAGTAATTTTGTCGGTGACCCAGAAACGCTCTTATTTGCATCTATGTTGTATTTTGAACTCAGACGTGATGCAATGACCAGAGCAAAACAGAAAGCGTGAAGCAGCGTAATCTCCCAGCTGTAATCCTCCGTTTCTTTGTGTGCTAGAGCCCTGTTGGTGTGCTAAAACAGGGCAGTGCAAATGAGAGACAGGTCATGACAAGTCCTTGGAATTGCCTTTGTCTGCTTTGAGAAAGCACTTCTCCCCCAAGTGCTAATCTCAGCCCCTCAAATTTCTATAATCAGGTCTCATAGTTGCAAATAGCGTCAGATCCCTCTGCTATGCCAATTCGCCATGCCAAAAAGTGTGTCATAAATTTCTAGGCTGCCTGTTCATAGTCAGTTGGTGTCGTCCTGCTCATGTCATTGAGTATGATAGTGTTGTAGCATTCTTTAAAAACTCCAACTCAATCTTACGACAAAACGTATCTACAAGTATGCTATTTTACGAAGTGACGATTTTGCTGTGTATAACGCTTTGTACAGAAATGTACAATGAAAGTCGACACTTATAGGGGTCCTATCATGCTCTTTTACAAAGTCTTGATTTTGTTTTGGGGTGTTCTAGAACATGCTCTCATGCTTGGTGGTTCGAAAATCGCATTATTTTTTCACATAATTTACATTGGGGAAGTCGTGGCCTAATGGTTAGAGACTCGTAATTGAAAGATTGTGAGTTTGAGTCTCGGGCCGTCAGGAATTGTAGGTGAGAGCAGTGAATGTACAGCCCTCTCTTCACCTTCAATACCAAGACTGAGGTGCCCTTGAGTAAGGCACCGAACCCCCAATTGCTCAACTGCTGCAGCATAAATGGCTGCCCACTGCTCTGGGTGTGTGTTCACGGTGTGTGTGTGTTCACTGATGTGTGTGTGTGTGTGCACTTTGGATGGGTTAAACGCAGAGCACAAATTCCGAGCATGGGTCACCATACTTGGCTGTATATCATGTCACTTTCACTTTTTTCACTTTCTCATTATTACAATACCCCTCTCCCAGCCTGACACAAACGACTCGATTAGTTCCGGGTTTGATGAAGGCCCGCCTTCCGAAAAAAGAAATGTGTTGTGATCGATTAGCTGTCCCAGTGCGTTGTGATTGGCGAACAGCTTAGACGGCATTACTGTCCCGCCCCTTGCCAAAACAGCAAGTTCGTCAATATTGCCATATCAATTCAGACCTCGAGAATATTGAGGATCGCACAGAACCTTTGCATGCATGGATATTGCAAGACATATTAAAGTGGTAATGTTATTGTTGTTGTTTTTTTTTACAGCACAATAGGATGTCAACAACAGCTGTTATACAGTTGAAATTAGTTATACCATATTCCCCCACAGACTTAGACTATTTGTGGCCGCATATTATATGCAAATTAATCTCAATAAATTAGAATGTGGTGGAAAAGTTAATTTATTTCAGTAATTCAACTCAAATTGTGAAACTCGTGTATTAAATAAATGCAATGCACACAGAGTGAAGTAGTTTAAGTCTTTGGTTCTTTTAATTGTGATGATTTTGGCTCAATTAGTTAAAAACCCACCAATTCACTATTGTTAAAATTAGAATACTTCATCAGACCAATACAATTTTTTTTATCTACTTCACTCTGTGTGCATTGAATTTATTTAATACACGAGTTTCACAATCTAAATTATTGAGATGCACTTGTACATATTAGTAGCTGCTAAAAGTAACCATAGAATTTTTAAACCATAACCAATACATGTAATGGTCTATTTTAATGGATTTTTATGGTAATTTTGTCCTTTTTGAGACTTGGCATCTTCAGTCAAGATTCAGTATCATGGTCTGTTTCCATGCAGTTCTTCAGAAAATCGTTTGTGTTCTGCAGAAGAAAGTCATATAGATTTGGAGCCACAAGAGGTTAGTAAATGTTGACAGAATTATCTTTTTGTGTCTACTGTCCCTTTAAATAGACAATAGCCAATAAGAATTCATACTACCACATTTGCAGCTAACTTAACACGTGTTAGAGAAACTTCTTCTACATTAAAATATTAAAATAATTGTTTGCCATAAATGTTCAAGTACTGCAATCAATGAGAATAAATCATTCCTGTCTGCGACGTTTAAGTTAGAAACCATATGGTTGTTACGGACGCCACAGCCTCACCTGTCCGCTTTCCAGACGAAACCATTGAAATAATTTGCATGGATAATCTGTATTTATATTGCCAGTATGGAGATGAAAACGGTGGTTTATATACATTAGAATTGTCAGTAAATATACCAGTATCTTATTACTTATTTAAAATTGGGAACGTTTAATATTTCCCAACCATTTTATCAGTGGGTAACCCCTGCCACTGCGTGTAGATGGTTTCGTCCTTGTTGCCTTTAGGGCTCGTCGAAATTACTTGCTTGAGTTGCAGCGTCTGCAAGAGATCAAACGTGAAAAACTTTGAGTTCGTGCATAAGAGACAACTTCAGGAGAGACATGTTGGCGAAATCGGACATGTAATAAAATAAACCTGCTTTTTCTGTCCTTTTGTGGATATTTTCTCAGTGACTTAATTTGGTCAAGGTAAGTCCTTGAAGCAAAACGTTTTTCCAGCCTCTCAAGCGTGTCATGCGTTATAAAAAACGCTTTTAAAATGTTACAGAGTTAATAATACGAAGATTTTTCACTCGTTTGACTCCTGTTTGCTGTTTAGTTAGTTGATAGTTGATAAAATATATAAAATCACAACGCTAAAACATTTATATTCTCATCACATTTTCGGAAACAAATAAAAGTAGATTTTGCAGACGTTTTACAGACATGGATGTTTCTGAAGTGATTGGACTCACAGCTGTGTATACAGTCTCACCTGCACAGCTGTCATTAATATGTCAATTCACTCACTGTATGTTGTTGCATGATAGATGTCAACAGAAACAGTCGTTTTGAGACATAGTTGTCTGTCAAATACAAATAAGGTGAAATGTAGACTTGAAATTTATATATATATTATATAGACTTTATAGACATGAAATTGAAATACATATTATTGTTCAAAACTTTTATAACTATTTCTGTGTATTGTATTTATTCCACTAAACACCAAAAAAAATGTTGGGCAGAAGTTTACAGTTACTTTCAACCATTCACATTGATTGCATTTTTTCCCCTGAATGTGAAGTGAATGGTGTCTTAGACTGATCTGCTTAACAACTCCTTTTGTGAAAGTTTGACATTTTTAGCTAATTTAACCCTTTGAGACAGTAGCTATTTCTTTCTGCTGTGACAAGAACAGGCAACCCTACACTGCACAAAAGTAACAAAAATGTCCTTGAAATTAATCCTCAAACTTTATTATTATTATTATTGCACAGGCCCAAGAATATAAAAATAGACAGTTGTATAAATGTATAAACAACCGCATAAGTGTGATTTATCAGCGCATGAAACAGACACTGGACCAAATGTTGAATTATATTATTATTATTCACCTTTCGTTTTTCAGACCTATATTTCATGGAATTGTTGTTATTATACTTTAATTTTTCAGAGATAGGCCTATGTTTCACTAAGCTTGATAATTGCATTTGAGTTTATATATTTATTTATTTATTTACTACTTTGAGACACTGTTATCTAGTATCATGCACTGCTTACAGTGCTGTGGTCTGTAAATGTGTCGGTGGCTCTCATGCTTTCCCTTTCTCACATTTTATCTCTTGCACATGTTGTGTCCCAGGACATTGGGTGCTTTGTCATCAAATTCCTATAAATCCTTTGTTTATATCGCTCTCGTCGTTCTCTCTGAGTCAGGTTTTCATCTCTGAGCACTTACCCTCCCCTCTCCTCCCATCATGCTCTCTGCCAGGTCTCTAAGAGTTGAGGTGTGCGATATCTCTTAGCATGTGTCCACCAGATGTGCTTGTAGTGTTTTGAAGAATCTTTTTTGTTCATTTGCTCCTAAATGAATTTTGAGAGCTTCTTGTTTTGAATGTTTTGCCTCATTTATTTATACTCCTACTTCTAATTGCTGTTCATTGTTTACCCTGCAGATGGTGGTTTTATGTCTTGTTTTGTTGTTTGGTGCATTCCCAGCCACCCATCGTACCACATGACCCACACCACTTCCTCACAAACAAAAACACATCCTGCTTATGGCCAAGATTTGCCAGCAGCCTTTATACCATAGAATGATTCATGAACAGTTTTGCATAATTTGCCATTTGAATTGTTTTCTTGTTTGTGGAAAGGATCCAAAGTGATTTTAAATGGGTGTCAGTGTGCAGGGTTTTTAATTTTGTATTAATATTTTTAATTCATTGTTAAATTAATAATAATTATTATTAAATGTTTAAAATGTATGCCATTAAATGGACTGGAATCTGAAATATAGCCAAGAATCAAGATTTGCAAGACCTGCAAATAATGTTTTTATTAGAAAATGAATACGATTTAAAAAACATATGATTAGAATTGCAGTTGTTAGATGTACATTTTAGCATAGCCAACACTATATAGGTGAAATTACGCTGTACTTATGTTTAGTTTTATTGAATTGTTGTTCATTTCTCATGAATATGAGTTATTTGATCAAATATCTTAGTCACAGTAAACGGCAATACCAGATTTGAATCACTTGTTGGGTAACCTAGGTTGCCACAATGACCTGATATGGGCTCTTACTTTGACACTCTAACATGACTTAACTTCCAGAAAGTAAGAGAGGTAGCTGTATAATAAATGATTTAGAAGCACAGCAGCAATTTAAGTATGGAAATTATAATTTTTATTCATTTTGATAGTGCTGTTTGTTTGCCTTTTTTTTTGTAAATGTATTCTAATGTCTCCAAATTAAGTTTTGTGGCAGAAAAAGTCTTTGAACTTTTATATAATGCTGGGTACACACTAAAAGATTTTTTAAAATCTTATAAGATCTTCAAAATGGGAGAGACCACACACTTGAGGACAAACAAATCCTAGATTGAACCGTTTTGCTACTATAGTGTGTGGTGTGCTGCGATGTGACGAAGACCGCACACCACACACCAACAGATCTCCGGGTCTGGCGGTAACAATTTTAGCTTAGCATAGATCATTGAATCGGATTAGACCATTAGCATCTCGCTCAAAAATGACCAAAGAGTTTCAATATTTTTCCTATTTAAAGCAAGACTTTTCTGTAGTTACATCGTATACTAAGACCGATGGACCCCATCTAGGAAACTAGTTATGATAGCAGGGGACTACTTTCAGGCGCTGCGTCATATCATTACACCTGCTGCACCAATGGTACGGCAGCAAAGTTCCTTGATTATTACGCCGGAATGAGAGTATAGTTCCTAGCCAAATGGGCCTAGAAAAACTCAACTTTTCATTTTCCGTCGATCTTAGTACATGATGTAACTACAGAAGAGTCAAGCTTTACATAGAAATTTTGAGCAAGATGCTAAAGGTCTAATCCGATTCAATGATCTATGCTAAGCTAAGCTAAAATTGCTACCGCCAGACCCAGAGATCGGCTGAATGGATTCAAAAACAGTAAAACTCTTTAACTCTAGGGGAGTTGTAAAATTAGTTATTTCCAAAAAGTGGAGTGTTCCTTTAAGAGCTCCACAGTAAATTGAGAAGCCGCACAGTGGCTCCCCTCCAGGCCATTGGGATACTGTAGCATTGTGTACCCCAGCCCTGAATGACATGCCTCACGTAACTCAAACTCATTAGCTCTACATTCTTTTTCTGCAGAAGCTGAGGGTTAATTGGGAGCTAAAGACTTCACAAGACTTCCTCAAATCCATTCTATGGAGGTCAAAGGTCGCCTGATCACTGCCATGGGCTTAGGGGCGCCAGGTAAGCATACATATTCCTTTATTGATAATGGAGTATGGAAGCACAATATATGCTATAGGTTTTTGTGTTGATTGATATTGGATATTTAATTTTGCATGCTTAGTTGTATTATTTAAAACAATTAGCTGTTTTATAGAGCGTTTTAATATGTAAGATTTTTGTCTCTTAACAAAATAACAGATGTGAAAAATGGCAGTGTAAATATAATTTTAAATGGCTTTCTGTCTAATGCACATCATGCTCGTGCACAGACGTCCAGGGCTGTCAGGACAGCAAGCTGCAAGCAGAGCGAATCTCAGAGCTGCAGGAGAGAAAGCAGAGTCTGCAGAGCCTTTTGAACAGTCGTCTCGGAGAGCTGCGACAAATGTGTCTTCTGGAGGCGGTGAGATGTTTATTCAACTTTGAGACAGTATTTTACTTCTAGGCAGTCGCTATAAAATATTGCTCTCTTAAAAAAACAAATGCAAAATGCTGACTTCAGCAGCAAAAAAAATGTGCACCCAGCTGTTTCACAAAGTTTCTTGGGCTACATTATTATTATTATTTTTTTTCTCTCTCTGTATTGAAAATGAATGATCTTATTTGATGTGTGAGTGTTGGTTTTAGGGTTTGCATTGATGTGAGGAACTGTTTATTAAGTTGTGTTTTTTGATGTAAAAAAAAAAATGAAATGGGTGTACTTATTACAACATCTGTTCTAACGAATGGCAGCAAACATTGTGTCATTTCCAGTAAAAGCTTTAAATGTCTATACAGGAGCTCACAGGGAAGGTTCCACGGGATTTTCCTTTAGAAGAAGGGGAAAGACCTCCCTTTGTTCAGCGCCGAGATGGCCCGGCCCCTCATGTTACATCAAAAGGAGAGGTGAGTCTGTTTGCTGAAAGCTAATATAAGGATTCTCCTATCAGTTTTATACTATAGCAACCATGTGTGTCTTCCTTGTAGGATGACCCAGGTCAGCGACGGCAGATGAAGGCTCTTCAGTGGTGCCCTGCGCCGGAGCATCGATTCTGATAAAAATACATTACACAGTAAGAGGACTGTTCATCGGGGATGCCACACAGGTAACATACAGACACAAAAGCACCAAATAATTTCTGGTAAACATTGGTAATTTGGTACAAAGTGCATACGTTGAAAATGGCTCTATAGGAAGTGCATGGTAAATGAGTCATGTCCCTCCATTATCCAAGACTGTTGCCATTGCTTGAAAAGGACAATGGACACATGTTGACAGACCTCGATATTTATATAAGACTTGATTGTGTTTTAAAGAAAAAGCTTACACATAGAAATAATTTAGATTACAAAAATGTGTGCCTTCAGACACATTGGGCCAAGTTTGACATCACTGATATCAAACGCTATTGTAAAATGTGGCCACTGCTCAAACGTTTGGGGTCAGTACATTTTTTTTTTTTTTTAAAGAAAATAATACTTTCATTTGGCAAGAATGCATTACATTACTCAGTGCAGGAAAATATATTTGTGTAGTTGACGTATTAATGTGTCCTATGGTGTGACCAAAAATGAAATTAAATAACTCTTAACATTGAAGATAAACCTCTCTCATGTTATTTGTTACTCTAAGAATGAAGATATATTTTTCTCATGTTATTTGTATGTTAAGGTTTTTTTACTACATTTGTTTCTGTCACACTATAGGACACAGTACAATTTTTATTTGTCAACTACCCGTTTATAGAAAAAAGTGTTCACAAAATAATTAAGAGGCACAACTGTTTTTAACTTGAAAAATAATGAGACATAATTCTTGAACACCAAGATTTCTGAAGGATCGTGTGACATTGAAGACTGGAGAAATGGCTTTGCTATCAAAATAATAAATTATATTTTAAAAATATATTAAAATATTACTGTTTTTACTGTATTTTTGCTCTGATAATTGCAGCCTTGGTGAGCATAAGAGACTTCTTTAAAAAAATGTGTATGAAATTCAAGTCAAGAAATGTTGAAATTAATATATCTATTTAGATAATAATAAATACAAATATTTTATTATATTATAGACGGTGGAAAAATCTGATTTTCTTGTAATTATTTTAATTTGACTTTATAATTCCCCCCCTCTTAATTTTTAGAGGAAACTGTGAAGTCAGAGAGCAGTTCGATGTCAGACTCAACATCACATGAAAATGGTGAGTCCTCTTAACATTATCAAACAAAGAAAGTACATCTCAATACTCTGATTTGTTTTACCACACTGGCCTGTTTATGACCGGCTGTAACTTTGCTATACAACCCTGTCGGCTGTGTTTTACAGAGGATTCGTCTCCCAGTGTGGCACCTGAGCATCGCTCCTTGTCTCACCCCCGGCTGGCCCCAGGCAGTCCTGACAGTAGGCTCTGTAGGAAGCTGTCGCCTGTGGAGATCTACTACGAGATGAGGACTCGCCGCAACTCAGCCTCAAGCTCTGTGAGGTGAGCGGAGGGGGAGGATGGGATGTGTCCGCCAGCTGAAACGGGTTTACACTACAATTACAACTACAGGTTTACACTACAATTACAACTTATGGATGTGTGAATGTTCATTCAGCCCGAGTCACTCACTTCCAAGAAGTGCATCCAATGTGGAGGGCAGAAGTGTTCCAGCTACACCGCTGTTGTCTCGCACTACACCAATCAGTGTTCATGTGAGGTAATGACTTTCATGACTATTTCTTCTGATATATGTACACTATGGCTAGTGAGGTTCCAACTTTTACATAGATATCCAAACTTACATTTACATGGGCAGATACACAGAAATAGAACAATCTGCACAAATTATTCTAAATATAGTTTGATATGAGCTTGTTGGGTTTTTGATGATTTATTTAATGTTTTTTATGAAACATTATGCTAAAATATTATGCTCAACAAGGTTACATTTAAGGTTACGGCAAAAAATATTAATACATATTATTCCTGTAATGGCAATGGCAAGTCATTACTCCAGTCTTCAGTGTCACATGATCCTTAAAAAATCATTCTAATATGCTGATTTGCTGCTTATGAAACATTTCTTAGTATAAATGTTGATATATAATATTTATAGTTTTAACTTTTAATTGTAGTTACTTTTTCTTATTTGTATGTCGCTTTGGATAAAAACATCTGCTAAATGACTAAAAGTAAAAGTAAAGTAAGTAATATTGGGAATAATAAAATTAAAATTAAACAGTTGTATCAATACATTTCAGTATAGAATTAAATAAGTATATGTAACGCTTTACTTAAAATCTTTATGTATAGTACATTATAAAGGATTATTAAAGGGTATAATGCATTATAAGTAATCATAATTTGTGTTGTAATACATTATATTGTATGTTCCTGTGGCTCAGTGGTAAAGCATTGCGTTAGCAGCGTAAAATGTTGTGGGTTCAATTCCCAGGAACACATACTGACAAAACAATGTATAGCCTGATTGCACTGTAAGTCGCTTTGGATAAAATGATAAATGTAAATAGCTTATTGTAAAGAATTATTACAAAATGTAACATGCAATGGGGCATTATAAGGTGCATTACAAGGCATAATTAATTAATGCATTAAAACTACCTTTACTATGGATTATGCATAAATGCTTTAAGTAAAGTTTTACCAGGTGTGTATATATATAATATATATATATATATATATAATTTTTTTTACTCCATCTTTGTGGTGTACCTTCCACCTTCCTAGATTGGCTTTACCGCAAAGCATAATTCAGTGTAATTTGGCCAAAATAAAATGTCTTCGCAGACAGCATAATTAGGTTGTCTACCTTTTGGAAGAGACCTAATGTCAGAAGTGCACGTATGGTGCCCTCAAATCTCAGCTCTACAAAATGATCGCTGTAAATCCACTTTAAATCCAAATGTATTTAAAACAAATAATCTTGTTACTACTAGAACTTCTTACTGTCTTATATTCTCCTCCTAGGCCGGAGATGTCTGGTGATATTGCACTGAAGCAGTGGTGTGGCATTTCAGATGTTCCTCAGTTCGTCCCATTGGCATCTTTGGAGGGCTCCTCTTCTGAGCGCCGCAGCTACCCCTACAGCTCCCGTGCCCGTCGTAGCAACAGCTCAGAGGCGTTACTTGACCGCTCGAGTCTCCCTGAGCCCGGTCCCCCTCGCAACGGCATGCCACTGCGAGCTGGACCATACAAGAGCTCGGAGTCCCTCACGGATGGGAAGCTCCGTCAGCTCTATCAAGGCAGCCCAGAGAGACAGATAATGGGATTTAAAGATCAGGGTCGATTGCGCTCCTCTCTCGGTGGCCAAAGCAGTGGCACAGGTTACAATGAGATTCTGATGGACTACATTTGGGGCAAACCGCAAAAGAGGCCCACCCAGGCTCAACAAAACCAGTCAGCTGGACGCATCTGGCCGGATTTCTCCACTCCTCCATCGGGCACCCCTCCGCACTACAACGGTTTCTCCCATTCGCAGATACATCTGGCTGCCGCCCCACCTTCCTATAGCCCCATGCTGCTGCGGGGTCAAGAGGTCGAACCCCGTCGGGTCAAAGTGACACGAACGAAATCCTGTGGACCCTTCATCCCTTTACAGCAGCACCCACAGGACACTGTGTTGTTCTCGGCGTACGATCCGTCACATTCCTCCTCTGGATCCACCACTTCTTCTATTCCCAACCTGCTCCCTCACCACACAGAGCTGTCCACTGCTGCAGCGTTCAGCCGCAGAGCGCCTCAGTTCTCTTTGCCCACTCCTGAGGACTCCACCCGCAGTCTGCACAAGGCACTGGCTCTGGAGGGACTCCGGGACTGGTATCTGAGGAACGCCTTAGGTTATTCCACTACAGCCAAAGGTCACGACGGACTCGCCATGCGCCACTCACATACTCACCATCTCGTGCACCAGCCTCAGTCTGTTACAGCCGACCCACTGTACTCTGTGCACCGTCAAATACCTCAGTCAGCTTCATTTCATGGGCATCCCTTGCATGCCAGGTGAGCTTTCCACATTTTTATTTCACTTTACCATGATTATGGAAAACTTGAAAATATCAAGATTGTGAGACTGGAAAAGCAATGCAATTATCTATGCTAAAAACATTTCTATAGCTAGTCATGAAAATGTGGATTGAACAAATGCGTGGAAACCCTTCCACAAATACTTATTATTGTTATTAGTAGTAGTAATAATACTGCTAATGGAAATAATATCTTATAACTTACACATTACAATGTTATTTCTTGCATGACTGCTTTACAGTTCTCAAGATGTTTGTTTTTGTGTTATTGTCATCTTATGCTCAGAAAGGATTTATTTGATCAAAAATACAGTAAAAGTAGCAATATTGTGAAATGTTATTACAATTTAAAATAACCATTTTTCTATTTTAATATAGTTTAAAATGCAACTTATCAGTCTCACATGATCCTTCAGAAATATTTCTAATATGCTGATTCTAATATAATACGTTTCTTATTATAATCAATGTTGAAAAGTTGTGATGCTTAATATTTTATATTATGCTTAAAAATAGAATTGTTTTATAACAATGTAAATGTCTTTATTACTGTCACTTTCTGATTAATTGAATGCATTCTTTAAGGCATCCAAAAAAATCTTATTGGCTTAAAACCTTATGTATATTTAACACAATGGATTGGAGTGAGTCGTTTTTTAATTAACCTAGTTAATTCTAATTAGTTAGATGATTTCTGGTAGTGACATGTTAATCTTCTCTTTCCCCATGGCAGGTCCGTGGAGCTCTCTCTCTACCCAGAGCCTTTCCCCTTAGAGGGGAGCGCTCCGAAAGGGTCCGGCTCTGAGCCCCCTTCTCCTGGAACACTGGTCTGACCGGCAGCCTACACACCTCAAGGCCTCCAATGCAACATGTTGCAATATTTGATACAAAACGACACCTTGTTTTAGAGATGCATTTGTCCAATTGCTAAAAAAAAAATACAAGACTGAAAGGATGCATCCTTTGTAGCATAAATCCTGCCACACAAACAATGACTGCAGGACAAAATAGTATTTGATTGGAGAAATGTATAATTTTACTATGCTTTCTAATTTCAGTATCATTTAAAAGTATAATTATCATGCTGCATATTGTTGCATCCCTACATTCAGCCAATAAGGAGGCACCTGTGACTGCACAGAACTGAAATCGAGTGATCTGTCATAGATCTAGTGTAGCGCTTGATTGTAAACTGGTGTTTACAGGAGCTTTTTTCCTCATCCATAATCCGTGTGTGTGTATTATTGGGATGTATTGTAATGTCTTAACAGTTTCAAAACAAACTATAAAGGTAATCATATCATCTCCACTTCATCCTCAGATATATATATTTTCAGAGAATAAAATAGATTATAAAATGTATGTATTCTAAATTACTATTTTGTAACTAATATGTTTCCGGTTAACAGTCGTTTAATTATCTACAAGTCTACTCAGAGTTTAATGAACTCGTGTGTTTTAATGTACTATAACAGCAGTGAATGTGTTGCATACCAGTTTGTTTATATCTATATATCTAAATATCTATATGTAGCTATGAAGAGTATGCTAAAAAGCATTATATAGAGGACCTTGAAGTGAGGAGGAGCTTTCACATGGAGGGCTCATGTTCTCTGAAGTCTTAGACAAACAAAGCTTATGCCTGAACTCCGAAAGGAACTAAGAAGCTCTAATACAGCGATTTATACAATTTGGCCCACAGTCATCAAATCCACAATTTCAAAGGACTTGAAAAGGACTGCTGACCTAAAATATTGAGATCTTGAATTCTGAAATGCTAGTCTTGAGGCCTGTTCACACAAAGTCAAAAAAGGTGCATGAGAAGATTTTAAAATGATAAAATGCATCCCTATGAAATCCTTCATACAGAGTCAGAAATAAATTAATGATTATTCATGTATTTTTTTTTTATTATTTAATTGTTTAATTTTGGGATGCCAAATAGTTTAAGAGCTGAACCGTTTTGAAAAAATTGCCATCAGACTCTTTGTGAATAGTTTTAGTGCAAAAATTGTTTGCAAATATTTAATTTTTTCATGTTTAGTTGCATCCGACTTGGTAACCCCTTTAATAGATATTCTTGAATATTTGACAAATCTCAAGTGAGTATCTGCTGTAGTTTACATGTTGAGCAGTGGAATAAGCTGGTCTTATGTTGCCACTCTTTGGGAGTGAATACCTTATAATTGTCTTAACCAGTCAGTAGGTTATTCTGTTTACCTAATAGTAACTTTTGTTACAGTTCCTGACTTGATGATTGAGTTTTTCTTTGAACTATAGAGCATAATTAATTCTGGCAAAACCATATCTTATTACCAGTTACCAGGTTGTGGTGATTATCCTTGAAATCAGTACAATTTGCTGTGCACTGTATTAAATACAAGACTAGGGTAATTTTTGCCCATGTTAAGCCTAAGAATTATTGCTAAAACTGCTGAACACAGGACATATGGTGGTTTAAGCTTCAAACGATGATGGTTTAGTTCATTAGACTTGAGGAGTTCATGCTGGTTTATTTAATGTTTGGTTAATTAGACTTGAGGAGTTCATGCTACTCCTCATCTTGCGGGTTTGTGAGGTGCCTCCAGCTGGAATCTGAAAGTCATGACCAAACAGCTGTGCATTGCTAGTCTCTTTCAGTGTATTTTGGTGACATAAATGTCTGTACTGTAATTAATCATAAATAATGAAAAATACCTATATGTAGCAACTTGAATAAACAATATATATTGTATATTTATGAACTGATCAGATTTTGTATACATATTTATTTGCATAGTACATGGCTCTGGTTCGTTTTACACCAGCGAATAGGACTCTTTTTGTATGACTGACACCTTGTTTTGGCTTTACATTGTGATATTTTTGCAGCTTTTAGGATCATAAATGCATTGCTTGATTTTTTTAAATACACTTTTTCCATTGTTTTGTTTTGTTATACATTTTTCATATCAGCCCGTTATAGTTGGGACAAAATAATTATAATAAAGACCATGATACAAAGTTTTTATCACATTGTGTGAGTTTGTTTTTCAAGTGTAAAGATTCATACTTAAATTCTTATTTGAATCACAATGCAATTTGTAAGCATAAACGATTTTAGACTGTAAAGCTGTTCACATTCTTCTCTTTAATCGTTGGCGCATCACTTCCACGTCCACTGAACACTTGGAATGTGTTAGAATCATTTCCATCCGCTTCACATGATCCTCTCGTAATTCAAATCACTGCACAGGCAGCTCTCATTATGCTTCATCTATTATGCAAATCCATTTACAGTTCATTATCATTTCTGAATAACTAATATCATGTTTTAAGCATGTAAAATTCGGTAAGGTTCACCTTATCAAATGTATCTCTAAAATTACCTTTACTGTAAAAATCTCAAATAAGTTGATCTTGTTGAAAACATTTTTTTTAAAGAACTGCACATAATTTAGCATAATACTTAGTGATTATTTTTGTCAAATGTTGTTGCTTTCAATTTTAGCATCAATTCTAATTCTGTCAGGAACGGAGGTGTGTGTGTGTGTGTGTGTGTGTGTGTGTGTGTTGTGTGTGTGTGTAAGTGTAAGGAATGGCTCTTAAGTGTTTAAGAGGAGCATGAGGGGCCTTATTATGTAGGAATAACCAGGAAAGTTGTCACAGGTTCTCTATGCTGCTCTACTGCTTCTTCTTCTTTTTAATCTCTATAGTTACGTTTGCTTATTTGTTGATTGTATAAAGTCTGAATGAGGTGATGAAGGAGGAATATTCCTGGCAGCTCAGTTCAGTCCATGCTGGAGCTCAGCCCAGTGAAACAGCTACAACACATCGGAGTCTGGAGTGCCTATGGTTTATTCAGACAGACTAAATGGGCCTTTCTGAAATTTTTTGTAAGATAAATTCAAAGGGATGCTTTATAATATAATTACAGTAAGCACTTTTATAGACTAGTCCCACTGATGGGCCATTATAGGGAAGGGCCCTTTTTTAGGTATTAATAACATAAATATTCATGGTCATTGTCCCTTACTTACATTATGGACTTTCTAACACAAAATATGTCTTACAAAATTTTAAATTAATATATTGTTTTCTGTGAATGACTGAGCAGGATGATTTCCAAACCATTTTGTAGCAAAAACTAGTCTACCACATTCAGTTCTCAAAAGTCTTGCAAACTAAGCTTCAGTATGTTTTTAATTAGCTTATTTCAGTGACTTACTAATACTTTTTTCACTCATTTTTTTTCCCTCAGAAATACAAATTTGTTCATAAATGCTGATTACATGTTATTGTAGTTTGTGCTTAATAAAGTGCAATCACACATTAGCCATATGTTATAAGAAATTTAAACAAACAAGCAAACAAAAAACCCACAAATGGCATTTCAAAACTTCTCCGGGGCCCCAAAAACCCTCAGACCCCAAAGAGTTAAGAACAATTTATTCATTTAGAGTTCAAGACAGTTCCTGTCTATTTAGCTGCTTTCATTCATTTTAATTAAAGTGTGTAAAGTTAGTAACTTTGTTGTGTTTTTATCTTTATTATTATAGATATTATTGTTTTTAATGTTTATAATTTCTTTATTTCAGTTTTAGTTTAGTCGCTATAGTACATCAAGTTAAGCTAAATGAAAATAAGAAATGCTATGGGATCTAGCTGAAATAAAATAAGTTTGAGTTAACTAATAACCCTGCTCTGAAGAGTTTTACTTAAGTATTTTTGCAATACTTTCACTAAGAAAGAAGATCACACAGGTTTGGAACAACTTGAGAGTGAGTAAATGACAACATGTTCATGTTTGGGCGAACCCCTTTAAAGCCACCAGAGGGGTTATTCGAGCTCCATTTAATGTGTATGGTTTCTGCACGGGTAAAAATAACGAAACCTTTTGGTTAGACTAAATTTCTATTTTATATACAACATATCACAGTCAGTCTCAAACGAACGGTTCACATGAAAATGTCCTAATTTGCTCAAATCGTTTTAAACGAATCGAGTCATGAATCTGCTGAGTTGAATAAGTTGATTCACTGACTGAAAGTTCAGTCGCAGCAGGGAGCCATAAGTAAACAACTAAATGGAAGGTATTTTTAACTTACAAACAACATAAATTCCGTTATGACTCGAATCAAAGTTATCCTATGACCTCAGAAGACTTTAAATTTGAAGATTGTTCAATGCTTTTAGTTTAAGTCTTATATTTATATTTAGGGTGCTATTTTTGAAGCCTCTGTTTACTGTGAGCTGTTATTTTGTGAAAATTCTGCGTGAAGATTGGTCAGTAACGTTATATTCAATACATTTCTTTGCTACACTGACGTAAGAAAGCCATTCACATTTGTAATGACATGAGAGTAAGAGTGACAATATTCAATTTGAGGTGAACTAACTTTGTTTGCTGCAAGGCACATGCAGCTGCATCACAGCCGTGGCAGTTTTTGATCCCTGGCCTAGTTTGGAGTTCTGTTTACTGTCTGGGGGTGCATATCCATCTAAAAGACCTACGGCCAGACATTCCTCCCTGCTCAAATCTACCCTGAAGAGGTGAGAGAGCCTATTACAGGGTCAGGAGAGGGAGAGAGAGAGAGAGAGGGGGGCACAGCTGATCAGTAGAATGTGCATTTGCAGCCTTGCATGTTCCGTTTAACAGAAGCTCCATTTTGTATGAGGTAAAAAGAGAGGCCCTCGTCAAAAGTAAGTGTTTTCTATCTATCTTTCATTCTTACATGGTCATTTATTCTCATTTGTCACTTGCTGCAATTTTTATTGGATCATGGATTTGCAGTTACACAGTACTGCTTTATCGTGTAGATCATTTAGATCCATTATATTTGTTTAGGAAGGTGTCCTTTTATTGCACAGTCTCTTGTATTCGAATGCATGTTATATGTTCATAATAATATTGCATTGAGTATAACCCATTTTCTAGCCTCTTTCAATATTTAAATAACTATATTTGTATTATTCTGTCAATGTGTTTTGCTCTGTCTTGTAGATGTTTTCTTGGCTTGTGTCTAAAATCCAAACTCAATTTAGGTTAAATCTAGTTTAGTAAATGGGTCACAGTGTGTTTTCTGGTCATCTGATAACAATTATCATGTTTTCACGTCACTGAAGACAGCTTGTGTTTTTGATTCAGTATCCCCATATTCAATTGTGCTCAGTCTGTTTCAGTGTATTGCATTTCTTGTTCACTGTAAATTAATATGTGGCTCTAATCAAAATGAATCAATGTGTATGAAATACGGTGCTAATTGCTGGGATACTTGCTGTATGGAATTAGCAGAATATATACTGAACTTTTCCAGTGTATTACATATATTCACTGGTATATATTTAAAGCAGTGTATTTGTGAAAGCCAGACTCTGTGCACCGCTCATTCCTTTCCAACACCCATTTCAGAGGATTTTCTCACTAACAATGATCGTCCTGCAATGTGGCTGAGCTCTGAATTCCACTCCAGACCCCATTTTTGTGTTTATATTTAAAGAAAGCCTGAGAAGCACTTGTCATGGTCCTCTCTCAAGGGTGCCACACTCTTTGTCTAATAGCTTAACCTTGATCTTGTTGCCATGCAACTCTAAAATCCCACTTTAGAGTTGCAGTTCTTACTCTCCATAACTAGTTTACTCTTATTTATTAACAAATCAATTATTAACAGATCTTCTTTTTTGAAAAAGCACGTTCTTTTCAACAAAAAAATAAATGTCTCATCACTGAAAAGCAACTAAAAACACTTGATTTGTGTTAGCACACCAATTCTTCAAGTTTTTAAAATAGCAAAACACATAGCAACAAAGATGTCTAGAATGTTATTTGGTGGAAAGGCTCTTACATTTAATTCATGTGATTTACAAAGTAGGAGTGGAGTTGGAGACCTCCCTATCATTCATTCAATGAAGTGAAGGCTGGATTTGCAATCTTTACAGTGTGGTTCAAAAGTTTGAGATTGGTAAGAGATAAGTTCATATTTTTGAAAGCAACCTCTCATGCTCACAAAGGCTGCATTTGGTGAAAAATACAGTAAGTATAGAGCCCAAACTGCCTTATGGACAGAGTGAGCAACACCAACATGTAGTAGCAAATAATCACACGAGAGAGATTTTCAATGCAGGGTTTATTTGCTGCATGGTAACCACCCATCTCATTAGACCATGACAATAGAGGAATGACTGGAGAGATGAAAGCACAGCACTGAATGAGAACATTCATTTCCATATGTATTCATCTCATAACCTGCAGCAGGACAGACCTACGCTTTACCAGAGTAATCAGACAGCCTTAATCATATTGGATATATTGGTGTATGTGTGTGTGTTGTCTTGAAAGATGATATAATAACACTTAATTTACACAGACAGTTCAAAGGGATGCATGGCAATATCTGGCTTTGCATTTTTATAGATGCATTTTTTTCAGTTTTATTGAAAGGTTCATTATATAACCTCTGTGAAGCATGACTTACATAAAAAAAACCCTGCAGGGATGAAAACGAAAATCAGCCATGGCTTATGCTGGCATAATTCTTAATATTGCTACGTGTAAACTTGGGGTCAGTAAAAACTTTGTACATTAAAACTTATTCAGGAAGGATGTATTACATTGAAAAATCAAATAAGGACAGTAAAATAAATGCTGGTTTATAAACCTGTCTATTCATCAAAACGGTATAACTTTTACCACAAAATTATCACGCAGCACAATTGGTTTTAACATAGATAATAATTAGAAATGTTTCTTCACCAAATCAGCAATTTAGAATGATTTCAGAAGGATCATGTGACATTGAAGACTGAATTAATGGCTGCTGACAGTTCAGTTTCGATATCACAGGAATAAATTACATGTTAAAGTGTGTTTTAATACTTTACCTGACTGGAATGTATTATAAATGTTTATGCATCTGTGTCTGGCTCTAGTATGTTGCTGGTGTTGCTGTGCTGGTGTGTCGGGGTCACAGTGCTTTTGTACGTCTTGTACTCCTGGCTCATCCCCACCGCTGTGCAGTTCAACGGCAGTCTGGCGTTACTCTGGCACGACGTCATCGTTGAGCGTGCTCTTGATACTCTGACCAGATCAACTCGACCACAGGTGACTCAATCAGTCCTTGTTAAACAGCTTTCTATGACCAAGATTACAACGTGTACTTTATTTGCAACTAGGATGCATAATGGGATCTTAAGACTGAAGAAGTTTAATGATGTTAAAGACTTTTGAGGCCCATGAAGTAAACAAAGTCATCACCAGACCTCTTTGTTCTTTGTTGTGACTAGCGTCTGCTGAAAGCAGTACGGAAACGTGCAACGCGAGGTGACCCTCAGAGTGTGATCTCGGCCATTGATCATTTCTGCCGACACAGCGAATGGGCTATGAACGTTGGAGATGAGAAAGGTTTACATTTACATTTTATATCTATTTTCTTCAAGCCACCATATAATATATATATAAATGATTTCCTGAAGGATCATGTGAAAGTGAAGACTGCAGTAATGACTGCTGAAATTTCAGCTTTGTCATCACCCAAATAAATTACATTTAAAAATGTATTAAAATAAAACATGTATTTCACAATATGACTACTTTTACTGTGTTTTTGATCAAATAACTGTTTGCCTCTTTATAATGTATCACTTATTGTATTCCTCAATTGTAAGTCGTTTTGGATAAAAGCGTCTGCTAAATGAATAAATGTAAATTAAATAAATGCAGTCTTGGTGAGTATCATACACTTCCATCAAAAACATAAAAAAGGTACTGACCCCAAACTTTTGAATGGTAGTGCATATTTTTTATATGTGAGTTGCTCTGAATAAAAACATCTGCCAAATGTCAACATACCATTTCATGTCCAAAATATGTTAGAAAAATACAAATATATTTCTATAGGAATCTGCATATTTGTATTTAATCAACTCCAATTCAGTAATTTGTGGAGCTTTTACTAAGCTGGGATATAACTTTGCAATTCAACCAGTAACTGTCTGTTATGTATGTTTGTGTATTCTCTCAGGCTCTATCCTGGACTCGGTGGTGAGCGAGTTGAACCCAGAGAAGGTCCTAGAGTTGGGCACATACTGTGGATACTCCACAGTGCGCATCGCTCGACTCCTTCCTCCTGGAGCTCGTCTGATAACACTGGAGTTCAATGCAGATTATGCTGCAATTGCCCGACAAGTAATCGCCTGGGCGGGTCTTGAAGACAAAGTAAGGACCTGTTCCTCCACAAACACATTGTTTAAATACACTAATCTCGGAATATTTTTTGGTAGTCTATATATTAAAGGATAAGACTCATTTGTTGTTTATCATGCGTAGAGCTAATGTATTACTTCATCAGATCCAGCTTGTAGAAGGTGCGTCTGAAGATTGGATCCCACGAATGAAGGAGCACTTTGGAATTGAAACATTTGATTTTGTTTTTCTGGACCACTGGAAGGACCGTTACCTCCCTGACACAAAATTAATGGAGGTGTGTTTGATTCTGACCAATCTCACTCAATCTCAGATATTATGGTTTCTCTTCCTGTAGCCCAAACAATAGAGTATGGATTCGATGTAAATGTGAATGTGTGCTTTGGATAAAGTGTCCAGAAGTCCCTGAATTTACTGCTGTGCCACTATTCTCTTCTCTTGGTTTTGCTCACCAATCTTATATCCAACATTTTCTACTCTTCTCTTTTTCTTTGTTTGTTTGTAGGATTGTGGTCTGCTAAGGAAAGGCACCGTTCTGCTTGCTGATAATGTGATCTGTCCGGGAGTACCAGACTATCTTGAATATGTGCGCAATAGCCTTTCCTATAAAAGCTGCTATTTTAAATCCCATTTAGAGTACACCAAGGCAGAGGACGGCTTGGAGAAGTCTGTGTTTTTGGGCTAGAGATATACAGGGATGATTCATATGCTTAAAAATAGGACTTTTGCTAAGAGTTTGTGCTAAGAAACCTAGCATGAGGAATAATTTCAATAGTTTATTATCATACGTCCCCAAGATGTGTTGTACTTAAAGTCTGCAAATCAGGACGCAGAGTTTTGCATATTATTTGACCAAACAACAGGCTGTTACAACTCTGTGCCACTAGAGGGTAGGATCATACCTCAAATAGCTAAGTGAAATATGTGGTTTTGTCTAGACCAGACCCCTCTTACAGCTTAACCAGAATTTGTATCTGAAAAATCAAACCATTTTATAGCAATGATCTTGTAAGACACATTTTTTATATTTGTCGCCTACAGAAAACGGGGGCTTTGTGGGATATTTTAAGGTTGTTCTGTAATAATTGAATCAATGCCCTTTGTGTTCATGAATTTACGCATGTCAGCAGTGATGATGGCATTTAGAGTGTGATAATTTAATGTATTTGTGCAGAAATGATAATATCATATGTGGATTGTAGTTTTATTTTGTTAATTGGTTTTCAAAACATTTGGTGCATATTCTTGTATGCATTTCGCTAGTTTTACTATAGATTTACCTATTGATTTCTTGCATCCATTTATTACATTTTTCATTCATTTACATTTTAAAGGTAATATTTTTGTTACAATTTTGAAACAGTCATTTTGTTTCTTATATTTCTTATTTCCCTTGTTGTTAACTACGGTCTAAAACACATTTTCATTCACCGTTTCTTATTCATTTATTTATGAGTGTGTTGTCTTGAAACACAAGACTATAAATATATAGCAGACAATTTTATTTTATGTTTGGATCTCTCACTCAGATTTTATAGTGTGCCATATACCACAAGTTGACAGCTATATATCTTTAATAGCATTCCAAATGAAATGCTACATCCCATTAAAATATACCTTGTGATTTATAGATGAACCATCACTTAATAAATTTCACCATTTCATCAAGTAATGAAATGCAGAAAGTATAGCCACATACTTGAACTAAATGCATGCACAAGCACATTAATAAATAAATGAAAATATTGCAAGCACCTGAAATGATCTGTGGACAGGGAATACTTGTCACTCGGTCACTGGTTTGCTTTTAAATTGAATAGAAATGGCATTAATGTATTTTAATTATTCATTCATAACATAAAGCAAAAGATATCCGAGGGAAAAAGTGACCAAAGTGACGAGTCAGTCAGTATGTTGGGGATGTAAAAACCCATTAGCCCATATACAAACATGTGTTTCAGTGATGGTGGTATTATGGACAAGAGTAAGGCATACACTACCATTTAAAAACATACGTGACCGTGAGGTCAACTAGATTATCTGTCTTTATAAAAAAAACAAGTCATTCTAAAAACAAAGCATATAAATCGTTATGACGAGACCAAGAGTGTCTCGCACCAGATTGTTGCCTGAATGCAGAGAACTATATCCAGCAGTGTTCACATTAAAAATATATACGGGTCCATCTCTCTCAGAGACTTCTCAAATACATGCATGTGGTAATCCCAATCTGTGCCCATTAGTGCACACTGAGAGAGTGAGGGAGAAAGAGAGAGTGAGAGAGAGAGAGAGAGGAGAAGAGAGAGTGAGGAGAGAGAGAGAGGGAGAGAGAGAGAGAGAGGAAGAGAGAGGTGAGAGAGAGTGAGGGAAAGAGACAGAGTGAGGGGCTTTTAAAGGATTTGACAGTGATTTGTAGAATCACAGTTGTGGAATGTTTGGTGTACATTTGTACATTTTCCCGCGTTTTATAGTTTACTAAAGCTCTGAATGCTTTCTATATTAAAATCTCGTCTTAATCCGAAGAATCTTTAAATTGTCTTTGTGTGTGAGAAGACTGTGGGCATTTTAAGATGAGAGCTGAAGACTCGGATGCTGGGGACGTTTACTGTCGTGCTTCAAAAGCATCAAACTTCAGCTCCAGATGGGCGCACACTGGCAGCAGCAGCAGTCGGTGAGACATTTCAATGAAGCGAATGATCGTTGTGTCTATATATTGAATGTAAATTACGTAAAATGTTACAATGTTGTAAAGATGTCTGTTCAGGTAACGCGATAAATAATTAAGAGGGAATAGTGCTGCTGTTCCTTCAACACTTAATCAAACGTCTGTGTGCGCGCGCGTGTGTGTGTGTGTCTTCCCGCTGGAACTTCAGCTTTCAGTCCAAATATAGCACATTTTCCGCTCACCTGTTGCTGAATATGTATCAGTTAATTTACATAAAATATTAATATGCAAGACTATACATGCCCTCTATTCTCAGCGGTCTGTTGAGTGCGAAGACGTGCTAGTGAGTTCATTTTCTAGAGGACAGAGACTTTGAGTTGAAACATAACTCTAAAGAATAATTATAAAAATAAGATCTTGGTCAATCAAATATAATATGAATAATAAAATGACATTATATGCACTGCATTTAGGTATAGGCATATAAATATAGGCTATTGAACTTCATTGACTATGGTGTCAGTAGGTTTGTTATGTGTAACTAAATATAAAATATGTAAAACAATATGAATCCTTACAAAAACAAATCAACAACATGGTAATACCATGTCCTTTGTCACTGCTATGAAGGCATACCATATTTTTTTAAAGTACCTTACAATATCATTGTGATATGGTATATGAATATGTAACCAAGCTGTTTGGTACATTTTTCATTCTTTGTTGAATATTTCTGGTGGAACAAATGGAAATCAAAGCCTAAATCCTTGGGTTAAAAAAAATCATAAATTAATATAAAAGCTATATTGTGGGCTAGAAAAAATGTGAATTTGTAAAAATTATTTCATATATATTAATATAAATGAACTACTATACATAGGCATTATATATGATCACATCTTTAATCAAAATATAACTCATTCTCTGTTAACTAACATTTATATAATTTAAAATACCTTCAAATTATTTTACTTTATAAAGTATATATTATATACTGTAATTATTGTATTTAATTCAATGTATTGTATTTAATTGAAAAGTTTTCCTCAGCGGTTTTAATTCAATCTTGATAATATCAGTGAGTGTGGGTCAAGAGGTTTTTCATGTATACCTTCTGTCTCATTTCTCCATAGGAGACACAGGTAGAGAAGAAAGCATTGTGCTGTAGTAGAACCAGCGTGCATGGCAGCAGCTATGACATCACAGCACCACGCATCATCACTATGTCATCACCACAGGATCAGCGGGGCGCCTGGAAAACACACGGGCTCCCTGGTTCATGTCATGTGGATAGTGATGATGGGATTTACTCCAGAAACCTGGGCCTCCTCAGAAACTCAACCTCATTCCATAAAGATAGAGGGTGACATCACTCTGGGGGGCCTTTTCCCAGTGCATTCCAGGGGCCCTGCTGGTGTTCCATGTGGGGACATTAAGAAGGAGAAGGGGATCCATCGTATGGAGGCCATGTTGTATGCGATGGACCAGATCAACAGCGACCCAGACCTGCTGCCTAACATGACTCTGGGTGCCAGGATACTGGACACGTGCTCCAGGGATACGTATGCGCTGGAACAGTCCCTCACCTTTGTCCAGGCCCTCATCCAGAAGGACAACTCAGGTGTTCGATGTTCCAACGGAGAACCGCCTATCATCCCAAAACCAGAGCGTGTGGTTGGGGTCATTGGGGCTTCGGCCAGCTCGGTGTCCATAATGGTGGCCAATGTTCTTCGGCTGTTTGCGGTGAGAGAGATCTTTTTAATTAAATTAGTTTTAATGAACTACATTTTAATGTTGATTCCTTCAGTATTAGGCTCTACAAATGGGTCAAGGCAGGTGAAAAAAAATACTATTAGAAATCACCATACTTTCCTTAGCAGCTTATTATTGACAGTACATTAAGACAATTGTTTCGTATTATTGTACATTTTCTGATAATTTTTTATTTTTTTTTACAAATGAGGAGTTGCCTAATTACATATACTCATTTGCATAAATTCTAGAACAGATATCTGAACATTGAATAAATCCAAGTTTAAAATTGAGGAAGGATTTTAATATTTCTTTGTATCACTTCATAAATCATAAAATACTGTCAACTGTCAAAAACAAAATCATCATGTTATTAGGAATAAAATCTAAAAAAAATATATCAGGTGGGTGTTTAATGAGCAAACGCTTCTGTGAAAACTTTCAAAATATAGAAAGGAATAAAGTTTGGTGCAATTGAAGCAAAGATTTCAGTCACAGCTAATTTTGAGAAAAGAGCCTCTGTGTTGTATTTGAAATCATTGTCTTTGGATTCCCTTCTGTTTCGTGAGGAGCTCTTGCATGTGTTGCTGTAAGACTGGAATCTGCAGCGCTGCAGATAGGGCCAGTGCTACAGGAAGTAGAACTAATTCTGTTAAAAGGTTTGGATTGTGTTTCAGCTCATTTGCCTCTCAGCAAGAGCTTCTTAAACGATATAGATCCTTCCTTTATTTTGTTCTGAGAGAGTGTATCGTGTTTTCCTTGCGGTTTTGTATTGCGCACACCATTGAACTGTCTTTAAAGCATTGACAACCACAAAAGTGAAATGTGCTGTGTGCCAAAATGTCATTTCATTTCAAATCCCATTTTCAGATCGTCATTCAGCTTGCAAATCCTACACCTGATCTACATTCAATTTCATTCTGCCCTCTGCCTCTTTTTATTAATGAATTTGAATCATTATGTTCTTTGTGGTCACTGCTCCAGGCTGTGTGTGCTTCTGTGCATGAGCTGATAACCCAGGAGTTATCTGCAATCATTTTCAGTCATCACAGTTTCAGTGAAGATAAACAATTCACAAAAGATGACTTAGTCAGAGCTCCATTAGGTTTCTCTCGGGACATTATACCTGGAATTTGTGTATCCTAATCATATTTTGCTGTGGTTATTCATTACTTTTAGTGATACACTCTGGAACAGGGCTGGCTTATATAGCTAAAACAATCATATCTAAAAAATTTAGCCTTTTGATTATATTGGATAAAGAGAAGATTGGAGATAGTTGAATAAATTAAAAGTAAAAAGTGTCACCCGGACTTGCAAAAATCTTGATATTTAATATTTCCTTCAAATGGCAAAACCCATTGTTTTTTTTCATGTAGTGGTCAATTCTGAGATTTTAGACTATTTTGTTGCTTCCATAACATTCTTAATCTTCTTCTTTTGCATCAAAAATGCTTTTTATTTTATTATAATTTTTTCTATTTGCTTCTGTATATTTAAATTAGAATACATGTCTTTAATGCAAGTTTTTTCCTCATTCACTGAACCAGAAATCTCCAATTTAACAACACTTATATACACTAAAGTACTAGTTTTATTCGTTTCTATATTTTAATGTTTTCACAGAGGGAGTTGTTCATATATAATGTGTCTGATTTACATCACTCAAGCAGTTTTCTGGTTGTTGTCAGTATTTTCTGATATATGGACTGATACTAAAATCCTCTCTGTAGCCTATAATTTTAATATGTGAACAAAATTAAACAAGAATTTCAAACATGGCATTATACAGTGTTCAGATTTGCAAAGTAGTGCATATTTAGACTAATTTCCCAATTTCCTAACATAATATTTCAGAAACGTGTAATGCAAAACAATTATCTGAATGTACTTTGATTAATCAGCTGGGGAAGTAGGGTGATATCTACTGTATTATTAAAATAGTATACCCTATTTTACCCTGGTGTAATTCCAAATAGTTTTTTCCACCATTGAAGCTTTAATTTCGACCAAACAGCTAGATTCATAATGTTTAGGCAAAATGTCAAATACAATTAAAATATTAAAGTTTAAATAGTAATAATTTAATAAAAATACAACACTACATAATATTAAACATCAACATTTTACACAGTGTTTTTGTCAAATATTATAAAATACAATAAAACAAAGAGACTTCCAAGATTTTTTTTTATAATGACCAAAAAGGAGCAAATGAAGAGTTGAAATCGATTCATTGAAAAGGACAGTGTGAATGGACATATTACAGTTATTAAATCATACAGAGATTAAAAATGTAGAAACCATCAAAGTGTCATCTTGAATCTCTTTATAAATGCTGAACTTCATACTAGTTTATGTCCATGTTCTTGAGTTCTGTAGGAACTGAGGATGGCAGATATATACTACAGCATTACGGAGGATCCGCTCTCCATTAAAGCCCATCACCAGCTCAGACTCCTGGTGGGAAATAACACATGAGCCCAGAAGAATGCAGCTGCGCTGTTATCAGCTACATGCAGCTCCTGCTCTGTCACTTTAGCTGAATGAGTGTGGACCTTTAGCACATAGACCGACACGGACAGATAGCCAGCATTTATGGGTGGCACTAGTCTCTTTGTCACACATTCACACAAAATTTTGTTTTAACGACAACACAAGATGTCATTCTATAGATAAAGATACATGAACCATTCTATATCTGATGCATATGATATGTCCTTAAATAAAAAACAAATGCTTCTTTAATAAATCATGGAGTATCCCATACTAAAGTAATAATAATTGTAAGGTAACCTATAATGTATTTGAAATGAACTTTTTAAAATCATAAATATGATTTAATCTGGATGAATCGACCTGAATATTTTGGGTTATATCTAGCCACCAGTGAAAGTCACTTTAAAGGGTCAGATCAAGACTAAATAAAGCAGATGTTCATATTTTCACAAGAATAATTGCTTAGGGAAGGGAACATATGTTGAAACGCTTCCAGGAAATGTTAGCATGTGATTGCTGTTAATGTTGACATGACTTAAGTGTGGAAAGGCTTAAAGGCTGTAATGTTTATGGTGCTTAGCAACAAATTAGTATCTTTATGTTTCAGTACCAAACTCCTATATCAATGTTTCCTTTGTATATTTGCATTCTAATGTTTTAGAGTTGGATTTGGATGGGAATGCATTGCAAACTTTGAATATTGTTGTTTCTCATGCAAGATGTAACAAGTGTCTGGACGGTCAACAGCAGTGTCACAGACTGTAATGTATATGTTGTATGATGGGGGTTTAAATCTGTCGTAGCATGCAAGCTATTAGAATTAAATATATTGTATGGCTTATGGCTGAGAAATGGCAACCTTGTCTCTTGATCTGTCTCTCTCCCTCTGTGCTTAACGTAATTTGACTAAAACCCCTCTAATCCTTCCAGATAATCTGTCAAATGGTCCTCTTCTCTCTTTCTCCGGTCTGTATCCACCTTTTCCTCACAGTCCGCTGGCCTGCTTCTTTAAAGAACCTTTTATTAAGCCAGACGGGCTCGGCAGACATTAGTCTGCGCAAAGCCAAGTCCAATGACATCAGCTGCGTCATTAAGAAACTAGCACAACAGTAAATTAATCTTCTCATCCTTTTTTTTCACAAACAAATGCTTTAACAGTGGTAGCTCGTGCCATCTGTATTTCCCCAGGATTTGTTTTTATGAGCTACAGAAAACGCTACCGCGAAA
This sequence comes from Gymnocypris eckloni scoliostomus, assembly GCA_027564155.1. NCBI lineage: Eukaryota > Metazoa > Chordata > Actinopteri > Cypriniformes > Cyprinidae > Gymnocypris > Gymnocypris eckloni. Next base: position 13,939,981 of record CM050431.1, read on the forward strand.
GCTAGGGTAGATTTGCTGTAGGACACTTGCTAGTATAATGTTACTAGAACAAATGTGCTGGTCTACTGAATATGATGATCTCCAGACACGATTAGCTATATCACGTAGGAGTGTGATATTTATTTTACAAAACAGTTCAATAAACAAGAGAGCAGCCTAGAATGTAAAAAGTATTTTTTAAACTCAGTTGTAAATAAAACAGATTTTTGGAAAATGTGATATGCAAAAATAGATAATTTTATTTTCAAAAATGTGTTCTATTAAAACATTTTATTAAATGTATTACTTTCCATTTCTTTGTAATTGTTTGTGATATTTACTAGCAATTAACTGAGTGAAACTTTTCTACACCAATTGTTTTAGACAGTATCTTAGACCTTGTCTATAGTCGCTCTGCCATCGAAAATAGTCTCCAAGCAACTTTTCTATATGAATCAGCATTTTTGAACAAAATGGTGAAGTGAATGATTCAATGACACATATTTTGTTGAATCAGTGTTTTGAATGAAACAGCTGAGTGAATGATTCAATGATTAAATTCGTATACTCTTTGAGTCGGCAATTGTTTCGAATAAGTACTTTGTAACCGCTGAAGAAGCATGTTCTATATGGTATGAATGTTGTTAGTATGAATGTAATCTGGACATACTATATTCATATTGGTATTGTTATCTGACCAACCAGCATGTGACAAGTCTTGTTGCTCACTGATGTATGTATCTTCCGTTTCACAGATACCTCAGATCAGTTATGCTTCAACAGCACCTGAGCTTAGTGACAACAATCGCTACGACTTTTTCTCCCGAGTCGTGCCACCTGATTCCTTCCAAGCCCAGGCGATGGTGGACATCGTCAAAGCCATGGGCTGGAACTATGTTTCTACTCTGGCATCAGAGGGGAACTATGGAGAGAGTGGTGTAGATGCTTTCGTCCAGATATCCAGGGAAGCAGGTACAGATTTAACACGTCTGGTGTTGTATTTGATGAGGAAAGAGGATAATGATCAGGGGATAAAGGTTTCATGTGATATTCTCGGTGTAAAGAAGTTACCAGTATGTCATTTTCAGTTGAAAGGCCTTGCAATTATCATAATTTTCTTAACGTCCTCCTAGTCCTTCAAAACTGTCTATCCTTTTATTTATTTTTATTCAGGAGGTCTTTGCATCGCACAGTCTATTAAAATTCCTAGAGAGCCAAGACCAGGAGAGTTTGACAAGATCATCAAAAGGCTAATGGAGACATCCAATGCCAGAGGGGTTATTATCTTCGCTAATGAAGATGACATCAAGTAAGTAGTCTTTCAGTAGAAATTCTGAATCTCTCTGAGGCAGGAGCTATGGCCTTGAAAAGGGTCTATAAATGATTAGAGAACAGATCAATCACCATACTGTGGTAATATCAGGAGTCTTAGAAGAAATTATGGCAGATGAATGTACAACTGAGTGAATCTTTTCATCTAGTTTCATTTGCATATTGTAATCTAAGCCTATATTAATATAAAATGATACATAGTAATTACATATAATTAGTATATATATATATATATATGAAGAGGTCTAATGCAAAAGCCTCTAAAAGCCATCTTGGTCAAAAATGAGATAACGACACTGAGTGAATGCTCTTATGTGTTCATCAAGTACTTTCACTTCAAATGCACTAAATCCCAGCCTCAACCCATTCAAAAGTACCAGTATTTACATAGAAACATATACATAGTAGCCAGAAAGAAATGCTTATTTTAAAGAAAAACGTCAGACGTACTTGGAGGCTTTTGTATCTGAACTCTTCATATATTTGTGGATGCATTTATCCACCAATGCATATACAGTAAAAACAATAACATTGTGAAATATTATTAAAATGTTGTTATAATTAAAAATTATATTTTAATATTATAAATTGTTAACGTTTTTATATAATTTATTTCTATGATGGCAAATGTGTCACATGATCCTTCAGAAATCATTCCGATTTGGTGCTCAAGAAACATTTCTTGTTATTTTCAATGCTGAAAACTATTTTTGCTGCTTAATGTTTTGATGGAAATATTTGTGTAAATATGAATATTTTATTCAGCAAGGATGCATTAAATTATTTATTTATTTATTTTCAAATCAACAGATTCCTAACCACAATGTATCTGATTGTCCTTATTTTTAATAAACCTGCCTTTTAGGTGTCTGATATTTTTGTATTCTTTTATTGTAGGCGTGTCCTGGAAGCAGCAAAAAACGCCAATCTTACGGGTCACTTTTTGTTTGTGGGATCTGATAGCTGGGGAGCAAAAAACTCACCCATTCTTAACCTGGAAGAAGTGGCTGAGGGTGCGGTTACTATCCTCCCCAAGCGGGCATCCATTGATGGTATGATATGATAGAACAGGTCATTGTAAAATCAATAAAGGCTTGATAAAATCCATCTAAATGTAGTGTTAGGTAACATTTTCATACTTATAAAGACACAAACATTTCTGAAGAATAGTTATGCAGATTTTGCTATACAACTGCAGATGAAAATGACAAAGAACACACAAAAATTATGCTCATGTGTTCCATAGAGAAAATAACAACACAAGGTTTTGTAATGATTACACAAATGCTTTTTTTTTTAAATCTGTTTCTCAGGGTTTGACCAGTACTTCACAACAAGATCACTGGAAAACAACAGGAGGAACATCTGGTTCGCTGAGTTCTGGGAGGATGACTTCAAATGTAAACTGACACGGCCTGGAATCCGAGGCGAAAGCGGGCCGAGGAAATGCACAGGCGAGGAAATCATTTCCAACAAATTGCTCCCATAAATGCAGTAGTACTTGAATTATCATACGTTCTTATGCTTTTAAGACGTGTAAAGCACATCTAAGTGGATTATTCCCTTAGCAAAGCTTTTCGATTCCTGTCATGTTGCTTTCGGTCTTTCAGGAGAGGAACGAATCAGCCAGGATTCAGCATACGAGCAGGAAGGGAAGGTGCAGTTTGTGATCGACGCCGTGTACGCCATGGCTCACGCACTCCATAGCATGCACATAGACCTCTGTCCGGGTTCGATGGGCATTTGTGACAAAATGGACCCTGTGGATGGAGGAATGCTGCTGAGTTATATCCGTGCCGTCAGTTTTAATGGTAAGCCTTCTCAAGGACAGAGCTGAAGCATGTGAGCCATTCCAAACATCGCGAAGAAACCTTGAAACAGTCAGAATTTCAGTAATGGGTTTGTATTCATACATTACAAGACTAATGAACATCACAGGAATTCACAGAAAGCTTCTATTTCCAAGGAACGCTTTTCTTTGAATCTGCCAGGAAGATTACACACAATAAACCTGCTTTTGCCAAACAATCTCAAATCAAAAGTACTGCCTTTACTGTGAGACTGACAGGTGAAAATAGGTGAAGAGTAGTTTCTACGAGAGGGGAAAGGCCAGAAACGAAGCTGCTGTTTCCAAGACGGAGGGCTGTGATTCCCATGGGTTAGTCAGAGTGGGGCGAGAGAGGTCAGCACTCAATCCCAGCCTGAAGAGATCCACTAATGCACAATGCAGCAGCACACATACTTGCTTTAACCCCCTCCACTCGTCTCTCTCCTTGTCTTTGATTCTCCCTAGGGCAGCCACTCTCCAAACACAAGACGCATTTCCTTTTTCTGCGCTATCTCTCGTGAAATCCCATTTCTTCTCGTCACTCGCTCCTGAGAGATTTCTATGAAAAGCACAGCTATTCAGTTTACGCACAGTGGACGTCCTCACACTCTTGTATGGAAATCTTTTCAGCTTTGAGAGCCTAAGGGGAACAAAATGCCTCATGGAGACCTTGCCTCTCATGATTTGTGGTTTATAAATGGAAAGGAACATGAAATTGAGTTTGCTTTGTGTAACATCTACCTTCACAGAATTACATCTGAGAACACCATATTTTCTTGTAAGCAACCTTTGATATAGAAAAGTCACCTTTAAAGTTACGTTTGACAGTTTTACCTGGGGTGTGTCGAAGCATGTATTTCACGCATTAGTGCAATTTTATGCCCTTGAAATGGGTCGTTTCTATTCTCTTGTTTCAAATGATTGCATTTGAATTAATAAGTAGTGATGTTGAATATCAAAACCCTGTGTTTACTCTGAAGGCAGTGCTGGGACAGGTGTGATGTTTAATGAAAACGGTGACGCCCCAGGACGATACGATATCTTCCAGTACCAGCTTTCTAATACCACCAACCCGGGATATAAAATCATTGGCCAGTGGACCAACCACTTACGACTCAGTGTAAGCGTGTTAAGCCCCTTGGTAGATTGCAACATTTTTGAATGCATGTTCTTGAGATTTTCCTCTCTCTTTCTGTAAGGCTGAGGAAATGCAGTGGTCTGGAGGGGATAAACTGGTTCCAGACTCGGTTTGCAGTTTTCCTTGCGAGTCTGGGGAGAGGAAGAGGATGGTGAAGGGTGTGCCGTGCTGCTGGCACTGTGAGCTATGTGACGGCTATCAGTACCTCCTGGATGTGTATACCTGCGATATGTGCCCCTTTGACATGAGGCCCACCCCTAACCGCACGGGCTGCCGTCCCACTCCTATCATCAAGCTGGAGTGGAGCTCTATGTGGGCCATCATCCCAGTATTTCTGGCAGTACTGGGGATTCTTGCTACATCAGGAGTCATCATCACCTTCATCCGGTTCAACGACACCCCCATAGTCCGCGCTTCGGGCCGAGAGCTCAGCTATGTTCTCCTGACGGGCATCTTCCTCATCTATCTCATTACTTTCCTCATGATCGCGGAGCCGAGCACGGTGGTCTGTGCATTTCGCAGGTTGTTTTTGGGGCTGGGCATGTGCATCAGTTACTCTGCCATGCTCACCAAAACAAATCGAATCTACAGGATCTTTGAGCAGGGAAAGAAATCAGTCACACCACCAAAATTGATCAGCCCCACATCCCAGCTGATCATCACATTTATTTTGATCTCAGTACAGGTGCGTGACTATATACAGTATATGATACATTTAAATTTCTTCATTTAGCAGATGCTTTTATTTAAAGCGCATTACCAGACCTTGAGGAAAATACATTTTGAAGGTGAACTATTGTTTTTCCTCATTTAATAAACGTTTTACATATAACTCATAACATGTAGTATTATTATATTCCCATATATGATGAATAAATGTTTTGAAGTATTCAAATGTGTTCAGATTGTTTTTGCAATTTTGTTTGTTTAAAATGAAAATAAATAATACTAATGTTAATAAATCATTTTAATTATATAATAATTCAAAATAAAATGTCTATAATAATAGCACAACATTAGTCAATGCTAATTTAAATAATTTGTATGATAATCTGTGCTTAATTTACTCTTGTTCAGAGTAACTGCTGTGCAAGTTGTTTACAGGGTTGTCACTGTACTCTGTTCCCGAAATGCATTTTTATCTGAGAACTTTTTGTCCATTGAATAATTAATGAAGCAATATTTTGAGTGTAGCGTGGAGGTGCAGTAATTTCACTGAAAGCTCTTCTCTTTTTGGTGTTTTTTGGAAATAGGCTCATTTACAACTCCCCTAGAGTTAAACAATTGAGTTTTACTGTTTTTAATCCATTCAGCCGATCTCCGGGTTTGGAGGAGCACTTTTAGCTTAGCTTAGCATAGATCATTGAATCGGATTAGACCATTAGCATCTCGCTCAAAAATGACCAAAGAGTTTCAATATTTTTCCTATTTAAAGCTTGACTCTTCTGTAGTTACATCGTGTACTAAGACCGACGGACCCCAGCTAGAAAACTAGTTATGATATAGCAGGTGGCTACTTTCAGGCGGTGCGCAATTTCATTACACCTGCTGCACCCATGGTACGGCAGCAAAGTTCCTTGATTATTACGCCGGAATGAGAGTATAGTTCCTAGCCAAATCGGCCTAGAAAAACTCAACTTTTCATTTTAGTACATGATGTAACTACAGAAGAGTCAAGCTTTAAATAGGAATTTTTGAGCGAGATGCTAATGGTCTAATCCAATTCAATGATCTATTCTAAGCTAAGCTAAAATTGCTACCGCCAGACCCGGAGATTGGCTGAATGGATTCAAAAATGGTAAAACTCAACTGTTTAACTCTAGGGGAGTTGTGAAATGAGCCTATTTTAAAAAAGTGGATGTTCCTTTAATCTTGTATAAACATTCATTCCTACCTCTTTTCTACTCACAGCTCCTGAGTATTTTCATTTGGTTTGGAGTTATGCCCCCTCACACGACTGTCGACTTTGATGAGCTACGTCCCCCCAACCCTGAGTATGCGCGTGGGATCCTCAAATGTGATATGTCAGATCTGTCTCTGATTGGCTGTCTGAGCTACAGTATGGCGCTGATGGTCACATGTACAGTCTATGCCATTAAGAGCAGAGGTGTTCCTGAGACCTTCAATGAGGCTAAACCCATTGGCTTCACCATGTACACCACCTGTATCATCTGGCTGGCCTTTGTGCCCATATTTTTTGGGACAGCACAATCCACAGAAAAGGTAAATTGTTAATATAATAAGGAGATATTTAAAACATTTAAAACTTGTACAAGATTCGCTAGAGCCTGATATTAACATGTCATACAGAAATATTATCTTTACCCGAGAGTGTCCACATGCATTTCACTAGATTAGATGGTTCTGTTTCAGTTAATGATGCTGCAACATTTTCTTGTGAATGCTTCAGCCATAATCAGATAATAGAAACCTAAAAATCTGTTTCTAATATCAGGTTAACATAATTGCTATTTAATTGTGGTGCAGTTTTGTGTTGGCCTAAAAGCTGTTCAGGTGCTAGCCACACTTCATGCATTTAGTCATTTATTTTTCACATCTATTCATCCTGTGGGGGATGGGTTTGCTTACAAAGCACGGGGATTTAAAATGGAAAGTATACTCTGACTAATAGAGAGGTCTTTTAGTGGCCAGTCAACCGCAAAGCTTTCGGCCCTCAGGTGGTCTTCAAGTCTTTTCATTTCTTGTAAGTGAAAAGAAAAGCATGGAAGATTAAAATACCAGACTATACAGTGGGCTGCAGCATATATAGCTATATATATATATATATATATATATATATTTGTGTGATGCTATCTTACATTTTATCATATTGAGTTTAGATTTTGAAGTATTTTTTGCTTATCTGTATATCTCTTATAGGAAAAAAAACAGTTTTACCATCACAGCTTCTTGTGACATTTTTGAAAGCATTTTAGCAGTAATTATTTGCATGCTGCACAATCTCATGAAATATAAGAGGTCTTAATTATAGTATTCATGTATTATAAATTAACAAATTAAATAAATGACTCACTTTGCAATAAACACATGATATAAGGGCTCAGTTTTTTGGCTCGCATTAACCATGCATAAACTGATTGAATTATTTACACATGCCGATTATAGCCCATTGTCTTAAACTATTAAAATCATTATACTGATTTCCAGGAAATGCATTGTGACAATCAACAGAGTTTATATATGTGTGTAATGTGCAGTGATATCTCCGCACTAAAGCCCTGACGGCTGATCTTCATCATGTGGTAGGTCGTAGCTGAGGCCAAGCTAAAATATTACTCTTAATCTTTTTTTCTGCCCTGAACCAGATGTTCATTCAGACCACCACACTGACCGTGTCCATGAGTTTGAGCGCAACGGTGTCCCTGGGCATGTTGTGTCCCCAAAGTCTATGTCATCATCTTCCACCCAGAGCAGAATGTTCAGAAGCGCAAGCGCAGCTTCAAAGCCGTGGCCCAGGCAGCCACCGTTTCCACTCATCTCTCACAGAAATCCAGCGACAAGCAGAACGGAGAGACCAAAGTTCAACCAGATAGATCCCAATAAAGACCAGCAGGTAAAAAAAAAAAATAATAATATATATATGTATATATATATACATATACATTTATGCATATAGCAGACGCTTTTATCCAAAGCGACTTACAGGCTATACATTTTTTTATCAGTATGTAATTTTTTATGTATGCATACATAAACACACACACACACACACACACATATATATATATATTGTGTAGCTATATAATATAAACAATACATTTGTTTTCATATTATCTTTTATAAATATACATATGTTTGTTTATTAACAGAGATATAACATATGCTATCTGTGTTCAGGCCTGTGTACATCCTAATGAAGTAGTCTGAGAAATAGTCAAGGCAAACTGCTGCTTGCTAAATCATTCGTTTTGCAACCACTAATGGACGAGGATCACCAGAGGATGTGCTAATATTTCTAATATCTGCAATATAAGAGTCTGGGTGAGAAAAACAATCAAGGAATGCATAAATGAATAGCACTATATGTACAGAAATTAGGGGATCAATGGATTCTTTGTGATGTGGAACTCTTACATCAGCTTTGAGACTGGAAGTATTTGTTCCCTTTAATATTTCCCTCGTCACCACAGCATCACCAGTTGAGTTGAAATGATACAATCATGACTTCATGATGAAGAAGATTGTCCATACAGAGTTCCTTTGGAGAAAAAAACTAAACAATAGAACATTTCTCCCACCAGCATTTTTGAAGGACTAAGTGTTTGTATCTGATGTGCCCAATGAAATCGGACTTGAACTTGGGCATACATCAGTGAGTCACGTTTAGTTTCAGTTTCATCTCCATCCTTACCCCCTTATCCTGAATACATATCATAAAATATCAAATAAGATCAGAGCTACAGAGACAATGTTGGGATCAAATGTGAACACCCTTTGAACTCTTTACTTTAAAAAATGTGCCATAACTTTGTTTCAGAATAAATGTTTTAAGTGTCTTGTGTGCAGTCCTCATAGGCAATATCCTGTATTCTTAAACATATGTATTAAAATGATAGATTACCAAGAAAAAGCAATGACAATCTGTAATGAAACAACAAAGTTTTGATCAGAGATTTTATGTTTCCTTGAGCTTACCAAGAGATACTGTTTAAAAAAATATTATTCTATTGATCGATATTTATTGGTTAATTTAAATTAAAATCATAACATATTAGAGAATGAATTCCTTTTATTGTCACATGCAACTGGCTTTCAGAGTAGTCACTCGTATCTTAGTAAAGGGGTGGGGTGGGGTGGGGGACTATGCATTATTGTTCAATTACTTGTATCAATTCAAGAAGCAGTTAATATTAAATGATGACCATGCAGTTATTGTAAACTCAGGTTCTACGTAGGCTTAGTTAGCCTTGATGAATTTTGTGGGTGTCTTGTTTTCATTTAAGAGATATAAAAGAACACTGGAATAAAAATGTATTGATTGAATGCATGTTGGAAAAAGTATTGAATAAAATCCTTTAAAAAAAAGTGGAAATTGAAGAAATCATATGTTACTCTATAGAAATCAGTATGATTGTGAGAGTTTCTTGTTCTCTGTGTTTTAAAACAAATGACACAGAATGGTTCTATCACTATTCTATTACTTTATGAAAGCATCACTGTTGAACTAGGACTGGGCTTGGACTGTTTCTAAGCTATTTTTGGCAAACAAAAAGAGAGAAAACATGCTTCCTATAGACATTAAATGTAATGATAGAAAATGATTGTCATATTTATACAGTTTGATTGACTGCTGTATGATTTTTCCAGATCTTTTTCCATACTGTAGGCTAGTATGCTGTGTGGGTGTTTAGAAATAGCTGAAAAATTTGACAAATTAATAATGTTTTCAACAAACTTGCAACTAGTTCATAGCCGTGCAATTATAGAATGCTTGTGAACCAATCAGAATCCAAATTCACCAGTGTTGGTGAAAGAAAAATATGAGACACTTACTACCTCTTTAAAGGCATAGTTCAACCAAAAATGAAATCTCACCCTCATGTATGTCCAACCTGTATGTTTTTACCCTGTTGAGCACAAAAGAAGATATTTTAAAGAATTTGGATAACTAAATAAATAGTTGAATGTAGCCAATGATTTCCATAGATGTCAATGGCTACCATATATTGTTTGGCTGCCAACATTCTTCTTCAATATATTCAATATATTTTGTGTTCAGCAGGAAAAATAAATGCATACAGGTTTGGAACTGATTGAACTGTAAATGATTGCATTTTCATTTTTGGATGAACTAAAAATGTGAGTCAAATTTAACCCTAGGTCTATGCTCATTTTAAAATGGTTAAATATAAAACCGTTAAATAAAAAAATGTGTTTTATATAGATAAGACAATATTTGTGAATCTACACGGTCACAAATATTGCTTCTAATGTGGTATTTCTTCACTGGAAACGGGTCAAAAACACAGTCATGTCAATAGAGGGGTTAATGCAGTAGGGGGCAGTGCAGAGCGACATGAGCCCATTTGTCAACACAAAGCAGCGCAAGCGTCGGAAGTGACGTACAAATCGCGTTGTGATGTGTTGATGTTTATGTCAAACTCTCGGTCGGTCGTTGTTACGAAAGAAAAACCTCGAAACCGAAGGAATAAAGTCGATCTGTGACGACTGTATTAACACCTCGTATTATGTTAGGACAGGTGTAGTCATATATGCAGCGTACAAACTGTTCATAGACAAGCAAAACCGGTCGTTTATGCTCTGTGTGTAACTCATAACAACACAAATCACCGCTAGCTAGCCAGCGATGACAATCCTCCCGAAGAAGAAACCGGCCTCCACAGCCGGTGGCGGTGATCATACGGATGAACCGGACAGACGAGGCGGCTCTGAGTCGCACCCTCATAACGTTACCCTCGCAGGACGCTCCGGGTCCCGACCCAGGGCTTCTCCGCCGCCGTGGACATACCAGGCCACGCCGCACGTCCAGAGAGGAGCGGCGGATCGAGGCGAGCGCTCGACCCCGGCCGGCCTCCCCGCAGCCTGGTGCCGCTGGAGCACCGGTCGTGCAGTGCGAAGGGAGCGCGAACTCGGCTGTGGTCTCAGGTCGCGTCGAGCTGCCCTGCGGCGCAGGTAGCGTTGGAAGCTGCTGCTCGGGACCCGGACTCAGCAAGCGGAGACGACAGGCGGTCTGTTCCAGCGGTTTGACAGGTGGAGGAGGAAGAATGGGAGGCGGCGGAGGAGGAGGCGGTAGTCCAGTCTCGGAACCCGAGGAGGGAGCTGGAGGCAACAACAGTGAGGACGAGTATGAGAACGCGTCCAGACTTCAGCTTGTGGACCCCGCCACAGTCGAGCAGGTATTGGATGCTGACATTTGGCAGGTTACTTGGCAACGCGAGAAACAGCTTACCAGTTGTCTGTCATCCTCCAAAATGCATAGGTGCTGTTCTAAAGCATAATGGAAAGGTTTAAAATTCTCTCGACATGTTCATTGTACACGTGTTTAATGTCATTCATTTTTGATAAGAGAATCTAATTCTTTTGTAAGATATACATCACTAACAATTATGATATAAAAACTTGATATCATGAAATAAAAAAGTAAATGATGTCTTAACCCCTTAAACTAACCTTACATAATGAAAACAAAATTGAAATTGGATGGTGACTGAGCTTGTAATTCATTATTCTGTGGAAGCTGAATGTTAGGCAGAAAGTTTTCTTGAATAAATTAGATTTTTGAATCAACTATTGTATTAATATTTACGTCCAAATACTTTTATTCAAAATAATTTGTCCTCATTGTTATATAATACATTTTCCTGGTTGCTTTTTGGCCTACAGCAAGAAGAATGGTTCGAGAAAGCCTTAACGGAAAATAAAGGCTATGAAATCAAAAAAATGAAGGAAGATGGAGCATGTCTTTTCAGAGCAGTCGGTAATGTTTCTCTCCTGTATTTAGGAGTTATTTACTTGAAAGCTGAGTCAGTTTGCCTTTAGGACATGTGCTGTGCTTTGAATTTGCTGAAATTATAGTTTAGCAGGGCAGATGTAATCATGTGCTATTACAGTGCTTAGGTGCCATTTTGTGGCACATATACGTTTTTCAGTCCTGAAGAATTCAAGGAAAATATGAAAACCGTAATTTAAAAATATATAATTTCTGTATTGTTGTTGTTGTTATTATTGATATTTTTGTTGTTGGATAAATGTTTTTCGCTGCAATGTATACAATTATTTATACAAAAAGTAATTATGAATAACTGGGGAAGTTAAATTAATTGACCGTTGACAACTATGGATAACAGTGTTATTTTAGTATTATTTATATATGAATAAAGTTTTTCTTAATGTTTATGTGCTTTTATCATTTAATATTAATAGCTGATCAAGTGTATGGGGACCAAGATATGCATGATGTGGTACGGAAGCAGTGTATGGATTATTTGGTGAGTCAGTAAAATTTTTAAGAATAATTTATTTGCATTTACAAAAGAGTTAACTTTGAGATGTAAATAATTATTGACCAAGGTGCAGTAATGATTTTTTCTTTATACTTACATTGCAGACGAAAAATGCGGATTACTTCTCCAGTTATGTCACAGAGGACTTTACCTCATACATTAACAGAAAGAGGAAGAACAACTGTCATGGGAACCACATTGAGATGCAGGCCATGGCAGAAATGTTCAACCGGCCAGTGGAGGTTTACCAGTATGGCATAGGTTAGTCCATGTCTGTTGAATTCCTGGTGTCGTATTGGCTGTTTGTGGTATATTTTAGGATAGAAGAGAAAATATGTTTTCATTTTATTTGAAAACTCCCATTTTCCAGAGCCAATAAACACGTTCCATGGCATGAAAGAGAATAAGGATGAGCCGATACGTGTCAGTTACCACAAGAACATCCATTATAACTCTGTAGTGAATCCCCACAAGGCTAGTGTTGGGGTGGGGCTGGGTCTCCCCTCCTTCAAACCAGGGGTAAGTGTTGTAAATAGTATACATTAGTAATTGTTCACTCAATAAAAATTCGCTGAAAATGTACTCACCCACAGGCCATCCATGATGTGGATGTGTGTTCTTCAGAAATGTAGCTCATTAATTGATCCTCTGCAGTGCATGGGTGCCGTGGGAGTTGAACAGCTAATAAACAATGCACAAGACATTGATTGATGGACTGGGGTCCGCTCTTGGTGCCTCATTTAATAAATTGAGATGATTTGAAAGATCCCAGATCTTCTAATCTCTGGCTAATTTGGTTCTTCAAACAAATTTGCTGACTTGATTAAAATATCTGGATTAAGCTGTCTAAGATCAGTGCATGTTCTCGTGTTCCCCGAAAAGGGTAGATGTATCGACACTCGAAACCACGATCAGCAAAGCAGCGATTGGCTGGCAGCAAGACAACAACGTAATGACATCTTATAATTAAAAAAGACACCTGACAAAAAAACTTCTGAAAAACGAATTTCTGGACTTTTTATAAAGGAAACAGCCAAGCGAACAAAACAACATAGATGTTATAATAGATAAATGAAATGTGCACTGTTTATTTAATTTTTTTGCATGATTCCAAATTATTTATATTCATGACTTATTTTGTACAGGCTTTACATTTATTTCAATGTTGTAATTAACAATTCATTTAATTTTATCTTTGAAACAGATTTGTTATAGGACAGCATTAATTATAGTTTCTTAAGGATGCAACTCAAGTTGTAATGAATCTCCGTCAGACCCCTCAATATAAAGTAATTATTTTAAATCTTTCAATGAGTAAAACTGGCTGTGTCTATAGTATTATAGACTTCACAACATTATTATATTATTTAAAAATATTTGTTTTAATTATTATTATTTACAATTATTGTCCCTGGACCAGTAGGGTACTCTTGTAATAAAGTAGCAGTGGCTGGGACAGATTTTAAGTATAAGTAATATTTAGATTAAAAAGATGCAATCTAATCCTGTTTACATGAAATAAGCCAGCAATGAGCTTCGAAGAATCAAACAATCCAAGATCATGCCAAATCGTCAACAATCAAATCCTGCTAACGGAGTTATCGATGTACGAAGAACAGGCCCCTGGAGTTGTGTGGATTACTTGTGGATTGTTGTGATGTTTTTATCAGCTGTTTGAACTCCCATTCTGATGGCACCCATTCACTGCAGAGGATCCATTGGCGAGCATAATGCTGAATGTCAAGAAAAGAGGGTGAGTACATTTTAATTTGGGGTAAACTATTGCTTTAATATTTGTTATTTTGTCTCTGTGTAGTGCGCTGATCAGTGTCTCATGAAAAACGCTATTAAGACATCTGAGGAGTCTTGGATTGAGCAGCAGATGCTGGAGGACAAGAAAAGAGCAACAGATTGGGAGGCCACCAATGAGGCCATCGAGGAGCAGGTGGCTCGTGAGTCCTACTTGCAGTGGCTTCAGGACCAAGAGAAGCAAGCAAGACAGGTAAGAAACCATCCCAGCCTAATCAAAGCAAGTTTAAACGACTTAATAACATTTCCCTCTCTGCTTTTCCATTCAGCCTCGTAAAGCTAGTGCCACCTGTAGTTCTGCCACAGCTACCACATCCAGCAGCTTTGAGGACTGGGGATGCCGGTCTCCCCGCCAGCGCAGCTCTGCCCCCTCTCCAGAGCATCCAGGCCCAGCTCACCCTGAAACCCCTGTCAAACCTCCCTCTCCAGCTGGAGCTTCGCTGTTTCTTCCCAAACCTCCGTCACCATGTGCCCCAGGTCTGTATGTGTATGCATTTTTTCTTTGCTTATGCTAAAGCCGGGCTTATACTGTGCAATTTTTTTTTAAAGTCCTTTAGGATTGTAGTTGTCAGACTCTACGAACATGATGATCATGTCACACTGTGGGATCTCAGTTGTCATTAATGTCATACTGTACAACAGTCAAGACGAGTTAAAAACGAGTGCGCGCAAGAAAACTTGTCCGGAGTTTTACATGATCAACCCATACACATTCAGTGACTGGGAGCTGCGTTGCACGTGGGACCGAAATGGTGGCTATCATGAAAATTATATAAGTATATGAGTATATGATCATATTTAAGAAGCATAGTGTGTGCAGCTCTACACACTCACATGAAAACAGCGGCACAACCAGTGTTTATATAGAAAAGGCAACATATCAGATGAATTCCATGAGCGGAGGACAGGAGCGCTGGAGATTATGGCTGATAGAATAATTATCTAGCATTAATACTGCTCATAGCTCGTCTTGAAAAACGGACACAGTTTGACATTCATCGTACTAGGAGATGTCACACTGCAGGATAGTGTGCCAAATCTTCTGACACTGCCAGAATTTCGTCCGAGGTGAAATTTGATCGCAACAGCCATTAATCGGCTGTCAAACCAGCGATCAAAGACGACAGATTTTAGCCTAGGATTATAAGAATCTTTTAGGATTTTCTAAATTTGTCTGAGCCGGGCTTAGCTTGCTTACCAATTGGTTCTTCCTGGACTTCTTTTCAAGGTCCAAGTCATCAGTCTTCTACCAACTCTTCCCTGGTGTCTCTCTACCCAAGCCGGGGCTACAGGACTCTAATGCAGGGGATGTCACCTACTGCCTTTTGGTACGGCATTATGTTTTTCAGTATAAATGCTTGTTGATCTATTCTTTGTGTCTTTAAACAAGCTTACTTAATTAGGTGGTTGTTTTAAATGTTTTAGGTTTAACAGATTGGGAAGATGATGACGTTCTAGCCTCAGTTCTGGCTGCTTCACAACAGGAATACCTCGACAGCTTGAAGAAAAATGCAATGCACAGAGAATCCTCTCCAGACTGCAGTTGATATATTGGACAGCACAACTTGCAGCACAAGCCACGGAACAGCTGCATTTCTATATTTCAACACCTTGCAATTTTTCTTCCTCTCCCCTCTTTATAAAATACCACTGTATATTTTTTCTCGCTAACTCATTTCCCTTAATTTCATTAAGCTTCATGGACCTAGTTAGGCATGTTTAAAAAAAAAAACATTGTACAATTAAAAATGACATCTCAACTGTGTATTATTATCGGGTGTTTTCATTATTTGAGCAGGATAAATTATACTAATTAGTATAAGAATGTTGAAAATATTTAGCTTTTTTTCTGACTTTTCAAAATCAACCAATGCAGCACAGCAAGCTGCAGGTTTTGGTTATTTAAAGATGAACAATAAACAATTCAAATTGCTTCAATGATTGTAAAATGTCCAGAAGTTTTTAATGAAAATTGAGGTTTCATTTGTTAATTCTAAACATCCAATTAACATAATATACTATACATCACATATCCACATGTATATCTCTTTGAGTAAAGTACAAGTTGTAAATATTGTGTAGCTATTTAAATGTATGAATTGTATGTAAACCTATGTCTCTGTGTGTGTATATATATATTACATAATAGTATATAATACACACACACATTCTGTGGAGTATAGGAAGTTATAGTGTGGTCTTACACTTCTTATTACAATCCGGTCTGGAAGTATTTGGACACTGACTGAGAGTTGTTGTGCTTTTGCTTTTATACACCACAACAATAGATTTGAAATAAAACAACCAAGACGTGATTGAAGTGTAGTCATTTAGCTTTATTTTAAGAGGTTCCACAAATGTGACATTTACCATTTAGGAGTTACAGCCATCAGGCTTTTATCTGTAATTGTATTTTCACTAGTTAAATGTCACCATAGACTGCCATTCAAAATCAATTGTTGATATCAACAATTAAATTGTCACTAGTGACAATGTTCATTTCTGATATCTTAAAATGTATTTCTGATATCAACAATTTTGAGGGTAATTTCTGATATCAAAAATTGAATTCTTGATATCAACAATCAAATTGTTGATATCAAGAATAGGCATTTTTACTAGTAAGAATTGTGTTTCTGATAATTGTGTTTCTGATAAGACATTAATTATTGATATCAACAATTGATTTTGAATGGCAGCCTATGGTGAAATTTAACTAATGAAAATACAATTACAGATAACAAAAATTGCCATTGCTACTAGTAGAAATCTAATTCCAAAAATTAGCGTTTTAACTGGTGAAAATTGAATTGTTGATAATTTTTTTTTTTACTTTTAGTCATTTAGCAGACGCTTTTATCCAAAGCGGATAAAAGCGGTAAGTTTATCCAAAACTTACAAACAAGAAAAAGTAACTAAAACTCTATAAATACTATATATACACACATTTAAGAAAATTAAGAAATTAAATAAAATGACAAATGCATACAACAACATTTCAAAACTAAACATTTAAATGAAAACAAAAAATAAAGCTAAAAACATTTCAAAATATTAAAACAACAAAAGGTATGAGTATAAAAATTATTCTAACATGACACTAAGCCAAACACCCATATATATATATATATATATATATATATATATATGTGTGTTATTTCATTTCCATGTAGTATGTTGAAGTAACATTACTAAAATAAATACAATTTATTAAAACTAAAGAAAATACCAATAAAGACATAATAAATTCATACATAATTTATCTAAAATTAAAATAGATAACAAATCAAATGGCAATAGTTTATCAGTAACACCAAAAACACTGCTAACAAACAACAACTTACTTACACATAGTAAGAATTGGTTATAAAACTAAAACAGAAGTGAAACAAGTAGTAGGAAAGAGGATAAATAAAACGCGATACTTATATCCCTTGCAGGTGTCCCTGCCCGGCGGAGTCGATGGTCTTTACACTCTTCAGGCTTCACACGCAAAAAAAAGTTGCCATTGCTACTAGTAGAAATCTAATTCCAAAAAATAGCGTTTTAACTGGTGAAAATGTAATTGTTGATAACAATAAAAATATTTATATTTCACTAAAACTTGTATTTTGAAACAAGTCAACCGGAAGTGGTTGTGGGTGTTTGTTTTGCAGCGTTTTAACGTCAAGCTTCCTGGAGCACCGGCGGCTGAGTCAGTTTCGCTGAGCGAAAGCTAAAGATGATTTTGGTTTTGGTTTGTCGTTAATCATTTATTCAATGCGACATGAATGTGATTAAGACGAGTAACGTTAGTGAATCTGTTCACGAAAGGGGTCATTTATGGGGGAGATCGTAAGCTTTTCCTCTAAATAACACAGACTAGCTCAAATGAATGTCCTGTAATCTGCTCAATAACTTAACCAGTTCGATTCATCTTATCGCGGTCGATAGACATTCATCGTTGTTAAAGTTTCGGCATCAGAAGACGTGCGGTGCAGATATGGGATAACAGCAGTAATCCGATTAAACGGCTTTAGACTTCACTTTTGTACGCTAAGTACGAACCTTCATCAATTAAATATAATTTGTCATTTGACTGGGTGTTATTAAGTTACTTTCTCATTTCGAATTCAGCTGTTTGCATGTTGACATGGATCAGAGGAGTCAAGAGAGTGGGAATATATGTGATCGATCCATCCTTGCACAATGTATTGATCACACAGGTAATGTTTTACAGCGTTACAGCTTGTGTTATAGTGGCTAACATGCTGATTTTACAGCCCTGATTTGACTTTGCTTTCCAGATGTTGTGTACTCCGATAGAGACGTCCCATCAGAAAACCATTGTGTGAATGAAGATCACAGGATGCCTTCAGACCCAGAGGGGCTCTTGGAGTCATCAGACCCTGCATCAGTAGAGAGCAGCCAACCACAAGAGCTTTTAACAGATATGCAGAAGCTCCACATTGATGAAGATATGTCTTTGTGCGCTGGGGGTTCAGAGACTGATTCTGGGAAAGCATCTGAGGACTCTGCATTAGCCGACAATGGCCACGATGACTCGAGTGAGTTTGTCATAACCATGTTAGCCCAGAGTAAGTTGGAAGAGCAGGGAATGGGTATGAAAGGAGCCACGTCCCCTCTATCCGAGATGGGCACACCTCTGGGACCTCCCTCACACAGGAACGAGGATGTGACTGGGGAGAGTTGGAGACAGCACAGGAAGCATGTGTTTGTGCTGAGCGAGGCTGGGAAGCCCATCTACTCCCGATATGGAAGTGAGGAGGCTCTGTCTTCCACCATGGGCGTGATGATGGCCCTGGTGTCCTTCGTTCAAAGTGGAGACAACATCATTCGCTCAGTCTACTCCAGTAAGTGACTTCGGAAAGACTCTGTGAAGTGAAAATTGCATGCTTTAATTTACTCATAAATGTGCATGCAAAACATGCAGATTTTCTCCTCTCAGAAAACAGTGAAAAAATTGATGACCAGCCTTAAACTCAGTGGCGTATGCAAATCTTTGTCCAGTCATATGCTCTCTCCACCTTCTAATATCCTCTGACATAGCAACTCAAGTATCTTATAGTGTTTAATTTAGTTTCATTGATCTGATATTTCATGTAGTCCATAGTTTTTAATATCATTGTTTTTTTGTTGGTAAATCCTTTAAATCAATTTGGTTAATATTTTGCCATTAGTATTTTTGCAGAAAGCCAACTTAAAAAAAGCTGTAGTTTTAATGGATTTTTTCTTCTATTATATAATATGTTTAATGTAATAAAAATGCACTTATGTTCAAAAGTTCAGATTTTTTAAGTCTATGAAAAAATATTTTTACGCTTTTTTAGGCTGTATTTATTTGATAAAAAATTTAGTAAAATAAGGCATATTGTAAAATATTATTACAATTTAAAATAAAAATTTTCTGTTTTGATATATTTTAAAATGTAAAATTGGAAAAGCTGAATTTTTAGCAGAATTACTCCAGTCATCTTTTAATATTCAGATTTGATGCTCAAAAATATTATCAATGTTGAAAAGAAAAATTGTGCTGCTTAGTATTTTTGTGGAAACCATGATATTTTCAGGATTCTTTGATAAATAGAAAAAAATATTTTAAATAGAAAAACGTTTTATTATTTTAAATGTCTTTGCTGTCACTTTTGATCACTTTAATGAATGTGTCCTTATTGAATAAATATATTCCTTTAAAAAATGTTTTACTGACACCAGTCTTTTAAATGGTTGTGTATATTGTTTACATCCACAAATGTAAACATATTTTGTAAAAAATTATTGTGTAATTGTTGTGTTAGTCCCGAGAACAATTAGTTATATATCCAAGCATTGATTAATCATGCATATTTAATTATTTAAACTGGTCTCTTGGCTTCTGTTCTTCTCTCCTGATAGATGAGCACACGGTTGTGTTCATGCAGCGGGGTCCTCTGGTCCTGGTGTCTGTCTCCAACAGCCGTCAATCAGAGCAGCAGCTCCGTAACGAACTGCTCTACGTCTACAACCAGATCATCAGCATGCTCACGCAGGCCAGCATCACCCGCATCTTCGAGCACAAGAAGAACTACGATCTGCGTCGCCTGCTGGCCGGCTCGGAGAAGATCCTCGACGGCCTCCTTGACCTTGTGGACTCAGACCCCAGCTTACTACTCTCCGCCGTGCACTGTCTGCCCTTGGCCTCGTCTCTCAGGGACTCCCTCAGTCAGATTCTTCAGAAGGCCATCACGCCCAACCTGGTCTTCTCCATCCTCATAGCCAAGAACCAGCTGCTCACCATAGTGCAAGAGAAGATGGTCATCGACGATGCCCGCCTGGAGCCTGCTGACCTCCACCTGCTGCTGAACCTCATCGGGGCCTCGTCCGCCTTCCAGGCGGGGGAGATCTGGACGCCCATCTGCCTGCCCAGTTTTAACCCTGACTGTTACTTTTATGCGTATATCTCGTATCTGGACCCTCCTGAATGTACTGTTTGTCTGGTTCTTCTCTCCACTGATAAAGAGGCGTTTTATTCGGTGGCCGAGTGTAAGAGGAAGATCGAGGAGGCTATGCAAATGCAGAATGCACTCAACTCAATAGCTAAAGCTCATTCGTACAGCGTGAGTCAGGTGGGAGTGTCTGACCTCAGGCATTTCATGTACAAGCCTTTTGATGTGCCCGACAACCATCGCCAGCTAACACAGTTCACCAGGTGAGTCGTTTGAGGATATCACAAACCTGTCCAGCTCACTTTCTTCCCTAAATACAAAGAAAAAAGTATGAATTTAAATTATTTCTGTAAACAAAACCTTATTTTTTATATAAAAAAAATTCTGTTGCTTAATTTTTAAAGATTTTTTCAAGGATTCTTTGATGAATTGAATAGAAAAAAGAATTTATTTGAAACAGAAAAATAGAAGTATTAATTCTTTCTGATTTAGGTTAAAAGTTTTTGTGACTGGTTATTTTTGTGTAATATCTGTATATAAAGACAGGGATACACCAGTATTAAAATCTAGTCAATAATAATAATAAGCTGATAATTATTTTCCATGTAAATTTCATGATATTAAAATTCTATAATATTTTGTCAAAATAAATCATAAAAAAATGTGCTAAATTGTCATTAAAATAATGTTACATTGTAAAAAGTCATAATTTTCTTCATGCAAAATATAATAACTTTTTTCCCCCTTTTGATAAAATGTGACCTGGACATGTTTTTATGAGATTAACCCATATTTTTAACCCTCTGCTTGTTATGAACACTTTTGTTATTAAATAAATATAATGTATGTGCTGTATTGTGATGGTTAGCTAAAACTATTAAAAATTATTAGCCAAAATATGATTAAATACATATAAGTATTAGATTAAAAATTTGAAAGAAATGTTGCATTGACAACTAACTGAAATATGTTTAAGTACTAAAATAACTAAAAATGAAATAAAAATAAAGGCTTAATAGTAAAAAATGTCAAACTAATAAATATGAAATATGCCAATTTAAAATATTAATAAATAATATAATATTGTAAACCGTGCTAAAACACTGCCAATGTTTTATTTGGCAACCTTTCAAATGTATTTAGTTAAAGCCTGTGTTTGCTGGTTTAATGACAGATTTTTCCTCCGCATCTCCATAAGTAACTTCTGAACCGTATCTGTGAGTTGTAGATCTGAGCTCATGGTCAAGCTTATACATATTTCCTGAATCAAGTTCACAGAGGATAGTAATTGAAAGCATGCTTTCTTTATTCATCCTATTGTTAAATTGCCCAGATTGCAGTGGCTTTTATTGAAAGCACTATGTGTGTCATGCGGTACAATGAAATGTACCACTAATAGAATTTCAGAAGATATTAATGACTGACATAGAGTTGAGATCTATAGCACAAAGCCACTTTTGTTTTCCTCTGTGTCTCATGGGTTCACCACAGCCCAGAGATGGAAGCGCCGTACAGCAGTGAGGAGGAGCGGATGAGACTTCTGGACCTGTACAGAGACATGCACGGCCGAATCCACAGCAACTCACGCCCCCTCAAGCTCATCTACCACGTGGCCGAACGTGAGACTCTGCTGGCCTGGGTATGTGAATGATAGCTGCTGTCACATGCATCTGTTCCCAGTCCTCCGAGAGCAAAACATGTTGATGTTGTGCTTTCTGTCTCGCCTGGTGCTTTCACACGCTCTCCGCGCAGACCTAGAAAGATCGAGTTACCTTCAAGGCCTCTGAGCAGCACTCAAAATTTGCAAATGCAGATTATGCAAATGAGGATCCTGACCTTGCTCCAAATGGAGTTGTTTTGTAATATTCTCAGGTTAATTACGTGTTGCCTTAAGCAATTCAAGGAAACAGTTCACCCAAAAATGTACATTTCCTGAAAATGTACTCAACCTCAAGCCATCTAAAATGTAGACGAGGCAGTTTCTTAATTTAGCATTACAGCACTTGCTCAGCATTGGATCCTCTGCAGTGAATGGGTGCCGTCAGAATGAGAGTCCAAACAACTGATAAAAACCACAATAATCCACAAGTAATCTCCATTCCATCAATTGTCTTGTAAAGTGAAAAGATACAGGTTTGTGAAAAAATAACTCCATCTTTAAGATATTTTTAGCTTCAAACTGTTTCAAACTCCAAGATCAAGCACTGTTTGGATTACTTGTGGATTAGTGATGTTTTGATCAGCTGTTGAGGCTCTCATTCTGACGGCACCCATTGGAGCTTCTCTCCAAATCTATATCTTGGATTGACCTGAATGTGAGTACATTTTCAGCTAATTTTGGCTGAACTGTTCCTTTAATTTTTCTCATTCCAGGTCACGAGCAAATTTGAGTTGTATACTTGCTTCAGTCCCCTTGTCACAAAAACCTGTGCCATCAATGCCATCACTAAACTGCTGCGCTGGATCAAGAAGGAGGAAGACCGTCTGTTTATCCGATACCCTCCAAAATACTCCACCACCCCTAACCCCAGTAAGAGCTCTAAAGGAGGTAAGAGTTCAATTGATTCAGATGTATGATTTCCTGGTCGTTTACAAGATTCCCTTCATCTGCTGACCGTTTGCTTTGTTGTTGTTTTTTCAGATGCACACTGACCTGACCGACCAGCTGCGCTTTTACAGCCTGTGCATCTCTGCATTCACTTTTAACTCAGTTTAGTAATACAATAGAGATTATTCAACCAAAATATCCTAATATACCGTGAGTGAATAAGTTATGTAAAGCTGCTGCTTTTTTTGTGTGTCTTTGACCGTTTGACAAACACATCTTGGACTGGATCTGATTTTATGTGATGAAGAAAACAAACATTTTGTGAACCTTTTATTCCAGAACAGAACATTTTGAGCTTTTCGTAGCAAAGGCCCAATAAATGTGGATTTTGTCCTTCTCAACTGGTGGCAGTGAACAATTATTGAAGCTACAACTGGATTGTTTTAGTTTATAGTAATGTTTAATTGCATATGGATTAGATGGTTTAAATGAAAAGATCAAATGTTGTGTCCCAGTGTTTGAATGAAGACAAGCTGTTCATCATGGTCTAAACAGCTTTCTGACAAAGTCTCTAATTTAACATGGCTGCTTGAGCTGAGCATTGTCACATTGCACCTTTGTTCGTTCTTAAGATGTATTCTTTTAGAGGTTTCCTTTGCCTTTTAGTCTTATATGGTTTTCTACTTGAAACTGAACAGACCAAGGTTGTGCCATTTTAATGAAAGAAAATATAAAACATATCACCAGATCATAAAATTGTCTTTACTATGGGAGTAATGTACTTTAATTTCTGTCTCAGTTAGATTACTGCACAGCATGTGTGGTTTACTGTTGTATATATTTGTTTGTTTCCTGTTTGACATACCAGTCATGAATCCTGATATTTATTCCTCTGGCATGTGCAAAATATGTTTGTTTTAAACCACTGGGCATAACAGGAAAATTCTCAATGCGTGATATTTAGAGAACTAAACTTGGATTTTCTTTCTGGAAAAACATTTGTATTCAAGAGGAATAATATATTGGTGCTGTAATAAATCTGAGGTTGCTCAAAGTACATGTATTATGAAATCTCATTTACTGACGTGAACGCTAAATTTAGTCTAAGTGCATGATCAAGATGTATTGCTCAAGCTCAACTTGTAAATAGATGACAGATAGGGAAACATAAGCTCAACAGTGTTTTTAATTCTCGTTTGAGAAAATACTGTTTCAGACATGGTTGGTGTTTGGTACTATTAGCTTTTTCACAGGCTTTAAAAAAAACAACACATTTCTCTTTTACTCTGCGTACATGATCTAAGAGTCTACATAGTATATTACTCTATAATGTTCTCTCACTGTAGACCACTAAGGAACATTTGCATTTAAGCAGTAATGCCTTCTGAACAATATAAAGCTCTACAGAGCTGTCAAATTAAATCTTCTCAACTATTAAATAACTTTTTCATAACCACTCATAAATTAAAAATGTACAAAGTTTGTCATCAATTTACATTTCAGATTTGAAAAACACATCTGTGCATATTTTCTACATACATGCATTTATATTTACAGTGAGCTCCACCCACAATTACAAGCTTTTTAACAAACAGCTTTTCTTTAAAATAAAGGGCACATGTTAACTTAAAGACACAAAATAGATGCTCGGTGTAAGCAGTGCCATATAAATAAATATTTTCATTTAGTAGCACCTCACATAAGGTTAAATCTGCCATGGTAGTAAAACAGACGCTCAGAAGTTAAAAAACGGACCAAGACGAAAAGCATATATGATCACGCTAGAACGATTAACCAGCAGCTCTACGGGCAATACAACTTTTTTGTGCACATCCATGAAGTCCAGAAATCTATCCAAGTAAACGATTACAAAATGCATTCGAGCACAAAGTTCCTGAATCGTACTGCCCGGACACTCTGGTGCATTGGCAACATAAGTGATTCTATCACCTCACATTCAAGAAAATGGACAAAACATTTCAACATAACAGAAATAAGTGCAATTACAATAAGTGAAGTTAAAACATTTTTAAAAATCTTGTTTGAATGACAACGTTAAAAGTTAAGCAGGTTTGATTTATGATGTGCCTTGAGTTACGGGAAACATTAAATTAAACAAAAAAAGAGCTTATGATGAATCACTGTGATAAAGACCAATAAACAGCTGAATGTTATGCACGTACCTTCATTGGTATCTTACAGTCAGTTTAGACAAACATTTAATAGAAGTCTTTTATATAAAATTTGAGGGGTTAAAGGTTGAGTTTTCCTTCACGTGGCTCAGGTGTGTCATCGCCCTGTCGTACGCCATGTGTACGGACTTCCGCACATTCGGTTTCTTGCCCTCCATCAGACGCAGCCGGTCTACAGTGTCGTCAATGCCCATGTGATGCAGCTTGTCCAATGGCAGCCACTGCCTGATTGTCAATTCATAATAAAACAGTGACTTCAGTAGATCTAAAACAGACTGAAATATGTTTCATGAAATGTACGTTTCTCCTTACCAGGTTCTTTTTGAATCAAAAAACAGCACAAGAAAGAGCTTCTCCTCAGTCTCCTCCTGCCTTCGTTTGCCCAGATCCAAGACATCTGCTGGAGGCACTGGGATGGGAATGCCGTTGTGAAGAATTCCTTCCCGGGGCATATTAGGATTGACAATCTGTTGAAAACCATCATTAATTTAGGCTAGGATATGGTGGATATACTATCAAGTGTCTCATGTATATATTCAACACCATGTGATCCTTACCATTGCAGGGTATGAGGGGTATCCACGACATTTTGCCCAAACCAAGGTAAGAGGATCCATCTCATCATTTTGAGAAGTTTCTTTGCCTACAATGATGAAGACAATGATAGTTGAGCAAAACGAATGAAAGAAGAGCAATAAAGTTTAAGGTATTTGTTGAACTCACTTGCATTAGAAACTCGATACTCCTCCTCGCCAACAGGAACTTTGCTGAGAGCTGGTTTACCACGACTACGTTTTGGAGGCGAGGAACTGCAGAAAACATACGTTTTTAACATCAGGTGTCAGGTGATCCGATCTCAAGAGGGCAGTGCTAATTACAGGTGTTAAAAACCCAGGAGATATCCCCCTAACTATGTAAAGCGCTTTGAGTGCCTAGAAAAGCGCTATATAAATGTAACAAATTATTATTATAACTGGTTTCCATCCACAAATGTGTATGTGAATTTTGATTTCTGCATAAAAATCCTGGATTAAAAGTCAAATATAAAATGTGCACACTTATTTAAGGTGGATACATGTTTTATTTAGCAAGCAATCATGAGCATAAACATATATTAAATTAATTTAAAATATTTCTAAAGTATACATTAAATGTAGAAATGACTTTTTTAGGCCATTAATGTTTGTTAAACACCTCGCTTAGTTTGCAAGTGTTGTGTTAAAAAGGACAAAACTATCTCTTTCAGGTAAATTGGTGCAAAATATTATGGCATGTTTGTAATGAGACTACATTCCAAATGATGAGGGGGGGAATTATATACACTAGTGTTGAAAAGTTAAACAGTAATAATGTGAAATATAATTACAGTTTAAATAACTGTTTTAATATGGTTTAAAATGTAGTTTATTCTTGTTATACAAAGCTGAATTTTTAGCACCCATTACTCCAGTCTTCAGTGTCACTTTAATATGTTGCTTTTCTGCTCAAGAAACATTTCTCAATATTAGCAATGCTGAATTATTTTGGGAAACCTGTGATACATTTTTTCAGGATTCAGATTACAAAAGAAGAGCATTTGTAATAAAAAACCTCAATGTAAATGTAATCAGTGGTGTGTCAAGGCGGATCAGATCACTGCAGACAGATGTTAACACTGAATCTAAACTGGGACACTAGTGACAGCATGCACTACCTGTGTGCTGAGAAGGTGGGAGTGCAGCTTTCTGAATCTGATGAGTTGCCGCTGTGTCTCTTGAGTCCATTTGTGATGCCTATATAAAGAGCATTAGAGCACTTTAGCATATTAAACACACCGTTAAGCAGCACTTAAATCACTGCTCAATGAACTAGAGTAATCGCCACAGTAAAGATATTCCAGTACCGTTTTCTTCAGCTGAAGAGTGGGCCTTTTCTCCTTCACCGTCCGAGCATGCACTCAGTCCTCTGGATCTCAGCTGGTGAGGGGACGGAGGGGGTGATTTCGGGGCTGGTGGTGCTGACAATAATTTGGCTGGTGTGGTCTGCTCCGGCGATACATCATTTTCAGCTTTGCGGAGTCCATTTTGCAATAAAACAGGCTTGTCCTTTGTTAGTCTGGTTCCATTTTTAGCTTTCTTAAAGAGAATCGACGTCCGACGACCCACACCCATCTTGGGCGAATCTGATGGGCTTTCTGTGGAGGAAACCCTGATCACTGCATCCTCCTGAGTGCTGGGGTCCTGCTCTTTTCTGTGGAAGTTCTCGTCGTCTTCTAAAATCTGATCATGGTTTTCTTTCAGGCCTCTTTCTTTTGCCCTCCGTTTTCTGCTGCCAGGTTTATTTGACTCTGCTGGAGTGGTGGTCCGTCCCATCTCAAGGCAGAACATAGGCGCGTTTGGTGGAGCATCTCCAGGTAAAGGTGAAGAGGCCGGACAAGTCGGTTCCTGCACTTTTTGCGATGGTGATTTCATTATGTCTTCAACCATGGAAAGAGACTAATTATTAACTTAAAGTTACATGTAACTCATGAGGTTTGAATTAAAAACAGTCATTATCATTAACTTGACTGACTGGGTTGTACGTTTTCTGCCATGGTCTATTGTGGAAGCCCATTTGTGCCTCAATAAAAAAGGTAACTGTGAGAGTTTAAAATAACAGTAACCCTTGTTGTTACTCTTAGCTAAAATTGTCTATTGAAATTTTAAAGTAAATCAAATGAAATAAAATACAATAAAATGAAAATATGAAATGAAAAAACTAAACTGACAAACTGAAATAAATTAAGTTGAAGAAACAGTTTCTTACATTACTAAAACGAAACATTTCTTACATTTACTTACAACTAAATGAAAAAGTATGAGAATAAAAGCTAATTCAAAATTATATATCATATAAAATGCTACATTATTATAGAAATAATACTAAACCAACACTGATAGTAAAATGTCCAGATATAAAGGTCATCCACACAAAATATGAAGTCATGAATATGAAAAATAGCTGCAATTATCTTTTTTTTTTTACTGAGGCACAAATAGTCATTCTTAAAATATAGACTTTGGTGACATCCATAATATTATTTTTACTTCCCTGAAAATGATATTGCACATAAATCATATAGCATTCAATTCTGAGAATAGCAGACATTTTCCAGGCATTTATTTACACATCCTCTGGACATGATCTATCTTGTTTACTTTGCATTACCTGTGTTGGAGGTTATGAAATCCATCTTTTCCCCTTTAATTTTCCTGTTCAGCAGTCGGGTGTTGCGGCCCTGGTGGCTGATTTTGTGACGGAGGCTGTTAATTTCTCTGCGCAGCAGGCGCATGCGTTTTGTGCGACCTCCGCTAGTGCGCATAGACGCCACCAGATCCAGTTTGTCCAGCAGGGTTTTCAGCTGGTCCTCAGGACACATGTGCACACGATTTTCAGGGTCCAAGAGCAAGTCAACTATAAGTCATTTAATAGAAAAAAAATGTAAGGCTTAATATTCATTCATCGTGGGCTACATTTATAGTGTTTATTTTCTTTCTGAAGCTTTAAAATGACTTCAAGGCAAGCATTTAATGACAGAATTTACATTTTTAATCATATCATTAAAAGGCTATACACTATTTTGGGGAATTTTGGTTTTGGAAGAAGTAGACATGAATGTTCACCTTCATCCCACCAGGAGACTGTGGTGTTGTGTGTGCTGGCCTTTTCTGGCAGGTGCATGCCTGTGCTGGGATCGAGGCCTATGTTGAGAGCCTGGAGTTGGGCGTGTCTTAGAATAGCTCCGCCCAGCTCCCGAAGTTGCATGGCAGCTTTGTGGAACATGGTGTCATTGGAGTTGTATCTCAGACAGTTGGATATCATGAGATTGAAATCACTTTCCAAGTCAGCCACCGATGAGTATTTATGGGCCTCCAGTTTGTCATGCATCGTAGAGAAGTCCATCGGCTCAGAAACAAACTCCAGATAGTCTGGAACCTGCGAAAACATTAAAAAGGACATATGGAAAAGGATTTTCCTCACTCTCTTAAAATAAGGTCAGTCTACGTAATGTAGATACGTCATGTTCACGGCTAAATGAAATGAACTGTGTTATTCCCTCACCTCCTTCAAATTGACCGGTGAGAAGAAGATATGATCAGTGTCTTTCTCCTGCAGCTGCTCCAGTGTAGAGCGCAGAAACATCAGCGCTGGGGTGAGCTGCAGCTCCAGCACACCCTGCTGAAGTTTCATCTTACGAGAAAAGAGAGCCAGATTAAACCGATGCTGTGAATTAGTAATTACCTCAGGCCTGTTCTGGCAATGGTTTGTGATGGTTTGCAGAGAACAGGGCCTTGTCAATGTAACAAAAGAACATAACAGAATAAACGGATCTGTGTCACCTGTTCTCTTTTAAGTCTCTCCCTCTTTCTTATGAGCTCAATAAGAAGTCGAGCTTTTTCCAGATCCTGACGAAGCTTCTGCCAGTACTTTAGCTCTTCTCTGACAGCCTGCAACTTTGCATCTGGCTCTCTCTAAAATAAAAAAAAAAAAATATGTCAATGCTCATACAAGCGATGATCAAATCAGCCATAATATACAAACAAACATGGGGCAGGGAAAGTGTGAATGACGAGTGCTGCACATTTGTAGAAATCAGCAGCGCTTTGCTGGCTTGGTTATTAACAGTTGGAGAACACATTATTTACACTCTTAACTATCAATACAAGCGTAATGTGTTGCAGCACACTAACCTGCTCTGACTTCTGAGCCTGTAGATGAGAATGGAGCCGACGGATGAGCGGCACTCCATTACGAGAGTGACGCTTTAGCAGCCAGTAATTGTGGAGCCTCTGCATAAACTGATTCTTCCTTTCAACAGAAACCCCTGTGCAAATCTTGTTGAGCCTATTTAAAAAATATGATAAAAGCCAATTGTTAAATTCTACATGAAACATTCACATCCTGTTTCTCATCTTTAATATTATGTAACACATTTCTAAAGTAACATATGATATCCAATTATGTTCACTTTATCCATTAGGATTATAAAAACCGTGTGTTCAATACTAGAACAGAGCTAGACCTAGATGTGCTCATAAAGGACTTTGAAACATGTCTGTATACACATTTTTAAGAAAGGGTCTGAAGGTCAAGTTCATTCTCAAAATTATCTTGATGTATCCCAATAATAATGATATATATATATATATATATATATATATATATATATATATATATATATATATATATATATATTTATTTGTTTGCCATTATTGCCATAACATTTATTACAATATTATTTTAATTTAAATATTCAATATTTTTTTTGAAAGAAGTCTCTCAGTAATACTGTAAAATAGTATTATAATATAAAGCAGCATTTATTTCAATAGAAATGTGTTGTTACAATGTACAAGTATTTACTGGCACTTTTGATTAATGTAATGCATTCTTACTGAATACAAGAATCAATTTCTTAAAAAAAAAAAAAAAAAATCGTACTGACTCCAAACTCCTAAAACAGTAGCTTTGAGCTATCATTGTTTAACATTATTTTCCAGCCTAGACTGTGTTTTAGGAAGATAAACGGTATCAATTCAATTTGATGCTGATTTTAGAATTAAGTCACTTCCACACTGACCAAATAAGGTGAAGATAAGGTTCTTCTACATGTTTACAGTAAGGCAAGATGAAAAGACCAGACATAACAGACAAAAACACTTACCGAAAGGACGGTATCTGTGGCACCAGCAGGAGCGGCACTCCCCTCTTCCGCGAGGTCCCTGCCGGATTCTTCTGCGTTTTCTTCTGTTGTGCGGCTGAACCTTTTTTACGCCTATTCTGGTTTTGCTGTAGCGGAGGCCCTAATGTGTATGACCTCTGACCTCGGTTACCCCTGCCGCCGACCAACCCGTTGTCTTCATCCCCCTCGGTCCACGTGCCAGGAGGCGAGTGGTTCTCGCAATAAGCAGTTTTCTTCACAGTAAAAGTGGTGCCGTTGGCGCTGGTCTCCCGCACGGGGTCGATTTTCATATAGAGCCCGGCTCTCTGGGCACAAGTGACGTGAAACGCCCTGTAGCAGTTTGCTTTGTGGCATTGAATAGACGCCCCCCTGCCTTTCTGTTTGCACAGGTAACAGGTGAGCTTCCATCGCGCAGGTGGAATGTTCTTCACTCCCTCCACGGGCTCCAGGAACACAGTGTTGGCAAAGCACACTTCAGGGATCCATATGGCACAGATAACATGGGCCCAGCTTCCATCACTGGTTTGCTTGAACGCACCTCCCCGATTGGGGCATAGGACACAATCGACGGGACGCGACGGGGACTGCAGACAGCGCCTGCACAGCCACTGGCCCTCAGGGATGTAAGGCACCCCGTAACATTCCTGATGCACGGCGAGGTTGCAGATGTCGCAGAACAGAATGACGTTGCTGTTGAGACACTCGTCGTCGAGGCAAACGCAACAGTAGGCATCTTCGTCGATGGTGCTCTGGGACAGCATCTGGCTGCGGGACTCCAAAATAGACTCTCGTTCAAGTCGGTCAATAAGTAACTCAAATGTATCAGGGGGGACTGAAGCGTGTCCATCGGACACACGCTTTCGATTCACCATCTCTAGCCAAGCCATGTCCTCCTCGTCCATGTCATACTCAGCTTCGTTGTCCAGCTCTTCCCCTGATTTCTCCATGAAGCGGTAATAAGCCACAGGAAGAGGAGGAGCCTCTGAATCCATGAAAGTGTCCACCTTACGAAACGTAGGCTTAGGCAAGGGGGTTTGGTTATGGGCCACCTGGTTTTGCAAGCTATACTGAGAGCTTGATTTCTTTTTGGCTGCATGTTTGCCATCTTTCCGCTTGCTTTTAGATGCGGTCTGTTTGTTTCCCTGTCTCTGCTCACTGTTCTCTTTGTTACTGTTGCATTCCGTCAGATCCTGAGCCAGCATCTCATCTTCGGTTACAACGGAAATCTGGTCATAGATGTTGATCCGGTGGAGGCGTCCTTCCAGCTCAATCTCCACCATTTTCTGAGCCTGTTCATACGTAAGTGTGTCTCCGGTCGTAGAGAAGTTCAGTCTGCATGGAGAAGGCGGACAGAGTAGAGCGTCTGTGTCAGCGTGGCTGGATGGACCAACCTGCCCCTGATCCTCTCCTCTGACCATTCCTCTCCCAAAGCCTCCAGCTCTGGACTGGCCTACTCGTTTTCTTAACTTCCTCATTGAAGTCACTGTCTATATAAATGCTAAAATATAAATGGACATAAGTACCTGCAAAGATAAAAAATAATAAATATATGTTACAAATATTCAGCAGATACTGATACTAATGGGATGGGCGCGGTTAGTTTAGCAGGCCCTGGCTTGGTTGTAAGAGGTGGGCCAGAGTGTGGTTCAGTTGGACTCGGGCGCGACACACATGTAGTGTGAGTGCTAACCACGCTACCAGTTCTTGCCTTCTCACCAAGCTGTTTGCCTATTTTCCTGTAGCCCATCCCAGCCTTGTGGAGGTCTACAATTTTGTCCCTAGTGTCCTTAGACAGCTCTTTGGTCTTGCCCATAGTGGAGAGTTTGGAGTCTGATTGATTGAGTGTGTGAACAGGTGTCTTTTATACAGGTAACGAGTTCAAACAGGTGCAATTAATAACAAACTAACAGGTCTGTGAGAGCCAGAATTCTTGCTGGTTGGTAGGTGATCAAATACTTATTTAATGCAATAAAATGGAAGTTAATTATTTAAAAATAATACAATGTGATTTTCTTGAGTTTTTTTAGATTCTGTCTCTCACAGTTGAGGTGTATCTACGATGAAAATTACAGATCTCTCCATTCTTTGTAAGTGGGAAAACTTGAAAAATTGGCAGTGTATCAAATACTTATTTGCCCCACTGTATATATATGAAATAGGTTATTGTTATGATGACAGACGTTAAAATTAATGTTCACATAAGGGCCGTCATTCAGGCTGTTGACAATATGTCATTTTGTGTAATTATCGCATAATATGTTTTGAGAATGATATTCTGTTTAGCACGCAATTTGTTTTAACCATAATATTAATTGATGAATGAATCAAACTGTTAAGATTTTTTTTTATAATATGAACGTTCATGCTCATTTTTTAAATAGAAATGTCCTAGCCTTATGAGCAGTTGATAATCGACGGACTGTTTTGTTAATAAATGCCGTAATTCGGTTATGTTATATTAATGTTTCAGCAATCATACGTTACAACCATTAATTGGCTTGGGTTAAGATAGACTATTCTCTAATTAATTAACCAGTCTGTTATCATACAGATTGAAAGCCTGAATGGTTTCTCTCCCTCTCTCTCTGTTTGTGTGTGTGTGCACGTTTGTGCGTGTGGGTGCGGGAGGGGTGTGATTTTCGAATAATAATCGAATAATACACAGCCATTATCGAATATTACTTTTGCTCAAAATGTCCATCCCTACCGCCGAGTGAACAGATTTTCCTTGAAAGGGACTTTGCTACAGGTCAGTTTAAGGACTTACATACACCATCAATATCTATATTCTGAAGGTTTTTACAGAAGAGATTGTTAATTTCTCTTGGAATTTATGCACTGTGATTATTCAACGCAAAAGGTATGGTGATATATATTAGTAAAAAAAAAACGTTTACCCTATTCATCCGTAGTGTCTTGCCATAAACCATAAAAACAATGTTGGTGCAGCAAGCCTTCTCAGGTTGGTTTTAATAGCTTTTAGCAATGATAGGAATGTAAAACATTACGGAGTGTCTATTTGCACTTAGTGCAAACAGCCCCCCTTGTTGGCAGAGGCTATTTACATTAACTCTGCCCACCAATGTGTAACTGGGATAGTCAACATTATAAAAAACGGCTATGAATCATCAGCTACAGTGGTGCAGATGGTAAAGCTCGTGCCGTGGTCTTTTTAACGCGACCGACCCGGGTTTCTACTTTTTGCCAATCTATTTTTGCTCCCTTTTCAAATGTCAGATCACATCGTAAAGCCATTTAAATAATCAAAAAGTTGAAAATAAAATATCGGGTAGGGTTAGGGAGGGTATTATTGGACCAATAAGATGACATCCATTTAAAAATTTGAATTAAAATAATAATTTACTATTTTATAATGTAATACTGAAGTGCAGATAATTGCCACTATTTGCAACAAGTAGTATAAATAGCAGAAAATTTGCACTGTGTAAAAAAAAATTCTGCTATTTTCACTTGGTGTAAATAGAATCCATTGTTATTTACACTTACCAGAGTAAATATATCACTATTTGAACTGTCCAAATAGCCACTGCAAAAAAAAATAACTGTCAAATATAACAGCTACTCTGCTCCTTCATGGTGTGTTTGCTGTAACATAAAAAGTAAATGCTTTATCCTGAACAATAAACATCTTATAATTACTAAAATGAGCAGATAACAGTTACACATTTACAGCATGCATGTTACTCCATTTGAAACGTTGGAAATAAATAT
Source organism: Gymnocypris eckloni scoliostomus (assembly GCA_027564155.1). Taxonomy (NCBI): domain Eukaryota; kingdom Metazoa; phylum Chordata; class Actinopteri; order Cypriniformes; family Cyprinidae; genus Gymnocypris; species Gymnocypris eckloni. The sequence continues at coordinate 13,974,650 of CM050431.1, forward strand.
ATATCAAGCGAACCAATAGGGTGCTTTGCACATATCACGTGCATAATTCGAGCCAATCACCGGGCAGACCTTCAATGTTTCCTCGATCCAGTTGACGTAGTTCGGTTGCAGAGCGCTAAATACCAATCCTGAAGCGAGACAGACGAGTCAGCCATTTTAGCAGGGCTGATGGACAGTCTCAACCTTGATTGTTTTCCTGATAACAAACTCTGACGGTGTAATTACACTTTATCAACCAAACGACAAATAACAGCGCATGACGCTATAGCTATCTATTTGCAAGTCGTTTGCATGCAATGCCGTGTGCGTATCTGAAGAGAAAAAGCACTGGTATGTAATAATGCGCCGTGTACAGTCCGCAAAGCAGCGCCTTTTAGTGCTGGAGCCATGTTTAGAGAGCAAGCAAGCAACCGCAGCGCTACCTGCCCCCGTGACATTACTGTTTATAGAAAACAGTAGAAAATAAATCCACAAACTTACTCTTTTATCGATCGCTCGAAACGACAGAGAATGCCGGTCATATCCAGGTGCGACAGCGTCCTCTTCTGTAGCAAGACGGGCTTCCTCAACCCTCCATTGATGAGATTTCCCACAAAAACGTTCCTAAACACACATCCCGGCTGTTTACATAACACTAACACCTTGACATGGTGCCTGGGTGTTTCAAATAGGCGCCTGACATTATTGCAGAGTGTATCGGGTGAATTGAACGTTGGTTTGTAATTAAATTGGCAAGAAAAATACGCCCCTTTAGAAAAAAACGCGAATTCTCGGCGTAAGGTTTGCACTTTGCGCGCGCATCATGCGCACTGGTCTGTGATTGGTCGAAATGTTCACCGTGAGGCCGTGTAGTCTTACTGAAGCCAGTAGACACTGAGAGCGATGAGAAAAACAACGCAACTGACTTCCTCATCTGTTTGCATGTACATAGACTCCATGTTCACATGCTACATAAACGTCAGTGTATTGAATGGTGCATCGTGGGGAAAAACATAATTTCTTGACGATAGAACTATCTTAGTAATTTTTGACGAACTACTTGACGCAGTAGTTAATAATAATACAGATAATAATAGTGATAATAATAATGATATTTTAAAATAATTTTGTCCGTTCAATTTTCCTCTGAATAAAAATACCATCTTTTTTGTCCACTTACTATCCATTAGCTATCATTATTATTAGGCCTATTATTATAATAAATTATTTCATTTTGTAATGTGTTGTTTTAAACAACCTGAGCTTATTTCACCTTTTCCTTTCCGCTGAATATATAAGGACCGTCTTCTAATGCACTGTATACACTTTATGCATGTGTAGTATGTATTAGCATTTTCCCAATATTCAGTATTGGACCATACTGACCTACTGAAATGTAGTAATAATACAGGTAATAATAGGCTAATAATAACGATGAAGATGATGATGATGTTTTAAACTTAATTTGTATCCTTTCTATTTTCCCCTGAATATAAAGAGAATATTGTAATGGTACTGTATGTGATTTTTGTTCACTTACTATTCCTTATTATTATTTCAGATTTATTTTATTTTATTTTGTAATGTGTTTGTTTTAAACAACCTGAGATGATTTAATCTTTTCCCATTTCCTCTGAATATATAAAGACCAACTTTTAACAGGCATTTACACTTAATTCATGGTTTATAATTTTTTCCCACATGTATTGGTATTGGAGGGCACACTAGTTATTATATTCAGTATTGGGCCATATACTGACCTAAGAAACTGAAATTGGACACAAACGTTAAAATCTCAATTTCATGTATTTTTAATACCGTCTGTAACATATTCTGGAAGTATAATTCATCCGGCTCCAAAATATTCTATCAACTCAGATTTCATTCTAAGTGTTTGGATGACTTTCTCCACCCCCCAAAACTCATTGGCTTTCCCAAGCCTTTAGTGGGAACCCTCTAATTCATCATTGTAAAGCACACCACTGTCTTGATCGGCGTCAGTGTCAGTGCTGCCCCAGCACAGAGGAACTTCACCGCAGACATCATGGTAAGTGTGAGACTGGGAGGATGCTGTTTGATTGATAGATACTTAGAAAGTCATTAAAGTCTGTTTGATTTGAAGTATGCTGGACGCTCTGAAAATGCATCGTGGTCATATGGTAGAAACTTCTGTCTATTTCTGTCATAAACCTCAACAAAAACAAGTCAATTAAAATGTGGCTTTTTACATTTTGTTTTACATTTTATATATGCATATAATAATATTTTACTTTGTAAGCATTTATATATCACACACACACACACACACACACACACACACACACACACACACACACATATATATAAATATATATATAAATAGAATTTAAAAGTCACATGCTGACACTTATTATGTGTATTAATATTAAATAGCCTATGTTTATGTGTATAGGGAGAGATGGTATCTAGTATTAATAATTGTAATAAAATTGACCACATAGCATGCACATGTATTGCATAAATAAATTCAATTCAAATATTATGTACAGTATATTTGAATGCATTAATGTTTTTAAATGTGTTAATATGTAAACAGCCAGATTGTCTGTTTGGCTTGCAGGTCAGGATCAGCAACATGGGAATTGTCTCTTTATGTGTAGTATTGCTGTTGGGGTCAGAGATCTGCATAGCAGGTATTTCCAAAGTTTGTTGATATATAATGTAAAAATCAAATATTCTTGCATTCTGCGTTACTTGGTTTTTGTCTCTTGTGAAATTGTTGTGATGTAATGGCATCACACAGCAGCACATTGAATTATTTCCTGTATATACTTCAGTATAATCAGTTGTGTTTCTGGAAGAAATACAATAGAGGCATTGGTTACTTTTACGGCATCTCATGTCATTTCATAAACAGCAGTTACGATGAAATCTGTGCCAAGTCGTCTTGTCCTCGCTGCGTGCAGTTCTTGAATTTCACAGGCCTGTCATATGATAAATGGCTGAATATTCAGCTGGGCACATCATCAAAGATAGTGACCACATCCTGATTCCTGCTTGGCACACTTCTGACAGAGAGGAAGTCAGCCAGCTGAAACCCTCTCAAAAACGGTTATAAATCAATTCAAAGCCTTAAACAAGCAGAACAGTGTTTAAGACATGCCAAGCTATGACAGCACGTCGAGGACCCTCTGTGTCTGTCATAAATTCAATAGGAGGAGCTGATGAGTGTCAGCATCTCTCTATGGTGTTGATGGAGTCCTGAGGGCCTCGCTCAACTTTAGCTTCAGATACTCTTTGACAGCCCTTACCAGGCCTTCTCGATCAAGTGTCAAAAAACTCTAACTCCAATTAGTCACAGTTCAGCCCTGCAATGAAATTGTTGTCTCTCACTTCTGAGAAAGTAAGATAAACGCTGCCAAACTTTGCGGGCTCCGGAAACCCGGAAGCTGCCTAAGAGAGCATCAAACGCAGCCGGGCCATTCACTCATCATTATCTCCCCGAGATGTGCAGACTGAGCGAGGATGGGCTGCCGAACAAAAGGTTCTCTGAAGACTCTGGCTTATTTAAGATGGAGCTATTTGTGACACAAATGCAGCAGGAAATGAGACTCCCAGCCAGAAGACTGATTTGGCAGATCAATAGAAGAGCCACTGAAATCTTGGCCATGTGTTTCTGTGTCAACTTGAGGTCACTTTTGAACAGATCTGAGGTTTACAAATGTGTTTACTCAGTAGGACTCTGTTTTGTTTATCGACTTCAATCCCTTCAAATGTATTGATGTTATGAACAGGGTTCTGTGATGAGATTCTTAGTATTATATACCGTTCAAACGTTTGAGTTCAGTAAGATGGTTTTTCTTTTTGAAAGAAATTAAACCTTGAATTCAGCAACGATGCATTGATTTAACTTTTTATTCATGGTTTCCACAAAAAAATATTAAGCAGCACAACTGATGTCAACACTGATAATTAGAAAATGTTTATTGAGCTGGAAATCAGCTAATTAGAATTTGATTTCATATTTCTGAAGGATCACGTGACACTGAAGACTGGAGTAATGGCTGCTGAAAATTCAACTTTCCCAATATGGATAAATTAGTTTATTAAATTAAAATATATTAAAATAGAAAACAGTTATTTTAAATTGTGATAATATAATTTACACGATATGTTTTTTACTGTATTTTTGATCAAATGAATGCAGCTTTGTTATGCACAAGAGACTGGAAATCTCCACTGACTCCACACTTTTGGGTGATAGTGTATATAAATGTATTTGTGTTGTGTATTAAATGTATTAAAACAAATTAATTATATTAATAAAATAATGTTTCCATTTCAGCAAGGCAAGAACTGATAGTTACCACCATCAAGGTAAGGATTTAAAAAAAAAAAATGATAAAACATTATGGTATAACATTATTTATAATAACAATAATTGTAGTAATAATTTATTATTTACATTCTATACATTTTTTGATTTCAGCAAGACCCCTACACAATGAGCAAGGGCTCACAGCTGGAAGGCTACTGTATGGATCTGCTCACTGAGCTGACTAAGAAACTGGGCTTCAAATACAAAGTTCACCTGGTGAAGGATGGAGCGTATGGCCGGCAGGATGAAACTGGAAACTGGAACGGAATGATTGGCGAGGTTGTTAGAGGAGTGAGTGAGGAATTTTCAGAACAATACACAATAGTACTGGTACTGTACTGATGCATATAAATGGAAAACCAGTATAGAAATCAAATAATCTCGATGATATTAATCCTTAGGTAATGTCAAACCTTCCGTGTATTTTGTTCACAGGAAGCTGATCTCGCCGTGGCTCCCCTCACGCTCACTGCGGCCCGTGAGAAGGCAGTGGGAATGACAAAACCTTACATGCAGACCGGAATCAGTATCCTCCTCCGCAAAGATATCGTTTCTGAAGAGGCCGGGTTTTTTGACTTCCTCTCCCCCTTCTCTGGGGAGACCTGGTTCGGCATCCTGATTGCATACTTTGTGACTGCAGTCTGCATCTGCATTGTGGGAAGGTCAGAGAAACACCACAGAGACATAGAACAAGAGTCTTTGCTTATTTACCTGCTGTAAATTTAAGCTGTAAAACTGCTGTGCTGCTGTCCAGGATGCTTTCTGGATAGGATTCTGAAACTCAATTCTATATTTGTCTTTGTATACCAAGGTTGAGTCCATGTGAATGGAGTCAGCCTGAGACAGAGCCAAATCACTTCACTCTCCTCCACAGTTTGTGGTACGCTGCGGGAGCCCTAAGCCTGCAGGGTAATCATGAATGAATGTATGAATGCAATAACAGTTTTAGGAGTCATGCACTGAAAAGACCAAAGTCTTGATCCTTCGAATGCAGAATGTATTTTATAATCTGTCTAGTGTCCACCATATCCCTTATGGCCATTCTGAAAAAAAATTATTTACCTAATTAATTTTATAACAAGCCTCACTTATTGGATTTTTTGTTAAAAAATTGTTCTGCAGAAACTTGCACTATGGAAATTTTTCCTACAATAATGATCTATATTTTGAGTGGTCGAGTTTCATGTTTATGCCAGGTCCATCAGTTTTCTTCTAGTAGTGTTTATATACTATTATAGTTTTTATTGATATTATGAATAATCATTTAGTTGTTATTTTTTCAGTTTTATTTTAATTGCACTTGTCTTTTTAAATATTACTATTTAGGTTTAATTTATTTTTTATTTCAATTTTAGTTAAATTTGAGTTCTTATTTATTTGCAGATGCTTCAACTTAAACTTCAACTTTTAATCTAATATTTTTACTATTTCAGCTTTATTTCAGTTTTTCAGACCTTTTTTATTTTATTTTATATTACTATTTAGGTTTAATTTATTTTATCAATTGTTTTAGTTTTTATAATTTCCAGTTAGTCATTTTAGTGCTTCAAATTAACTCCATTTTTAGTTAGTTGCCAAGACACCATTTCTAATGTTCATCTAATGTGTTTTCTAATAGTTATTTTATTTAATAATTGTTTTATTTCAGCTTTATTTCAGTTAACAAAAATGTTTAATGTAAATGTTTCTATAAACAGTAAAAAGCAGCAGCATTAAAAAAAATGTTGACCACAGATGGCAATAAAAGTGAAAGTGGTGCACCATTGTCAGTTTTCTGGCGAAGATGCTAAACAGCAAGTGGAGCTTTGTCTTAGAGGTGCTTTGGTATATAAAAGCAAAACTTGGAAAATGTCAGCGCCACCATGCCCTTACAGAGCCTGTACACCTGCACCTCCTACTTCTCAAAAGATTTAAGCAATGATATACTTATATTTTTTAAAAACAGGAATATGTAGCCCTACAATGTATTTTCCACATACTGTATAGTCAGCATTACAAGATATAGTTCACTGGGGTGCTTGGCCCTTTATTGCTGCCTGCAGCTATTTTTCTATCTAAACTACTTTTCAGCCATCGATAATGGAAGGATAATGTCTTTTCCTCTCATTTGATTTGCTTTCTGCAGGTGCAGGCCCTCACCCTAAAGCTGTGTCAGGAAGGGTTATCAGTTGTACCTGGTGGTTGTTTGCCGTGGTGCTCCTGGCCTGTTATTTTTCCAGCCTCAGTTCCTCTCAGGGGCCTGACTCGGCACCGCTCATGATTAAAGGTTTTGAGGACTTGGCTAATCAGGACGTAATAGAATATGGAACACTTGCCGGCTCCTCCACCCTTGCCTTCTTTAAGGTCTGATCACATGAATTCTTTCGTCACATTTTTCCGATTACTCAAATTCATTCCTACCAGATGCTACAGAAAAGATTCCATGTGTTTTCTTTTTGCACAGAACTCAAATAACCCATCTTACCGTCGCATCTATGAGCACATGGAGCGGAGAAAGAGTTTTGTGTCCTCCATGGATGAGGGTGTCCAGAGAGCAAAAGAAGGAAACTATGCTTTTATTGGAGAATCCGTGTCCTTGGACTTGGCTGTGGCACGCCATTGTGAACTGATCCGGGCGCATGAGGTCATCGGGATGAGAGGTTACAGCATTGTAACTCCTCTTGGTGAGACAATGGATGCACACTGTAAAAATGATTTTCCAAAGCTGTAAATAAAGATTATTGGAGTATGTTTTAATAGGAAATACTAGTTTTAGTCTTTCCTCTCTCACAAGATGTTAAATTCAGTGTCTTTAATTATTTTTTAAATTTAATACAATTTCTGAGTAAAATTTTATAGTTATGTTGTTGTTGTTAAAATTTGTTTAAGAATGTGTACATAAAAGCTATAGTTCATCAAAAAAACATTTAGTGAAAATGTATGCATCCTCAGACCATCAAAGATGAGTTTATTTTTTCAGATTTGGAGAAACATAGCATTACATCTTTTGTTATCAATGGATCCTCTGCAGTGAATGGGTGCCGTCGGAAGGAGAGTCCAAACAGCTGATAAAGACATCACAATCACCAGTAATCCCATTCTGATGGCACCCATTCACTGCAGAGGCTCCACTGGTGAGCAGATTTTCTCAAAATCTGCTTTTATGAAGAAACAAACTCATCTAGCTGGGTTTCCAACCAAATTTGTGAATTTTACTTGTGTGCAATATTGGAATTTCACATAAAACATTTGTGAATAAGCACGGTTTCCAACCAGTCAAAGAGAACAAAATCATCACTTCCTGATAATCCGGCACTAAATATCACTAAGTAGGAGAAGCCAATGAATATAATAATTTTCATATATAATAAATTACTTGCTCCTCAAAGTGAGCAGATGAATCACAATAAATGGAGTCATTGCTTTCAGAGGTGGATGCCTGCTGTTTGGGAATGCAGTCATGCAAGAGTTCTGGGAGGCAATTATACAGAAATATTTGTATAACATACTTTGCTCGGACTTAAAAGAATGATCAGATTATGCCATCCCACCGCGCTAAAGTCACAATACTTTTTTGATACTTTTTATCTAGCAAATTAAGGGATTTTTTTCTCAGATTTGGTGTTTCCATCACTTTTCTGATGAAAGACATTATGCCGTTGCTGCAGTGAATGGTTGTAATGCCACAGTATTTTTGGAACAGGATCTCCAATGCTGAAGAACCTGAGCGTGGCCATCCTGCAGCTGAGTGAGGCTGGGGAGCTGGCGTACCTGCGCACTAAGTGGTGGGCCAGCAGCTGTATACCAGATAGTGCCAAAGGCTCGTCTCTCAGGGCCCATGGCATGAAGGGCATCTTCCTGGTTCTGGCTATAGGCCTTGCGATTGGAGTACTGCTCTCCTTGTTTGAACTCACCTCAAAGTCTCGCAGCACTGCAGGAGAGCAGAAGGCAAGTAATGCCAATATAAACACACACAAACAAATGATCTGAATGAACTACCACACCAGGAAGAATATGTAAAGTTTTTCATTGTACAGTGGCACATTTCAATGTGTTTTTGTTCATTATAATCCAGTCGGTGAAAATAAACCTGTTCTCATCGATACAGAAATCCTGCTGTGCAGTTTTGACTCAGGAGCTGAGCCAGCGTTTGAGAATGACCAACACAAAGGGAGACCAGGACACCTCAGACAAAAACAAGGCATAAAATACTCAACCGATGTAATATGCAAGTCTTACATTATTAGGCTTGTACATTATCTGGTGCTAGGATTATTACTATTTCCTAAGTTAGAAAATTATATTTTTTAACATTTTCTGTTTTGAACTTATTTAGATAAGCTGTACTAAAACTTTTTAATTAAAGATTTATAAATTAATCATTTTTTCTTTTTGACATTTAAATCAAGCTGCAATGAAACACCTTTTAATTTACATCTTGCAGCAAAATCTCATGCAGTTTTGATCATTCTTAAGTCTTTCGTCTTGAAACAATATAGAGATTTTTAGACCAGCATTATGAGTCAAAAATGTTAAATATGAAATCTGTTTTGGAAAGAATGACAGATTGGAGACAACTGAACAAAGAGTAAATTAGATTTTATGTTTGTTAAATTCTGTACATCAGAGGACATGTTTGTCATAAATTCAGAAATGCAAGGACAATGTCTATGAAAAGTAAAATATTTCATGTAAGTAAAAATGACAAGTAACATATTACAGTTGTTTTGTAATTCAAACATAGGAAATGTACATGTAAAAAATATTGCTGTCACAAAAGAGGTATGCATTCTGGCACCATGTATATTAATAAATTTGATCTAACACCAAAGTGTGGCTGCATTTTTAACAAACATGGGAAACATATGTTTAGTTTTCAATTCTGAATTGCAGCTTCCAAACGCAAAAGTCCAAATGTAACATTCCAGGCTCCTTTTAGAAAAATGAGTTTGAACGGCATGAGTTGACGAGTAAGATTTAATCAAGATAATACTTGTACTAAATACAAATATGTATTTATGCAATTGATTTTCTTCCTGTAGCATCTGTCCATATCCGTAACTGCAGAGAGGAATTTTGTTATTTCTGTTTCTTCTTAGGTTTCACATGCATGTTTTTTTCCTACAATGTTGAAGGATCTAAAAAAAAAGATTAAAACCCCACCACAAATTAACATCAGTGAGATCTCTTGTAAGCTCAAATAGAAAGTGTTTTTTGTTTTACTCAACCAGCATGAAAAGTGCATTCATTTAACATAATTAATCATTTAGAAAAGGCACTTTTCTGAACCTTACGACTTACCTCTGAAAAACAGCGGCGAATGGCAGCGAATCTCGCACATTTTCTGCTCAAACAGGGCATTCATTTCCCTCTGCAGTGTGCCCATTGTCTGCTGCTGGTTGTCAGGGAAACGGGATGGCAGAGTACTGAGGTCAAGGCTGTCCAAACTACTTAGGCTGCTTGATTCGCTCTCAGCGAGGTTGTGATTATTATAAACAGAGTTTTTTGGTGCAGAGTAACTGCACTGAGGGACAGGGTGCTGGTTGAGGAAGTCTTTCCTAACGTGATGGGGTGTGTTTGGTGGCGATTGGACGGCGTCTTGGGATGCTTTGTGATCTACGTCCTTTAAATGGTGAATCTTTGGAAGACGGTGTGTCTGGGTCATTCGCGCGTCTGCTCAGTGCAGGCGTTGCAGGGATTGATAACGGCTGCCACTGAGGGTTAAGCCTACCATCTAAAGAATGTCCAAATTTATTCCTGAGCAGCACAGTTCTGGTGTTTAACGTTCCACTGGAAGGATCTAGTACTCCATCAGGTATTGGGTGGAAATGTAAGGGTTCAGACTCTTGTGTAGGTTCGGACTGAACTTTCGCACTCTCTTGAGGTTTGTACATCTCAGGTTCCTGTCCTGAATCCTCAGATTTAACACCTGAGATCTGCTTGGACAAGGACTGATTATTCAGTGTAGAAGTGGGAACCTTTATCTTAGTAATCGCTAAGTTTGTAGACTCATGCTCCTGTTTATTTCGTTTTGAAACTGTCAGCTCTTTGGCTTCCTCAAGGTGTGATTGAACCACAGAAGTCTTAATGTCCAAATCTGAACTGTCTTTTGCCTCAAATGCTAAGTTGGTGTAGTCCATAGCCACTCCTGCTCCACCAGAGCATGTGATGGAGGACAGGCGACGCCGTGCCTCGTGAGATCCTTCCGGCTCCAGAAAACAGACCTTATGGGCCCTTCTCAGGGGTTCACTTTGAGCTCCTCTGAGCAAAGATTCTGACTGTGAGGTGCTCCTGCTGTCCTTTGAGATCACGTCATCACTGTAACGTCTGTTCAGAACGTCTTTTGGTGTAGAAGTCAGCTGAGACCTTCACCACTTTTGCTTGGCTCTTTCCAGCTCCTTTCCGCAGGAAGTTCGGGCCAAAGGATGTCCTTGTGCCATCTTCAGAGGTCTGCATAAGGTTTTTCTGGATTAGCTGCTTTACTGCGTTGCTTGATTTGACCTGGTTATCAATATATCAGCAAAACAATTTTATAATGTTAAAATGGTGATTAACAGAGAAATTCACTTCCAGAATGAAAATGTCCTGCTAATTTACTCATCCCCGCGTCATCCCAGATGTTCATATCTTTTTTCTTCAGTTGAAAATAAATTAAGGTTTTTCAGGAAAACATTCCAGGAAGTTTTTCCATATAGTGGACTTCAATGGGAGCCAACGGTTTGAAGGAACTAATTGCAGTTTCATTGCAGCTTCAAAGGTCTACACAATCCCAGCCGAGGAATAAGGGTCTTATCTAGTGAAACAATTGGTCATTTTCTAAGAAAAATACAAATCTATATACTTTTAAACTACAAATGCTGGTCTTGCACTAGCTCGACCTCATGCATTATGGAATATGGTAGGCAGAAGTACTGACCCAGTGTTTGCAAAGCGAACATGTAAATAAAGTCAAATGCCATTTACAAAAAACAGGTAAAACGATGACGGTCGATTTTGAACTTGGAAAAGGAAATTAGATTTTTCACCCTGCCCTATCTTTTTGAACCAAAATACACAGATGAATAACTAACCACATGTGACTTTTACAACGTGATTGTGCAATGCCTGAAGACATGCATGCACATTGCAGAGCTAGTGCAAAATGAGCATTTGTGGTTAAGAAGTATAAACATTTAAATTTTTGAAATAAATTAACCAATCATTTCACTAGATATTATTCCTTAATCCTTTAATCCCTTATTCCTAAACTGGATTGTGTAGAGCCCTTTGAAGCTGCATTAAAACTGCAATTTGGACCTTCAAACCATTGAAGTCCACTAGATGGAGAAAAATCCTGAACATTTAGGTTTTCCTCAAAAACCTACATTTCTTTGCGACTGAAGAAACACATAAACATTGGATGACATGGGGGTGAGTAAACGATCAGGAAATGTACATTTTGGAAGTGAACAGTCAAACATCAAGTAGATACATGTATGCAAAAGAGACAATAAATGTAATAAAATTTTACCTTTCCTGTGATGTCATTAATTACAACATGCACAAAGATAGATGCTTCTTCCATTCCTTCTAAATAAACATGTCGATAGCCTGTGGATCAAGGAAATAATAAAATTCAGGCTGACTGAACTATTGACAAAAATGTAAATATATACAGCATTCTCTATCCAATAATGTCACTGACTGGCATGTAATTTACCTGGCAACATGCTTTTAAATGCTATGGTTCTCTGTCCAATGAAGTCTCGTCCAATTGGATCGTGGTCCCAAACCATAAAGCGCACTAAGGCAATCTGAGGCATGTGCAGAGTAAACACAAGTGTCTCCTCCCACATTGGGTTAAAACCTGTTACATGTCCAAAACATGGGAAACGGTTTACATTTAGCTCACCTATACCAATATTTTTTGTGTGTGAGCTATATACAGTATATAGTATATATTTAAATGTCATATAAGCCTTTTATATTACATATAAGATTGTTAATATGAAAGCAATGGTTCATTTCAAATCGGTCATGATGGAAAAATTATTTCAGTCAAATCACATGATTTTGTCTCATTCATTGCAAAAGGAACCATTACTCATGAATCTTTTTGCCTGACTCATTAAAAAGGAAAAGAGTATTTTGTGAGAGAAACTGACATCATGTGTTCATTTCAAATTCAGGAAACACGACTTGCTTTTAAACACAATGAAAAAGAAGATACGTGAAAAGAAAATGCACAAGACAAGGTCCAAAGCCAAGTTCTGTTTGCACAATTCAGCTTTGTACTTACCGTTGTCATCTACTACTCTTGTCTGCTGTTTATTGCAATCGATAGGCAATCCAATAATCTCCACTTCCACAAAGGGATCTATGATCTAGACAACAAACATTCAATCTCAGACAGCTTGTAACATTGGATCATTTACTTTAATTTCAGTACGAGTGATCTCACCTCTCCTCTGTCTCCTAACATGGAGTCTTTTGGCTTCGGTAGCTGCTGGCCGCTAATTATCTTGAGCACTAGCTGAGATTTCCTGTGTCCTGGCAAAGGGTCTTCCAGCATAGGATTAAAGGCACCTGAGGACAATCATTATGTGTGGTGAAAAGTGCCTTTCAAAGAAAAGAATACATTTAATGCATCAAAGAAAGTATTTTTCTTGTCTGCACTCTAGAGGCACCATCCTACCTTTACACAAGCATTTTGGCTTCAGTACATAGCCGCAGTTTCCATTCACTGCAAATTTTGCCCTGTTCAGCTGTAGCATACGGCCTTCTGTTTGATAGTTGAGAGCGACTGGAAAGATGAAACAACATTTCAAACAAATGCATGGTGCAACTGTGATACATAAAAAACAAAACAAGAGCGAGCCATTTGCCAGCAAGGATCCATTGCTGTTCAAATCAAAGTCGTTGCTGTTTCATCATTAATGAATAAAAACAGGCTTTGTTGATAATTAGAAAGGAAATTATTCATAATAAATTGAAGAAAAAAGCTAATTCATACCTAAATGACATCCTGCGTTCCAAAAAGGCTGAGGATTGAAGTTGCTAGAATCAACGCGGTAGTTGGAAGGGTAGACTCGTAAGAGCTGCCGTTGATTAAAGCGAACTAACTGGGCAGGCTTTAGCTGCAGAATCTGGTTAGTTAGGCTTTCGTTTAAGGAGGACACTTGCCAGCTGCACATGTATGCTGCAACACACATACAGTTTATTCAGACATACATCAAGAAAACTTCAACAGTTTGTGCTCATTCAGTGACTAGATCACTTATGATGTAGATATTATTGAGGTTGCAACTGTATTTACACTAGTCTTACCTTGAGTTTCTATATCGTGAACTCGCACTGACTTTGTGTATTTGACTAGATCAGAAAGGGCCCGAGAAAGTCTCATTGTTTTCCTTCGTCTGCAAAGATATTTTCATAAAACACCAACTATTATTAAACTGGTAAGATTTAGATTAGATCAGACGAGACACGCACGCATACACACACACGCACACACACACACACACGCACACACCCGCACACACGAACGCACACGTTTCAGAAAAATATGTTATTTTTATATATTAAATATATTCATTTATGATATCAATTCTATGAATATAAATATAAACATGTAAACACATGTAAATATTTTTAAAATATTTACTGGATGTGCGTGTATTTATATACACATATGAAATATAATCAGAACTCACACATTTTATTCAAACAAAAACTTTTATTTTGTATGCATTTAATCATGATTAATAATTTGAAAGCACTAGTTTTTAGTTATTAGTACTATCATCACAGTTATTTTAGTATAATTGAGATATTATTATTATAGTGTTTTATTTTTTAAACTAGTTTTATTTTTACATTTTCTGTATCAGTTTTGTTTTAGTTAAAGTTTTGGTAATTTTGTTGTGTTTTGCCATTTTTATAGTTTATTTTTATAGTTTTCATAAATTTTCATTTCAGTTTTCGTTTTAGTACATTAATAAGTTATTTCAGGTTTAGTTATTTAATACATCAAGATCCACTGATTTTAATATAATTTATCACAGTTAAAATGAATGTTATTTAATCTATTTATTTTATTATTTAAGTAAGAAGCTGTACAACACTACAACATGATTTGTCATGGTTAAGATATTTTTTTCTAAGTGAGAAATACAGCATATACGCTGAAATACAGAGAAAAGAAGTTTACCAGAATTATGTATCATTGATGCATCACATTTCATTTGATTTAAATAGTTTCTTTTTTTAGTTATACATTTTGTACATTTTGTTATGCTGTTTTATGTTTTTTAATTAACATTTATTGAACTATTAAAATATAGTCATGAATATATAGCTGTTTTTTTTTTTTTTTTACAATTCACAGCAAATTCAACAACAAACTGTCTCTCCTGAAATACTCACTTGCCATAGTTGATGACCTGTTTATCATTACTGCTTGGAATGTCCTGCTCATTATCAGAGTCACTCAGGACGGGCCTCTTTTTTACCTTTACCTGCTTCTTCTTCTGAAACACAGATTATGGAGCATTATAACACTAGTAGCCTATAATGCTGTTTTTGTGAGGTTAATTTTTCCTAAATGACTGGAAATGTAATACGCCTAGTGGAAAGTCCTTGGAGACCTTGCGCCTGAAGCTGTCCATGAACAACCTCCGTGAGCGTTTCTTTGATTCATCGCCCGTCTCTGGTGCTCCTTCAGTGGTCTGTAATCCATCAGACACATCTCCTTCCTCTGCATCAGCATTAATGTTTGCTGGCAGCTTCTTTCCCTGGAAAGCACCGCAATGTCAGGTTTTTCCATGACTTAGTCACACAAAAATTCTACTTCCAACTTCCAACAAGTACAATATATTACCTCACCTTGACAAGCACTTTCCCCTTTAAAAGCTCTGGAGATGGCAGACGTCTGGACTCGTTCACATTTATATTTGACAGGTCCAGCTTGTCCTGTAGCACTTCCATGAGGTGCTGAGCCATTTTCTTCTGCTGAGGCACAGTGCAGTGGTTCTCTATAGAAAGGATCACTGGATATCTGATAGTGGAAGAAATAGTTAATATTATATTCATTTTAATCATTATATTTTTTCCTAATTTATTTTTACTATTACCATTATTATTATTTTATTTATTATTGATTTCTATAATCTTAGAAAATTATTTAAAATATCACTTACTGAGTTTTGGCAAATGCATATTTGTTGATTGTCTCAACAACATCTTTAAACAGGATTTTTGAGGTAAGTGTGTATCCATGATGCACAGTCGGTTCCCCATCAGGACCATCCCAACAGTCAACTGGAGGGGCAAATACATTTCTGCGTCATTTAAAGGATAACATATTTTGTTTGTGACTGTAAACACCCCATTAAACTGTATCGTACTTTGACCAATACTTTATCCAAAAAGACATTCACTTTGATCTACAGCATGTTGACAACAAGCTTTTAGGTTGAGAGAAGGATTCCTACCTTCCACACAGCGACAGCCTGCCTGAAGCACATACGCATACATATCAACCCGAGACTGAGACAGCAGCTGATCTCCAGTCAGGTAAGTGTTGTGAGACGATGCGATATAGTAATTTGTCAGTGGTTGTGTCATGTCCTGATTTACTTGATAGTGTTCTGGGTTGAAGACGTCCCCTGCAGGACTACGCATGTAGTTGGTGAGACCTTAGAAAGCAAGATAAATGTTGTAAACATCTGATGATACAAAAGATGAAGCAACCCAGACAACAACATAGTTTTGGCCCAGATCCAGCCCACATCTGGCCCATGTGAAATCCATGCCATATGTGGTCCGGATCTGGGCCAACACTGCTTGCTGTCTGGGAAAGAAAGAATCTCTCACCATCAATACCCAGCACCATACATATTTGGTTTTCAGAACATGGCTCAAACTGGTTGATGATCATCTTGCAGTAGTCTTTGGTCACATTTACCATCTAGGAAAAGAGAACATTTACCAATTAAAAATAAGACGGTTCATGTCCATCAAAAGAGCAGCTTATTTAAAAAATAACTTGGTGAAGATGTGAAAAATGAATCACACCAGCCTTTTGCTCATTTTCCAAGAAGCGTTGGAGGTCGTTCAGCTCCATGTGCTCTTTGTGGTTGCTGTAGGTGATCATTAGTAAGTAAAGATCTCTGCGTGTTGAGATCAGCTTGTAAAAGGTACAGAATTCCTCAAATGTCAACGACCCCTGGTTTTCATCAGTGTCAGCCTCCTGTGAATGCACAGGTTTTCTTTGAAATGAAAATGTGTAAAACATAACCTTACAAAATACAAATATTTAATATAGCCATGTAATACAATGTGCATGTTATTGGCCATTGGTTAAAAGACAAACATTAATTGTCATTGGTTTTAGTGGAGACTACAGGCAATTACACAATTATTTATTACATTTATATGATTTCAATTCAAGTCTAAATTAGAAAGAGATATTTTAGACAGCGCTATTTGCACTTTTAGTGAAAGTAGTGTTATGGAATTGGTTGCATTAGAAATATATGTCTCCATTAAGGATTAGAGGCTCTAGAGTTAAGACCTCAACCAGTTTCAGACGCCATCTGTTCAAAGTAAACCATATGCTACTCACTGAGCGTACTTATCTGCATCTTTGCTAATAGCACGGTGGAAGTGTTTTAAACCAATATGATGTGCCAATGAGGATATTTAAAGGAACCTTTTACGCCAACTATGCAGAAATAGTAGAATAAGACTTGAGAAAAACACAAGCTAGGATAGTTTGATATGCTCATCAAACTAGCTTCGTTGTTTGCAGACGGTGGAACTGAACTTACATATATAGGCCTACATTACTGTTCAAAAGTTTGGGGTCAATAATATTTAATAATAATAATACTTTATTTAGCAAATATGCATTACATTGATGAAAAGTTACAGTAAAAACATTTATAATGTAACAAAAGATTTCTATTTCAAATAAATTATGTTCTTTTGAACTTTCTAGTCAAAGAATCCTGATTTTTTTTAATCATGGTGTCCCACAAAAACTTTAGGCAGCACAACTGTTTCAACATTGATAAAATAAGAAAATTAATAAAATAAATTAAAAAGACCATGTGACACTGAAGACAGGAGTACTTGCTGCTGTAAATTCAGCTTTGCATCACAGAAAGACATTACAATTTAAATATATTCAAATAGTCAAACTTTTTACTGGTACTGTATCCAGTGACAACTTTTTTTGTTCACTCGGAAAACAACTGATTATAGGTGATTTAATTGTCTCTCCTTTCACTTTTCTCTCCTTTAAATTTGGATCAGACCTCTGCACATATAACCCATGTTGACTAGATATAATGTACCTTGAACATTTCTCTGACTTTCTGCTTCGGAAGGTTCACATTGAGCTTATGGAGCAACTGTAAAACCTCTCCAATGCTCAGATTCCCATCTCCATTTTTGTCTGCTTCTGAAAAGGTCTGTCTCAACCATTTGCAACAAGATGTAAGGAAACATCCACTCCCACACTGAATACATAACCAATTTTCACAAACTGAAGCAGGCCACATTGTATGGAAGCCCATTTCCGCCACTGAATAAAAAATAATAAAAGGTCATTGTGAATTTTTATCTCACAATTCTGACTTTTTTCTGAATTTAGATTTTGAGAAATGATCTGAGAAATGTTCTCAGATATGCGAGCTTATATCTTTTTATTCAGTGGCAGAAACGGGCTTCCATAGCAATGAGTGGATTCAGACCATAAGTGGACACAATTAAAAGGATATTGATCTCGTGTCCGTTGTCTTTTTGCCAGGCTGTCCTCGTCACTGATGCCTGCCAGCAGGTATTTAAGGCCAGTAATCCAGGTGCGTGCCTCTTCTCCATTCGTGGACACCAAATCAAGAGATTCCACGTGGTCTCCATGGTAAATACTGAAGCAGCAGTTTGGATCAAAGTTATTGTTGGCAAATCGCCTGAAGACCTCAGTTCTCATCCCCTCACAAACCTCATGGATGGAGTCTATGGTGACTGAATAAAACAAGAACAAGAATAAATAAAACAGTGCTCTTGTTTGATCACTTTTTCCAGCGGTTCAGATTTGAATAAAGTCTTTTATTCGACAGAATGTTCTTCAGAGACAATATTGCTTTAAAATCACTATCCAATCCAGATGTTTGCTCTGGTTATTCATTAAGACCTATGAAATCAAATACGGCTTGTGCACATGTGTGTTTATCTTGAAGCTGCATATGCTAATGTACACCTAAATGTTGACAAAATTAACGTTTTGCAAACATATACATTTAAAATGTATAATCCTTCTCTTCCAGGAAAATAAAGCAAAAATACTTATTCAAGAATAATTTACTCTCAAAAATGAAAAATGACGTCCTAGCAAGTACAGTGGGGGAAATGTTTGATCCCCTGCTGATTTTGTACGTTTGCTCACTGACAAAGAAATGATCAGTCAATAATTTTAATGGTAGGTTTATTTGAACAGTGAGAGACAGAATAACAACAACAAAATCCAGAAACAAACACATTTCAAAAAAGTTATAAATTGATTTGCATTTTAATGAGTGGTCCCCTATAATCAGCAAGATTTCTGGCTCCCAGGTGTCTTTTATACAGGTAACGAGCTGAGATTAGGAGCACTCCCTTTAAGCTGTTCAAGTATGTCAGGGACAAGATTGTAGACCTACACAAGGCTGGAATGGGCTACAAGACCATCGCCAAGCAGCTTGATGAGAAGGTGACAACAATTTGTGTGATTAATCGAAATGGATGAAACTAACTGTCAATCTCCCTCGGTCTGGGGCTCCATGCAAGATCTCACCTCGTGGAGTTTCATTGATCATGAAAACGGTGTGGAATCAGCCCAGAACTACACGGGAGGATCTTGTCAATGATCTCAAGGCAGCTGGAACCATAGTCACCAAGAAAACAACTGGTCACAAATGACGCCGTGAATGACTGAAATCCTGCAGTGCCCACAAGGTTCTCTGCTCAAGAAAGCACATGTGCAGGCCCGTCTGAAGTTTGACAATGATTCAGAGGAGAACTGAGTGAAAGTTTTGTGGTCCGATGAGACCAAAATCAAGCTTTTTGGCATCAACTCAACTCGCCGTGTTTGGAGGAGGAGGAATGTTGCCTATGGCTCCAAGAACACCATCCAAAAACACCAACCATGTTTTTCTGCTAAGGGGACAGGACAACTGCACCACATTAAAAGGACGATGGACGAGGCCATGTACAGTCAGGACCAGGGCATTGAAAATGGGTCGTGGATGGGTATTCCAGCATGACAATGACCCAAAACACACGGCCAAGGCAACAAAGCAGTGGCTCAAGAAGAAGCACATTAAGGTCCTGGAATTGCCAAGCCAGTCTCCAGACCTTCATCCCATAGAAAATCTGTGGAGGGAGCTGAAGGTTCGAGTTGCCAAACATCAACCTCGAAACCTTGATGACTTGGAGAGGATCTGCAAAGAGGAGAGGGACAAAATCCCTCCTGAGATGTGTGCAAACTTGGTGGCCAACTACAAGAAACGTCTGACCTCTGTGATTGCCAACAAGGGCTTTTGCCACCAAGTACTAAGTCATGTTTTGTGAAGGGGTCAAATAGTTTTTTCACTCATTAAAATGCAAATGACAAATGAGTCAGAGGTAATATGAGCCAGGATTTTCACCATCTGTTTCTTGACTCATTGTTTGATTGTAAGACATCTGTTTCTAGCAAAGGAAATGCTAAGGGTTGATTCTTTCATTATCTCCTCTTTCAAAAGAAAATACATGAAAAGCAAATTGCGCATATCACGTGATTTAATGGCACGTTGAAAATAACAAGCATGTGTTGATGTGTCTCCGCAGAACAAGCAGGTTTCTATGTGACTCACTTTTAGCTCTTTCATGTTTTCTGGAGGGCCTCCAGCGGATGCAGGACTTGTGCTCATCCAGATAGAAGAGGCGCACCAGAGCCTTGGATTTTCCTCTCAGTTTAATCATTTGAGATCCAGCCTGCATGCTGCAAATGCATCTCTCCACTGCAAAAGCAAATGAGGACTTTTATTATTAATATTTGGCAGCTCATGTAATAAACAACCTACTATTATAACTTTCCCGGATTTTTCCTGGCTGGGGTTTCAAAATAAACATCCAGGGTTGGCTTTATTTTACAACTGACGTGCTATTTACAGTTCACACACATTGTATACACACTACACATATTTATACAGCTTTGACCGTTCTCTGTAGATCACACCTTCTCTCCCAGCTCGAATTAGTCATATGTACAATGCCTATTGGTCAAACTACTTTTCAGACATTACACGCAAGTATGAAAGCAATAGGAAAAACAAACCACCGTGTATAGAAAACCAATCCTGGACAAAAGCGGTATTAAGGGCACC
Organism: Gymnocypris eckloni scoliostomus; assembly: GCA_027564155.1. Classification (NCBI taxonomy): domain Eukaryota; kingdom Metazoa; phylum Chordata; class Actinopteri; order Cypriniformes; family Cyprinidae; genus Gymnocypris; species Gymnocypris eckloni. The sequence goes on from CM050431.1 coordinate 13,995,353, forward strand.
CTAATCGCCTTGTTATATGTTTTATTATATAAATATGTTTTATAATATTAATTCCTTTAGTCATTCAAGTTTTTATCGAGTGCATCTTTAAGAAAATCCTTTGAACGTCAGAGTTAATTCTTCAAGCAGATGTATCAAGGACCTTCTCAATCAGATTACACAGCTGCGTCACGCACACACAGGTTCAAAAGTGTGTTTTCTGTCTGCTGGCATGCATCATGGAAACAGTACTAATATGATGCAAACTCTTACATCGACATAATGAGATGTTCTCATCAAAATAATTTGGTGGTATATTTATGGAAAAGAAAAATCCAAAAGAAAACACTTCCACTTCTATTTTAAGGGGGTGGCGTTTGAATTAGGCCTAGGCTACCCATATATTATAATATACCCATATTTATTAACTTTCTGCATATATGTCAGAATGACATGGTAATGGATCAGGAGTCACTAAAGGTTACTTTTAACAGTCAAGTCAGGGTGTGTTTTCAAAAAAGTTGCTTTGGAGGAGCGGATCAAGGACAGAGGGGTCATGTGACGCAGTTAGTCAGTCTAATCTCTGCGGATTGTTTGTGTCCATATGCCGCCGTGAGAGGCGTTTCTCACGATGGACAATTTAGGACACTGTCTTATTATTAAAACTCTCTAATTATTTGAATTGCACTTAAATAAAAGTGAGTAACATACAAAATGACTCTAAATATAAAACTGAATAAAGTATGAAACAATAACATTTCAGAACTGCTGAAAAGTTGCTGAATTACACCCAGCACAGTTAGATAATTTAACAATTATAGTAAAACAAAAAGGGGTAAAAACATGAGAATTGGTGTCTTCATTCTTACCTATCTGGCCCATTCTCCATTTCGGTGATGCAACAATACTTCCCCCTATCCAGAAGAACTCCTCAGCCAAACGTGATATCGCAGATTTCTGCCATAGTTTAGGTGAAGTCATTATAGAAGGAGAGGGCGATCTGAAAGGTGAAGGTGACCTCCTCCCAGGACTGGAGGGCCGCCTGCTGAGAGATGGCGAAAACAAGACTGGAGATGATGGTGCCATTCCCGAAGATGTGTTCATTACTGCAGGACTCTTGTGTGGTCATAACCTAGACCTCTGGTCATGTCCCTCGCCCACCGTATTAGTCCTGTAACTCATAAGTTCAGCTTTCCTCCAACCAGCGAGACAGGGGTTACTGAAATGATGAGCCAACACTTCTCAAGGGGAGAAATATGCATGTGGACAGATGATTTAATTCCAGTTGGCACCTCAGTTTGAATGATCCTCTTAGTGATTGACCTGGTCAATCTCTGGTCCATTGATAGTGAGTATTCTTCAGATATTCCAGTGTAGTGTTGTGGACGTGCTGTGGCTGCAAGTTTAGGAGGAACTGTGACGGGTAGAGGAGCTATACGTGTCAGCAATCAGCAAATCTCTAATCCAGGATGAGGTGAAGGCTTTACTCATACTGGGGATTGTACAATGTCTCATTGGTCAACTTGATGAAAAGGATAAGGGATGATATATCAACATTTTGTTTGTGTAATGCTACTAAAGTAAAAACATTGCCAGTTAATATGAAAATATGACTCCTTTGGATTTGATCATCTTTTTTGTTTTATCACATGTATACAAATCAATATTTGGTGTGACCACCCTCTGCTTTTAAAAAACGTTTGCCCTAGCTTGTGCATAGTTTTTCAGGGAGCTTTGCAGGTAGATTTCTTGAAGCATTTTGGAGACGTTGCCACATTTCTTGTGGATTTTTTCATGTAATTCCATACAGACTGAATGATGATGAGGTCGCTGTGTGGAGATGTCTTTGTCACTGGACTATATATATATATCTCAATCTCTATATATACAGTGGGGCAAATAAGTATTTGATAAACTGCCGAGTTTCCCAACTTACAAAGAATGGAGAGATCAGTAATTTTCATCGTAGGTACACCTCAACTGTGAGAGACAGAATAAAAAAAAACTATCCAGAAAATCACATTGTATGGATTTTAAATAATTGATTTCCATTTTATTGCATGAAATATGTATTTGATACAATAGAAAAATTGAACTTAATATTTGGTACAGAAACCTTTGTTTACAATTACAGAGTTCAGACGTTTCCTGTCGTTCCAGCAGGGATTTTGGTCCCACTCCTCCATACAGGTCTTCTCCAGATCTTTCAGGTTTTGGGGCTGTCGCTTGTCAACACGGAGTTTCAGCTCCCTCCATAGATTTTCTATTGGGTTCAGGTCTGGAGACTGGCTAGGCCACTCCAAGACCTTGAAATGTTTCTTACGGAGAGACTCCTTAGTTGCCCTTGCTGTGTGTTTGGGGTCATTGTCATGCTGGAAGACCCAGCCACGACCCATCTTCAATGCTCTTACTGAGAAGGAGGTTGTTGGCCAAAATCTCACGATACATGGCCCCATCCATCCTGCCCTCAATACAGTGCAGTCGTCCTGTTCCCTTTGCAGAAAAGCATCCCCAAAGTATGATGTTTCCACCCCCATGCTTCACAGTTGGGATGGTGTTCCTGAGATTGTACTCATCCTTCTCCCTCCAAACACGGCGAGTGGAGTTTATACCAAAAAGTTCTATTTTGGTCTCATCTGACCACATGACCTTCTCCCATGCCTCCTCTGGATCATCCAGATGTTCTTTGGCAAACTTCAGATGGGCCTGGACATGTGCTGGCTTGAGCAGGGGGACCTTGCTCGTGTGCTGCAGGATTTTAATCCATGATGATGTAGTGTGTTATTAATGGTAACCTTGAGACTGTGGTCCCAGCTCTCTTCAGGTCATTGACCAGGTCCTCCCGTGTAGTTCTAGGCTGATCCCTCACCTTTCTCAGGATCACGGATACTCCACAAGGTGAGATCTTGTATGGAGCCCCAATCCGAGGGAGATTGACAGTCATCTTGAATTTCTTCCATTTTCTAATAATTGCACCAACAGTTGTTGCCTTCTCACCAAGCTGTTTGCCTATTGTCCTGTAGCCCATCCCAGCCTTGTGGAGGTCTACAATTTTGTCCCTAGTGTCCTTAGACAGCTCTTTGGTCTTGCCCATAGTGGAGAGGTTGGAGTCTGATTGATTGAGTGTGTGAACAGGTGTCTATCATATAGGTAACGAGTTCAAACAGGTGCAATTAATACAGGTAATGAGTGGAGGATAGGAGGGCTTCTTAAAGACAAACTAACAGGTCTGTGAGAGCCAGAATTATTGCTGGTTGGTAGGTGGTCAAATAATTATTTCATGCAATAAAATGAAAATTAATTATTTAAAAACCATACAATGTGATTTTCTTGAGTTTTTTTAGATTCTGTCTCTCACAGTTGAGGTGTATCTACGATGAAAATTACAGATCTCTCCATTCTTTGTAAGTGGGAAAACTTGAAAAATCTGCAGTGTATCAAATACTTATTTGCCCCACTGTATATATATATCATCTCTCTCTCACTCACTCACTCACTCTCGCACGCACACACACACACGCAATGTTGCTATGAAATCTAGGCTCTACAGTGGCCTTAGATTTATATAATAATAATATTGTGTGGCACAAAAAAAATATCAGAAAACACAAGAAGAATGATAGATTCTGTTTAATGTTATTATGGGGGGGTGGCATTAAATCAAGTGACGAAAATGACCAATATCAAAAACAAAACTATGACAAGACCCAGAAGACAATTATATCTCTAGTGTGACCATGGAAACATCTAAAGGTTAAAAACTGACATAGGCAAGCATACGGATCTCGTTATATAGAAGGGGGAAGTAAAAATGTACCCAGAATAAATAGAGAGATGGAACAGTTCGAATATGTATTACTGCAGGTTTATTCAAGACAGGGGTAACATAAAATATCATTAGAAATTCAGCAAATACTCTTTACAGTTAATCAGTCACATTTATGATTTATCCACAACTCAGAATGTGAAACTTTGCTTTGGTAATTATATAAAGTGATTTCCAAATGGACAGAATTTATTCAGAAATATAATGATCCAAGTTTTTCTTGTTAATATTACATAAGGATTTTATATAGTAAATGCTCTAGTTGAAATTATGATAGGAGAAATTAATTTATGTGTTACATTTCTTATACATACAGTCTATTGGTTTGGAGCAAAAGCATTTAGAGTGAAGTGTAAAGCACGCTATCATATTTACATCATGTTTTTATAAGTGGCATTCACATCTGTAACAAATGTATGAAAACTTCTTTACTCAATACTTTGTGTCTGAGATTTGAAAAACAGAGGGCTTCAAATACATAATACAACTATCTTTTCTTAAAAGTGCAATTCTTTTTTTGGTAGAAAGTAAAAAAATATATATCCTTAATTTCTATATAAGTAGAAATGTTATTTTCATTAACAGCATTTGTTTTAACGTTAAACGAGCGACTAAAATTGGATGTTTGTCACAATTCTGGTTCTGAACGAAGAAAAAACAAAAAACATTAATTTCACCATCAAACAAGAAGCATGGAGTGATCAATACCATGCCCCATGCTGTAACTGTTTGTTTGGACTGCGAAAACTGGTCATTAGTAAAGTATAACACTTGATATTGTAGTTCAGGACAGAGGATAGGATTCAGCCCATATTGATCGTTGCCAATACTATAGGAATTTAAGTACAAGGTAATAAAAATACAAAGATAAAAAGCTCATTTGAATGTAGGCTTATAATAAAGCTTTGCTGCACCATAGCACTGTCGCTCATGCAAACTATTTCAATACAACAGCGAACAAAAAGGTCAAACAAAAGCGAGCAGAACATTGTAATGACAACACCTGTATACTACAACACCTGTGTACTATGTTGAATTCTGGCTTGTAACACTTTCTAGTTTACAGAGTATCAGCGGCACTGGCAGGTTGTTCACCTGCTGCTGTCAACATATTTTGTGTTTCCCAAATATTATTCAAGTATCTTTGCAAAAAATTTAAATAGCTTATAACAAAAAAAATCCTTAGCTTAGCTTAAAGGAGCTAACTGAAGGAGAGTGAGTTACACGCGATGCCACCGTCTCCGAGCATCCTCCTCTCAAGGAGCGAGCAAACTTCTTTCCAGTTACATGAGTTCATGAATTACGGCTGCAGTTTCCATTGGTTTTGGTAAACGTACACTGTAAAATGCGTGTTTTTTATTATCATTCTCCTGTGCTCCAGTACTGTTTTCAAGAAAGTGTTGGCTTTAGAGGCATCCTCTACTCGTCCTAAAATCAAAGTCTTCAACTACAGCCATACACCGAACACATTAAAAGCTTAAGATACATCATCTCTCATTTCTTTCTTCTCTCCCTCAGGCGGTAGTGTGTTTGAGATGGCATGTCCCTCCGTCTCTGCTTTGTGGCCCAGCTGTTCCTGGAGCTCTGTGACGACCCTCTCCAGGTTCTGCCGGGCGTCCCGCTCCTTCAGCAGGTCCTCTCTTAACTGCACACGGTCCACTTCTGCTTGCTGGAGCTTTGTCTGCAGATCTTCAATCTGAGAGAGTGAAAAAGAGATGATGATGTTGCAAATTTTGTGCAGATCCTTCATTATATACAATGAGGTCATCAATATGAGACCACTAATGAAAACAGCCATTAAAACCAGCCAGCACACAGTGTAAATGTACCTTCTGTACTTGGCTGTGTTCAAATATACCAACAGGATGTGCCAAATCTCACCTGTGAGGAGTACTTGGCCCTCAAACGTCCTGCCTCACAGCCCTTATCGCACACACGGAGCTGTCTCTCTCTGTCCAGCTCCCTCTTCAGCCTGCCGCAGGACTCGTTGGCATCTCGCACCTTCTTCTCACACTCCACACGGAGGCGCTCAACCTCCTTCCTCAGGTTCCGCTTTGCTTCGATGGCCTCCCTCAGCCTGCCCTTCTTAGTCACTCTGACAAACTCCAGCTCCTGCGGAAGACAGCAGGTCAATATTATTATAAGATAACATGAATCTGACACCTTTTGAACAAAGCCTTTACATGGGCAGTGTCACAAATGTGCTTATTTGATTGTGGAGTTATATTAGTATTACTTATGTACTATTATAGTATTTATTTATATATTTCAAATTAGCTTTTATTTTTATAATTTCATTTTTTAAGTAAATTTCGCTTTAATTTAGTTTAAGTTAGCAATTTTTAGCATATCAACTGAATATTATTTCAGTTAGTGGTCAATGTAAGATTTGCCATTTTCATTAACTGTTCTTTGAGTATTGAGCATACATATTTTATTTTATTTCAGCTTTATTTTGAATTTATTTCAATTGTTACCATTTTTAGTTTTAGTTAACAATAATACTGGCTCAGAATATTCTAAATGTAAAATATTTGTAATTATTGCAAAATAGAATTTTGAATATTTTGTGGATTTAAAGATATTCACCCAAAAATGAAGATTTTGTCATTAATTACTCACCCTAATGTTGTTCAAAACCCGCAAGACCTTCGTTCATTTTCTGAACACAAATTAAGATAATTTTGATGGAATCTGAGATCTTTCTGACCCTGCATAGACAGCACCGCATCAAAATTCAATGACATCAGTAGTTCATCCGTTATTTTTGCTGTCTATGGAGGGTCAGATAGATCTCGGATTTCTTTAAAAATATTGCAATTTGTGTTCCAAAGATGAATGAAGGTCTTATGAATTTGGTTCAACAAGAGGGTGAGAAATTAATGACAGAATTTTCACTTTTGGGTGAACTGTCCCTTTAAACATTTAGATTTTTTTGTTCTTTATTTTAAGTAATTATTTTATTCAAATTGTGAATAAAATTCTTTCAATTAATTTTGAATTCCAGATTTTCAGACTTTTGGACCTCGCAGTAAGTACCTGCTGAACGCTTCGTTTGGCTTGCAGAGCAGCAGCTAGTTTCTCCTCTTGTTTCACTCGCATGCGGATGATCTCCTGGAGGAATTTCTCTCTAGCCGCCTTAGAGTTAAGGTCACTGCAGAGCATCTGCTTGAGGACTTCCAGCTCAGAGTAAGGAGCCGCCCCCAGTCTCACCCTCTCATCATGCACCTCTGCAGTGCTGTAAGCGTTGAGGTTCATCATCTCTACACCATTAGTAAAGGGAGGGGACATCAAGGAACAGGAAGCTGGAACTGGAATGAGGGAATAATACACCAGTGAAATAAAAGTTGCCAGATATTGCAAATGTGTTTCCATTAGACATAATTTCTTTACAGGATTTCCACAGATGTATTTAAGCACTAATCCTCTTTTTTGACATCCTACCTTTGCTACAGTTGTCAACTTCGATTTCTGTGTCTGAGTCCTCGTTCTCCAGAGGATGCTGTCTGACTACTGGAGTGGGAAGAGAGGTCTTGGCCACCGGCTGTGATTGTCTTTCTGCAGAGGGCCACCTCTTTCTTGGCCTGGAGCTCTTGCCTGTGTTGTGGCTCTCGGTGGGCTGAGAGAAACTTTGCGGTGGCTGCTCATTATTTTTAAATGTGGAAACGGGCAGTGATACATTTGGGACTACCAGGCTCTCTTGTCCTTTAGTAAACGATCTGAATGTCAGGGAAAAATTAGATGTTAATTACATGGCCCAATCAAGTAAATATATTAATTCATTGCATAGTAGAGATGATCCATGAATTACTTATGTCTAATCAGTACTGTACCTCTCATACATGTGGCTAGGTGTTTCTCGCTCAGCAGAAGGAACTCTGGGAGACCAGGGCCTGAAGGCTGAAGATCTTTGCTTGAACTGGAGCTGCTTAAGATCCTAAGAAGAGAAAAATAATAGGGTTTCATTAGGGATGAAGATAGAATAAAGTTAATCTTTAAAAACAATAATAACCTTTATCTCAAATCTCAAAATAAATATTCATTTTTCATACTGTACATTATATTGCTGTGATGCCTGAATTCACTTTTCAGGTTTTAGTGTTTTTATTTATTCACTTTACTTTTTTTAGTGTAGAATTTTTTTTATATTAGTGTATCCTATTAAGTTCAAATACCTTTATAATATGTGACCCTGGACCACAAAACCAGTCATAGGTGTCAATTTTTTTAAATTGAGATTTCAACATCATCTGAAAGCGGAATAAATAAGATTCCCATTGACGTATGGTTCTTTAGGATTGGACAATATTTGGCCGAGATACAACTATTTAAAAATATGGAATCTGAGGGTGCAAAAAACGAAATACTGAGAAAATTGCCTTTAAATTTGTCTAAATGAAGTTCTTGGCTATGCATATTACTGATCAAACATTAAGTTTTGATATATTTACGGTAGGAAATTAACTAAATATCTTCATGGAACATGATCTTTACTTAATATCCTTATGATTTTTGGCATAAAAGAAAAATACTATTTTGACCCATGAATGTATTTTTTGGCTATTGCTACAAATATACCCCAGCGACTTATTGGATAATGCATTTCATAAAAAAAACAATAAGCCAATAAAATGTACCTTATTTGCGGATGCAGCCAGAGACAGTAGCCAATCAGCTTGCTTCTCTTTATCCATTGATGGGGATCTTGAGCGGTCATGTTTGGACTTTTTGGAGGGAATGGGACTGTAAGCCTGTAAAATAAAGAAGGGAAAAGAAAACACACACTGTGAGATGAAATACCACCCTGTGAAGCCAAGAAACCAGCACCGAGGTACAGATTTGACCATGTAGGTGTCAAACCGAGGTAAATTTAGCATCAGTCCAAATAAAAATCAAACACTACAGGTATTCATGCAACTAAAAAGGGTTCCTAATCCTCCCCTTTGCCCTCAGGTTTCAGCATGTCAGATCCAGGATGTGTTTACCTTTCCCGTACCAATGACCTGCCCAAACCTGTGCCTTTCTGACTCAAGTTCAGGAATTTAAATCACCCCCGTAAACATCCAGACAGCCGGAGTTAGTGCGAAAGCTAGATGAGGATAAACTTAAGAGGAGGTGCTGATATAAAAATGATTCACAATGAATGAGAAATGTGGAGTTTTCAGGTGAAAAACACCACATGAGTGAGAATTATGACTGGATAATAAGGTCAGGCAGTATGGCTTAGTCGTCGACTATGATGCGACACAAGGGGGAGATGTCGGGCTGGATTTTGTCTCATATCTACTACAGTGACAGAAATATTGTAGTACACGTTATTTAGCATTCCCTCTCTGTACCAATCTCAAGTAGCAAACTATAATAATAAACCATTACTATTATTCACAAGGCGTGGGTGCACGTTATGTGACCGGGGCTGTTTGGAGCCCATTTCTTCAATGCGGATCTGACTCACACTCACGCTAATATACACTTGCTTGCATGTCCAGCTTCAGTGATGAGTTTACGGTGGGGACCTTGGAGCCAGCCGAGAAAGCACACACTTATTTAAGAGAGAGCAGAGAGGAGAAGCGCGGACCAATTCATGATCAAGAGCTCTTCAGCCTGAGTGTGGCGGCTGTGAGAGCAGCCTCTTACCGATTCAATACACTTTCTGAGTGATTAAACAGGCGTATAACGACAGAGGACGTGTAATCTTCTAATCCAGAAATAGTATAAAATATATACTTCACAAGTGGAAAGAAATGTATGTAGAAATATTTTCGCCGCTAAAGAGCCACTTGTTATAGCTTAGCATCCACACGGCCGTCGTAGGCTAACTCCCTCACTGAACCGCGAATGAACTCTGCTTCTAAACCAACGGCATTTATTCATTTCAGTTTTTCTGTAATAAATGGTGTAAAAACAACAACAACAAACAATTCATACACTGGGCGCGTATATATATATATATATATATATATATATATGCGCGCGCTCGTGTGTGTGTGTGTATATATATATATATATATATATGTGTGTGTGTGTGTGTGTATATATTATAAAAAATATATAATTTATTTAAGCATATGATAATGGCAACTGGGAAATTTTTGTAAGGTGGGTGACATGTTTGAATAACCATAATCGAACAATACGTTTACGTTTTGTTCCCAACTAAAAGCATCAAACGGGGAGCTAAATGGCTTCTGAATAAAAATATTTATCAAGAAATTCTTTCATTTTTCAAGTAAAAGCCATTTTGTCCCCCAAATGTAGAATTTTAGAAGCCAATGGAACCCCAGTATTTGTTTATTTATTTATTTTTAGAATCTGGAGACCTGCCTGCTTTGCGCAAAGAGAAGCACTGTTTCCCCCCCCCTCCCCCCCCTTCAAAATATGCAGATGGGTAAAGTCAAAACATGACTCAAGTATTGAACAACCACCGCACACTCAACAAAGAACGTCTGTCTGTGTTTGTTCCTTCCCTGAGGTCTGGAGTTCCAGGAAGACCAGGGCGTCCTAGACATAATAGTCTTTGACTGTGCACCCTCCCAGACACCACAAGGGAGCCGCTGATGCAACGTCCGCTGATCTGAAATCAGGACAGCCGTGACACGGCCCTCACTCACAACCACATCAAACGCGTGGCCTTGTGACACACATGCACGGCAGACTGTATCAAACAGTTGGGTGAAACCACACAAACACACAATGGATGCAGATTAGGACATGTTCAACATCTGGACTCAAATCTATATTTTTATATAAACCTTAAAGGAAGCCTGTGGCCATCTGGATTTAGTATACAACTTTGGAAAATTCTAAACAAGGCGATTGCAAAGCACTACACATTACACTACGGATAAAATATTCATGCAAGATAAAACATAACATGCTCTATATTCTTAATCATGACTGAGAAAATGAAAAAAGCACTAACAAGGGTTCCATTACTGATGGAGTGCATGAGTGAGTGATTGAAAGAGTGAGCGAGTGAGGGCCACATTTCCTCTCTCTAGTTTGCTTTGGCTGATGGCCCTGTGGGAACCCAGAGCGTCTGGTTCCTGAATGTGAGTGGGCGGGTTCGAGGAGCAGGACCACAGAGGAAACAAAGCAGCAGGAATGTATACTTGAAGGCCAAGTACAGCTTACTCTTAAATTGGCCATTCAATCCTATGCCCTTTCAACTGCCTATTGTGCAAGATTTCTTTGAAGACAGGTTATAAAGGAGTGCATTACAGCAAACATGAGGCTGAACATACACAGATGAAACGTGCATGTTTGTGCAGACATACCGAAGGCTTTGCATGAATCAACCCATGAATTCAAAGCTTTATTTTTATGTGAATGACGGATAGACAATAAATGGCACATATTTAAATTATATAAAAAAATGTAACCTATATTTACAAGACTGTACCAATATATAATTTATCACTAGTTTCTGCAATGTGTGGAAACAAAAAAAAACACGATTGGGCTGAAACTGATTGAAAAAATGAGATTTCTGCCAAATGGTCCAAGATGTGCAGACGTCCCAGACAAATATTGTGTGGAGCAGTTTGGAATGCATTGCTCTGTCCAAGAGCCATGGGTGCATGTTGTCATAAACTGGATTGGATAACATCTGACCACTTTTGCTTCTGATTTTGGAAAGACTAATGAAGCAAATATCGACCTCCGATTGTATTCATTTCAATACACCATCCAGTTTGTTCAGGGAGATTGTGCATGCTCCAAACCTTTGTTGAAATTTGGAAGTCAAACAAGTGCAGTTACATTTGCCGTGAAACAAAAACAGTATACTCTATTGAACACACTCGAGCAACAAACATCTTCACAATAATGTGTCACGCTGCCTGAAAGCTGTAGCGGTGATGGTGCACAGCAACCAGGCACAACAAGTTTCCTATTACTGCTTTTCTTTCCCCCCCACGGAAATCCTGCATGTAATCCCCAGATCTGTGTGTGCTTCGGCGTCCTCTGCCAAAGTCAAGGGCAAAACCGGTGAAGCGCACTTGGGAAGGAGCTTTATTGAGACTGGAGACCAGTGCCATGATTAGAGCTGGCTTCTGGAAGACCATACAGGATGAAAGTGCCTACATAAGAGTATGTGAGAGAGAAAGGATCAAATAATGCCAGCTGTCCTCATGCAAGTGCTTTGGAGGGTTTCACAATTTAAATTAAACTTGGCTGTCACCAGGTGTCAGCTGGCAGATCGTTGCCATTTGAAAATGTCCCCAGCTTTTTTGCTTTCAGTGCCGGGAAAAAACAAACCATCAAGATTCCCTTCAAGTCCATCCTCTTGCAGAAGTCATATACGGAGCCTTAGGGACAACCAATCTTGATTGGATTGTGCTAATAGCCTTTGGACTGGAGTTTTGCTGCTGTCTGAGCTGAACAGGGAACAGACGTTTGAGGCAAAGGCAGAGTGTAACACATAATCCTGCTCTGGTAGTGATTGAGGAATCCATCTGCTTTAATATGCCGTATTCCAGCAGGCACATAAGGGTACGGTCTCATCGGACTCTTAAGAAGTCCTCCATTAAGTAGTCCACCTTCAGACTGCAAATAAAAAGCCTCCCCCAAACTCATACATACAACTCTACCAAAATGTATCTTGATATCTTCATGAAATGGGTTGCATTTATGTGTAAATGGATCAATCTGAGGATGTTGTGGAGAGTAATGCTTACACTGAGGCGGAGACAAAACACCCCACAAGGCACACACACATTCATACAATGTCTTTATGCTTCTCTTCACATTTAGAACACTAATAATGCAGAACCATGCAAATCAGAAAGCCACAGGGCATGATGGGAAAAATAAACTCCATTACTGTAAACGTCTGTTGTAGAAACTTTGAACACTTACAGCTAAAGATCATTCCTCTCACTAATCTGTGTCTACTAGAAGGTTTTCAGTTTGTTCGTAGGATAGATTTAATAAGATGTATAGGCTTGCAATGGGTTCCGATGTATACGACCACACTTCAAATCTGGGATACGGAACAGAATTTAAACAAAATGTAAATAAGAAATGGCACATAAAAACGCAACATCAAAAAAAAAGGATGCATGTAATAATATTTGGCATTAGTTCTAGGCCGCAAATTTGTGACATTAATCACGTGATTCCTTTTTACAGATGGCTTCTACTGAGCAACACATCAAGCACAAGATGCTTTTTGAATCATTCTTAAATCTTGTGAGAGAACAAAAATCAAAAATAGGTCAAATATGCAACTATGCAAATATGAAACTTTATTTAAATTAAACTCAATTTTCCATTTGTGGTTTCAGACTTTTGATCCCAACTGCTTATTATTATGGTTTTAAGACATCTTCAGACAAATTTCCAAAAGTGTGGGGGACAACGTTCGCCTGGAACCTGAGTGCTGGTCGTGTCTAAATTTTAATCTGTGTGCTTTAGTTCTAATGCGCAAGCAGTTAATTGCAGAAAGATGATTAAAGTCTCACCGAATCTCCTCTTCCCCAACACAAGGGCTCAAAATAAAGAGGGTCATAATATTGCATGTCAGGTAGAAGAGCTTTAAGGCAGCCACAAGCCTCTGAACCAACACAAAGTCAAATGTTCTTCCCGCCCTTTCTATCTGCAGTTTCTAGCTGTCCCAGTGTGCAGAGGGTGGAATGGCTGACTGGCTTTGGCTCTCGTGGCTGAGTGATTGACTGAGCAGATGGGGTTTTAGTTCCTCCAGTGAGAGTGTGGACTTCTGTTAGCAGCTGTGCGTCTCACTGAAGAGCCCCTTCTGTCTCCGCTAACAGCTAGTGAAATCTCCTGCCTAATGCAAAGAAATCACAGAAACTAAAGCAAAAATGTTAATAGCAAGGGGAAATTAAGATGAGGATGCTGTCAGAACTGGCACAAGTACAACCGTTCAAAGGTTTTCAAGAAATAATACATTTAATCAGCATTGATGTAGTAAAACATTAAAGAGAAACCTGAAAAAAAGATTCATAGTTTCCACAAAATTAAAACTGAAAAAGTCTGAGAATCGTTTAAAGGCACAAACATTGAAGAGATATTCGCCACAAATATGGAATGCAATCAATGCATTATTATTGCACTCGCTCATATGTATCAATCAGTCATGGCAGTTAAAGGATATACATTTTTTCAGGGAGCTGCTTTGGTCTGTCAGACACCAAATACATAATCACTCCCTCCCACAGCAACACCTTGCCCTCACACACCTGGAACTTCAAAATGCTTCTGGAAGAACAAGAAAGCTTGTACTTTGCTGTGTATGGCAGACTGATGGCAATAACTTTGACTCCTCCACCAAAAAAGGTGCAGTGTTGGGTTTATTTAAAGGGGTGATAAGGGAGTGAATGCCAAGGGGAGGTCAGGAGGTGTCAGGGTAAGCAGAGGCTGCTGAAGTTGTAAAAGCTCCTGCAGTGAAGCGGCAGGGTGAAGTTAGGGTCAGTGCTTAGGGTCTCAACGATGTCACAGCACCTTCACTGTGTCTGCCCTGGGATAGGGGAGGGGTAGCGTGCTGGTAATTGGCTCAAGTGAGGCTATAAATCCATCTGAAATTTACTGCTTCCAACCACCCCTCTGCATTCTCAAGCACTGACGCCATCTAAACACTGACAATTGACAACACAGAGGTGCTGTAAAGACGGCACAGACATCCTCCATGCAACTCCAAGCCCTAGCTCAATAGTGTGCAACCATAGGAGGGAGTCCATCACTTGACCTTTAGCAGCGTGTCCATTTAAGACTACGGCTAATCACTGCAAGTGGACCTACAGTAATGGAAAACACACCAGTTTTCTGTGAAACGCTTTCAGGGCCCATGCATTTGCGAGCAAGGCAGAATTGGAAAGTGGGCCCTATAATTAAGGTTTGATGCAGCCAAGGCTGGGAATGGATTATTTTAGTTTGTTTTACAGTCACTTTGAAAGCCCAATGTTCCCCCAGCATTCGTCAAAACAAATGTAAGTGCGGCAAAATGGAGGTGGAAGTGCTAATGGATGTCGTAGAATGACAGGATGCATTAGAAACAACAGGAGAGGAAAAACAGAGGATTGCGTGGTAAAAGGAAAAACAAAACAAAAATTTGATGCGAAAAAGAGCTAACCGCTGAGTAAAAGTGCCCAGAACTGCGTAATTGAGCGTTTTTCCAAAGTACAAGACATACAAGGTTGAAATTGGGTGTTATTACAGCACTGTCTGAAGAGCTGTCACATCTGTACATAGAAACCTTGCATTTTGGAAAAATCCCTTTTCCATTTTCCATGAAGTAGTACCTACATCCACATGGAACACATTCAGTGCAGCTTAAAGCAGATGATTACATAAAGAGATTAATAGTGAAACAGAGAGCAAAGAAGGACACTTACTCTTTCAGTACAGGAAACTTAACGATGGAAAAAAAACAATGCATCCTTCAAATAAAAGCTTGGATTGTGTCTGGTTCCAGTCAGTTTTTGCTTTGAACATCATGTCAAAAGATACAGATTTGATGCATGAAATCTTCCACAAAACCAAAAAGATCTAAACGTGTGGGAAAATGAAAATTCTGTCAACATTCACTTACTTTCTTCTGAAGAATACAAAAGAAGATATTTTGAAGAATGTTGGTAACCAAACCATTTTTTTTTGTAAATATCTTCTTGTACATTCCACAGAAGAAAGTCAGATGTTGGGAAGGATGAGGGTGAGTAAATTATGACAGAATTTTCATTTTTGTGTGATTGGTTTTCAATTTACAAACCTGTCAGATAACGAACATTATGCATGCCTGATGAAAAGACCCATTTATATATTTCATGCTGACTTGGAGATGGTTTAGCTGGTGGGGCTGGTTTAGCATCCTAAATTGGACACTAGAAGGGATCAGCTATACTCGTTTTTTTTTCAGCAGCCATTACATTATTCTGACCATTTGATGTGCTGTCTGCTTTGTAACCCTGAAAATTCCTGGAAACTTATTTTTCCTGCACCATTTTCATTTTACAGCACTCCTCTGAATCTGAAAGGGCCAATGTTTTTCTCCATAGCAACCGCATAACATCTTGAGATCAGCTCTGACTCAACCAACAAAACACACCAAAATAACAAATTCGCCATCTCTACTTTTAGGGCGTTTGCAGACCAGACCCTCTCCCAGTCTTGCTTCTGCAGCCAACATTAGCCAGGCAATCTTCTGGGACCCCCACACCTGACATCCATTAACCATGTACTTTTGCTAGTACTCTGCACCTATAAAGCCTGTGAAGTACCTTAATTTTAACCGAATTGTGGCTTGTTTACACATAATCTGGTGTTGACTGACAGAGTATATTAAAAGTGAGTCAGCGCCAGCTCAGGTCTGACACATGAAAGAGAATGAAGATACAGGCCAGTGTGTTATATAAATGTCTGTGCTGTGTATATGTTTCCTGTGTTTTGAGGACACACTGCTCTGTGTGTTAATTTGTTCAGTCTGATCCGGTCAGAAGGATTAGGGCTCGGTGCTCCTGTTCTGAGCCCTGACTCTAAAGAGGGCCTATAGGGTTAGCATGTAATCTCCCAGCTTTCCCAGCACCAATCCAAACTGACCCATGTGGCCTGTTCACTAACAGCTGAGGCACATTTGTCTGTCTGTGTCTGTTCATATGTTCTATACCTTATAAGACCATATGCTGGAACATTTATGATGCACGTGAACTCTTTTTTTTTAATAGAAATTAAATTACAAAATTAAAAATAAAACACTAAAACCAGTCATTTGAAATGTTTGTTAAAGTGAATTTAGGAATCACAAAAAAACAGTAGAGTATGAAAATGGATATTCTATTTAAGATTTGCTATTACATTAAACAGTATTATTAAATTATTAATGTTTTGCGTTGATGTTAAAGATATTCTAAACATAAATAGGTGTAACCTCGGCATCCTGGCCAAATTCGCCCATTGGCCTCTGACCATCATGGCCTCCTAATCATCCCATACACTGATTGGCTTCATCACTCTGTCTCCTCTCCACCAGTAAGGTGGTGTGTGGTGGGCGTTCTATGGCTGCCGTCGCATCATCCAGGTGGATGCTGCACACTGGTGGTGGTTGAGGAGATTCCCCCTTACTATGTAAAGCGCTTTGAGTACCCAGAAAAGCGCTATATAAAATGTAACTGATTATTATTATTATAAACATAACAAACTATAACAGCAATAACTAAATTTTAAAAAGTCTAATATTAGTACTGGTATGCTGGCAATGGTTTGAATAAACATTTATTAAAAGTAAGCTTTTATTATCAGAATTTGATTTTGTGTAATTGTTTTTTATTTTATAATTAAAAATCACAATAAATTAGTATAATTCAATTATACGTTACATTATTGACTGATTTTTAAATTGAGGCCGGGTAAGTAATTGTAATAACTTATTATATTAACGTAATAATTATTATAAAGATCACCTTCAATTAAATTGTTAACAGTTTATTACCTATAGTTAATGCATTAGATATAAAGGTTAATTCTGGACATACTAATACAGTTAATATTATTATTATGATTACAAAGTGTTACCATTAATTCTTAAATAAGATCGGAAGATTCCCTTTAAAAATGCTAAAGTGTGCTGTGTTACTGTATAAGGCCAATGGTGAATTGGCAGCCAGTAAGCAAGCGCGCACACACACACACACACACACACACACACACACACACACACACACCGAGCCTGAGAGAACAGGGTGAACAGACACCAGTATGGCAGGGAGGGGAGGCTCTACTCAGGAACTCAATAATAACTTTGAGCAGTCTAGCCAGGAGGCTGGAGGCCCAGACTGCGGCTGTTCCATACTCCAGCACTCCCCCCTCCGCAGCCCTGGGCTCCTCCCTCTGCCCTGGCCTGTGTCTGCTCCACAGGACTAATGCATTTTGCAGACAGCCTAGAGACTTAAAGAGACATAAACCACATTTTTCCTCCCTGAATCACTGATGTTGATGTAACCACTAACTCAGAACAGAGATCATTATTTCCAACCGTTTATTCAAAATCTCCCGCTCGCTCTTATTACTCTTTTCCTCTCTTGGAACTCGGGAGACCTCAACATGACACGGAAAAGTAAGGGAGAAACGGCTTGAAATATGTTAAGAGCCTCTCAATAAATCTCAGGCCAAATGCTCGACCCGCACCACCCTCCGAACGCGTCTTTGATGTGCAACTCACCAGCCTGGAGAAGCTCTTGTCGAGTGCAATCAGCGGCCCTGGCGTCAAATGCATTTGAAGTCGTTATTATAATAATTATAAGGGGCAAATCCAATAGGTTTGATCAGACAGCGATGAAACAGAGCAGATCCAGCTGTTGGGAGTTGGGATGCACACTTCTGCCCGTAAATCAACAGATATTACATTACTGCTGTCTGCCGGGCAGGGAATAATGATGGATCTGAATGCTAAATGCATCAGTCTGAGAGACAAAAGCTGCGTGCGGGATTCATAGCAAAGTGGGAAGTGCCGTCTGTCTCCAGCAGACCCCCTTTCAGGAAACGCTGGCGCTGTAAATATGAGCAATTTAGTTTTGCATGTGCACCAATATGCTTTAGAGACTGTTTACAGTAGCCTGGAGTAAAGGGATCGTTTACACAAAATAAATAATTTACTCACCCTTGCGACATTCCAAATCTGTAGGATATATATGCATATATATGAGTAAATGACAGAATTATTTTCTTAGCAGTGTGAACTATCCTTTTAAAAAGCCTCTCGAACCAAGGTCTCACCTGCTTGCAGTAGGCGTCTAAGGATTTGAGCAGATTTAACCGCAAATGTCTAACACAGTGTCTACCATCTGAGCTGTGCGAGACAGCATGGAGCCAGGCGCCCTAGTGAAGCAGAGCAGAATACCACAGCCAGGAAATAATTAAAAATTCAATGGGCTTGAGTGACACAGAAACCTTCAAGGGCGTGCCTGCCAAACACAGTTTTTACTCTTCCACTGTCAGCATTTTTCTTCCTCCATAGAGGATGCTGAAACGAGTGGGGGCCATAAAGAGACTGGAAACTCAACCACGTTGAGATACGCAAGATGGAAATGACACAGGAAACAAAAACAAGGCCAAGAAGTTCGATGAAGGTCATTGTACTTCTGACTGAATTTCTTAATGAAAAAATACAGGATCAAATTTATCTTTACGATTCTCTGTTAACTGATATTTACAAGAGGGCATCGTTACTTGAGCTGCCGAAGGTGTTAAAGTTAGTTCAGCCTCTGTGGAGGATATCATTTCTGAAGGAATCCGGACTTGATCAGACCTGAAAACCTCACTGAGCAAAGCATGCAAAATAGGATTGTAAAACGGTAGAATATCAGAAAGGAATTTAAGCAGTGTGCATGAATGCCACAATATTTTTTTTCTGACCTTTTGAATTGATTGTAGCAACATAATATACACAAATCTGAATGCTATTTTGAATTGAGACCAAGAAAGAGATTTTTTTATTACTTCTCATTATCTCATTATTAATCCGTTCTGTGTAAGTGGGGCTGTTTGAAGTTTCAGAGCGAATTGATGAGGCACATGATGACGCATATCAACACAAAACTTATTCGTTGACTCACTTCTCGCCATCTGTGTGAATCACGTCTGCTGTCCTGCTTTGTAAAATTCCCTCCTTGGACAGACTAATGCAAAAGATGCCTGCATAAAGCCCACTTTCCACCAACTAAAGCGCCGAGGTATTTTAAGGGGAGAAAGGCAATGAACTTCTGACCTGCAATAGAAGGCTGTGGAGGAAGCTGAGGAGCTTGGGGGCATCCAGAGTGCCTTGCCATGTCTCACCCTGCAAGGCCGTAAAAAAACCCCTAAAACTTCCAACTTCCAAGCCTTTTATGGCTGCCAGATGGTGGGGGAGTCTGTGTGCCCCTGGACCCCTTGTCTCTGGACTCGTCTCCAGCTCTAGTAAAACCAGCTGACCTCGGTGAACTGACATTCACTCTCCATCTAGCCATATATCTATCAGAATAGATGCCTGTCCCATCTATCGATTTAAATATCTATAACTATTTTAATATCTATCTGTATGTATCTCAAAAAAAATTATTCGCTGTCCACATCCAGGTCAAAGAGAGTTTACAAGCACAAGATCACATAAAAAAAATATATCAATAAATCAATAATTTTCTCTTCTAGTTATCAATTCAAGAGATTAGCTGCTTCCCCAAACCCCCCACAACACAACAACTGCCATCAGCTCCACCCTTTTACCTCAGCTGCCATTGCTTTCATTTTGTCTGGTGATATGAGGCTTGTGTTGTTGTTTATGTCCTGTAATTCAACCTGACCTCCCTACAACCCCAGCCGGGGCTTCCTGGGCCATTAGAGGTGCTGGGACTGTGGGCAATTGAAGTGATAGAGCTTAACACTCTCCTCATTAAGCTGACAGGGCTGCTGTAAAACACAGAGGACTGGACCACTCCTTTTCACACCGTTCAAATGACATCAAATGGCATCAATTGGGTCTGTTTTATGTGTATTAGCTGAAACAACTTGAGGTGCCCTCCTGTCAATCTTTAAGACGAGTCAGCTGTTTACAAAGTAAAACAAGCGGGAAAAGATTGAAATATTTTTTAAGCGTGATTACAGCAGGGATAAATTCTTCCTGATCGAACAGGGTTTGATACAAGCATTTGACCAGTTAAATGAGCAACATCTAACAAAGAAACCATTATTCATGCATTTCCATGCATTCTTGAAAATCCCCTTGGGCTTTAATATGCATAAATATGATTACAAACACCATGTGCCCTCAGCCTGATCCCTAATCTTTTTTCTAAATTCTTCAACAGTTTAAGCTTAAGTCACTTTCTTATTTTTTACAGGCTAGCTCTCATTTGGTGTCCTTCTCCGCCATGGACAAAAACTCCATATTCATGAGAAGCTTTAATTGAAAGAAGGGAGGGGAGCCCTAAATTTGGTTTTTGTGTCAGCCAGCAGGGACAAATGCAGCTTCAGCACATTTTCCTCATATTCTCTGGTGGAAAAGAAGGAGAGAGATGAAAGGAGGAGAGGAAGAAAGAAGAGGGAGATTACAGACACTGAACTGGTGGTGCTAAAAGGAGCGGAAATCATACATAAAAGGACAGTCTGAATCTCTGAATCTAAATAAAGACGCAATCCTTCCAAAAGACACCTCTTTGGCCCATTTTCAGTAAAAATCAGACAGGGAGGTTGTTTGCATTCCAGGAACCGTCTCCCACTTTCTGCATATGCAGCACTTGGTTTCCTTGCTGAATGCTGAACACTTCAGTGGCCACAGCGGTCTCGGGTTTTTGCAGTGAGGCCTTCTGAAAGCAAAACGCAGCCAATGCTTGTCAGGGATTTCAATGAAAATACAGTGTTATAAATGACCATGAAAAACATGGTGGGGAGGCAAAAACCTACTTCGAAATCTGCTCTGGTGGGTTTCTTTTATGAAACATTTCATTAGCGCGCCATATGTTTCCAGAGTTGCTTTATTCTGTGGCACATATGAGATTTTCAGACAAGAGATTTGGGATGAAGACAGCTTACATTTCTGAATAGCCAAGAACAGCCTTGTTAACGGACACTGGTAAAACAGCATAATTATTATTTTTTTTAAATCAAGCCCCACTAAAGTGGCCTGTAACAACCCCTCCTAACTGTGCATGTCCCTGCCAGTTCCCCTCATAAGGTTTCACTTTCCTCATAGGATGAAAATGACCTCAGAACAGTAAAAGCAGACAAGGAGTGCTCACCAGATGTGAGCAGAGAAAACCGAGAGAGGAGGGAGTACAGAAGAAAGAGAGAGTGAGAGGAAGAGACGGAGAGCGTGCAAAAAACATTTGCCTGAAGAATTTACTGCCAAACCCAGAGGAGTCCTTTGATTAAGGGTTCAAGTGGAGTTGCATGGGTTTCTGGGATATCTCAGCAGCACTTATCCAGTGGTGAGGCTGGTTAAGGGAAGAAAGAGACAGCGACAGCCAGAAAGAAAGAGTTTGGTAGAAAACGCATTCCCAACCAAACTCCCTTCCAAACCAACAGGTTCGGCCTCAAACATGCAGACGCCCCCCAAACCCCCTACAGGCAAATGCCAGTGTCATTCCACACCCCTGTGCACCTGCCAGGCACACAAAGGGCCACTTCCTCCCACTGTCTCTGGCCAAGGCCCCTGATCCCATTTAATGCAGCCTGCACCACAACAAAGGGAGATAAATTAGGGAGAAGGCTTGATGATAGGGTGACTAATCCTTTTGGAAAGACTAATTCTATCAGCGACCCATACAGTTGGACCAGCTAAAACGTGTGAATTGAGCAGCACGCGTAGCCGTAGATTTGTCCGAGTGACCGGTTCTCTGCGGTTGTAATTCATGCTTGCATGGTCTGACCCAGACGTTCCTTTCTTATCATACCTATTTAGGTTTTTGTATGTCCTGCGGTATGAACCTATATAAGACTCCAGCCAGGGATAAACTTGTTTTTGCCCATGATAGATCATAGACAGGCCCTGCAGAAAAAAAACATGGCTAAAAATGACCAACATACCCAGTTATGCACACACATGGGCTTATTCAATTGATAATATTACAAAACATTTCAAACATGGCTGCTGAAAATTCAGCTTTGTCATCGTTAGGGTTAGAATAAATTGCATTTTAAACTATATAAAATTAGAAACAGTTATTTAAAATTGCAATATTATAGTAATTCCAAACATTAATTAAAAAGGTTTACATAAAAAAGGCCCTTAGATTTCACACATGGCAATTGTTCATGAATCTATGCAAGCTGAGCAAATCTTTTACAAGCTGACTTCATGTCTACCACACATCAAAGCTCTGTGCGTCAGTCCAGTCACACAGTAATCCTACATTCCTCACTTCATTCACACTCAACCTCTTCAGCTTTCGCATGCACTCCTTAGTGTTGCCTCCTCCTAACCAAAGTCCCAAACAATCAAATCCTCCTACTGCCCTGTAGCCCAGGTGAGCTGATGACTCCACAGCCGCAGACAAGC
Organism: Gymnocypris eckloni scoliostomus; assembly: GCA_027564155.1. Classification (NCBI taxonomy): domain Eukaryota; kingdom Metazoa; phylum Chordata; class Actinopteri; order Cypriniformes; family Cyprinidae; genus Gymnocypris; species Gymnocypris eckloni. Next base: position 14,018,137 of record CM050431.1, read on the forward strand.
AAAACAAGAGCGCTTTATGGTGAAGCCAATTAACCCGAAGCTGCCCGAAGGAGCAGTGATTACCCCGTTTACAATAAGCCGCAAAGCAGCTTGGATTTTTAAAAGAGAGGCTGTAAGCTAGCAGCTAGCTTTCTGTGCTCCTTGACCACGATAGTGGGTACCCAATTTAAGGGCTGATAATAGCTGGGTCATTATGGGATCAGAGGCTGCCTATTTCAGACAGCTCTGCTTTGGCCTGCAGGCTGCCCGTGCCTGTGGTCACTGGCATACTATAAATAAAAGCAGACACTGGGTACAGGCACATATCACATTGCCACGAGCCATAGAGAGGAAGGAAAGACACCCCAGCCAGAAAAGTTTCAGCAGCCAGTCTTCAGTGTCACATGGTCCTTCAGAAATCATTCTAATATGCTGTCTTGGTGCTTAAAAACTCTCTGATGGAAAGAACTTCAATATCTGTAATATTATAAACATCTTACTGTCATTTTTGATCAATTTAATGTATGTTTGTAGAACGTGAAATCTTTGATTAGTCTGTTTCATAGCATTGGCATCTATATACTTAATATCTAGAATATGCTGAGCTGACTGTCACTCCCCCGTGCATGTCCCGCTCACTGCAGAGAGAGACAGAAAGAGAGAATGGATGGATTAGAAGGAGAGGGAAAGAAGCCAAGGCAGAGCACAACTGAGTAATTGAGGGTGACATGTCTGTAACAACACATCAGGCTGTTTGAATAAAGCTCCTTCCTAAGAGAAATGGAGAGAATAGAGAAAGAGAGAGAAGTGATGGAACAGATGCTTTGAATTAGAGTAGCCAGTGAGGGGGTGTCATCCGCAAAAAAAGAAAGTGGCAGCAGTTTTGGTACTGGATAAATAGTCCCTCACAACCTCACTGTGGTGTATAGAGCGAGGGGGCAGCCGTGTTGAATGCGTTTGATATGGGCTCTCGCTCCAGGCCTCGGCGTCGCATTGCTGAAGGCTCCAATAGCAGAAATTTAGTACGTGTTTAACAGCACACCACATTTCATTGTGCTTCGCTAGCATTTAATACTTGATCTCCAGTGCCAAGCAAAAATCTGGCACACACTCAAGCCACTGGGAGAGATGGCTTACAAGAGGTCTGCTTGTTGGTGCCACTGAGAAACACAAAAGAACAAGTTTCCTTCTCCCCTCTGTATCCTTTTGACTGTCGTTTTATTCATCAGCTTTTGCCTTTTAACTTACCGGGAAGTAGAGTAACAAGAAAAACAGGTTAAACGGAAGAAGCACAAAGACCAGACATCTTCATATTGTAAGCATGTGTACTGTGCTCTGCACCATGGATAGTGGATCCTGATATTAAAAAAAATAATAATATAGAAATTACATTTAAGAAATAGTTCACCTAAAAATAAAAATTCTGTCATAATTTACTTTTCTTCATGTTGTTGTTGCAAACTTTTGTGATTGTGGAACACAACAGGAGAACTTCTGAAGGAAGTGACTGAGGGTTATTTTTCCCATAAAATGACTATGAGTGAAGCTTAAAGTCTGAATGAATCTGAATTGAATATAAATCTGCTTGATAAGTTCACAAATTAGACTGATATGGTTCTCGAGGCACTGATTCAGTGAATCACAAATAGACCTTGAATCAGACTTATACAGTCCTTATCACTTATTCAAAGATATTGAGTAATAACTTTTGGCCTGTTTCTAACACAAATTTGTATGGTTTTAGAAGAATAAGATTATAGCAGTCATATGCATCTAAATGTATGGTGTTATGGCCTTTACAAAAGGTAACTATTACATTTTAGTAATGGCAGTAATTATATTAAAAAGGGAAGTTCACAACACAGCTATAATGATAACAAGACAAAGGAGTGATCAGAATATATATTTTTTTCAGCTGATGAATGATAAAAACATTGACAAATCAATCAGAATTCACCGGCTCGAGCATTTAAAGCAGCAGACAACAGTGCAGTGCATGTTTATAATTAATAGAATATTAACTTCCATTGCTGTGGATGCTAATATAGTTATCTGTACAGTTACACTTCTTGGTGTGAACAGACCAAGTTTTTGAAGCTTATAACTTTCAGTATGGACTGGTTGTTACTGCATGAAAAATAATGACAAGAAGAGGGCTAGTAAATAATGAGATTTTTTTTCAGGTAAATTATTTATTTAATACCTGTAGATTTACTGCATGTATTATGCATTCAATTTGCTGAACCATGGAAAAGGGAATATTTGTAAACAGATGATTTTGACTGACTAAACATGGTACTTGATAGCATTAGCCTTAGAAAGATGAAGTATAGAAAATCAAATGTATATTATATATGAAAGCAGAGGAACTTTCCGTTTTTGAGAACACCATCTTGCCGAGTGTTCCAGAAGCATTTCTGAAACACCATGTTGCGGTGGACCATCACATCGAGTGGAAAATGGAGGCCTTGCCAGCTGTCTGAGGGCTGGAGGAGTGAATCAGCCTTTCTGGAAAAATCTGAATGTGCCTCATAACCCATAGCCTCAAACACAGGGAGGGCAAACGCAGGAAAACCTCCATCCTTGCACCACCCAGAGAGCAGGAGCAAGAGAGAAAGAGAGAGAGAGAGACACACACACACACACACACACAGACTCGCACTCTTCCGAACCCGGGAGGCATAGGGAAATCAGATCAGGTCATCCTGACATCACCATTTCTTCTGTTTTTTTTTTTTTTGCAAGGCTGGGACAGAACCTTGTATTCTTCAGTAACACAATCACTACAAGTAGGCCTGGATATGAGTGTTGCAGAGACTTGTTTGTGTATGTGTTAAAGAGAGAAAGTGTGTGTGTGAGAGAGAGAAAGACGAGGGTGAGCAGTGATTGAGCGAGCATGAGAGAGCTGGCACGCTCTCCTCAGCCCACCAGCATCAAGTTCTTATTTAGCACAGGAAGAGCAGCTTTGCTTAGCAACTACACTGACTCTCCAATCACAGAAGTTTTCTGAATAATGCTGCTTGGACGTGGAGCGAGAGCCGTCTGTGCGCTTCTGAGGAGTGAACGAAAGGCCACTGGCTGCTTGAAAACACAAAATCCCTCTTTTCATAAAAGGCCCAGACAGCTCACGTAAAAAAAATACCTAAACAAACAAAAACAAAACAGGAGCTTTTTCCCTTAGCCTAGAAAAGAACCAAGTTTCAATGTGTGGTTTAGAAAATACAGCTCGCTCATAATTTAATTAAACCACTATTATTATTATTTTTTTTTTTAAGTACAGTTTACCTGCAAGTAAAACATTTTTATTTACTCACTCCCATGAGGACCCATAGGACTTTCAAGCTTAAAATGCACAGTGAAAGCATCATGCTATCACTTTTAATCTTAGGTTTGTGGTGCTTTCACTTATTATACTGTAAAGAGTTGCCAGGATTTTAAAAATGTCATCTTTTATGCTAAGAATAAATAATTGTAAAATTTTCAGATTGGACAGGAAACAATGAGGGGGGAGCAAGTTTGGGAACTGTGAATGGATTTGAACTCACTTCATCTACACTGCACAAGTAGTCATGTACATTAGCTTGACCACAGCTCGGACATTAATTGCTACTATTAATAGAATAAAATGATTATAACAATTTTAATTAGAATTTTAATAACTGAAATTCGCTGTATTTGGATCATATTAAAAACCGTTCTGGACGCATCATATGCTTACCGATGCAGAGTTCGCTGCGTCAATCCATGATGTGCATGGATGTGACCAAGCAATAGTGGTACATGTACACTTAATGCCATTTGAACATTAGAAAAGAAAAATTGAGATTCATAAGCTATCCTCATAGCTTTGGGGGCGGTCAGTGGGAGGTTTGTAGGCGAGAGCATCATGCCAGTTTGTCATATGGCACACGCACGCAGACCGAAGCTGCATCATCCCACAGACAGACCCTGAGGAAACATCTTTACCACACAATCCTCGACCTTCTCTGAGCAGTTCTAACAGAAGCCGTCAGCTGTAGGAAATAAACGCACTCAAGTATGTCTCAGAACGCCAGATTCTTTCAGCAGCAGTTTAGTTTGGCATATTTGTGTAAAATGTCATTTCAAATAATCTCTGTAGGCAAGGCACAATGCAGGAATACGCATCTGAAATTCAATCGCATTCAGATCAGGAATACACTTTTTTTTATATATTACTAATTTGTTCTGGCTGGCCAAGAAATAACTGAAATTCCAAGTAGATTAATAAAACTGCATCCTACAGCTCACGAGGATGGATCAGGGAGGGAGGGTAAAGTCGTACAGGGTTGTTGCATCTAATGAGGAAGGGCGAGAGATACAACACTAAAACTAAAGCTTAAGCAATTTCCACCAGAATGAAATTTCGTCCGAGTGGACTTCGCAGAGCAGTTTCGGATTAGTGGACTTGCAAGCAGCTCAATTAAGGCACTGGGTTTCTTGCACAGTGGCAGCTGTGTACTTCAGGATTTTCCATCTCCAGAGCAGATGGGTTGCCATATTAATCATGAAGCTGATGATCGCTATCGACTAAGGGGCCTGATCCGAGAAACTGATCATAAAACAACACCACCACCATTCTGCCATCTGTTCCCACAGACTGGTGGCAGTGCCAGCCTGTGCAACTCTAAACCTTATCTGATGCCGTCATCAGACATCATACAGACTTACTCACGAAACAGACGCCTCATAAAGTGACATTTGTAGTGAATGGCATACCGATTAAAGATCAATATTGCTGTGGTACCAAATCCAACACTACACCGCTTGCTTGAAATACAATAGGAGAAAAATCGAAATAATGTGTAATTACAATGCATGGGGACCACAGCTTTCAAGCTTAAAAAGGATGCAAAGGCACAGTAAAACCATCATGAAAACAGTCCATTTGACTCGTACACTATATTCCAATTATCTGATTATCAAAAAATTGTTCACAAATTAGATTTTTGCTACTCATCTCATAAACATGGCATGGAGATTTTTAGAGATTTTTAAGTTAACTACAAGTTACATTTCAGTCTGTTATTCACACAAAGGCATTACATTACTTTGGAAGACTTAAAATATAGTGATATGATACGAACCATTTTTGGTCATTCTGGAACTTGACAGCCCCATTCATTTATTATGCTACTAAGAGTGGCCAGTATATTTAGTGCCAGCCCATGCAACTCTAAACCTTAACTGATGCGATAATCATGCAGACTTACTCATAAAACAGAGGCCTAATTTAGTGACATTTGTTGCTAATTGCATCCCGATTAAAGATCATTACTAGTGTGGTACCAAATCAACACAGCACAGCAGTGGATGCATTTCATGTTGGAAGCAGACACAGACAAAAGCCTTGAGACTCATTACCATGGAGGCATTGGTCGTGCAACGGGCACCAAAATGAAGCCAGAGACACAATGAGAGGTGACGGCTTGAGTAACAAAGCTGTCGGGAACAAAAGAGGCGGCAGGTCTTCACCCCAGCATCAGCCAGTGGAGAGCTCCAGCTGACGCCCTTTAAACAAGAGGTCACACGGCAGAGAATAGAGGGCACAACCTCTGAGAGCCCCTGACCACCCCCTCACCTCCATCCCTCCAGGGAGGAGATGAGACAGCATCTCTTGGGGACTGTTAAGCTATCAAGCCGCCCTTTTAAAATTCAGCCGGTCAGAGAATAGGCGTCCGAAAGTGGATTTTTGACGCCAGGCAGACAGTGTTGTTTGAGCATCTGATTCCGAGCAGTAGGGGCTGTTTACCGGCCCCCGTTATGTGGTACGGACTACGGATGAGTACTGACTGCGCTGGATGAATAAGTAGCACTTGCTGTGTTTGGGTGGAGGGGGGTTGGGACAAGCGGATGGAATTGTTGGCAGTCTGGATACAGAGCAAGGGGCAGCACGGCTGATGGGACGCAGCGCGGGTAGCAATGGCGAGGTCAGCAGACAGATGGGAATGGAAATGAGTAGGCCGTGCGCTTATTCTAATCTTTTCCCCACAGCTGATTCAGGCATTACAAATGCAAACTCGCACGCACATGGTGACCTCCGTCCCCCAGGCATGCGCATTTATTATGGTCGTGGCCATCTTGGGTCGGACACTCAGTTGATTGGTTTGGTCTCAGGTTGGGAGTCATCTGTAATTTGATAAAGTGAGGTAGCAGAACAAAGGGGAGTTTGATACCCCCCCTCCCCATTTAAAAGTTCCACGGCCCCTCTGCATCCAATTTATTACACAACACTATTCTCACTGGAGTTTTACTTCGGTCCTGGCAGGACAATGCACTTTCAATGCACTTGAAATATGTGGTTTAAGGGAAAGTTGAAACTCCAAATAAAGCAATAGGACTCAATCCGTTCAAGATTGTTAGAAATGGAGTAAAACCAACAATTCAGTCTTGGATATAAAAGTAAAAACAGTTTCACAACTATTAAAAAGCTTCACGCAAGTAAAGTAATATAACACTAAAATAATATAATAAAGATAATTATAGAAAACATTAAATAATAATTTATAATAAAATGTCTACCATGTTGTTTAAATTAAATAAAAAATAATTTAAATGGCATAACATGAAAAAAAAAAACAGTTTATGCCGTTTATTCGGTTATTACAATGTCACAACTAAGTAGAAAAATAGTGAAATATTATACAAAAAAAAATATTATTATTGTACAAATATTATATATATATATATATAATATATTATACATAATATGCTTTTATATAAATCCATAAAAATTTGTACAAATAATTGACACCAATTTGGTGTGATATTTATTTGCAATGCATTTTTCAGTCTTTTATCAAAGAACCATCTGTCCAGCGGAAGTACCAATGGCCAAACACGATTGGCCGGACTGTCTAAAGGGGGGGTGGGGTTGTGTTGGTTGACTGGCTTTGGAGAGAGGTCACATGTCAAGGCCCTTGCAGACAGGGGCGACAGATTCTTAATGAGAACTCGCCATCCTCTCCCTGCGATCTACCCCATTATGTCAGCCAGCCTAGACTGGATTTTAAATATATTCAGCTATGAGATATTTCAGATATTAAAAAATAAAGCAAACTCTGTGTACTCCGTATTTCTGCGAACAAGTATACTACATAAAAATCATGGGTATTTAGAAACCTTATAACCATGGTAATCAGCCTCTCATCAAAGTCATATTTGGATGCAGCAATTCTCTAAAAAGCAAGAGACGGCATAAAGCAAACATTCTCAGCAAGACTGAAAAGTTTAATGACAAAAATAAATAAATGTCTCAATTGAGCTGAGGCTAGGAGAAAAGATGCAAGTGGTTTTTTTGGGGGATTTCAGGTCCACCGATAAACAGCTCCCCACGGATCCAACCAGCTTGATAACTGGGACATCTTTGACAATAAACCATAGACCGCACAAAAATCATACATTACAGCTACTGTACTGTTAGGACAGACCACAGCTTCATGGTGAAATGTGCTTTTTGTACAATTGAAACAATTATAAGACACGCATTAAAGGTAGAAACTAATCATCTAATAACTACACAAAACAAGCCGAGTTTCTTTAGCCTAACCAGAAGCAAGGCACAGCGAGTTATAAACTAGGCACTCAGTGACAAATATCAGTCAACAATTTTCCCGTTGAGAATTTATCGTTAAATATACATGATGGTGCATTTCTGAAATGTGCCATGTCTCTCACATTTCCCTCAGTAATGAAACTGCATTTGCCACACCATGGATCCCAAGCCTGCCAAAGTGACACCATGGTAACACATACATATATGTGTAGACCCATTAGCACGATCACACTCAACAGCTGCTGCGTGGAGGGAGCAGCCAACCCGAGACTCCCGTGCTTTTGTCCTCTCCGTCTCTCTGACCCTGACGTGGAGCCTAATCAGACAGTGGGAGACCCAAGGGCAGCGCTGACCCTACACCAACTGCTTTTTAGAGAGTGACCTCAACCCCAACCTGCCCCCCACCCAAAACATACACACAAAACAATGTCCTACACAGCATTCTTCTCTTCCTCCTCCACTACTGGCTTCCCCAAGCCTCCCCATCTATCTCTAGCTCCCATGAAATACATCATTGAGGCTCTATTTGTCATATGCAGATACCCCTGAGTGCATCCAGAGGCACAAAATAAATGCGCAAGGGGGTTGGTTGGGGGCAGAACACTGGCTGGACGCACCTTCATTTCAACATGCTCAAAGATAGCAGTAGATTATGTTATTACACACACATATATATGTACATATATATGTGTGTGTGTGTGTGTGCGCACACTATAGATCAATGGCTCTCAGTAGGTCTATAGTATGATCTCGAGAATAAGGATAGAACATAAATGCATAAGATATAATGTACAAAATTACCATATTTTGTTGCTGATGAAGGTTGGGCATCAAATCAAACCCCAAATTAACTAGTTTCTAAAATGGACAGGCCGTGACGCTCAAAAGCAATGGGCAAGACTATGTAAAGTAAGAGGAAAATAATTACAGACTAAATAAATACTCTGCGAAATGAGGAAAAGTATATGGCTTGTGTTTTGGATGGTGAAACTGAAGAGAAACTTGTTTTTACATGACTTGGCACAATAAACAATTTTAGCACAGGCACTATGTCATATCTAATGTAAAATCTGTGTTTGGAAGCAAAGTATACATCATAGGACAGTGTTCTGAGGTGGCACATGGTGTAATAGGTGTTGTATGATTAGGCAAAGAGAAAGGTCAATAGAAGTGTATGAGAATCAATAAAGTAAAATACACAACACATGATAATCACACACCACTGATCATTTTTATTATGAATATTTGGGAGTGAAATATCTGGATTAATAAGGTCCAGATTTAGATTATCATAATATTTCCGTGCATTTTTAAGAGTTAAGCTCACCTTGTAAGATGTCTTATGCTTGTTCCCCTGGTCAAATTTTTCCTTTAACTCATTTAGGAGCTGCTGCAGTGTGCTGCTTTCCTCTTTCTCACTATAGTCTTGATCCAAAAGAATATAAGCCCTCCAGTTGGTCGAGTCGAAGCCCCAGTGACAGGTTCTGTTCTCTTGCCTTTTATGACTGTGCACCACGAACTTGTGGGTCGGGAACATGAGCCTGCAGTCCAAGCACTGTATGCACGCCGCGTTGGGGCTCGTGTAGAGCTCTGGCACAAACAGGCCCTTGCACTTCCCGAAGCATTCATGGTAAACTTTAAAGCTCTTCTCCGTTCTTTCCAGCTCGATGGAGCACGACAACTCTTTGTCGGCGTGCGGTGGGAACGTGCCGGCGTAGATGAGGGCATTACAGAGGCGCTCGGCGTCGGTCTGGGTGATCAGTCCGCATGAGGGGGCCGAGAAGGGCAGGATGCCCATAACTTTGAGGATCTCCAGCTGGTCCGCCGTGCACCGGGAGCAGTAGATGTGGAGGTCATCGCACACCGAGTTGATCTGCTGGAGGGAAAAGTCTCGCAGGACGCTGTTGAGGATCTGCGGCAGGCATAGGCGCTTCTCGCCACCCACCACAAAGCACGAAATCGTCTCCCGCTCCAGGACCGTCTCGCACCTCTCGGTGGAACGGTCTGACGGGATGAAGAGGGGTCCCGGCATGACCGGTGGCGTCTGCGCCGGGAGGTTCACCATCACCTCGGCGCCCTTACTGTCCTGCTGCCACCGGGCCGAGAAGGCTGCCGGTCCGCCGAGAGATCTCATGGAGCTCAAGTGAAACTGCTTAAGAGTTTGCTGAAGTCCTGGATGCGGCTGAAAGCTGGAGGGAGCCTCCATGATTAAACCTGGGCAGTGTGATCACAACAGATTCGGTGAACGTGAACGGAAAGAGTCGCTATAGTCCATGTCAGTTCGGAAAGCGTAAAACGCCGCCTTGTAATCCATTCAACTGCTTCATGTTCAAGTCTTAAATCGTACCAGAAAGAACCAGAGTTCCGAGCGACGAGAAAATCCTTCCAAAAGTGTAAAGTTTTGAACGAAATGTAATTTTAATCCGGCTGACCCGGTGCAACTCGAGCACAAAATGTGTGCCTTGTGTAAAGCTCGTCGGCGCAGTTGCCTCCGCTTTACTATGAGTCTCTCCCTCTCTTTCTCTCTCTCTCTCAGTGTTTGTTTGTGTCTGGTTCAGTCATTGAATCCCGGCCAAGAATGTGACGGACTCCCTGGGCTGGCTGTTCCATGAAAGTTCTCCCTCCCCCTGCAGCCTGAGCAGCTGCAAAAGCGGCCACACAGACTACACATAGAACCATTGCAGCGGAGCAGAGGGAGGAGTTTATTTACAGCGGCTATTGTAACTTTCATTATCAAACTTTAAAGGTCATTTACATTACATGAATAGCAAGAGCAGTCGTTTATGTACATTTCAATTTGAAAATATATTAATCAAAGTATCATGAAATTAATAGCCAAGTTAACTAAATCTCAGAAGAGGTTTGTTTTGGACTGCCTGAATACATTAGTCCGTAAGTTTATTTAGCAAATAGACAAGTAAAAATGGACATACCACATGTAACAATACTAGGCTATAGTCATTTATAGTAAATAATATAGTGTCTTTGCACCATGCGATAGGAAAGTACTTACATTAATTTGTTATGGTAATTCTATAGTTGTTGTGGTGGCCTAATATGGCAGTAATATAAACAAATGACTATACCCAATACTGTACTACATTTTCTACAACTATAGGGTATATTATAGGCTACTACAATACAGTTTACTGTAGTAAAGACAGTATTTATTAACTTATCAGTTCACTATACTACAGTATGCTGTATAATTCATTAAAAAGTGCTGTAAATACTATAATATATACAGTATAATACACTTTACTATAGTGTCAAGGTTTCTTTATTTGTCACATAATAAATTATACAGGGTATAATCAGAAGTGAAATGTAATGTATGGTTCAAAAACACAATAGTAGCCCATTTACTATAAATTACTACAGGATTTTTTTTCATGTGGGACGATTTGAAGTAGATTAGGCTAAAGTTCCCATTAAGAAAAACATCAAAAACAACGAATTAAACAACATAAGGTACACTACATTATTTATTAAAATGTCATTATTATTTGGACCAATGAATATAACATAGATTCCCGCATAAATAATAGGCCCTTATAACTAATAATAATGTTTTAATTCAGGGTTATTTAATGTGTTACACAAATTTTGAAATATACAGAGAAGAGAAATGTAGTAATTACATTTTGTCTGAAACATATCGGCTACTGTTTGGGGCTAGCAAGTGATTTAGCAAAGACACAGTAAAGGAATTTATCATGTTATCTAATAAATGCTGTTTATTTTGATCTTTCTGTTCATCAATGAAACATGAAAAAAAGTATAGCCTAAAGGTTTCCACAAAAATATTAAGCAGCACAACTGTTTCATCGTTGATAAGAAATGTTACTCAAGCAGCAAATCAGCATATTAGAATAATAATCACGTGACACTAAAGACTGAGTAATGATGCGGAAAATTTATATTTGCCACCACAGGAGTAAATTACATTTTAAAATAGTAATCTGTTATTGGTAATAACATTCGGTGATATTGCTTCATGCAGATCCATTTTTGGACAAAAATATTGATAAAATATTGTTATTTTTTATCTCAATATCATTATGACCAATGCTCTGAAATGTAAGAGCACAGTTTAGTGAAGCCTTAACTCATTGATTAGTTGAGATTGGGTGTTATTGTAACAGCTTAATTAGTTATAAAGTGTGGTTGCTCAGCATTCAGCCCTTAGTTCAATCAACGTTTTATGAAATCTTAGTTCATGTAATAACTGAATGGCTGTGTTAGGCACTTGGGGGCAACTCATGCAGTTTTACATTTTACATTACATTTACATTTATGCATTTAGCAGACGCTTTTATCCAAAGCGACTTACATTGCATTCAAGTTACAGTTTCTACATTTTTTTTTTTATCAGATCTTGCTTTCCCTGGGAATCGAACCCATGATCTTGGCGTTGCTAACGCCATGCTCTACCAGTTGAGCTACAGGAAAGCTTACTTAAGTTTTACTTGGCGTTTAATACCTGTCACAATAACCCAGACCCCTAGGTTTCGCTCCACACACAAGCTGACGTCTGAAATGAGAGAGAAAACATAGGTGAGTAGGCTGGGAAAATAGGCGACATTTTCAACTGGGAAAAGATAAATAATTGTGTTCTGATGTTTTAAAGGTACACTACACTATAACTTTCATCATTGACTCACCTTCATGTCATGCTAGTTTGTACCACATCTTCTAGATTAGTCACAGAGGCAGTGGAGCAGCATCATATTGAAAGGCCTAAATGATTACTCAGTACAGTACGTCAAACAACAGCTGTTAAATGTTAGGCTGGAAAGTGTGATCAAATTTGTCATCACAGTAACTAAATATTGTTTGTACGATTCTGAGCCACTAGGTGGCACTACAAATCAACAGACATTATTTTTCAACTTGGGAATCCATAAAGATGAACAAAAACACAGATTTAAACAATTTTATTATGTCCCGCAAGAAATAAATTACGTACAGAGCTTTTCTGCTTTCAAATATTACCGGTATCACCCATATCATTTCCTTTTGTCAAAAGTAAATCTACAACAAAGCCATCCCTGCTCCAAGATTTCACACCTTAATAAAATAAACTGAATTAAAAGGTAATTAAATTTACCTACAAAAAGAATTTGTAATAACATCATTATACTAAATTTTCCTATGAGTTTTAAGAATACTTTTAATTCCATTCTATTTCAATACATTTCAATTTTGCACCCTTAAAATGCAATGAGCAATACATTTAAAAAATACAAAGTTAATTGCAAACTTGACACATTGTCACAGTGACACATTGTTAACAAACACTGAAATATTAATTACATTATTCATCGGATTAATCGGAGTGGCACTGAATAAATGAGTTAAGTAAATTAGTGAGAATTAAGTCTTCTACTGTAAAAGTTCATTTTGTATGCCTGTATTTTATGGCTGCAACAGCACACTATCTGGTTGAAATGTACAATATAAATAGAGCTGAAAAACTGGACATTCAGATTTAGAACATTTAAAAAAAAGGTTGTTTTTTTTACGAAAAAGTTTTCAAAAACAGTAATTAGCATTTGGCAACAAAAGTTTGATAGGATTCTTTAGCTGTAAGTTATTCTTTAATAGGAATATATTTGTTTAGATTTAATTTTTGCAATGTTCAATGTAGTTCTTTGAAAGTAAAATCTCTCGGGCGCTCAAGAGACACGATGTGACATTCATATCCTAACTCAAACAGTTTTAAATAAAAAATACGATACCCTACTGTAATCCATTCTTCAAATATGTAAAAAAAGTTTGTTTAAAAAACATTCAAGTAGGCTTTAGTGTTTTGTCCAAGAACTGACAGTACATCCTATAATTTGGCAGATTTTGAGAAACATTTATAGCTCTCACTAAAACTTTCCACTTTTGCACAGATGAGTCAACATTTTTCAAATAACCCATAGATGCAAACACTCAACAAAATGCAGTGATTGAAATCATTAGACTGCTTCTGTGGGTAGTTGAGGGGGCTTGTCATCATACTGTGGTGGTGGGGTCAGTGGTTCGATGGTCACCACCCCACTCTGTCCGGGATTTTGGATATTCAAACGAATATCCTTCATGTGGAGTTTCTCTGACTTAAACCTGCGCACTCGGAGAGGTCTGAAGATGCGACTGGCCCTGCTGCTGCTGCGGGCGGGTGCTGCAGTCTGAGGTTTGGGGCCAGGAGCTGGCTGAGGCGTCTTGGCCATTACCTTCTCTAGGCTGCTGGCCTTCATTTTCAACAGCACCAATCAGATCCTCATACGAGGGCAGCTGGTAACTCTGTCGCAAGTTGCTCTGCCGAATAGGGTACCGTCCGCTGGTGACCGCCTCCTCATAGGTAGGAACATCAAAGCTGGGCGCTGGTTCATCAGTTGACCTAATATTACACAGATAAATTATGACATAAATTGCATGCAGGTGAACATAATATTTGGTCAATATGCTTCATCTAGACGGATCTGAACAAAACTAGGGATGCATGAAATATTATATTATCAAGATATACATTTTTTTATATATCAATCAAAGATCCACACCTCGTTTCTTAGAACGATGAGCTTTGTAAAAATCGGCGCGTTTCAGAAAGGCAAGGCATAGAAGAGCAACAATAATGTATAGTATGTGGAAAATAATGTTTTTTGAACCTTGAACCGCATAAACACATTGCATTACACCAAATACTGTTCTTTTTAGCAACATCATATGACCCCTTTAAAAACATATCTGTTCCTGTGATGGCAAAGAGGAATTTTCAGCAGCCATTATAACTTTTCTTATTATTATCAATGTTAAAATCTGTTGTGCTCTGCTGCTTAATATTTCAATGAAACCTTATACATTTTCATGATTCTTTAATGCATAGAAAGCTAAAAAAGAAAAAGCATTTATCTGAAATTAAAGTTAACAAAGAAAGTTTAATGAGTCTAGAGTAGTACTCACTCCTCATCCTGACCTCTATGGACACGATCCACATAATCAGCACCGCCTACACCTGTAGTTTCCTGTTGTCTCCTTTGCTTCCTGTTCCTCACACCGAGACATATAGCAAGGAGCAACATGACAACACCAGATCCAACCAGCACAAATGCAACAGATGATGTCTTCCCTGCATCACTGCTGTCACTTCCATTGTTCGTGGTTGTAGAATTGTTCAACGGTCTTTCAGAAGGAACTAAGCTCCACACGATCATGACAACACCGAGTCCCACCAGGCCCACCCCCAGTGCACAGAGAGCATACTGGGAGCCTGCGCTACTGGCGTCTCTGTTGCTGGGTGAACGCCTGTTTCCTGAACACAGAGGCTGCCCACTGTAGCACATAGCTGTACAATCTCGTCACCTCTCACAAACACACACTTACCCCGGAAGGATGGTCCAAGTGTGGAGGATGAGAGTAGAACTGTAACATAAAAGCAAAAAAACAGACAGACGTTATAAACATCTCAATGAGGAGGAAATACTTCCTGGAAATGACTGGGAATGGGGCCCAAGTATCAGAAGAAAAGGGTTTCTGTTTCAGCTCATTGGAGAGACTCCACAAAAACAATCCTTTGGCACAATGCCACTATAGAGGTCAAATAGAAGCATTTAGCATGTCATAGAAAGGATTACCATGTAAGGACATCATACAATTTGGTAAAACTCTTAATAAAAATTCAGTACTGTCTGTGATGTAATACTCCGATTTACCTCGTCGTTCAATGCCAGAAGTCAGTCTTCCAAAGAAAAGACAGACTTCTCTCTGGTGACGTATGTCGGACTCAGATTATTTAGTCTAGTAAAACCCTGCTCCTTTCATCTGTACATGAGCCCTCACATATTACAATGATCACAGGTCATGAAATGCAGTTTCAGAATTGTATATTGTTTCTCAAGGTTAGTTTTTAAAGTTTGTAAAAAAATTGCACCAAAAATGATGATGCATGTTAAGAGGCATGTCGAATGGAAAATCATCATGTCACAACTCTCCTAATTTCAAATCTGGGCGTTTTAGATGGGTAAAGAATAATTCATTTTTGAAGCTGGGGAGTTTTTAAACTTAGTGTGTTTTTATTTGTAGTGAATGTAATATAAATGGAAGTATAGCGATTTTTGCACACTGCTGATGAAAAACCATAAAACCTGGCAGAAAATACAGTGCAACTCATTTAGCAGGTTGATGAGTCAACAAGGCTTGTGCAACAAGACGTTTCCCATCATTCTGTGCACGTGGCAGTATATGCAAATAATAAAACACACAGATAAGGCATCAATTACACACCTGGTCAACATTTATCGATCTTCGTTTTGTTCCGCAAGCACACAAAAAGCTTCTTGTTTTTGTCAGGATTTGATAAAAGAGAAACGTACATATGAAATTTTAGCCAAAATATAAATTATGATTTATGAATTCCTCAGACAACAGCATCATTATTAAATACATTGGACCATTTCAATGTGATAAAATAAGTGCATTAAAGATATTATTTACAAACACTTCTATAATCTTTCCCACATTCATATTCACTCCATAATAAACAAAATCTCCCAAAGAATGTCCTTGAAAGTAAAGGTTAAGACCCATCAGGAAAACACTACATGCACTTAAAAACGTCTAGTGTACAGAGGTTAGGCTGCTGCCGTACCGTACTAACTGTTTCCATAACAACACAGCATTGTTCACTTGTGAATGTGGGCACTTCACTGTGCTCAGAATGAAAATGGGGAAGGGGTGTCATTTTAGGTAAAAGCTACTTTAAATTCACATTAAAAGCAGGGCAAACAGCCTCATCTATTAGCAACACCAAATTTCTTGTTTTATCCTTGCAAAATGTTCACAATATTTAGTATATTTATACAATAATTTTCTTAAAATATTTGGTTGTTACAACATGTAAATATTCTGTAAATGTTTTTGTGAATGTGCAATGTTAGGTGACTGTGGATATGCACGGTTATCGGAAAGTGGTTTTAACGAACGTTTTACTTTATGTTCAGGTAGAACACTAAAAAAGAAATTGTGATCGCAGGCTTTGTGGGACCTGTCAGGATGACTCAGCCTGTGGGTGTCATTTATTTGAGTGGGGAGAGTGAATGGTCAGAATTTGTTTTATAACGTTCACATTTCGATTCAAAACAAGCAGCTTGAAGTTAAAAAGAAATCAAGAATCATGTAACTGTTATTCAGATTTTGAGAGGAATGGAGAGAAAGAGAGCAATTGTCTGTGTGGAAAGAAAGTGTGTTTAGTTTGAGAAAGTCTTACATGTTTAGGGGCACTAACAAAACAGGTTTTTCACAGAACAAGACATGACAAGCACTGCAAAGTGTGCAAGCTAATTGTAAAAGCCTGGGGCCGTATTCACAAAACATTTTATCTTAGCACTAAGACTTCTCCTAAATAGCATTGAAGTGTTTTCTCTTTCAAACCTATTCACAAAGCTGCTGAGATAAACTAAGAAATAGAGAGAAGTCTTAAGCTGAGAGTAAGGGCGGGCTTGACCTCGTTGCTTTGGATGACATCAGCATGCTAAATATGCACACAGTCATTGGCTGAAAGGGATCTCTGTCAGAGATTTATTCATAGAAATATTATAGAGCACGATATTATGTTGCCATATACAAATAACGTTTTTTTTTAAGTTAAATGCCACATTCAAATAAAGATTTTAACATAAGTGTAACTAATTAAACAAATATATGTTAAGCTAATAGTGAGTCTTTTACATGTATGCTTCTTGTAGTGGATGCAGATAAACCGCCTTTTAATCAACAGAGTAGAATAATCATGGCTGATAGTAAGACATGCAAACGTAAAAGAAAATGGATACAAGAGCATCTGTTACTTCTTGTCCAACTGGTTAATGAAAACAAGGATATAATCAAAGGAAAATTTGGTGCAAAGATAACATCCAAACCTCAAAGGTGATACAATTTTAAAGGCTCCTTATCGTCAAATGTTTCTATTCCGAGGCAGATTGCCGGCAACAGGCATTTTAGGATAGTTGTGTGTTGGTCTTAGTGACTTGGAGTCCTCTTCACTCCTAACGTTTCACAGATTTAAACGCTTTGTGAAATACTCTTAGAGCAAAACTTTAAGACTGACACGCCCAATATTTTTAAGATTTTCTCCTAAATCAGCGAGTTAGGAACTACTTTTAGCTTTAAGATGTTTTGTGAATACGGGCCCTAAATTGTTTCTCAAGATTAGCAGGAGGAGTCTTGTTCAAAAGGATTTTTAAAAAATCAATTCAATTCATCCTCAAGAAAGGGATGCTGTGAGAAAATGACTTTTGTATTTGCCCAATTCACATCTTAAATGAATGCAATATATTAATGACATGCTGATTTTGGTACGTGACATGTCTACAAAGGAGTCCATGAGAGCAAAGAACATTCAATTCTGGTCAAAACAACAGAAACATAAAATAGGGAAATATGACAAAAGGCCAGGAAGGCCTGTCTAAATACACAGAGCAACACTTGCCCCGTGTCCTGAAGTAAACAGACGCAGAACACAGATCACTAAATGCCCCATCTAAAAATGCACCCCATGACCTAATCTGAACTTCTTCTAACAGAATACAAAGCAGAATCGTCACACAACAACTCATTATGAACTGGTTGCTATACAGTTGGCCACACTGATATATACTCCAATTGCAATAATAAATAATACTAATAAAAATATGAAAGTGATTAGAGGAACTTAGCATTTAATCATGTGATTGAAGTAGGCCTATGTCTTGAGAGCCTTAACCTATGGTGCTGTTAAATTATTCACATATGTTGTGTATTGTGTTCCATTTTCATGCATGTTTGAATTATATTAGATTGTATTGTTTCCATGTAAACTGGATACTACTATTGTTACTGTGAAAGCCAAATGAAATAATAATAATAATAATAATAGAAAAACATTAATTACGTAAGCTTCTTACACTGTTTGGACGAGATGGAATAATAAATGAATGATGATTCAGTTTTAACAATAAGTAGTAATCTTGGAAATTCGCCGGTTACCATGGTAAAACTTTATAAGGGCAACCCAAGCAGATCGCATTTCTGCAGTTTTTTCAGCGTCATTGTTTACGGTACAAAACATCTGGGAAAATTAATCACCTTCATAATTTTGCTTAATTTTGCGTAAAAAGGCAAACGCGCGACAATATTGTTTTAGTTTCACTAAGACAACAACAACAACATCAGATTTTTTTAGATCGAGGGACAATTTTACAAACAAAAATGTATTAAAATACCCTAAAATATAAATGATTGATGCATGAATGTCATCTTTGTGACATGAAACTAATTTCACGTGGAAGGTTCTGACTGTCATTCACTATTTTTAAACTATTCGAAACAATAGGCTAGTAAAATACATTTTGTAACAGTGACATCCTGAAGACTCTCCGGTGTTCTGTGAGCGAAGACAAACATCTCAACGATGCAGAATAACGACAAACATGTGACAAAAAACAAAGTGAAGCTAAAGTGTACGGCCTAAGCTAAGTTCGGCGGCGGTTAAACGCCCTTCGCACCTTGCCATGAAAGTACCTGAGACAGGTGTCGCTCCCAGAGGCAGATGAAACCAGCGTCCTCAGGATCCTTTCATTCGTTTAGAGAAGGAAAAACGGTATGAATACTCTAGTCCCACACAGTCTGTTTAGGCAATTTATGGGCTTAAACAGACCCAGGAACTTTGTTCAAAATCAAGTCGAGTTCTATCCCTCGTAAGAGTTAAGTACGACGCTTGGTCCTAAAGTGAGTCGGATTTGGTAGAGAAATGTATCAGTTGTTCTCTGTCCTACAACCCGGGCCGGAAATGTACGGGTTTCCTTGGGAAATAACGTTACCTAAACGGGTTTACACTCGCAGTTTCGATTTATCTGGTCTGCAGGTACAATCTTCCATATTTTGTTCTAAAACACACATTTCACAGTCAGTTTTTCTCTCAGAATAAAAGATCTATTCAAACTTAAATTGAAATGTGAAACACACTTTTAGCTGTGTATATAACACCATTTGAAAGTTTGTGAGTGGATATATATTGTAATGTTTGTGAAAGAAGTCTCAGAGGCTCACTTATTTGATAAAAATGAAATATAAACAGTTGTTATATACAGCATTCTTATGATTTAAAATAACTGCTTTCTAATGTAATGTCATTTATACCTGTGATGGCAAAGCTGAATTTTCAGCATTTTCATGCATCCTTGTTTAAAAAAATATATAATTCTTATAGGCTTATTCATCGAAATAAAGTATTAATTCCTTAAAATCTTACTGACCCCAAACTTATGAACAACAGTGTATAATATATAAAACCAACCTGATAAACAAACACACAGTAACACACAAATACATATATGTAGAGCTTTATTTTCATATATAGATTATTGTGTCAATGACAAATCTATATACAAATGTTTCTCAAAAGTACAGTTTCACTAATGCCACAAGATACAGTGATATAAAATGCACCATAAACCTTAAAAATGCACCATGACAGCTATATTCTTGAGCTGTGCATCTCCTAGCGCTGGTATGCTGTGCAACTGATGACAAACAGTCTTTCATTACAATCTGAGTCAAACCCAGCTGGAAATCTGCCACTCATAGTTACCATTCCTAACCAGATCTTGAACAAGATCTGAAAATAGTTTGATTGGTTGAATTTATGAAACAAAGTCATTAATCGATTCGTGTTCTCTAATCTGTGTGGACCCAATGATAGGGGCGGTGTGCATAAAAATCCAATGCTGTTGCACGCTGAGCTGCTAAATTAGTTTTGCTCTCCTTGCCCTGTGGCTCCAAGTGGAATAACAGAGCTGTAGAATGTACAGTGCACGTGCTGCATTGGCTTGTAGATTGTATACTGCATTTTATCTTTCATACACTCTTCTAGGAACACTGCTTATGACAGAACATAATTATCTGACTCTGTAAAAAGAAGATTAAAGGCTTTCCAACCAGATCACACTTTCATTTCCTTATTGTGATTGATAGTCACTATACAATGCATTTATATACAAATAGATTTCATTGAACAAATTGAACTGCATGCATGGTAAGACAGATATGTTAAAAATCACAAACAGGGAATAAAAGAGAAAAACAATTTTTGTCTTTAATTCCCCAAATAATTTTTATATAAATATATTATGCGGGAAAACTCATTTCAATTAAACTGGAGTAATCCTCATGAGACTAATCTATTACGCACACTACATTGCTACTAAAGTGGTGGTTGCTTTTAATTTTATATGCAAATGAGACTCTGAAAACACAAACATCTTAGCAGATGTCAACAGATGTATTAAAACAAAGAAAAGACTTCACCGTGGCATTCGAAGTGTTTTTACAATAAATTCACAGCGCTATTCCTCGTTCCAGCATTTCCTGTAAACTTAAACAAGCACAGTGTTGTGATGACCTTGATGTAGGGAATGGACATCTGAACATGTGGTATTGATTTTAGCTTCAATTCAATAAATTTTACGGGAATCAGGACAATTTTCATCTAGTAACAAAATATTTGCTTTTTAATGCAGTATGTCTATAACATTTTAATTAAGTGCTTAGCTGTGATTTGTTGCCAATACAAAATTATCTAAAGTGCAAATGGTCAATTCTCAAATCTCTTTAACAAATAGTTGAGCTTATTTGGTCCATTTAGAGGTTCGAGGAGGCTCATTCTTCCTAGTTCACCCGAGGCAAACACAGACCGTTGCCCTCACACATTAGTGATCTCTATGCTGGAGTAACCGTGCATGGGACTGCCTTTGGTCCTCTGCAGGATCTTGATGCGATCTTCTCTGGGTGGTGATCCACAACCGCCTTGAAAAGTCAAGTCTCTTCCAACAGTGACCAATGGGTTGAATCTCAAAGGGCTCTGAGGAACGACAGAAAGGTTATTTGTCCTTTTACAGATCATTAACAATAAATGATTGTTAGACAAAGTCGGAAAATTTGTCTTGATTTTGTTTTGTGTCAATACCTTGCCAACTTTTTGCCTGGGAGAAAATCCTTCCTCAGTTTTGCGGCAGTTTGAGACAGGGGAATGTGTAGGAGTCCCCTCTTTCCTGTAGTCCTGAGTCTGGTTAGTTCTGTACAGAAATAGGCCTACCCAGTCACACTTGTTAAATCAATGCAGCTATTGTTCAGCCAAAGTGATCATAACTTACTAAATGATAAATAAATACGAGCATATGAAATACTGATTTGAGTTTAAATGTAAAAGCAAATTAAAGTAAATAATAGAAGCCTGTTAATACATATATATTTGACGTTATTAAGAGAGTTTAAGGCATTCTTTTTTTATTGAAAAAATCAAATAATTTTGAAATGTGACAAAACTTTAACAAATCCGCATTTGTGTAAATAAAATCTACCAATACATCTATATTTTATAATTACACAAAAATTCAACATCTTTGTTTTGCATAAAAGGGCTTTTGATGTTCAAAAGCAAATGTTATTTGTGACTAATCGCTCAAACATTGTGTCCCAAAAGCGCTTAAAAATATTACAAACTGTAGCAAATATGTTCTTGAGATACGATGCCTAATTGAAAACACGTACAAACACCAGTGATGTGAAAGTAGCGCCAGGTTTACCGACGAAACATGCTACCTATCAGATTGTGCTACCAAAAATATGTATTTTTTGGACGAGCGGACTGATATAGTGTTGCTCTACACAGCGATAGCTGGATGGCGTTATTGACCAATCAGAATCGAGTATCCTACCGCGTAAATTGCTCTTTGAAATGAGCGGTAGAAGGGCTAAGGATTTTGAAAAGTCAGTTTTAAGGACGACGACTAGTGCTCTAATAACTATCACTTGCAATTTGGATTGTTATATACTGCTGGACTATAAAATAGTCCCCATGACTATACTGAAATGAAGCTTCGCACACCTTGCGGGGTTGAGAAGCACTTTCATTTCCTCGTATAGATGACGATGGATCATGTGTTTATTGCTGGGGATGTCTAGAGCCTTGGCCATGGTGTCTGCACTGAAGGTCGGATCTAGAACCATCACTGCACCGTGGATGCCACTGTTCTGAAGGCTGTCAGCATACTCCTGCATAAAAAAAAACATTATTTCAACAGGTAGGACATTTTATCAGATATATGTATATAATTAGCCTATACATTGTTAAAAATGGTGTACATATCCAAATAGGTATTGGGACAACAGCATTCCTCAGACATATGTTTGGGGTTGGCTGTTGAAAATTTAGCTTAGCATATTATACATTTATTTTGATTTTTTTTTGATAAAATAAATGCTACCTTTGTTAACATTAGAGATCTCTTCTGAACTTTGCCTTACCTTAAGATCAATGTCCCTGATCCATTTAATGACACGGTGGCTGGTCCAGACCACTGGATCCAGATCTCGATTTTCACACTGAGCACGACGTGCTTGTATATTCTGCAGAGAATGTATTATATTTTTCAATTTCACCAACAACATTTCATATTTTCAGAGTGAATGTGACCGTATATACAAAAATTCTTGCCTCTTTGTCAAAGTTGAGCATTTGCAGAAGCTGAATGGCTGACAGAATGCTGGTAACATGGAACTTGTTGGTGACGTTAAAGATGGCCTCCAGGTCTCTCCGTGTGATAGAGTTCAGTACTCTGCCATCCACCAACTGGTTGTGGAAGACCTGGGAGTACTGGGGAAGTCCGACATCACTCAGCCAGCTCTTAGACACCCAGTGATGATCCATATCAGCAGCTTTGGAAAGTCTTAGGGACACAAATGTAACACAAAATCAGTGTCCATGCAGTCTAATGTGCGTCACCTGTATGCCTGTGCATAGGTACGCCTGCTCACCCCCGTCCATTCTCTGCTTCTCTGTAGTCCTCAATAGCTAGACGGAGCTTCCTGCGGTGCATTGGGCTGTTGATGCCCAAACCCAGCTCCAGATCCTCATCGGTCAACCCCAGCAACACCTGCAACAGGAAGCAGCTCGCTGTGACATCATCATCCACAGACGAGTAAATGTTGCAAGGTATTCCGGTTAAACAGAGTAATCTGTAACTAGGTTAATGCCAAGGCTCGTTGAAAGCATCAGGGAAGTAAATATTTGTTGGATGTTAAGATAAAGTACTAATTAGCAGTCACAGAACTGAAAATGTTATCTCAGAATGTCACTTAATCAAGGAAAAGTTTATAAATGGCTTGTTGTGTTTAGACACTACAGATAAATCACTACAGATTAATCACAGTGCATTGCGACAATTGATTTGTATTATACATTTTCTTAAATGTTGTTTAAATATGCAAATAAGGCGTCATCTAATTAAATTAGCACTGATTTGCATACATTTCCAAAACAGAAATCTGAATACCGGATAAAGCCAGGTTTCATTTTGTTGACATATTAGAGTTATTGGTTTTTACAGAAAATATTTTGGACGTCATCATTTGGATTTTAACACTCTAAACCCCAGAAAATAATGTTATCAGGAAGAATTTTTTTTAATGGAAATCTACAGACCCAAATATAAAAGGTGTAGTAAAATAAACTCTTAAATGTGTATTTTATGTCTTCTGTCCAATCTAAAAATTGAGCAGTGCATGAAAAAGGTTTGCATGTAGTACCTTGCTTTAAAAAGGGCTGAAAAAGGCACGATAAACAAGGTAAGCATAGGCAAAAAATAAAAATAACATTTACCTTTCCACTCTTGACATTCTCTGAACAGGCACGGATGTACATGGGCATTGCCATGACAACCTCCAACCAGGCCTGCACAGTGACCGCCTTCCACAGAGACATGGGCTTGCTGCGTGTAAGCTCCGCCTGCTGTAGCCGCTCCAGCTGCTCCTCACCGTCTGATAGGCTGGGATGGTTCTGGCTGGAGAGACTGTCTGAGTCTGGATTGGTCAGGAGGGGCAGGAATAGGAGGGGGGAGGGGGGTTAAGTTTAAGGGGTTCAGAAGGGTTGAGAGCAAAACAAAATTGCTTTATCCATTCTGCACATGAAAGCTTGTTTATTGCCATCAGGAAAAAGAGCACCCACCTCCATATCCTCCTGTTTCATTTGAGTATTTCTGCTTTTAAAATGCTTCTTAAATGAATCAGTGCTTTCAAGCAAGAACCAGCGGATGCGATAAGGCCTGCGGTCAACATTGACAGGCCTTATCTATCCTCATATAACCCAGACACCCTCTGAAGCAAAACCACTTCCACTTTTACTACCTCAGACTTTCACTACAAAACCACTTGATCCCCTCCCCTTGCTTTGTGAAGTTAACATTGAATTGACTTACTTTTTATAATAATCTACTAACTAGAACACATACAGCATTGTTTTCTATCACAGTCCTTTTTGTGATACAGAGTGCATCGACTACTCTGTAAAACAGGTTTTAAGTAAAAATGATTGGAGAATGTTGTACAATACTGTAATTTCTTTGTTATTATTACTGAAATGTACTAGCAAACTATTTACTAGTAAACTATTTGGTTAAGCTTAAAATCATACAAATACATTTTAATATAGACGTTCCCTATAATATGTTGTAATTTATTATATATTACACATTCCATTACACCACCACACCAGTCACTGGATTTTATTAAATTTGCATAATCCACTCATGTAGTTTCATGTTCATACCAGCAGGTGGCACACTATAAACTCTGAGCTGATGCTGTTGCAGTGATGCCATTCTCAATGTGTTTGACTTTCAGTCGAATCTGTATGAATGAGATGTATAGCTAATTATTTAGATTGTGTGGTGTCTTATATAGCCCCCTAACGCTAAAAGTGTGTCCTGGCAGATATGAAAGAAGATTGAAGTCACCCGTGGGTTCAGAATGAATCGTCCTTCTCTTTAGGTTTCATCAGATTTTAATTAGCTGAAAAAATTACCTCTATAAAACCCATTATCCGATGGGCATCAGGGCAGAGGACACCTATTTCAAACCTTTAGAGGAAATCGGTACTCGTCTAAGCAAAGACAGAGCCCTGACCTTGTTTCGAGACATCTTAGAGCACCCGCTGGCTTTATGGAAAAATGGATTTTAATGGAGATTGTAATCTCCATTTCAAGTAATAAGGAAAAACGCTCTGAATTTACAGTAGCAAAATTCTCCAGCATCCTTCACGAGGCTGTAAATAGAAAACCCTCACCAAGAAGGCCTACATAATGTACTTTTTATGATATATAACTATATACCTCTCAATAAATGTGTAGCATTTTTAAATAGACCCTTAAACTAAATGAAATCAACATCAGTTGGTCATGGGATGATGTTTCGGGTAGAGGTGCACATGACCGTGCTTCATGTTTTGGATAAGGGTGTATATGATAGACTTGTTCCATGTTGACATATTCATATGAGTTATGAATGTAGTGAGTTTGGGGCATTCTCATCCACTGAAGTCAGACAATGTTAGGACACGTGTTGACACAGATGGCGGGTAATTACAAATGAAGAGTAGAGCAGGGTCACCCCAAACCACGGCAACCCCTGAACAAGAGGGTTAAGAGGAAACCATTACATGACAACTCACACACACACACAGGGTCAAGAAGAAAGGCACATGAATGTTGGGTTATGTGTTTTTATTTTAAAATAAGTTTTATTTTACTTTCTCTTTAAATCTCCAGAACGTTAAAACCTCCTCGTCAAGTCTGTAAATTCAAAGATAGTCTGGTTTCATTGAAATGACCTCTTTCCTAATCTATAAATAAAGTTCTTTAATAGACAATCTTATATCTGACATAATCTACTTTACAAACTTTACAACATAAACTCAGTAAATGACATGAGGAATGAAGTTCAGTTTAAATTATGAAAAGAAAAAAAATCAGTGCCACCAAGATGCAAAAAGGAAGGCTTGAAACGGAAAGAAATATGTGATATGTCAGCGAGAAATCAGAAATGAAATCATTGGGTTTAACATTAATGGAAAATAATGTTATGGAAGCAGGATGTGTTATGAGTTCTTACAGACATTCTATTTGCACACTTGAGAAAGCAGGAAAAAAACATTCCTATGTATTTTCTTATGTACTGCGAGCTGCACTATAACCTTTTGGCACTTTACTGATGTAAGTCAGCACCTGGTTTAAGTATAGGCCAGATTTGTGTGTAAATAATCTACAGTATGTGGAAACAAACCTCCATGGCATCACTTCAAAATCTAGCATAATTCCTTACAGGTTATAAAATATATTACAAATAAAATATATATTTTTAAAATGGAAACAGTCTAATAAATAATGCTACATGTCTTTTAGCAAAAAGGGGCAGTCACATTGGACCACACAAAAATAACTTGGACAAAGCTTGTCTGAGACATACTCTAACTTCAGTTCAATTATAGGGTCATTCTTCATTTGTGGTGGCAAGTGGCGTCCCTCTACTTTACAACAGATTAAATAAACTTAAAAAAAATAATCATAAAATGTTTGCATGTTTGTATTCTGTAGGGTAAACACAATTTGTGCACTGTTAATAGTTACATTTGGTAAAAATACATATTTAATTGAGTTTTAGAGATATGGACGTTCCCATCATACCTTAAAGAGGTATCATGGAATGTAATTGCAACAATATAACATTTTAAACACAAATAAAGTGGTGATATATTTGCAATTACATTCCATGATACCTCTTTATTTAATTTTATTTAACATACAATTTTATTAAATTGTTTTAAAAAATACATATTTTGTAAAATTTAAGAAAAAAGTTGTCCCCCTAATTCATGTCTGTGGTGTTACAACAGTGGAAGTCGCCCCTTTAAGAAAAGGGGATCATTCTATTTGGATTGATCTGAGGGGTGCATGGGGAGTACACTCTTTCTTCATTTTCTTAAAGTTAGCTATATTTCTGACAATTTCATGTCGAACTTTATTAGTGTATGTGATGTTATGTTGATAACTTGCAGATCTGACATATTTTAATCAAAATTGTCATAAATACATACTTATTCATATTTCCAAAATGTCTCCTGATCTTGAAATCATCATGAAATTTGATGTCAGCCATCATGTGGTGTTACTGTCTTTCCTGGTAACACAACAGAGCCTTACAATATTAAGTCTGTGCTGTTGCTTCATATTGACAGACATAATAAGTGGGTGTGTCACCAGTGTTTGATTGAAATTATTAAAACATCTAAATGTTCTTAAGCTTTCATTTTAATGGATATAGCATATTAAACTAATTTTAAATGCATAGCAATATATATTTTTTAACTCTCATTTGTCACCCCAATTGAAGAATGGCTAACTGAATAACTCTGAATTCATAATTGAACCAAAACTCCCTAAGATATGATTTAATTCCAGACAATAAAATATAGAATTAGTGAGGTTTTAATTTCACATTTGTCAAGATTAAAAAGATCCATAAAGCAGCCTTGCAAGAAGACATAATATATAATCCAATATTAGCTTTCAAATGATAATTGATCCTGGTTTGGCATCTGTCTGAATGTAACTCTGAGGTAAACGTACACAATTCACCTGTTAAGGTGCGGTCACATTTGCCACTGCTTGATGCGATTTTGCGGGGAAGATCAAGTGATTTCAATAGGAATCTGTGTCAGGGGTTTTGCGTGAAGGTAAACTGATCACATTTAACACGTTGACCAAAAGAAACCCACTTTTTCTGACAGTGACCCTTTTTGCCCGCGAAATCTCGCCAATGTGACCCCACCTTTATGCAGATGAGCCTCAGTGATTAGATTACCGAGGTGAACAGCTAAGGCAAACATTTACAAAAACTCCCATCGTATCTGATGTAGCCGAGTAGATCGTAATGTGTAAACATTAAATGTGCACTCAGTCATTTTCAGGTAATGTTGCATTGGCGGCCCTCTAGTGGCGTGGATGCTGCACCACATATTGTATACGGGCCGTTATCTAGAAATGCCATTTTCAGCCAGAATAGTGTGAAGTTTAGTGATACTAGGTATATAGTAGATTACCAAAATAAAATGAGCGATATTAGCCGGTCCCCTTACAGTGACCTGTCCCATGTACAGTTAAATAGCTGTTATAAGGCTCACATCTCATGTGGTCATGTCATGTTAAAAAACGAATTCTCTCATCTCTTTGTTTCAAATGTTTAGAACAGGGCAGAAATGACTGAGTGCACCTTTAAATCTTTCGGATGGACCACATGCTGTGGCGTATGAAGACTGGAGCTCGGGGTTCATGGTAGTAGCAGTCATGAAAAAGAAGCATTCCACATGAAGACATATGCAAACACAAGGTGCAAAGAGTTCCTATTTACAAATGCTCAGCAGTAATTCAAGTTTCCAGTTTATAAAAAAAGAGACATATATTACCACAAATAAAGGATAATAACAGCATAAACATATTCACACGCAAATGATCCCATGTATATATTTATATGTATGTAAACATATGTACATATGCATACATATATAAATATATATTTAATTTACATAGATGTTTTTAAGTGTCATTATGTACATTTCAAGGAGGCAGCAGTTCTTCCTCTTTCCTGTATTTTTCATGGGGAATACATTTGTAGGCACACACAGACACGTACGCACCCTCACACACACACACACACACACACACACGCACGCACACATCTATATGTTCACACAATAGCACGATCACCAGTCAGCATCCTCCTCTATATAGTAATCAGGGGTGGAAGTACCATCAAACAGGCCCGGATCCAAGGACTTGCGTTGTGATTTTCCCCGGGCAAACACTCGAGAAAGTGAGCCGAGACTAATCTTCTCCTTCTTCTTCTTACGCTTCTGGTCCTCGAGGTCCTCCATGGACTGAAGCAAGAACAAGAAAAGGCAGAAACAGAGACAGCGAGAGAGGAAGGAGAAGAGAGAATAGAAAAGTAATGGTGGACATATGGGGCAGGTCAGTCATGTGGTTTCATCAGGAATCTCAGGAATATCTGCACTCCCTCATCAGCGCCGCTTCAGGGGTCCACGCACTCTAAATTTGGTTTATTCACATTCTCTCATCCTGGATTATGAGATTTTACACTCACAAACATTTAACAACATGCTACAAACAGTTGTTCCAATTCCATTTTTGGTTTGGCAACATTTAGGATCCCTTTGTTGTGAGATTTCGGTTTTGACATAAAATATGATATTGACACATAATCTTGACAAACACTTTTGTAGATCTTGGTGTTTCTATAGCTGCCCAGGATTGTTAACAAGATGCCACCAGTAAGTTTGCTGGTCATGGCTGATTTAAGCTGGTCTTCGCTCTTAAAAATAAAGGTGCTTCACGATCCCATAGAAAAACCTTTTTGTCTAAATGTTCCATAAAGAACCTTTAACATCTGAAGAACCTTTCTGTTTCACAAAAGGTTTTTTGTGGCAAAAGAAGGTTCTTCAGATTATAAAAAGGTAAGAAAGAGATGGTTCTCTAAAGAACCTGACTGAATGGTTCTTTGTGGAACCAAAAATGGTTCTTCTTTGGCATCGCTGTGAAGAACCTTTTGAAGCACCTTTTTTTTTGTTCCAGCCTGAGCAGTTGAAAAGTATTCCCAAAATCCCTCTAAAACCAGTCAACAACCAATCTGGAAGACCAGTTAAGATCTGCAATCCAGCATAGGTCTTTTGTTTTTCTATTCTAAGAACCCATATAATTACATTTATACACTGGATAGTGTGTCCTTGATGATGATTGGTCACAACAACTGACCAATCCACTGTAAGTTGTGCCCAAAAGCCTGTCCTTTAACCATGACTACATTTATAGCACAGCAAAGCCCCTTGTGTCTCATGATGTAAGACCATCGTATTAAAACAATTTGGTAAAAAAAACTATTAAAAAATCTCAAATTAAAGGTAAAATTAAAAAAATCAAAGCTATTTAAAATAGTTTTCACTAATTGAAATGAAGCTGAAAAAAATATATAAATATTGAATTTAAACTTTTAACTTAAAACACATAAGCAGAAATTGTGTTCTGGCTACCAACTGAAATAAAGCTATGTTGAAGTACTAAAATTACAAAAACTAAAAATGAAAACCAAATTAAAGCTAAATATAAAAAGTATATAAATGAACATATTTCATACTTAATTAACATTGGCTTCTACATGCCAAATGTGCCAAACATACTCGGTTAAGTTTTCTGGAGCAGAGCTAATTCTCACAGGTACAAATTCTCTCTTTTGATTTATCTGCATTAACTACCATCCAGACAAAACGGGCCCCTGAAGCCACGCTAATGAGCAGCGCAGGGACTGAATATTTGAGGAGTGAAGGTGGAAATAAAAACAAGTTTGGAAGGCTGATTACTTGGTCGGGGGTGCCAGGCAGCTCTTACATTGCAGAGGGAGTGAGTCCTGTGGCGGGGCGAGTTGATGTCGCTCGGGGTGGATGAGCGGTCGCCGTCGGCAGCCGAGGCGTCAGAGATGATGGAGGGCTGGCGGGAGTGACAGGGGCTGATCCTCAAAGCAGCTGCGGTGACAGGAGACAGGCGTGTGAGTGAGCTAAAAGAAGACATTTGGTGTATCTGAGCATGTGGTTGTGTAGGCCGTTACCTTGCCTGTCCGCGGGGTGTGAATGGTACAGGGTCTGTTGACTCTGTCTGATTGCTGCAGTGAGGGGAAGGTCTGCTTGCATCACCCACTCCTGACTGCCGTTCACCACCGGCTCCGATGGCATCGCCAGAGAGTGACGCTTTGGCACGTCTTTATTGAGGGTGGCCAGAGACTGCTTTGCCTGGTATACAAAAACAACACACACAAACACACCGTTTTGTAGGTGTAATCACAAGAATCATATAAAGTTGGGTCTAAAATTTTAAGACCATGAGTTCAAATGCTTTGATTTTTTAATTTAATAAAAAAAATGTTTTATTACAAATGATGACATCACAGTATAAGTTAACATTTTTCTTTTAAATAAATATTTAATAATACATTTATTTTCTATTAATTGAAGAATACTGAAAAAAAATCACTGTTTCCACAAAAATATTAAGCAGCACAGCTGTTTTCTAGATTGATAATAATAAGCAATGTTTCTTCAGCTGAAAATTCAGCTTTGCCATCACAGGAATATTACATTTTGAAATGTACACAAATAGAAAAAGTTTATTAAAAAAAGGTTATTTTCATTGCCATTAAAGTGAAACATAAACATATGAGCCTGATAAAAATGCTCATTTTATTTTAGAACAACATTTCAAACCACATATATATATATTTAAAGTACTGTTAAATATTTGCTAATATTTTAACATTTAATATTATAACAATACCAAAACTTTGATTCATTTCAAGTTTATCTGGGAAAAGAAAGAAATGTTCAATGTGAACTCAGTTGTTGAATGCCCCTGTATATAAATAAAGTTGAATTTTTTTACAATTTTTAAGCATTTAGATGTTTAAGCTTATAAAACATCTAACCCCTCAGATCGCTCGGGGTGAAAAACAGTGTATTTCAAAATCTCAGTGGGAGTGAAATCATTAGTACGCTTGAGATAGTGTGTGTGAGTGTACTGGTGGGGCACAACAGATTACGCAGGCAAAGTGAGTAATGATGCTATTACTGCACTGTTGAAAGTCATGTGCCTCTTCGTGGGGATTTTTGTGTGACTGCATGAGTCCATACGGCCGATTACACATCGTACTGCCAATCCAGCAAAATATTAAATTGCACAATGCAGTTGGGGCTCCATGATCCATCTATGGATCTTAACTGATGAATTTAGAGCCTGATATATCTTCAGTCTGAGCTACTGAGATGTAATTTGAGAGACTCGAATGATAAGAGATGCAAAACCACCAAAAGAGAATGAGTTGAGACTAGATAAGAGGTGTTTGATTTAGTTCACACTGCAGGTCTTAATGCTCAGATTGGATTTTTTGCTGAAATCTGATTTTTTTGGCGCGGGTTGTTCACATTGTCATTTAAACACGACTGCTATCAGTCTCATGTGTGAACCGTATATGGCCCTGTAGTGACCCGCATGCTCAGAAGAAGATGTGATGTCAGACGCAGCGAACTATGTTTGCGGAAATAAAAATGGATGCTGCTCGTCTTAGCGTGTGTTTAGCAATTTTTAAGTTAATGTGCAATCGGAGTCTAAATAACGAAGTGATATTATTGTCTATATATTGCAGAATTGTGACTTCTGCCGCATTTCAATGATGTAAAAATTGCATGAAATGCGACATGGCCATTCAGACTGAAGTCTCATTGCAAAACATCAGATTTGTAGCCGATTTAGGCCTGATTTGAAAAAAATCTGATTTGTGCTGTAAAGACGGTCATAAGAAAATCAGATATGGGCCACATTTGGGCAAAAAAGTCGGATTTGGGCCACTTTAGCCTGCAGTGTGAACTAAGTCTAAGTGTTTATGGCATTGTGGGAAGTGGAAGTGTATGACTGTGAGAGAGACGGATGAAGAGAGATGCTATCTCACCATAGTGAGCTCTGCCTCCAGCTCTTTGATTCTGTTCTCCTTCATGTCTATCTGGGAGCGCAGGACGCTGGCTTGTTCTGTTGCCTCTTTGGTCTGCCGGCGCAAGTCCCATTTCTCTCTCTCCAGCATGTCCTTCTCTTTAGCCAGAGCCTTTACCGCATCCTCACTCTCCTGCAGGACAGCACAGTCAGCTTCGGTCCGTTATACATGTGTAACATTCATACACGCTCAAGAAACTGACGATCCATTTGTATGTGGATCTGTCAACATACTGTTGAATTAATGTTTACCTATATCTTGCACATACAACTAAATGCATTATGCTAAAAAAAAAAAAATGGAACAAAAATATTTTCACTGATAAAAGCAACAAAAATTAACAATGCAAGCAAAGATATATGATAAATAGTATATCTGAAATAAAACATACATTTATACAATTTTATTTAGTTTTTGCATAAAGAAAATACTACTTATGTCTGTGGGTGCTACTACAATATAAAAACACACAAGATAATTTGATAATCTACTTGGGCCTCCTCAATCAAGATAAGATAATGGCTTTTTCATTACTTTTAATTAAAAGTGACACTCCTGACAAAAGATCCCATCAGCCAGTTCTAAATTAATTGTTCTTTGTAAATCTACAATGATCTGGTTTAACCCTGAACAAAAAGAAAAAGATTAAATAATAATTATAGCACGGTAGGTTTAATGTTGGATTGACAGATTTCAGTTTTGAAAGATTATGTCAGAAGATGCACATAAAGTGTATAATGAACTGAAGTGTCAGTGGTGAATTTGATGCACCTCACCTTTCTGTGCTGGTCATAGTTTCTGATGAAGTCTCGGAGCTGCTCTTCTCGGCTCTCCAGTGTGGTGTACAGCTGCTGCATCTGGTTCACTAGATCAGCCTTTTCTGCCTTCAATCGCTTCCGATCACCCTTCATAGCTACACACAAACATGCGCAATCATAAATGCAGTACAAATATTCTCTTTTTTAGCACATCTTACAAGTATATAAATATCTGAATATTTCCTAGATCATAACATTTATATTTCATAATTTTTGCAGTGTGGCTGCAACACAAATACAGGCTTTGTGTCCTTGAATGACACGCGTCTGCGGTTGTTTTCCTCTGACCCCTATCTGTCAGATAAGAGCTGTAGAAATACTAAATAATGGATTACCCTGTGTGTGTACAAGAAAAGTCTTACTTAAAAAGATGCATTCTTTATAGTTGGATTTGTTGTTGTTTTATTATTATCACTAACATAAATAAAAACTGCGTTGCAGATAAAAATAGTGCAGTGCACTGCTCAAAATAGCCTCCAGGGGGCACCATGCTCCACTATAAACATCCCACATGGAAAAAGACATTTGTGTTGATTGTTATAAAACAATTATCCATTAACACAAATGCATTCAGTTTCAAAGGTTCAATATGAAACTGAAGAAGGCTCCTCATTCACAGTCAAACCCGTTTTTCCACTATCATTCGAGAGTGTTGACATTCATGAGCACACATGCACCCAGCCACCCATCACTTCTCCCTCTCAAACCCATCTTCTCTTTACTCTACAAGGGCCAAAATAAGCCAAATCCAGTTTAGTTTGCTGAAAACTGTTTGACGCAGTCTGTCGTGTGTGGAACATTTTGAATAGACTGGCAGGCTGCTTCCAACTCCTGTTTAGGTACTGTAGGTGTTACATTACACTCTAAAAGACTAAGTGTCAAGTAACACAGTTGACCTTGTGTAAAGTGTGTCAAAACTGAGTGCAAGGTGTTCAATGTACAGGAGATCTCTTTTAGAAGTGTTGAAGGACCACTCGATAATATTTGAATGAGATTCCTATTAGATACTTTGCTCAACACTGTGATATCTGAGACATGTACAGACTAAAATATGATGTCATGGTTTGTATATATTGACAGCTGCTGTTCTGTTAATGTAACTCTAGCCTCGAGACATCAAATAATGAACCGTTTGACTGGCTAAAGTTATCTGATAAAGTTATATATTTAAAAGCATTGAACACTTAAAATAAGAATGTCTATAAAAACAACACTTATTTTTTAAGACAACACTTAAATAGAGAGCAAATGTAGACTTTCTTCTCAGATTGTTCTCCTGAGAAAGATGCAGGTTATCTAGATTACTAGGATGTCTAGGGTGTCATCTCGTGTACTACTACTTTGTACATATTTTTAATGTGAAAATATTATTTTTATAATCAAACAGAAATGTGACTTTCCATTAGACTTTTTGATTTCAAGAAATGTGTGCTTTGATTTCAATTGTTTGAAATATTCAATAAATAACAAATAGTTTGTTTCCCTCAATTATTAGTTATATACTCACAAATATAAGACATTTTATAGTACATTTAATAGTACCTTTAATAGTTTATCATATTTACAGTTCAATCCTTGTCAGTGAACTATGAGCGCAAATAAATACATAAATAGAATAATAGTTTATTAATTTTAATCAAGATTATATGTTCAGTTATTTGATTTTAAGTCAGATCGTTCCAGCCCTAGTTTCTTTCTTTCTTGTTAACTAGTCATCCTCACTTATTGACTAGTTAGACATAGTTGGATGGCCACTGTGACCCATCTCTATTACTGAAACAATGATTTTGAGTAAACTCGGGCAGTATTGATGTGTCTAGGGAGAGTGAAGCGCTTGAACAGCACACAGGGGGGATTTCTCTGGTAATCCTGCAGTATTGGCTTTGTGATTGGGGTTCGGACCTTGTAAGGCCTCCTTGGCACGTTCCAGCTCCTGCTCCTTCTCCCCCAGCTGCACCTTGAGCTCGGCGGCAGAGAGCGTGTCGGCCGAGCAGCCGCCGTGCGAGTCCTCCAAGTCTTTACTCAACATGTCCTTCATCTGCCTGAGGAGGTGCACCTCCTCCTGTAACTGAGCCACCTCCTCCCTCAGCAACACTGCAGGAGAAATCCAGAGAGACGGAGATAAAGAAATCACTTAGTAACAAGTAGCTCTCAGCAAGTCTTCTGTTTTGATGCTACATTTTATTTTTTCCATGTGGCCAGCAGGATAAGAGGAAACAGCATAATTATGACAAACAAAGAGTGGCTGTTAAGATACTTCATTTTTTTATTTCTCACTCTTAAGCAATGCTATCTTTCATCGCTTTTTAATCACAGAGAAGCAGATCACATAATAAAAAAGCAGCATTCACATCTGGAGGGGGTGAGAGACTATTTCTATGCCATCTTCAAGGCTCTTTCATAGAGTCAAGGGAGTTAGAGAACAGACATATTAGGAATGAGAGCGAAACCACAGCAACAAGAGCGGGACACAAGCCCACTTAAAGCAAAACAGCGGTAATTGGCAAAATATCAACAAATACACAAGGAAAACTGTTAAGGCATTGAGAGACGGGAGGCTGAGAGGACAAAATGTTCTAGAGCCTTTTTTAATGAGCGGAAGAGTGTTGCCTACATTGCTTTGAATGACAAAAAAAAGCAGCCCATATCTCAACCCTGCACAGAGAGTGCCTATATAAACCAGAGCAAAGCTGATTGAAGGACTTTCAAAAGCTCATGTGGCGACTTTCTGTTGTCAACATTTCATTTCAAGTCTTGTCCCTCTAATGTGGTGGAAATTCACAGAACATCATCGAGTCGCGAAAGTAAGCCGAATTAGCGGAGCTGCCAGTCAGGTGCGCTCTGCCTCTGCTGATATACACTCAGTATGGGAATAAATTAAACTGAGGCGTTCGCTCAATGTACTCCGCATTACCAAGCAACAGCTGCGACATCAATCTTTTTCAAGGGAAACGAGGGGGCTTATCAAGTAATAGAATTCAATTAACTGTAAACTATAATGCAACCACGCTAGAGCCTGGACAAGGCTGGGATAAAATAAATCTACAGCACTTATCAAGAGCAATCAATACAATTAATGAGGTATTTTGCTTGGAGTGCAACACAGTAATGAAAAATTCATCCCACCAGGCATGTCATGGTTTTGTATGGGGTCTTTTTCATTCTGCTTTTGAGTGGCAGTGAGTTGCAGTCCTGGGTGCATAAGACACAACAAAAAACACTTCTGAACAAAGTGGCAGTTAATTATATCAATTTAAAGGGTTACTGTAGTTCACACAAAAAATAACATTCTGTCATTAATTACTCACCCTCATGTTGTTCCAAAACCGTAAAACCGTTTTCATCTTCGGAACACAATATATTTTTGATGAAAATCTAAGAGCTTTCCTGCCTTGACTGCAATGCAACTACCGCATTCAAGGCCCAGAAAGGTAGTAAGGACATCGTTAAAAAATGTCTTTTAATACCTTTCTGGGCCTCGAAGATGGTGATTCCAACGCTATCTCACAGCGATTCGTACATATTTTACGAGGTGGCTAATTAGCACGACCTCACTCGTATGATTTTGTACGATTTCTCTAAACCCCAGTGAAGGGTAGGTTTAGGGGCGGCGTTAGGTGTAGGTCATTCGTACAAATTCATATGAATTGGCAACTCGTAAAATACGTACTATTTAGCAAAAATCGTATGAATTTGTACGAGTGAGGTCGAATTTGTATGAATTAGCCACCTCGTAATACATGTATGAATTGCCGTGAGATCGGGCTGGGTGGTTCTGTTGCTGTCTATGCAGGGTCAGAAAGCACTCGGATTTCAGCAAAAATATCTTTTTGTTTCAAATATAAATTAAGGTCTTATAGGTTTGAAATTACATGAGGATGAGTAATTAATGACAGGAATGAATTTATTTGGGGTGAATGATCCCTTTAAGATGTTTTAGTCCTCTGTTAAATACATACCATACAATAAATATAAAACAATAAAATTAATTTACAAAAAAAACTTATTTTCAAAATGAATCACACCAAATGAATGTGTAAAAAAAACAGCCTTGTATATTTTAATAGTGTGTACATATTTTTTATGTAATTTAACAGAGCAGATTATTAATCAAAGACGTCATTATTTGGTAAGTTGTATTTAATCGCAGCTGACTCTGTGTGAGTGCAGGAACCACTGGTACCTCACCTCCACTTTAATGTGACATGCACTTCCAGATCAAACTGACAATTAAATCACTTAAACCACTAGTGTCGCAATTCGATAGCAGATGTTTGGAAGCGATCCCACTCTTAACGTGCGAGACAGAGAAGGGGCCGGCCGCGAGTAGTGATAGCACCAGGTGAGCATCTGCAGCACCGCTGATAAGACAGAGAATGGGACAACCCATTGGTCAGTGTCCACAATCAGGGAGAGGCAAGCAACTGGGTTTCAACATGGCAAAGGAAGCTCCTTTTCCTGGTAAGTGTCATCTTTCATGCTGTCACGTTGGAGACCAAAGCCACTTATTCATTTGTTTAACTCAGCGGAGACTTGTTTGGGGCAGTGGGTCCAGCTGTTGTCCTGATTTGAGCCCCAGCACAAACACAGAGCTTTGGCTTACTATCAGTATTTGTATGAAAATGATGTAGCTTCTGCACTCTAACAGCAGTTCTGCTGGTCTGTGCCAAACTCTTGGGCTGAGAATGCAGAGAATGAGTATGAATCATAAAATTACACGTGTATGAATCATAAAAATAACAAAAATCCTTCATGTTAAACCAAACATTTTGCAGCAAACACACACCAGTGTCTATCTATGAAAATGAACGCTTAAATACACAAACAATTCCGTTCAGTTTTATTTATTCATAGTGTTCCCAAGATGCAAACAAATCAGCAGACCAAAGCACTTCTTGAGGATACAGACGAGGTTCAGAAATAAGTCAAAGGTTGCGTCAGAGACAAATGTCAGAATAAAAACAAATCAATGTTTACCAATGCGATCTGGGAAACTGCACATTTTGACAAGGAATGTCCATTTGCAAAGGGGAATGCAAGCAGCTTACAACCAAAACAAACA
The DNA here is from genome assembly GCA_027564155.1 of Gymnocypris eckloni scoliostomus. NCBI lineage: Eukaryota > Metazoa > Chordata > Actinopteri > Cypriniformes > Cyprinidae > Gymnocypris > Gymnocypris eckloni. The sequence goes on from CM050431.1 coordinate 14,057,024, forward strand.
ATACAACTCAATAAACTTGTGTGAGATAACCAAAACACTGATTTGAGTGAAATTATTTTATAGTACCAGTGTACTATCTAAATGTTAATGGTTATTGAAATATATATATAAAAACAAATTGAAATGATAAATTATAGTAACATTTACTGAAATAAGTACATTTACGTACTAGAATGACCAAAACAGAAAAAAGTTACATATGTCCTTAGAGGTTTTTTTCACTATGATGCATACAAGTAGCAGTGGTTTTAGTTACCCAGATGAACGGACTGATGCACAGCATTGACATGAATGATAAAGAATATTAGGAAACATCTGATTGCTGAATTGATCAATCAGAATTAAGTATCTCAGAGACTATTTAAAATGCCCAAATCCTAATGCATCCAAATGCCAGCCTTTATACAGAACCAAGTTGGAATACGAGTTCATAGAGTTTATTTGAAGAGGCTGATGAATCTGCACTCACAGGGTTGTGAGAAATCTCATCAGAACTTCATGAAAGGAGAAAGTGTATTTGGGTCTTTTTATGCTCTAAGAACTGAGGCTGATGTACACAAAAGCAATCAGGCCCCTAATTCACCAAAATGCACTGTTCAATCGATTCACACTGGCGTCGTGTCTCCTTCTCAGTTATCATCTCAAGAGCCAAACTAACCGTGCACTTCTTTGCTTTGCAGCCTCAGTGTGATGATAAATTGAAGAAAAACTAAACTGTCTAAATCAAAAAGTAGTTATGGATGAGTCAGTAGACAGCAAATAAAACTCAATTTTTCAGCTGTACTGCAAAACTTTATTTTCTAGATACATTTTTTTATCAAGTCTGCTATTCAAACTAGAATCAAGTAGGTCAATGCGAAGCACCAAATACTTGTTTAACTTTAATTCCATCACTCATAAAAAGGAAAATTATTTAATTTAATAGGCTAGTAAAATCTCAATCACATTGACACTGCTGTCTGGTGCCACATAAAACGATGACAATAACCAGCTATATAAAATTTGCAGCGGCAGCAATATTTTCTACTGCAAAGATTGTCTTTATCTGACAGTTTTTGGCCGGCAGTTCTGCAGTTTTGTGATAAAGCATTTTGTAAAGGGCTGAACTCCAGAATGCATGTTTCAACGGATCTGTAGACAAGTTCTGATGTATAACCACCTCCCAGAAACTCCCAAACAACCTGTAAATGTAACTGGGTCCTTGGGCAACTCTAAAAATGTCCTTAAAGGGAGGTTATAGAAAATATAGCCTAGCAGAAGAGGAAAAACTAAGCATCATTTATAGCACAGAAATCAATCATTGAGATGGTTCTCTAAAAACAAAGTGCATCTATACATGAAGTTCTGGGGTCCCGATGGCTCTAAAAGACATCTAACCCAGACTAGTCCACATGAGGTCAATGATGGAGAGGTTGCAGGTGTCTCCGGGCTCTGGCACACTTTCCAAATCTCAAGGGGAGGCTGGATTCATGGAATGATCCAGATATTAAAGGGCTATTTATAATGCAATGCATTTTCCATGCAAAAAGCCTACTGAATAAAAAAGATCCACAGTTTGTGTCAAAAACAAAGGTTTTACTAATTAAACTATGTACTACAGAAACATTTAATACCACGGATTGAACATGAATCAACTAAGGATTTGCTGTGACTACAAGTCCAAATAATCTATTATTAAAAATGAAAAGCATTTCCTCTAGACGCACAATGTCTGTGGCATTTTCCCACAATGCTTTCCCAAACCTGCTTTGATACTGTCTCCGATACGACGGTCTAAGAGCTCTAAACCCTGAGGTTTTGAGAGTTTTTTGGGGAGAGCCCTTGACCATGAAGCAGCAGGGGATTTCACCGTCAGCCGCAGTGGTTTTAATCATTGATTAACATGAGCGAGCAGCATGCTGTGAAGAGTTCAAAAAACCTCTCGCTCCGAGCCTGTGTGAGTCAGAGAAGGTGAACCGATAAAACACAAAAGAGAATATCATTAAAGTGGATTATTCTGATTCCGCACTATTCAATCTTGTTCTTAAGGCTTTCTTTGATTTTGGCTTTTTACTTTGACATATAATGATCAATGCAAAGGAATGTTTCATCACACGTTCTTTTTCACCACATTTTATCTTTAGGAGCACAAGTTCACAGCAGAAACAGGAGCCGGCTCGTGTGGTACGCATCCCACACATGTATGAGAGCCGTCCTCGGGGAGGTTTGAGTTACAGTGAGTGTAAATCTTTTTCAGGATATTAGATGCTTTAAAACCATCGGGAAATCTGGCTTCAGGTGTTACAGGTCAGTTTGTAAGGTCTTATTCTACATAATTAAAAAAAATCAAATTTTCTAAAAGGAATATTCTGGGTTCAGTGCAGGTTTAGCTCAATTTACAGCACTTGTGGCATAATGTTGATTACCACAATAATTAATCCCATTTGTCCATCGTTTATTAATCATATATATATATATATATATATATATATATATATATAAAAGGATTATAGTGATGCACTTAAAGTGAATGTGAATGGGCTCTATCTGAAAAATGATAAATACTATCTCATTTAATAGTATAGCTCTAAAACAACATGCATGTGTAACTTTGTTACAACATAACCCAAAATCCTAAAAGGGCTGTAAAATAATTTGAACAGCTTTAGAGTTCAAATAAGCACTCATTTTAAGAGAAGAAATGGAAGTTCTTAACATATAGGATTATAGGCTCACGTTTTAGGACCCCAAAATTGTCCCCATTTACTTTCATTATAAAGTGCTGTAATGTAACTTTGCTTTTTACCTCTTCAACAGAAAATGAGGGACAGGTTAATTTTATTTTTTATTTTTGGCAATATGCCACAAAATTTTATGCCACAAAAATGTATTTTATGCTGAACCAGGAATATTTCTTCAATCAGGATCTAGTAAAATATCAAAATATCCTTAAACAAGATTGCAGCAAAATTTTAGAAGACAATAAGTCTTGTTTTCAGATTAATTAGGCTTATTTTCTTACATCAAGCATGAACCACGTTCAATTTTGTTAGATTTATGCTCACATTGAGAAATGAATAAGATAAAGAAGCATGATATAAAACTCTCTGAAGTCTTCTTATCTTAGCCATTTTGTTTTTCAAGTAAATGTATCTTTGAATTAAATGTTTAAATACTAAAAAACATGAACATGGTGCAAAGAGTTGATCTACAGAGACACACTAATGTGCTATACGCAAGTGTGCAATAGATCACACTTGCTATAAGCAGGGCAGCTATTGGCCCGTATATGTCCCTGCAGACCGATAACTGGCTTCCTAGTGAGCCGTTCGACTCGGATGATTATGAATATAATTCACAGTGATTTCGTGGGCTGCAGCGGGAGACCTCAGAGGTTGGTGGCTTGATGATAAAGACCACTCTTCATCTGATGTATCATGCTGCTAATGCCTCTTAGGATGAGAACCAAATTACAGAAGCGCAAATCACGGCTCTCGTTTGTGGCTTGAGAGGAGAGCAGAGGTCGAGAGAGGCAGAGAGTGATACTCTTATCCCGCTTTGATAGCAGTGAATATCAAGCCTCTCTGACCTCCCGTCAATCACAGAGCTGCTCTGCATATAAAAACACTAAATGCATTTGAAAGGTTCATTAAAATAACATTTTACATTATACTAAGAAACAGCTGTGTTGAAAAGACCAGTGTTTTGTTGTATTGTGAATGCTGGAGTCCCCGCTGGGCTTGCTTACAGTTAACATGAAATCAAAACGGACATTTTTTTAATTTTATCTTGGAATAGTGCATTCTTTATTATTAATGAATTATCCATGCACATCATTATTTTTTTAAGTTAATGTGTCCTCATAATGTTTAATCAAAATAAACATTATGAGAAATGTTATAAAATAACATTTCTTTATGCTTATAAGTATACCATGTTACTACAGTGCTTAAAAGATGTTACATTATTTTTATTAAATTCATAATGGATATTATTTGCGTTGTTGCAATCAAATGACTATCAAGTCATAAAAAAGCACAAATAAAACAAATAACAATAACCAGTTCTTTATAATAGTTATCAGACACATAAGCATAAAATCATCTGTATCTTTCTGTAGTTAACCAGCTTCTCCCAAACGACCGTGCTGACTAACTAGTTTCACCATCTACCTTTGTCTGGTTAATATCATGGCAGCAACACAGCACTAACCCTCACCATTTACTTGATATTTACAACTAAACCACAAATATTCTTGAAAACGTTACTCTTAAAACAAAACACAGCTATTATCTGTCTGTTGTTTCACAGGATCTCACCTGTTTCTCTGCATAGTTCTCACTTTTGTTCTCTCCAGAACAAATTGGCCCTTGTGTTTCTGCCTCCTTACTTCTCCTCATTTGTAAGTTGTTTTGAATAATAGCATCTGCTAAATGAATAAATATAAATGGAATTGTAAACAGTGAGCCAAGCCATAACTGCAAAACACTGTCTCTGGAGAGAAGCCTGTCAGAAGCGCTAAATATCAGCTCGATTTTGGATTAGGATTGTTCCTTGGAACAACTGCCAAAAATGTTAAATGAGCCAGTTACTAATACATCAAGTGAAATGCATAATTCTAAAACAGTTTTATTAATCCGGATGAAATATTTGTGTACTCCACATAAAACCCCAGCCTGACCCAAATATGCCCCATATAGATGAAGAAAATCAACATCAGCATTTCTTTTAAGACCTACACAAGAGCTTATATCAAAAATAGCACCCACGCCAAATGACATTTCCAAATCAGAGCTGTGATAGAAGTATTATTAAAAGGTACAGTAGGAGGTACGGGCTGCTGCACTACGATAAAGCTACTTGAGCCAGCACCAAGATACATGCATGAAAACGCATTACAAGTCTCAAGCTATGCAGAGAGATTGTGGGTGACACTTCTTTTGAGAAAATGTGACTTGAGTGTAGCACACTTTTGAGATGAAGATACTATTTAGAGCACATGTGTTCGATGGCATCGGCGCAGAATCATATTTCTTGACGCAGAATTTAATTTTCTTGCATGATGGCAAAAGTGAGAAAACCTGAGTGTGTGTGTGTTTCTAGTCCTCTGTGTAGGGATATCTGAGGGCAACAGCTGTGCTGAATTAATTGCTCTGCGTTTAAATTGCAAGCAAGTTCAGCTTGCCCATGCCAACTGGAGATAGTGGTAATTGATTCACACTTTCATTAAAGACCGATTAAGCCAAGCCAGCGGATGGGCAGCAGAAGTGCCTGGTCAAAACACGCACACACATAGACACTCACCGTAATCTATCAGCTTTGGAACTTATTAATACTACTACTACTAACATTTAAGTCTTTTATAACCATATTTATATAGTTTCTAGAGTACCAAATCAGCATATTAGAATGATTTCTGCAAGATCATGTGACACTGAAGACTGGAGTACTGATGCTAAAAATTCAGATTTGCCATCACAGATTAAATTTTTAACATGTAATATAATAAAATTGTAATTATATTTAATATGTTAAAATATTTTACTGCATTTGTGACCAAATAAATGCAGCCTTGGTGAGCATAAGAGATTTTTAAAATAGATTCCAATTATTCCAAATATTTAAATACATTGTGTTATCATTTTTATGCGAAATAAGATAATATCATGTCCCTATCTGTATAAACCATATACATATATATATATATATATATATATATATAATTCCTTTACCTTTTGCAATACAAAATAGCATTTCAAAAAAATAAAAACAATTCAAAAATATTTTTGGGCTTGGCTGCAAATAAACAGCTTGTTCTGAACTTTCCGATAAGATATATTTACATGTGCCTGCCAGCACACATTTACATGCCAATGACTCTTAATTCATGTTTGGAAACTTGGCCCACCAGCGACAGTGAAGTAATAAGTGCTCGAATTCAAACATTCAAAACTCTGTTACTTATTTGTTTTTGTTCACCTCCTACTCAAGCATATGCTTCCCTCTGATACCGGAATAAAAGCACTTTGTTTTGTCATTTAGCTTGGCAGCAGCAAATCCTGTTGGACAGTTGTCTCCGACTGCACAATTTGTTTGCCAGGACGTATCATTTGCTTTGTTACGTAACGCAAACACTTAAGCCAAGTGTCTCCCTTCAAAATCCCTGTGGACTTGGCTGGGGTGACGGACTGAAACATATTGTAGTAGCTGTCAGCGTGGGTGCTCCACACAGGGTTTTGGCAGCATGAAACTTGTCCGTGAGCTGTAGTGTGAACTTGTAGTTTGTACTTTGTGGTGGGACAGAAGGGCAGAGCTACACAGAACCATCTGGCAACAGGGGCTCGGAGGGTCAAACTCATTATCTTCATCTATTTGGAGTGTAACCACTGGCACCAAGTAGATCAGTGAGCCGCAGAGGTTATGCCAAGCCCTGTTGGCGCGGTGGCACAATATTCTCAAAATACCATTAGACTATGAGCGCACACACAGGCACTAGCGGGTGCACCTGTATGTCTGTTTGTAAAGAATGAAATAAAAAGACTCTCAGATGTACTTCTGGGTGAAATATAATGTGTAGATAAACAAATTATAATATCTAAAACCTAAATAGAAAGAAACCAAATAATAATAATAATAAAATAAAATTATGCATTGCGATTTTATTTGGCCATAACATTTATATTTATGCATTTAGCAAATGCTTTTATCCAAAGCAACTTACAGTGCTTTCAGACTTATACATTGTTTTGTCAGTATGTGTGTTCCCTGGGAATTGAACCCACAACCTTTTGCGTTACTAACGCAATGCTCTACCACCGAGCCACAGGGACACTAGATTAGATTAAAAATCTATTTGGCCATTAAATATTAAAAAAAGTATTTTATACTTAACAGTAATAATACGACTCTGATAATAAGTCTCTGATTTCAATTAGAGTTGATAGAGCGGATTCATTTATGGGAATCTGTTCAATCTACCCTTTTAAATAATCGTTTATTTGCATCATCATCATGCAAAAATATCAAAATGATTTATGAAATACACACAACCATTCAAAACGTATAATGCTACAAAATAATGCAAAAAATTCAGCTTTGTCCTCACAGGAATAAATACATTTTTAAAACATTAAAATAGAAAACTTTACTATAGTCCTTTTTTACTGTATTTTTGGATTAAATATTTGTATCCATGTTGAGCATGAGACACTTTCGACCCCAACATTTGAACGCTATAGTGTATAAAACACTGCTATTTACGGTCAAATTAGTTATGTAAATAAAAGCAATATAAATCTCACCTCTTAAGGCCTTCATAGCACACATATAATGAATACCACCAGGCATTCTTTGCTATGTTGTCCAGTCCTATAGTTACAAAAACCATACACAAGCAACAATAATTGTGAATACCAGCACGTTAGAAACCATTCTTAACAACAGACCAGCAGCAATGTCCTTGTCTAATGTTAACTGATCTCAAAGGGCAACGTGAAAGTGTCCTGAGGCAAGGTTAAGGAAGAATACAATAACAACATTCAATCATTCAGTCGGTCAAAAACAACCCTACCCTACCCTAAAAACTTTCAAAGGCACAAGCTGCACTGTCATCCCACCAAGATCAAACGCTTAAATTCCAATGAATCAAACAAGCGTTTCAGGAAGTGTGTTCACAATAAACCAAGCATTCAAGAGTACACAACTGAGCGGCTTTAGATGAAACCTGACTTCATGAATCACCTATATAATTATCTTCAAGGGAGTGAATTCACAGTATGTGCAGTGTTACGGTAAGTAAACTACTGTACGCGTGATTCACATTCCTCCTGTTTTACCTATGGCAACTATCAAAGTGATTAAATATGACCCATAAGTTCCTGCTCGGTCTGTTGTTAGACTTTGAATAAAGAGTGTAAAGATCAGTTTCAGTGTTGATTTAGCGGGGTGTGGAGAAGACGCAGGGATTATTACTAGCCACTACAGACGAACAAACAGGGGCTGATTCAGGGTCAGCTTTAATTGTTTTGTAAGTAAACCATTGAGAGAGGATTGTAAAGATTCAAAAATGTCACAACAGACCGAAACAAGTGATTAAGAACAAGCTTGGGAAATGCCCATGAAATGTTTCCACTTTTACAATAAAACTTAAATACAAAGTTTTTTTCATTTCACCGCTCATACATCCATTTACCATTTCACTCGATCACTCATACATTTTCATACATTCAAAGCAGATTATTGTGACAGATTATTGAGGGATGTTAATCACAAACAGACAGCATGATGCCTCTGTTTGACCAGCATCTGATATTATCTCACAAACAACATATGTGTCACTAACGCAATTACAGCTGATTGCTGGGTAAAAGCTATACGTCACACATGGTAAATCATAGTATTACTCAAGATTACATGAAATTAAAGACAAGTACATGCCTTCTATGTGTTTGACTCACCAAATAAGAAAAGTTGGTCATCCATTAAAGTAGTAAAAGGCAGTATGGGATATAGGTCAGGTTTTCCCAACCTTTTTAGAATGATTTGCCTCATCAGCAAGTCCATAACACACAAAACCTGAAATGTGATCTTTTTCATTTTATATTATGACCTACTGGATTTCTTCAAAAAGGAAGTGAATATCTTATACAAAAGGTTTAATAAAGCAAAGAACCTCTTGTTTGGGAATCACTGATACAGGTCACCCAACACCTGCCGGTACACGTGAAGAGCCTCTGTGCATCGTCATACAATCAGATTTACATGCTGGTTATATGATTCAGTGCGTTATGCCAGTGTTTTCCGTCTTGGACTCACGTACACACACAAACACTCACCTGGTCTGCCCTCCTCTTTTTCAGATCTCATGCCCCCCACAGTGCCGGCTCCGGCGGGCTCCACTGTCAGCGCCGGTGCTTCTTCTCATAGCAAGAAAATTCAACTAAACCTCCAACACACTCACACACAGGTACACGGTTCACTCCTACAACTGCCCGCGCGCTCCTCCCTGACAGGTTACTAGGGAGGTGTTCCCGAGTTAGTATAAACAAGTTTGAGCCGGTTTCCTCTCTGAGCCATATACCTGTTCTGGGAGTTTCTTTTGGGCGTTATCTAATGTTCCCCACCTCCTCTACACCCTTCCTACCTGTCTCTGTTGCACAAACACACACACTCCTCCTGGCCTAAAAGAGTTCAAAAGGAAAAGACACTGCTTTTCCCAGCCGTGTTTGAACAGGCGCATTCATAAGACGGGGGAGGAGACAAACAGCTTTTCTGATCAGGTGAGAGGGCAGGTGAGTCTCTCTGCAGAGGCACCGCAGCTCCATCTAATGGTGGAAACATGTTAACTGATATCTCTTAAAGGAACAGTTCACCCCAAAATGAAAATTCTGTCATTATTTACTTACTCATATTAATTGTATTCTCAATCATTTAATGAAAGTTAATGGGGACTAAGGCTGTTGAGCACAAAAGATCTATAAGAACCAGGAAAGTAGTCCATACCACTCAAATTTACACAAATTATCATATAGTATACAAGTAGTTTTATTACGTAGGTTTTTTTCTTCATTTTTGGTGTTATTCGCTTTTTAAATTAGCTAAATATAACAATTAAAAGTAAAACATAAGTAAAAACTATCAAATAAAATAATATGGTCTATTTCTATTATCAGTTTATGGTATTTTTTTATCATTATCATACAAAATTAGCTAAACATTTATCTATTATCAAACCCATTAATTCATAAAACAGATAAAAAGATAATATAGAATATAAAATAACATGTAAAATGGACAACATGGTCTCATAAAAATTCGTACCTCTGTGCACTTTTTAGCAAGACCGTTTTTACGTACCTCACTGCATTCAAATATCCAGGGACCGTTGCTAAAAATGAATGTTCTATCGTGTTGGAAATATGCCCTACACCAGTGATAGGTAACTTCGGTCCTGGAGGGCTGGTGTCCTGCAGAGTTTAGCTCCAACCCTAGCCAAACACACCTGAAGAAGCTAGACAATATCTTCAATATCACTAGAAAGTTACAGGCAGGTGTGTTTGATTAGGGTTGGAGCTAAACTCTGCAGGACACCGGCCCTCCAGGAAAGAAGTTGCCTATCCCTGCCCTACACCAAACCCAACCCTAAACCTACACGATAGTGTTGACAAATGCAAAACCGATATAAAAACTTATTTGTTGATGCAACCATGCTTTTGGAACTTCCTTATATGCAGATTTGAACTGCTTTGTCGAACCATAGTTACACGGGATTCGATCCGGAGGTCCTCGCTTCTCAAGTACGTCCCTGAGCTACCGAACAAACCCACCGTCTATGGAAACCCATAGATATGAAGCTGGATATGTGCGATGCTAACGTTCAAAAGCATCAGTTTTCAAATCTCCCAGCATACTAATAAATAATATTTTGAAGTCATAACATAATATTCTTCAAGTAATTGTGTGAAAATTTAGCTTTTTTAATCGAATCTCTGTAAATTTGTGTGAAAAGGAATAAAAGGCGTCTGAGTTTTACTACCTCTAGTGTTAATTTATTTTGGAAACTGCAGTGATTTGTACTTGGTACGAATTTCACGTTTTCTGAAAAATGAACCCAGGTACATAAATACCATGAGACCAGGTAGAAAAAGGAATATAGAATACTTTAGTAAAAAGGGATCTATAGTAAATATAGATCCCTTTGTCATTTTCTGAGCTTTTTTATTCCTTTGTATAATTGGACATCCATGATATTCTGCTAAAGCTGAACATATTTTACACAACATGTATTCAAAATCAGCTAGAAATGACAATTAACAAACCTATTAATGCATTAAACTGATACTGTATATGAACTACAAAATAAAAAAATGGACTATGTCTTTATGTACAGTATCTCACAGAAGTGAGTACACCTCTCACATTTTTTATATTTTATTATATATTTCATGTGACAACACTGAAGAAATTACACTTTACTAAATTGTAAAGTAATGAGTGTACAGCTTGTATAACAGTGTACATTTGCCATCCCCTCAAAATAACTCAACACACAGTCATTAATGTCTAAACCGATGGCCACAAAAGTGAGTACACCCCTGAGTGAAAATGTCCAAATTGGGCCCGAATTCAAAATTCCATCAATAAAATGCACCTGTGTTCACTGTCCATAACATACGCCTTCCCATACCATAACCCCAGCACCACCATGGGCCACTCGATCCAAAACGTTGACATCAGCAAACCGCTCACCCACACGACGCCATACACGCTGTCTGCCATCTGCCCTGTAGAGTGAAAACCGAGATTCATTTGTGAAGAGAACACCTCTCCAAAGTGCCAGACGCCATCGAATGTGAGCATTTGCACACTCAAGTCGGTTACGACGAACTGCAGTCAGGTCGAGACCCCAATGAGGACGACGAGCATGCAGATGAGCTTCCCTGAGACGGTTTCTGACAGTTTGTGCAGAAAATGTTTGGTTATGCAAATCGATTGTTGCAGCACCTTTGGAGACGGCTTATAGTAGAGAAATCACCACATTCAATTCACGGGCAACAGCTCTGTTGGACAATCCTGCAGCATGCCAATTGCACGCTCCCTCAAAACTTGCGACATCTGTGACATTGCGCTGTGTGATAAAACTGCACATTTTAGAGTGGCCTTTTATTGTGGCCAGCCTAAGGCACACCTGTGCAATAATCATGCTGTCTATATATATATATATATATACAAATTTGGGAGCTATTCACTTTATTTAATTCACTTTACCTTTCATTTAAGAAAGAAACTCAAACTAATTTGGAATGACAAGAGTCATGACTAATGACTGAACTGTCATTTTTGACTGAACTATTTTTTTAAGGCTTGTCAATCACTGTGACCCTTATAAACCCCACAAACTTGCTCTTTCTTGGACTAAAAGTATATAAACTTCTGTCCACCATCGTTCTCCCTCCACATCCCATAATTCTTTGCAGCAGGGATCTGTGGGACGTATTGTCAGATAAAGGGCTGGATGAGTGTCCTCTTTCTCATGGAACTAATGGAGCCACCGGCAGATAGGGGCCCACTCTCTGTCACAGTGCACCAGCTGCAACCTACAGCGAATGGCAGTCTCAAACACAGCCAGACAAAAAGACTCAAGGGCTCTCAGAGTCTTAACACTGACTCATCTCTCCTTTTATCACTCTCTCTTAAAGACCAGGATGCTGGTGCTGAGTTCAAAGTGCCTACTGGGAAAAAAAATGACCATACACAAACAACCCAATGTGATACTTTGAAGCATACGCTGTTTGTGTAATGAAGGAGTGATCGCCTTAATATTAGACAGGATGGGCCCAAATGCTCAAATGTTGATTAAATGTACACGTGTTCAGTAGGGAAAGCTCAGCTGGAGAGTATTTGTTGAGTTGTTGTTTTCCAAGGGGTGCTGCACATAATTGAGCTTGTATGGGCACATGAGCCTGAAAGTAATGAATTTAGTACATTAAAGCATCTCTAATACGGCTTCCTTTTATTTCTCAACTGCATAGAGACAGTTGCCTGGCAGACCGAGCGTTATCTTTCAAAACAATTTAAGGCTCGGCTGGGAATAATGAAGTACTGACAGAAAGCACAAAATCAATAATGCCTTTCACGAAGGGTGAAACGAACAACGTAAGAATATAAACATAAAAAAGATTTTAAAAACAGAAGAGAAAGAGAAAGAACAAATAGAACCAAACGATCCTGTGACAGCTTCATTGTAAAGTGCTGGTATCAGAAAATACCGTGATACGCAGACATACACTGTGGTATGAATGGTAAAATACTGTCAAATGAGACAAAATCTAAAACAGTTGCGCAGCAGGCAGCGTCATCAGCCATTTATCTCAAAATGACCAAATACGGGCTGATTAAACAGTCTGGCCAGCATATGGGTCACTACAAGTCAAAATATCACTACAAACAGCACGATATTACTATGGTACATGTCTAATAGCAATAATACTATAGCATTATTTTTCGTATTTTGGTTAGAACAGAATAAAATAGAACAAATGAGAGAGACAAAACTGAATTTAATTGAATAAAACTAACAGAACACAACACAATAAACCAAAAAATAACTGAATAGAGTAAAACAAAACATAACAAAAATAACAGAACAAAGTAGAACAAAACAAAAAAAGAAATTGATAGAACAAAACAAAATCGAAACAAATATAGAGATAACAATAAATAAGAACAAGTCAGACATGAATGGAACAGAAAACAGAACAGAAAATAAATGAATAAAAATAGAAAAGAAAGAAATTACATAATAAAATAGAAATGAAAAGAATAGCAATAAAGAGAATAAAACAACAAAACAGAAGAAAACTAAAAGGATAGAACTGATCAGAAATTAACAAAGAATAGAAATGAACAACAAAACAGAAGATAAAATTAACACAGAATTAAACAATAGAGTGGAAAACAACAGTAGAAATGAACAGAACAAACAGAATAGAAACTAAAGAACAGAAATTAACAAAACTGAAATGCACAGAACAGATATTAACAGCAGAACAAAACAAGAAAACAGAAATGACCATAAGAGAAAAAAAGAGAGCAGAACAGACTGCACAAACGAATACAAATGAGTATGTATATTGATTAGTGTATATGCACATCACGGGTGTCGTCAGTGCATTAGCATGCAATGTTCACATCAGCCTGAGTGGAGTTGAAAATTATTCCCGGTACTTTTTAAAATGAAGACCCTCTATCATCCTACGAGGGTAGTTTGGCTTCTTTGTGATGTTGGCTTTGATAAAGACATAAAGATTATGATTTAGGAGGACAGCACTCCGGAGGAAAGGCAATAGAGAGTAACAGGAGTCATTATGTGTGGAAAATGGGATGTCTAGAATAAGACTAAGAGATTCTGTTCAATTCCCAGTTTGATCAATACCCTTCATAATAACGCCTCCCCGCAGCGAGAGACATTACACGAATCAGACAAAGCTTTTTTGTTTTCTTGGAAGATGACTCTCTCACAATTTGTAGAAGTGCATTTCTTTAGTCGCACACATTTTCCTCCTCACAACCACATAAGCTGAAAATCCCCAAAAATCCAAAGGACAATGGTTTTGTTTTATTTGCCTTTCAGCGTTGTGATGAATTACCTGAGCTCTGCGTGTTCACAGCCTGTGGAAAATAAGCACTGAAACATCATGCTTACGTATATTTGGAGATCTTACCTTTGTCAAGTGAATAATCTGGAGTTCCGAAGTCCATCAAGCTCGACATGCCGGTCTGGAAAGTGAGATCAGAAACCACTGCCTTCTGCCGGTGGTGGAGCGAAGGATCTGCAAGACAGAAACACAAAAGATTGGATCGCTATGCTTCTCCAAGCTCGTTCGTTTCATCAGGTCCAAGCTAACAGCGAGGTTTGACATTTTCGCCTTTGTAAGTGGCCGAGGGTGGCGAAGTGCAGGCCTCCTACGACAAAAGCGTGTGGAGTGTGTCGCTGCGTCTCTGGCTCGTGACTCACCGAGCATCTCACAGCTATTACAGCTCATCTGTAATTAACTCTGAAACAGTGACACGCACCACGCAAAAGCGCCACATCCACTGAATGGCTTTTAAAGACAAATAATCACTCTCCGTCCATGGCCCACGCTGCTGCCGTAATCAATGTGCATTGAAAGTGACAGGTAGCAATTTCATGTACAGTGCAGGGAACAACACACTGAATCATGATTTTTCCTCAGATCTGAAAGGGAAGAGGAAAGCTAACAATGTTCATTTGATGAGAACGAGAGAGTGTTGAGATTTACAACCTCCATCAATCATCTTCCTCTGCGCGGTCACATAGGCCCTGCGAGTTTCTCTGAAGCCACAAGGGATTTCCGTGTACCTGTGAAAATGGAACAAGGCGTGCCGATCTTTCAACACGAGCATCATAAATAAATGGCTCTTTTGTCATATCACGCACCTTGCATCACCTGACGCCGACGTGGAGTGTGCCGGTATGTCACTTCCGTGAGGAATTGTGTGCATTGCGTGTCAATTACCACAGGTTTTGACAGAAGATATAAAATGCTGCTTGTCATTTTCCACATCATTATGTCAGACAGTGTTCATCCTTCACCGTTCCCTTTAACAGATACCACCTCAGCACCGCCTGTTCTTTCTTCCCCTCCTTCTCGTGGCTCAGGCTTCACGGCCGGCTGCACACCTGAACTGATGCTGCTAATTGAAGTCTCTTCAAGTGCCCTTTTACTTGCTCCTGTTACTTGCTTTCACTTACACGGAACCTAATGTGACTTATTCTTTTCTTGGACGTTCTTTTCTTTTTCTCCCTCATTCCACAGTGCAATTTATTAGCTATAGCAGTCCTTCAGATTAAGAAGATGACAAAGAGACCCCATGAAAAAATTGAGTGAGTGTGTGAATGAATTAATGAATAAATAAAAAAAATCTAGATCCAACCAATTTTTTTTTTTTCTCAAAATTTTGTTTGGGATCTAACAAAAATTGTTGTACCCCTTATAGACCCCTCAGTGTTTGCAGACTGACTGTTAAAGACCCCTCAGATTGAGGGTCCCTATAATCTTGGAAAACCTGAAAATATCAGGAATTTTAAAATAGATTTACATGTCTGAAATGCAATGGCAAATAATACAGTATGTTTGGGTAGATTCCCCATTAGACCGCTCCAAGCTGACGTGTCCGCCATCTAAATAACAGGGAATCTACCTATGTATATCTATGGTTGTACCTGCATGAATGGTCATGTGACATGCATTTTCGGTTGGGTAGTGTAAACGGAGATCGTTTCTGAAACGCAGCGGAAACTGCAGTGTAAACGTTGACCGTTTTCATTCTGAAATGCCGTTTTAAAACAAAAACGCACTAGTGTAAACGGGCTTAAAAATATGGGAACCCCATAGCTAAGAGGGGTCCATGAAGAAATATGTTTTCGGCCTGGCTGAGTCAATAATATCCCTGTTGTGTTTTCAGGAGTGGGTCAATGGTGATGAATGACGGAAATCACATTTCTGCTTTTTATGTCTGCCCAGACCTGCAGACGCTTTTGGTTACAAGGTATTGATTAAAAATCTCAATTATGGATTGAAAATGCCCTGTATCTAAGAGAGCCATTCACAAATATGTGCTTTGCTGGGTTACTAATGGGATGCCAAAGCCAGATGAAAGACTTAATGCATATTAATAACATTGAAATAGTCGGTTTGTTGAGAAACTTTACAAGTTACAAAATCAAATAATGGTATTAGTGCATGATTAATTGTATATAATAAGATGCAGTATAAAGTGCAACACATTATTCAAGGCTTAATTATTTTTTTTGCACAGAGGCTGTTAAATAAATGGAGAGAATGAACCAATCATTACCATAATAGCTACCTGTTTAAATGAAGACTAAAGTGGATTTACTGACCCCTAACCTAACGCTCTTATATTAGTAAATATTACATCTCTGTATTGACTGAACTACTTTATGGAACTGTGTTCAGACTGAATTACTCCGTGTTTGATCATCTTGAGAAATATTATAGATCTTCCTTTCAGTCTCAAAGTTTGGGAAATGACTCCTAACAACGAAAAGGTCCCTGGACATATATAGGATACAATATATTTCTCTTTGGCATTGACCTTTGAGCACATGCTGGCAGATGTGAAAATCATCCACAGATGCTTTATTTAATTTGATGTGAATAAATACTGAGGCTGTTAGAGATACAAGTACTGTCCAATCAATAGGCTGTTCTGTCTTCAGATTCCAAGTCATGTCTAAGGTTCACTTTCCATGTAGAAAAATATAAATATTCAATTAATTATTACATTTGATATATATCATTTTTTTTGTATTTGTTAAATTGTCTTTTTCGTGTGTTTTATGGCACATAACAATACAACCCATTGATAAAATTGATAGACAGTTTGTCCAACCCAAAATCCCATCATGGTGTCCACCGTGATTAAAGTCTTTTCCTATTTCCTCAGATTCAACTTGCTAAACCCCTCAGCTCTGACTCATTTGAGATATTTTTAATGAATCTATTGGAGGCACTCTGCACCCATCCCTGCTGAGATAGTTCATTTCTGAAATATTTCTGTCGCTAAGACCAAATAAAAGGGATATTTAGAACGAGGCTTTATAGAGTTCATTTTTCCCTTTTATACCACCAAAGTGCCATCCTCACATTACCTTTGGACAATTTAGAGAGTCATTATCATTAAACTTTAACACATTCCAGACATTTCTGAATATCAAGACTGCTTACCCCAGCTATAATTCTGTTTGAATACATGATCATTAAGCTCAAATCTATTTTTCTGCCCTTTCCTATCACATTAGTGCCATAAAATCAGTCAAACATAACAAACATATCAGCTAAAGAAATAATACAGTCTTGAGTGTTCAGAGGATCATGTGCAACAGTACGCTAGCCTCCTCCATTCTAGATATAAACCTTAAATTAGGTCAAAGGTTATGAAAATAATGAAGACATACCATAAGGGCTATGGGCATTTATCAGCCCATGCAGCTAAACTAGTTCAATACCAGCATGGCCAGGCTGAGAGACCATCTTAAGCTGGTTTCAACATGTTTTTTGTTGCAGGAATGAATCTATAGGCAACTAATAGACAATTACAGACAAATGCTCTGTCTGCTGGGAGCATTGCTATGAATACTGCTGACAAATAGCCAGGCCCCTAGCTCTCACTTCTGTCTCTCTGGCGACAGCCAAAACCCACACATACACACTACAGAGAGGGCGATTTTTCCTAGGTGGGCAAGAGGTCAACTTGACCAGACTTGGAGGCAGCATGTTGTCAATCAGTGTGTTTCTAGGAACCCCAGCACTTCCTTATTAATGCAATACCTGTCAACACAACCTATAACTCATGACATGCTGACCTAGCTCAAAATACCTCTGTGAAGGGGGAGGGGCTTGTGCCTGATGACATCATAGTCCATTTCTGGTTGTGCGCTAGGCATTTAAATGAGCTTTAAGATAACCGTGAGCAAGAAGATGGATTAATTGTATAGTCTTGGTTTGTTTGGATAAATCTAAAGCCGCAATTATCCCCTTCTTCAGCTGTTTGCTGATGCTAAACTCCTTTTGCATCCCATTACAGACGTGACAGTCTTTGCTTCTCTGTGAAAACTCACTGCATTATTAATCATCGCTAAGTGGATAGAGGAGTAAAAAGGACCATGAGAGAAGTCATAATAAAATAATAAATATAAAAAACTGTTCTTGCATAACGGTGGGTTAAGATGCTTTAATATATAAGAAATTTGCTAAATTGTTGCACCTATTCCATGTATTGCATCATTGAAACAAGCAAACAGCATTGTAATTTAAAAAAATCCTTTATGCAAGGCTTATGCAAATATGTACAAATACTGTACACTGGCTGATGACTTAAAACTCACATAAACTTTTATTGAAAGCAAAGAAAATAGCAATTGTTCATAATTTTATCCTCCTTACTACATTAAGCATTCACCACAGCATATCCACACTGGCACTTGTGAACATTTAATTTGGAGAAAGCCAACTAAATGTGCATTAGTGCCAGTGTGGTTTCAGATTTATTAATGCTGAAGACCAAGTTTTCCACACATATAAATACAAACATTTGGGGTTTTGCATTCCTGTCTGCATTCGTACATTTAAACTAAGATGCTGTAATTGAACTGTAGCATCTTTTAATAATTCAAATTTAGATTTCACGATTAAAGGCGTACATCCTTAAGGCTAGAGAAAATAGCAATATTGTCAATATTATAAATCAAATTTCCTGTTGAAATGATCTGTTTCTGACCTATACTTAATAATGAAAGTGTTATTTCTCATTAAAAGACATGAATGAAACACTACAGTTGCTGTAGTCTCAGAACACGCCCACCTAATGTGTCTCAGACACAAACACGAACAAGTGGACCTCATCCAAATTCAGTGTGGAGGAATGCTGACAGTACAAAGAAAGCTTTTCTCACTTAGATGCATTACCCAGCAGTTAGAGTATCATTAGTATGGCCATGCCGCAGATGGCATTGATGAATCGAAACAATCTTCTCTGTGATTAGGAGTTGTGGTAAAAGGGAGAAGGGTCAGAAAAACTTGTGGAAGGACAAAAGCTTAAGGCAGCCTGAAAGCTGGGCCCTCCAATGGAGAGAGTTTAGTTTTTTTGGCATTGATGGAGTACAGAATGGTATTGTGTGGGTTCAGAAGCTTAAATATCCTTCATGCTACCATTTTAAAGACTCTTTATATTTGGTCTGGAACAGTGAAATCCTTAAGGCTAGATTTAGGCAAATTAATTTTACTAAGAGTAAATTTAGAGTTAATATTACAAATCTAATTTTAGTGTGTGATTGGGCGAATGAGCATCACCTATGCGTTATAAACTAATCCTTAGAGAAACAAAGTGGGCAAATGTAATTTTGAGCTGAAAACTGCAAAAGTGGAAAAAAAAATGCACAGGTGATGTACTTTTAGCAGAATTTGTACAAAATCTAATCTAACAAAATGTCCCAAGAGGCATTGTTCGATTTGTTGTTCAATCAAACTTCAGTCATTCAAATAAATAAATATTCCAAGCCCAGAGTCAATTATTCAAAAATAACTGTTTTGATCTGATCATATATAGCCTACACAAGTCATGGGTCTGTGTGCTGTTATTGGATAATGTTGTATTGGAGATTAATCCTAATAAACATGCTGCTATAATTAAAACCATTACATTAAATACATTTAAAACAGTGTATTTCAATTCAGCAGCGTGCAGATCCTCGTTTATGTCAGACTGAGCAGCGCCGACACTCGCTCACCTCAGCCCTACCATATATCTATTATAACGATTACGAGAAAAATATGTCGTTATAACGAGAAAAGATGTCATTATTACGAGAAAAATATGTTGTTGTAACGAGAAAATATGTCATTTTAACGAGAAAAGATGTCGTTTTAACGAGAAAAGATCTCGTTATTACGAGAAAATATGTCGTTTTAATGAGAAAAGATCTCGTTATTACGAGAAAATATGTCGTTTTAATGAGAAAAGATCTCGTTATTACGAGAAAATATGTCGTTTTAATGAGAAAAGATCTCGTTATTACGAGAAAATATGTCATTTTAACGAGAAAAGATCTCGTTATAACGACATAATTGAGTGGAAAAAATATTATGTGTGGGCAGCAATGCGTCACCGTACAAAAGAACAGCATTTGAAAGAAAAATATTTTAAAACATTATAAATGTAATTTTTAATCAATTTAATGCACCCTTTCTGATGATTAGTATTTATTTAATTATATGTGACCCTGGATCACAAAACAGGCTTAAGTGTCAATTTTTTCTAAATTGAGATTTATACATAATCTTTCCATGAATAAATCAGATTTCCATTGATGTATGGTTTGTTAGGATAGTTCAATATTTGGCCGAGATAAACCTATTTGAAAATCTGGAATCTGAGGGTGCAAAAAAATCTAAATATTGAGAAAATTACCTTAAAATTCGTCTAAATTAAGTTCTTAGCTATGCATATTACTAATCAAAAATAAAGTTTTGAAATATTTGTGGTAAAAAAATTACAAAATATCTTCATGGAACATGATCTTTCCTTAATATCCTCATGATTTTTGGCATAAAATTAAAATATATAAATTTGACCCATACAATGTATTTTTGGCTATTGCTACATATATACCCCGAGCAACTTGACTAGTTTTGTGGTCCAGGGTCACATACCTGTATATATATATACATATGTTCCGACTCCAAAACATTTTGGACCACTACACATAAATTCTACTTCCGCACCATTCTACTTCCTGTCTGGTTTGTGACTGACTGGAATACCACTAATATGATATATGAGATCCTTTGGGCCCGTGTTCAGTGTCCTGATGGGTGAAAGTGATCAAAAGCTCAAGCCCAGTCATCTCTCTCAACCCTCAGAAATTCAGTCTGAGTTTTGTCCCAGTGGACAGGATGTTGCCAACGGCTGGAAAAATGTTGTTTATTAATCTGTATTTATAGTCACGGACAACAGAGGAAATCAATAGGCATTGCATTCACTGCACATTAAGCCTGAGACGATTCTTCAAGGCCTGTGTGATTGACGGTCACACTGAGTGTGTGTGTGTGTGTGTGTGTGTGTGCGTGTGAATACTGTCAGCCTGAAACAATCCACTGCCCAGAGCAGAGGCTTTCCAAAGACACACTCTCCACCTCATCAGAAACCTGGCACTTCCGTCATAGATGGATAAAATGCAGCGGAGGGAATCAGTAACATCCATTCATTGGAAAGACTGTACTTCACCAGCAAAGTTTTACTAGGTTCACCAGTGAGAACACTAACCAGTTAACAATGCAGCACACTAGTGTTTGAAAAGACAGTGTGATGAACTGTCGTTGCGATGAATTGGAACACTAATGGAAATTGGCGTGAGTATTGTCAGCAGGGATGAGACATGATTTCCCAGTTTCTTTAACAACAGCGAGATTAGGATTCGGGTGGGGAATCAGTTCTGGATCAGCGTAAAAGGCCAGTGTCTGTTCTCAGATCATTAAACAGCACCATGATGCGATACACACAAGGGGCAGATGGAATACAAAGGTCAGCAATTAAGCAGCATGAAACAGGCACAGACAGACGAAGCAGGGGGTGAGAAGAATCCCAAAAGCAATAAGCAGAAGAAGAGTACTGCTTTTCAGAGCTGTTTACAGAAAATAAGCTACAAAAGTTACTGTAGGCACCATCGGGAGTATTTTTAAGATTCATTTTAAGGGAGATTGATTTAAAGGCAATGTAAATGTAGAAATTGAAAAAATTAGCATGAACATTTAAATATCTAATATTGACTGAAACTGATACAGTCACTAATATCAGCCTTAATATCAGCTCAAAACCGATTTGTTGCTGATCTATCATAAACAGTTTGATACACAAACTAAAAGATAAGATCAACTGCATCCAAAATATCAGTGAAAACTAGCTTGCACCTAGTATACATCTCTTGAACTTGGAAAATATACTTTCCAAGTTTGATTGTAGTGTGTGATTTCACTACAGACAACTCATCTCTTTCGACACTACTTGACTTCATCCTAAATAAAAAATAATAATAAAAACACTGTCTTTCTCTTTATTTATTCCTTCTCTTGCTAGCTTGTACTTATTTGAACATTGCCTGAGACATGGTTTTACGAGCACTGCCTCTTTAAGATGAATCGCTTCATGTATTCCCCAATTGTAAGTCGCTTTGGATAAGAGCGTCTGCTAAATGACTAAATGTAAATGTAAATGTGTGATGGCATGTTCAAGTGTAGCATTTTACTCTCGAGGAGCTTAAATAAATACCAACATGCCATAGCTGCTAGTTATGATTATAGCCTTTGTAAATAACACAAAATGCATAGCTCCGGATGCCAAGATACTGTATCTATTCAACAATTTTTATCAAAAGAAAAAAATCTCCAAGGAATGAAGGGGGACTCCACCTCAGCTTCACCCTGTACTCTATTCATCCTCCGCCTTGTCAGACTCGCACTATTGCGAAAGTCTTGGAAACTCATTACTCACTCCTATTCTTTTGAGTAGGTGATGATGTATCAGTCAAATAAATTGGATTAAAGAAGCATTATCATGATAATGAACTGATAGCTCACTATCAAAGGTGCCAAAGTATCACTAAATGAAGTGCACCACCATTTGAATGACAATGGCTGTCAAAAGACAATGCTGCGGGCGATGATTCAAAGAGCCACTTTGCCGCAGAAGGCCATTGCAGCTCTATTCATGACTGGTGAGGGGAAAAATGCTTTGCAGGCAGTTTAGAGATATCCAAAGATATCAATGGCGTTCTGAAATACTCGGGGCTTGGGAGAATCATCATAATATCTGATAAATAGTTGCCTTCATGAGTTTAAGCAAATTGAATTTCTTGCAACAACTGCCTTGTGGCGAATATTCAATAATGGTATAGCATTTCTCTATCAGTCAAGTGTGTTTGGAAGGACTGGATAACTTGATTTTCCTCATTGGGTTTAAACATATGCAGTCTTATTTCTCATTGTCTCTTTTAAAAGAAAACGTCTCATTCCTGATGAACAGAATAAAGAGCAAACAGACAATTCCACGTGGAATGTTCGGAGTGATGAAGCGTGTCGGAATGATGCGAGGGAAAACCTCTTTGAACACGGGATCTCTTCATGTGAGGTCAGCTGTGACCATAAATATTTCAATAGACTGCTTTCTGTAATATCCGCTGGAAATGATGAAATATGAGTCTTTTATAAGCAGTGGGAGACAGAAAACTAGTCAAAAACAACACAAGACACCGGTATTTCTTTCTTGATATTAGACTTTTGAAAATGACCTCCCACATCTCTATACCTCCATCATATTCCACACAGCTTTATTGAGTTCCTCCATTCACCAAGAACTGAGACTGACAAGGAATACAAAAATGTATAAATAAATAAATAGATTTTTAAACTGTTGTACCATGTGAGGAAAAAGTAAGATAGACACCACGTTGTTTACAACACTACACAAATGGTTCATGGTTCTAACAGCAAAAATATATTAAAACATTCATTCTGGAAAATAGTCAAATTATTTTTATTCACCAAAATGCATCACATTGAACAAAAGCGAGAGTAAATGCATTTATAATGTTACAAAATGTTGTTCTTGAACTGTTTTTCATTAAATAATTCTGCAAATATGTAACAGCTTCCAGAAAATAGCATCATGACTGATTAAAAATGTATCACATTAGTATATCAAAATCATTTTCAAAGGACCATATTCACAGGAATAAACCGCATTAAAAATATATACAATTTAAATATGTTACTTTAAATTGTAATCTTTCAAAACATTACAGTTTTCACCGTGTTTTTGATCAAATAAATGCAGCCTCAGTGAACATAAGAGGCTTATTGAACTTTTTTTTATTTTAAAGACCCCAAACATTTTAACAGTAGTATATATATATATATTTATTATACATCAAATATACACTATAGATATTAAAAATGTACTGTGCATTTGTGTAGCTCTCTGCAGAATATATATATATATATTTTTATGTTATAGATCACAAACCCCAGTGAACAAAATAAAGGTGACTGTGGCATGGGAAAAACTAATTCAAGACAAATTAAACAAGTTAACTTTGAAAGTTTTAAAAACGTGTTTTTGTAAAATCATTCGTTCAATCTAGCAGGTCCCCTAAGGATCCTGGGGGTCCCGGACAACTGTCTAAAAACGGCTGGGTTATCCCACAATGTAAACAGGAAAACTGGTCATGTTTTAACCCAAAACATACTGTGGAGAAACATCTAAGCACTCTGAGGAGACTTTTGGATTAGAAGAGGTATTTGTTTAGAATCAGAAAAGAGTCAACAGCACAGTATGCTCAAAACTAGTCAATAATTAAGGGGATTGTGGGTAGTGGAGAAATTACAGTCCATTTGAGAAAGCGAATAAAGCCTGAGGTAAACTAAAAAATAGTACTCTTTGAAGTAATGTTTTCACATGAAAACATTTTAAAAGCAACAGCTATGATTTGTTGCAGGTTCCCAAGGATACATTTGTCTAGTTACTGGTAAGTGCTTCTCAGGCTTTTACAGTCCCATACACAGCGCAGGGTAGATTTTCCTGCAGATCTGAATGATTGCTTACGCAGAAGGAATTGACTGGGTGTTCAGGGAAATCTAAATGTTACAGAGGGCTTAGCTGGATACTAATGATCCAAGCTGCTCTTTAAGGGTCAGAAACCCACACAGGGGATCTTGATGAAAGGTCACAGGGGTTTGACATTTCAATTCCACCTGCCACTGAAGGATAGAGTGTTGTAGAAACAAATACTGGGTTTACCTTATACAGCTAGCCGCTAGATTTGGAACATAATCCTATACATTGAGTTTGATTTCTCAAGTGCACTTTGACATTCTGAGCAGTTACAATTAAGCTTGAAACTGCGTGTTTTTCACAAGCAAAACATGCTCAACTTCATTGTTGCTACAGATGTCAAAGATCAGCATATTTCACAAGGCCTCAGTCGGGGGTATTCAATAACTCAAAGATGCCTGGAGTCTAAATTTCACTGCCAGCAAATGTTCGATTAATCAAGGTCCAAAAATGACGCACACATTCAAGAGTCAATATGCCATAGAGATAAGACATTTCAAAGAAGTGCATTTCAGTCATATTCATTTAATATTCAGGTCAGCAGCCATAACATTCTGAAAGAATCGAATAATTAATCATATATAGTGAAAAAAATATTTTGTCTATTACAGAATTTTAAATAATAATTGTATTCAAATGTAGCTATTTTTTAATTTTCCAAAGAAGCTTGATCAACAATAGAATGACTTTCAACTTTCAATTAGACTGGTTGTGTGGCAAATGAACAAACAAAAGCAAATAGGGTCTAGTTTTATAACATCAAACATACATTCCACTTCAGATGCTGTTTCTCCATGTGAATTTTAATTAAATTAATTTATGATAAATGATTCCTAGCCCACTGGAACCACTCATGGGTCTGGATCTGGACTGCTAGTTTGCTAATTGGTGACCTCTGTCCTTTGTGTTTAATTGAGCAAAACAGGCTTTTCTGCATCTGTCGACGAAATTTTATGCAGTAGGTATCAGCTGGCGGTGACTGAGAGTGATTTATTAATGTTATTCAGCACAAGCACCTCTCTTTGAGAAAAAAGAAAAGTGCCTACACTGCCCTTTGGGTATCCAAAGCTTACAGCTGTCAGTATGTGCATTAGCGGAGAGGGAATGACTGGCATCTCGGTAATGAAATGTGAGATAGCCAACATCTGATGAATCGCCTTACTCTTCCCATTTGGTTGCTTCTTGCTTTGCATTTCATTATTATTCCTAAATAGACTGTCTTCTCATCTTTCTATTGCACTGATGCTCAAAGATTTATCTCAGTGCACTCGAGATATATCTCTGTAAGTCCCTATGCCTGTGAGGACAGCCTTTTACATTCAAGTCATTTACACTCAAGGCCAAACCGAATCCACTTTCACTGAATGTCAAGTGCAGTAAATCTGGGCGATTATCAGTGTTACAGTCCACTGTCCAATGATTAGGGGTTTTAAGTTGTACATAAACACAAGATACAGCAAAGACAGCAGAAATGCAGATACATGAAAGCTGTTGTGCCTTAATCTGTTTTGATTGGCATCTTAGTCTTTCACATATTTCATTACATTTCAGTCATCCAGTGGAATGAAAAATCGAGGTTGCAAAACAATGTGCACCTTCTCGTTAACCCAACAATGGTCCTTCTACATTCATTATTGAGAGTGCCATGAAATCACTTGAAACTACTGAATGAGGGTGAAAGTCCAACGTATTATTCCTAGCAGCACTGTAGCTCAAACAGTAGAGCAATGCCAAGGTCGTGGGTTTGGTTCCCAGGAAATGCATTAAATGCATTTGGCAAGTACATTTTTTATAAAACCATCTACCAAAGTCTTAAATGTATATGGTCTAAACAAGGGAGTCCAAACATATTATTAATATTACTCTAAAATTAGGGTTTTCATTTTTGAAAACACAAACATCTTTCACGTAGTTGTGAAATCTATTCACAAGTGATCTTGGGAGAGTGGTGATCCATCCCGCCTGAGCACTTCAGATCAGATCAGATCAGATCAGAGTCAGATGTTAATACCAGGTTTAAGAGATGTTCATCTGATGGAGACTTCCAATCACAGCTATACCAGGCCCTCATCTCTTTGACCTTGGGAGCTTTGCTGAGCATGCCGATGAGATAAGGTTGGATTTACATCAAAGATTAAAGCTACAAAATCGGTCTGAAAGAAATCCAGCAGATATAATGGCACAACAAGAAGCTTTTCAAACACATTCACACAACCAGTGGAGAGGCATTTTGCAATGAGTAATCGAGACCTCTATAAAAGGTTCAAATATATTGATGGGAACAGAAAAGGAGGAAATGATCCCTTGCTCATACAGATGCTTTTTAATATTCTTGTGGAGTGGAGGGACATTTGGAGAATGGCAGATGCTTAGGTGACCTGTCTCCCCCTCAGGTCCGTACATCATATTAGTTTCCTTGTCACACATACTGGCTTATCACCAGGTCCGCCACAGACCTCCAGTCCAGCTGACCGGGTGAGGGGGCTTTACTCAATGGTCTGTGAGCCTGAGCAAGCTGTCCATTAAGGATGTGCCTTTTAGTCATTTGTATGTATATATTCCAATTGGCAAGGGGATGCTGCACTATTATTTTCTGGATCCTGTCAAGGCAAAGTTTGAATACTGCCTTGACAAAGCCTAATTTGAGGTTTCGAAAGTTTTACAGAGAGAGAAAATTAAAGATTTATAGTACGATCAACTGACAGAACAACAGACAGACATAGAAACTAAAATTTCTCCTTGTTACTTGTTAAAAAGAAACAACACCTAACAATCTTAAAAATAAAGGTGCTTCAA
This sequence comes from Gymnocypris eckloni scoliostomus, assembly GCA_027564155.1. NCBI lineage: Eukaryota > Metazoa > Chordata > Actinopteri > Cypriniformes > Cyprinidae > Gymnocypris > Gymnocypris eckloni. Next base: position 14,084,510 of record CM050431.1, read on the forward strand.
AAGGTTCTTCAAGCGAAGCCATAGAAGAACCATTTTTGGTTCCACAAAGAACCGTTCAGTCAAATGTTCTTTAAAGAATCATCTCTAGCTTACCTTTTTATAATCTGAAGAACCTTCTTTTACCACAAAGAACCTTCTTTATGGAACCATTTAGACAAAAAGGTTCTTTATGACATCATGAAGCACATTTATTTTTAAGAGTTAAAAAAACGAGTCACACATTTAATGTTACAATGATCAATCTTTTTGGAGTACTTGAAATATGCTGCCTGAATATGCCGGCACAGATACTTGCAATAAAAGTGCTAAAATTTGCTTCTAAAGCAATATGTCTTGCCACAACAGCACTGACACTTCATTAGAAACCAGAGTAATTGGATTTTGAACCGCCTGCAACTTATGGAAAAGGGAATGTACTGTATCTTCTCCATACATCAATCCCCAGAGAGTGGAGGCTCAAATCGACCAGCGCGTGAAAAGCAGGACTAAAACAATAGTATGAAAAATTAAAGCACACCTGGGAGGACACAGCAGCTCTCCAGAGAGAGACGTCTGATTCACTACATTTGAATTATTGATCAGAGCCCCTGATGACAGCTGTACATATGAGAAAAGCTTCACAGGTTTGAGAACCGTTAGTGACTTATCTGCTCAGGTTTACATAGTGCTACTGATCCATGCCTAGAACAGGCTAGCTTTCTGAATTATACATTAAAGTGGTCTGTCCTTTGCTATTGTATGGCATGTAAAGGTGATCATGACAAGACATATTTACATACCTCTATTCACAACAAAGGCTTAGCAAACATAAACAGCTCAATTGTGCTATATACTTAAGTTGTACTTCAGCTTGTTGTTTTGTCAGATTATAGGGCCGGTCAAATACTAGACATGAGTGTGCGTGTCTGCTAAAATGCCAGCACTAATGTCAGCGTTGTTTTGTTAAGTGTTGTATCAGTTGAATGCCAAACCTGTTGTTTGACCACTCGGTTGGCCGTAGCAAGTGGAAAACATTTAAAACCATGCTTTGTCTACATACAATGTGTATTCTTTTAAAGGAACTGTTCAACCAAAATGAAAAATTTGCTGAACATTAACTCACCCTCAGGCCATCCAAGATGTAGAAGATTTAATTTTTTCATCTGAACAGTAAAAAAAAAAAGGCAAATTAAAACATCACAATAATCCACACGACTTTAGTCTACCAATTAATGTCTCGTGAAGCAAAAAACTACGTCTAAGAAACAAGTCCCCCATTAATTGTTTTAACATTAAAACTTTGGTTTAACTGTTTTAACTTCTATCCAATATACAAATCTATAATCCATTGTAATATTTCCTCCAGTGAAAAAGTCCTTCTCCTGTTGTGCTTTCACATCAAAATCAATCAACATTTGTTTAGAAGTGTTTTAGATGGGTTTCGCTTTTGTAAACGGTGCTTCATCTGTGAATATTTCTCTTCTGATTCAGATGAGGTGACTTTTTCACAGGAGAAAGTAATTTTATGGACAGAGGATATTTCAGACGGAAGAGAAAAACGTCAAACACGCAGCTTAGACGTTAACTGATCGAGTCGTGTGGATTAATTGTGGATTTTTGCGATGTTTTTATCAGTTGTTTTAACTCTCATTCTGACGGCACCCATTCACTGCAGAGGAACAAGGGATGTAATGCTAAATTTGTCCAAATCTGTTCTGATGAATAGACATCTCATCTACATCTTGGATGGCCTGAGGGTGAGTACATTTTCAGACATTTTTTATTTTTGGGTGAACTATTTCTTACACTCACAATCAAACTGAATCTAATTAGCTATTGTGAAAAACAGAAAGACGTCACACTTTTTCTCTGGTGTCTCCTTAGAAAGTATGCCGATGGCATCTGCGGTATGAGCGGAAGTGTTGGCTTCAGGCCTTTTGTTGATAGCTGTCTGCCGGGATGGGGTCTCTACAACTCCTCCTCCGCTTTTCAAGTTAATGGAGTGCTTTGATGACATTAGGCATTTTCTTCGGTTGCAACACGCGTAGGGGGAAATGAAAGTAACATATTGGCCCCTGATCGATATCTGGATAGGAGACGTGGTGGGAATACAGCAGCGGCATATCGAGACTGCGTCACCGCTGCAGCATGAGGAGATGATGAGAGTGTGTTCAGGGTGAAGCGATGAAAGTGCCGATCGATGCAGTCGAGACACTGGAAAGATTCCTAATGAATAAATCATGCTCACAGAGGTCTTCAGCATTTAGACCTGGATCTCCGGAGCAATTCTTATGCTAATAGACTCGAGCGTTATTATAATAGGGCATGTAAACAAATAATTACGGATAGATAGATCATATATGACGTTATTAATATATCTAGTGCTAATTCTGAGAGGCTGTCACAGTTTATATTATTAGTGTCGTTCCATATTAAGTCTTAAGGCTTTTTTGAGTGTCAGCTATGTGATGAATTTTTGAGCACAAGTGAGAACTGCAAATTAATTTATGGATTATAATTAATTCAATCATTTGATGCTACCCAATGTGATTCATTCAGTACTGCAAACATGTCACATTATTTAGAGTGACAAGGTTAAAAATAAATAATAATAATAATAAGTCAGCCTTTTTCTTATGACCAAAAATGGAGCGCAAACAAATAACTCACACAGATGCTTATACCAATCTGTCTGCCACAAAACAAGCCAGCAGCGATACATAAATTTACAGCAGGAAGGAAACTATACCACGACAAACTTGCTTATGAATCAGAACTACTGGCAGACTCTAAGGGATACTGGCTATTGGAGTAATGCTTTCAATTATTTTTGCAAGACTACAGACATATTTCGCACTGTGATGTGTGTGGCATTACATGACTTTTGCAATTTCAGCAGCATAGAAGAAAATCATTTTTCTAATCAGTATTTTGTCTTGTTTTCCAGTAAAACATCTGTAAAAGGGAAATTTCACACAAAAAATGAGGAATAATTTACTCACCCTAATGTTGTTCCAAACCCCTATGACTGACTTTCTTCTGTGAAACAGATTTTGCAAACGTTTTGTTGTTGTTTTGGACTTAGTGATGTCCATAACAGTATACAGAAAAAATATAATTTTGTGCACAAGAGTTTTGTGCACGTAAATGATGACGACATTTTTATTTCCCTTCACAAATTATTATATTTTGCTTATTTGGAGCTCAAGAAACATTTCTTATTATCAAGGTTGAAAACTGACCCCAACATTTTAAATGGCTATTGCTTCTGAAGTAAATGTATACTGTTCGCACATTTGCATATTTTTACTGAAAAACAAGGTTAAGATGATAATTTGTTGCAGGGAAATGCATAAGGATGTGAAACCAATAATAAAACAGTCAAGTGAAACCAAATGGCACATATGTCAGGCATAAAAAATAGTTCTCAGAGAATCCACTCCCACTGTTCTGATGAAGTCTGTAATTAACGGCCTGCTATGTGGTGACATTAATTAGCATTAAAGTTACAGAGCCTATGAAGTTTGCACCGACAGGGCCTTTGGCTTCTACTTATGCATCAGACAGGTAGGAGGACCAACTGTCACTAAAGTAGAAGCTCAATTAATCTTAGTTAATGGCAGCCTTTCCACATATTAGAGATTTCAAAATTAACATGCATGTTCAAGCCAATTAAAACAGAGGATGGTCCCTTTCATGTGCAAAAACTGTACAAGGATCATCCAAACACATGGTTACGCTAATTTTAGACATAATCGCAAGGTCATGTTTGAGAAAAGGAAAGTTGAGAGAAAATATGTGTGAAGAGCGCTAAATTCCAGGCACACTCTGTGACCACTTTGACCCTGGATGAGGACACAGAGCAGACAGGCAATTCATCTTTTTTGCCCGCTCACAGTCTGAGCAATTAGAGGTCCGGCTATGACTGGCTTTCTGACCCCAACTGCGGCATGATTATAATAAATTGCTCAATTAATGCTAGCCTAGCAGTATAAACAATTTGCTAATATGAGTTGTGTTTGATTCAGATTTTCAACTAGTGGTAACGAGTTTCCGGCTTATCTGCCCCTCAGACACAAGTCTAATATGTGCCCTGATTCCACAGACAACGCTAGAAAAATCTGAGCAATTACAATGACAAATGGGCATCTCATTAGCTTGAAGACTGAGACTGGCTATCAGTGTAGGTGTCTTCGTAGACATATTTGAAAGTTTCTTTCCAAATGAATCTCTCCATATATGAAGCAACAAACCAAGCGTTTCAATAATGCATGCCCACACTTGACCTCTAGTGATTAATGTTAAATACAGACAATAGCCGACTGGCTTAGTGGTCGACAGCGTGATTGATCTGTCCTCATTACCAGCTGTAGTCAAGGAAGAGCTTACTGTGTGTCAGCATCTATGTCCTAGCAGACTGACACATCTATGTCTTTACTCACTTCTGTTTTTCCTCACCTACCTCTACATATTTTAAAGGGAGTTCACCCAAAAAAATTTAATCCTGTCATCATTTACTCAGCTTCAAGTTGATTCAACCTTGTATGAGTTGATTTCTTCAGTTGAACACAAAAGACATTTAAAAGAAAAAAAAGAAAAAAAATGTTGCAGGTCCCCATTGGCGTTGATGATACTTTTTCCATATAATGGAAGTCAGTGGGGACCATCAACTGATTGGCTAGCCATATTTTTCAAAATATCTTATTTTGTGTTCAACAGAAAAAAGAAACTTGGGTTGGAATAACCTGAGGGTGAGTAAATGACAGACTTTTAATTTTGGGGTGAACTTTACACTATCCATAATCAATGTAAGTAATGATTGTAATATTGTGATTAATCTCAGATTGCTATATACTTAAATAACAACACAAATATTAAGTATAATGAACTATTTGTTATATTTTATTGGTTTTAAATCAATAACTATAAGTCAATAGTTCTATATTTTGCCACATTGTTTTTAAATAGATATAATATTTTTACAATGCTTTATGAGATGAGCAGTTTACTGATTCAAAATCCTTTTAGTATAGTCTTTACATTTTTGCTTTAAATTAAAGTTTGTAATGTTGTGTAGTAGTTCATGGAAATGTTAAATAAATATATTGTATCTCTATGTAGAAAATGAATGGGAAAAATACTTATGTAACTAAATCTGTGAAAAAAGTAGGTGTTCTCTATTGCGCTCTATTCTACCTGACTTTACACTTCCTCCTCATGAAACTCCGGTCATGTTTTAATTAAGATCTTTGGGTGACGACTAGAATTTCCTTAGAAGGAGGAACTCTGGAAGGATTTCCAGTGATGTGGGCAGCATTGCACAGGGTACTCGCTAAATAAAATACAGTGAGACTGCAGGTAGTGAAATGGGCCAGTGTGGATCAATGTCAGGTTCACCAGAGCCAACAAAGTGATGTGATTCACCATAATGGAAAAGAGAACAATGTGACATACCACCATATGAGTCACTATGAGCAAGAAAGTAAGAGTAAGGAGAAGATTGCTGAGGAGTAGATGAAGCTTACAGTGACAGATTGTTGGAAATCTTGTCAGTTCTTGGCAGTGTTGGGAGTTACAAAAGTAATGCATTACAGTAACGGATTACTTTTTGCTGTAACGCAGTAGTGTAAGGCATTACTAATACATTTTCAGTAATATTTTACTCTGTACATGTTTAGTAACGCTGGCATTAAAAAACACTTTTAGCCCAAAATTGAATTGCTCAAAGAAAAAAACAGCAAGACCGCGAGACATTAACGAATAACAAATGCCGCAAGTCAGTTGTATTTCCTGTTCGTGGTTAGTCAGTAGTTGCGTGTGGTGTCCAAGTTTGTAAATAAAGACTAAACAACAACAGCTTCTGATATATTAGTTTAGCGATTTATTTCATTCATCTCCCTCTCGCTGGTGGAACGTTGTATGGGTGATGTAGTCCAGTGAAGGCGTGTTTAGGGCAGGTTTTACAGGAGTGCCGCGATGCTACTTGCCCGACAGTGGAAACGTGGCCTGATTTCGGCCTCTGTGCTCAAGGTCCGAGGCTATTAGCCCCGCCTGGCTCGCTGTAAGCCCTGGCTCGCACTGGCCACTGTGGAAAAGCGACTAATGGGTAAAGATGGCAGAACACTGTACATTCGTGAGATGGACGTATGCGCATCACCTCGAATTTGTCAGTGAACCTCTTTGAATTTAAAGAGAAAAAAATAATGGCAACAATAAGAAAACAAAAAATTTGCATCTTAGTCCTGTTGTGTCTAATATGAATAAACAAAACCCAAGCTATTCACAGACATCAATTTACCTCCATACATACTTTTAACTCTCTGTGACTCTCTGTGGTCATTCAAAATCCCATGGCACTTCTCGTAAAGAGTAGGGTGTAACCCCGGTGTCCTGGCCAAATTCCCACCACTGGCCCTTGTCAATCATGGCCTCCTAATAATCCCCATCCACTTGATTGGCTCTATCTCTCTCTCTTCTCTCCACCTGTAGCTGGTGTGTGGTGAGCACACTGGCGCCGTTGTCCTGTGGCAGCCGTCACATCATCCAAGTGGATGCTGCACACTGGTGGTGGTTGAGGAGAGACCCCCCCACATGATTGTAAAGCGCTTTGGGTGTACAACAATACACAAAAAGCGCTATATAAATGCATCATTCATTCATTCATTCATTCATTCATTCATTCATTAACAGATTTGGATCGTTTGTGATTCTGGCTGTCATCCTTTCTTGTATTGTCTTGAGCCTTCACTTTGCCAATTATAAGTTATATTGTTAGTTGCCTGGATAGCCCACAGTCATGCTACACTATATAGCCCTCTACTGAATGTAAAATGCTCTGCACTGCAATACGTTGTTATTCTAGAATATTCTACTTTTTTAGTTATTTTGGATGAAAGTAACTCAAAAGTAATACAGGAGTCGTGTAACGCATTACAATTCTGATACAATTATATTGTACAGTAAGGAATTCATTTTGAATAACAGTAACAAGTAATCTATAATGTATTACAGTTTGGAAGTAACTTGCACAACACTGCTTACAACGCAGGTGAAAGTTTTACTATGCATTTAGGGCAGAGGAGTATCTCTCCCTGGTGGCACCTCCATGTCCCTGATGGGACGTTTGAGAGGCGTTCCAACACACGCTCTTCTCTTGAGCGGTGTTTAATTAACAACCCAGGAATCCTAATTATGGAGACCTCAGCATTGATTTTATTTAAGCAAGGTTTAACCAAACAGCCTCAGGAGATGTTCAGAGCAGCTGGCCAGGCTCGAATGGGAGATGGATATCCTTGCAAGTGGCCGAAAATACCTCTCATTAAAGGCTTATAATCAATGTGCCCTCTAAAATGCACCATCAAAAACACATCCGCTCTATGTCCACAATGCATTATGTAAATAGTTTCTCAAAAAGGTCAAATGCAAATTTGGTAGAAGTAAGGACAGAAAACTTTTCTAATTTCATAACTGAAAAATCCTTCACCAAACTTCTTATTCTATCTATATCAAGTGTAAATGTCATTCCAACTCAAATGAAATCTTTGGAAACGCTGTAAAATGAGTTAAGCGACCTATTATGTGTCTCCATTAAAATTAACATTTAGTGTAACAGTTGTGGCCTTGCTTTACATTTCTAGCATACCTTCACATGGAACTTCACATGGCTTTTCCATTATTTAATAGTCAAAATATGCCCATTAAGCTACCTTACATTTCTCAAATTGAACTCAAAAGAAAACAGAAATGATTATCCCTATTTAGGAAAGAATGAGCATTACTGATATGTCGACACGGCTGTGGGATGGACAAGATAAACTAGTGGGATGCAGGTCTGATGTCATAACACACGCCTTGAAGATAAATATTTTCTTATAATATAGCATATCCACATGAGGGACTGCGTTGTGTCTAATGGCACTTTACTCGCTCAGAGAATACTGTCTTAGTTGCTAAGCAACGGTTATATAAAAAAACATAAGCTTAAATCTGAATCCCCTTTGCACATGAAAGTGTCTGGGGATACAGTGGGGGAGTATTCCACAGTTCTTAAAAAGATGGAATGAAGATGAAGACAAAAGACAATTAATTATAGGTGAGAGAAACTCACATAATTACATCGCTTGCGAAGCATCATAGTACCGATAGAAACCTAAAATTTTTCCTCCTTATCCACAAATGTTATCCACCAATTAACTCAGAATGAACTGCTAAACATAGATTGCATTAAAACTTTATTCTGAAGATAATCTCTGTAACTAAGCCTCAAATGTGCTATTTTGTGTTTTTGTAAACTTTATCAACTTCTGATTCACATTATAATTTTTTCATTTAAAGATTGTGTGTCATTGTATGAACAAATAAAGGCCATTTATTTAGAAATCCCTTTTCAGTGGTAAACATTATGGCATCATATCAGACACTTTTCCAGGGTTTTAGAGAGAACAGTATTTTAAAAGGTCAGACGTCTCTATACATTAGGTTTTAATCAGTTAATTATCTGAATCACTTTTACTCATTGTTAATCACGCATAATAAATCAAACTCTTCAACCCGGCATACACATAAACCTCATCCAACATAGCAACAAAAAATAAGCATTTTGTGATTTCTGCAGTTTTCTAGAAAAAGCATGCATAAATCATGTACATTGTCACTGTTTTTTTGCACTGTAGTTGTCATGTTTGTTTACTGTATCACTTTGAGTGATAAAAAGATTGCATCTCTTGCCTGCATGATGAAATTTTAGTCATTGTTGTTTTCAGTGTGGAATGTAAAGAACTATGCATGTGTTGAAAAGCTTGATGCAATATTAAATGGGTGTATACAGTATACCCAATGTCTTCTTGCTATTCTTTAGAAATCCACATAAATCATTACTCACAGGTAACACCTCCTTTGTTATACGAAGTGTTATTCTAAGAAAAAAATGCATTGAAAAGCAGACAAAACAACATCAGTGTGCACATGTGGCAACTTGTAAGCCAGTGGAAGCCAGTTAACTTGTCCAATGAGAGATGGTCAACACTGAACAGTTCAGTTGAACTGTGACAATGAGGAAGGATCACTGCAATTGCAAAAATAAAATAAAAAATGTAATTAAATAAATGAACTTGTTAATTTTCACACATATCTATGGTTTCCATTTAGCTTTTCCTTTAGCTCATAACTAAAAAACAATATGTGTGATAGTGAGGAAGGATTACTTTAATTGCAAAAATAAATAAAATAAAATCTTTCATATTTTGACACATATTTAAGGTTTCTATTTGGCTTCTCATTTAGCTCTAACTAAATAAGAAAAAAGGCTGTGTGAAAATGAAGGAGGATTATGGCAATTACAAAAAAAATAATAAATAAACCTTATATGTGTATATATATAATAAAATAAGATCTTGCTCATTTTTGAAATGTCTAAGGTTTCCAACCCCTGTGCTATAAAATTGACATCGAAAGCAATTCTGTCTTTTCACCAGCACTAGTATGTGAAAACCGCTGGTGTCAGATGCCCTGATTCTGCTGAGCTCGGTTTCAAATGATGTCCTGAAACCTGAAATCTGTGAGGTAAAAATGAGCAGCCTTCTATGAACCACAGCACCGTCTCTTGACATACAAAACAGATCCTGCACCAGATAAAACATTAATCGCGGACAAATTCCACAGTAGTAAATGGGACAATGCACATCTGGTGGACGAAAGCCAGTGGATCATAGTCTCTACTTGATGCTAATGCTAACATTCTTTGCTGTTCTTAAAGGTCTCTCTGAACAATGGGAGCATATTAATACAGTTTACCTTGCACTAGATTCTCCTCATCCATATCCCAGGGCACACAGCCAGGCCAGCGCATGTTGTCTTCCATCCAGAACCAGGGAGATGCCAAATTCGCCCTCTCCATCCCGGTGTAACTTTACCTAACCTAACTAAGGCTGCCGGTCGTTGTGGCACACTCTCAGTCTTATTGACCCATCCAGCGCTTCTCCAGCAGCTGGTGCAGCCCCCCCCCTCTTTACTCACTGTAACACTTTCTTGCCCTGCCCAGGAAGAGGGCTGCACAGCAGATGGTTAGTTTCTCTCTCACTGTCTTTGTCTTACTGAATCCTCCCATGATACTTTAATCACAACCACTTACTGTGCAGCAATGTCACAAATATGCGATACATATGCAAGTAATAGCTTTGAAATACCATAGCTAAAGAGTGAGTGATCTAATATTAGCCTTGACAGGATGACTTTGATATCTCGATTAGAGAAAACGGCATCTACATGAACACCACATCCAAACAGCTCAGCAATTAGTGGGCTCAGTGACGCAGCTTCAGTATTTGTGTGGACTCACTTGTTTCATATTACTACAGAATACTTCAAATTTTATTCAGCTCTGGGTAAGGAGGACATTATAGTGCCACATCTGGATGAACTTAAAGGATTAGTTTACTACCAGAATAAAAAAATCCTGATAATTTACGCACCCCTGTGTCATCCGAGATGTTCATGTCAAGATGTTCAAGATTTTTCTCCATATAATGGACTTCAATGGGGATCAACGAGTTGAAGGTCCAAATTTCAGTTTCAATGCAACTTTAAAGGGCTGAACACAATCCCAGCTGAAGAATAAATGCAAAACAATCAGTCTTTTATTTTTTTATAATAAAAAATAATAATTATATACACTTTTTAACCACAAGCTAGTCTTGCTAGCTCTGCATTGAGCATGCGCATCTTAATACATTATGTTGGAAAAGTCACTCACGGTTAGTTATTCATCTGTGTACTTCGGTTCAAAAAGGTAAGGTAAGGCGAAAGACCTCAAAATCGCCCGACATCGTTGTTTTACCTTTTTATGTAAAGGGTGTTTGACTTTGTAAACACAGGGTCGGTTCTTCTGCCTATGTCACACGTGACCTTTCAAACTTGATTATGTAATACGTGAGGTTGAGCTAGTGCAAAATGAGCATTTATGGTAAAAAATTTTTTGGGGGAAAATGACTGATTGTTTTGCAAGAGAAGACTCTTATTCCTTGGCTGGGATTGTGTTCAGTCCTTTGAAGCGGCATTGAAACTACAATTTGGACCTTCAACTCGTTGATCCCCATTGAAGTCCACTATATGGAGAAAAGTCCTGGAATGTTGTCCTAAAAAAATGTCTTACATTTATTTTTGACTGAAGAAGGAAAGACATGTTGGATGACATGTGACATGGCAAAATAACAATACATTTTCACTCTGAAAGTGAACTAATCCTTTAAGGATGCCTTCAGTCTTGGCCTGGAGGTCCACTGATGTCTGGTGTAATTAGGACAATTACATTTGATCATTGAGCACACAATTACATAAAAAGTGAATTACAAATAAGGAAAATTAAGCAATTTATTATTCTGAAGCCAACAGTACAAGCAGACAAATTCAATAACTAGCCTGAGTAGCACAAAGCTGAAACAAAATTGATACAAACTAAATAAGCCTTTTTACATTGTACTGAAGAACACAATAATTTATCAGTTATAATACAAATATTTAATAATACGTTTATATTACATTTCTGTTCTGAATGAATATGTTTGTAATTTAATTTATTTGAATGTTTACTGAAAATTACAGAAAGTTTCCATACACAATAAAACTTAATTTGAAAGATTAATTAAAGATTAATAAGCATTAATAAACTATACAATAATTTAATATTTAAATAAAAAATGACATAACTAGACAAATGTATATTCATTTGATTAATTCACATGACTTTTCCAGCTCATTTTTTATTTGTATTTATATTTATTATATTATATTTATATAATTTATTTTAAGTCACGTTTAGGTTTGGGCATGTCTCTTTAACAAATTATTTTTAGATTAGAAATTACCTTTATGTTATGGCTAAATGAAGAGCTTGCAGATGAGGTATTTTAAAAAATGGCTAAGGATTTGACTAGGAAGTCGCTGGCACTGCTGACCACAGAGGACGGTCAATGGCGTCTGTCACAATGTCAGCTATATTATTGAGACTGTCAGTCATTAGTTGCTGAGATGCATAACATTTTATGCTAGCCTGTACTAAATGCTAGCTCAGCTGTGCGTTCATAAAAATGGGCTATAAGTTTCAGTGACAGAATAAATGAGCAAAGAGAGGTGTAAAATAAGTGAGAGACTTAGTAATTCAAGGGCACACATAAAACTCTCAGTCTGGCACAGTGTGTCTGTGTCATTCTACTGCAGTAGGGCTTAATAGTCCAGATGGGCTTCTCCTCACTTGGGTCGCTGAGATGATCTCAAATCAAGCAGTAAAATTTCCAGTAATCCTCCTCAGCCTGTGCCTTCACTGTTTGCCTTTAGCCACTGGCCTTTCATGCCCTGGACCTGTCCTGGGTCAAGCAACACTGCAGCTCCATCTGTCAGGAGCTGCCCCAGGGCTCCAGGAGGCATGGCTTGGGATGCTATGAGTCAGTGTTTACTTTCATTATATGAACAAAAAGAGTATATGTATGTATGTATGTATGTATAGAGAGAGAGAGAGAGAGAGAGAGAGAGAGAGATAATGTTTAGTTATCCATAACTGGCTTGACATTAAAAGTTTGGTGGGTGTGTTTAGACTGCAAAAGTGAGAATTACAGCACATGAAAGATCAAGTGTTCCAGTGCTGCTGTAACTATAGTAGCTAAATCCAAAAAGTTATTAAACTTTCTCAAGTTCATGGAAAATACAACTCAAGTGCAAGAACAATAAGAAAGTAATTAACTGTCCCTGCGAACACCTGCCACCTGGCTCTTCATTCTAATACATCATGATGGAGAGTCCCCTGTCAGTCTGCCGCTTCAAAGCAATTAAAGCCTAACAGCATATTACCATGGGCTCATTCCCTGCCTCTGACAATTAAAGACTTCTCTCCACCCAATTCATCATGTGTGAAGCATGTGTGCTGGATGTATTCGGTGTGATCCTTCCATTCATAACTTTTCCTTTCCAGGGCACACAGGCGGAAATCTGCTTACAAGGCAAGCATTTGGAGTTCATTTGCAAGCTTAAATGACTTCACTTTTCATTCATAACAAAATACAGTACAGCGCTTCATATTACACCTAGACAGTGGAACAAGTCAGAAAAAAAAATCTATATAAACAATTATTTTGCTGAGTTAATGTTTAAGCTGTGGTTTAAAATGGAAGACATTAACTGAATTTTTGAAAGCCATAAACTCGTTTAACTTCAAATGAGACGCGTGACTGTCCAGTGCAACCGACAATTACCTTCCTGGATATTCTTGGCCTTTCACATCCGCTCCTTCCTGTTCTGACAATACCATATACCTTCTTCCCGCCGTGTTGCCAGAAAGGAAGATGGCCCACAGCCAAGAATATTTTCCCATCAAACAGAACAAATACCATCGGTGGCTCGAAATAACTTTGGCTGGCCTCTTAAAGGTGAAAATGAAAAAAAGAAACTACTGAGCCAAAACAATAACATTATTGAAACAATTATTTAATAAAATAAATAACACAACAGAAGGAATTAACAGATTTAAATAAGACCTGTAATAACACATTTGTGCTGATAAACTGCGAATTCGCTTTCCAAAAGCCCCCTGTTGTTCAATCCTGGATTGCTTTCAATGTGTACTAACTCACGGCCATCATCAGCGGCCAGTTTGCATTCATCAGCCAGTAACGCAGAGATTCCACGAACAATAATTCTGTTCCTCGTGGGGCTTGTAAGTAAGGCACAGCATGTCTTACTTAAGAACAGCGTTGCTTAGTAATTTTAAAATAGACATTTGTAAAGAATGTAAGGTCTTTCTCACACTGTGTAAATACTGCACTACAGGGTTAAAGGAGACATGAAAAAATGAGACCACCTTGTCTTACCTCTTCCTAAACTAAACACAACCATATTGGGAGTGAGAAGTCTTGTAATCTGTAACACATAAAAGCCTCTTTAAATGTATATACTGTATGCTTCCTTCAGAATGAAAATGAACGGCTTGCAATTCTAAAGTCACACTGGCAACTAATCATATAATTTAATAAATATACACTATAAATATTTCTTTAAAGGATGAGTTCACCAAAAAATAAAACCTCTGTCATTGTTTAGTCAACCTCAAATCATTCCAAACCCATGTGCTATTGTTTTTCCATGGAATATAAAAAGCAGATTTTTTTTATTAAATAAATCATTACGTAGCTTTTGCTATACAACTGTTGTACTGACTGTCCGTCAAGCCATAACGGTGAAAGTGAAAAGCTCTCAGATTTCATTAAAAATATCCTAATTTGTGTTCCGAAGATGAACAAAGGTCTTTGGAATGACATGAGTATGAGTTAATGACAGTATTTTCATTTTTAACTATCATGCTCGTTTTGGCCTTTTCTTCAGGCCAGGGAAGCATGGTAGTGGACTTGGTCTTGTTACGCACTTCATTCCACCACACAATTTGATTTGATAGGTGATCAACAAAAAATATGTATTTAAAATTAAAATACAAATGATACAAAAAGAAATTCATTCAACAAAGTGATTTTCCACAAACAAAACATATGAAGTTGTATTGTGTCTGACCCACTCCATTCTTCCGGTGTATTGCCGTCCAGTTCATTACCACGCCCCTTATGATGTTTACAAAACACACACAAATAATATTTAAACATAAATAACAAAACTAAATTATTAAAAGGCCACAACAATGCTGGATGTTCAAATAACTCTAATCAAGGACTGCATTAACCAATAAGACCAGCAACAAATTCTGCAAACAAGAGAAGCATCACAGATTGAAAAGAGTATTTATGAAATGAAACAGGACACAGTAACTGGTAATTACAATCTGTTTAGTGTCCAGATGGTGGTGGTTTTATTTTATCTACACTGCCAATATGAATAGTGGCATAAACCTGTGTTTCCCCATCTGGACCGAGGCGGTGAATTAAGGCGAAGCTGCAGGATGTGGTGATTGGATTGATCAACTGGAAAAGGTCAAGCAGAAGGTTTGTAAAGCAGCGATATTTGTTGTCTGGAAAGGGCCGTCCGGCTCAGAGCTTCGAGTTGGCAGAGGTTTAACACTAGCAGCGCCTGAAGTCTGTACAGCAACTTAGTATTCATGAGTCAGGGTTTGCAGATTGACATGAGTGCCGAGTTTGTTTCCATTGTGGTCTGAAACAAAGAGACATGCGCCTGCCCCGACAGCTACCTGGTGGGAACTGTTGAAAAAGACAACTGTGAGAGGTGCCACACTCCATTTCACACTTGTTTCAAAGGTGTGAAGTCCCCTGCTTTTCTGCTCCCCGCCAGTGTGTGAGCAATGCTTTTACCTGTCAGAGGGCCCTGTACATCAGTGTATTGTGTATTAACAGCTGATAGAGAGTCAAGAGCAACATCAATCCTTTCAGCAAAAGAACTGTAAACAGACAGTACATGCACACAACAAGTGTAGTGCCATTATGTAGCACAAGCATGAGAGATAATGACTTTAGTGATCACGCAAAATTCTTCAGCTAGCTATTGTATTTCTCATGAAGTGCCATGCTGCAATCAGTGACCTAAATGCTAATTTTATACTGTATTGTCCTCAAGTTTAGCTACATTTAATAAGATTAAGATAACATTGGGAGCGCATGTAAACAGAGTACTGTGATTATGCTAATATAATTATGCTCATAATTACAGTAACCATAACTGCAGTAAAATACGTGAAGTATTGCAGGTTTTAATTTAACTATACAGATATGTACACCTCTTATGCTCACCTGCACTGCATTTATTTGATCAAAACACAGTAAAAACTGTAATATAGGGGAAATATTATTGCGATTTAAATTATGTTTTTTGTTCATGCAAGCTCAGAAAACAGAGGCTAGGCTAAGAGTTTTAG
Source organism: Gymnocypris eckloni scoliostomus (assembly GCA_027564155.1). Classification (NCBI taxonomy): domain Eukaryota; kingdom Metazoa; phylum Chordata; class Actinopteri; order Cypriniformes; family Cyprinidae; genus Gymnocypris; species Gymnocypris eckloni. The sequence continues at coordinate 14,100,348 of CM050431.1, forward strand.
TTAACAAAGACATCATGAGATTATTGATAATCAGAAACACCAGAGTGGATATATTTTTAGGCACATATTCAAGAAAACCAAGCAAGGCAGAGACCCTAGAATTGAACATTTTGCATTTGAAGCAGGCAAATAAAAACAGCAGCAACGAGCATGCGTAATGCATTTGAATTGAATACTTTATGTTGTGGCTTGGGGTACAATAGAAACGGTATTTGTGTAAAATGGCTATGTTTCAGAGGGAATAAACAAAATAAAAAGGGGAAGCAGCACATAAAAAGGACTGAAGAGTTTGGCCATTATCAGAATATGTGCATGCACACAGACTCTTAACCACTAACCATTTAATGTCAGCTACAGTAGTAACGATTCCAGTCCTTATACAGTAGACTACAACATCTCACATGAGTTTCTGCTAAAGTCTTTCTCTGCCTCGGGGCTGCAAGTCACCAGTATGGCACATGCAGAAAAATGGTGGAAATAATGCCTTTTTTTCTACTGCAGTTGGTCTTTTAAGGTAAATATAACCATTTATTTCCCACTGAAAGTGCTTCTCGCATTACAGTGTTCATCTGATGGACGGTTTTAATACTGAATTGTTTGTTTACTCCTTCAGAAAGGCCGCTTTAATGCACTAAAATAAAACGTACGTTTGAAAGACTACCTTAGCTCTGACTAGCTCTGAGCTAAAAGTAACAGATAATTCTTTACTCCTACCACACAAGGTAATTTTTCATCCTCACATTCATGCCGAAGCACAAGCTTTCCAGATCCCTCAACCACCAGCTAAATTTGGACGCCCACAACCCTTCTACTGGCGGAGGTATCGAGCAGGGCTCTTGAGGTGGAGCGAAAAAGAGTTGGGTTTCGGACAACATCCCACAGCAGAATCCACAGCTGACAGACTAGCCGTGGTTAATTATGAAGCTCATGGAAAAATGTTTCAAACGAAAGCCAGTCAAAATGGTGAATGAAAGAATTTCATTGTTTCCTTTCCAAGAATAAAGGAGAAGGATCTCACCATTTCTGAAGAGCCACAATATATGGTGAAGAACGCCAATTTATTAAGACAAGATAGTGAAGGAAAATGAAATGGTGGGCTCAAGAGAAGGAACTGCTATCTGGAGGGCAGGCTTAACTTTGGCTGGAGATTAAGGCAGAGTAATTTATTAAGGGCAGAAATGGCAACATGTGAACAAGACTTCATTATGGAGCTGAGCACAAGACCGCTAAACCTAAAATAAAGTTCAGAGATGTCAGTGCCAGAAGGTCTCATCATATAGCATATGGTAAGCATGTGGCAGCCTAGAGAACAATATAATACTAGCAATTATCTAATCAAGATGTTTGCTGAAACAAGGTGAAAATAAACAGTAGAGTATGATAATGTGATAAAACCAAAATTGAGTCTGGTTTTAATATCTTACTCAAGCTATTTATTTTTGCTAGTTATCATGCAGCCGTGCCTCAGAGCAATGGAAATTATGTCTCAGCTGATCAAAACTGAGGCATAATCATCTTCTGAGAGAGGACGAGACGGACATTATTTGCCGTGATCATCTCAAACACGCTTCGAGCATCTTTTGAAAACAAATCAGATCTGTCCATCACATTTCATATCAAGTGCATTTTTACCCCACTAATCAGGGGGAAAAGTTTATCTTCTTGGAGACCTGAAGAATCTCCTCTACAGAAATATGGTTTTAATTAGCAATTATACACAGTTTGGCTGGTTATCATGCCCTTTAAGGTAAATGCTGCTCACTGACTACAAAAAAGCAGCTTTCATGGTCACATGAGCAAAGATGACGGATTCTAAATCTCTCTCTTCAATGAGATCCTGCACTAGCTGCACAACTGCCATTGAGATGAATGGGAATTCTAATGGATTGTTCTCTCCAGGTATTACAGTTTACACTTTACACTTTGTGTCTAGTAAATGAACTAGCTCTGTGCACCAGTTTTTCATTTCAATCTGTCAGAGCCTGTCACTGAATGCATGCATACTGCCAAAGCAAGGTCTCTGCTCGCAGATAAAGCAATGGGGCATTTTAATGGGATGAGCTGGGACTTTTCAAATGAGTGCGCAAGCATTCTTCAACTTCCTCACAAAGTTACAGTCATTTGAAGTCTGGAACGGAGCAAGATTTGGATGGTTGAAAGTAAAAACTCAATGCTGGATTTGTGTGGGAAGAAAAATGCAATGGGAGATTGATTCTCAAACTCGAATTATTATCTCCACCGCACCGCCTATACAAGAAAAGAGAAAGGGAGTGGTGAGGAAAAAAGTATTCAGTATTTGTGTGTGCTTATACAGCTGAATGGTGCTCTGGTGGAACTAGAAACCCTTTTTGCTACTCCCTGTTCATTTGGAGAAGAAGCAATAACATTCCTTCCCACGAGTAGTTCTTGGTCAAACCCTGGCCAAATATTTCAACATCACTGATGATGGCTTAGAAGTGACGTCAGACCACATTGACCCTACAAAGAATGAGCATATCAATCTGTCCACAGCATTGAAATTTACTGATTAAAGTCAGAATGAAATGGAAAATCTATTATCTAAATGCATGTTAGCGATCTTATTGTTATTGACTAATTATTTGTTTTTTTCCTGCTTATTTTGTGACCTTGTAATACTTACTCAAAATGTCAACTTAAACTGACTTCTCTCTGGTGGTGAATGCTGCTGAATTTCAATCTCTCGGTCACTTAAACCCCTTTATATAACCGTTTTATTCGGATGTACATCACATTAAGGAAAAAATATATTTTGCTACTTTCGTTACATTGCGACTTTTGCTAATTTTTGCTAACTAAAATTTTTTTGGAAGCTGTAACATTTACTAAAAATGTGCATAACCTAGTAGAAAATAAATATACTAAAATGTATATGTTTCAATATTTGAAATACATTTATTTCATGCTAAGTATATTATAAAAGAAATACAAATACCCTGCAATTGTACTTTTGGTATACTGTCTTTCGGATGAGACGTTAAACCGAGGTCCTGACTCTCTGTGGTCATTAAAAATCCCATGGCACTTCTCGTAAAGAGTAGGGGTGTAACCCCGGTGTTCTGGCCAAATTCCCTCCACTGGCCCTTGTCAATCATGGCCTCCTAATAATCCCCATCCACTTGATTGGCTCTATCTCTCTCTCTCCTCTCCACCTGTAGCTGGTGTGTGGTGAGCGCATACACTTGATTGGCTCTATCTCTCTCTCTCCTCTCCACCTGTAGCTGGTGTGTGGTGAGCGCATACACTTGATTGGCTCTATCTCTCTCTCTCCTCTCCACCTGTAGCTGGTGTGTGGTGAGCACACTGGCGCCGTTGTCCTGTGGCAGCTGTCGCATCATCCAAGTGGATGCTGCACACTGGTGGTGGTTGAGGAGAGACCCCCCACATGATTGTATAGCGCTTTGGGTGTACAACAATACACAAAAAGCGCTATATAAATGCATCATTCATCATCCATACCGAACTGGTATATGTACTTAAAGTCTACTAAATTGGAACAACTAATTTGTACTAAATGCACTTTAGTGCTGAAGCCCAAGTAAAGATATACTAAAGAAGAACTATTGCAAGTATACTTCAGGTACACTTTAAATAAGACCGATATTGTTCAAAGTTCATACAATGGTAATCATTGTGACATTAAAACACTTCAAATAACAACTTTTCTCAAAAATTGATTACATTTTACCTAATTTCTAAATGATTCCTAAACGACTCGTGCGAAGCAGTTGAAGAAAACCTCTCTTTTCACTGCTGTGATTGGTCAGATGGCACAGTCCTTTGTGATTGGTCTACCGCACACAGCGCGAATAACAACCATGGGCGGACATTATGCAAATGTGTTACTTTGTGATGAACAGCCGTAACAGAATAAGATTAAAATTCCTGACGACTCGTTCAGGCGATTGGGAGCCGACACTTTTTATTGATAGACAATAACTTTATTTATTGTGCACTGTCGGCTTCATAACTTTGCAGAAAGTTTGTGTTCACATACTGCTACATGACACACTGCATGAAAGGTAATATTCGAAAAGGCATAATAGGGGCACTTTAAGAAATGTGTACTGTGCACAAGTAGTACTCCATATAAAGTTTAATTATATAATTTTATATCAGCAAGTCTTAAGTAAATATAATAGATTTGAACTTAGTAAGAAATAAATGTATTTTAAATATATAACTTTTTTACTAGGGCTGATAATTAAACTAATTTTAATTAAAACTTATTGGCAATGAAAACAATTAGAAACTATGCAAGATATTAATCCACTAACAATTAAAAACAAAGACAAATCTAGAAAGAATGTTAGTGGTTTAAATAATTGAATCATAGTCAATAACATGAGATTTATCTATGTATCTATGTATCTCATTGTAATATTAAATCTTGGTTATGCACTAAATGATGTGAAAGCACCAGTGCTAGTCAGAACATCAAAAAAAACGTATAAAATGTTTTAATATTTACATTTATATTTAGTCATTTAGCAGATGCCTTTATCAAAAGTGACTTACAAATGAGGACAATAGAAGAAATCAAAACCAACAAAAGAGAAAAGAAATGCAAGTGCTATAACAAGACTCAGTTAGCCTCATGCAGTACACGTAGCAAGGTCTTTTTTAAATTATATAATAAATACAAATAAAACAGATAGAACATAAAAAGAATAGAGCAAGCTAGTGTTAGAGGCATTTTTTTAATTAAATTTTTATATTTGCTTTGATATTGCAAGTCAAGTAAAATGTTCTATTCAAAATTTAAATTGATTTTTAAATTTGAATAAATGATTTGCCTGAACTACATTGTAAAATAATACTGTTGTCAAAAGCCCAAAACTGACCCACACTAGTCAACAACAATTTGAACCCTCTCTTATCTCTTCATCACTCCCTCCTGCACACTCGAGCAGCATTCCCCCTTCCCAGTCTGCAGTCCCGGTGGGACATCTCACTCCCAGCTCTGCTTCTGATTCCCTCCAGATGTGCATCAGGATGGATGAGACATCCACCGTATCCGTCCGAAGCGGGCACAGGAAACACTATTTCACTTGCCAGTACATAGGACGAAACTTACAGTGGCTAACATATGGTCTTCATAACCCTCTTGTTCCTGCAAAGCGATATAAACGACTTGAAGGATGCATAATGTCTCATTTCCTGAGCCCCAGCCCTGTAATGGTCTGCTGAGAAAATATGTGGCGTGTCACAGCTTATTGTGTTATGATGAGAGGGCCTAGCGAGGGAGGCTGAGAGACAGACAGCACGCAGTGGGCTGTGAAGAAAAGGAACCGGGGAAGTAGGAAAGAGAAGAGATGAGGAGAGGAGAAGGGAAGAGCATGCAGCCAGCCACTGGAGCATGAAACAGGGCAAAGAGAGATTTTGTGAAATGGCATTCGCCGCCTACTCCTCCTCGCTCTCCGTTTAAGCGAAACCTTGTCTCTGCTATATATACGGAAATATGTCACATTCAGGCTGAGTAAATATAATAATTTCTTTAGTCTTGTTTTCACTTTGGCCACTGCTGTGAAGCGTTGACCACAAGGGAGATGATTTGTGGCCAGTTTCCTCTGCATTAGACTAGTGTGGAGGACAGGCCATCTGCTGCAGAGTCCAACAGCGATGCGGTCACCTGCTGCAGAGAAGGGCAGTCTCTCAAGGAAGGGTGGAGAGCCTTCAGATGATTGACAGAGCTGTCTGTATTAACACCTGCTACTATCGGCTCCAACGTGAAAGTCAGGAAAATCTCTGCAGACTAGCAAAGCATGATCGGATTTGAACAGGGTTACCAACAGGGGATGCATTACCTGGACATATTCATCATTTAAAGGTAATGTGTGACATTTATCGCAGGTTAATTAGCAGAGACAGTAATAAGTAAGTCATTTGTAGCCTGATTTCCTGCAAAGTGTAAACTTTGATCTGTTTAGGCATTCCGACCAGCCCTACTAGTAACATTGGCTCAACCAATGTTGTGAATCTGGCATGGCACTATCTGAGTAATGGCCAGTGGAAGACTGCCTGGGGAACTCGTTTGAAACAATCATTATTTTTAGATTAGATTAGATTAGATGAAGCTAATGCCACGGAAATTTCACATTTCATCTTTAACTTTAATCAATAAAATGTATTTCTAGTTAAGTATATAAAATAATAAAATTAAATAAATTAAATTAAATTAAATGTAAAAAAAATTATAATAATGAAAAGAGAATGCATGACCTAAAAAAAGTAAGCACTTTATTTCTAGCACCTTTCTAGAGCAAGCTTTACATCCATGATAAAAGAGAACAATTAAGAAACATATATTTTTGCCAAGCCAGCCATGCAGGACAATTTTGACAGAAAATGCGTTAACTACACATTTTAACCAAATTTAAAGGCACTGACAAATACTTGAAAATGTTGCCCATACTAAAACAAATAAAAACGAGTTTTTAGAAATAATACACTTAACTAAAATAAAATATAAGATGGAAAAGTAAGATGGAAAGGAAAAAGCATGGCCTTGAAATAAAAACTCAAAAATGAATAATTAATTTTGAATTAATGTAAAACAGATGCAATGGTTTGCGTTTTCAAATTAAACATATTGTTGATTGGTATTTGTTAAACTTGGACAAAGACATAAACAATCATAATAATTTAGCCTTAATAATAACGTACCCTACGTAAGTAGTTAAGTTACTAAATTAAGAGACAATTTGCACACAAGAATTTTAACAGTGTAGCTGCTACATCAAGACTCAAACATTAAGAATGCTAATGCTGTAGCTAATCTGTGTAAGCAAATAGAATGGCATAATTCTGTACAATATCAGAGAAATGTAGACTAAATATGGCTGGCAAAAATAGACCCCAATGAACATTTTATAGTGACAAATAATGATTAATTGCAGCACAACCTATAGTTTTTGGCAATTGCTCATAAAAGGTTCTGTCAAAATGTAACCAGTTTTCAATCTTGGTAACAGCTTGCGAAAATAAATAAATAAACTACCAGAGACTAGCAAATGTTTTTTTATTTTTTCATTCCTTTGAACAGCTAAGGTTAATCAAGGTCGCATCCCCACAAGGAAGGGTTTATTCCAGACCAATTTAACCACCGAAATGGTCAATTAGTAATTCCTGGAAGGGATGTGTAGATTGGGGAGATATTTGGGGGAGTGATCTATAACTACTCCTCTGAAAGGGCAAACTGAACTTTTCCTTCTCAGAATGTGCCTAAACTCATGGCTGGTAATAAAGTCTCCTGAGAAGAATGTGTGTGTGTGTTTTCTGGGTTATTTGCCCATCCCCTGCGGTGAGGGCCTGCCTCAAGGCTATTGTTTGGACACAGTTCACCTCATGCTGCATTGGTCACAGACAGGGCGTGGTTCAGGGAGGCCTGGAGACGGGAGGGGAGGGAAAAGACGGGAGGGGTGAGAGAAACAGAGCGGGGGCTCTCTGAATGCTTTCCCCACTCTCTGAGATCTAACAGGAAAACTGGGAGATCCCATGGGGGGAATAAGGAGAAAACAAAGCTGTACTGTAATCTGTCTCAAGTGCACTGGTGCAGCTACCCAGAGCAAAGTATTACGCTAGTATTAGCTCTTTTCCATGGACATGGTGCTGGTTCTCATCTCTGGAGAATCTTTTTTGATTGTTTTTGATTGTTTTCCACTGCAAATATGCACTAGATGTACATCTTTTGAGACATCCACTAAAAGTTTTGGGTCTGTAAAAAGTTGGTTATTGTCAACAAAATTATTTTAATCAAAAATACAGTAAAACAGTAAATTATAATTACTATTTAAAATATTTGTTTTCCATTTTAATATCATTTTAAATGTTTGTTTCTGTAATGTCAAAGTTGAATCTTTTTAGCATCATTACATCAGTCTGCAGTGTCATATGATCCTTCAGAAATCATTTTAATATGCTGCTTTTGTTCTTTTACTATCATTGCTGAAAACAGCGCTGCTTAATATTTTGATAGATTTATGACTATGATTTTTTTTCAGGATAAATAGACCATTCAAACAAGCAGCATATTTAAAAATATTTTGTTGCAACTGTCCTTGCTTTCACTTTTCAATTTAATGCATGCTTGCTGAATTTTGAACGGTAGTGTATTTTAGTGGAATACCTGAAAATAGCAAATTTGAAATTGAAATTTTCTGACATTGAGAAGTCATGGAAACTATTAAACTTAAAAGTGATCATTCACAAATGAAAATGTCATAATTTACTCATAATCATGAGCTTATTTTCTAGATATTCTGTGAATCAAATCTCTCTCTCTCTATAAAAATCTTTATTCAGTATTCACAAATGACAGAAAAAGATGCATTGGCCAAAATGTGGAAATAGACTTTGGTGCGGCGGTAGCCCAGAACCATCCTTTCAGAGGTGGAAACATGCAGAACAATCTCAGGTTCTTCAAACAGCACCGGCACCTTGTCTGTGAAAACGGGACATATGTAACAACCAACAAGAGAAAACTGAGACGAAAACTATTGGTAAAAAAACACATCCTGGGTTCCAAACACCCAACAAGCATTACTTAACCTTTCCAACAAATCCTCAAAAATGTATCCAGGTTTCAGACAAAATAAAATCCCACGAAATCAGTGAGGCGCAACATCTCCCAAAGGCTGATTTAAAAGCAATTTAAAACATCACCTCCGTCTGCTGGCGCTTTATTGAGTTCACTCCATCACATTTCTCTCTGCTTATCACTTTCTTAGGGTCGTGGGTGGTTTAGCATGCTGGCTTGCGTGAGTCCCACTAGTGTTGGCATAAATCACAAGGGCACTGCAAAGCCATAAGCTCCACCGCAGGCTCCTTAACACCCTGCCTACAGCCTCCGACTTCTGCCACTGATGCTAGCAACGGCCTCATCTAATTTTACTCATAATGGCTTGTCACAATCTGTTTTATCAGTTTAAATTTATTTTTATCATGTAGCAGTCGTAGCAGGGGGCAGTTGTGGCTCTAATGGATAGAGCGTTGCACTTGTAACCCGAGGTTGTGGGTTCAAATCTCGGCTCCGGCAGGAATTGTCCATGACTGAAGTGAGACCCTTGAGCAAGGCACCGAACCCCCAACTGCTCCCCGGACGCAGCAGTATCGGCTGCCCACTGCTCCAGGTGTGAGTGCACTTGGATGGGTTAAATGCAGAGAACACATTTCACTGCTGGTTATATTCTGTATAATTGTGTATGTGACACATAAAGCTCATCTGAGCTTAATAATAATAATTATTATTATAATTAGCATTGCTTTGTGTCAACCTGGCAAAGAAATTACAATTATGAGTGTTACTCTCTTCAGCACAGCTCATTAAAGGGGTCATCGGATGCCCATTTTCCACAAGTTAATATGATTCTTTAGGGTCTTCATGAAAAGTCTATAACGTTACAATTTCTCAATGGTAGTGTAAAAAATACCTTTTTCCCCTGTCAAAATCAGCTCTGTTTTCAGCAAGCTGTTTTTAAGTACATGTTCCTTTAAATGCTAATGAGCTCTGCTCGCCCCGCCCCTCTCTTCTGTGGAGTGACGAGCAGACTTTAAACTTCAGCCGCGAAACTGGCTAACTAACACATTATTAGAAAAGGCAATTTGCAAAGAATCATAAAAAAAAAACCTTATACTCACTTCTTCTGTCGATGAAGCTGGATCATGAATGATTTGCACGAACATAGATGCATTTAGACAGATTGGAGATCGGCGCATTCACTTCAAAGTGGAAGTAACGTTAATCCTCTGCGTCCTCAGCGGCTCAGATGTCGGGAGTAACTGACGACTGCTTTATTAATTATTACATCCAACAACAGAATGCCTCAATCGCTTAATCTGAGACATCTTGTCTTCCCCTGCACCAGAATTGACACAATGGTGGATGAATGACAGCTCACTGAGGGCGGGTCTAAGGTAATACAGCCTTGTCAATCAACTATCGTGGGAGGGGCTTGTACAGAACTACGTCATTCTGACAAGGCTCTCAGAACAACCTGATTTGAGAAAGGGGATTTTAAAATAGGTATTTAAAAAAAGCACTGAGTGTATTTTTATCATTATAGGATGGATGCGTACACACACACTGCCAACACACATTTATGTTCAAAGACAGACTGGTTGACATGTTCAGATCTACTCACAGCTCATTTAGTCTAGCTTAAGTGAAGTTAACATCACATAGCCAGACCTTTGAATAAACAGCATAAGGTTTGGTTCACATAGCAGCTGATTCAGGCCAAAAAACTGTCCAGACAGGAAGACAAAAATCTGGTGCTCAAGATTTTTTTATTTTATTATTATTGTTGAAAACTGTTGGGCTTAATATTTTTGTAGAAACCGTGATACATTTTTCCAGGATTCTTTGATGAATAAAAATTTTAAATGAACAGAATGTATATCTTTACTATCACTTTTTATCAATTTAATACATTCTTCCTGAATAAAAGTATTAATTTCTTCAAAAAATCTTACCAACCCCAACTTCTGAGCAGTTGTGCATAAACCGATATGTGTTTTCAGGGCCGATACCGATACCGATTATTACAGATCAAGTAGACCCGATAACCGATATTTTGAACCGATATACGTGTCTGGTGTAAAATGAAAATGAATGAAAAAATTAATAATAACAAGAGCTCTGACAAAAAAACGTTCTTTAAATGCTTTTAAACATGTCTTTAATTCTGAAAACTGTTAATAACAACAACATTAAATAAACAGTAATATTAATAATATTAATAATAACATAAGTACAGAGATCACCCAGAAGCATTCTGTAAACATTTTGTAAAACTTAAAGTAAACGTATTTAGCGTATTGTGTGATTATTCTCAACAAAAGTTGTAATAATTGTTGTAGTTGTATTACGTATACAGTAATATATTCGGCTAAACCGAACTTATATTTTGACAGGTTGCCATGAGGACCTTTTAAGTTTCTGTAGCCTATGTATATATGATATGACGATCGTTTTACTCAAATGAAACGGTCAAATGCTCATGAAGTGACTCTGCGAGCAGTTCTGGGGATGTTGTTCATGTATTTATGTCCTCATTTAGTGAGGCGGCAGGCGCTGAAGTCACTGCGAGGCGTCACGCTGCGCTTCAGTATGTGTGTGTGCAGTAAATGAAACCGCACGTCTGTGTCATTCATTAACAAAGATGCAGAACATGCAGGATTCATATTTAAATAGTGTTTTTGCAGCTTAATATTTATAGATACTAGTCCATAGCGCGAGTCGATTTAAGTGTACTGACCTACTTTTGATTAATTCATCCAAACTTCGACACATTCCGTGACATTCCGCGTTATACGGTAAATTCCATTATATGACTGCATTCCGCGATTCCGCCCGCATTTTCCGCATCGCGGACATCATAGGTTATATTGAGGTGTTTTGCAACTTCAGCAACGTCTTCTGCTGCTTTACCTTTGAGAGACAACTGATGCGTGATCACTGAGGCAGCTCCAGTTAGCATGTGCTTTCGGTGTGAGACTGCCTTCAGTTTTCCGCGTTGATTGGTCGGACTCGTGACTCTCTACATATCAGATGAGCGGTGGGCGGAGATTGCTCTCAGAGATTGAGAGATCGCCTCACTCTCACAGAGTGTTGAGCTCAGACAGGCTGCATCGAGCCAAATAGTGCATTTAAACTTTTAATAGTTTCACCTGTATTATTTATTCACCAATAAATAATGTCACCTGTAAATAGTATTTTTGTTTGCATAAAAAAAAAATAATAATAAAAAAAAAAAATTATCGGCAAATCTGTTTTTAAAATGGCCGATATCGATAATCGGTAAAATGCTTAATATCGGCGCCGATAATCGGTCGACCCCTAGTGCATAATCTCAGTTTGTAATAAAATATATATTTTTATATAATGCACACACACACACACACAGCACATACAATCACATTTAGAGGCTCAAAATGCAATTTCTATCTGTCAATAAGCAATAAATGAATAAAATGCCAGTGAATATGTCTGATTAAGACCACATTGTGGATTTGTTTGGCTTGACTTCTCAGATGATCTTGTTTACTGCTTGTTCTGGTCTATGGACCATCAGACTTCACAGCCACAGCTGCCAGCGAGGCATGCAGCTCTCTCATGCCAGAAGTAATGCCAGGGGCCCATTCGCACTATTACCATCTGTCAGTCACAGAGAAATGGCCCATCGATTTGCTAGCATGTTTTCTCTTCTGAACCATAACCCCATCTCCCCCACTGTCCAACTTGCTTACTCTTTTTTTTAAGTGTCTCTTTCATGGGTTACTCTGTCTTAAAGATTCACTATGGTTGCATTTGCTGATACGGAAGTCAGTATTCAACTTAAACTGACACCAAGCTGTTTAAAAAGCCTTTGAATAAGAACAGGAGTAGTATGAACCTCTATTATGATATTTTTACATCCTTTCACTATCTCGCATCATCATTCTTTCTCAGAGGCTAGGTGTGATTTTGCTTATTTGGCATGATATGCCATTGAGATTGCACCTCTCAAGCATTACTTAAGGCCCGTACACACCGGGACGAATTTCGCGTTATTCGCCGACGTTTAACGCCTCATGACTAAACAAAGGCGCCAATGTGAGTGTGCACACCGAAAAACCGTCATTTTTTAACGCCTCGGGTTCGTTTTTTGGTTTGGGCGCGGCGTCAAAACTATCCGACCAATGAGATTGGCGCTTTTGCTCACGTGTCTGGAGCTGCTGAAGTTACAGTAAAACACAACCTGGGGCGCTCAAACACAAAACAGTCTTGCTGAGCACTAGGGTTGTGACCGTGAAGAAATTTTCCCATTACACACGATGGGGAGTTACATTACATTACAATACCCTGTAAGCACCGTGCGTGTTTTACTTTGACTTTAATATCAGCGGCAATTCTGCATCAAGGACTGTGTTTGAATAAAATAAAAATCAGCAAATAAATTCTCATTACAATACCCTGTAAGCACCGTGCGTGTTTTACTTTGACTTTAATATCAGCGGCAATTCTGCGTCAAGGACTGTGTTTGAATAAAATAAAAATCAGCAAATAAATTCTCATTACAATAGCCTGTAAGCGCCGTGCGTGTTTTACTTTGACTTTAATATCAGCGACAATTCTGCATCAAGGACTGTGTTTGAATAAAATAAAAATCAGCAAATAAATTCTCATTACAATAGCCTGTAAGCGCCGTGCGTGTTTTACTTTGACTTTAATATCAGCGGCAATTCTGCGTCAAGGACTGTGTTTGAATAAAATAAAAATCAGCAAATAAATTCTGAAATAAATGAGAAACGAATGTTTTTTTTAAACATCACTTAGAGCAGGGATGCCTAATAGATCGATCACGAAGACAATGCTGGAAGATCACGCTTTAGGTCAGTGTTTCTCAACCAGGGGGGCGAGAGATAAAACTACAATATAATATATTCATTAATATTATGACTCGTATGTTAAGTCATGTAAAAAAATATATAGCCTATAAATAAATAACAGTACCACCTCTCTACATATTCTGTGTTTCGGAGCAGCACATATTTCTCATCGTGTGTAATACAGACTGAACGGTTGCTCAAAAACGCTGTATATATATCATATGAAACAATCTACATCTCTCAGTTGGATAAAAGAAGCCAGTGTCACACTAGTACACACAAGTTTTGATGGACGACTATTGTAATCAAGGAAAATATGATTACAGTGACATACAGGATCGTGCATTAGGCGCGCGTTATGTCCGTTATGATGCGCAAACGAACTATATGTGCGCTCTCGGCTCACTCATATTTCTGCTTGAACAGATAGTTAGGCTAACAAATAAAAGTGTAGTCTGCATAAAATTTTATTTATTTTATTCGTCTTGTATTTATTGACAGAAAAATTTAAATAACATTTTGCTGCCAACAAATAAAGTGTCACAGAGAGAAAAAAGTTATATAAAAATTGTAATCCTTATTTTTATTCGTTTTGTCAGGATATAATTCGTTTATGCTAACATTCAGCCTACAACACAATAGGAAAAAAATGTAGGTTTAGCCTAATATATATTTTATATAGTATACAAGTCCTGTCAAAATACGAAATTAATTTAACATCTTGCTGTTAACACAGTGAAAACTGCAGCAGAGAAAATAAATAAATTTGACAGTCTGTCATTTAAAATGATAGAATAAGCATAATACAAAAAAGGAAAGATAGTTGAACGTCCTTCAATGACATCATTCACACTCCATCTTTATTCTGATCTGTCACTCATCACAACCTCCCAGTTTTGTTTGAGAGCTGTATATTATATCTGCATCTTTGCACATGCTTTGCTCAGCCCCATAAATAAAGCGAAGCACTGGTTCGTGCTGCAGCGCGCGCATAACGGTCCGAGTGCAGGCTGTACCGGTGCTCGATAATAATAAAGCGCAGATATACTGTTCTGAAAGGACGTCGGGAACGGGATATTGTTAGACCGCCCGCTCCCGTTCAAATTGCACCAGAGTTACCGACCGTTACGTTATATTCAGGAAATTAATCCCGCGGCGAAATCTGGTTATCAATTATAACCCCAAACACAATGTTTGATTTAAAATACAGGTAAAAATTAATACTGTGATGCACGGCTCTCGTTCGTTCGGTGCACTGCTTTGAGCAGCAGCGTTCAGTTTTAATTGCAGTGTCCTCTAACTGAACTAAATTATTTTTATTACTATTAAAAAAAATCTAAACGACGGTGAGATCTACACTGCCGGGAAGAAATAAGAAGACAAAGAAAATGCAAGGCAAGATGAATGTAGAGCTGCTGGTCTCCTTGGTGTCTGAACACAAATAACTTTATGACAAATTTGTATGATTTGGACAAGCGCCTAAATACTTGCTCTCTTCTTCTGAGTGACAAGCGAGTGTCAGAAGCGTAAAGTTGCGCAGCACCACCTTGTGTACCGGGGTATTTCTGTTTTACATTAAGCGCCATCTAATGTCAGGGAATGAATTTGCATGTTCACTCGGCTCATCGTCAGCGAAAATCGCTTGAGTGTGAACACAACAAACGCGTTGAAAAACGCTGGCGAATAACGTGCGCCGATATTCGTCCCGGTGTGTACGGGCCTTTAATCTGTATGCGGACTTGACCAATTTGCAACCTCAGACTTCCCATCAGGCAGTCAAGAGTGTGCAGATGTCATTGCATTAGACTTTTTCTCATTTGTCCTGTAAGTGTTCATCTCTAGGGACACAGAGGCTTGACTCTCTCAGCATGAGATGTGAGCGAAAGAGCTCTGCTAGGCCTACTTTTCATTTTCACACTTTTCGCATTCGATCGCTTGCATTTAGAGTCGTAATCTGTTTGATCTCACCAAGCAGGAAGTGAACTTTGTAGTGTGATACCTCACATTTTCATGTAGATTTGACACCTGAGCACCAACCAGCTGGAATTTTGAATGAATTATGCGTTAGCAGTATTGATTTTTAGAAAACTCCATTTTAAAAGATCAGCAAATTTATATTGTGTGTACATTTATTTTTCCCTCCTGAGACTTAATGTGTATCTGATTATGGAAATACAGTCCATTCATTTATAACCCACAGTTTAACATACTATTGCCAATAAACTGCTGGAACAAGCGCATTGTATGAAAACTGCATGAAAATGCAAAGACAGCATCCATATGGCTCTGAATTATGCAAAGCCTGATGTGATTGACTTATCTGCCCTTGACTAGGGAGAACATATTTATAATATGCAGAAGGCAATGCAGATAAGATGAAACCTCTCCACTTCAGAACAGTGGTTGATCTTAAAGGGGTCATATAATGCCCATTTTCCACATTAATATTATTCTTTAGTCTTAATGAAAAGTCTGTAACATAGTTTGGTTAACATTTCTCATTGTTAGTGTAAAAACACCTTTTTAGCCTGTCAAAAACAGCTCATTTTAGAGCAAGCCATATTGTGTCATTCTCCTTTAAATGAAAGAGCTCTGCTGACTCCACTCCTCTCTTCCAGAGCGCTCTCTGAGGGACTGTTTACTGTAGCCGCATTCATCGTGAAACTTGCTAATTAGCACATTATTAGGAAAGGCAGTTTGCAAAGATTCATTTAAAAAACCTTGTACTCTGTACTTTTGTAGGTGAAGCTAGATCACGAATGATTCGCACGAACATAGATGCATTTAGGTAGATAGCATTCCCTTCAAAACCAAATGTAACGTTAATCCTCTTCAGCTGCTCAGATGATGGGATTAAATGACTACTGCTATGTTCATTATTACATCCAACAAAAAAACACCTCAATCGCTTAGGAGTAATTCTGGTCTACAACTGCTCCGGTGGTGAAACAACTGATGTCTGTGTTAAAACTACAGTCATTCAACAATCGTGGGAGGGGCCTCCATCCGTGTGACGTCACACGGTCAGACGGCTCGATTTGAGAAATCAGAAAACATTTAAAGAGATTACAAAAAAACCCACTGGGTGGATATTTATCATTATTGGGTGGTTGTGTACACACACTGCCAACAAACATTTCAGTTCAAACAACTTGTAAAAGTTCTAAAAGTGTTCCTGTGGCTCAGTGGTTAGAGCATTGCGTTAGCAACGCAAAGGTTGTGGGTTCGATTCCCAGGGAACACACATACTGACAAAAAAATGTATAGCCTGAATGCACTGTAATTTGCTTTGGATAAAAGCGTCTGCTAAATGTAAAAGTGCATGTAGCATTATATGAACCCTTTAAGGCCCATTTACACCAAGGATGATAACTACTGAAAAACAAAGTCCAAGTCCACACCTCAGATATACCGATACCGGCAGATAAATATTATTGTTGGAATCACTTTCAGCTGATGAACGATACAAAAATATTGCTGCCTGATTACAATCTACCTGACTTTAGAGAGCCTGAGAATTTAAACCGTCAGTTAACAAAACTATAGTGGTGCTTATAATAAACAGAACATTGCCATCTGTTGATATTAAAACTAAAAAGTTAGAACAAAATAAACAAGAAATAGTTAACATTATGCATTTGTGACACCTTGTATAAAATGTCAGATGTTCTTTTACTGAAACATCTTGCAAGTTGGATCATCTGCAATGCATCATCTTAAATTAAGTTTTGCTAAAACCAAATACACTGAAGATCTTCAATTTTATCCAAACAGTAAGATAATTTGTAAATAAATAAATAAAATAAACAAATAAAATTTTTATTAAGAAATGTAAAACTACAAGTTTGAGTAAATGCCACATTAAGGAAATTCTGGGTCTATTTTTTAATGGGTGATTGACTATACATTTTGTGTTACGTGTGCAGCTACATGTTCACATATGTAATTCCTTCTAAATATCATCTGATGCTCTTATCTGTGTAAGTTCTTAAGATAATTGGTTGCAGATGAGTCTGAACTTCAATATCAATCTGATAAGCCAATCACATCCCTGTACTAAAAGTACTAAAAATAAAAATACTTTATTAATAAAATTTTTGCCTTGTTAGTGGCATTCACTAAAGCAAAAGATAACTATGATTATTACAATCACTCATACTGCAGGTTAGGTATTCAAACAAGTCTAATTATCTAACTTTGCAGCATAACTTGTCCTGCACCAAGTATGCCAATTATACCTCAAATTGTGCGGTTTGTTGAGAAGAAGTGAGCCATTAGCTTAGCAAACAATCCAACTGGATGAGCAAAACAATGTATTTCATTTATCATTAATATATAATAGGCTATATACTATATAATACTTTAAAATGTAATATTATTATTAATTAAGATAAAAAAAAGCATACTATCATAATGTAAAATAAAATGACCCCCCCCAAATAACAATACCGTTCTTGAAACTTCTGGACTACTACTATAATAATACATTTAATGCATACTCATATAACAATAATACTACACCCACAACATAGTGTTGAAAAACTGCCATATTCTTCAGATCAATCTAGTTTTCACTTTCAGATCTGTCATCACACAAACTTTACTTGTCATCTGAAGATGGAGGAGAGCCAGAGCACAACTGGATGCCACATCTCTCCATTAGGCTGTCATAGCTCATTAAACCCCGGCCTGCTTTCAAGTTTATATTCCGAGCGAGTCCGCCTGCAACACGGGGTAAACATTTTGTGTGTTTGTAACCAAGTGAAAAAAGTTATTAGTGGCAATAAATGGTTTTGTGACTCGTAAAAGGTCAGAATAGTGGAAAAAGCAGACCCAAAAAAATAGCAAATTGAAATTGAACCCAATCCAAATCCAGCCCTATACCAAACATGACTTTTCGTGGCCTTAGCCCTTGGCTCGATAACGACGGAAGGATGTGAGCAGAACACAAATGAACCCCGAGCCCTGATTAGAGGAATGCTGTTTTTTGAAACGGGAGGGGGGGGCGGCTTTGTGTTTAAACTATGAGAGCAACTCCCACATACAGCAGGAAAGAGGAATGTGTATCTGATTACATTCTGCCTGTTCAGCCTCCGGCTTTCCCATGTAAACAGTCACCTGACTGAGAGAGAGAAAGAGAGAGAGCGACTGAGGGTGGCAGAGAGAGAGGGAAAAGCATTACATCAGTGCGCTGGTAAAGAGGAATGTGGGTTCACTGCAGTGAGATGCCTTAAACTCATGTGAAAAGACAGAGAGAGGGGGAGTAGTGCTGTTCATACAATCTCATTCATTTAGAAGGGTCCTGCTAATGACACCTGTTCAAACACTGTCTATCACTCTCTCCGTCTGAAAGAGTCTCATCCTGCAGAAGATCACCAGGGGGGGTGGCCGACCACCGCTGGGCTGCCCTGCATGCTGTAACCCCTATAACACCATCAACCTGACACAATATCAATACGTTGGTCCTCGCCCTGCACACCACCCAGACACTGTCTAAACTGCTTAACACAACCTCTAGCCTGAATAAAAAACTGCTTTGGGCCATGAAATCTCTGTAACAGAACCGGACGGATCTCACCACACCTAACTTCCGTTTAGAGAGAACATGGAGTGAAAGTTGAGAAGGCAAGCACAAAAAAGAGCAGTCACAACACACAATGATATGTGACACTTTACAATAACATTTTACAATAATTAAGCGTAGCGTTAGTTCTGGCAGGTCACGTGAATCAAGCTTGCATCAGCTGACTCTCAGCTGATCACATCTACGTATAGGAATACGACACCTGTCACGGCATCCCTACATTTGTGCTATTCAGTATTGTTCAGCAGCTTGTTCTTCGGGAGTAAATTACCCTCCATCCCCAACTCCTCGTTTCGCCTGCACAGTCAGGACTTGGCTTCTGACATTCCTGTTGAATCAGACTCCCTAATACTGAGTAATGTGTTATACTAAATGATATCTCATGATATCTGCTTGGTTCTGTTCTGTTAAGCCTTGGGGGGATATTATTGCTGCTCTCTCTGCTCATTCATGACAGGCTGCATGGATGGGCAGGGAGGTTTTGCCCAGAACAGAACCATACTGCCAAACCAAACTGTATGCTAAGTGTCTATCATTGACAATAGTGGTCCTGACAGAAGTTCAACTAGTTAATGCATTTGGTAACATTGAACAATAGTTATACAACATGCACAATTATTAATCTAGGTTAATGTCAGGAATATACTATTGTTCATTATGAACTTTTATTAAAAGTGACAGTAAAGACATTTATAAAATGACAAAATGAACTTTATATATTCATCAAATAGTATTACTGCTTTTAATGTATTTTAATCTAATAAATGCAGCATTGTTGAGCACAAGAGATTTCTTTAAAAAAACATTTCAAAAACAGTCATGTATTTTGATTTATATAACTTGACGTGATAATACTTTACTAAAACTGAGATTTATACATCTTAAAAGCAGTAGAAATACTGTTTATTAGTTCAACTGTGTTGCTGTAAAGTTTTTGACAAACACAGGTCATCTGATATTATCAAGTGCTTTTAATAAGTCATCTCAACTTAAAGCGATAGGCAGCTCACCCCCAAAAATAATTTTCATCATTTACACAACCACATGTAGTTTTTATATTTCTGTGGAACATAAAATACGATATTTTGATAAATGTGTCAGTGTTTCATTTTTGAACATGGCTACACATTGGAAAGTGGCAGTTACCACTAGTCTAAAAGTGGATTTTCTGTGGTACCAAAACTTCAAACAGTAGTGTTAAACACTATCCTGTTTGCCACTGGTCAACAAACAGGCAGTATTGCCCCAAACTCATGCTATTGTTAAGTCAATATTGCTATGTTGGGCTTGTCAAGATGGACAAAAAGTAATTTTGGATAAATCATTCTACAAACATCTGTCTTAAATCTATAGAAGATAGGATAAAAAGTGTTTTAACATAAAAAAACACTTTACCTTTAACTAAGTTTTAGTATTAGAACTGAAACACGTGTTTCATGTTATTCCCTGTGAATCAGTCAGAGAGCGCAGTTATGACGACAACTGAACCCAATGCCAACTTTCATTTTGCTCCTCTCTCTGGCCTCTCTCCGCCTGATATTTCACAGCTGCATTGGAAATCCGTCCCACCGGCTACCCGGGAAACGGAACGAGGCAGAGAAGTACGGGATCAGCTGCCCCCATCCTCCCTTCTTTGCTTTCTTCTCTCAACAAAAGCTCATTCTCACCCACAACCCCCTTCAAAATAACTATTTCTCCACAGTAACAAGTTGAACTGACCAAACACTGAAGCAAAACTTGACACATGTCTTACCGTGGTGGTGGTGATGGTGGTTCTGCTGGTTGTTCTCCAGGCCGACAGGGTTGCACGCCCCCAACTCAGTCAGTCTGCGGCTGGTCGCGGAGAGCTCGGAGCGCAGGTTGGTCACCTCCTGGCTGGCCGACTGGATGGCCCCATCAATCCGCTGAGCCAGCTGCTTGTTGTCTTCCATCATTTTCAGGATTTTGCCCTGAGAAGCAAATCCACACAGAGTTGCATGGTGTCAAGGGCTTTGTCAGGGGGTAGAACAAGCCACGGGTCCCTGGTCCCCCTTTATCCCTCCTCGGCTGCCACAGTTTAGACCATGCATACAAAACACACGCTGGAGAAGAGGAAAAAAAATCCCAAGTCTGACTCCCCTCCTCCTTATCCCAGCAGAAAAGACCTAATCACTGCCTGTCTTCTGTTAGTGTGTGAAAGACAGCTGAGCGTGTGGTAGATTAAGAGAGAGAGAGAGCGTGTGAAAGAACGTAACGGACAAACGAAACAGCAGGTAGAGGAGTGAGAGAGAGTTCCCGCTGAAAAACCGCGCACCCAGCAGCTGCTTCCAGAGAGAACACAGTGCATTGAGAGATGACATGCTCTCTTTTAAACGGAGTGTACCATGTGCACCAGATTTCTGGGGGAGAGAGGGAGGGAGATAAAGTGTGATGTTTCTGAAACTCTGTGAACTGCAGGCTTTGCCTCGGAGAGTCAGTTTGCGATGAGAAAGTAACTGTTCTTATGTGGCCAAGGTGGAAAATAAATAAGACTTTTTTGCACTTCCTTGATACCTCAACATACACTTGTCAAGCTGGATACATCTATTCTCTCGGACAAACACGCTCCCACCCCTTTCCCTTTCTTTTCATTACATATTCATTCTTTTGTCCCTGGGAAACGCTCCCCCACTCTTGAGGTTGCGGATGGGGGTGGGTCGACTCAACTCAGAGGGAGAGGAACCGGGCAGACCTCGGCACTGGACACGAGAGACAGCTATTTGTCCAGCCCCCTGCACACAGGAAGTGAAGAGAATTACACTGAAAGCAATCAATCTCCTCGCAGGGTCAAAAGTTTGGGGCTGATTTTGAAAAGCCCTCTGGTCTTCAGAAGTAAACCCAAAATGGTTTACCCTTTCCCAGAAGTCTTATGCAACAGATTGAAAAGTCTTATGTACTTTAGGTATGGGAATCAAAGAAGTTCTTATGCTTTTCAGTGAGAAGCTGGTCTATTACTTTTTGACAAACCTTGAGGTCATCCGTAACCTTAAATGCTGCATCATCCATCCCAAATATTTAGCCTTTTGAACAGGAAGAGGGGGAACCATAGCAAAATATTTTTTAAATATATGCATTTGGTAGATTATCCAAATGTTGACTTCAAATCAATTCATGCACTGATAAATAAAAGAAAGAAAGAAAATGCATTTATATATTTTTTTAATGCATTATATTTATATTTTTAAATATATAAATATAATGCATTAAAAAAATCTATGCTTTTATCCAAAATGACTTTCATTGCATTCAAAGTCTAAATGTTTTCAAATCATGCATTAACTGGGGTAAAATAATAATACAATAAAAAAATATTTAAAATGCGCTTGGCAGGTGCTTTTATCTAAAGTGAGTTATCTTCCATTCAAGGTCTACATTACATCAATTCATGTATAAACTGGAGTAACATAATAATAAAAGTAATAATTCAATAAAAAGTACAATAAAAAATATTTATGCATTTGGCCGATGCTTTTATCCAAAGTAAATTACACTGCATTCGCTATCTTTTATTATATCAATTAATGTATAAACTGGAGGAAATAATAGTACGAATAATAATAACAAAAATAATAATAAAATGTCCAAATTATATAAGCATTTGGAAGATGCTTTTACCCAAAACACTGTATTCAAGGTACACATTTATTGATTAATGCATAATTGCATTATTGATGGTAACAAAACAAAACAAAATAATTTATGTTCAATAAAATGCCAACCTTTGATTAGCAATAGCAAAATTGATTTATAAACTAAAACCCATTGGCTATGCTGATATGTGCTCAACGATCTATTTCATGGGTCTTTCATTTTAAACTGAAAAGAGCCAACAGATTAATGCTTGTATCACCTATTAGAGGGTAACACGATGAAGCAACACCAAAGCTTTATTTGAGTGTATACTCACTAAATGAAGACCAAATGCATGAAGGGAAACAAACAGAAACTTGACTGGTGTTTGCACATACTAAGTGAATTGGATTGACTGACAATCATCTATTTTGAATCTAGGGTGGCAGAACATCCTTCCAGGTCAATTTAACCCGTTTATGACTATAATCAACACCAGCTTTTATCAGAGTGGCTTTTACATTCCCCAAGCAAAACATTTGCTGAAAATGAGCAAAATCACTCAATTCCTAGAGCAAATTGATGGGTTGTGAGTGAGAGAAGCAAATCTGGTGAACCATCACACCAAAAATTGTGAACACCTATAATTTCCCGGTTCTGACTGAGAAGCATCCTCATTGGTATTCACAGGAAGTGATGATAAAAACGAATGGGGCACAACGGAGTAATCCATACTAAAAACAAGCATAAAATACGACAGATTATAGTTTTTACTCTCTGTGGATTTTCATTTGCATCCATCTCACTCATGATTGAGAGACGGCTCAGATGTAAAACTATAAAAACAGCGAAAGTCGCAAAGTTTTTTAGCTGGTTCCAAACTGATTGATTTCCATCAGAAATGAGTTGGAAAGAGCACCACGTCAACTGGGCTAACACCATTCATGCTGCGATTCAGACTGCAGCTGAAAAAGGCAGTGCTTTGTTTTCAAATCCCAACCCCGAAACCACTATACTCTCTCAAAAGAAGAGAGGGAGAGAGAGAGAGAGAGAGAGAGAGAGAGAGAGAGAGAGAGAGAGAGAGAGAGAGTGGTGGTAAGAGAAAGAAAAAGAAACATGTTTGAAAAAATCTAGTCCAGTGCGTTTCATATTCTGTGACTTTTCCATTCTGCAGAAGACAGAGAAAAGATCTCAGTCGTATTAAAAGTCACCTCCATTGACTGGAACACACCAGGCTGCACAAAGGACCCGGAGTGAACAATGCTGAATGTCAGTAGGGAAAGACAAAGGGCAGGAACTGGACAGCTAACAGTTGTTCCATGGCTTTTACAACAAGGCCTTTCCCCAGGCTTTGCTGTTGTCACCTGCCCTTTGCCAAGAATATGCATAGGCCGCGTGCCAAACAGAGTCAGCTCTGCAGTCAAGAGCGCATTCATGCTGCTTAAATTCTTTAAGAAAACGCTCAGAACTGCTAATGCTAAGAAGTTTGATTTACAAATATGCTACACACTTTTGCATCAGTTTTTTATGGTGGTTATAATTATATGATGTTATCCAATCAGTGTAATGTACATCTGCTAACAAAAAGTAACATAACTAAATGACAGCTCTGTCTGGCAAGAACACCCAATCACTAATCTTTCATTATCAACTATACTAAAGTGTGATATGAAATAAACAAAAATAATATATAACATTTGAAAGTTTGGGGCCAGTAAGTTCATATATACATATATTAGTGCTGTCAAATATATATATACACACACACACACACATATATATATATATATATATATATACACCTATTTATCGGTTTATATATACAACACTGTGCATATCTGTACATATGTGTGCACTGTATATATGTATATTGTACACAATTTGTACTTGTAAATTGTATTATTCTTATATGTGCAATGTCTGGAACATTGCTTTTCACACATCATTTACTTGTAAGTTGAGTTGAGTTTATATATCCATAGACATGCTGCTGTGAGAATGTAAGAAATATAACATATATTAAATAAATCCCATATATAACGCATGAAATTACCCTGTAGCAGATCTATACAGGAGGAGCTGGGAAGGTAAAGGGTTTCTGAAGCACGCTGTAACTGCTACAGCATGCACTAGCCGAGTATTTAATGTTGAGCAGCAAGCTCATTGGCTGTTGATGTGAAAAGAAACTAATCAGCTGCGTCATATACATAATTATGTGATTATTTCTTTTGAACTTTCTATTCATTAAATAATTCTGAAAAATCTTCACCGTTTCCACAAAATTATTAAGCAAAATTGTTTTCCAAAAAATAAGCAATGTTTCCTGAGCACCAAATCAGAATCTGCCATCACAGGAATAAATTACATTGTAAAATGTATTAAAATGGAAACCAATTGTTTCAATTTGTAATATTTCACAGTATTGTTGTTTTAATTATGTTTTTTATCAAATAAAGGCAGTCTTGATGCGCATTAAAGGTCACAAACATTAAAAAGAAAAAACTTACCAATCCCAAACTATAAATATATGCATGTATACAAATATATACATATACTACCATTTATATATATTTATATATACTACCATTTGTATATATAAATATATACAAATGGTAGTATATGTATCCTGTCTCAAAAACCAAAATACGGATGAAAAAAAAATATTTGAATAATGTTCACAAATTCTATTTTTAAAATGTAATTTACAAATTTTGCTTTCATTCATTAAACATGTAAATTAAACACGATAAGACTATACACAGCACTGAACATAAAAAGGACTTAAATATATAGAAAAAGGCCCATGTGAAAGTCTCAACACTAAGCTACAATTTTAACCACCATTACAACACATTTTTATGAGATTGGACTCCCGAGGAATTGACACCCATGAGTATCGTA
Source organism: Gymnocypris eckloni scoliostomus (assembly GCA_027564155.1). Taxonomy (NCBI): domain Eukaryota; kingdom Metazoa; phylum Chordata; class Actinopteri; order Cypriniformes; family Cyprinidae; genus Gymnocypris; species Gymnocypris eckloni. Next base: position 14,125,810 of record CM050431.1, read on the forward strand.
AAGGAGAGAATGTTCACAGGAATATCCACACAGCTCTGAGTCATTAGTGCAGCAGTTCAACTGGACTCAGGGAATCAGGGTGAACTGGGGCTGTCAGGGTGAACACTGTGTGTGAGTGGTATTAGCTGCAAACGGGATATTTTTGGATAAATTCAGAGAACTAGGACTACATTTACTTCTTAATGATGTAAAAAGCCCTATTCGGATGGTAATTGTTTCTTATGTGGATGTCTATAAAAATAAATGTACATGGCACCTCAGTGATAAAACTCATTTGGCTGGCAATTTATTCATGGTATGAAGCGGGAACGCACTGCTCATGTCGCCAGTCACACAAGTGTCTGCTGTAAATATAATGTCATATGCTTTGAATAAATTCCAATTTAATGATATTCAATTTATTATTTGATTATGTAAATTATGTAAATAGACAAGCTATATTTAGAATGGTTTTGGTCTTGCACATTATTTCTCAAAATGATGGATGTCATTAAAAATGTGGAGATTAGCAGAAATAAGTTAATACAACCTCTTATTTACATTTACTATTTATAAGGTAAACAAAGCTGTTCGGTTTATATTTTTATGTATGTAATTTTAGTCCTATATAATACATATTTTAAAGATGTATTGCATACCTGTTGCTGCCATAATATTTACGTGCTTTTCTTCTGTTTCTTCTTATTGCTCTTAACAACTCCCACTCGCTGTGTTGGAGCAGTTATGAAATAATGTTCTTGTACTTTACAGCATTTTAGTAATATCTATGCATGCAAAATATAGCTTTAGAATCACTGGTTGCATGTGCTCAGCACGTTTTGTGAAGTTTTGCTTTTACCTTTAGGTTTTATAGGATTTGAGGTAAATTTGGACAGACTGCCTCTTCTAAACGACCCCGTTATAGCTTCCCAAAGGGTAATTTTTTTTTAATGAATTAATTAATAAATGAATGAATTATGCATTTATAAAGCGCTTTATTGTGTATTGTTGTATACCCAAAGCGCTTTACAATCATATGGGGGGGTCTCTCCTCAACCACCACCAGTGTGCAGCATCCACTTGGATGATGCGACGGCTGCCACAGGACAACAGCGCCAGTGTGCTCACCACACACCAGCTACAGGTGGAGAGGAGAAAGAGTCATTGAGCCAATCAAGTGGATGGGGATTATTAGGAGGCCATGATTGACAAGGGCCAGTAGTGGGAATTTGGCCGGGACACCGGGGTTACACCCCTACTCTTTACGAGAAGTGCCATGGGATTTTTAATGACCACAGAGAGTCAGGACCTCAGTTTAACGTTTCATCCGAAAGACGTTGCTTTTTGACATTATAGTGTCCCCGTCACTATACTGGGGTGTTAGGACCCACACAGATTGCAGGGTGAGCACCCCCTGCTGGTCTCACTAACACCTCTTCCAGCAGCAACCTAGTTTTCCCAGGAGGTCTCCCATTCAGGTACTGACTAGGCTCAACCCTGCTTAGCTTCAGTGGGCAACCGGTCTTGGGCTGCAGGGTGACATGGCTGCCGGCATATATATAATTATTGGCCAAGAGAGTCCAGAGAATTGTACTGCTGTGTTTTTTTTCCAGTTTGACTGAAAAACCTAGGATATATATGAATATTGAGTGCATGTGCAAAAAAAACGTGCGACGTACAATAATTTACGCCCTTGAAAAATACGAAATCGCCCCCCAGTGGCCGATTTCTGTCAAATATATCTCAGACCTTTGGGTCTGTCAGCCAAACAGGCCCACCAAGTTTCGTTCCGATCGTCCTCTGTTAACCTTTTCTAACAGGTTCTCAAATTCGTTGGGCAATGGTGGCCATGTTTTTTGAGATACGCAAATGTCGTTGTAGACACTTGTGGCACTTTCAACCAAGACAGTGCACACCGATTTTCAAGGACAAATGGTTGCCATTATAGCCATTTTAATGTTTTCTTTCCTCTTATAGCGCCACCAAGTGGCCGAGCTCCACGATTTTTTCACTCTTACATAAGTGTTCTGAGTTTGGCGAAGATATCTTATTCCGTTCAGGAGTTCTAGGCATTTTACTAAAAGTGCCCCTGCCCCTTTCAACGTTTTGGCGCCCGGTTGCGACAGTAAATCAAAAGTTAAACTTTTCTTTTTGATAAAAATTAATATTCACTGTCCAGAAAATCTTTCTGCACTGGTTTGGTTCCGATCGGGTGAAAAACCTAGGACTAGTTCGCAAAAGTAGGTTTTTCAAAAAATGTGAAATACCCGAAAATTTTGCACACATTCAGATCTGCTGTGTGTTTTGTCTGACATAAGCCAAGGATTCCAACAACATAATACACGTGAGCCTGCGACTGATGGTTTAGGAGTTATGAGCGATTTTATACTTTCGATCGCTGTAGCGCCCCGTCAGGCCGATTGGGGTGAGCCTTGTTCACGTTGTAGGCAGTGTGAGTACTACCATCCCTTCAAGTTTCAAGTCTCTATGACTTACGGTTTGGTCTGCACGATCAGTTATACGTAGAGATCGCTGATCCGTGACCATTCTAACAATTACAATAGGGTACGCTATGCGCTTGAACCCCTAATTACAGCGAAGTGCAACAGTTACCAAACAATGTTCGGCAGTGGTCAAAAAGGATTTTAACAGTGAATTTTGAATTGATCCGCTCTTGTAAACCCAGAGATGTGGATATGGATGGCAATTCAATTACCTTGGTGTTTGTCAAAAAAGAGTAGGTGATTCAGCCGTGATTTTTTACGCAGGTGGTGGGAGAAAAACACAGACATTCTGGATTTGGATGGCAATAAAATCACAGAATAACCCCTGTAAAAGTTGAAAATAGCTAACGTCCCCATGAGAAACATTACCGTCCGAATCAGGCTAAAGTCATATACTATAAACTTTATCACCTTTTCCCCCCATATTCCATTTCTCTCATTACTAATGTCATTAGACGAATGCGTAAATATCAGTGTGTTCAGCTTGTGTATGATATTTCAGATATAATTCAGTGCTAATTAAATTCACAATTCATATCTGACTTTACAAATCCAGATGGGAATTTCAAACAATAATAAACAGATAAATCTCTTAAGATTTTTTCTTAGATTGCATGTTAACATTGACAGCCCTAAAAATCCAAAAAGATTAAACAATCCAACTGAAGAATACATAGAAACTTAAACTTATTACAGAATGAAAGCTAAGTTGCAGGGACAAACTAACCTAACTAATTAAAAAACTACAATAACCTGGCGTCAAGTGATTATTCAGTGCTGGCACATCCCCTGAGAGGACCCAAACACATTTACTCTCTTGGGATGTTTATTTCTCTACTGAAAAACTTTCCAAATAGTTGTTATTCATTCGTTCGTTTGGTTGCAGCCATAAATAGCATGTGATTAAGCAAGTGCACTTAAAACAAGGTATTGATAAACGGCCACGACAAGAGGCTGCTCTGGTTAATTGAATATCGACTCGTGCCAGGTAAACTGGAATATTTGCTGTTTTGTTCTCAAAGAGAGCAGGAGATTTTGTTGAGCACAGCCAACTTTTTATGAGGCTCTTATCAGGGTGCTGTGTGAAAATCCTTCAACTGCCAACTCTGTTTCCTCATATGAGTCAATGTGTGTGTGTGAAGGCGTGTGAGAGGGCCGAGTACAGAGAGATCATGAGGATGTGTGAGGTCAAGGGCTCTTCCCACAGACTACTCTTACAACACTGAATTTATGTGCTAGCAGGGTGTCTAAAACCACAGGAAATAGCAATATGAGTTAGGACTTGAGCTTGTTGATGAAGAATAGGCTAAGCTTATGTACTTTCCTCACTCTTTCCTACAGGGTGGGTGTCCAGATGATGAAGATTTGTTGTTTTTGGGAGACAGAGGAAATGAACGAACAATATCAATGTGATATTGTTATACAAAGTGATTTACAGAGTACTGATGTGTAGTTGACATGAAAGCTTTTTTTCCAACATCATGATTCTTTTTTTCACAATTTTTAAACATCTTTTTATCTTAATTTTAAATGATCTGCAGAGTTACAATGTTCAAATCGACAAAGTAGTATGAAAGAATAAAAAAATGCTGTTTAAATAAGCTGATGTACTACAAAATCTCACTCCATGAGACATCAACTTCCCAAAAGTATTTAATATCAAAGATAATGATATTAAACTGTACCGTTCAAAAGTTGTGGGGTCAGTAACTGTTTAATGATTTTAAAGAATGTTTTTATGCTGCGTTTGAAATACAAATAGTAAAAACATTAACATTGTAAAATATTATTACAATTAAAAATAAATCAATTTGAATGTATTTTAATATGAAATGTATTCCTGTGATGGCAAAGCTGAAATTTTGGCTACTCCACAATGCTAATCTGTAGCTCAAGAAACATTTCTTATTATTGTTAATGTTGAAAACAGTTATTCTGCTTAATATTTTTTTGTGAAATCTGCAATACAACCTCAAAAGAACAGCATTTATTTAAAATATTATTTGTAAAAATTAGTCTCAATGTAAAACTGTCACTTATCTTTTAAGTGTAAAATAATTACCTTGGATGAAAATGGGCTCCCATATATCTATATAGGCAACAAAAGGGTACATTTTGCACATAAGTAGATAGAAATGTGAGAGAAGACAGTCAATTCAGCCCATATTCCACAATGCACCAGCACGTTTGCTGAAATATTTGTGATTTCAAACAGTTTCTGGCAACTAGGTCTCTAAAGCCTCTAAAAAGTTTCTGAAATTACAAGTTGTGCAGCCAATCACTCATATAAGAATGGCAGTCACTTAAACTGTAATTACAGAGACACATTCCTTGCTCATGCAGAAGAAACACTGTGTGTTCTCTGCTCAGTTCATTTAGTAAAATGAACAGCAACCTCTAAATAATAAGGCTAGTGCATTGTGGGAGAGTGTGCAAATGTCATAACTGGGCAGATGAGAGTACATATTTCTGTGTGTGCATGTGCAGGAGCACTGTGTGTGTGTGTGTGTGTGTGTGTGTGTGTGTGTGTGTGTGTTGGCCTTTGGTTTGGTGGCCCAAGCCCTGTGAGGGACAGAGGGGCATTGACGCAGAGCAGCGCCAGGGATGGTAGACGGAAGCCAGCCCCTCATTCTTCATCTCTTATTGGGCTGAATGAATGTGCTGACTCCTAAAATAACAAAAATAGAACAATGACAGAGCCCGAGGGCCTGGCACAGCCCTGTCGCAGCCCCCTCTCCTGCCACTTATCAGTCAAACTAGTTACTACATCCATCATTATTAATAGGCAGCAACAGGGCAAGATCTGGTCTCAGAAGAACTCCTGTAAAAGCTGCAAAGATGTGTAAATTATAAAAGTACAATTTCAGAGAGTTAAAGTACAAATAATTAGGCCCAAAACCCAGTCAAGCGTACACCTCTCACACCATGTGCATAGCCTCACAGGGAACAAAACATGCTGTTTCTCATTAAACCGCTGCTGTTCTGCTGCTGGTATAATAGTTAACGCTCCACATTACCATGGAAATAAACAAGTTCATCTCCCAGGCAACGAAAAGGGAAACATATTAACTTGTATAATAAATGCAATTTGTGAACATTGAGAGCAAGGATCTTTGCAATACAGTCAAATGTATATCAATTTTGATCTAACTGGTTTACAATTACAGCAAAGATGTTCACCAGCAAAACCAGTTGATGAAACTAACATGATCTAACAAGGTCATGCTAGTTAAGTTAGTTATGAGACCTGGCAAGAATAGCATGCCCACATTGCACACAAGCTGGCAAGCGATAGTAGAAAACTGCCAGTTCCAAACCTTACGCAACCTCAGGGAACTGGCAAAGTTTGCCAGATTTGAGTGGCTTCAAATGAAAGTTTACTCACAAATCTTACATGATAGATAGATACAGTATCTCACGGTCACAGGAGTGCACCCCTCATATTTTTGTAAATATTTTATTATATATTTTCATGTGACTCGTTAGCAGTGTTAGGGAAAGTTACTTTTAAAAGTAATGCATTACAATATTGCATTACTCCCTTAAAAAGTAACTAATAACGTTACTTAGTTACTTTTTATGGAAAGTAATGTGTTACGTTACTTTTGCGTTACTTTTTAAATATGAGCAGGGCTTGATTGTTTGTTTTTAATACAAGAAGTTCTATTTATAGAAAATGTAAAAGCCTTTTCACACCAAAAAGTGTAATGAATAAACCTCAGGCTGAAGGAAAAGTAAATTCACGGCTGTACAGTAGAACGCAGAAAAATAAGGTTCAACACTCTTCAGCAATAAAAAACAAAACAACGAAGCACAATTGTTAGTTTATCTAAAGTAATTTTTGCTTGTATGGTTGAACTGGATCATCAAAGGTCTGCAGCCAAGACACTGGTTAATAAAATGAGTTTAGATATATTTGTGTTGTTTAACATGTTTAATTATTGCAGGTTTGCGTCATATTCTGAGTTTGCATTTCACTGTTTTAATTCATTTTAATGAATACTGAATCTGTTTTTTGAGAGTGGGATGAATTAATACATATTCACATTTAGTCTAGATTAGAACTACAGTAAGATCATGTTCACACAGCGCACTGTCAGTCAATAAATGGAAAAAAGTAACTCAGATATTTTCTAGTAAATGAAAAAGTAATGCGTTACTTTAATAGTTACTTGAAAAAAGTAATATTATTACGTAACTCGCGATACTTGTAATGTGTTACCCCCCAACACTGCTCGTTAGTGTCACAAGGTCACAAGGTTCCAGGTGTGAATGGGGAGTAGGTTTGTTAAAATTTCCACCATAGTTAATAGTTTAGTTTCTAAATAGTTCTAAATAGTCTAAAAAGAATAGTTTCCACCAAAAAGTAATAAATGAATGTTTCTTGAGCAGCAAATCAGAATTTTAGAATGATTTCTGAAGAATGATGTGATACTGACGACTGGAGAAATGGCAGCTGAAAATTCATCATTTTAATAAATTACATTTTAAAATATATTAATTAGTCGGTGCCGATAGCCTAGTGGGCAGTGCGCCGACATATGATGCCGTTGCATTACGAGCGTCCCACCCTTTCCCGATCCCACCCCCCTCTCTCTCTCTCCCACTTCACTTCCAGTCTCCTCTACATCCTCTATCATCCTCTATCATCAAAAAGGCTATTAACGCCAAAAATTAAAATCTTTAAAATATATTAATTCAATATAATTATTTTAAATTGCAAAAATTATTACACAATATTTCTTTTTTACTATATGTTTTATGTAATATTAAGGTTATATAAGGGACTTCTTTACCAAAACAAAACAAAACAATTATAGACCACAAACTTTCAAAATGGCTTTCAAAACATTCTGGCAACATAAAATTTGATTAGAAAATCTACACATATTGATGCTATTTTTACTGATGCATTCTCTCTGGCCAGTTGTGGACCGATACTGCTGAGCCTTTTCCCATGACAATCTATTTTTGTTGTCATTTTCATTTCATCTGTCTACGTGAGTAAGTCTAAGCCAAAACAAGCTGCAAGGACTAGATATTAAGCTAAAAGTCTGGCTAGGGTCAGCGCCGATAGCTTCGCTGACATACAGCGCCACTGCACTACGGGCATCTCAAGTACGAATCCCGGCTCAAAGACCTTCCCTGATCCCGCCCACCCCTCTCCCATTTCGCTTCCTGTCAGCTCTGCACTGTCCTATCGTAATATTGGAAAAAACACACACACAAAAAAAATCTTTAAATAAACAAATCTTGCTGGCCAATAATATGGTAGGGATAAGACACACCAGCAACCAGAACACAACATATACTGGTGATCAGTTCTGCTCTTTTCAGCAGGGAGCTGATCCATATCACAAGCAGACAACATCACAAACCCATTGACGCATTGAATGCAGCCCCTGTGTCCTAGCAAGGCAACTTCAGCTCAAATACAGATAAATCCAGTGTAAGTGAAGCCAGGCTATGTTGACTTAGATAAGAACTGGGAGTCTGACAGCAAGATAACAATCCATACCTCCCCAAAGCCCATCCAATAGAACCATCCGCTCCCACGTTCAACTCCAGTGCTAGTTCCCACTTCCACCAGCATTCTAGATAGCGGCCTAATACCCTCACACAGTGGTGCCATTCCTCCCTCCGCGATAACACGCGTTCTGAGTCGCGGTGCTGAGATGCTGAGGGCTCTGATGGGGATTACGATAAGACTTGGCTGGGAGGTTTGGAAAGGAGTGACAAGAAATAAATGTTTTCTCTGCCTTGAACCTGTTGGCTAGCTTGAAGGGGCCAAGCCATTAAATCAAAAGTGAATCCATGTCAAAATGCTAAAATGTTTGGAAACATAGGCAAGAGCATTCTGTCTAGCATGGATTTGTGGCACGCCACTTAAATATAATCAGACGATGGCCGGGCTTTAGCCGGAGATGAGATGCAGGTGACTGGTACAGTATAATGACGCTATGGTGGCTATAGGGAGATTTAAAGATGATGGACTCGCCGGCATTATCCTCTCACTGTCAGGTCTAAGCAAGAAGAGATGACTATTACTGCCACTGCTGCGAGTAATTGCCTTTTTTCTGACAGACACTTAAACAAGCAGGTCTCAACGCTCTTATTTGGTTCGTTCTTAACAAAAGAAAAGTTTTTTTTAACAGAGAGCGAATGGATTGAAAAGGATGGGCTTTCAAAACTTTTATACTGTTGCTTGGGGGTAGTGAAAGCATGAATAAAACTCATTTATGGTTCAAAATATGTTTGATTTCTTGTTTGCCCTGTGGCCGCTGCAACATTCAGAAATTTGAATAATGTGATTTTGATTATGAAGTGATGAGATTGTTTTCCAAGCAGTGGTAGGGGTGGCAAACAGGGCATGAATGGAATGTGTGTGTTCAAGGGGGTTTGTGGGTAATAATTTAGAGAAATGAGAACGCTCATGCCCCCATTGCAATGATGATCTAATCATTACCTCTGAAAAGTATTGCTTTTCCGATTTAGGCATGTGAATAAATAGCCCCATTACCGCTCACTTGTGCTCACAGCAAACAACGCGTGCAAAAATATCAATGAGTTGAAAGGGCTGGAGTGCATGACATGTGACTATTGCGAGCACTGCATTAGGACAGACTTCATAGGAAAGGAAAATTGAGTTTGATGCAGTTAAACTGGATTTGTATTTCCTGGAGGAAATACCATTGCTTGCAGGGAAGCAAAGAATTGCGTTATAGTTTTAGGTAACGTAGGCTTGAGGGCGAGGCTTCAATTCTGTGCAAATTAAATGCTGCTTTAGATTTTATTGTCATGACACTCAGTGGACTTGTTTTTCGGGAAAATCAACACATGACAAACTAAGTTAAAAAATATAAAAAACTAAAAACTTAAATTGCAATTCAATATGCAAACGGATATGCAAGAGAATACCAACAAGAATTAATTACCTAAATATACCAATACCAATATAAATGTTATTGATGGATGTGATAGATACTGTAGAACAATACAGATACATATGACAGAACAATATAACAACAAGCCGATAGACAGACAGACAGATAGACAGATATATAGATAGGATCTCAATTAATCCCTAAACAGAAAGCTTGAGAAACATAATTCATGTGCTGCCTTTGCAACCACTGTAAAAATAGTATTGTATTTGTCATTCTTATTATATTGTTCTCCATATTGACTATAACAACAGGTTCGATATGTTTGATCTCACATAAAAACTCCCTGCAGCTTTTGCAGTAGGAGCACAATGAGGTAATTCATGTGTACCTGGAAAAGGCTGCAATGCAGCTAAAGCTAACGTGGACCTGCAGCTGTGAGTGAAACTGGGGGAGTAGCCCAGTGCTGCAGCCTTAATTCTTTTTGCTGTATTTTCTCCTCTTCAACATTACATTGCATCTCTCTCCCCTGCCCCCTACTGGCCTTCTGCTCTTATTATACCCTCGCTAGGCCCTAGAGGGAGGACACGTTGACATAACTCCATGGATCAAGATTGTGTTTTGGTCACTTTGTTATGGCTCCCTCCCACCAATCACGGCTCGAAGCCCCACGGACGCTGCCGTTTAACACAGACAGCGAGTGATGTGTGGCACATGGCGGCATGAGGCGTGGAGGGGGAATGCGATGGTGTTGACACAGACGGTGCATGTCAGCGCTGCCCCCTTAGCACCGCCTGTGATGTCTAATTGATTTCCTCACTCTTTTGAGCGGATGCAATCACAGCCCTCGCGCAAAGAGACTGGCTCAGTGTGCTCTAACACGGAGGAAACGGAGAAGGCGGCTGAAGGCTTTATTACTTACATAATACTGCAAGGCATGTCTAAAGAAATGCTGCGTAGTGTCAGTGGTCACTAGAATGTCTATAGGCTCGAGCTAAAAACATGCTGGATGAAACTCATAAAGAACCTGAGCCTCAAAAGGAGAGAAAAAAACATTTCCATTCAGACACTTTGAATGACTCTTAAGCAAGGACATTCACCTCACGGTGTAATTTCTAGTGTCATTAAGTCAAGTGCATCAAGTTGTCTGAAAGAGCATACATTTTTATTTTATAAAAAAAAAAAAAATCCTGAGGTCAAGTTATGATGTTAACAAAGTGTTTTAGAGCAAAACAGTAATTTTACCATGAATGTTTTCCACTCTTTCCTCGACTATAATTGAATGGTCAATTGCGTCCGTCTTTAAGAAAGAGATAGATAGATTTGTCAAAACATTCCAAGATGTAAACTCAAAATTCTGAGGGGGAAAAAAATCAAAAGATATAAACTCATAATTGAGAGATGTCAATTTGGAATCACAAGAAAGAAAGTTACACAAATTCTGAGTTCTCTCTCCCACTGTCTTTCTAAAATTCGTTGAGAATTCTTAGAGATATAAACTTATACTAATGAGAAAAGTCTGAATTATAAGATAAAAGTCACTATTACCTTTTTTATTGTTCTATACTATACCATGGCGGAAACCGGCTTCCATACTAATTTCTAACTGTAAAAAAAATTCTGACACAGAGGTTAGCAGGTTCTGTTAACCTCTGTAAACAGCACAATCAAGTCAGTTTCTGCAATCAAGTCAGATTTGGTGATGTTTGTGAGTGGGGTTTTGGATAAAGGATATGTGGTTGTGAGGACAAGTGTGGTCTAACTCAGGCGGAAAACAGCCAAATGGCTAAGATCACTCACAAGATTCTATGGGAATGAGGGAGTAACACTGCCAGCGGTCTTAGTCACCTTGCTCCCCTCTGTCTGCAGACTTTGTGTGATTCAGCATTCTAATCAGACCCTGAGGGCACAGCAAAAAAAAAAAAAATGCTGAGCAGCTCTGCAGGTCTAGCACTTGCTTTCCTCACCCTAACTCAGAAACTAGCCACATCTGTGCTTCTGCTAACCTGAGAACATAAGGTACAAAATATAAATGTCAGTCTGTATAACAATGCACCAAGACGTTCTACATCTACACCTTAGTCTTTTTGCTCCATACTGTCTCATTTATCAAAAGCAGCCTATGTAGAATATATCGATGTGAAGACCATTTATTGCTCTTGTCAAGACCGGTCGCTAATAATAAATATCAATTGCTTTGTGTGAATCTCGGAGGATATTTGCGATGATCACCTTCCCTTCAGTTCTGGTTCATGTAAGACTGATTCGGTGCAGCCTCCCTGTTCCCAGAAGTGATCAATCTTGGGGCCACCAAAAAATGTTAGCGTGTTACTTGATTTATAGCATTTTATGCCTTATTTATTGCATGATCAACTCGCATTGTGAGGAGACTGCATTTGGAGTGAAAAAAATTACTGATGTGTCATTTGTGATGGAAAAAATCCCATAACATTTCATATCTCAGCATTACTGTATGTCACTCAACCCAAAGATCTCCTGTAACTTCAAGCAATTTGATGAATTGCTTGACAAGACAAATGCAACAATGACACAGAATTGATGTAGAATGTAGAATCACTCAAATGTTGCCATATAGATTAAAGGTTTAATTTGCAATGGCATTTCTTTGAAAGTCAAGAAAACCAAAAGCTAGCTAGTCTTCCTGAAAATGTCATGGCCTCTGAGTAACAGTCAAGAAAGTTCGAGATCAGGGCTGTCATGCTGGTCACGGCGATAATGCAAATATCAAAATGTCTGATCATCATATCACACTGGCTTTGACATATTTTTCAAAGCAAGTTTTGAAGATTTGAATTCTGGTGGAATGAAATTCACCTAACAAAGCAGCCCGAAGAGTTCTGCATTTACATTCATGGGGAGATGGGGCCATAGGCTTTAATTAAAATAGATCATTAAACACATCCTGTCGCTTTTACCAGTGAGTGGGAACCATGCACCAACACATCCTCATTCTTGGGACACATTCACTGATTCCCCTCTCAGTTTGACAGCTGACAGACTCTGTGCAGAACGAAGAGGTGGAAAGTGAGGGCTGATCAGTTGAATCAATAGGAGAAATGCTGAGCATGTGTGTGAATTATAGTATCAAGCTTGTCGCTGTCAATCCAATATAATGACATAGAGCAGACAGAGCAGCACACCTGTGTGGGTGGAGGTTGTGCTGACACTGATCTCATTATTGTATCTTTCTAGTAATGACTAGTAACTGGAAGATGCAGGTATGATTTACAAACTGATGTAGCATCATAATATATGTATTAAAAAACATTTTAACTTACCGCAAGTTTTTTATATCTAGTTCGGCAGGAAAAGGATATAACCATCTGTCCTAATTCTTGATATAAATTAGTGTTATCAAACGATTAATCGCAATTAATCGCATACAAAAAAGTTTTTGTTTGTATAATATATATGTGTGTTCTCTGTATATGTATTATGTATATACTGTAAATACACACACATACAGCACATATTTTGAAAATATTTACATGTATTTACGTCGATATAAGGGTGGGCGATATGGCAAAATATATCACGATTTCACGATTTTATCACTATTTTTTTGTCATGTTGGTTTTACTATTTTGTTTGAGCAGTGCAGCCAAAATAATAAAAAAGTATAAAAGTATAAAAAAGAATTGTGGATATTTAGGCCAAAGTTGGCGAAGATAAAATATTTGTCATTATTTTATATTTGTTTTGTAAAAAATAAGAACAAAGATACACATTACAAATAGACATAATATACAAATAAAACAAACAATGCTTTATTTTCAGGTACAATAGGCATAATTTTATTAGGAGCATAAAATAAATTGAATGAACAAATATTAAATATTATTAAATAAAACAGTAATTTTAGACGTAACCAACGTATGACTATACGTAAACCTTGTGTAGGTCTGACAGTCTTAGCTCAAAAGATAACTTAGTAGAGAAGTCGCTGAGATAACACTGATGTGAATGTATGTTGCGTTGAACAGTTTATTGATACGGAGGTCGCCAGAACTGCAAGCGCTGTAGCACGATACTACGATATTTCTTCAAAAGCAGATTGTGGAAACATTTTAATCATCCACGATAAAAAAAAAACGTCATATCGCACACCCCTACATCTATATTTATATTCATATAATTTATATTACAAATAAATATATTCAATATATAAAATTTTTTTTCTGAATTATGTACTTGCATGTTTGTGTATTTATATATATACGTAATACATATACAGAGCACACATACATGTATTTTGTAAACAAAAACTTTTATTTTGGATGCAATTAATCATTACACTAAAATAAATTGAGTGAGTGCAAATGTATTTTTTGTCCTCCCACTTGTCATTGTCAATTCGTCCTGCTCAACTCCATTACAAATAAATCTGATCTTAATGCAAAAAGTTTTACATTAATAATTTAACACAATTCAGCTGTAACGGTTTATGGCTGTAGATAAGCACACAACTGAGGAGATATCCAAATCAACAGTCTTTAACTCAAACTAAAACTCAATAGACAGAAAAATACCTAGTAGAACTAACAACAAACACATCAACTACAGTGTTAATAATACAGGACAAAGGAACTCAGGAGAACACAGGGCTTAAATAATAAGAAACTAACGAGATCATTAACCAGACACAGGTGGAACAGAATGAACTAATCAGGGAACAGAGTAAATGACCAAATATGGAAAACCAGGAACAAACACAGAGGTAAAACAAGGAAAAACAAGTCCAAAACACTGACAGCAGCAAACTGTGTGACTGAAAATCCATGAAACACATGACGGAAATTATGACAATAAAAATGAAAATATAGAAATATAAGAACCACTTTGCCAGTTAATACTTTGCATTATTATTTGGTGGTTTTCTATTATAAAAGTTTATACAACAGTATGTTCTGGTCCTCGAATCTCAATGTGTCAAAATGCGGCACTTGGTGATTATGCACATAAACCCTCGTCAATTATGCCTAAAGTGAACATAATCAGTTGAGAATGAAAATACGTGTTAAATAATCGTGATTACAACATTGACCAAAATAATCATGATTATGATCTTTGTTCCTTCGTTACTAGTTCTAAAGTGACATTTTCGAATTAGTAACAAGGGCTTGGGTTCAGCTGTTAAACTGTCAACTTGAGATTAGAATCCGTGGCGAAAGGAAATAGTTCTGTACAAACGAGGGTTTGTGGGGTTGTTGTTTTTTCTGTATTTACACACTCGTACAGCCGAACTGTTGTATAAATGCAATATCACACTTGTAGGAGTGTGATATGGCTGTATATTGGCACGCTGTGATTACCTGTGGCAACCTGCCTACAGCCGACTTTTGCTTTTGTATATATTTTTGTTAAGTCACACTAGGACACAGTCCAATTTTTATTAGTCAACTACCCATGTACACATTATATCACAGAAAATGTAACTAATACAATTTTATGAATCAAGCTGAAACCTCAACAAATGTGATTAGGATGGCAAACACTGTTGCCTCACAGACCTGAGCTGTGTCTTTGGGCCCTACATTTTAGTCCTGCTGCTTTAATGTTTATCTTCAGACAGCATCAAGGTAAGCCTGGAATTTATTTAATTTCCTCTGAGATATTAGATTATTGGACAAAAGGTCAAGTACAGTGGGATTACATAACCTAGTTGGAAAATCAATAGGCTCAGAAACATTTGAAATTAATTCGTTTAAAGTAATATCATGCTTGTATAATCGGTGACCTTGGCATTTCACTTTTTCCCCGTATTAATTAAGCCCAGACCCAGTGAGGTTAATTGACTTTAGACTAACATGACTATCATAATATTTTCATTTAATAAGATGCTGTCTGGAGACAAGCCTCTCTGATAGATATTAGCTTCATGTAATGTGCTATATTGTGAAAGGAACTTTGTTAACCATTGTTTGTGGCTAGATAACAGACCGCATTACACAATACAGCTTGGGTGGTGAGCTAATGCCATCTTTCACATTAAAATCACATGCTCTACTCAGAAAAACTGTTGATCTGATTTTAACACCAGTGTAGTTTACAAATCGACATCTGCCCTGCAACACAGACCATATGCATCAGAATATAAACAATTCAATTTCTTGGACCAATGCGACTGTCCACCAGGGAAATAGTAATTTAATAAAATTAGGGTAAAAAAGATATTGGACACAAGGGGTATTTTGGGAAAATGGTAGTGTTTAGCCTGTTGATTCAGAGTATGGGGATTACTGTGCACTTTTCCAATACCACAGTAAACAGGCTTGCCAAATGGATTACTTCTGTTCCTGAATCAAGCTTTAAAACAGAAACTGCTTTCAAGTAGTCCTAAAAAAACTGTGTAATTACTTGGAGACCAAAACAACTCATGTACTGTATGCAAAATACTTCCTGTCCTGTTACTGGAACATCAACCAACAGCTCCCAGAACATACAGGACATTTAACCACAAGTAAAACTAGTAGCCTAATTAAGCTTTAAAAATAAATAAAGAAATGAAAGTAAAGTGTCGGATAATAAAGCCTTCAAGTAAAGGCCAACATTTAAGTTGAATTAAAATCTCCATACATTGTGGTACATGCATTGATCAGCATAAATGTGCAAATTCAGTTTAATGGATTTGTTTCTGGCAGATTTATTAATACAAAAAAAATACTTGTCTTTTGATGTTCCTTGTGTTTTGTTTTGTGTTGCTTCTCTGCATAGACATTTCATAAGCTCTAATTTGCGGAGATGGGTCCCCCTGGACAAATGTCACACCGCCTGAAATATGTGGCTGAAGGAGAAATTGTGTGTGAGACATTCAGTACCCCATAGGCTGCAAGAATAACAGCGAGGCTAACCGAAACAGTCATAACACATCCTGAAGTATGCCGCGGCTGAAAATAAAATTACCAAAGCGTGCAAGCATGCACATACTGCTCATCCTATCAGCTTTAAAACGCAGAGAATCAAGCCTGAAGGGATTTCATACCTGCTGCGATTGCCCATTACATTCCACCCAGCTCCCCTTCCACCCACCACCACAGCAGGTGCAGATTCATCACTTGTATGGAAACCAATGAGGGACTGTGCTTTGGAAGACAGGTTGTATTTCAAACTTTCGCAATGGATTTGCCCACAAGCAACACAAAAAATGTAAAACATTCCAAACAAGCCTGAAGATGTGATATCATTTCTGAAATAGTCCTGATTATATGCATTAACAGGATAAGCCGACTGGCCGACCTCTGTCGAACTCATTTAATGAGCTAGGACTGATGAGACAATTAAAATAATTCATTATTTTACCATAACATTGAGAAAGGAATCTGCACAGCCATTGAGCAACACACCAATTAAATCATACGCTCTGGCAGTTTTCTATGCACTAGATGCGTCACCAAAAGAAACGAATTCATTTGTTCAGCAAAAATGCATTCAAATACAACAACATCAAAACACACAAAAAGACATTTACATTGTTGCTAAATATTAATATTTCAAATGAATAATGTTCTTTTCATCAAAGGATTCATGGTTTAGAAAAAATATTAAGCAGCATAACACTGATAAGAAGAAGAAAGTTTCTTGATCACCAAACCAGCGTGAATGATTTCTGAAGAATCATGTGACACTGAAGACTGGAGTAATGATTTTAACATATATTATAAATAAAAAGTAATAATATTTGTAATAATATTTAATAATTTTACTCTCCTTTTAATCAAATCAATGCAGCCTTGGTGAGCATAAGTAATCTTTCAAAAACATTTTAAGACATCTTTCAAAAACATACAAAAATATTTCTGACCTAAACTACAGTACTTTTTGTAAAGCATTTTCTTGCAGGTAAAACTCTTTATCCCTTGGTGAAAGAGTCGATAGTCATCATGTTGAGAGCGTCAGCTTCAGTGATGTTAATGCTGACCCTAGCCGCTAGTGGATTTGCTAAATCAGATAAACACAAGAGATCCGTCTCCTACGTGTTGGCATATCATGCACATTCAGCAGCAGGGATAGAGTTCTGATATATCCTCAAATTACGAACCGACTAATTTGAATATTTTTCAGCTAGTAATGTAAGTGCAGCACTATCAACACATTATAATGTTTAAAAAATACAATCATCTCTCAAAATAAGAATATAAAATGAATAAATTCCACAGAATCCTACTGGACCTGATGGAATGATGTAATGCACTTTTTTTAATGACACACTCTTAATACATAAAAAGATTCGGAGCAATCAGACAAAGCCAAGTGCCGTCTGACAAACTCAGCAAGCATCTGATAGCCATTGAAGAAGCAGTTTTCACAAGAAAGTTTCATCAATGTGAAGCCGTTCACAGAATCACTCTGAGATAAAGTGGCTCGCCATGTGTCGCGGTGCCCCGGGCCTGCCTTAATGGGTGCCTCAAACAGATTGTGACTGGCAGAAATCAGTCGGCAGGGAACGTAATTCCAGCACCGCTTCTCCTGAGGCACAAAAAACACAGACAACATGCCGATTTTGAATTCCACAGAGGTTCACGGAAGAAAACAGCTGCTTTGACCAGGGATTTCAATTCAGATGTAGTCTTTCATGCCACCACTCAATCAAAAACACAGCTGGCAAAGAAATTCAGAATGAGGAGTATAGGAATGGCACATGACAAAAAGACTAAAGAAGAGAGAAGGATCAGACAAGGGCCAGAGCGAATAAACAAGATACTTGTATTGTTTGTCACATTTCTGGGCAAGGAGCACAAGCTGAGTGCAGAAGATGCCTCTCATAAATTATTCACATTTCAAAATTTTCATGGATGCAACACCACAGGAACATTGAGGAACAAACAGATGAAAAGCATTTGTCAAATGGCCGGAAAATGCTGAAGCCAAAGCCTGTTATCTATAGCACACTAAAAGCAATTATAACAGAAAGAGACTAGCTTTTGAATACAAAGTAGGCCCAGAGCTTATTAAGTCCACTTAATGCAACCCATATGCATGTTTCTGAATATACATTGAAAGCATCAGGATGTTCTTAGGTTTACGCAGTCTTTGAGCTGACCAAATGAAGTAATGTTAAAAGCACTGGGTAATGGTTCTGATCTCAAATGTTCTTTAGCATTTCCAGCACAGTAGGCATGGTTAAAGCATACTATAAAATAGAGGCATTTTTGCAAGTCTCAGTGGAAATATCTATTTAACTGATGGAGCTGTCACAACTGCCACATGAAGTGTATCAAAATGTCACATATTCCACAGCACATACTTTATTATAGAGCACCCAAGCCTCACTGCATTCAATCTGATATTGAGTGTTCAACAGATTAATTGTTTCGAAGAGAAAAAGTATTGTTTGCGAAATGTAGATAAGCCAAGTAAAAAGCAAAAACAATTAAACCTTACTGATAAGCATGTTCGCTTAATAACAGAAGAACTGCAGCAAGGCTAATCTGGAAATAATGTAAATGTAAGAACACAACTACTGTATTAGATCTGAGGGGGGCTCATTCTTAAAGACAAATCAGTCGTGCTGATTCAGAAAAACAAAGTTACTTCAATAAATTAACAATTTCATCCTGAGTAACTTACATTTTTGAGGCAGCATTGCCAGTTACTTTCAGTGGTGGACCAAGTACACAAATCAAGTTCTTGAGTAAAAGTACAGATACGTATTATAAAATATGACTCCAGTAAAAGAAAAATACAGCTTTTAAAATGTTGCTTGAGTGAGTAAATGTAACGATGTAACGATGTCACTTAAACAATAGCCTACACGCCAAAGTTTTTACTTAAGAGGAAAATACTCTGAAAAGCTAAAATATAAGATAGTTTCCATTTGTTTTTGGTCCTTACATAATTTCCAAACGTCCATTTTGTGTTATTTCAATGTTTGACAACTTAATTTTTATTCTAAAATATGACACGTCTAAAATTTGACATCAAATGTCTATATTTTCTTAATATCAAATTTAAACACTCAGGTAATGAATGCTGTACCAAAATGTCTTTCATATAATGTGTTCCACTTCTACAATTTTGGTCAGATAAGGTAAAACATCAGTAGAAATGTATTTTGACTCCTAATGATAGCCTCTGCTCTTTTCAGAGTGCCACGACTGACAGAATTAGCAATAAAGGCAAGTCAGTCTATTTTTGGAACAGACTGACATTGGATGAAAGCCTTCCAATCATTTCCGTATATGGGCTGATCTCCAGATCTCTGCTCTATTCCCACATCACGATGTAATTAGCTTTTTTACACTTCAAACAACGGTACAATTCATACAGGCCTCTGGCAGCCCGTCTCTTTCACAGTAATGGCTATGAACACCTGACATTTAATAAGATGAAATCTGACCGCAAACAACGCAGGTCTGCTGAATATCAAAGCACAGAAATGATATCAGCTACCTTATTTCTCATTTAAAAAATTGAGCTTTTGTTATTTATCTTCTTGTTTTAAATTGGCATATCGTCTCCTTTATTTCATGGTATTGGCCTCAAAATAACATTCAACATTTAACTTTTGTAATACTAGTGATGAAAACGCTTAACATAACTAAATAAGTACATCTTAATCACACAAATTGTACGTATTCACAAAGATTTGTATCTATTTGTGTCTGTTGTTAATTATTACAGTGTTTCAGAATAAATAATAACTTCACATTAATAAACTTTACACAGTCTACAGTTTATCTATTGAGACATTTATTTCATGACAATGTATTAAATTATCATTTGCAGCTAGGTCCATATGGTTCAATAAGATTTGTTATTGTTTCAGTTCTTAGTTCCCCCGCTGCCTTGCATGAAGCGGTCTAAAAATGTTGTTTCTCTCCAAACACCCTCCACAAGAAATTGCTCTTATCTTTGATTCTGGGTTAGATCTATTTGTTTTTCTACTGAACCTTTTATTCTGAAAAGTCTTAAGATTTCTCACGAGAGCTCTTGAAATCCATTGAGGTCTAGAAGAGTTAAGATGCAAAGAAAGCTCAAGAGAGTCTTTATCTCAGTGTTTCACACCAGGCCACCAGTGCTGTGATACCTATTTGCTTCTATACTTAAATGTTGAGTCATTATCATATTCCCTATACATACTCTCTCTGAATGACTGTTTAGCAATTGTTTATTATTATCGGAAATACTGTACTGTATAGCATACTACCGTTCCTAAAATGTATTGTACAATAATTGCAACATAAATAATGTTTGAAATTAATACTTTTAATTCAACAAGCATGCATTAAATTGAACTAAATCGATAGTAAAGACATTCACCCCCAGTTTCACAGACAAGGCTTAAGCTAGTCCCAGACTAAAATGCATGTTTGAGCTGTCTCAACTGAAAATATCTTGCTCTGACAGATCTTAAAATATGTCAGTGGCATTGTTCTGTGTCAAGATGCACACCTTAATGTTTTCTTCTAAGGCATTTCTGTAAAAGTTACTTAAATATCTTAATTCAACTAAGGCCTAGTCCTGGCTTTAGCTAATCCCCTTTTGTAAAATGCCCCTTTTGGCCTCAGATAAATACTATTCTTTGTATTCATCAAAGAATCCTAAAAAAAGTTTCCACAAAAATATTAAGCAGCAGAACTTTCAACATTGATAATGATAAGAAATGTTTCTTGAGCAGCAAATCGCATAATTAGATTGATTTATGAAGGATCACGTGACACTAAGCCTGGAGAAATGACCAGGAATAAATTACATTTTCAAATATATTAAAATAAAAAAAGAAATAGTTGTAGTTACATAATTACTGTTTTTACTGTATTTTTTATCAAATACAAATGCAGACTTCTTTAAAAAACATTTTAAATCGTACCAACACACTTTTAAAGGGTAGGGTCCCTGCAAGTGAGTGTACAATCTTTTAAAGACTTGTATAACATGCCTGGGAATTGTTGTCGGAGTCATTTTCTCACAATGGTTTGCATCACTGATTATATTAAGCAGTAAAGAATACTGTATATCTTAAACGCTCAAGCCAAGAATCAGTCCAGTGGGTGCAACTCAAACCACACTGATCAATACCTCAGCCTTTGAAACCATTTAATCACGCCGCCTCAGCTTGCATTCACTCCGCTCAACTTTAATTGGTCAATAAGTAATTAAAGATGTGATTCTGCCAAAAGTCTGTATTATAATGGAATAAATTAGCCCCTTCACAGATTACAGCATATGCAATCACATTTCCAGGCAGCTAAAAGCATCTAGCCTAAAAGCCATCATCTCTTATTTTCATCTTAAAAGTGAGATCATGCCTTTCATCATGTTATCAGATTGTTTTTTTTGTAGACTGTTTACAATCTGGTTGGGATCAATTTATATAGCAAGCTGTCTCAAGATGCATATCTTGATTGTTATTCTACTCTTACCTCATACAGACCTCTGACCTAGACCAAACTAGTCTGGAGATGTATAGGGAAATATATATATATATATATATGACATCATTATAAGTAGTCCTCAGTTCCAAACAGGAAACATCATTGACTGTAAAAGAGTGGGGCAATACGAGCTGTCACAGTTGAAATCAACACTTTCGTATTGGTCCCTCTGACACTCTTTGAAATCCTATTGCCCCTGCAAGCAAACAGGCCATGTTCTGTCGCATCTCACACACACACACACACACACACACACACACACACACACACACACACACACACACACACACACAATATACACAACCTATCAAAATGTATTTGATTAATCCCTCCCCTCTAGCAAGCAACACATGCATAATTCATCTGTGCAAATGACAAATGAAGCAATCAATTCCTGGAGCACGTTCAAAGAGAAACATTGGAAATTCTATCCAAATTAATTTTCTACCATCACAATCTGCCCAACAATATTCAATATGCTAAAACTTCTCCAGATGATCGTTTACAATGGAACGGAGACCTCAACAGTGTGTAACAAATAAACAAAAAGCGATGACAAATTACAGCAAAATGGGCGCTGGATTACTAACAAATCTGATTCAAATATTGATCACAGACAATCACACGATACTATACAGAGGCTGCATGTAAAATAAAACTGTAAAATTAAAAACATTTATTCATGATGTTAGCAACTCTGTAAAGGCTGAAATATAAAATAATAATAGTCTGAAAATGTAATTTTAAAACTGAACAGTTTATTGAAACTTCTGAAAATAAAAGCCTTAACATATTTATCATGATTTTCAAAAAAATGATATACAGATAATCTGGTAACCTAAGTTACTTCTGTCCAGTAAATATTGATCTTGAAATATTACTAGCGATATAACATTTTCTTGGTTACATTTTACAGTAAAGTTTCATTTGTTGATATTAGTTAACATAAGCTAACAATAACAACTATTATAAGCATTTATTAATTATAGTTAATGTTAATTTCAACATTTATTAATACATTATTTAAAGTAGTATAACTTTTATTCTTATGTTTATTTTATAAAAATCACACAACAAAAACACACATGTAACACTAATAAAGTATAAACGATCAATCAGACAAAAGCAGGCATGTGGTCGAATGTGTACAACAGGTTTTTCAGCAAAGATTTGAGCAAGTTGATCATTTTTGCCTTGGATGTGTGCTTATCAAATTTGACACAGTATATAGGCTTTATAGGGTTAATGTTTAGCATGTATGCAAAAAGGCTCTAATTTCCGTGTGCACAGATGGGAGGGATGTCAAAATCAGGCATAATGTAATTGCAAGTGCTCGTGTAAAAAGAAATAACACTCCTCATTTCCTAAGAGGCTGTCACCAGTGTTGATAAGTGCAATTAATGATGAAGAGCATGGCACACAGAAGCACTTCACCTGCATTGTGCCCTAATTTACTGACAACTTTCCAGTATAAAAAGGTTCTGGAGTGGATCCTGACCGAGTCATTTCGTAGTTCCTGAGGTCAAAACACATCACGGCTTTCAAGAGAACAATTAGGCTTACCGTGAGCTGTATAAAGTTGAAATGTGCTTGAACGGAGGCTCAGGGACTATGATGCCCAAATTACCTGACAGCTGAGAAAGAGTTCTGACAAGAGCAATTTATTTTGGATTCAGCTTAAGCGTTGTGCTGATGTTGACTGGAGACCTTGGAGCATTTTTCCGTCACACACCTCCAAGTATACTGGAAATGTGCCTGACTTTCAGCCATGATTATAAACCTGTCTGTGTAGTCTTGCACTGGAGTGCTTGTCCATTATCGCCTTGAATTGAACTGTAATGGTGTTCAAGGGCAGTCTTAGCAGCTAATGCACACAAGGCTCTGCAAAATGTGTAGAGCTTCCCATCCAATAAAAAATAAAATCTCAGTCAGGACTGATGCTGTCACTGTTTTAGACTCTTAACCTATAGACATTTGTATGTTTATATAGCCAGCAAATCCCCTCAGGCTTCAACTGGAACTGCTGGTGTATTAACAACAGGCAGATGGAAGTTTCTGGGACGCATTATTTATCTGAGATTTCTCTTTAGTTCTAGCTCTATCATATGTAGGATTAACATTTGCAAGCACAAGCTCCTAGGCTCATGTTGTCAGAGCAATGAAATCATGTCTGATTATCTAAAATGCTAGTGCATTCAACAAATAAAATGAGGGAACCGGTGCTTTGATTGCGTTGAATGATTTTTATTCTCTCTATAATGTCTGAAACTGCAGTTTGATACTGAAGGATTACTATAATAAAACTAAGAATGTACAGATAATAGTATTGTGTTTCTATAATATTGCAATGCAGTGAGAATGCACATTTCTGCTATGAACTATTAAGCAGATTCAACCTGGCACAAAATCCATAACAAAACAGCATAAACCCTTAACTATCTAATCTTTTTCAGCGAGTCATTTTCACCAGAGTGTGAAATGCAAAACAGCATTTTTCACAAGAATACTTTTTAGAACAGTTTCTCTCTATGAGGTGTAACTTGGGAAGCATGATTAATCAGAATAAAAACTAAAATCGTGACTTAAGTTTTGCCATTGCTTTAAGAAATGTGAGGGAAAAAGTTCCCCATGCAGATTCTACTTTTGGCAAAATTAAAACATAAAAGCATAACTATTAGTATTGTAATTGTACTATTTTACTGCCCCCCTCATGAAATAATTTAATTTTAATTTAAATATTTTTTCTTAAATAATGTTTTTTGGTATGTTACAGTGAAATATTACAAAATGTTTTTATAACATTAATCAATTAATGTTTCTTGTGTCAAAATATTGATTTATATATGTAAATTACATAATATACTGTACGTTAATATATTTTAAATTAATAATAATACTAATACAAATAATTATATTTGCCATCACAATTGCTTTTTTCTCCCCCCAAAAAGCATCCCTAGGTTTAACATATTAACAGAACTTGAGACACAGTATCTATTCATGAATTCACTCTCATCCATCATAAAGTCTCGCTACTCCAGTTGTGAAAGAGAAAGCAACTTGGGGCAAACAATCTCTCTGCACAGTTGGCACGTAGCCACCCACAACTGAAGGCGATGGCCTTTTGCTGAATTACTTTCTCCCTAATCAATGACACTGCAAGTAAGAAATATATTCTAAAAATGGGGACGTGTCGTGTAATCAATCAAGCATATCTACATTGTGTCTAATTGATTAGCCAAATATATCACTACGTCTCATCACCGTGAACATTCATCATTTAACAAGGATGAGCGAGAGAGTTATGAGAACGAGT
The DNA here is from genome assembly GCA_027564155.1 of Gymnocypris eckloni scoliostomus. NCBI lineage: Eukaryota > Metazoa > Chordata > Actinopteri > Cypriniformes > Cyprinidae > Gymnocypris > Gymnocypris eckloni. The sequence continues at coordinate 14,150,888 of CM050431.1, forward strand.
ACAGGGAAAATCAACTGTACAATCCACCAATCAAACTCAATGAAGCTGCCTAAGCAAGCCCCCAGCGGGCTACTTATTCAGAACTTAGTGGTTTCTTTTTAAACTTTAGCATTCACAGTTTGCAGCCAGAGTGTTGTTGTTTCTGTTGTGTATGAAAACAACTGCGTTGATGAGAAGGAAAGATTGCAATGTTCAGGAAATAACTTTTTAAAAAGCCTTTGACAGGCATTGTACTGCGGACAAACATTCCCTCGACGTGCATCCTGGAGATGGAAGTAGGAAACAATTAAGTGGATCAGCACAGGGAGACTAGTTTCCATCAACAACAATAGCGAAATCAGGTAGTGGATAGTCTGGATACTTTTTATCCAACATCGTAAGGCACATAAATGTCTTGTCTCAGACTAGCCACACAAGCAAACGCTTCCTTTGATTATTCTTTCCACTGTTTTCCAGGTCGGAAAGAGTGATTCCAGTTAAATGCAATATCCATTGTCAAAGAAGGAGAGTGTGCTAATGATTTCTGAATGGTGCATTTGAATCCCGGGTGTCAGAAGAATGGGGCACAGTAAATTATTTATGCGCCACTTTCAACAAAGTGACATTCAGTTATTCAAATTACGACATTTAAAAATGCTTTGGTCCTCCTCGACATCGACTTCCCTTGACCCTGTATGCATGAAATTCTATGTGACCCTAAAAGCATTTCCAAAACATCTTCAACATCTTCGGCACTATGCAAATTAGTACAGATGAGGGAAGCACTTAAATAGATGACAAGAAATGTGAATTCTGAACGACTAGTGGCACCAAACAGAAGTGCAGTCTGTTTGTTTGAGAATAAATTACACTTTACTTTTATACAAATATAACACATCACCATAGAGGACAAGCCTAGTGGTACTGCAGCAGCCAGTAATGTCTTAAAGGGATAGTTCACGCAAAAGTTATTTCTTCTTATTCTGTGGAACACAGAAAAAAAGAGATGTTCGATTATTAAACTCATCTCGGGGTGGATAATCACCTTAAGACATATAGGGTCCTATTTTAACGATATAAGCGCACGGCGCAGTTGCACTCAGGGTGTGTCCGAATCCACTTTTAATGATGGGAAAACGGTCGGCGCGCCCAGGCGCGTGGTCTAAAAGGGTTGTCCCTATTCTCTTAATGAGTAATGGTAAAAAAGTGTTTTTTTGAGCGTAACATAAAATAAACCATTCAATCTCATCTCCCATTCCCTTTAAGAGCGAGTTGCGGCAACCAGGTGAGGAGTACAAAGACAAGTGTGTCTTGCCTGCAGTCAAGTATGATGGTGGGATTGTCATGGTCTGGGGCTGCATGAGTGCTGCCGGCACTGGGGTGCTACAGTTCATTGAGGGAACCATGAATGCCAACATGTACTGTGACATACTGAAGCAGAGCATGATCCCCTTCCTTCAGAGACTGGGCCACAGGGCAGTATTCCAACATTATAACGACCCCAAACACACCTCCAAGACGACCACTGCCTTGCTAAAGAAGCTGAGGGTAAAGGTAATCTGGCATCCTCAAACGGAAGGTGGAGGAGCGCAAGGTCTCTAACATTCACCAGCTCCGTGATGTCGTCATGGAGGAGTGGAAGAGGACTCCAGTGGCAACATGTGAAGCTCTGGTGAAATCCAGTTCTGGAAAATAACGGTAACCACACATAATATTGACACTTTGGGCCCAATTTGGACATTTTCACTTAGGGCTGTACTCACTTTTGTGGCCAGTGGTTTAGACATTAATGTGGCTGTGTGTTATTTTGAGGGGACAGCAAATTTACACTGTTATACAAGCTGTACACTCACTATTTTACATTGTCACAAAGTGTAATTTCTTCAGTGTTGTCACATGAAAAGATATAATAAAATATTTACAAACATGTGAGGGGTGTACTCACTTCTGTGAGATACTGTCTCTTTTGCTCACCAAAGCTGCATTATTTGATTTAAAATAAAATAAAACAGTAATATTATGAAATATTATTACAATTAAAATAAATGTTATCATCATAATGATTTCATTATAACTTTTATTATTTATCCTTTTTTTAAATAAAATGTATTTATTTCCTGTGATAGCAAAGCTGAATTTTATTCAGAAATCATTCTGATCAGCATATGCTGATTTAGTGCTTTCAACATTATTATTAATGTTGAAAATGGTTACTCTGCTTAATATTGTGGAAACCATAGTACCTTTTTCAGTATTCTTTGATAAATAGAAAGTTCAAAAGAGTAAAACAACTTACAAAAAAGATCGCTTTTGATTAATTTGATTAATTTAACACATCCTAGCTTAAAAAATTATGAAGTTCTTTCAAAAATAAAAAAACAATCTTACATACCCCAAATGATTGAGCAACAGTATACATAAGGGAAAGAGAACATCAGCAGGTCAGTTCACAAGAGATGTGTTTTAGCCTCTGGGCTTAAACCAGGTTTGAGCTGAAATCTTTCAGTGATTACAGATTGTGTTTTTAGTGTGACTGTGGACAGCGGACAGAGCCATTAATGGATCCGGGGGTGTAGATGTGTTGTCCTGACTTATTGAAGCCTGTGCGACATAGATGCAATCAGGAGTTAAGTGTCATGCCACAGAGGTCTGCCTAAGGCTAAAGCTCCTTGATTAATGTGTTGAAATTTCTTCATGATGTCCCCATTGAAAATAATTAGAAATGAGTCATCACAAGCTCAACCGCTGATGTTCCCTCTGAGTCTCATCTTCTCATGAATAACAATCATTTTCCAGCTCCTTCAGAAACGAGTTGGCTGGAGAGGCCTCAAACATGTATATAATTAATTCCTCAGTGCTAATTGATTGCATTTTTTGTTCGAATTGCTGTTATAAAGTGATTATTACCATCCGTTTATGATAAATGATGATAATAATAGATACATTTAACATAATATTGACTCCTTGTCAGTGTTCATTGCAATGGAATTGGCCCCTCGGAATGTTGAAGTGGAATCTGAATTGAATGAGGAATTGAATTATTCAAACACTTTTTTTGTGTGGTTTTGTCATATTGGATTATTGCAGCATTAATTTTGAATAGTATGAACATTTGTATTCTCTGATATGTAGAATGCTGAATAATGTTTCCCCAATCGATTAGACATATTCTTTGAAGTTTAATACTGTCAAAACAATTATATATATCATATAATCAGTATCTGTATATTGTAATCAATAGATAGATAATATGATCTACTTCATTGTGTAACATATAATATTGTTACTAAATTAAACAGTGCAGTTAGTTTAGTATAAAATTCAGCAATAGCAATGACATTTAAAATACATTCTTGGTTCAGTTTTCAATGGCACACAAACTTAACTATTTAAGGTGTTTTTTTACCTGTGCGTCCATGAGCAGGTGTCTCATTAGAGCCATAGACTGGCTCAAAGTATCCCTCTCGACGGGCAGAAAGGTGTCCTCTTTATGGTTCATGTTGGGTCTGTTCACCATGAAGTGAGCGATCTGGTCATTCAGGCTGTTCAGAGATTGCACAGCTAGAGAGAACGAATGAAAGACAGATCAGAATCAGCGCACACACTGATACCATCCCAGCCTATATGTGTTTGATATTTTATTACGGCCAAGTTTACACTATACCACAACCGCCCATACATAAAGCACTGTTATAACTTCACTGATGGAATATTTGTCCTGTCATTTATATCAGATAACATGAGGCCATGAGACTCTCTGAGCTGTTATTGCTTTTCTTGAATTGCTCTGGGCAAAAAGAACACAGCCCATAAAAAATAAAGCCAGCGCTGGCACTCCATTTGGACCAAGTGTCAACCATAGGATAAGCAATCAAAGGCCTTTTTCACACATACTGCATGCTCATAGTGGGCTTTCCCACTGTCAGTGTTTCTGCAGCTCTTACAGAGTATTTTCTGTGATAATAGACAGAAATGCTAAAATAGCTGTTATTGTATGTCATTAAAACAGATTACAAGATTATGATATCTAATTCACATGAAAAGCGGGACTGCATTTACACTACCATTCTGAGATCAGTATGTTTTTTTTATAAAAAAATACTTTTTTTCAGCATGGATTCATACAGTTAATCAAAAGTGTCAGTAAATACTTTTACATTGCTATACAAATTTTTTTTTCAAATAAATACTGTCCTTTTGAATTTTCTATTTATCAAAGAATACTGAAAAAAGTATCAAGCTTTTCACATAAAACATTAAGCAGCACAACGTTAATAATAAGAAATATTTCTTGACATATTAGAAAGATTTCTGAAAGAATGTGTGACACTGGCTGCTAAAAATTCAGTTTTCCCATCACAGAAATAAATAAATTATTTAAATAAATTAAAACAGAAAAGTTATTTTAAATTAGTAGTATTACTGTTTTCACTGTATTACTGATCAGATCAAATCAGCCTTTGGTAAGAATAAGAAACCTATTTTAAAAAACATAAAAAATCTTACAGACCATAAAATTTGAATACTTTACATAGGCTACAATATAAATGACAATTACCATACAAAGAACAGAACCCAAACTCAAAGTATAAGTTAGATTTCTTGAATATTTTCCATGCAAACAATGCTGGGTGAGTAGTTAGCTCGATCATTTCTTGTTGCTTAATAATAAAGGATCATGTTTTACGTTTTTAGTGTACTGTCAATGTTTTTGCTTGTGCACCCATGCAAAAAATGTGACTACTGTGTCACTCTGTAATTACAAAAAAATTCAAAACGTTTCATCATGTAATTCCAAAATTTCATCACAGTTAATAGCCCCGTTTGCCTTCATTGGCATAGGTGTGCCCATGTGTGTGATCTCGGCTGGTATGTGTCTGGCATGGTTAGTTCATCAAGCTTTGCTGCAACCCTCCAGATGATTCGGCTCATTGGCATGCAGTCTGCCCGTCTCTAATCCTTCTCCCATGGGCTCGGCAGATCCCTTCGCAAGCTTCCTTTTACCATTAATCCCTCTCACTTAGCGAAGGCTGCCAGAATTATTGTAAGTCCATTACCACTGTAGAAATCTCACATCCATGCCCATTAGAAATGCATTTATTCATAGTCCCCGACAATCACGCCTGACCCTTGTTTGTCTCTATCAATCAGTGCATCAGCGTATCCAACAAATTAAAAGAGGCACATCAGTCTTCTTCCCCACAACAACATCACACTGAAGAGTATTCAGTGTGCCATTGACCTCAACTGGTCGGGAAACTAATGCTGACATACACATCCAATAATTACAGTTTTTGTACGACTCGTCAGCTCTGATGACAAACAAGCCAGTGTTGTATGGCCAATCAAGAGGAGTGAGAATTATTTAGACAGAAAAAGAGATCACTCAAACCTGTATGATGTTTTTTCTTCAGAGGAAAACACAGGAGGAGCCTTATTCTGAAAAATATACTTTGGGCTTACCATTGAATTGACCTGTAATGAGACAGTTTCTTATGATACATTTTCCACCTAAAGGGTTTATGGAGTTCTGTGTAATTATAATCACTATTGAATTTCCAGGTAGTATTGCTAATTGTCTTTGTAAAGAAAACTGCTTACACTTTAAATTAAACTCTAACACTAACATTAACCAACATTTAGTATTTATCATCTTAAACTGTATTTTAACAACTATTTGTAATACGCGTAATTTGCACGTGTCAAGTTAGAGTAACAGGCAAAGTACCGGAAGTTGCGCAATCCATGAACGGGAATCCACAAAATGCATTATTTGACCGTTTTACAAGGCTGCATGATATATTAAACCCATTTAAAAATCATAATAAATCATAATGCTATTGTGAATTCACAAACACTACAATTCGATTAAATGAATATATGCAAAGCAGGTATAATATATCAGTCATTCATGAGAGGTGGGACAAAACAGAGTGCAAAATTGAAAAAATAAAACCTTGTTCTCAGACAAATGTAACTACATTTATGTATCTTATATGCACTAAGCTATGAGCTAGGCTTTGATACAACCTCCCAACTGTTCTCTTTTTTTAACAAAATGTGCTTTTTTTTACCTTGGACTGTAATAAAATTTAAACTATTTTTAACAGCATTGAAAATGATTTTAACATTTCAAAAATGTCATTTCATAAAGGGCTATTTTTCACTTAGGTCTATTTTTATTTTGTATTTATATTAAAAAATATTATAACTATAAGATTACTCGATTAATCGTCAGAATAATCATCTGATTACTTGATTAGGGCCACCAAAATTATTGTTAGTGACAGGCCTAGAAATTACCATTAAAAACCATGACATTTGATGAAATATTGTGTGAAATGTACATTTGTATGTAATGCACACATCTTTGTGTGTTGACAGCCCATTAATTTTCACTGATAAATTTCTCATTTTGTCTTCCACAGAAGAAAGAAAGTCATAGAGATTTGAAATAACATGAGCTATAAGTAAACAGTGACATATTTTTCATTTTTGGGTGAACTGTCCCTTTAAGAGTCTGGCTAGAGAGCTCCCCCATCCTGCAGCTGTCATTCATCGAGGGAGCCTGTTCGTGCTCAATGCATCATGTGGAAAAGCAGTCCGGGCTGATATGCTTCACTATGTTTAAAACCTCAAGAAAATATTAAATTCTACTAACCCCATCTGTCCTGTCCACTAAAAATATTTCCATCTTTAATACGTGCAACTAATCTGAAGCAATATGAAGTATATATACACCTCCCTATTAACGGTTAAATGCCTCAGTCAGGAAAAAAAGAAAATCTTGAGTTTACGGATCATGGGTTTCAGGGTTTGAACCTAGGACCTTTGGGTCACCAGGCCACATATTTATCCACTATGCTGTAACCATCCCATTGACAAGTGACAGAATATGGTGTCATTCACTGGATGAAAAAATTACCAATTTGATCTCAAAATGCACAGTTAATGAAAACTTCATTAACTTTGGGAGGATGTGACTCAGCAGATCCAAAGGCCCTTAGCAGCAAAAACAGAAGCACAAGGGCATGAAAGAGCTTTTACTTTTCCTTTCGCACTGAGGTATGGATTTAAAATCTGGTGCAGTCAGCTACAGCATTGCAGGGGTCATTTAAGATTTGAGAAAGATACCTTCACATAGAGACAGCAAATAAATACTACGGTCTCCTCTCAGAGAGAGTTTTCCAACCAGTATTAGTTCCATTTTCCATGGGTGGATTGTTTTTTGTGTGATCGCAGATGCTCAAATCACATTTCAGGAAATACCACAACATCTCTGCTATTGCTGACTGTGGCATACAAATGTGAACATTGTCTTATTCACAACCACTCTGGAGATTACTGTATGAGAAGAATCTTGTTTTTATAAACACTTGTTCCAGTAAAATATCTAGAAAACAGCACTGTCATGTTTAGTGGAAGTTTGTGCATTAATAATATCACAGATGGCGATACACATTTTAACCTTGCTGAATGCCGTTCTAGAATACTTCATTCTGATTGGTTGATTCCACGAATGAACACTCAAACACATTTGTATGATTGCTAAACTGTATATTTCTACATACAAATTATACTTTCAGGTCTTTAACATCCACTCACCACCTATCTTTTCATATCAATACAAGTTAAAATATCTCACTGTATGAGTCAAAATGCTCACCGCACTGCATTTGTTTTCCAGTAAAAATATCTAGAAATGTTTGAGGATAAATTAACTTGAGAAGTAGTTTTTCAGAGAATGTATTGTGAATACAGTTGTATTTTGTCTTACTGCACTTGCAGATCTTTTCATTTGTTTTTAACTTGTAAAAATGACAAAAAAAAACAGGTGTCAGTATTTATAAGGCTGCTTCTCAAGTAAATGCATCTTGTTTTAAGTATTTATAGATATTTTAACTGACAAAACAAAAATACTCATTATGAAAAATGCATTTACATTCATTCATTTAGAAGACACTTTTATCCAAAGTGAATAAGACTACAAACCAAGCATGAAATACACATTTGGCAGTGCAACTGTAGTAAAAAAGGGTGTTGATAGATGACTAAGCCTTGATAGATGACTAAAAGCTCAAGCTGGTTAAAAACACAAATAAAAATTCACAAAAACAAAAGAACCACCAACTGGTAGAAGATTCAAAAAGATAGATGAAGTGTTTTAGCTTAAAGATTACAAAAGATAGATGAAGTGTTTACATTTTAATATATAACTTCTAAGTAGAAAAGGGAACTTGGAGCTCAGATTAAAATGAATAATATATGAATCAATAATATTGTTGTAGTGTTGATATTTTTTAGAATGTTATGGACAAGTTTTCTTTCTTAAATATAGTTTAAACCCTGCTCGGTTAACAACCCGAATTTCGGAAATGTTGAGATGTTTTTTAAATTAGAATAAAATGAAAACTAAAAGACTTTCAAATCACATGAGCCAACATATTATTCACAATAGAACATAGAGAACAAAACAAATGTTTAACGTAGAAATCTTACACTTTTGTCCACTAAACGAGCTCATTTCAAATTTGATGCCTGCTACAGGTCTCAAAAAAGTTGGCACGTGGGGCAACAAAGGGCTGAAAAAGCAAGACATTTTGAAAAGATTCAGCTGGGAGAACTTCAGCAACTAATTTAGTTAATTGACATCAGGTCTGTAATATGATTAGCTATAAAAGGGATGTCTTAGAGAGGCAGAGTGTCTCAGAAATAAAGAGAGGCAGAGGCTCTCCAATCTGTGAAAGTGCGTAAAAAGATTGTGGAATACTTTAAAAACAACGTTCCTCAACATCAAATTGCAACGGCTTTGCAAATCTCATCATCTACAGTGCATAACATAATCATCAGGTTCAGAGAAACTGGAGAAATATCTGTGCGTAAGGGACATGGCCGAAGACTTTTGTTTGATGCCCATCAGACACGGACACTGCATCACTGCAAGACATTGCATCACTCATCGGCATGATTCTGTCATTGACATTACTAAATGGGCCCAGGAGTACTTCCAGAAACCACTGTCGGTAAACACAATCTGCCGTGCAATCTGCAGATGCCATCTAAACCTCTATCATGCAAAAAGGAAGCCATGTGAACATGGTCCAGAAGCAGCATTATGTCCTGTGGGCCAAGGCTCCTTTAAAATGGACAGTTTCACCACAAACTCTTCAGCAGCTGAAAACCTATTTCAGGCAAGAATGGGACCAAATTCCAACACCAGAACTCCAGAAACTCATAACCTCGATGCCCAGATGTCTTTAAACTGTTTTGAAAAGAAGAGGAGATGCTACAACATGGTAAACATGCCCCTGTCTCAACTATTTTGGGACCTGTAGCAGGCATCAAATTTGAAGTGAGTATGTGAACTCAGTATAAACATTTGTTATGTTATCTATATTCTATTGCGAATAAAATATTGGTTCATGTGATTTTTAAATTCTTTTAGTTTTCATTTTATTCAAATTTTAATAACCTCCCAATATTTCCGGAATTTGGGTTGTATTCTGCATAACGAACAGATGACTGTACATTATCCTTTATTTATCTGTAAATAATTCAGTACAAAAAAACATCTAAATGGCAGTAACAACTTCTAATTACAATACAAAATCGCTAATTTGAAGCCAATCAGCTTTATTCACAAACAATAAAGCTCAGAGCAGCATATTAAAAAACCATAGAGATGATCAGTTTAAAAAAACACCTTCAGTAACAGTGTGGTTCTTTACAACTGAGTAAAGAAAGCCCTCACTGGGATAAAGAGGTCATGTGGAAGAAGGCCGTAGCCTGCGTGAGCTCCTCTATTGACCAATAAGGTAATTCTCAGAAAACATTGAGATTGTGCTTGCCATAAAATGCTGTTGCTGCGTGCAGAGCATATGCGTTGAGCAGATTTATGATCAGACCTCGTGTCTGAGTGCTGCAGCACATCTTGGAATCAAAGCCAAAGCTAAATAAAATGTTTATGGTGCCAACTGACGAATCGAGTCTAATTTCACATTCAGCAGTTTACGAGGTGCGTGCCTGAAGAGGATACCTTAAGATGTGACAGAGGATAATGAAACCACGACATTGAAAGTGACACGGCATCACATACCGAAACGCAGTGCTATACACTGTTTCAATTTTCCAGCAGTGCTATCTGTCATGGAGTTTGTGGTTCAATGCGACAAGCAAGATACTTTTTCTAAGAGAGAATCAATAAAGACTTAATGCCAGTGTCAATGATGCTCAAGTCAATGCCAGTGTAATCAGGCACAATGCCAATGCCAGTGTAATGGCAGAGAGCAATGCCTTAATCAGTCATGGCAAAGATATGAGTAGATAAGTAGTTATTGTTATAGAAACAATCAGAGATGTGACCGATTGATTTCAAAGATCTATTTAAGAGTCAGTTTAAGTTCTATTATTTTTATGTCAAAAAATAGAATTAATATGTCATGTAGTCAAAGAAGAACAGTATTCAAAACTACTCATTAAAACGCTCCTAAATTAATCAGCAAAAATGGTTTTGTGATTATGATTCAATGACTCTTTCATAAAAAGAATCACGTTGCATTCCTAAATGAATAAGAGTCATTTAAGTGACTCATTCATAAAGAATCACTTTTTATGTTCCTAAAGTTTTAGAACAAATCATTTAAATTAAAGATTTAAACACTCTTTAATATAGTGAAAATCTCTGGTTACGTTCTTAAATTAAAGTGTTTTTGAATTAATCGGTTTAGTGATTAATTCATTGATATATGTATAAATACTGTATGTAAATGAAATGTGTTTATCTTCAACAAATAGATTGAGTGAATGATTAAATTACTCATTTGGTCACAGGTATAACACAATGGTGATATATAAAGTCATTGATATATAAAATATATATATATATATATCATATATATATATATATTAAAAATGTATCTGGTGACTCTGTTTATGTCAGTTCTGATGAAGCTTTACAATACATTTACTGGGAGATGAATGGAATAAAGAGACTGTTCAAAATTGTACTTTAGTATACTATAACTGCATCAAAGAAAGTCTGCTAAATTGTCACACCAGACTAATTTGTGTAACATGAACTTTAATTGTGCTGAAAAAAACTATCCAACTAAAAAGCCTGTGGCCATATTATATCTCTTATATGCTCTCAGATGATAAACTGATGTATATTTGATTGTGCCTGACAGTGGAAAAGATTGCAAGTATAAGCTAACACAGGGCCACACTCATTAAATATCTTGCATTTAAACATTACCATGATATTATTTAAAGATCATACAATTCTCATCAATAGTGACATTAATGACACAATTTCCGACAGAAGATAAGAATATAAAACTTTCTGAGAATGAGTAAAATATTTTGATAGATTTGAACTCATACTTAGCATGGGGTTTTATGGATAAAAGATTATCATTTCTTTACTGAGCCAAAGACAAGATGATAGGATGATTCACACAGATCTTAATCTGGTATGCATTTTTAAAGAAATTGGACACAAATTCATTATACTCACCACTTTCAGACAAAAGAGTAGGATAAAATGGCAATAATTCATGAGATTAAGGTTATGTTGTAAAACATCTTGGACTGATATTTAGCCCATGTTAAAATCCAGAACACCCATTATGAAACCCAACAACATTTTTCAGATGTTAACAGTTTTGCACATTATTGACAACAATATCATCAAACTTTATTTTGAATATTGAGAGGAGCCATTTTTTTCAAAAATGTGTTTTATGGTATTAATATCCTGAGCTATGGAACAGCAATGTATAAATACTGTATGTAAAGACATACTGTAACATATCTTCAACCTACTTGCTTTGGTAAGATTTTATTTCACAGCAACACAACAGTTCAATAATCAGGAAGTTAATATTGAATAATTAAAATTTTGACAAATGAACAAATATCAAAATTTGTTCATTGCTGTTAAAGTTGATTTGCCTGTTGATTCAGTGTTGTAGTGTTCCTAAATGAATCAGTTTGTTTGAATAAATTGGTTTACAATCTGATCTGGGAGATGAATGGAATAAAGATATTAGACTGTTGCCACCTGACAGTTTCATAACAATGTCATCAAGTCAACCATGTGTCGTCACACCAGACTGTGGATTGTAGACATGAAGCACTGAGAATAAAAATAGGCAACCAATAATGTGGCCATCTGATCTTTCAATTATCTGCTGAATGATTTCAACTGATGGCTTAGTAATGGCATCTGTCCAGCCTGACAGTTCAGATGAGAAGAGCCTATCTGTGCAATCAAGGGCCACCCACTCATTCACACTGCCAGCGTGGCCCCTGCAACACATTACCATGCAAATGACTACATGCACTCCTCTCTCAGAGAGCGAAATGACACATTAAATGTTCCGACAGAAGATAAAATATGAAAACTTTCTGAGAATGAGTGGAAAATGATTTTGAGAGTCATAAGCCAAGCTGGGGTTTTATGGTCTGTGATGTTCTGATGCTGACAAGCAGAGCGAGACAAACAATGAAAAGTTCTGTAATCTGGTATGCATTTCGACCAAGCTTGGACACAAATTAATTATACTTACCACTTTCAGACAAAAGAGTTTATTTTGGATGGAGGTGAATTTGATAAACCGGGATTCATGAGATTAAGGATTATGTTGTAAAACATCTTGGCTGTCCCTTATATTTATGATCATGTTAAAATAGTCATCACTTGAGAATATTTAATTTAATGTCATAACACTGCTATCTTTAGCGTTGTCATATGAGCAGGAGTGCAGTTGTGTACTGAAGCTTGATTGGAGTGTTCGACAAAGCGGATGAAAATGTCGGTATATATTTCTACAATTTCCAGTAGAACAATTCAGGGAGAATTTGGGAAATAAAATGATTATTAGTGACGGCCAGTCTGTAACGCTAAGATGCGTAGCCAGACCTTCAGACTGATGGTCTGTGATTTTTGAAAATGTTGATAAAACTATCATATACAAACAATGAAATATAAACATTTTATTTGAAAATATGGCTCGGATCATGTATGCAAAATAATACACTTTATTTAAAAATGCAAGACATGGATGGCCATTGCACATGGGGAAAAACAAACAAACAAACACACAAGTAGGCTACTCAAGGTCTAAGGTCGGTTAGTAAAAACTGATATATATATATATATATATAGATAGATATTTTCTTTACTGTTTCGTTTTTGTTGAAGATGCTGCAAAGTCAAAGATGAATTATTGTGTTAAAAATTTTTTAAAGTAGATGAAAATGCTCTTTTGAACCCAAACTTTTTAATGGTAGTGTGTATTGTTAAAAATATTTATATTGTAAATAAATGCATTCTTTTTAAAAACTTTATTCAAAGAATCCTGAAAAATAATCACAGTTAATAATAAAAAAAACTTAAAATAAATAAAAATTTAGCAGCACAACTGTTTTCAAAATTGATTGAATAAGCATATTCCAATGATTTCAGAAAAATCTTGTGAAACTGAAGCCTGGAGTAATGATGCTGAAAATACAGCTTTGACCACAGAAATACATTATATTTTAAAGTATATTACAACAGAAAGCCATTATTGTAAATTGTAATACCAGCAATACTGCTCAATATTACTATTCTTTTTTTAAATCAAATTAATGAAGGCTTGATGAGCAAAAGATATGCAATGTTTAAAACACTAAAAATAGTGTTCAAACTTTTGACCAGTACACTTCTGTATGATAACAGAAAAGTGGCTAGCAGAAAGAGCATTACAGCGTGAGCTAGCTAGCAAATACCTCATAAATTGTGTAGCTACTGTACAAACACTTTTTGGTATTTACTTGTTAAACTTGAATCCCAAAGATCAAATATATTTAGATGTAGTCTTTGGGCTGAAATGCAGTGTGGCTTCAGAGAAACTAGAGGGTATCCCCCTTTTAGGTGACTAGAGGGGATTGTGTGTGGGGGAAGATCATTTTTAGACTTTTGTTATATTATTATCTCACCTAAATGTTTGTTCAGTCAGTGTTTATTTTTTGCCACGGAATAGCCTAATTTAGTGACACAGCACAAGGAAGTTAACTTTTTTTGTGTAATATTCATGTAATTTACATGAATACTTACCAAGATGGACATTTTGATATTTTGTGTGCAGGATTTAAGAAATAATCTGTGCATTTTATTGAGGAAAGCACAGTGCGTGTAGGGGGTGTGGCCTCAATAGCCCTGCAGTAAGTAGTGTGCTGTGTGCATGTGATTGAGTAATGTGTAGTGTAGAAATTAAACTGAAATTGCATTAAATCTGCTAGTTTTAACCAAGATTATGCTGCAAGATATTGTTCTCAACTACATTTAAGTTCCCAGTTCCTGCAATTGTGCTAATTTCCGATTTATTCCCATTAATTCCCATATATTCCTGTTAATTCCCATGGAAAGTTTCCAGTCTTGAAAATTCCCGGAATTTTGCAACCCTAAAAATAAATAAATAGAAATTACGTGAAGTATATCTTAAAATGCTGCCTGGCCAATCCAATTAAAAATAGAGGACAGAAAGTGCTTTATACTGTTAATAAATCATATGATTGTGTTTATGTTTGTTTTAATCCAATGCAAAAAAAAAAACCACTCTAAATGCCACTCTATGTATCTTATTAGTTACACATTTTTAAAAATGGATCAAATGGATTAAGGTGCAAAATGCGAAAACCTTTTTTCATGATGAATAATCTGGAGAGAAAAAAATGTGGAAATGCCTGATAAACTAAAATGAATTATTTTACCGATGTCAGATTGTTCGTTGCAGCCTCGACATGATACTGCCACACTAAAATTTGGTTTAGGTCTAAGAAAGCATTTCTGATGCATTCAGAACAAAAGATGATAACAAGAAAGCAAGAAAGAAACAGATTTTGAGTACTATTTTATTCAAGGGGGATCTGATAAGCTCTTTGATTCCACAGTAGTTGCTGGAGCAAAAGGAATCACTATAGGGCACTGACTGCCAAAGTAATTTGAAGGCTTTCCAATGGCTTCACACTTCAAAAGTGAGAAGCAGAGTTAGATGAATGGATATTTGGTCCCTCGCAGGTCTCCAAGGGCTCAAGGGAATGCATTCAGCATCACCCCATTACCAAGGAAAAACACAACCAAATCAAAATGGAGACGAAGCAGAAAAGAAACAAGAAATGGCTGAAACTGCCATGGGGTGGATGGGGGGGTCTCATGTTCCCATTCTTAGCATCGCAAACATCGTGTGAAATCAGATTCCAGAAGTTGGCATATGCAATAATCATGCTAATTGCCAGGCAAGGCAGAGGAAGCTTAGACATTTCTGACAGTTTTATTATACTTTCCCAAGCCTTTGTTTTGCATATTGTAACAGAATTCCACACTATTTGCATCACTCACTCAGGAACCTGCAATTTTGTTGTTTACATCACCGAAATACACGGCTATCTTTGACTGTGTGCAATCCATTCCCTGAGTGCCTTTGATTGTTTGGTCTCCTGAGAGGCAGACTGTGAGCCTGCACCTGCATTCCTGATACAAAGACAGTTAATGCATTTACAGTTTTGGACATGATGATTTGGCTCAACGGGACAAGGGGAAAAAAAGATAAGTGCCACAGATTAAACACACATATGACTCTTTTCATTCAATGACTGTGCTCATCAGCCGGGGATTTTTAGCATGTGTTAGCCATCTGTGAACATTTAGACCTTTGCACCTCTGCAATTTGCTTCAAGCAAGAGTGAGAGGCAGAGAGGGAGGCTTGTTAAAGTCTTGTACAAAGACAGTCATCGTTAGAGAAAAAAAAAATGTAAATGTGGTGATTTCCAAAAACATGGTCATAAGAGTTAAATGGATAGTCCTTTGTGTGATTTTAATATGCACATTTTGAAATTCTCTACATCATGCAGTTATGAGATAATAATAACAATGCCCTTTGGCATCACTGATGCAGTGTTTTGTCAAACACTAAAGGACAACATCTTTGTTAAAATAAAAACTAAAATAACTGAAAAAAGCAAATAAATAAAAATACATTTTCTTAACTCCTCTTCTTAACTCCAAAACTAACTAAAATAAAACAAATGCTATTTTTAAACTTTTGTTTGATTATAAAATATTAGCTATATTGTAGATTTTATAATTGGCTATATATTATACTAATATTATAAAATAAAACTCGAAATCTTTACAACCTGCCTGCATTAAACAAGACTAGTGATATTTTAATACATTCTCTAAAATGTACAAATAAACAAAATATTATAATTACAAACACATTCATAAAATAGACTGATAAATGGAATGCTATTAAACATTTGT
This sequence comes from Gymnocypris eckloni scoliostomus, assembly GCA_027564155.1. NCBI lineage: Eukaryota > Metazoa > Chordata > Actinopteri > Cypriniformes > Cyprinidae > Gymnocypris > Gymnocypris eckloni. Next base: position 14,167,176 of record CM050431.1, read on the forward strand.
AGATAATATCAGTTAGTGCATTAACTTTGCCAGCACAAAAATCTTGAAGTTTACAAAATATTAAACTGAAGCTATAAAATAATAATAACAATGATAGCGTAAAAAACAGTAAAACTGAAAATAAAATAGAAACTACATTTTTTTTTATTGTCATATGTGGCGCTTTCAGTGTTGCCAATTTAGCTAGATTTAACGACTTCCCTGCCCCTTTTAAGACTTGTTTCAAAAGTTTAGGGACAAATATAGCAACTTCTTGGACAAAACTTATCTAAGTTCTCATCTTGCCCACTGATCTACAATCATCTTTATATAGATCAGTGAATTTGCCATTATGATGTCATCTAGTGACATTTAGCTACTTTCAATTGAAAGCAGTTGGCAACACTGGGAGCTTTACTGTCAAACAATAGCAAATTCTAAAGTTGAAGAAGAGGCAAAAGTTTAAAAACGAAGGTTATTTTAATGAACAACTTCCTAATGTGTAACAACAACTGACAAGGAACAGAAAACTACGAGGAAATTAAAAAACAAACAGCTGTGATGATTAATGAGTGTCCGTGGAAAGTGATGACTGGTGGGAAACTAGAGCATGCTGCAGCATGATTGGTCTTCAGCGAACCCAAAAGGGCCCATGTCACACCTCTCTTTGTCTCCATGCACTGGCTCCCGGTTGTAGCTTGCATCAAGTTCAAGACACTGATGCTTGCATATAAAACAACCACAGGCTCAGCACCCACCTACTTCCACTCACTGTTACGAATCTATATCCCCTGAAGAAACCTGAGATCTGTGAGCGAGCGACGCCTCGTGGTGCCATCACAGAGAGGCACAAAATCACTCTCCAGAACGTTTTCATTCACCGTTCCTGGCTGGTGGAATGAACTTCCCACCCTCATCCGGAATACTGAGCCCCTGACAATTTTCAAGCAACACCTGAAAACTCATCTCTTCCGTCTTCTGCTCCTTCTTCATAAAAAATAAATAAATAAAAATATGAATTTGCTCTCTTTCCTTAACCTCTCCCTATCTAGCTAGTTTTGCTCTGAACAATGCCTGAAATGTTGTATGACAAGCACTTCCTCTGTCTGTTTGCCTCTTTATAATGTATCACTTATTGTATTCCTCAATTGTAAGTCGCTTTAGACAAAAGCGTCTGCTAAATGAATAAATGTAAAAGAAACAGGTAAGTGATGAGAAACAAACTAAATGTCCATAACAATTAAACTAACTAAACATAACTTTGATATTTACAGCTAACCATTTATTTGCACTGTATGCAAAAGAGCTGAGAACATCAAAAAATCACCTCATTTGGAATGGCATTCAATTATGTCCGAATTCTCATGTTGGGGTGAACTATTGCTTTAACTATTTTTGTATTCCTTGCATGGAGGGCCACTGTCCTGCAGAGTTTAGCCTGGAAGTTTTTAGTGAGTCTGAAAACCTTGACTATATAGCTGGATCAGTTGGGTTTAATTAGGGTTGGATCGAAACTGTGCTGGACAGAGGCCCTCCAGAAACAGATTTGGACTTTAAGGACTATAAATAGTAGAGAGACTCATCGCAAGCCATAACTTCAGGCATCTCCAAAACAACATTGAAGCAGGTCAGCAGTTACCGCACCGCTATGCTGTTCCCTCAGCTTATCCATCCACTGCCATTTTCCCAGCCTGTCAACCAGCTCCCCCGAGGCCTCCTCAACCACCTCGACTTTCATTGTGCAACAGGCTTCTTTGGCTTTGAGAGGAATATGGGGCTGGTAAACACCTCCACAAAGCCTCTAATCAGTGGCATACACAAACTGCAGTACCCCGAGCCCTCAAGCTCTTCCAAACGACAGCCCCAGCTGCCTGAATGAAACCGCATTGTCAGAGACGTTTACTAGGCAGAGGTGGAATTAAAGAAGAGAGCGATGGAATAAGCATTTAAAAGTTTGTGCGTCAGCAGTCGCGCAAGATAAAACGCAACCAGAAGCACAGCAGAACTAAATAATAATATTCTCCAAAAGTAAACAAATTACAAGGAGCGCTACATCTGATTTTACTAATCTCGAATGCGTCTGTCGTGCAAAACTGTCAGTGTGACACAGGCATAAAAATGATAAAAGGAAACATTTTCATAGACTGAACCTGGGCTTTTATAAATGTTCCCTTATCAGTTAGGATACATTAGGAGTTCTGCTGAGTCTTAAGAAAAGTTGCACAGCCTTCAAGATTTATACAACCAACTTTAAATAGATTTTATGTTCCTCATTTCACATTTAGCCCCTCCAGAAATGTTCATCCGCTCTATCTTCCATTTAACCGCCGAAGGTGAATTGTTTCCATAAGCTGAAGGATTCCATCAACGGAATTGCACGGCAATGACCATACATTTGATTAAAATTCAAATTACCACAGAAAACTAAAGAATTCCCCTCATACTTGCTCTTAATCCCTTTTAAACATTCAGTGTGAAGCGGTCACAACGGAAATTCTCTTTGGTGACGGAAAATATACAGTCGAAACTTCACGAAACATCCGAGGCTTACGAGGATATTACAGCTTTTAACTTTTAAACTGCACACGACTGTAGTGCTGTGCTTGTGACTGCCAGTAATTGCATTAATATTTATTGAAGTATAAAAAAGCCACTTCCCCGATAAAGAGTGCCAAAAAGACCTGCCAGGTTCCTCTGCTAACAATAAAAAAGATAGAGTGAACTTCAATTTTCTTCGACACAAAATTCAAAGTATTTCAACAGCCGCTGTAATCAAAATTCAAATGAAGGTGGGGAAAACTCCCTACATCAATAAATGAAAGTTTAACTTAAGTCTGTCTCAGCGCCGGTTTCCATGGTGACAAAGCAGCCCTCCTTTGCTCTCAGATCAATGTTAATGTCACACATGCTGCGAGGCTTTGCTCTTATCAGTCAGAGAGCTTTTTCCCATGGCTGTCCTCCAAAGATTGCTTGACTGCTTTACACTGAGAACTATATTGAACAGCTTGTTGTTGGAAGAGACACTGGGGTGTTTGCTAAACAAATAAAGCATTGTGTATGATTAGAGGCGCATGTGAGAAAATTCAGGGCTTATACCCCCTCCAAATTTTTGGTAGATTTTCATGTCTTTGGCAGATGCTTTTATGTAAAGCAAATTAGAATGGTTTTAAGATAGACCTATGTTTTTTAATATTATTATCATAAAATATGTTATATAATTTATAATGACCATAAAATGTTATACAAGTCTTTTAATTACTAATTTATAGTGTTATACATATATATGTATATATATATTAATTTACTAAAGAAAAAATTGTATTACATCATAAATATTAAATGAGTTATTAATTTATATTTAACTATGATAATATTTATAAATATTTTTTTAAAGGCTCTTTTATATTTATACATTTTTTATTAAATATGTTAATTGTAATGGGGCAAACGAGATGAGAGACGTGCGGATCCATATGCAAGCTTTTATTAAACAGAGACGTGGTCATAACAGGCTAGGATCAACACTGGCAAATAAGGTTGAACAGGGCTAGACAAAAGAGTATTCCAAAGACAGGCGTGAATCAGTCGATGGCGAACTTTATTCTGAGGGCAAGACAAATGGGAAATCCACAAACGGAAATAGACCAGGCGAGGTGCAAACAGTCCGAAACAGCAAGACAAAGGTTAAATCCAAGACAGGCTATACGCATCAGGGCAGGCAGAGATCAGACAAGGGCGAGGTAAACCAGGCTAGAATCAAGACAGGTTAAACAATTAAAAAACAGCACAGACTAGACTTAAACACGGAATGGCTCCGTAAAGTTGCTATCGCTAGGTGAGTGATGAACGCAGACAATACTGGGCGATCAGGAAGAAGAGGTCCATGCTTTATAAAGTGTGTTTGGTTGGTTGCAGCTGTGTGTGTAATAAGTGCAATGGATGATGGGAAATGTAGTCCAGGGTGACATGCAACAGTTTGTGTAGTGTGAGAGTCAATGTAACTGGAAGGCAACATCTGGTGGTGAGCAGACAGAAAACCAAAGACCGGATTCGTGACATTAATATTTCTAATATTATTAAGAGATATTAAATTAATTTTATTAAAAGGCTTTTTTATATTTCTTTAAAAAACTGTATTAGATATATCATTAGTATTTTTTATTATTATTATGTATATATTTTATTATTATTGGGATTTTTTTATTTATTAAAAATGTCTTATTACTTGTAAATAAATCACTACAAATGTAATATATATGTACACAGGTATATATATATATACACATACAATCACACACACAGAGTTCTGGCATGAAACTCTAGATGGCGCAGTCTGATAGGTCCAACTGAATCTAACCTGATGACATTGACATTGTCACAGAGCTGCCCTCTGTTCCCTCTGCTTAGCCCCTTTTGTATGAAGACATGAACGCATACTTGGGTTTTAAAAACTCTTTATTAACCTTGATGTGTCAGCGAGGTGGAGAGATGGATTATACACACACCCCCACACACCTGCAACTAAACCGTTGTGTTCAGTCTGGCCATCTGAACACTAAAGCCAGTGGCCATTAAGTTTTACTTATATACTGTTGGCTATTAACTGGATCGGCAAATATAGTGGCGGCCATCTTGAACTGAGTAAAATACCCGAAAGGACATTTGTCAGCCTTTGTATACCTTTGCTGTGAGGCATCATGGGGAGTGGGAGATGCCAAGTATGAGTGAAAAGGGGTGTAAACTGTTTTATGAGTCCTTGCACTTGATTTGATCTAATTATTGCTGAATTGAAGTTATGGTATATTATGCTATTGATATTGGTGTATTGAAAGCAATTGTTTGATTTTTAATCCTTTTTAATGTGATATTACTTCATATTATTTTCATGTGATATTACGGCTTCTGAGAAATGGTTGAACCCATGAGTATTAATTCTCACGTAATGAAGCAGTCAGTTAGTCTTTGACTGGTGTGCAGTAGCTATGAGGAGTACTCTGATTGAATCATTGTTATACCTGAACCAAGGTTATTTTCTTTTTGTTTGTTTGTTGTTTTACTTTGAAGTTGAACGTTTTTTGTTTTCCTTAATGGATTTTCCCCCATGGAACTTTTTTCATGTTTTTGCACCTGTGAGCACTCTGCATATTATTGGCTTGGGAAAATGAAATTAAAAAGAAAAGCTGGCATTCAACATCCTCTATTAATTGTTTGAAGAACTTTAGACGGTACCCAGAGTTGAACTTTGACAGACATCATTATCACATGGCACAGCTGATTGGTTCTCTCCTGTATCAGTAGCCAATGAGCTCACTGCTCGATATTCAAATACCTGGCTTTTGTTTGCTGTAGTAGTTCGCAGCACACTTCAGAAACCTTCCACCTTACCCAGCTCCACCTGTATTGATCTGCCTTGAGGTGATTCATGTATGCTATATGGGGGTTATTCATGTGTTATATGTGCAGCAGCAGTGTTTCCTACATGTTCACAGCAGCATGCATTCATTTTTTATTTAATCATTTAGCAGACGCTTTTATCCAAAGCGACTTACAAATGAGGACATTATAGAAGCAATCAAAAACCAACAAAAGAGCAACAACATGTAAGTGCTATTACAAGTACACGTAGAAAGTTTTTTTTTTTTTTATGAAAACGAGTATATAGAATATAGAAAAAAGAAACCTAGTGTTATTTTTACAAGAAAAGCTAGCAGTTAGAGAATAAATATGCAATTGATAGAGGGTCAAATGTGTGTTTGTTTTTTAAATAAAAGAAGACAGATTAGATAAAATAAAATTTGAATAGAGAGTGCTAGAATTAAAGGGTCAAATAAAGATATAAGAGATGTGTTTTTAGCCGTTTCTTGAAGATGGGTAATGATTCAGCTGCTCGGATTGAGTTGGGCAGGTCATTCCACCAGATGGGAACAGTTAATGAAAAAGTCTGTGAAAGTGATTTTGTGCCTCTTTGGGATGGTACAGTAATGCGTCGTTCACTTGCAGAACGCAAGCTTCTAAAGGGCATATAAGTCTGAAGTAATGAATTTAGGTAAAGGGGTGCAGAGCCAGAGGTGGTTCTGTAGGCAAACATCAATGCCTTGAATTTACTGCGAGCAGCTATTGGTAGCCAGTGCAAATTGATGAACAGGTGTGACGTGCGTTCTCTTCGCCTCATTAAAGATTAATCTTGCAGCAGTATTTTGGATTAATTGTAGAGGTTTGATGGAACTGGCTGGAGGACCTGCCAAGAGAGCATTGCAATAGTCAAGTCTGGACAGAACAAGAGCATGTTGTGGATGCATTGGCAGTAGCAAGTCTCAGTATGTGTAGCAGATCTATTCTGCCAAGACCAAATACATTAATATTGTCATTACATTACCATGCAAATCCCTCCGAGAGTTGTCATGACATAAATAAATAAATATATTTATATAAACAAATGACAATTATCAATAAAATACTAACAATAATTAAATATGTTACATTATACATAATAAATGTGTCCAATTAATTTTATATTAAATTATATTAGCATTTATGAATATATTATGAAAAAAAGGCTGTAGTCCTGGGAATTTAATTAACAATTGGTGACTAAATGCAGCATAAATGCAGCTGAAGCTTATATAACATATTACTACCTGGTCTCATGGCATTTACGTACCTGGGTGCACTTTTTAGCGAGACACGAAATACGTACCAATAACTACATATTACTGCAGTTTCCAAAAGGCACAAACACTAGAGGCAGTAAAACTGACATCTTTTACTCCTTTTCACACAAATTTACAGAGTTTTGATTAATAAAGCATATTTTTCGCACAATTACTTGAAAAATATAATATTACGTCTTCAAAACAATGCTGGGAGATTTGAAAACTGATGCTTTTGAATGTTAGCATCGCACATATCCAGCATCATATCTATGGGTTTTCATAGACAGTAAGTTTGTTCGGTAGCTCACGGAGTACGGAGGCATACTTAGGAGGTAAGAAGCTCCGGTTCGAATCCCGTGTAATCACGGTTTGACAAAGCAGTTCAAATCTGTATATAAGGAAGTTGAAACGGCACGGTTGCATCAACAAATGCGTTTTTATATCAGTTTCGCATTTGTTAACACTATTGGGTATGTTTAGGGTTGGGTTTGGTGTAGGGCATATTTCCAACACGATAGAGCATTAACTTTTAGGGACAGACCCCGGATATTTGAATTCTAAACCACCAATACGTTTCTGTAGCAACGTAATAAAAACACAGCAATTTGTACCTATATCTACGTAATAAAACGTGCCAGGGTTCACGTATTTAACCTGTGTTTTAGCACCACTCAGTGGACATTTCACTTTGAAACTGCGGCGAAACGTGCAGTAAGGTACGTAAAACGGTGTCGCACAGACGTACGTATTTTTATGAGACCAGATTGACATATTAACAAGGGTTACTCAAGTAGGCTACTCAACTGTTTAAATTACAGAAGCAATAATGTTAGCAGTGAATAAATTAGCATTAAATGTTAGAGGAAATAGACTTGCTAACAAGTCAGTGAGTTGAGTGTGTTTCTGTAATGAAGTAACATTTAGCAAATGTCAACCAATCACCTTTGAAGACCACAGCCAGGCTATATTTCAGCAAGAGACTAAAACATTCTTATCAAGCTCTCAAAGAACTACTCTTTACCGGTCAGACTTAATCATGGCTGCACCTAGACCATGTCAAAGTTGCTCAGAGTTTTCTCACTGACCGGCTCTTCACAGAAGATTAACCCCACAGCGCAATTTAAATTTGTCCACAGCCCATTAGCAGTTCACACAAGGGCTGGTGGTCTTGATTTTTTTTTATCAAGCATAGTATTCAGAACTATTCCTTTTTTGTAGCTTATTTTTCTTCATGAATGAGTTGTATAATTGCCTATTGATCTGCTTTGATCTCAAGGATTTGTAAAGCAAACACTTGACATTTTGTTAAAGCAACAGAGCTCTGGTGACTGTAGTTAGAGCTCATTCTTAGGTTTATTTCAACAGTAGTATCATTAAGAATTTCTCACACCCATCTGTGAACTTCAAGGGAAGAATGTCTGCTATGCTAGAATCCCGATGACAGGAAATGCTTCCCATCACACACCGCTGAACAATTATCATATGATACATTCCGATTTAAAAATACCAATCAAATGCATTTTGCATCGCTATTATATTGTTTTGTACTCTGTCAAATTCATTACACCTCAGCAGCTGCAATTAGCACTAAAAGTGTTACAAATCAACAATATTGAGGAAAAGAATATCTCCCTCACGTTGGTGCTTGATGATATACTGTTTAAAACATAATGTCTTGGCACCTTTTTAATTATTTAGCATTTAGAGGTTATTCAAGTGCTTACAGTGTTTGAGCCAACTGTTAAATCACATTAGGATTAACCAGACAGGTATAATATTTGGTACATTTTATTTGACTTTCCAAAGAGACAATATTGCCCCCATATGGTCTTGAAAGTTATAGCAGCTCAACAATGAATGTGAATCTGATGAGGAGAAGTGATTTAACTACATTAAACACATTAATAAATACAAATATAATCATATTTTTTTCAATTATAACATATGAGTTTCAGGTTCAGGCACACTGAATGCTGATAACACATTTTATTTTAACGATAATAAGTAATAATGAGAGAGACTATGTAAGGAATGTAATACTTGTGCACTGCTTACAGCATACAACTTTTTGTTTTTAAAGCATACAAAACTGTGTATTATGCAAACATGAATGTTTCAAATGGTTGTATGCTACATTATCTCAGAAATGAATGCAGTTTTAATCCAAGTTTACTTGAAAAACCTGATAACTTTTGGGTCTGATTAAACAAGTTTAAAAAGATAAAGAGCCATTGGTGAGCAAGTGATGTAATGCTAAACTCCACCAAATCTGTTCCAATCAAGAAACAAACTCATCTATTTGCATACTGTGCACAATATACATACAGTACTGCAAAAATAGCAAGAGACATATGCAATTCTGAACACATAATATATTAAAAAAAATACTAAATTCTTATTGCTGAATTTTTTTTTAAAAGCCATTCTGAACATAGCATACTGAACTGCACAACATCCAGACATACTACATATCACTTAAATAGTAGCAGCAGTATGGAAGTATGTCTTTGCGAATATAGCATACAGAAACTATGCATACTATACAGTGTAGACATTACCATGTTAAAATTATGATCCAAATGTGCATACTGTGCAAAATATACACAGCTGACTACTCGCCATTGAAATAGTGAATTGAGCGGCATTCTGAATTCAGTGCACAGAACTTTTAATTTGATACATTTCAAAGGTTTGAGGTTAATTTAGTATTTTTGAAAGAAATCTCTTATGCTCACCAAGGCTGTATTAATTTGATAAAAATACAGAAAAAGCAGTAATATAAAAAAATTGTATTACAACAAAATAAGTGTTTTCTAGTTTAATGTAATTTAAAATGTAATTTATTCCTGTGATGCAAAGCTGAATTTTCAGCATCATTAATAAATCAATCATTCTAATATGCTGATTTGGTGCCCAAGAAATGTCTTCTTATCAATGTTGAAAACAGTTGTGCTGCTTAATATTTGTGTAGAAACAGTTTCGTGATTTTTTGATAAGCAGAAAGTTCAAAAGAGTAGTGTTAATTTGAAATATAATTGTTGTGACCTCAAACTTTTGAACAGTAGTGTCCATAGAGGCATGGTAAGAGTCGTATGATAGTATGCCAAACACAGCTGCGTGATCTCTTCCATCAAAGCTGTTTCTCAGCAATCTCTGACACCACTGCTTCCGTTATTCCGAGCAAATACTTCTAGACATCACTGTTTGCACGCTGTCGTGAATACAGCCGTGTCACGCTAGAAGCGGAGCGGCTGCCCTCCTCGGGTGAAATCTTTGATCAGTCCGCCACCTAGTGAGACATCCTGCAGAACAGCTCGCTATGCTTTGGACGCTTTCTCACTGAATTTAAGCCTCTGGAAAAACAGATTCCGATACAAGCTTTGACAAAGCTTTTGAAGATAAAAGCCTCTTCTGACCCTTTGATAACCAGCCCATGGCTTACAGTGGACTAGCTGGATGCCTTTGAATTGCATTACACGTTTTCTCCCTTTTTCCTTTTAATGCTAGTCAGGCCTTTTATGGAAAAAAGCAAGGAAGAATTAAATTGACATTAGAGCTACAAGAAGCACAAAGCATCAATTACACTTGTAATGAAGCATGTAACAATAGGGTAGATGAGCAGTTGTGTGGGACAGGTTGCTTGCCTAATTGTCCATATTGATCCCACTAAACAAGAGGTCAGATTGCATTTGCATACACACAAGCGCCATTACTTTCCACAATGCGAAAGGACACAAATGAAGTAAGCTGCCACAGGCATTTCTGAATATAAAATGCCACGCCACAATAATAAAGACCTTAACAGCCGGCTGACATTCGGTTCATATTGACGTGAGACTGTGAAATCAAATTACCTTTGATACTGTGGAATATTCCACATGCAAAATGTATTCATGAGATGCAAGCCGCTGCTGGCTTTTTACATTCAGACTGGGGAAATTAAGAACCACCTGACCACATACAAAGGGAAGAATTATTATACGGGGCATCTGCTAAATGAAATATAAATGTAAATGTAAGTAGGTCTATATATGCCAAGTCTCCTGCTGAGACTCGGCTTGAGAGAACAGAGGGTACTTTTTACATGCAACGCAAATATAAATATGACTAGGTAGAGGCATCCCTGAGGCAGATTAGCACTGACACAGCGCACGTTGATTTTTAATGCCTCGATGATGTGCCTTTGCAAAGCAAGGACTACAGGGAGAACCTGTGACAAGGCTTGAGCCAATTAAGGGTGTTTGTGTATGAATGCCAGCGCCTGTCATATTCAGAGGAAGAAAGTGGGTCAGCACTTCTCAACGCTTCTAAAAAAAGAGAACGCAAGCGTGAAAACTTTTCCTACACAAAAAAATGAGACCTCGCGGAGCGACGAGGATTTGTTTAGGGCGCTAAGTGCACAATTCGCAAACAGTGCATTGTTATGCAAACATTATTTTGCACTGAAACATTCATGTCATAGCGTATGCACAACTACATGACTGAAACAGGTTCCAGAGAGATCACACCAGTGCTATGCTTTTTAGCCAATCCAAAACACTCGCTGCCTACCAATCATTTCTCAATTAGAGGGCAAATTATCGAAGTTTGGGTTGCACTATATTTTAATGGTGACCTATTATGCCCCTTTTTAAAAGATGTAAAATAAATCTCTGATATCCCCAGAATGTATATGTGAAGATTTAGGTAAAAAAAAAACCTTTTTATAGCTTGTTAAAATTGCCACTTTTATGGTATGAGCCAAAATGCGCTGTTTTTGTGTTTGTCCCTTAAAATGCAAATGAGCTGGTGCTCCTGGCCACCTTTTCAGAAGAGGGCGGAGTTTCAAGAACTCAATCTCTGGCATACAAACGAACATTCCACTATTAATAGAAGCCTGTTATCTTTACACAAAATGTACTCGGTTAAAAAGTCAGTCCCCTTTGATTGTACTGTGCATAATAAATGAGCATTTATGAATTACACAGACGGGAGGACGGCACAATAAAAATAACGACATAGCTGGTCTCGTGGTGCCTTCGCATGCTATTACAAACTTGTTAAGTCCCACTTATGATTATAAGTTCAACAAATTCAAGCATTCAACTTCACATTGCTTTCATATACAATTTTGAACTACCACATACCTATTCACGATCATTCTGGTAGTACGTGAAGGCAGCATCAGTGTAAACATGTAGAGACAATGGTAGCTTGAGCAAAATTAGCCATACAGAGAGCCAAGAAGCTCTTTCAGAAAGACAATTTGGAAAACAAACACATGATATTTACTTTGTCTGGAGCTGACGTTCAGGCACAAAGCATTGGTATTGATCCCTAAACATATAGGGGACTTTATCTATTTATTTCTGGGATATTTCCCTAAAAGATGAAACCTCAGTGTCCTCAGCGGCTCAGATGGAGGGAGTCTATGGAGATTCATATGTTCGTCGGTGCATCTCAAAACACAACTCTTGAAAAGCCTCTTTAGCACTGACCTTTTATAACTCCAGCAGCTAACGTTACAGCAAGAAAACAGTAACGGCAGACTGCTGCCTCTCATTCAGGGCTGTGTCTATGCTAACATGGCAGAGAACGTCACAAATGGGCGGGACTTTTTCCCTATGGTGATGTGTACATATGCACCAGCAAATAATGTTAATATGGTTAGTATATAAATATTAATCTTTTTATTTTAACTTAATTATTTATTTGTAATATGACTTTATTTCATGTGCTATATAGAATAACATGGGTATTTAAGCTTATTTTGTAAAATATTATTTATTTGTGAATAAAACAACATTTTCATATAAACATTATTTCTATTTTCTCAGTATTTTTTTAAATGCAAGTTAAAAATATGAAGCAAAAATAACATTTTAAATAAAAAAATATATATATCTTTATTTTTCTCACATTGTTCATTTATTTATTATTTGTATTTCTCATAATGTGCCTTTTATATCTCATAATGACTTTATTTCATATGCTAATTTCACTAAAAACCTTCTTTTAACATCAAGGTGGAAATTGACTTCCATATTTCCATTTTGAATAGCACAAGTATATAAGCATATTTTTAGCTATTATATAGCTGTGAATAAAACAAAATATACATTATAATTTAAACAATACTTATTTTTCATTAAAATGATATGCAAGTTAAAATATAAGGTAAAAATAACTGTCACGTGTTTGAGTTCCTGTTTGTCCTTTTTTGGTTTGTTTCCAGTACAGTCAGTTTACTCCTGCATTGGGCGTAACTACGTAACTGTGACAATAACATTTTCAATTTCTCATACTCGACTTCAAAATACCCATTCCTTAACATGGATGCGCACTCAAACACTAATAAATCTTATGAATTATGTATCTTATGACTTCCTACCTAAGCTGACAAGCAATATCTGGTTTGAACTGAGGAGATATGGAAGAAACAATGTACCAGGCCAAGCTTTTTGTAGCATCTACTTAAACTAAAACCTATAAAATATTTAAAGGGGTTTGCTGAAGATGCTGTGCTCAACTAAATGCAGCCTCACTCCAACCATTTCAGCCCATAATCCAGGCATCTCTGCTCAAAGTTCCATGACATATAGATCACTCATCCCGCACAAGACCAAGACCTGCATGAATTAATCTCTTCACCTCGGTCTCATTTCCTCTCCGTCTGCCGCTGCCGAATATGACCTCATCCTGCCATTAGTCAGTCTGATGGGGAGAGAAGACAAAAGACAGTTATGAAGAGTGCAGAGGGTGGCTTTTCCCCTCCATAAATCTGAATTAAAGGGCGCCTATGCTATGGATAGTGATTGTTTACTTCCATCCACAGCTGAACAATGCTGATCCAGGCATTTGAGAGCACAGGAAGCCTTTAGCTTGCTCAAGACATGTCTATTGCCCATAGCTAGGTTGTCAAAATCAAAATGTTACTGCCACGTTGTGTCAATCATGTGCCTTCAGTGGGCTGCACACAGTGAACTCTCTGCAGTGGTGCACATGTCACCACTTCTTAAAAACTGACAGACCTGTCATGCACTGCAAATAAGGTGTTCATGGAACGTAAAAATAATTATTCAATTAGAAGTAAAACTCTTGACTGAACTTAAAATGTCAAATTTTCATGACATAAAACCTGCTATCCCTGTAACAATGACCTATTTAGATAAAGTTACTCTACAAGGTATTTACATGATTTGAAATGTTCAATGTTACATGCCCCATCTCATGTTTGAAAGCATAATCATCACATGATTACGATGAATTGATTCATTAAAAATACCTTGAAATGCCACAGAGAACTCAACACTTAGTACATCAAGCACAACAAGGCTAACATCAGCTAACATCATTTTAAGCAGAACAACAAACACATCTTGACATCACAAGCCAATAATTGACTAAATGTGACAACAAAATCAACAACAGTCTACATAAAACTGGCAAACAGTCAAACAATGCATTCATATCAATTATTCATGCTATAATGCAAGCTGGGACGTGGGTGAATTACAAAAGCATTTTTTCCAGCTATGTTTGAACTGAATACAAATCCAACTGATATTTTATATTTATATTATGTATATTTTTAAAGAAACAAATACTTTTGTCTTACGAGGATGACTTAAATTGATCAAAAGTGGTCATGTTATATGTATTTCAAATAAATACTGTTCTTTTGAACTTTAAATGAATCAAAGAATACAGAAAAAAGTGTAGCACTGTTTCCACAAAATATTAGGGAAGCAACCGTTTCTAACATTATTATAATAAGAACTCTTACTTGACCAAATCAGCATACATATTAAAATATGCCTGTTCTATATACTGATATAAAAGCTACATTTATACTTATGCTAACACTTAGAAAAATCATTAGATTAGTCTTAAATAATACTGAGAATTAACCAGATTTTATTTATTTTTTTGCAAAAAAAAAGCTGTCTGTATCGTCTTTGGCAAACAAAAATATAAATAATAATATTAATTTACCATAAATAAACATGATTTACACTTAGATTCATAACTACCCAACTATGTTGATCAAGGAGGACATTTACCTGAGCAATCAATGGACTTTACCTAACACTGCTGGGTACTGGGTTTTCATCGTTAACCCTTGGGCTTCTGACCGTACCTCTCATCATCGCAGTAATACCTTTAATCATTTTAAATCAGCGAGAAAGTTCTCCAGCTCTGCCTCAGATGTCTAAATCAAGCGTTGCCTGGAGGGAGCCCAAAGTGTGACTGATCACTAATAAGCTTTAGTCTATTACATGTCACCGAGCAAAGCCAACGTGGCTGCTGACATCAGAACTCATGGCGGTGTCCTCATTTTGCTTAAAATAAACCCCTTTTGTCACAGCTCTCAATGCCTGTGTGTCAACACAAGCTGAATTGTTTGCTAATATCTGCCATTTTGCAAGAAAATGACAGTAGCACTCCTCCTTGAGCAAAGGATGAGGCAGAACAAGCAAAGATAAAGCTTGAGCCTTAAGTCAAATGAAAGTCAAAGCATATAACATTCAACACAGTTTTCATAATACATCTAGGAAGAGCAGGCAGAATATTCCACCCATGTTCTTTAATATGTCCCAGTCCTACAGGCTAAGCCAATGGCATCTGACAAAGAGAAAAAACACATCTACCCTAGACTACGTCAAGAGACTCATCACTATTGAGCAGTAAAATGAACTGGTTTAATATTCAAGTCACGTCTTGCACACAGATGGGAGAGCGGTGTGTGTCTAAGGCTGAAACAGATAATAACAGTGTTAACTGAGCAACCTCTCTACATGATAACACACGAAACAAAAGAGTAATAATGTGTGTATTTAGCAAATGCACATGGTTTTCCAACCAGCAATCAAGCAAACTGGATGGAAAATTATCACATTTTATGATTGACGCACGAGGTGGTGAATGATTTATTAAATGTTTGACATCCATTTTCTCATGAATGTTCATGTCGACAATGAAAAGTCATGTAGGCAGCCATCAAGCTTTGAGATTTTTTACTGCAGCTTCACATTTATTTTTTCATGTGAATACAACATTGGGGACTTTTTAAAATACAAAAATTTTCATTACAGAAATTGAAAAATTTATTATTTCCATATATGGAGTCCACAAATTTGGATTTACTGAACTTTGGGATTACTGATTTACGTACAAATTACCATTCAAGTCAGTATATAGTATTATTATTATTATTATCTTTAATTCATCAAGGAAAAATTAAACTGATCAAAAGTGACAGTATAAGACATTTATCATTTTACAAATGATTTGTATTTCAAATAAATGCAGCATTTAATCATCAAATAATTTATCACAGTTTTCATTAGGCATAAATAATTTCATAATTGATAACAATAATTATAAAAATAATAATAATAAGTAATGTTTCCTGAGCAGCAAATCAGCATATTAGTGTGACTTCTAAAGGATCGTGTGACACTGAAGCCTGGTGTCATCACAGAAATAATACAAATTCTTGTCATCACAGAAATAATTAACATTTTGACAATTTTTACACAAATAAATGCAGTCTGGATGAGCAGAAGACTTTAGCTAAGACTAGACAGAAGGTTAAAAAATAAGGCAGTAAGAAGGTTGGATATAAAGCAAATCCTATATAAAGACAGAGGTACCAAATAGGCTGCAAGTGATTAAAATGATTCTCTCCATGGAGAGGAGAGAGCAGCATAATCTACTGCTGCAGATGTTAAAAACGAACGCTTGGCTACTAAAGCATGACAGAAACCTAATCTCAAAACAAGCTCTTTCGTATAAAACTGTAGTACAAGGTTTCGTGTACAATAAAGACAGGAGAAAGTGCTACAGAATTTCCCAACTGCGTAAATTCAGAAAGGTGTGAAATTGACCCTTGTGAAAAAAGTTCTACAGCGAGGAAAATAAGAGAGAAAGACGGGGGAGGCTGGGGAGGATCTGATAATATTAAGCAGTCTTCAAGTTACATAATGAAAATGAAATATGTGGATTTAATCCCACATTCCGGATGATGTGTCAAATTTTCTACATAAATAAATTACAAATACGGTGCACTTGCCACAGACACATTACGAGATCCCTTTGAAGTAGTTTCAGAAGAAAACTAATTTGCATGCAGGAAGTTCTTTAGCTGCTCAAGTCTTGCCAGCTGCCTGTCAGAATATATTCCCTCAGATGTAAACACTATTCAGAGCAGTTCAGAACATCATGTGTAGGGACTGATATCCAAAGCAATTTTAGGCTCCAAAGTAACACGTCAATTGGATAAAACTGGCATGCCAAGTTGCAGGCTAGCCTACAATCACACCTAACCTCACTGTAAACAGCATCAGGTAAATCCACGCAGGCTTATGTGCTACACCATTTTTCAACTTATTCCTTATGGAAACTCTCCAGGGGAAATGCTGTGTGTACTTCTTGCAGTTTAGAGGGAGTTACATCACTTTTCTTATTATAAGTGAAATAGTTCAGAAATCTCCAAACTCCAAAGCTTAAATTCAAACAAAACTAGCCCCTGCTTAAAATTCATGAGAGCGCTCTAATCAACGCACGCTGCCTGTAAGCTAAGCCTTTTCTGCACCAACGGCTGCGTTGCCACTTAAAAACAGTTTCTTTCAAATTGACTTAGAAGAAAAATGGTTTTCCAGCCAATTGTGAACACAAAAGTTTTAGGAATTAATATTTGCAGCACTCGATCAGTAAATTCACGATGGTACAAAAGTCTTCCCTACAAAACTTGGAAGGCCTATTGTTATAGCATTTTGTGACAGTAATTAGAAATTAAAAATCAAATGACATGAACATGAGGCCTTTCCAACTCAGCAGCTTCTAAAGCCAATGATCGGATGAATGTGACATTAAATAATAGTGATTAAGAAAGAGAAGCTATCTATTGACCCAGATGGAGTGATAATCGGCCCTTGTGAGGGGCATCTAATGACTCCAGGGTCGATAAAGATTTGTCAGTAAACCTACAATATAACCACTGCAAAGAAAGTGGTTCATGGCAATCAATTTTTGCAATCTTGTGCATCAGAAACGATCAACAGTACAATGTTGCGAGTAACATTCTGTTGTGAGCAACATATGCACGATATTAAAGCGTGAGTCTGTGAGCATCTAATGTCCCATGAAAATATGCCTGAAAACATATGGGAGAAGTAGTCATAGGATATTATGCAAGCAATGTAGCAGTGTGTTGTTTTGGTGTTTGTCGTCACATTGCAACCAACAACTTGCAAGTGGCAGAATCTACTGACGTTCAAATATGTAAAATACGACAACTAGCTTTCTATATAAAGTGAATCTACTGTATTTGGACAATAGATAAGAAACCGATTAATAGTGTTATCTGCAAATTAATGATAAATACCTGATGAGAAATAATTAGAGGTGGGCATAGATAAATTTTTTAATCTAGATTAATCTAGATTAATTTTGGAATTAATCTAGATTAATCTAGATTAAAATGGCTCATTTGAATTCTGCCGAAGGCATTCAGAATATGTGTGCTACCCAAATAATGACTAAAAGTAAGTCTTTGAGAACGGGTTTCTCAAGCCAGGTGGCGCATTAGACCAGGGGCTCATCTCCTGTTTCCAAAATGCATCACAAACTTTAATCTCTTCCGTCCCAATCCCACGAAAAACTGGAGGAAAATCCTGCTCCACTCCCGGAAGAATGACTCCCATTCCTCCCACTCCCGTGTTGTTGTTTTTTTTTTTGCCGATAACTGTCAATTACAGTAAAATATAGTACAGATCACAGCGTGCCCACCTTATTAGTTGAATAAAACCCAAAATGTAGTTTTTGTTATTATATTGAACTGAAAGCCATCTTATTATGCACAGTGTTGCACAGATTAAATTTCATGTAAATCATCCATGCTAACACACACGCCTTCTATTTTTTTTTGACATTTCACTCTCTATAGATATATTTTTCTATGTACTGTATTTTTAGATATATTCGAAGTTTGTTTCAAGTTTCTCGCCAAGTTCACATGAGACCTAAAGCGCATCCTGTTTGCTTAAAAGCGCAACGCTTCGTTGTTATTCTGAGTGCACACAAATAAACGAGAGTCTTTACAGATTCGAAAGATGTATTAGGCTACTTTATCTGTATGACCAAAATGACGGAGATTTTAAGAGCAAGTGAACGCACCGAGCCTGTCTTGCAGCAAACGCGCTTCCACACAAACACTTCAATAGCTGGTTAACATCATATTGAGCGGCCATGTAAAGTTGTTACTACATACATCTTTCAGATGAAAAGCCATATTTGAGGTTGATGAATGATAGGCGAGCGTTTGGATGTCCTGCCCGATTGTATTACCACACAGACCAGCCGTTAACAATCTGTCCATCACGGACTGCGAGCCTCTAGTTCAAGACTCGCTCGCCCCCTACAGTGCAATTCGCCTAGGTATACATCCGCTAAAATATCAGGGTGAAAGTCATCATAGCTTGCGTAGTATAGACCCAGCTCCCAACCCAACTTTGAGAATAGATTAACGGCGATATTTTTTTTATCGCCGATAAGAGTCTCACGTTAACGCAGCACGTTAACGCCGATAACGGCCCACCACTAGAAATAATATATATATTTAATACATATGATTAAAATATTGTTATTAATCACTTTTAGGTTGGCTTCAGTGTCACTGCTTTAGGACAGGATCATGGCTTCCTCCCTCGAGAGGGACACAGACCAGCCCTCTCTTTATTGGTGGAGGTGACAGAAGGAAAGATGTCCCAGTTACTAGACAATTCTGCTGATGCTATACTTTTCCCACTACTATATTACCTCCTCTAAATCAATGATGCATAAAGGTGACTTATTCTTGGGCTCGGTGCAAACAGACTTGGCAAATGCAAACCTGATGTCTGTGCTTCCAGGTCAACAAAGAAGCACGCAGAGAGAGTAACAGATAAACCTGCATTCATACATTAGTTAATAGCCCTGCTTGCTTAAAGGATTAGTTCTCTCCAGAATGAATATTTCCTGATTATTTACTCACCCCCATGTCATCCAAGATGTTCATGTCTTTTTTCAGTTGAAAAGAAATTAAGGTTTTTGAGGGAAACATTCCAGGATTTTTCTCCATATATTGGACTTCAATGTGGATCAGTGGGTTGAAGGTGCAATGTTTTAATGCAGCTTTAAAGGACTCTACGAGACGAGCAAGCGAGACAATTGGTCATTTAAAAAAAAAAAAGTATGTACTTTTAAAACCACAAACGCTTGTCTTGCACTAGCTCGACCTCATGCATTACGTAATCACGTTGGAAAGGTCACATGTGACGTAGGCACAAGTACCGACCCAGTGTTTAACAAAGCGAACGTGCAAAGAAAGTCAAATATCCTTTACAATAAAAGGTAAAACAATGCTGTCACCTTACTCTACCTTTTTAAACCAAAGTACATAGACGAAGAACTAACCATGTGTGACTTTTCCAACGTGATTACACAATGCGTGAAGTTGCGCATACGCATCGCAGAGCAAGTGCAAGACAAGCATTTGTGGTTAAAAAGTATATAAGTGGTCTTTTTTGTGTGAAAATTACCAATCATAACAGAACTATACATTTATGCATAGGATGTCTCTTACCCCACTTCGATTCAGTAAAATTTATCCTAATGTATCATCCAGATTAGGGGTCGACCGATATGTGTTTTTCAGGGCCGATGCCGATACCGATTATTACAGATCAAGTAGACCGATAACCGATATTTTGAACCGATATACATTTGAACATTAAATAAACAGTAATATTAAAAATATTAATAATAACATAAGTACAGAGATCACCCAGAAGCATTCTGTAAACATTTTGTAAAACTTAAAGTAAACGATGAAGCGACAGTGATTATTCTCAACAAAAGTTGTAATAATTGTTGTAGTTGTATTACGATACAGTAATATATTCGGCTAAACCGAACTTATATTTTGACAGGTTGCCATGAGGACCTTTTAAGTTTCTGTAGCCTATGTATATATGATATGACGATCGTTTTACTCAAATGAAACCGTCAAATGCTCATCAAGTGACTCTGCGAGCAGTTCTGGGGATGTTGTTCATGTATTGATGTCCTCATTTAGTGAGACGGCAGACGCTGAAGTCACTGCGAGCGTCACGTGCGCTTCAGTATGTATGTGTGCAGTAAATGAAACCGCACGTCTGTGTCATTCATTAACAGAGATGCAGAACATGCAGGATTCATATTTAAAGTGTTTTTGCGGCTTAATATTAATAGATACTAGTCCATAGCGCGAGTCGATTTAAGTGTACTGACCTACTTTTGATTAATTCATCCAAACTTCAACACATTCCGTGACATTCCGCTGCTATACGGTAAATTCCATTATATAACTGCATTCCGCGATTCCGCCCGCATTTTCCGCATCGCGACATCATGGGTTATATTGAGGTGTGCAACTGCAGCAACGCCTGCTGCTGCTTTACCTTTGAGAGACAACTGATGCGTGATCACTGAGGCAGCTCCAGTTAGCAAGTGCTCTCGGTGTGAGACTGCCTTCAGTTTTTCGCTGATTTGGTCGGACTCGTGACTCTCTACATATCAGATGAGCGGTGGGCGGAGATTGCTCTCAGAGATTGAGAGATCGCCTCACTCTCACAGAGTGTTGAGCTCAGACAGGCTGCATCGAGCCAAATAGTGCATTTAAACATTAAATAGTTTCACCTGTATTATTTATTCACCAATAAATAATGTCACCTGTAAATAGTATGTTTGTTTAAAAAAAAAATTAAAGAAATTAAAGAAAAAAAATTATCGGCAAATCTGTTTTTAAAATGGCCGATATCGATAATCGGTAAAATGCTTAATATCGGCGCCGATAATCGGCCAGGCCGATAATCGGTCGACCCCTAATCCAGATGTCACCAAGGTAAAACATACATAGGATAAGTTATGCACATCTTTTGGGAATGTAGAAAACGAAATATTTCTGGAAAGTAGTACAGGATTTCACAGCCAAGGTTTTGCAAATGCCACTGGACAGTACACCAACACAATATCTCTTTGGTACGGAATTGGACAGGACACTTGACTCTATATCTGTAAAGAGGCTTGGCATAATATCATACTTAGCAAAAAAAAAATCATTTTGCTCAGCTGGAATCAACCAAGGCCTCCAACATTTGAACTGTTTAAACAACTCTTTAATTAAACAATACGATTAGAACAGTACACCTACAAATTAAGAAAGGGCAATGCTTTTTGAAGAATATGAATGCCTCTCATAGGCATCTGAACTTTTGGTCATTTTAGATATACTTAACAAAATATATAATCATATTTAAATCTACAGCTTAACATTAATGTGTAACATTTTAATTTATGTTTTTTTATTTATGTCTTCTGTGCATCTCTCTACTATATTTTCCATCAGTTTATTATATTTAAATATTGCTGCTCTTATTAATGTAATAGTTTACTATACTTTACCTTTGTAACTGAATGTTTCTACTGTTATTCATCTCATGTATATAAAAAAAAAGAACAATGGGAAAAAATACATTGACCAATCATTTCTCAAGACAAAATCATTGTTCCTCAGATTGTGGGATCGTTCCTCAAAAAAATTCATTTATTTTTGACTGAAAAAAGAAAGACAAACATCTTAAATTATCAGTAATGTTTTAGTAGTGAATAAATATTTTAACAGCTAGTTTTATAATTTATCAAGCAAACTGTAATTTGTATTCTAAAAGTTGTCTAAAATATTTTTTTCTGGACATAATTAAAGAATAATATATAGTCATCTGGTAATTATTTCACATAAATGGACATGAAATACTGATCAGAGTAGAATTTTTGTATTATATAAGGAACAAAAGAGAGCGCAGAGTGATGCATCATGAAACTAGCACAAAGGAAATTGATACTAAATACACAAATTATCGATCGTTACACGAAAATGTTTGACTGCAGATTGTTCCAACTGACCAATAAGAATCAAGCATGTTATATATATGTGTGTGTGTGTGTGTGTGTGTGTGTGTGTGTGTGTGTGTGTGTGTGTGTGTGTGTGTGTGAGAGTTAGGTGTAACTCCGTCTGGCCCTGCAGGTCCCCATTAGAATCACTGGCGCAACATATTGTACCATCGCTAACATCTGCAGACACACACAAATGAGCCCACACTTGCAGCACCGTCCAGCCATGTCCGTTACGTCAGCCAAAACACTCTGTATGCCAGCGGATGAGTGCATAGACTTGGATCTCAGCAATGCTCATGAATACCCATTTAAACACCAGCACAGATCATAAAAGCATCGGCGCCCCATGCCAATGACCTACACCGTGTATAATTTTGTGTCGCTTGAAGACGATCTTTCAAAACACTATGGAGCAAAAACAGGGCACTTTGATCAATGTTAAAAGAGAACATTGTTTGAGGCAAAAGTGCACTGAAAAGCTCCACATCCTCCTGTTGGAAGACTTTCATGCAAATTAGAAAAGAAAAAATGAAAGAAGTTTCAAATCAGTTCATTGTTTATAAAGGCAGAAACTTCTGAAAATTCCACGTCCAGTGTGTCCACAGGAACAACACATCAGAATGTTTCGAAACTACAAAATCTCATCATTATGGATGATCCAGAATGTGAGACAGTCAAAGCAAAGAGCTACAGAGAAGTGGCTGATGGTAATACATACAGTATTTCGGCACAGCCGAGGCTCAGATATTGCAGAGGAGTCTCATCTTCAGGCACTTCAGAAACACAAATTCAGTAAAGAGGCTTTCAGCGCACGCAGAATATTAATCATGCCAATGTCACACACTCTGCAGACACTAATACATCCCTGCATGACAAACAGCTAATGAGTTTGCAGAAATCAAGCAAACAAAGGGCATTATTTATAAAAGTTTTCTTCTATTTCAGGAGAGCAAACAGAGGGAGAGACACTTTTATCCGAGCAAATCCAACAGCCCTACACCATCCTGTTTCACTGCTGCTGTTCCCCACAATGATCTCAACATACATAAAATCTACCACTCCGATAATGCTAATTTTATCCCACTTTGCTAAATTTTAAGTAAAATATGAATTTTAAATGAGACTCTAGTGGTTTAAAGTGCAACAATCTCCTGCAGAGGAAGGTAATTTAAGGACATTTAAATAGGCACTAAAATCATGGAGTTTAAACCCAATGACTACTCCTATTCAACATTTTTTATTTTGCCCAAATCATATGGAATATTAAATATGAAAAAGGCAATTATAAAAACTAATATTTTGCATCACAAACATTGTATTTTAGCAATACTGTGAGTTACTTTGGAAAGAAAGCATTAATCAAAAGCAAAGTCAAATATGTATCTATTCTAAGCTCAGAATGGACCATCTTCAGTCACTGTCTGATATTCTCCTGCTGATATAGACGCATGCTTTTTCAAACTCTGTCCCAGAGAAACTGGGTAATCACGAGATTATCAACGGCGACTCGCCAGCATGGCTTATCTCTGCTAATTGGCATGTTAATTTAGAGACATGGAATTAAGCATCAAATTAAAATCAGTTTGGATAGTCATTACCGCTAGTATCTCGGTCATTTACAAACTGCTGTTTAAGTAATTGCAACCTGCTGCAAGTCTCTTTAATTCAATTGCTCCACCAACATCTAAACTGTAACTTTGACGTTAGAGTAAAATATGCTATACGGTAATATAAAATATTGATATAGACCTGAGATGTCTGTGAAAACAATGTGGAAGTACATTTCATCATAAAGCAATCATCACCTAACAGAATATTAAATGTAATTTTAAAACAGTAAAACAATTCATTGTTTCATAAATATTGCACTGATGAATTATTAAAAATAAAAAGGTTCTATAAATATAGGGAAGTTTTAAATCACACTACTTTATATACACATTACAATATGTGAATAATATTTAAAAAAAAATCATATTTTCATGTAGTCCATTTATATTTGGGCACATAAATAACACCTTACAGCTTATGTATATAAAATCTCATATTTTAAAGACTTTATGCAAATAAATTAAAGATTTGATATATTATGTATATTAAATCTATATACAAATTTTGAAAATGTTACATGAGTTTCATTCCAAGTTACGAGTTGTTCATTTGTCACTAGATTCCATCTGTGGTCGTTCTAAATTAAGACGAGGATTGGAAATATTTTGATAAGCTTTTACAAGCCAATACCTCACGAAACCTACATAAAGTCATTAAATGCAGAAGTACAACCTGTGAGACAGAAATTATTAAGCAGCAACTATTCATAGCATTGGAAGGTTTTTTTCATTTGTAAGACAAAATTAATTATCCATCAATGCTTAGGAGTACAATATTTATGAAACAGTCAAGGAATTAATGCGCCGTTTAAGAATTGCACTGGAAAGGTTCACTTTACCCTGAAAAATCGGAGTTAGTTGCTCAAGATAACTTTCATGTTCCTCTTTTAGCCCCAGCTCTCATAACTCACTTATTAAGATCACTACATCCATAAGCATGATGACACACACAGACACATTTCTTGACTGTGTGCAGCTCATTAGCGGGCTGAAAGCAGCGCGGAAGAAAAGCTGGTTTTCTCTCTGCATGCTGGGTGCCTAAACGAGATCAGGATTTGCAATGGACCAGCAGAGCTTTCACAGACCATAAGCAAGCACTCAGCCTAGACTTGATATTTACCACCCCAAGGCCTGCAAATTGACATAACCTTGCAAAGCACATGTTTTTCGGACCCAACGTGACAGATCTCAGGTACTTACTAGCTTGCATCAGCTGTCCCTGGCGGCCGAAGACCTGGGAAAAGGTGGTGGGAGTACAGGTGAGAGTGTCCTCCATGGTCAGGATGTCCCACTTGGCTTGACGGGCAAGTCTCTGAATGACACGCCACGCAGTTTGTCGTCCGTGCCCTTTGAGAACAGCAGCTGGAGCAACGTTGCAGCAGTGTAAGAATAGCACAGAGGTTTCTGCTCGGGATGGAGAGAAATAGCCTCACTCACATGCAAGATAATGAGGGAGTGTGTCTGTGTGTGCGTCAAGGAGAATGAGGGAGAGTGTGTGCGGAGAGCGAGCTTGAAAGAGAGAGAATCAGAGCAATGATGTCTTGCCTTTTCCTGCTGCTCTATGATCATGTGTTGAGGTTGTGCCTCGCTGGCAGGTTTCTCCAGGCTGAGTGCGGCGGTCTGAAGCTCCTGGTCCAGCGTACTCTGTTCTGCTGACTGAGTGAGAAGCCTTTGGTTCGGTTCCCCCAGGCTCAGGGTGGACTGGCGTTTGTTGTGCTCTGATCGGGTGCGTGTGCCCTCTTCTCTCCTCCCTCTGCCTCAGCTCTACCCCTCCCTTTCATTGCCTTCTCTCTCCCTTCAACTCGACGATCCGTTTCATAAGAAGCGCTGCTGCAGGGAAAATCATTTTTTTTGCAACTCTTGCAGCTCTGCTTTTTAATTCCTCCCCCTGTGGAGGAGAGAGTAGAGGTTGAAAAGGAAAGTTCGTTTTGGGTAACTCACCCAACGGTGGCAAAATGTCAGTTGGAGCATACAATAAAAAATATTAATGAGGATCTTGGGATGTATTGACCTACAGTGACCCCCAATGTATTTGGACACTTAAAAATTTATGAATGCCTGCATTGTATAACAAAATATATAATACATCCGGGAAAATGACCTCGAGACTGCGAGTTTAAATCAATAAATGGGAAAAAAAAGCTACATGTTAGGTTAGAGAAAAAGTATAGCATTATTTATTGCAGATGCAACTCGGTTTGATATTTGATGCAACAACATTGTCATTTCTAGGTGTCTTCATGGTCACACTTAAAAATGATTTGCCACATTTTCCAATAACTTTCCAAATATTCAACCAATCCATCTAAATGTGGTTCTTATATATATATATATATATATATATATATATATATATATACACACACACACACACACACACAGGCCACTTTGTTAGGTACACCTTGCTAGTACCAGGTTGGACCCAGTGGCGGAGCCACGGCCACCACTGATGGCCAAAACTGCAGTTTTTGTCACTTTTATTTAATTTAATTGATAAAAAAAAAAAACTCGAAAATGTGCGAACTGAATAAAAATAAATAACTACCTCACACTGGAGGTCAACATGTTAAATGCATTCAAGATGTAGGTGACTTTGTTTCTCCAGTAGAACACAAACGAAGATTTTTAACTCAAACCGTTGCATTCTGTCAGTCATATAATTGCAGTCAATGGGACCCACGGCTTTGAGAGAGAAAAAAACATACACAGACAAAACCAAATTAAACCCAGCGGCTCGTGACGATATCAGTGCAGCGGATCAGAGGTAAAAAAAATATATATAAATACTGTTCAGCTTCTTGCACAGACCAATCGTTCCTTGTCTTTAGACTTCAATGTATTGTCACGAGCTGCAGGGTTTAGTTTGGTTTTGTCTGTGCATGTTTTTGTTTCTCTCAAAGCTCCCATTGACTGCCATGACTGACAGACTGTAACGCTTTGAGTTAAAAATCTTAATTTGTGTTCTATTGTAGAAACAAAGTTACCTACATCTTGGATGTCCTTGAGGTAAGCAGATAAACATCAAATTTCAATTTTTAGGTGAACTATCCATTTAACTCGACAAATACATCACATCAAAATTCCACCTAACAGTTAACGTTACTTTTATAAGGTTATTAGCCTAAATGACATTTATGTCAACACAATATCTTTGTAACTTGTTTTATATACATTTGTTCAAGAAATTTATTAAAATCAGGTTAAGAGTTATCTAGGATATGTTATTAAAATATTAGAATTGTTGCATGGTTGAAACATACCTTTAGTAACAAAAACAAGCGTTTGAAAAATTGCTGACTCTGCAACATGTGCTAACCAGGCAGGACACCATTTTGGAAATGTTGCCATGGCAACAAAAACACACATCAGTTACTTATGTCTGTTTTAGAAGGCTGCGTCCTTCGGAGGTCTCATTCGAATGGTGCATACGTCATCGAGACTGTCTCATTTCAGAAAAGCAAGTAGGACACTGCAAATGCGACCTTCTTTCACAGGAATTCGGAGGATGCAGCAGGTGTATCCTTCGCTGCTACAGATAACGCACAAGATAACGCACAATTATTTGCGTCGCCATAAATAACCGTCGTTTTTTATTGTTAATGGCGGCGCCGGCAGATCTAACAAACGGAGATGTGGTGTTTAAATGTAACGTTAAGTATTGTAAAGTTCTTCAGTTGTATTACAGGTGTGTAACCATGATTACAAGTGTTTAGTGATTTTTAAATGTTTAACAGTACTTTGTTAGCAAGGTGAGAAATAAGTTTTAATATAAAACTATTTTTAAAATGGGTAGGTTTAGGGGAATAGAATATGTTTATACAGTGTAAAAACAATTATGCCTAAGGAATGTGCTCATAATGATAACAATAAGAGAGAGAGAGAGCGAGAGAGAGTGTGTGTGTGTGTGTCTAGTATAATATTGTTCACAATGTTTTGTTTAAGTGTTGTTTATTACTACAGTTATTACTACTTTCCAAACACTAGGGGAAAATCAACAGTAGAAATACAAGTAGAAATAATTCCTGTTAAATTTTCTTTTGAACAGGGAGCAAGGAAAATACGGAGAAATTTATAAGATTGAGACATTCTGAACTCTTCACTGGAGCTAAAAATACAGCCTTAAATGAGGTAAGAAATTAGAATTAAAAAGTAGGCAGTCATTCTTCTTTCTCTTTTTTGAGCAGAATTAATCTCATTCTTGCCTGAAAGGATAAAATAAAGTTCTGCCAAAGACATATTATTAGGGCTGTGACGATAACCGCATTACCGCTTCACCGCGGTAATGAGATGCCACCGCGGTGTTGAGGTCATCACCGTCATCACCGCACTGTTTTTCGCGGGATCCGACCAAATTTCTTGCAACGGGAATAAAACACGGTAACGGTCGGTAACTCTGGTGTAATTTGAACGGGAGTGGGCGGTCTAACAATATCCCGTTCCCGACATCCTTTCAGAACAGCATGTGTGTTTTTACTCCCTCTTACCGCTCACGCGCTGCACGCATGCACCAGTGCTTCTGTCATGTGTTTTATTGCGCACAGTGCGCAGCATGTGCATAACGCCACCCTGACAGAACAGGCGATCTGCATGTGCATATAGGCGAACAAGGCAGTCGCCTCGGCAGCAACACGGTCAGGGGGCAAAGGGACAGATATTTGTAGTTTATCTTTTGGGCATTCGTTATCACTGCTTAGTTATTCTACATCTAAATTAACTTTGCTTCATAGTAATGCCGCTCCCGCGCCGCCCCCCAACTGAGCGTCATCAATAGGCTACTCTACATGCAAAACATTATAATGTTCATTCATAAATGTCATCAAATCGAATAAAACTATCCAGACATGAATTCCTTTTGCTGCTGGTGCTGTCTGATGAGTTTTAAAGCCAGACACGCGCTTCTAAAAGGTAAGATTATAGCCGAATATGTGTGTGAGAGAGAAAGCGCGGTGGAGATAACACAAGTGTAATATTATCTATTAAATAGGCTTATGTACACCCAAAACCGTGTTTTGCTGTGTTTTAGCCAAGAGGAATATTTAATATTTAGCGTTTATCATATATGTAGTGTTTAATTGGTGTAATAAAGCGGGGTGACCGATCCGGCATCAGAGGATGGAGAGGTAAGAGATCATTCGCGCAATCACTCCGTTGACCCACTTAAGTGATTACCAGCTTGCATTAGTTGCTTTTATTGTGTGCATATACTCTAAAAATCACGGTTATTTTATTAAAAAAATTGTAATGTTTGGGTAGTTTTTGTGTAACCCATATCCTATATGACAGTAGAGTTTGCGTTTGCATCGAGTGCACGCAGATATTTTGCCTTCTCTTCGGGTGAAATTAGTTCTCAGTGCCACTTACTTTATTTTTGTCAAATATAGGTTTGTTTCATGTAATCTATAAAACAGTAAACTATTTTATTTTATGCAAAGCAAACCAAGTCACCTAAACGAGCCACATCAGGTTTTTTTTGCGACTATGAAATGTTTTATTTTTACTTCTAAAATGCTTGTTAAACGAATTTAAAAATAAGAAATATTGTATACATGTTTAAACGGAAATATTTTGTATTAAGAACTGTATTTGACAAAAATAAAGGCATTAAGACAAGAAAGAATAATAAAAAACAATGACAAGCTCAAACAAAAGTTATACTTACATTTTAGCAAAAAAAATTGAAAGCAATATTAAAATAAAACGAATTTAAAATGCAAAACTACAATAACCCTGACACAAATGTATTTATCTGGAGGAAGAGGATCCACCAGATGAGATGATCGGAGTTCAGGTGCTGATCCAGACCGGGTTTGTTCAGATTAAGCCCTGACTGCTAATAGCACATGCCCGTGCTTGCTTTTATTTTAATGTAGTTGTTAATAAACAAATTATCCAATCTTTCACATGCATCTTTAAAATCGTATTTGAGTGAAGTGGGGCGGCAAGGCAGGGTTTTGCCTAAAGCCCCGTCGATGAGTGACAGAGCAGAATAAAGATGAAGCAGTGTGGATGCTGAAAATGGTCAGTTTACTGCGAAGAAACCCATCTCAGGCAAGTCTGACTCGGGACATTCTTCTCAGGGAAGTTAAATTGTTTCATGAAAAAGAGATTTAATTTTGCAAAGCCAACGGTTTTGTTCATATTTTACATATACATTTAAATGACAGATGTCTTTTTTTTTTCTCTGCGACACTTTTCCGTGTTGACAGCAAAAGGTTAAACAAATTTAGTATTTTGACAAGACGAATAAAAACAACAAACATGCTATTTTTACATTTTTGTACAAACTGGCCTACATTATTATTATAATTTTTTTCTCTCTGCGACACTTATTATTACGTTGACAACAAAATGAAAAACTAATTTGATTCTGGACAAGACGAATAAAATAAATAGCCTACAATAAAATATTTTTTGTGCAGACTACATTTGTATTTGTTATCTCTCTTTCAGTAGAGGAAATGTCATTGTGAGATTCTGGAAACGAGATATATTTCGCGGGAACGGTTGGGTCAGGAAGAAGAAAAAACATTTTATTTTGCACTTTAAAAAGGTTGTTATTATAAATGTAGCCTAACGAATAGTCAAATAATATTAATTACATCCTAATTTGCTGTTACAACCTATCCGTTTCAACCAACACATTTTGCAACAAGTTGCGTTTGGACAAGTGCGTTTATATCCACGGAGTCTTACCCGAAAAACAATGTCTAAAGAAATATGAATCGAAGTTTAGCACAAATCTCCAGAACAAAGCATGGGGCATGTTGAGCTCGCTTGTTGTTTCTGCAGCTTGCTCAGGTTGTTATTATTTTAATAATTTGTACAAAGAATGGGTTGCAAACGATGACAAAGACTGTTCCATAATTCCTATTAAACTCAGAAGATATTGAAAAAAAAAAAGTTATAGAGATAAATATTATTTTGTTATTATTGTTAATTTAATTTGCTGTTTTAAGAATAAAGACGACGACTTTATTATTGTTCATTTACAAGCTGCATGCGTTCTTGATCAAGTCATTCAGGGCTCTACTCATTCTTCCCACTGGTCGCAACTTTCTCTTTTAATACAACATTATGATAAAAGTTAATCAGCATGCATTGATTAATCTAGTTTATAGCTATATGGTAACGAAAGTGTTTAACATTCAACCCGTTCTTTTTCATCAGTGTTATTTGTGTCGCCTTCTCTGGTTTAAGAAGCAGTCTTTTGCTTTAGTTTGAAAACCAAATCCTCCGTTGCTCAGTCTGCTGCATGCACCTTCGCGCTCGTGCTGATGCAGTGAGTGTAGCTGAAAGTACATCTCTTCACGTGATCAGTGAAATCTGACTCCTGCTACAATGTGCTGTGGCTCTGCAGAGCGCAGACGCTTTGGAACAGCAGACCATGCACTTGCACAAGTGCGACCACGTCAATTTTTTTTACTGGGGGTAAATTAACCGCCAAACCGCGATATTTGTTGCTGCATCACCGCGGTAAGGAAAAATCCAATACCGTCACAGCCCTACATATTATGCAAGTTTTTTTTTTTTTTTTTGGCTGTACATCCAACCGGCCTCACAACCGCAGACCACGTGTAACCACACCAGCCCAGGACCTCCAAGATCGTCTGAGACCAGTCTTTTGCATAACCAAAGACTTTCTGCACAAACTGTCAGAAACCGTCTCAGGGAAGCTCATCTGCATGCTCGTCGTCCTCATTGGGGTCTCGACCTGACTGCAGTTCGTCGTAACCGACTTGAGTGGGCAAATGCTCACATTAGATGGCGTCTGGCACTTTGGAGAGGTGTTCTCTTCACGAATGAATCTCGGTTTTCACTGTACAGGGCAGATGGCAGACAGCGTGTATGGCATCGTGTGGGTGAGCGGTTTGCTGATGTCAACGTTGTGGATCGAGTGGCCCATGGTGGCGCTGGGGTTATGGTATGGGAAGGCGTATGTTATGGACAATGAACACAGGTGCATTTTATTGATGGAATTTTTAATGCACAGAGATACCGTGACGAGATCCTGAGGCCCATTGTTGTGCCATTCATCCACGACCATCACCTCATGTTGCTGCATGATAATGCACGGCCCCATGTTGCAAGGATCTGTACACAATTCCTGGAAGCTGAAAACATCCCAGGCCTTGCATGGCCAGCATACTCACTGGGCATGTCACCCATGATATAGAGCATGTTTGGGATGCTCTGGATCGGCATATACGATAGCGTGTTCCAGTTCCTGCCAATATCCAGAAACTTCGCACAGCCATTAAAGAGGAGTGGACCAACATTCCACAGGCCACAATCAACAACCTGATCAACTCTATGCGAAGGAGATGTGTTGCACTGCATGAGCAAAGCAAATCAACATATTAGAATGATTTCTGAAGGATCATGTGACACTGAAGACTGGAATAATGAAGCTGAAAATTCAGATTTGCCAACAGAAATAAATTGCATTTTAAAATGTATTCAAATAGAACATTTTAGTATTTAGTTATTTTAAATACTAAAAATTTTCACAATATTACTGTTTTTGCTGTATTTTTGATCAAATAAACAAAGCCTCGGTGAGCATCTCAACCACCACCACTAGTATGTGGACTAGTCTATATTTAATTTACGCAGTTAAGACTGTAAAAAAGTTCATATGCTGAGATGGTTCTTTGCATTATACTTTTTTCTCGCCTTTTGTTTTTCAAATCTGTAACTGTCAAAGCTGCATGCATTAGATAAAAAATATTTAAATTGTAACTTTTAAATTGTATTAATATAAATATACTGATTAATGGAGTATAGGCTCTGGAATAGCATTCCTGATAACGTTCAGTTCATACACACTCTCTGTTTAAATCTAGATTAAAGACTCATCTCTTTAGCCAAGCATTCATATAATGCATCTCATAATCTTGTACTGCATTTATATCTGATCAAACACACATTATTATGCTTTAGCTTGGGTTAAACAAATATTTTGTCTTGGATGGAACAACAGCTATGCTAATTATGTCTATATTTGTTTTTCTGTTTCTGGTAACTAGGAATTACACAAGCTTCAGTCTGGATCCAACCCTTAAATGATCCGAGATGACCAAACACCTCAGACAATATACAGAATTAACCACATTTTGCCATAAGTTAAATATATTAAGTTTCTGCAATATATAAATCTATTGTAGAAACTTAATTTCCTGTAAAGCTACTTTGCAATGGTTGTATTGTGAAAAGTGCTATACAAATCATCTTGAATTGAATTAATGAAAATAAACCGTTATTAAAAGGGCATTTATAACAGCAGGTCATACATAGGACTTTAAAAGCACGGTTCTTTATGGAAACTTATAAAAAATGGTTCTAGTTAGCACCAAAAGGGATTCTGCTATTGTTTCAACCCGAAGAACCCCAATTTGGTATTGTTTCGAACCACTTTTCTTAATAGATATGACATTTTTATAATGAGTTTGTGAAGATTGTTTTAAGTTAACTTAAATTAAAAGATATTTTTAAAGCCTGATAAATGTTGAATTTGATTCTAGTTATAAATGTCATACATGTTATATGTAATTATGAATGGCTATAATTAACGATTGATTGTGATACGAAACCACATAGCTATTTTTGTCCCTCCCCCAAAGGAAATCAGGATTTCATTTTTTGTAATTGTTTTGAAACAATATTATGTAGGTGCACTTCCACACATTACAGATGGCAAACCATGCAGGACAATGACGGAAAGCTCATTTGCTGTTAGAAGATGTTAACACTTTTGTTCCACCCTGTTAGACAAGTAATTTTAAATAAAAATTAAAAAGCAACATTAAATGTTTGGCATACCTTTGTCTTATTTTCTGAGGTGAGGAGCATTACTTACCAGCATATATGTTTTTGAGCAAATATTTTATATTATTTACCATCCTATTGGCAAAAATGGGCACAAAAAAACATTCTATTCATTATTTATTTTTTTCAAGAATAAAAATACCATTATGGCATAAGGGACATATATCTTATTTTTCCTTATTATTGTTTTAACATTTACATTATTACAATTTTGTTATAACTATGTATATGTCCCTAACAGGGTGAAATCAGCCGCGATTTCTTTAAGACTGCAAGGGAAGCTCAGCTTCCCCTATAATTGTCAAAATGAATGGTCAAATATATGTACTATTATGTTAACATTTTATTGACTAAAAATGCGTTAAAATCTCGAACGAAAACAATTTCGTTCAGAATCAGCTACTTAGGTCGGCTGACTCGATTTCCTTCTCATTCATTCCGTAGCGCATGTGCATTACTCTGTTGAAGCCCAGCGTCCATTGACTTCAATGGGGCTGCTTTTAAACAGTTTTTTCAGTGCTGAGAAACAAGACGGTCATTGGATAATGCTGCGATTATGTCCCGCCCACGGACGCTCAGCGTCTCTGGGATGAATGGAGGAGTGGGCTGGCCCGGACTCAGAGCGTCTGCGTGATGATTGGAGGGTCTGTCGAAAGACTGCGTCTCCTTTTGATTGACAGCGATTTTGTACTATAAAAAGTCGCTGACGCTGAAGCTATCCGAGCTTAGTCCCATCGCGGATTTTGCAAGTGTAGTCGAAAGGCAAACTGCTGCAACCTATTTCTTGGTATTTGCTTGGCGAAATTGCTAGCCAATTTTCATCATACATTTCACAAAGTTATACACCACATTCCTTGTTTCAGTTGAACCTAATTCCCACATTTCCTCCGTCGAGTTTAATATCTTTTTTAGATCGTTTGTTCATTCATACAGTAGGCTAGACTAGAGCATTTTCTTGAAAAGGAACATAGAGCAGAATTTACGTATAAATAAATGGACGATTTTTTGATTTTGGCCGAAAATGAGCTTCCCCTCTTTGAAAGCACAGCAGCCGCCACTGCGTGAAATACATTCAGTGTCTGAGCAATGTACCCATAATTATATTTTTTTAAGTCACTGAGCTTGTCCAGTATGTTCCATATAGTTAAATATGTCACTATTTTGGTAGAATGCTAAAGACATGTAACTTTTTTTCCAACAATTATGAAGCCAAAATGTTACCGGATACCAGGAATGACCATATATAATAATGGGATTAATCACGATTAATTTTAGAAAAATGTGCAATTAATACGTTTTTTTATTGTTTGACAGCACTAATATATATATAAACGTATTAATTGCACATTTTTCTCAAATTAATCGCGATTAATCCCACTTAACATTAAAGTTAAGAACCCAGGGGTGTCACATACACTGGTCACTATCTGGAAAGGTCTTTAGCATTATCACTCACTTTCAACCCAGGAAGTCCCCAAGTAACATAATGAACACCCAGATGTCACTGTAACATCGCCTCAAAATAGTGTTTCCTTTGTGACAAATTATTCATCCAAAATAGCTGTTAAAAAACCCATCTAGCTGCATTTCAGTTTAAAGAACTTTTAAAGAAATTATTGCAACAAATGCCTGTTTTATTCTTCTATAAACCTTGTCAGGAATAATTGTAGTCGTTTCCCCATTCATCAGATGGATTCGTCCAATCGAGGGCTTGTCAGGTCAGTGTGATGTTGAATACGCACTCTGCCAAAAGAACATGGAAGATCTGCAAATGCAGTCATATTCTCCTGTTTTAAAAGAAAACATGGTCAACCTGGTATTATGTAACATCCAGCTAGTCATGAAGTTGAAAGCTGACTGGTTTATACAAGGACATCCTGCAGTGCCATGGTGGTGAAAGAGAAGGTAATTCTATATTCTTTTTCTTCCTTTTTATCAGCAAAACTCTGAAATTTAGAGATGTGACAAGAGGCACAATGGGTTTCACAACTTTCAACTGACAGACAAGACAGATGCCAAGTGGCTGTAACGCACTGGATTAATTCCCTCTGTCTAACTGAAGGTTCACTCAAATTCTGTTTGAACGTGAATTGAGGAGACATGCAGATAGTAAGCTGTCAGCTGGGAAGGGTAGAGCTGTTCTTCCTCTCTCTCTCTCTCTCTCTCTGCCGTGGAGTGATTGTGCTCTCTCCTTCTCACTGGCAGAAAGATATTTGATAATGCACAACGACACAAACATTCTCAGCCTACCTAGTTATGTAAGCTAACAATATTTAATGTTCTCTGAACATAGGAATGAGGTAACATTTCACAGAAATACAGAAAGCAATTTTGACAAGCAAAATGTCAAAATTTAGACGTAGACATGTTTGTTTGTTTTTTTGCAAACTTGCACTGCTGTTTTCATAACTACTCAATTCCCAATTTTTTTAAATAATGACCAAAGGATTGCAAATGACAACCCTTTTGAGATATTTTATGCCTGATGTAAAAATAAATGTTAAATAAAAAAATGGTTCTTGTAAAATTAAGCAGAAGAAAGTCACATTTCTTGTGAGCAACATCCATATCTTAGCTTGAATTTCTAATCTTAATGCACTGCATCGACCAACTCAGAAGCTGCATTCAAGACCACTTTTATAATTAACACAAGTTCCTGGTCTTGATGCAGACAATTTATTGGTACACAAGATAAATCTTGATTTTAGCACAGCATCATCCTCTTTTCTCCCATGCACAGCATGGAGGAACCATAAACCACAGCACTGGCCTATAGAGGAACCATAAAATACAGTACCAAAGCATGGGAGGGAAACATAAACAAGATGTGCTTTCCCTGCTACATAAAGATCTAAGAACAAGCTTCCACTCAATATTCAATTCTTCATTTGAAACTGGCAAGCAAGACAGTTGGAAGAGCTAGCCTATAGAAGAATTTCACTATAACGTCTTTTTTGATGGTCAAATACAAGATTCTGACAGCCACAATAAAACCAAATCCTTCTGGAGAGATCAAGCTCTCAGTAGAATGGGTTCAATTTTACAAGCCAGGTGATTCAGAAAAAAAAAAAACATACCTATAATGGACCTGGACAAAAAAAAACTTAAATGCACTATTAGAAATAGGCATACAAAAGCCTGGATTAGTCATGAAGCAATGCAGACAATGAATATTGATGCAAGCCTAAATATTGTCTACACTATGAGAAATTAAACAGACTGGTACTGTATCTCTAGATACTTACTAAGAACTAAAAACAAATATTTACTGGAAAAAACTATTTAATGTCAATTAGAACAATGCATTTTACATTTGTGAAGGTTATTATTCATAATCACAAAACACGGTCAACATTTCATTCCCAAAAATATATCAATGCAGGACAGCAAAGACATTGCAAGATGAAGGTTCTGTAAAGAAAAAGAAATATCGTTTCAAGTTCCTTGCTTTAAAACATTTCAAGCATTCAGATCTTGTTCAGATCCCGGTCCTCATTGTACAGGTTGTAAAGTGGAAATGACACGGCAAAGACAGGCTTAGGAGTGAGAGGGATTACACTGTCCAAAGGCAGAAAACACATCAGTTCAAAGCTTGCCAGGAGGTAGACCACGAAGGATTTGAAGTCCAGTTGATGTTCTGTTAAAGCAGAGGCCTTATCCATTTTATAAAAATGAGAAACGAGAAAAACAAAACATTTGTGTAATGCTTGGTGACCAAAGAAACTGAGTGCTTGCGGTGGCATCACAGCAATAACGGCTAATTGTACGAATAATGCAACAATATTAACTATGTCTTAATCTGGAAGCAAATTTATGAGGTTGCTTCAGGCTGACATACATGCTTATAATATACCACTGAAAATTAATGTTTTTTTTTGCAGTTTTCAAGCAGGTGTCATCATCACATATTGTAAAATCACCTCAAACTTTGAGATATCCATAAAAGGCAAATTAAGCCTAAATAAAGTGCTTTACTTCAGAAACAAGTAACCTGACTGACCAGATCACCAATTACATAATTTGGTTGTAATAATGGCACTTACAACTATTAAGTCATTTTCATGCAAGTGCAGAAGAAAGTTTGTCATTCCCAGTTGGTAGTTTTAGTGTAATTTTAATGGCAGCAGCCCTGCTGTAGATTCTGTAGATTACAAAAAGTACAGAAAAAAAATGGCTTACGTTTTTGGCTGGTTTAGGTGTAGGTCAAATACCTTTTACATACAGCAAACTATTTTATCCTGCTCACTCGGACTGTATCAAACAGCTCAATTAATTCACTGTCAAAATAAACAAAAACATCAACAAAGTAAAAACAAAAAAGCCTCTCAGATGAGAGCCTCAGTATGATAAACATTCCCTATGAAGGATTGCATTTACTTAAATATACATTTATACACTCTTCGAATAATTTTTCTAAGTTAAAGAGGAGCAGGTCAAAATGGAGTACAGTTGTGAAGAGAGGATCAGTCCAATCATACGGTATACAGAAGTACATGCATTAGGAGATCACTGGATCTGAAAACCTCACAGATAAAAGGGGGTGAATTAGTCTCAGAAAGAGAAACTGTTGAATGATTGCCTCTTGCAAAACCTTAACAAACCCAGAAGGTCAACATTATAAATCAAGTAATATGCTTATAGAGATTTATTCATCATATTCATCACTCCATTTTGGGGGGAGGAGCTTAAAGGCTTATTTATAAAAGTGCACTGAGAAGATACTTCCAAAGAGCAAATGCAAAACAAGAGCAGGGAGATAACTTCTGGTCCCCCTGAACATTCAGGCTGTGATCAGGTTAATCCAATTTAGTTGAAAGAAGTTCCCCTTCAAGTCACTGACTAAAGCAATCCCTTGGAGACTGTGGTGTTCTACCTGGCTAACTTCAATAGAGACTCCTGAAATAGACATAAGATAAAAAAAATCAAACGCTTCCAAACTCTAACAAATATACAATGTTATGTTAATGCTAACAGTGAAACTCTACATTACCTCAGACTGTCCTGGTTCATGGTTTGAGAAGTCTTCAGACTTCACTTCCAAAGGAGCTGAAGCACTAGTCATCTGTACACTGCGTGTCACTGGACCACACTTTCTCCCCCGTGTCCTTGTCAAAAAACGTTCCTCCTTCTTAGACGGTGTCATTTTCACAACAGACTCCTTTTTAACAACCTCCTTTTTGACAACAACCTCCTTAGATCGTTGCATTTTAGACAGCGGTAGTGTTGAAGAGTCATCAGTAAGTGCAGGAGTTACAGAAGTCAGTGGCTCGTTGCTCCTTTTGCCTTTCTTAGTTTGTGGGGCCATGCTGTCTGCATTTGAGGCTAGCCTCTTTGTACGTACCTGAGGTGCTTTACCTTTAATTGCTGGTGGAACATCACTCTCAACTGCCTCAGAGCTCCGGGCTCTGGTTTTCCCCAAGGGCTTTGCAGTTGGTCCAGAACTTGGTTCTTGTTTGACTTCAGCATCAGTGGCTCGACTTCGGAGACTCCTGTTTTTGTCTTGAGGCATCAGTGCTCCTTTTTTCAACTTCTTGGCAATAGGTCTTTGTGGACAGCTGCAAGCAATGTGCTTACTGAGGCTGGCTGGGTATGTGAACTCTCGGCTACAGTATGGGCATGCATGGACCTTATGAGTCTCTTCTTCCTTTACCCGGGTTGTTGGTTTCTTTATAGAGGCAACTGATTTGTTCTTCTGAGATATGGCTTTCTGGACAAGCTGGTTTTTCTTCTTATTTAGCGCTGACAACTTTGCTTTGGATGTTATATCTTGGTTAAAATTTAGCCTTTTCGGTTGACCCATTCTGCGGAAAGCATTCTGCCCAGCAGCAGCTCCTGTGGTGTTAAGAAGACAGTTCGGAGACTGTTTCACAACCTGTTTAAGAGGAATGGGATTCTTCTTAGGGGTGTAGCGTCTCTTATCGCTAGCATTAGCACAAACTAATATGTGCTTATGTAGCTCAGGCATGTTGTCAAAGCCGTTTCCACATTTGGTACACCGGATAGCAGTGCTAAATGTTTGGGGGATGTTGTGTGTGGTGAAATTAGTGGCGGAGGCAACCGAGCCATCAGGTGTTCGGCTGTGGTACGGGAAAGGTGGAGGTTTATAGCTGGGGTAGTGTTGATTAATGCCAAGCCGTACATCTGGACCTTTCGGTTTACCAGCCTCAGATGCCATAATCTTTATTGTAGTGTATAGTTCTTCTGTAGGGTCCTCGTGGGCATTTTCCTCTTCTTCCACCTTCTTAGTGTCATTGTTGTGCTCCTTGGAAGAATCTTCAGAGGTAGCTCCAGAAACCAAGCCAATAACAGCATCTTTCTCCACAGTTGCGTAAGCAGGATCCGTGTAATTCTGAGGTCTGAGCTTCCCGTTTTCAACGGCAGTGTGAGTGCAACTCTGACTTGGATGTAGGTCACTTTGATGTTGCTGGAGATTGCAGAGAAAGGCAAACTCCTTTGAGCAAATAGAGCAAATATAAATTCTTCCCACCCCATGCAGAGAGGAGCGGTGCTCGAGGAGCGCAGTTGCGTTACCAAATAACTGCACGCAAAACTCACACTTAAAAGGCCACTCTGATGCATGCTCTATTATATGGCCACTGAGGTCCTTGATGGACCGAAATGGATCTTTGCAGACATTACACACAAAACTCTTGACAAAAGTCTCCCGTTCTGGTGACTCAACCTCATCAGAACTTATTTTTGGAGTTCCAGGTGAAGTGTTGCTCCCATTTGTGTTTATATGAACCGGCCCCTCGTGTTTCCCTGTATCCTCTACAACAGAGTTATCAACCGCTGAACTCTTCTGGGAAGAATCCAATTCACAGAGGAAGATCGGTGAGGAGGGTTCCTTTTTAGGAATTGATTGTACAGTAGAAAGAGAAAACTTTGATTTGTGTCGGCCTTCTGTTTTAATATTGAGGTCTTGAGGGAGAGTTCCTTCACAGGAATGTCTTTGGCTGGTTTTAGAAGCAGTATCCCACTCTAGGTGAGAAGAAACTCCTTGATCTGCATTTCTTAAAAACTGAGGCTTAGAATCAAGGGTTGAGCCCTCAAGTAGTGTTTCCGACTTTGAAGATGAATCTGCTGTACAATGTCTTTTTGCATCCTGAGGCAGTGGAGAAATCGCAGGGCCTAACTGCTCAGCAGTTTGGTCTGATTCATTAACAATGGAATTTAATGCATCCTGGCATGATTCTGTTAAAACAGATGAATCCGACACTTCCTCTAAACTATCACCTGCCTTGGGGGACATTTTAGGGGACAACACAGGAAAAGAGCCAGGTGATGAGGCATCTGACATCTGAAAATGTGGCGATGATAAAGGTGGAGGTGATGAGATAGTGGGTAAAACTGGAGGAGGGGGTGTAGATGATGCTATACTAGATGAAGACGGAGAGGACGGATTAATATTCATAGGGGTCAGAGAGGGAGGAGAGGTTGATTCACAAGGAAGGTGTTCTGATCCTGATCCGGGACTAGAAGGGCCAACACATGATCCACTCTCAGAAGACGAAAGAACATCAGGGCTTTCAAGAGCATTGGACCCTTCGTCTCCAGGTGAGTTTAGGCCAGCATACTCGTTCATTAAGACTTTCTCTAAAATGCTGGTATTGGGTTTCTTTCTTTTCACATGTGGTGTTTGTGTGGCTGAGCTTGTCTTTACTTCATGGTCAACAGGGCTTTTACGGTTCACACTTAAGTCAAGCACAGCCTCTCCAGAGCCTTTGCTTACACTATTGTCTTTTTTACTGAAGGAATTCGAAAGGTCAAGTGGCTGCTGATTGCAAGAATTCCCCCCGCTTCTTGAAGGAGACCAGTCTTTTCCTGTCAGGCTTACAGCATCCCCATGATCTTTGCTAGAACTCCAAGAATGCGTCATGCAATGGCTTTCAATCTTTGGCACCTTCAGAGAACATAAAACCCCTGTTGCAGAGCTTATGCTGTCATTTCTTTGTGCCGGGCTACTCTGTGAAGTTGTGGGAGGGGAGGCAGTTCTTCTTTTAAACTTTCCTTGGACAGTAGGCAGTGAAGTTACTGAAAGTGGGGTGGTTAATCTATGGCTATCTGTGATTAGACCTATAGCTGGTTTCTGACCGTCTGGGGCTTGCAGTAGTTGTTTGAGTTTCGGAGAGAGATAAACAGATTTCTCCTTCTGAAAAGCTAACGTTTCAGTTGACTGTGAGAAAATGTTTCCTGCCAACAAAGAGGACTGTGAGGAGGGGGAGGACAAGGAGGAAGAGGAGGACACTGTTTCTGTTTCTATTTTAACAGCAGGCAGCAGTGGTGGTGTTGCAGTTCGTCTTTTAGAGGCTGTCTGAGTTACGCATGAAACTTTTTTTGCTGGACAAGTCCTTGTCTCGATTTTAAAAGCGTGACTAATTTGTTTGGGACTTAGAATGAGAGCATCAAGGCCAAACAAAGCTGCTGTGCTAGAATCAACCTCGATGACATCACAGTTGCTCACTGTGCTTGTAAATGGGATCTTTCCATCAATGTAATGGCAGAGATTTTCAGAAATGTTGTTGGAGATATCAACCATACACTCCTCTCTCTCTCCCTCATCCTCGGTCTCCAC
This sequence comes from Gymnocypris eckloni scoliostomus, assembly GCA_027564155.1. NCBI lineage: Eukaryota > Metazoa > Chordata > Actinopteri > Cypriniformes > Cyprinidae > Gymnocypris > Gymnocypris eckloni. The sequence goes on from CM050431.1 coordinate 14,209,775, forward strand.
ACTGGGCACATAAATTGGTGGTGGACTGGCACTTGGTGACTCTTCGTGGAGCAAAACAGACTGCCCTTGTTCATGCTGCTGCTGTTGGGAGGAGCCATCCTGCAGGAACATGCCTTTCCGACGAACACCTTTCGGCATTAGATGCCGTTCGTGGATTCTGCGTTGGTGCCTGCGCATGTTGGTGTGTGTGCCGAAAGCCTTGTTACAGTACTTGCAAGGATGAAGCTCTTTTGACTCCCCATTCTCATCCATAATAAAAGGTCGGTCAGATTCAGCACCAGGCTCCGTTTTCAAACTGTCAGAGGTTTGCTGAGGTGGACCGTTCTGTGTGTTCACAACGACTGAGTAGCTTGGAGAGGATGCACTGCCAGAGGTAGCAGAATCATTGGGTGTCGTGGGACTGTGGAGGAATGCTGTTCCGCTAAGTGATCTGGGCCTATTTAAAGTTTTACTTCCATTCTCATGTCTACGTTCATGTCTGCGCCTGCCTACCTGAGAGCCAAAAGGCTTGGCACAGTACCGGCACTTAAACGTATGAGTCTGATGGTTTGAAGAAGTGTGAATGTGAGTGTGGCGCTCTAGACCCTGTTTGGTGGAGAAATGACGCTCACAATGCTGACAGGGGTACGTTCCTCCTTGGGGGTCATCTTCGAAATCCCCCTCTGCCTCCAACTCAGGATTTGCTAAAGAAGATATACACTCTGTATCACACAGCAGACTCTCAGTGCTTTCGTTTGCAGGGCTGCCTGAACGTAAATCCAGGAGAGACTTTTCATTCCCATCAACTGATTCTGCCTTAGAGGGGTGCTGTGGGCTCTGATTTAACTGTGGCTGCTGCAGTTGTCCATCAACCTCTGCATTTTCCTCATCCAGTCCTTCTCTCTGGATTATCTCTGTTGTATAAGACTGGACAGGGTTTTCATTTTCGGCAGAAGAAGACTGGGACGACTGGGCTGCATTCTCCTGCTGCAACTCGGAAGGTGAAGAGGGTCTTTCCTCACCATTAAGCCCTGAATTATAAGAAAAAATAATATATATATTTTACATCACTGAATGAAGTTGAAAATTATTAATCTAAAGACATAATTCTGCAACAAAAACACTGCACCTAGGACCGGAACTAATCCATTAAATTGTTAGTGAATTATTCAAAACTAATTTAATTATTATCTAGGGTCTGAAAGTTGCTAAATATAGTGCTAAAGTCGCGCTCATCACGTGGGAGCTGATGGCAGAGGGCGGTTGAGGCGACCCGCCCAGGTAAAGTTTATGTGTGGGAAACACTGGGATATTTTTGCAATGCATATCCTGTTAATTGTATCCCTCTATGTGTTCCGTCTGTCTGATGCGCGTTCACGCGCCCGCCGCGTTCATTCGGTATTTTAAACTTAACACAGGCTGTCAGGACGGACCGTTATGCAAAAATGGAAATGCTTGTGTGAATTTGTGACATTTATAGATAAGGATATGACCGTAAACTGAACGTTTTTGAACTGAGGATGCACACGCATGTGTCACAGCGCCTGGCAGGGCAAGCCATTACAGTAATGCATTAACTTAAAGCAAAATAAAGAATTATCATGTTTTGGGCAGCTTAGATCACATACTTCTCCCGCGCATCTCATTCTGTTTCCTCCTCTATATTTAGATGCATTTTGTACATAGAAATGCGTTATTCAGTGCTGTAATTTGAGCAACCGGCTGAAGTTGGACGTGCTCTGTGGGCAGACCCGACTAATCGATACTGAGAATCGTTGTCGATGATTTTCATAATCGATAATAATCGATTAGTTGTTGCAGCCCTAGGCCTGATGATTAATTTTACACATTACTGCACGATCTTATCCTTGTTTAATATTGACCATTGGTGCTTGGTCCAAGCACTGTCCAAGCACCATTTAATTCAAATGTCCATTTAATCTTTAATATTTGGCAATTTCTTTAGGACAGAAATGCTATAGCCACTGTAATTAAATGAATATTTGGACATCGACACGTGTAAACTCAGAGTGAGTGTTTGAGCTTTTATTTTGAAATCACGATGCATTCTCCTGTGTTTGTTTAAATTAATAAATGATTTGCCTAACAAATCTGATGAAATGGCGCACATTGCGTTCCCAGATGAGCGTTATAATAAACCCATACTCACAACAACATGCAGAGATGGAGTTTGAGACGCTCCACACATGTAAATGTTAAGTTTATGTGGAACTGCTGTGAACGGGAGCCGCTGTGTGAAGCACGCACCTAACCTACACGCATGTAAATAATAAAGTAAATAATTAAAGCGCATATACTGTATTAGAACTGCATTTCTATTCTACACAATTATGCTTAATTATGTTTTTTAAATGGGTTTAATATATAATGCAGCCTTGGAAAATAATGTGTTTTATGGATTCTCGTCCATGAAATGTGGCACTTCCGGTATTTTGCCGGTTAGTCGACGCAAGAAAATTTAAGTGGATGATTTTTTTTTTAAACGACTAGTCGACTAAAATCGACAAATCATGACAGCCCTAATGTAGAATAACATGTTTTTCATTCAGACACAGAATAAGTAAAATTTGGCTTTTTTTAATCCAAATAAAACAACTGATTATCAAAATAATTGATGGATGCAGCCCTACTGTAAAAAAAAATATTATGACTGAGCTAAACATACTTGAGAACGACACAAATCCCTGCCAGAGGCCGGCGGGGGGCATAACATACCTTCCTCTGAGTCCCGCATCTCTGTGATTGAGGGTTCAACAACACTCGATTTATTTGGTTCGCAGAATCCACTCAAATCAGCCTGTCTGGCTTTTTCCGACAGCTTCCTCCTTGCTTTAGGGAGAAATAAAAATCGATATTTAGTTATAAAAAAATAGATAACTTTCAAGACTCACTAAAGGCAGCAAAAAGCAATTAGGTTTAGGTTTCCTATCACAGCCATCAAAACCTACAATAATTGAATCCAATGATATTTCATAGAAGCAGGAATAAATTAATAAAACCTGAAAACAAAAGGAAAAACATCTGTTACATTAGCTAGAATAAAGAGCTCCACCTGTAAGATCCAAAACAAAACAAGTATGCCACAACCTTCTTTTCTAAACGAGCAGCTCACCACAAAACCAGACTGACTACTCAGAAACTACACTACTGTGCATGACACAGGCAAAGAAATGCTTGTTTTTCATATTTAAAATCTACATCACAATTATTGCATGATAATTTTAGAGAGAATTATTTGATACAGAATAGCAGTTGACTACAGTAGATTTATGTAAAGGGATAATTTACCCCAAAAATTATTTTGTCATCATCTACAAACATGTACTCAACTCACACATCATTCCAAACCTGTATGACTTACTTTTTTCTGTGGAAAACTATAAGATGATATTCAGAAGAACACTGAATTTCATTAAATTACTTCCTTTTGTGCTCCACAGAAGTTAGGAAGTCATACAGGTTGAGAAAGCAACACCAGAATGAACTTTCCCTTTAATTTTGTAGAAATGTTGGCAAAATATATGTATACACTTTTACACATAAAGCTACAAAGACATTGTCTCAACCAAGAAAAGCAACCAGCTATCAGCTGCTGTCCTTGTGACAAGGTCATCTGGGAGCATCTTATACAAAACCCAATTCATAAAACAGACACATGCAACTCCTTACTGCGATCTTATCCTTGTTTAATATTGACCATTGGTGCTTGGTCCAAGCACTGTCCAAGCACCATTTAATTCAAATGTCCATTTAATCTTTAATATTTGGCAATTTCTTTAGGACAGAAATGCTATAGCCACTGTAATTAAATGAATATTTGGACATCGACACGTGTAAACTCAGAGTGAGTGTTTGAGCTTTTATTTTGAAATCACGATGTATTCTCCTGTGTTTGTTTAAATTAATAAATTATTTGCCTAACAAATCTGATGAAATGGCGCACATTGTGTTCCCAGATGAGCGTTATAATAAACCCATACTCACAACAACATGCAGAGATGGAGTTTGAGACGCTCCACACATGTAAATGTTAAGTTTATGTGGAACTGCTGTGAACGGGAGCCGCTGTGTGAAGCACGCACCTAACCTACACGCATGTAAATAAAAATACAATTATTAAATAAGTAAATAATAAAGTAAATAATTAAAGCGAATATACTGTATTAGAACTGCATTTCTATTCAACACAATTATGCTTAGTTATGGTTTTTAAATGGGATTAATATATAATGCAGCCTTGGAAAATAATGTGTTTTATGGATTCTCGTCCATGAAATGTGGCACTTCCGGTATTTTGCCGGTTAGTCGACGCAAGAAAATTTAAGTGGATGATTTTTTTTTAAACGACTAGTCGACTAAAATCGACAAATCATGACAGCCCTAATGTAGAATAACATGTTTTTCATTCAGACACAGAATAAGTGAAATTTGGCTTTTTTTTATCCAAATAAAACAGAAATAAATGACACATTAACTGATTATCAAAATAATTGATGGATGCAGCCCTACTGTAACAAAAATATTATGACTGAGCTAAACATACTTGAGAACGACACAAATCCCTGGCAGAGGCCGGCGGGGGGCATAACATACCTTCCTCCGAGTCCCGCATCTCTGTGATTGAGGGTTCAACAACACTCGATTTATTTGGTTCGCAGAATCCACTCAAATCAGCCTGTCTGGCTTTTTCCGACAGCTTCCTCTTTGCTTTAGGGAGAAATAAAAATCGATTTTTAGTTATAAAAAAATAGATAACTTTCAAGACTCACTAAAGGCAGCAAAAAGCAATTAGGTTTAGGTTTCCTATCACAGCCATCAAAACCTACAATAATTGAATCCAATGATATTTCATAGAAGCAGGAATAAATTAATAAAACCTGAAAACAAAAGGAAAAACATCTGTTACATTAGCTAGAATAAAGAGCTCCACCTGTAAGATCCAAAACAAAACAAGTATGCCACAACCTTCTTTTCTAAACGAGCAGCTCACCACAAAACCAGACTGACTACTCAGAAACTACACTACTGTGCATGACACAGGCAAAGAAATGCTTGTTTTTCATATTTAAAATCTACATCACAATTATTGCATGATAATTGTAGAGAGTATTATTTGATACAGAATAGCAGTTGACTACAGTAGATTTATGTAAAGGGATAATTTACCCCCAAAATTATTTTGTCATCATCTACAAACATGTACTCAACTCACACGTCATTCCAAACCTGTATGACTTACTTTTTCTGTGGAAAACTATAAGATGATATTCAGAAGAACACTGAATTTCATTAAATTACTTCCTTTTGTGCTCCACAGAAGTTAGGAAGTCATACAGGTTGAGAAAGCAACACCAGAATGAACTTTCCCTTTAATTTTGTATAAATGTTGGCAAAATATATGTATACACTTTTACACATAAAGCTACAAAGACATTGTCTCAACCAAGAAAAGCAACCAGCTATCAGCTGCTGTCCTTGTGACAAGGTCATCTGGGAGCATCTTATACAAAACCCAATTCATAAAACAGACACATGCAACTAACTTGGTCATCTGACCATACTTGTCAAATAGTCCTTCCCACATATCCATTTTCACAAGATAAAGGATTTATATGCATATATAGTTAGACTGTTAACATGTTAATGACATGTAAAAGTTTGCTGTCAAATGGTCTAAAACGATTTTTATTTGATTTTGTAACCTAAATATAAAATTATAATTATTATTATATAATTATAAATAATTAATTTATAACATCTCGATCCCTCATGATTTTAAACAGTGTGACAGAAGACTTTACAATGTCATTAACATGTCACATATTTCAAGGACTATGTTTACTAACATATTTTTAAAAGAAAAACGACATGAGCTAACTTGCAACTTCGTGCATTTAGCTGCACTGTCATTGAACAGGTTAAAGTCAAATGACCATTTACTCAATGAAAGGACCAGCAAACGCTCTTCTCAGCAGCAAGTTTAGATCAGTCATCATTTCATCAGTCTATAAAAACCATCCAGACCAACACACTCACTTAAACTCAAATATATGCGTGTAATATTTTATAGCAAATGTATTTCCCTAAAACGTTTATTGAATAACGTACAAGCTCATAAGGATCATTCAAATAAACTTTAAAACAGTGTTGTGAGACAAATCAATAACAAATGTGCAATGGACAAGCAAACAAATCACTCTTGTGCGTAGAGCTTTTAAAGGATAAACTGTTTATTTTATGGCTCGTTCAAACGGGTTTGGAAGGTCATCTCTGTAGGTTGAGTCTCTAAACCTAGGGAGCTGTCTACCTAGAGGGCATGCTTGGGCATCACAGACGCGTTTAAACTTTTTTAAACCGAACACTCGGACGTGTCCGTGATGCTCAAAATGCTCTCTAGGTGAGAAGTTCACTAGATTTTGAGACTGAGATAATGTCTGAGTCTGCAAGGCGGCTAACTGACTCGTTCATCAACATGAGGAAGAGTACGTTGCATTTCACCGCACCCTGGCTCTGTTCTGTTTTTCTTTTTAACAAAGTCGAGTAGAACATCATCCACAATTCCGGGTTCTCAATGATCTTCGTATGAAATGGGCGAATAGCCAGATAGCTAACATGCTAACTTAGTTCCAGCTAACGACTGCGAACGCGTCCAAATATAACAAACATATATTTTCGGACCACAATTATATAGTTCTATATAAAAAACGCCAGGTTTGAGCAATAACAGGCGGCGTTTTACCTCGCTTTGCTCTGGGTGAACTCTTCTTGTTCAGGTTGCTAGTCCGTTCTTCCTCTAATGCAGCAGCTATCTCAGGATTGTCTTCCCCATTGTACCAAACGAGAAGTTCTTCGTCGGGTCCGATTGGCTGAAGGAGAGTATAAGGACAAATCAGAGTCGAGCTTTTTGGCATGCCGTAGGATGAACTACTAGGCCTTGACGTCCTGTCAGGCATGTAGGAACAGACCCACATAACAAACTAGTGCAGTATCAGCTCACTGAAGGGAGTTCATATTTTATAACATTTTATGTGACGTTAAATACCGTTTGTTCGTCTGTTAACTATCACAAGTGTAGAAATTATGAAAAATGAAAAGATTTTTATTTGTACTGGTAAATTCAGAAAACAAAAGTTTACTGGGCATAAATTTAAGCAGAAGCACAGCGATAATAATACTCATTCTATTTTAGTCCCAGACATATTACTACTTTTCAAATTTAATGAAATGACAATTGTTTTTGCATTTAGTCCATTATATTTGAGGGCATTTATACACTAGTGCAGGGGTTTTCAAACTGGGACCCTGTGAAAGTTCAGTGATAATACAAAAAAAAGTATTCACATCCAATCATGACATTTATTCTATCAAGATCCCCTTTTTAACAGTAATAAATATAAAACTATATACGTTTATATTAGCATACAGTACATAAAATTATAGGCTATAAGTACATTTCCTTCCTTGCAATGTACATGCTTTCACGAACAGGTTGTACTTGTTTCCTTCTAGCTTGCTCAATGGGAGTTCTATAGCAACATTCTTATTCATATTTATATTTATTTAATTACTGTGAAAAGCACAAATAAGGAAATACAACTAAATACAGTTCTTATATTATATAAATAAAATTATATATAAATGCTAATTATTTCATATTTATTTATTTTTTAAAGTAGTATCTTATGCTCACCAAGGCTGCAGTCAGGGGCACAACTGCACATTTGCTGAGGGGTAGGCAAGATCTTGGGTAGTACACACAATGTAAGATTAAATGTGTGCATACACACGCTTTGTGAATGAGGCCCAGGATATTGTGAATTACATTACAGATTGGGGCAAAAGTATTGGTTTGTCTTGCAGAAAGTGCATGGAAAGATGGAGAGCCACATCTTCAGGATAACATCAGATTCCTGTACACTTGTTTTTTCCTTTCATCTGTGTGGACATATCTTATTATAAGGCCTACTCCTGTTTGGAAGATGCTTCTCTCTTGCAATTCACTTCAATTGTCTTCCATAACTGCAAGCGAGTTGCCAATTCTTTCCATGAAAGGTAAGCACCTGTATGATGGTTACTTGTTTCATGAAGCTTTCTTGGAATATAACAACCAGTCTTGCTCAATTCTCTCCCTATTTGATAATAAGCGAAAACAGTAGCTTTTGAAAATCGCCTGTTACTCGCCTCGGATCTAGGATATGACCCATCGGCACATTTCAAAGGCCCTGTGTCAGTCATGTTTTGCCTAAAAGTGTCAGTAATTTGATGGGGTGCAGGCCAGTCTGATGGGTCTTTCCTCTGCTTCCTCCTCTGTTGCATCTCTGCATTCTCCATCTAACTCTTCTGATGTTATCCTGAAGATGTGGCTCTCCATCTTTCCCTGCACTAGATTTTTGCAAGACAAACCAATACATTCTGAAATGACATTATCTGTAATGTATTTCACAATATCAGGTGTAGCCAGTCCTACCTGTTCTCTTCACCTGCACTGGATACATTTACTTTCTCTCTATGCTCTTCATTTTCTCAACTGAGTAAACAAAATAGATGTTTCACAAACTTTCTTCCTTAAGGCTACAATACCCTAATCTGCATGTTTCTTGATACGGTTTTCTTCACCTGCTTTGTCATGCTCTTTCACCTGCTCTTCGTTGTCCTCTCCATCTTCATGGCTTAGTAAATATACCATTATGTTACTATTATACCTATACTACAGCAATCAACTTACAGTATGAAACTTCCCGCATATTTCTACACACTATGAAAGAGTGTTTAAAAACTAAAATATAAGTTATTAAAACAGTAAATTATTAAAAAAAAAAACACTGTTTTTATGAACACTCATGTACAAAGCATTACAATGATTGTATTTGCTAAACAGGGATGTAATTTCATTTGCACTATAACAGAAACAGAAAAAAAGCTCATGCATGAATAAATTCAAAGTGCATTTTGTTTTAAACGTTTTTTTCTAGCTTTTCTAGCTGTCAATTGATATAATTTTTATTTTTGGGGGGTCAATTGATATAATTTGTTTTACTCATTTAAAATGTAATTTTTCAAATATTTTAAAGCTTTATTAAAGACAATGTTCAAAGACTTGTTTTGGCACAATGCCCCCCCTCCCGTGTGGCGTCCCTATGCACTGCATATACTGCATACTCCATATTTGCGCCGCTGGCTGCAGTTATTTGATTGGATTAAAAACAACAACAACAACAAAACAGTAAAATAGTAATATTTCGAAACAATTACATTTTAAAATACCTTTTCTATTTGAATACATTTTAAAATGTAATGTATTCCTGTGATGCAAAGCTGCATTTTCAGCATCATTACTCCAGTCTTCAGTGTCACATGATCCTTCAGAAATTATTATAATATACAGATTTTCAGTGCTCAAGAACCATTAATTATCAATAAGAAAACTGTGTTTAATATTTTTGTGGAAACAAAAATATTTTTCTGGATTTTTTGTTGAATTGAAAGGACAAAGGGTCACAGAAATCTTCTATAATAATGTAAAAGTTGTTACCGTCACCTTTTTACTGTTAATTTAATAGATCTATGTTGAATAAAGGTATTCAAATTTTTTTTTTTAAGTCTGACTGACCCCAAATTTTTGAACAGTAGTACCTTTAGGAAAAGTGTCCCCTGCAAGGAAACCTATTATTTTGGGGGTCCTCCACATTAAAACAGTTGAAACCACTTTACTAGTGTACGATTTCCCTGTACGTATCTCCTCCAGGCTCATGTTGAAAATCAAACCAATTCATCGCATCTTAAAGGTTAACTTACCCTTAATACTTTGTAGTAAATAGCTCTGTTGATCTCCAGTGGAAAGAGGTTTTGCTCTTGAGAAGAGCGAGCCCAGTTCACATACCGCAACCAGTTTCCTTTCATTGGATTTGTGGCATCAATGCACATCCACCCCCAGGCTGGAAAATATACCTAATGATAGTGGAACAATAAGCATTTAATAAAAACCTACATTACCATTCAAAAGTTTGGCGTCAGGCAGTTATATATTCAACATAAAAATAAAAAAAAAGCATCACCGCTTCTCCACAAATATTAAGCAGCAAACCCGTTTTTCACATGATTAAGAAATGTCTCTTGAACAACAAGTCAGGATATTAGAATGATTTCTAGAAAGATCATGTGAATTTGAAGACTTGAGTAATGGCAGTTGAAAAATCAGCGTTGTTGTTTTTACTATATTTTTTATCAAATAAGAATCTGCCTTGGTGAGCATAAGAAAATCCTTTTAAAAGCAATATAAATTTTACAGACCCCAAACTTTTGAATGGTAACGTGTATTGCTCCAAATAAGCTTTGTGTCTTTAGACTTCTAGTCAGGCAGAACTAGGTTTCCTCTATGTGTTATCGAATACATACCTCCCACATGTAAACGTTGCTCGTCACTTGAGATCTCTTCTTTCGTTCTCCTACAAATGGTCCAAACCGTTTGCCTTTTGGTATTAATCTAGACGCCCAGACACCTGCAGAGAGACATGGACAGAATGTCATGTGAAACTCTATGAGACCAAACATTGGGGAAACAACTTTATTGTCTTCTCCATCTATTCATCATATTTTTAGTTGACAGGTTTTTGAACCCGAATCCTCAATCAGAATGAGGCGCTGTTAGATCTCATGAGACGCTCTCACAGAGCCATTTTTGAAGCATTCGATATGAATCATTTATCTGTAGATTTCTAGGGCACCACCACAGCGTACTGCACATTCGGTTTCAAACATCAAACTAAATAAGACTGCACTTGTGTTGTTTGCAACTCTTTAGCATTATCAGTTAAATTAGTTCACAATGCTGACCAGCTAAACCATGAGTCCTATCAAAAGTGATTGTTGTAGAGCAAAACAGGCCAACTTTTTAAATATTTGAACATTAAATATGTTTCAAAGTCAAAGGTTTGGAGCAGTTCATAGGCTTTCATCAAGCAGAAAACACGGCAATAATGAACACATGATTTCTCGTTAACAGATTCGTTTACAAATACTCAACCATGCTGTTGCTCACCAATGCGACTGGAGTTGACCGCTGACGGTCCCAGCTTCATGCTGTCTGGCAGCCCCTTTAACACATGGGCTGGGATGTCATCCAAGGTTTCATATGTTCCCTGAGGCAAAGCCATTATAGCCTTAAAAAAGAAAAGGGTGGGCTTTACAGTGTACAATGCGTTTCTTAAGTGATGTGACATACGGCCAAATATGGTGACCCATACTGAATTCATGCTCTGCATTTAACCCATCCAAGTGCACACACACAGCAGTGAACACACACACACACCGTGAACACACACCCGGAGCAGTGGGCAGCGTTTTATGCTGCAGCGCCCGGGGAGCAGTTGGGGGTTCGGTGCCTTGCTCAACGGCACCTCAGTCGTGGTATTGAAGGTGGAGAGAGCGCTGTACATTCACTCCCCCCCGCCTACAATTCCTACCGGCCTGAGACCCGAATTCACAAACTTTGGATTAGTCCAACTCTAACCATTAGGCCACGACTTCCCCCAACTGTATGTGTGTAACCAGTGCTCATGGATTGAACTTTTAAATAAAAGAAAATAAATTGTTTCCCATACCCAAGGATTTAACACTCGATTGAACTTTGAGACTCCTAAGACCTATTTAATTTCATGGATTCTGTAAAACAGAAAATAGGAACAATTATTTTTACCATGTAGAACAAAATAATCCTCTGTTTTGATGCAAGATGGGACTTGCTCTCAAGCAATCCCAAAAGACCATTTAAACGTCTGCTTAAAACTACAAATACTCCTTCAGTAAACTCAGAATCTCTGATATTTGCTTTTGTTTTATTTGCACTACAGTTTGAAAGTAAGAAAGGGGTCGGTACATTTTTTTATTTTTTAAGAAAAGATTCAGCAAGGATGCATTAATTGATCAAACGGAGTAAACTTCTAAATTGTTATAAAAGATTTATATTTTATATAACTGATGTTGTTTTGAACTTTCTAAAATTCGAATAAAATATGAATCACAGTTTCCATGAACATATTAAGCAGCGCAACTGTTTTCAGCATTGACAATAATAATAAATGTTTCTTGAGCAGTAAATCTGCATATTAGAATGATTTCCGAGAAATCATGTGACACTGAAGACTGGAGTAATGATGCTAATGAAAATGCAGCTTTGCCATCGCCGGAATAAATTGCATTTTAAAATATAAAATTAAAAGCAGTTGTTTTAAATTGTAATATTACTGGTTTTACAGTATGTTTTTGCCTTAGATGCTTTTTTAAAATACTCAAAACAACTTACCACAAAAGTGTGTAGTGTTTACTATTAATATGTCCAACATAATTCATACAGTAATGGAACAAATGATCAAGTTGCTTTTCTAGCATTTTAACATCGGAGATGTTTAGTGAAGAGGAGTCACCTTCACTAAAATGTTGATCTAACAGGTAAGGTTAGACTATAATCAGTATCTATTACCCGGGGCCTCGCTAACATTACACATGTGTAATTAACTCAACCTCACCTACAATCCAACCAACCACCTGATAAATAGCCCTCCAAAAACATATGACATACAGGTGCAAATCCCACAGGTTTAGACAAATGATGATCCATTTTGTTGTGGGTCTGCAGAGAATTCTTCTCATAGCATAAGAATAGAGCAATAACCAAAGCTGACAGGACGGTAAGTAGAACATCGTCATCAGGTTTGGATGACAGCTACAGAGAATAAGGGGAAATTGAGTAAACAGCATGACACACAAGGGGCCTCTCTGATGTGACACTGTTACATAAGCGTGGAGGTCGGAGAGGGAGACAGATTCTCGGCTTCCGCTGCCTTTGACTTTCACATGGAGCATGCAAACCCAACACAACAGAAAGTGTGTTAAAACATGCTTCTGGAATCAAATTAAAACACAACATTCTTAAAACAACAGAATGAATGCTTGCAGAAATAATTATGACATTGTTGCACGTAAATCTCAGTAGTGAATACAAATAGATGTGATTTCTAATTTGCAGAAGCCTATGTGTGGTCACACAGCCACTAAAAGATTCTTTCTCTCCGTCGGTAATAGTCTTTGTGCTCAAGTGTAGGCCAGGGCAGTCATTAAGGATTCATTCTATCATCTTGCCAGTAAACAATTATTAGTCTGCAGCAGCGACCTGCTCTGAAATCATAGTCTCATAAATGTGTGGAATAACTTTATAATGAAAACCCTAAACTACCAACTTTATATACCTTTTGGCAAGAGTATTTTATTCCCCAATTGAACCCCAATCAGTAATATTATTCTAACAATAAGATGGCTTTTTTGTCCCTGGACTTCCTCATCTAGTTGTCAAATAAACCTGCCACTGTATATTACAAATTTAGTTGGCTCCTTAACGACTTGCTTTAGTTCCACCTTTGAATAAAAACATCTGTTAAATGCATAAATGTCAATATAAATGTAAAAGTGTGTTTAAATTCTATACTGACACCTATTGGCCTGGAGGCATGAGGTTTGTTTACTAACTGATGCAGTGCAAGTGTTTGTTTTGTTCCTGTTCATCTAAGTTCATACACCCATATAATGTTTTATTAAACCGGTCTATACTACTTTAGTTGTTTATGCTTTAAAAAGCACAGCGAGAGCGGAATGCACTATATAGACGTTACAGTGCACAGCATAAATGAGTACACCCCCTCTGAATAAATATAAAATGTGTTTTTTCTTAATGATCACTAATATAATTCATGGAAAAATGGCAAAATTTAAATGTATTAAACATATACTTAATAAAAACAACAAAATACATGCCAATATTTTCTGTGAGAAGTCAATTAGCCAATTTTGTTTAAATGAAGGATTTCAGAAATGAGTACACCCTAGATTTAATCCAGCACATGTCTAATATTCTAGAACTTGGAATGTCCTCTAGAACTGTAAGTATACTGCTCTGACCCTCTTGGCACGGAGTGTACAAGTTCATGACAAATTTTCCCATCTGTCCTGTTTAACTCCTGGAGGATGACCTCCTTGAATGCTCTGGTCTTTAATGGGGAGTTTTGCAGCTCATCTCTACAGAATTCTCCACAGCTGCTCAAGAGTGTTAAGATTGAGTGAAATCCATGTCCACCGAAGGATTTTACACCTTGGGAGAATGAATATCTTCATTGGCATGCTGAAAATAATGCAGGGAATGAGGGGAGAGTAGCATCTTCTGTATCAAGTTTTTGTATTACATCACACAGTGGTGTGTGAATTGATGACAGCATTGATAAAGCACAAGTCCCTCACACCTTCAGCACTCATTCACCCCTATATAAGAGCTTCACTACCACTGAACGTCACTGTGGGTATCAAGCACTTCTCACTGTACTCCTCCTCTAGCAACACCAGAACATTTGGGATGCTTTTGGATCCAAAATTAATGACTTGTTCTCTTGAGACCAGAGTATGGATTCACAGAAGTCTCTATTTTGTAAATATGGACCTTGGAAGAGGTTAAATTTTTTTTTTTTGCTTTGGCTACAGTAGGTGATTCTAGTGGTGACAAAAACCATGCATGTCACTTCTGCAGGCTGCGTCATACTCTGCGAGATAAAGTGACACTTTTTTCATAGCTTTTGCCAGCTCTGAGACACTTATCACTCATCACTAAATAAAAGCTTAAAGTGAAGATATGATTATTTCAGGAGCCTTGTTACAAGTCAATTTTTTTAAATGTCAGTGTTACTTCTGCTATATTTTCACATTTAAAACAATAATTTGGTATTCCTCTTGTACAAGAAATAAGTCTCCAGGCAGTTCTCACCCAAGCGGTTCCACTGCTGCCAGCTTTAAAGGGATAGTTCACCCAAAAATGAAAATTGTGTCATCATTTACTCACCCTCAAGTAGTTTCAAACCTGTATGAATGTCTTTGCTCTGCTGAACACAAAGGAAGATATTCTGAAGAATGTGGGAAACAGAGCAGTCATGGGGCAACATTGACTTCCATAGTATTTGTTTTTCCTACTATGGAAGTCAATGGTGCCCCAAACAGCCTGGTTACAAACTTTCTTCAGAATATCTTCCTTTGTGTTCAGCAGAACAAATACATTTATACAGGTTTGGAACTACTTGAGGGTGAGTAAATGATAGAATTTTCATTTTTGGGTGAACTATCCCTTTAAGTCTGAGTATGATTCAGTGGGCTATATAACACTTTTAATTGTCAGGAAATTACTCTTCTTTTAAAGTTTTTGTTCAATATACTTACCTGTTGATCAAAAATAGCCTTAGAACTATACAATTTTTTTTATTTAGTAACTTTAGTAACCAATGAGGTTGTACTAATTTTTGCAACACAACATTTTATCACTTTGATAAGAAAATCTTATTTTGCTGAATAATATTGACATTCTTCTTTGGTAATTGAGCAAAGCAGGCTTGTTGGAACATTATAAAGAACCCCAACATATGCAAGTAAAGAGTAATTGCTGAATTTGTTAAGTTTTAGAGGGGTGTACTCATTTATGCTGTGCATTGTATATACATACTCACATGCTCAGAATTGTTGGTACCCTTAGTAAATATGATCAAAGAAGGCTGTGAAAATAAATGTGCATCCTTAATCTTTTTATCTTTTTTTTTTCAATCACAAAATTCTAAGCTTTCATTGGAGAATAATAATTTAAAAAAGGGGGGGTATCATTATGAAATAAAAAAAATTCTCAAATACATGTTGGACCCAATTACTGGTACCCCTAGAAATTCTTATGAGTAAAATATATTACCATTCATATTCACAATTTTGAGCACACCAGCGTGATTATGAACATGAAATTATCCAGCCATGGCTTCCCGTTCCCAAAAATATAACTAGGAGGGGAAACAAAGGCCAAATTCAAATTAATGACCCATCACAATGAGAAAAACCAAAGAATATATTTCTGATGTGCATAAAAAGATAATTGAGCTTCACAAATTAGTGGAAGTGGCTTTAGAAAAGAGCTAGAGCAGTGAAAATTCCCATTTCAACCATCAGGGTAATAATTAAGAATTTCCAATCAACTGAAAATGATACGAATCTGCCTGGAAGAGGACGCGGGTCTACAGACACAGGCATCATGGATTCTATCAAATACCAGCAGATAAAAATCAATAAGTGACTGACTGTTAGAAATATTATAATGGGCCATGTTTGGATCTTCCAACCGTACAATAATCCAAACACAAACCTCAAAAACAACACAAAAATGGGTCACTGGGCACAAAACCAAGCTTCTGCTATGTCCATTCCAGTCCTCTGACCTGAACCCTGTAGAATGAGTGAGGTGAACTGAAGAGAAGAAGCACCGTCATGGAGCTGGGAATCTAAAGGGTCTGGAGTGATTCTGGATGAAGAAACGGTCTCTGATCTCTGTCAGGTGTTCTCTAACCTCATCAGGCATTATAAGAGAAAACTACTATACTATTTTGGCAAATGGAGGTTTAAAAAACTATTGAATAAAAGGGTGCCGTTAATTGTGTCCAATGTGTATTAGAGAAAAAAAACATTTATTTCATAATGATATCCCCCCTCCCATTTTAAATTCTTATTCTCCAATGAAAGGTTAGATTTTTGTGGTGTTTTAAATAAATCAAAAGGATAACCAATGCAGATACATTTTCACAGGCTTCTTTGATCATATTTACCAAGGGTGCCAACAATTCTGACCATGTGTGTGTATATATCCTAAACCTATTAATGCTGTTATTTTTCATTATTCTTTTATGTAAACAACTAAATTAATAAAAAAGCAAAACAATTACACCAAAAATAATATAAATTGAATAAAAATGTATACAATGGTTAGATACCATCATTATGGCCAATAAATATATTATGTTTAATATATTCCAACATGGCAGCGTCCATGAGGGTGCGACACACATGCAAAAACAAAAACATACAAACTGATATGATTTCAGTCTTCATCTCACGTATTTTTTATAATTTTAATGTGTTTATTTCGTTACATGTACAACTTTTTTAATTAGGAAAAAAATGATTGCTGAGTGCACCTATAAGTTCACCTCAGCATGATTTCATCTGTACACCCTCCGCTACTACTGCGTTTATTTAACAGATGTTCTCTCAACTATGTAAGAATATGAAACGATTCTTTGCGCGGCAGGAGAATGTATACAATCCAGAGTGTTTCACTGTGGTGTCATCTTTGTTAATAACAGACGGTGGCTGTGGGACAAAGAAAGAAGGCGTTTCAGCACCCACAGCCGAAGATGGTTGAACTAACAGCGAAAAAGTTTCCAAATTCTCAAGAGAAACACCAGCAAAAACGTACGAAACGACATTCAGGGGTGGATTTAGATGCGCACACGATAGCCTACTTCTATGCTCACTGCATTAATAAACCTGAAAAATTAATAAATCGCAAAACAAGTGCGGGTTGTGTGCAAAACAGATGTAAAGCGCATCCTAGTGCTTAAAATATTGTCATAGAATCCAGATGATGTTAACCCGTGAATTAAGCCAGCAGCTCGCGCAAAGACGCTCAGGTTGTACATCCCGACTGGCAGGCAAACAAACACACACCGCGCTTTAAACACACTCCAAATAGTCACATTTCGCTTGAGGAATCCTCTATGAGAGAAAAAGTTCTCCAAAATGTTTCACCAGAGCCCTCGAGTTGCTTTGTGGACTGGCAGGGCAAACAGATTTGATTGTTATCATCAATCCGAGCACTCAGAAGTGCACAAACCCGATGCAACTCACTCCGAGCAAGGTGTCCTCCTGCTTTCCAAGCCATTCAGTGCAGCGTGGCAAAGGCTTGAATCAAATATAAATGTGAGCATGGTGTTCTTGAACACTTACCTGTTGTTTTTTTTACCGGCACTGTGCAGTTTTTGGTCTACCTGCTTTCCTATGTGCTGAAAATGGCGGATGGAGACTAGAGCTTATAGAGCTTCCCCAATGTAACTGGTCGGTCGGGTCGCAGATTTGGGAGAGGCACACGACCATCACGATGGGCTATTGGTGAAAGTAATGCTGGATGGCGAAACCTTGGTTCAACAAATCAGCTCATTTAATAGCACATGCTATGCCAAATGGTTTAACTTATGTGTTCAGCTTTACACGTTGCATTGGGGAGACTGGGGCAAGTTGTCACTGTTTTCATCTGTGAATATTTCTCAGCTTGAGTTCGTTTTTAGTCAGTTTCTTTATAAAGTCATATCTAAAAGGAAAAAATAGCAATTGATAGGTTTTTTTTGCCCATTTGCCCATTTATTCCCTAGGGGAAATACTGAGGTTACACCCTGACCCTTTTGTGACAACATGCTTCATTAGTTATGGTCAACAAATAATTAATAAATTGGCCCAGTATTTATGAAAAATTAGCTTTTTCTAAGAGCTCAGTTCAAATCGGTCTTAATTTATGTGACTGTGGTTTTATTGTTAAAATTGTATTCAAATATTTCATTTTTATTTTGGAGGATCTTCTATTTTAAAAATAAATCACAAAGGAACTAAAATGTCGGATATTTGAAATAATTTAAAATGATTTAAGACTTTTGACTCAAAACCTTCCTCAAAACTTTAAATAATTGTTTTAATGTGTATTTAACAACATACGTAGTCTTATGGCAGAGACATTTCAACAAAAGATTATGAAAATGAACCTGGTTTATGGCAGTTTTATAATCGGAGATGTTCAGATCATAAAAAGTATCCAGATTTATCACATGATGTGCATTGACACTCAGAGACTATCTTGTAGATCTGATCTGCCGTTTCCTGCATTTTAAAATAAGACAATATTCTGCTTAGAATGCAGCAAATCCACTAAACATCAGATTTGATCAATTCTCTCGGAACATACACTGGATAAAATAATAATAATAATAAAAAGTGTGTTTTAAAATAATGCACCATGACAAGTAATGTCTAAATGGAAAATGCCATAAAAAGAGATATACAAGTGTAACATGATAAGTAACTTATGAATGAGAATGAGCTTTATTGGCCAGGTATGATTACACATACGAGGAGTTTGTTATAGTGACAGAAGCTCCACAGTGCAACAGAATGACATCAACAGGACAGGACAAGAATAACATACAAATACACAAATAGGCAATGTACAAAATAGCATAAACACAATATATAATATAGACAATGATGTGTGTACAGGTCTGATATGTGCAAATTTGAAATGAAAAAGAAGTATGTGGGATGAATAAGTAATGTATAATTGTGTTGTGTGTTTAATGTCAAGTGTTCATGAGATGGATTGCATGAGGGAAGAAACTGTTCCTGTGTCTGGTCGTTCTGGTGCTCAGAGCTCTGTAGAGTCGACCAGACGGTAACAGTTCAAAGAGGGAGTGTGCTGGATGTGAAGGGTCCAGAGTGATTTTGCTAGCCCTTGTGCTCACTCTGGATAAGTACAGTTCTTGGAGAGAGGGGAGGGCTGTAAAAAAGAAATCGGTAAATAACCAATCTAAAGTGCATTACATTTAATTGTAACCTCCAAATACACAGTTTCTGTAACTAGATTTTTTCCCCATACCAAATAATTGGTCTAAAGGCTTGTAGTAATTTCGGCCACTGGGGGGCACTGCGAATTAATGTCTTTAGATTAAGTGTGAGGCACTGGAATCTCTTATATACAAATCTAACAATACATCTAACATGCTTACACATGCTTACAACAGCCCACATCCCAAATAAATCCAGAACCAGCATTTCCAATACGTCTCGTGTATTATGATGTGGAGAGTGAGACATCTGCTTCTCAGAGTGATGCATGTTCCACATATGGATGCAGTTTCTCTGCTTAACCCAACAACCGTCCATTGTGAACATCCTGCACAACATATGCCAAACACACGTGTATAAACTAAACGTTCTCAGAGGCACTCACAGCTACACCAGTAACAGTATATGAGGTGTCTGCATTTATTTGCATAATTTGGAAATTTGTGATTTACTGATTTTTTTTACAATTACTCTACTACGTGAAAGAGAGGCATAAAAAGATTTATAAGTAACTTCTGACACTACTGAAGGAAAAGTGCACCCAAAAATGAACATTTCTTAAAATATTCTCACTCTCAGCTCATCCAAGATGTACTTACATTTGCTTCTTCATTGGAACAGATTTGGAGAAATTTCGCATTACATCACCTGCTCACCAATAGAGCATCTGTTGTGAATGGGTGCCGTCAGAATAAAAATCAAATCCACATCCAAGTGAAGTAAACAGCAGCATGTTTGTGATAAATTCCTCATTAATACGTTTTAAATGTAAACCTATTTAAATTAAATTTAAATTGAAACTATATATATTGTTTATACAGAGGGCAAAATAAGTATTGAACACGTCACCATTTTCCCAGTAAATATATTTCTAAAGGGGCTGTTGACTTGAAATTTTCACCAGATGTCTGTAACAACCCAAACAATCCATACATATAAAAAACAAAGTTCAGATATTAAGTTATGTGTAATAAAATATAAAGACACAGGGAAAAAGGCATTGAACTACTGAAATGTATTTAATACTTCAATTTAATACTACTTGTACAAAAGCTTTTGTTGGCAATGACAGCTTCCAGATGCCTCCTGCATGGAGAAACTAGTCGCATGCATTGCTCAGGTGTGATTTTAACAATTCTTCCACAGTCTGCAAATCTTGAAGGTTCTGTGGCCTCTTCTATGAACTGATCTTTAGTTCTCATTTTCTATTGGATTCAAGGCAGGTGATTGGCTGGCCATTCTAGCAGCTTTATTTTCTTTCTCTGAAACCAATTGAGAGTTTCCTTGGCTGTGTTTAGGATCACTGTCTTGCTGAAATTTCCACCCTTGTTTCATCTTCATAATCCTGGTAGATGTTGGGATTGAACCAGATAATAACCAGCTAACTAATTTTCACTGACTAGGGGCAGGATTGCTTTCTAATTACTGATAGATTTCTGCTGGTGTCTTGGCTTTCCATGCCTTTTTGAACCTCACTTTCTTCATGTGTTCATACCTTTCCCGTGTCATTCCAGTGTATTACACACAACTTAATTTCTGAACTTATGTTTTGTTCACGTTGTATGTATGGATTGCTTGGGTTGTTACTGACATCTGGTGATCATTTCAAGTCAGCAATTCCTTTAGAAGTATACTTACTAGGACAAATGGTGATGTGTTCAATACTTATTTTACCCGCTGTATATATCCTATATATATATATAAATATATAAACTCCATCCTCTCATACCAAAATCCACCATTTTATTTGTTTTTATTCATAAATGGTGCTTGATCTGTGCACGATTCTCTTCTTTTTCACTTGCTAAATTTTAGCTGAAAAAAAAAAGTTCAAAACATGTTAATGATGAATTTCTTACAAATGTTTAACTTAACAGATGGACTAGACTAAGTCATGTGGATTACTTGTGGACTATAGTAATGTTTTATCAGCTGTTTGGACTCTCATTCTGACGGCACACATTCACTGTGAAGAAACAAACTCTTCTACATTTTGGATGGCCTGACTGTGAGTACATTTTCAGGAAATGTACATTTTTGGGTGAACTGTTCCTTTAAAGTGCTTAATTTGACCACTTTGTTCACAGGAAGGCATGTTGCATCATCATGCTGTTGTTGTTGCATTAATCCTAGACCAGTACTCACCAGATTCAGCACATTTGTCTTGATCTGGCTTCTGAGAAGAATGCAGTGTCCAGAAGCAGACGTCAGCTAACCCCTTCAGAAAAGCACAAGGACTCTAAACAATAGCAGTGTTGAGGCTGCACACTGATCATATTAAAGCGCATGCAATGCAGAAAGTGTGTGGCACCCTGGGCACCACTGGATTACAATTAGCTAGGCTCTTCTAAATCATCCACATTTCACTGCTGGTTATATTCTGTGTAATTGTGTATGTGACGATTAAAACGCTTGAATCCTTGAACAGGTTTCTCAGAATCACATATTTCAGGAAAACATATCAGAAGCAGGAGGAAGACAAATTGCAATGCGTTTTTTGTCAATAAATGGCTGAGTTTTACTGTATTTCTTCACAAAAAATATGGTCAGTGTTATTTTGCAGCAATTTAGATCAGATTTCTGTCCTGACAGACCTTTCAAAGACTTACTCAGTGTTCACATGCCCAGACATTTGACATGACAGAGAAAGAGCTTTTTTTAAAGGATTCCCACAGCAAGTCTTCCGTCCACTGAGATGAAGAGATTGATCTGATGGGGCTGAGGGGTCAATGCATATGTGAATTTATGAACAAAAACTATTTTAAAGTGGCTCTGAACATAAGCGTCAGATACTAGAATTAGACCGCCAAGTCAGTGACAGCACCAGATTGTCAAATTCAAAATAGGTCGGTAAAATACCAAGGGACCGTGTGTGCTCTTCAGGAGGAAACTGGGATTACAAAGACTTAAGCGATTTCAAAGCACCATGGTGAGTGCACCAAATGCACAAGTGTGAGGAAATGCAAACTTGCAGGGGGCTTCAAACACTACAGCATCTTGAGAGAGCTTCTCAACGCTAAGAACATCCAGTCGACGGCTGTCTTGTCATCAGAAGGTTTTTACTGAAAAAGCAAGATGCTAACCTAGATCTGCTGAGCAAAAACAGGCTAGTTAAGCTTATTGTTCTAACCCACTGTGACAGCCGAGGCTCAGCTGCACGTGTACCATACCAGACTACAGCGTGTATAGAACACTTTGATGAAAAATGAATCAGATTTGAAGTTGAATGTGAAATTGAAAATTTAAGAGTTTGTTTTAGGGTCAGTTGCTTTCATGAAATAAGTTGACACGGCATATGTGGACAGTGAATGTCTTATCCCACATATTCCATGGCTGGTCATGAAACAAAAAATGTGGGCAATAAATCTTATAAATTTTTATTGAAATTCATTTTTAAATGTAACTGTATATAATTTTCCCACAAAGCACTTGGCCTAGAAATGAGATGAACACATCACAAATATTTTAATACTTAAGTCCTTTCGGGATGTTTTAATTCCATTTATGAAATGAGAAAAAGGAACGAAAACATCTATAGATATCTATGTCAACAAATCTATAGATGTGCTTTTTATTAAACTTGAG
The DNA here is from genome assembly GCA_027564155.1 of Gymnocypris eckloni scoliostomus. Classification (NCBI taxonomy): domain Eukaryota; kingdom Metazoa; phylum Chordata; class Actinopteri; order Cypriniformes; family Cyprinidae; genus Gymnocypris; species Gymnocypris eckloni. The sequence continues at coordinate 14,232,869 of CM050431.1, forward strand.
AATACTGTCTCAAGTGAGAGATGCAGCAAAAACACAAACATCACATCTGTCTGGTGTGTTTACATGTAAAAATGACAACGGTGAATGCTATACGCATCATTGATAAATTCTCTATTAGTATCTCTAAAAAAAATAGCGGTTAATGTTAGTTAAAAATGTTAGAGATACAGGCGTCCTGAGTTCGAATCCCGGCTCGAGGACCTCCTCTCGCTCTCCCACTTCACTTCCTGTCATCTCTACACGGTTCTCCACAATAAAGGCAAAATAAAACTTTAAAAAGATGATATTTAGGATTATAAACAGTTTATAGGATATCATTTTCCTCTATCGAATTCAGTTTTTAGGCATTTTGAGTTTTTGCATGGATATGTGTACATGGAATAAATATCAGGAAGCAGCAAAGATTCCACAGTGAAGTTAACATTTTATTTCTTTAAGTGCCATTCATGCATATCAGGGGAAGGGGTGGTATTGACGATCCTAATGACACTTCAGAGTTATTTTACAGCACTAAAACCAATACAAAGAGAAGCCGTGTCATCTTATTGGACTGCAAAAGTAATAAACCGTGCAATAACAAAATGGACAAAAAGGGGAAAGTAAAGGAAACAACAAATACAAGTAATGACCAGGAAAAAAATCAAACAGAAAACAAAGATTAAAATAGAATATAAACACTGAAACACTGAATGTTGAACCATAGTACAGGTAAAAGGTAGTGTCACACAAAAAGCCAACGCATTTTCATCACATATATACAATATAGATATATACATACTGTGCCACCCTTGGATTGGACAATAACAAAATACTCTGTATTCATCTCCCTCTTTTCTTTCGCAGGTGAACCCGAGCCCTTGCCTTGATCACTCACCACCCCAGAAGAAAAAGGACAATCGAATAGACACATATTTACAATAAGCACAACGACGCACAACCAACAATGAATAAAATAGGCTCCAAATACCAGAACTTGTTGGCAGTTTTCTCCCGTAAATGTAACAAGGCTTCTTCCTTGATTACAGTAATCTCTCTGGCAGATGCATCCCCACTTGTTTTTAGTTCTTTTTTTCTTGTTTTACGAAAACTGAGTTGTCTTTAAACAGTTAAAACTTTCACACAACACAAACACAAAATCAAAGGAGCAATGTTTTTCCTTTATCTTTTTTGAGAAAAAGAGGGAGAGAGCGAGCTCATCACCTGTCCAGCTCATATTCTCTAGTGCTCCCGTTACGCTTTCCGTTCAGTCCGATCCTTCAGACTTACGTTACCCTTCACTTGGGAAGGACGCCAATTACCTGCTGCCTTAAATGTTGCGAAATTAAACTTTCTCTTTGGCAAACAAGAGATCCAAACACATCACTAGCACAAACAGATTGGCAATACATACGAAACATTTCCAACCGAAAGATGACCCTCCTTCAGCGGACGACATCCAGACAAACCATGATCGAGGGTGAACACCACAGTATGGTATTAAAGTTCACACCGAGGGCGGATCGAAGCCAGATGTTCACTCGGCAGTGAGCGAACGAGGTGAGATCCTGCTTGAGTTAATGAACGACGTAAGCGTTTGTGCTTCTGAATTCTTTTCAAAGTGCACAAAAGTTCTCAAAGCTCTTTGTATGACAAACACTGAGGCTGGGTGAACAAGGCTCGTGAACACTTCAACATTATCCAAACAAAAACACGAGAAGGAAAGAAAAAAGCAAGAACAGGACGCAGGGAGCCGAAGCAGATTTGGGCAATGACGCTTAGCTTAAGAACAATGTGCACAGCGTCGCAGTCAAACAAAAAACACAGACGCTGAACAGTCTGTCTGGGGTAAAGTGGATAACGTTCTGTCACTGTTTTTCCTTCCTTGTAGAATCAGGCAATGGGAGCAGACTCGCAAAATCAGCATCATGGGCACTTTAATTGGATTTCTAGGATACGTTAGGCTTCAGTAATATGGTCTCGCCAATTTAAACCCTATTAGCGTCAGAGAATCTTGTTACAATTATGTAATGAGGGAACACAAACTACATAACTGACAGTGGACAGGACTGAAATGTCATGAACATGAAGAAAGTTGACTGGGTTCCTTAACCATTACAAACGTCTTAGGATGAATCTCTCAAAACCTCATATTTGACCCCAAAATCAAAAGGCAGATATATTTTGTTCAAATAATCTTTACATTGTTTTTATTTTATTCAAGTAAATTGTTTTATTTTATAATATAAAGACCGTTAAAATGTTATTACTAGTAATGTAAGGAGAAAAAAGCTAAATAACTTTTTTTGTAACTGCCTTTAAGCTAAATGTAATTATTCAACTGATTTTTTTCATGAAATAATACAAATACTGTTTTACAGTAATGATAACATAACTAATGAATCATTGCTGAAAATAATGGGAATTACTGAAATAAAAATAAATGTAAAATGTCTGAACAGATTACAGTAATAGGAATTTTGGAAGGGAGATGCACTTATTTTCCATTATAATAATGATAACGTTTCATGATTAATGTCAGAACTCCAAATATTATTGGACCTAAAATATTTTTTCATGTAAACCGTTCATAATTTATTTTTCTTTCTGATTTTGAGCTTTAAATGTGTGTTTTTATGAAGGACATATGACAATCTGTTCCATTATATAAAGGACCTTAGGGATCAAAGGCAATACATCTCAATGACTAGTGTAAATACTTTGAGAGTTTATAATACTGAAATACAAAAAACAAAGATTGTCATAAGATCATTTCACTTTTCCAAGTCTATTAGCACTTACACTCTGATGAATAATAAAACAAAGCACATAAAGATGACTGAAAACTACTGAAGACTAAGGTGTGCGTAAACTTTCAAGCGATGAGAAACAGATCCACTCCTTCCCTTTTCAACCGCATTTTATGGCTTTTCTAAACCAGCACTGCACTCTAACATTTGGTCTAATCCAAGTGCTGCTTTTCTCACTGAGAAATACCCCGCTAAAGGTCAAAGACCGGACATAGTTCTAATTTGGGTTCCGCTATTCTAGTCCAGATCTTTTGCATTAGTTTTGTGCTCTTCAAAAGAGATGATTGTAATCACTGATAGCCCCAAATGAATTATATTGCACAAAAACATTCCATAATATCGCTGATATAATAAAATGACACTGTGGTTTGTAAAGTTAGCAGACACTTTCAACTAAACGTATTCAAATATAGACGTAGTATGCTAATTACAGCTGCTTAAGGGCACTACACTTGATAGAGCAGGATGCAGTTACTGCCTGGTTTCTACATCCAGGTTTATGTTTTTTAGTTGAAGGACGGTCTGATTGTGAGATTTTAAACTTTGCACGACTTCTTAGTAGTACGCAGCAGTTAACATTCCTCTAAAATAAGGCTATTAGTGTATCCAAGTATTTTAGTCATCTCCTTTCTCTCAGTATTACGCTACACCCAGCATTCAAAAGCAAGGTACGCTCTCTGCAAAAAGTCCTTGTCAGTGCAGCAAAAGAGCAAGCGATTTCATGTCAGTTGGTCCTAGGGTTAAAATAAAGAGGGCTCTTTTATTGCGGACCATTAAGCAAATGTGCCTTGACATGATTTTCATCTCCTTCTCAATGCTGCTGTAAAGAGCCACACGGCAGGTTGATTCCAAAACGTGAAAAGGGCTCTCCAGTATCCCACAAATCTCCGGTCAAGGAAGCGATCGCTCCAAAATAACGCGTGACATTTTCTGTGGCAGGTCCTGAGGGCTTTAAACAAACTCAAAAAGAAACGCAGTCCGGTCGGGAGACTACAGGTTTACGGGCGATGGGCAACAGAACGAGGATTGTACATGCAAACGTAAAGAGAAGAGGAAATCGATAATAGTGAGGTCTGGATCGATATTTTCTGACAGACACGTTCAGACTAGCCTAAAACTCTTAGTGACGAAACATGACACACTTCAGACAGCAAAGATACACAAGTACAAATACTGCAGGTAATGTGGTTTACACGCTTCGTTATGAGCCTTAACAATCAGTAAAATCTGCTGGATTTGGATGCATGGCGATGTCGGCATATTACAGTGTGTAGGGTCGGAGGAGCAAAAAAAGGGCTACTTGTGCCTAAACGACGGCAGGTGCTTAAAGTGTCACGTTACCTGCACCATCAGCCCTCTTCTGGAAAGTGCCCTGCATCTCAGATGAAGTTTCACAACACAAATGAGGGAGCCAATCTTGTCTGAGTTCTTCACCATGAGAGGGGAGAACAAGCCGGATGCAATCACTCGAAAGAAATCACAGAACAACAGTTGAAGAGCAGGGGCGAGCTTGGCAAGTTTGCAGAGAGGCTGTGGGTCGGGAGACATTTGACTTAAACCACTTGCCCCTTGGACAAGTACAAAAGCGATCACTTAAACATGTCCTAGTAAATGTGATTGTCTTCAAAGTAATATCTTTTTTGTTTCATAAAAAACACCAGGAACACAGGAGTCTCTCTTACAGGTCATAATGAACAACACCTGCACTATTTTTCAAGTGTCCCATTCCAATCTGTCTTCTGTCATGGGCATGCAGACACCTTAGGTCCAGCCCTCTTGCTCTGTAACACAAACACTCTGCCTCCATACGCTCTGCTCTCGTTTTGTCTGCACCACTCTTCACTCTCGGGGACTGGGTTAGACGATGGAGTCCCAGTCGAAGTCATCCTGGATGTCGTCGGCAGGCATGCGGCGTATCTGGAAGTTTCCAGCAGGCATCATATGCTGCTGGTTCATCTGAGGGTGATGGCCTGGGGGCAGAACAGAGGGGAACGGTCACGACGTACAATGCTTTAGCATGCAGAGATTTTTTTAAAGAAAAATATTTCGACTCATATTGTGGAAATATGCAATACAAACTTCTAACGAAACACAAAGGTGTGGATGCTTGTTTCCATGTAGTTGCTCTGAATGTTTTGTATATTGTTGCTTTGTGTTTGGGAATAATCAGGGCATCTCTTTGATATCCTGGTTACTACTCAGCTCCTTCAAATGCATGACTTAAAGGGACAGTTCACCCAGAAACATAAATTCTGCCATAATTGCTCACCCTCATTTCGTTCCAAACCTATAAGACCTTTGTTCATCTTCGGAACATAATTACATTTTAAGGCATCATTCATGTCCATAGAATAAATGATGTGGGATAAGTTGAAACAAAATGATCACTTATTCAGCAAAGGAGCATTAAATTGATCAAAAGTGACAGTAAAATACATTTAAAAAGGATTTCTATCTCAAATAAATGCTGTACTTCTAAATTTCTATTCATCAAGGAATTCCACTAAAAAGATTATCACAGGTTCACAGCACAAATGTTTTAAAACATTAATAATAAGGTTTCTTGGGCACCAAATATTAGAACGATTTCTGAAGGATCATGTGACTCTGAAGACTAGAGTAAAGGCTGCTAAAAAAATCAGCTTTTCCATTACAGGAATTAATTTTTAGAAAACATTTTACTATATTATTATGTGTTCTTTAGGTTAGTTTTTTTTCTTTAACCCCAAGTATGAGTGATAGTAATATCTGTGATGATGGTATTACACCAAACAAATTTTAGATTTTAAACACCGCATCCTGTTCAACATGATGTACATGCTGCCACATTTATAAGAGCTGAAAAGGACAAGGACCTGTCATAGTGGGGCCAGCGGTGCTCATGGACGGCATGTGAGGATATCCCGGCGGACCCATCATTGAACTCAAGCTCTGTCTCGAGTCCATGTACATGTTTCCTGAAAAACACACCGATGTTACCATGTTAATATTGTGGCAGTCTTAATATGTGGCACTGTAGATTGTAGTCCGCTCACCTGTGTTGATGTGTGGGTTGGACTTTGGATGCATGGAGCCGTGGCACACTGGAGGTTGCACTGTCCCTTGTGGCTGGATTCCAGTGCGAGCAAAGAACTGATTGATGGAGGAGCAGAGGTCTGCTATCTGAGTGGGCTCGAGAGACCAGTTATTCAGCTCCGCCTGCCTCATGCTCTCTTTCAAACCTTCAGAAAAACAGTGACAGATTATTTAATCAGTCTGTCCAGTTGATTTCTCAAAACTAAAATGAAACTACTTGCTGAACGCTACTGTTTTAAAATTAAAGGCACAGTTAATTTACTAAACAAACCACAGAAATAGCTTAACAGGTCCTTTGTAAATATTAATAAGCACTTTTCTAGTGATTGTAAATTAATAAAGACAATTGTTTAATTATTTACACACAAAAATACACAGATTTTTTTGTAAGTAATGAAACAATGCAATGTTCTTTGTTCTTTTTTTCAAATATCTTCTTGCTTTTCAGTTTAACTACTAGCAAATTTAGCCTACACACTATCATACACACACACACACACACACACACACACACACACACACACACACACAATGTAAAACAATTATATTAAATATATAAAATGAATAAATATTGTTGTAGTATATTTAAATAAAATTAATTTAAATGGTAATTTTATTTAAATACATTCAATTTAATATTTAATCTTTATTGAAGAATTAATCTAATCAAATAAAATATAATTTATAAAATATATATAAAAATACAATTATCAAATGCACCTCAAAATGCTTCACTGTATATCATACAATTGGAAGTAGTATGCATTTTTCTGGTTTAAAAAAACAAAATGATGAACTGTTTTTCATTAGCATTTAGTCTCTTGATAAACAACAACAGTGAATTTAGTATATAAACAGACATTTTGATTATACCTTGGAAGGGTGATAGATCAACATCAGCCCAGTTGTAGCTGCTGGCGATGCGGCAGCTTTCTTTTAGCGCATCCAGGTTGGGGTACCAGTCACTGGGAAGACCTGCAGACAAAACAAGAAGTGAAGGCCACAGCAGACAGTTTAAGGCAGCAGGGGGAGCCATAACCCTCTGCTAAAGACCTGCTCTATAAAGTGTACTGCGTTGCTTTGTTCTGTATAAATCACCCTGTGATTTACTGCTGACTGCTCCAAAGTTGCCATACATTTCTTAATCTAAAATAAATGACTGTTAGAAGAGGCCTGAATAAATCGGCCTGTCAGGGCAATGCCAGCATGAAAGGAAGTATGCTGAGGGTTCGAGACAGAAAGCAAAGAGACGATCAGATAGCGAGAACTATCACAGACACACAGACTCTTACCGGTGTTGCACTGCATCTGTTGCTGGGCAGGATGAGGCTGGTGGGAGAGATTCTGGTGCTGCTGCTGTGTGTGCTGGCCGTGGGCCTGGTGCTGGGAGGGATGTTGCCCGTGCTGGCTGTGTTGGTTGTGCTGGGGATGTTGGCTGTGCGCCGTGTGTGGGTGCTGGCTGTGCTGGGTGTGAGGGCCATGTTGGGAGAGGTGCTGTCCGTGGGGCGAGTTGTGGGACGAGTGAGGGGGGTGGGAGAGAGGCACCTGGCTACCGCTGTTGGGGATATTGTTGGGGTGAGAGTTAGTGATGCTGTTCTGGTTGTTGTGAGGGTGGGCGCTGATGGTGCTGCTGGGGGAGTGTTGGTAGGAGCAGGAAGTGTGGGTCTGCTGGGACGACTCCGAGGGCATACCCATCAGACCTGTAAGGATCAAACAGACAGAATAATTTTAAATAGGCTGCCTGCATCTGATCAGAAGCTTTTCCATCATGTCAGTCTAAATTATTAACTAACACTCAAATCTCAGTCACTGATACAGGCAATACTTTATATGAAGGTTGTGTATGTAATTAAATAGTTAACATGAAGTAACAAGACACTATCGTTTTATGGCAATTATTTATCATTTGGTTATTAATGTTCATTTTTACATATGCTTTAAAAATGTCTAAAAAAAAAAAAAACATGCTAACACTAGTTAGACCCTTTATGCATAAGCAAAATGTCAGTAAAAAATTGCACTTTTATGTATTTATTTCAATAGAGACTAAAAGGTAACACGAATAAAACGTTTACACAAATAAATTTGCATTTAACAATAATATTAATGTTTAATTGATATTTAGCATTTAGTTATTTTAATTAATTTAAATACATTTTATTTATTTTAATAATAAAGGCACAATCATTTACAACTTGTATTAATCTGCTGGTTATTAATCTTAAATGTTAATTTCTACATATAGTAACAGATGTTTAATATTGAAAGTATAAAAATTCATGTTAACATGTTAATCAAAATTATACATTCATTTATATTTTTATTTTTCTGTTGATTAATTTAAAATGTAATATAAAACTATTTTTTTATTATACATCAAGTACAATTAATTAATGACATGCAAACAAGATAACTAAATGCTGTAATAAATGCATGTTTATAGCCATTTCACAAGACTTCACCCATTAACTAAAACTAATGTACAGAACCTTACTGTAAAGTGTTGACTGAGACATTGTGCTTGTGTAGGCAGCATGGGCTTGACTCCAGCTTGCAACTTTTTCTGATCTTCTTTACTTCTTTCATCATAATCGTACCTTATCCTATCATTCACTATTTTTATCAATGTGGCAAAAACATTTGAATCTATCTTTTTAAAATGCACCGGGGCGCCGAGACGGTGACTCAGCACTAAGTTGTCATCTCTTAAATTGCACCAGAATTATTCTCTCTCCAACTTTTCATTCGTGCAGCAATTGTTTTGAACTAGTTTCTGAAACCGCCTGACAAGCTTCCAACATCTGCACACTCAATAGCAATCAGCGAAGCGTGCGGCTCGTGGTATTAAGAGGCTCTGTCCATCATGGCGCTGGCACCGTAAACCTATTTCGGTGGAGAGCTTTTAGAGCAGACTGCGGGCCCTGCATCGCTGCAATCGACAGAGAACACTCATCGGTGAGGTGACAGGGGTGCATCTCTTATCAGCAGAGAAAGCCTATTGTCCAACCATGGGAGAGCACAGAAAGCAATTAGCTAGCAGCCCCCCTGAATAATAATGCGAGTTCATTACCTATTATCAAAGCCAGTGAATTAGCTCAGTGTCTCCAGCAGTGGGGTGTGAAATCCTCTCGCCAGCTTTATTTGCTCATTTTAATTGCCCAAGCTTGTCTGGCTAAGAGATTTCACTTTTATGCACATAAAAAAGGTAACAACGTTCTGCTAATGAAACATAGATGATAGATTAAAGAAGTTCACTTTGGAAACATTAACATGAAAAGCATCTGATTTGAGCAAACTAGGTTAGACGCGGGGGCTCGTCTGGCGTTGCGTGCAACCCGCTTGTCAAGTGCTTTTTGTAAATCAGTCAATCAGATTACAAACAATAGGAATTAACGTCTAAAAGACAGGCAAGCTCGCAGAGAACTAAATCTAGCACTGCATTTCATGGGCTGCCATCTGAGCTGGACAAATCTCTTCCAATGAAACAATCTTAAAGTACACTGAGCCAATATCTTCCTTGCGATTCATAAAAATAGCTGCTCAACATGATCTAAAGTAAACCAGGCTTGGGAAAAAACTTACATCATGTTAACTCTTTCTTCTCCAAATAAATCCTCAAAGATCCCATAAACAGGAAGTTAATTGTGTTTTAAAAGGCACAATACTGTTTTAGATAAATAACTTGCCCCACAATAAGCTTGCCTTCATTTCTTTTATAAAGTACTTTATGTTTTAAGCTACATAGAGAGGGTCATAGTCTGCTACATTGTATTTAATTTGGCACTAAATTCCATATATTGCAAAACAAATAATGATGTTACATATTTACCAGTTACCAGCTGATATAATACTTAATAGTATATACAAATTACATAAATTATATATATACAAAATATAATATTTATACATGATTTACCTATATATTATACAATATTTGTAATATATACAATTAAATAAATGATTATTTTAAAATATTTAAGTCAATTAAATAAAGCTTTGATCCATTTTAAAGTATTTTCTTTTGATATATAAAATGACAAATTATGTATAAAATATTAGATTAACCTTTCCAAAAATAGAGGCCTATTCGGCCAATACATATGATAAATTATAACATTAATATATACATTTCAGTAAATATTATGAATAAATTATTATACAAACATTGTTTTGCAATATATGGCAGTGAATTTCTGAAAATGACTCATGGCAGGCCCATACAGAATCTGCACACTCCAAATTCTGCAGAACTGAAGAGTTCCACATATTCTACACTCTCTGCATGTTTGTTTTATGAATTATTTTGGCTGATTTGTTGATACTTTCAGCTACCAATAAGCCCGACGTACTCTAAGCTCTGCAGGCTGCACAAAAACTCTGCAGACTAGACTTGGCCTATGTTTTTTCCCCCTGAGCTGTCTGATGGGATGTCCGAGTGTGCAACTCACCCTGTTGGCTGTAGGACTGCTCAAACACAGTCTTGTAAAGGCTGCGGAAGGAGGCACTGAGATCTTCGAAGTCGGAGAAGAGCAGCTGCTTGTCACGATCCGGTATGCTGTACTGGGCCTGAGGGGCCTGCTGCAAGCTCATGGACTGGGACACCGACTCTGGATGACTCGTCACCTGAAGGGGGAGGAGAGCAGGATGACTGCGGTGCAAGGGGAACGAACACAAGATTAGCAACAATGACAGAAATCAGCCTTGCCACTCTAAACGGCAGCACTGCTCAGCCAGGCCCAGTGACCGGCAGATTAGAGCTGAGATAGAACATGACAGCACTGACTACAGCACTCAGCATCACGGCACAGGAAATGAACTGCCAGACACACTGCAGTACAATATGCAGGAGCCAAATCTCAGGCGCACAAAACCCTCCAAATCTTGACCGTTTATTTACTAGCTCGGCTGAATCTCTACATAACCATACAGCAATGATCAAAACAGACACGTCTCCTGAGAGTCTCTCTGAAGTTGTTTTTACTGATATTTATTCTGTAATTAACAGCTTGGTGAAACTAACTGAGCAATGCAACCAAAATCGACAGCAAGATCATAAAAGCTTGCCTGCAAAAAACAAGCACTGATCCATAAAACAAATCTTTCTAATGATAAATATCCAGTACAGGTTTGCCCATCAAAACGAATTAGCTTGTGTGTCTTAAACTCTCACGTAAGTGTTTCACTCCAAATGGGATCTGCTCACTGTTTTGAGTCTGAAGAGATGCCTTTCATGCCCAGAATGAGTGATTCATTGAATAGCTCCCAAGGCCTCCATAATGCCGAGCATATTTGTGGCATACACAAGGGCAGAGGCTCTGCCATGTCGAGCTCAATACAACAGTGTTTAGCAGACTGGAGAGGCTGGCAAAACAGTCATCTGCCACTCTGAAGAAGTCTAATTGTAGCTGTCAGTGCGAACTAGTGAGGGAAATACATGTATCTGAACACATCGCAAAGCTATTGCTAACAAGTCCCGTAAACAGATCATTGTTAGCACCGGCGTTTCCCACACGGTCTCCCACTGATAATAAATGGTTTCAGCTTTATACTACACACATTTTTTTTTTTATTAAAATACGTTTTACAGCAACAAACTTTGTGAATATCTTACACTTCAAATAACATTAATTTAGTACAGGTTAACTGAAATGCCTGAACATTTTAAAAATATGAAAATTAAAGACAGATAGTTTGGTTATAAAATGCAATAGTCTTTTGTCAATACCCAAAACGCATATGAATGCAATCATATTTAGTAATGGACAGACAACCATATTCTGCTAGGTATGCATAATATTATTTTTTTGGCTGACACTGATAAGACGATAATTATTTCCAAGCTGATAACTAACAAATGGCTGATATAAAATTTTTATACTATTTAAAAAATATTAAAATATTAAAAACTAAAACTAATACTACACATGAATTTAGGCATCACTAAATCAGCGCAGGAAACACTACTTAGTTTGCATAGAAAATTAGCAGCAGAGACTAATTGTACACAAGAAATATGAGCAGTGGGAGTCAGATGACACACTATGCATCACTGTAAAATGAGCGCATATAATCTGGTTATGCTCAAACAGACTACAATGTTCAAATCAGCTGGATGAAGCAGAAAAAGACAGAGACTGAGAGAGAGAGAGAGAGAGAGAGAGCATTGTCTGGCTCACTGAAGTGAATCTATCAGTGTCTGTGCCGGATCAATGCTGAGAGCCTGGAGCGAGAAGCATGCGGGGCTTCTAGGGGACCACAACAAAGAAGCGGCTTCTCTGGTGGGAGGACATCAGAGGCAGCGTCTCTCTTTAGCAGCGCTCCAGAAGTATGAGCTCTGCCTTTCATTCCCTTAACCTCTGTGTCAGCATGCTCCCATGCACAGGCCTCCATACTCCAGCATTCTGACAAACACACTGGAATCTTGCTGCTTCTCATAAAGTAAAGCAGCGCTCCACAATAAAACTCAGCAAATTAAGAGCTCTGCTTCAGGTCCACGAGAGGTTAAAGAGCAGAATAGTGCCTGCACAGTTTGAGAATTCAGCTCTTACTGGTGTGTAGCTGTGCACACTGCCCACGCTGTTGAGATTAACAGAGGCCAGACTCTGGTCAGAGAGGCTATTGTTAAGGCTGCTTCGAGGGCTGTCACTCCCGTCCTGGTCAGGGTTGTACAATGCCACCTGGAAATCAAGAAAGAGAATGGGTCACTTATTTAGACAAAGAATGAGTGCTTATGAATTTATTTTTTTGTTTAAAACACAAGCGCCAAGTTCTTAGACGTGCTCTTTGTTCATGTTGGTTTCTTAGGGTTATGAAAAACGTTATGCTTTAATAATAGCAAAATGTTTACACCAAAAAGGACAACATTTTCCTTATACACTCAACAACTCCCTGTACACATTTTCATTGAATTATATTTGTATATATAAAATTATATTAACAGCAACAATAAAAATAATAATACAAAATAAATTGTTTTAAGAAAAATGTTAACCATGAATTATTTTATATACAATATTGATATATTTTTATTTAACAGTTTTTTTATTGACAAGACTTTTTTAACTTTGTATTGTTTCAAACGGCTGTGAACTGAACTATGTAATCATTAAAAAATATATATATATTTTAAAAGTAATATATATTAAATATAAATATTTGTATAAAAATATTAAACATGCAACATATATGCATTTATCGAGTAACTCATTAACTGTATTCATGTAAGTTTTAAACACATTTGTCTTCATTAAATCAATATAGCTGGATAATAAAGTGTATATAAACATGTATAAAAAAAGTATTGTTTAGCCTGTATATGCTCCCACTAAGTCAAATAATGAGAAAGAACCAAATTGCCTATCACAGCTATGCTGATGATACCCAGATGTACCTAGCCTTATCTCCAAATGACTATAGCCCCATTGACTCCCTCTGCCAATGCATTGATGAAATTAACAGTTGGATGTGGGATAACTTTCTTCTTTTAAACAAGGAAAAAACTCATTGCATTTGAAAACAAAGATGAACTTCTCAAGGTGAATCTACACCTAGACTCTAGGGGTCAAACAACTAAAAATCAAGTCAGAAAATTTGGGGTGATTCTGGAGACAGAGCTTAGTTTTATCATCTCAAAAACATTGCAAGAATTAGAAGTTTTGTTTCCAGTCAAGATTTGGAGAAACTTGTTCATGCCTTTATCACCAGCAGAGTGGATTATTGTAATGGTCTCCTCACCGGCCTTCCAAAGAAGACCATTAGACAGCTGCAGCTCATCCAGAACGCTGCTGCCAGGATTCTGACTAGAACCAGAAAATCTGAGCATATCACACCAGTCCTCAGGTCCTTACACTGGCTTCCAGTTACATTTAGGATTGATTTTAAAGTACTTTTACTCGATTATAAATCACTCAATGGCCTAGGAACTAAATATATTGCAGATATGCTCACTGAATATAAACCAGCAGACCACTTATATCATTAGGATCAAGTCAGTTAGAAATTCCAAGGGTTCACACAAAACAAGGGGAGTCTGCTTTTAGCTATTATGCCGCCCACGGTTGGAACCAGCTTCCAAAAGAGATCAGAAGTGCTAAAACATTAGCCACATTTAAATCCAGACTCAAAACTCATCTATTTAGCTGTGCATTTGTTGAATGAGCACTGTTCTACATCCGAACTGACTGCACTCTATTTTATGTATAATCATTTTCTATTCTTAATTGTTTTAAATTCATTTAAACAATTTTTGATATAATTTTATTGTTGTGATTATTGTATTTTTAATAATTATTATTTAATGACTATTAAACTTCCCTTTATGTAAAGCACGTTGAATTACCACTGTGTATGAAATGTGCAATATAAATATAAACTTGCCTTGCCTTATATTCACACATACATACAAATATATGATATGAATATATTTTATTAATTAATTTAATACAATTACATTTTTAAAATACTATTATTATTGTCTGTATATTTGTAGGCATGTATATGACAAGTTGATACCCCAGGTGGAGTGCAGAGGAAAAGGAGACAATCAAACAGAAACCGCCTGGTTTCAGAGGTCTTGAGGGGAATTCTTAGCACTTTTCATAGGAGTAACGGTTACGGATGCGTCACATACGTGACGTGTGGCATGCGTACACCACACTGTCTGAACAAGAGTAAGGTCAGCGCTAACATGCCGCACCCCACACTGTGGCTCATATGGAGAGAGAGCGTGGCTGGTGGCCAGCAAGATGATCTGCTGTCTCAGACGGCTGAGAGAGGAGAGCTCTCCTTCAGTAAAGGTCACGATGCTGGCAGCGTTGGAACCTTCAACTCGCACAGCGCAAATTGGTTTGGGACAGCTCACAAAGGTCCCGAATGCTACAGAGACCCTGACCTTTCTGTGTGCACTGTTGAATGCGCAGTTTTCCGAAGCGGAAGAACCTCTACTTCAAAATGATAATCCCAATTATCATTTGAAAAGCTGAACTGCAAATATGTGCTGGTTGCAAAATGAGAATAAATAAGGCAATGGAGGGATGGTATGGGAATGAATATAATGAGCTCCTGGGAGAATAGTTCTACATTGGGTTTGCCGTGGTAGGAAAGGATGAATGGAATCGCAACAATGCTGGCCGTGCTCACATCACACGCCACATGTCTTGGCAGCAGCAGCGTAGTACTAAAACCACGCAACAAGTCCCAAGATTCACCTGCCTCAGTAAGGACGTACAGAGGCTTTCATCTCTATGATCATGTCGTTACAAACCTGTGTAAACATTTTTAACTAAATGCAAGTCAACGGGGTCCAAAGTTGCATTAAACCCTATTGGCTTTCATTGTGTGGATATTTACTAAAACCTAGGGTTAACCATTTTAATAGTGAAATGCCCAAGAGATTTTTGGTTGCCGCAAGAGATGCAAACGTAAACGCTTAGGTTCCGTTCCACCTCGACTCAGCGCGACAGCAGATAGAAAGACACATTACAGATCACGGTCTCTTACAGAGAATTATCATTCAAGCATAATAAATGTTTCCCAATCCTCTTATTCCCTGTTCATCAAAAGAGCGGAGCATAACGGTTGCCGGGGCTGCACTGGATTGAGGGTGGATGGGGGGTTAATGTCATGAAATTATTTGCATATTATAACTCTTCCCTCTTTCAGCTATGTTTAGGCCTGGAAACACTACATTACCAGAACAACTAACCCTGTATGCAACTAAGCTCAGGCATGTCGAAAATTCAATCATGCAGAAACCAGTTACAATTATAATCAAAACCTGGTGTGAAGAACAAGTATAAATGCTATATGTAATTAAGTCATAAAAGAGGCTTTTAGCAGTGAACCTTTCACCACAATCTATTTTTACTCCCTGTATCCATAAAGTATGATTTAAAGACCTCGACACACTGTGGTTTGTTCAAGGCCCAAAATGTAGACGCCTACATACTAACACTGTGTGCACGTCCGCACGCACACGCACACACACACACACACACACGCACGCACACACACGCACACACTCACAGTGGGAAAGTAACATGCAGAGAGAAGGTAAGGGGTGAACAAATCCATTGCATATACTCCTGTGTGTTTGCTGCGGTGGAAAAGGAGCACTATATTTAGCTGTGAATTAAAGTCAAAAGCCAGAGTAGTCTTTCATACGGGTGACTAATCTTCAGCATGAGACAAGGATTATGAAATCAAAGAGAAATCCACCCAGGTGTCCCTGAAACTACAAAAGAAAAATTCTACTTCAACGCAATGCTAGAAAAGAACGAAAGAAAGAAAGTTCAGCTTAGGCTTCAATCCATCTTTTGTTACAATCTTTCAAAATAAAATAAATGTAATAAATATATTTTAAACCATATCTAAAAATGTATGTCATTAAATTACAAATATCTCACACATAATTATTTTGATTATTTAGCAGTAATTTGTTCTATGCATTTAAAGAAAAAGTTAGAAATATAATAACAAATACACAACATATATTCAAATATACATAAATATAATATGAACAAAATTATATATACACATTATACGCCTAGATATCAAATATATATTTTGATTAATTTAGCAACATTTCACATTCATTTCTACCATGCAATTTAAGAAAAATATTAAGAAAGTTCATGTTAAGCATCAAGAATTATTATATTTAAATAATATTTGTAAATAAAATTTCAATATCCTAACTTTCTTGCAAGACTGCAGTACAGTCAGATTAACATTTTAATTCACTTTGTAGAATCTCTCTTTAAAACATCATAGAATAGAAGTCTACAGATTCCATCTGGGCTAAAGCTCAGCCAATTAAACAGAGAGGGAAAAGCATAGCAATAGCATAGTGATAATTTAGTCAGAGCGAGGGAGGGAGAGGGAGAGAGAGAGAGAGAAAGAGAGAATGCTCAGTCACAGCCAGGCTTTCCTTCTCCATGTTATGCAGCACAGACACTTTCCCATTGGCCTGCACCAGCAGGCGGGAAAGTATGAGAAAGAGGGAATTCCTGTGGCTTGGCATGAAGTGCTCAAGAGGTGTGGCATGTTCT
This sequence comes from Gymnocypris eckloni scoliostomus, assembly GCA_027564155.1. Lineage (NCBI taxonomy): Eukaryota > Metazoa > Chordata > Actinopteri > Cypriniformes > Cyprinidae > Gymnocypris > Gymnocypris eckloni. Next base: position 14,249,778 of record CM050431.1, read on the forward strand.
CTGTTTACAGGGCCCAGACTGAGAAACAGCATCTCCAAGGAGCCACTGAACTCTGCTGTCTTGTTTTTACTCTCCTGTGTGTTTGGTTTCTATGTCTAGTCTATCAGCGTTTCGAGTAGGAGGGCAAAGAAAGCATATGCTCAGGGATTAACCCCGAAATCCCACTATGGGTGGGGATCTTGAAATTCTTCCCATATGAATCAGTCACACCTTAAGCTTGCAATTGTTTTGTGAAATGCTGTAAAAGTCCTTTGGAGGTGTGGAAAAACAACAATACCAAATATTGCAATGAAATAATCAATACAAAGATATATGGTTTATTGCGTTAACATATAGGATGTGTGCTGAAACCATAAAAAAAACAAAATGTCAATATTTGCATGCTATTTATCCTTATATCACACACCATATATATATTACAGTATCACTTTGCTATTTGAAAACTGGGTAACTTATAAGGCTCTATTTTAGTTAGGATAACTCACTAGGTTTTACAAAGTAATGTTCTAGCAAACATAACAGTTCTATATACAGTGTATAAATATTATATACAGCACCAATACTGTATTGTATCCAGATGAACAGATCTCAAACACACTATAATTCAATCCAAATGAATTCCACATTCCCCCTCAGTCCTCATCTTAAACACCATGCTTAACGTGAAATACTATTGGTTTAATGCCTAAAGTAAATTAATAACTGATGCTTTTGGGCTTTGTAAAAGCACTCCAGAGAGAGCGTGCAACCCGCACCAAGCCAAGAGTAGAGCGCTTAAGGTTAAAAAGCCTATTTAAATTTCAGAGTGTTTTGCTCTATTCCTTTTTACACACTTCTCCATGAAGTCATGCCACGGAGGGCAAGTTACGGTACGGGTCACTCCGTGTGCTCTGCCTAGAAGCATACAGCAGGTAATCAGAGCTCCAAATATTCTCTAGCAGAAAAGTACTGCAACCATTTAGCATTATTATACAAGCAGTTATAGATGTAGCACAACCTATAATGTAACAACTTTCACAAGTATTTGAATGTTTACAGACCGGTCCCATTTGCTTTCATTGAAAGTAACCAAGATTTTTGCTTTTTTAAAGAAAAGGAGAAACGAATGTAATTCAATGCAGTAGTTTCTGCATATTAAGATGGTATAAGAGGAAGTGGTACAACATAAAATCACACACTTCAGTTTTAACAGAATGACAGAACCATTGAGGCAACCCAAACCCAAAGATGAAGAATACTGTATTCGTGCACGGCTTAATATCTTGTGTAAGCGCAAACCTGACATTTTGGTTTAGACAGACATACAGAATAAGGTATTTGCGATTCACAATACACCACATATGCACTGTTAAGAGGATTTGTGCACATAACGCCAGCCCAATATAGATGAGACTCAACGTCAGTTTTCTCAGCATCCATGTAAACAAAAGCATCACACGTCAGTCCTGTTTTGAAATGCACGCCTATAGTCATGGCCGGAAAAATAAAATATAAACTTGGTATGTAGGACGCTGGTGTCAGCTGTGATAGGAGAAACACAGCCAGGACTGAACGGTACCTTGTTAGTCACAGTGTTGATTGCCAGCGTTGGAGAGGCACTTCCAGAGATGATGCAGTCCATTCCCAAGTTATCTGACTCCAGGCTGTATGGCGTGGATGCCTGCAGGAAAACAAAAGAGATATACTCAGCCAACCAGGATGGAGATGATGAGAGATGTAAAGTGACTTTGAATTCTATTCAAAGGCGTTTGGTATTACTCTGGTGCAAGAAATTTAAAAGCATACACAGTGATCATTTATCAACAACAAAACAGCAGCACCTTTTATTTAGGTCAAAATTGGAGGCATTCTGGGAAAGAGATGAGCAGGAGAGGAACGGCTCCCTGTGCTCTGTCTGGGGTAAAAGATAACTTCAGCACGCCTGTCTCCCAAAACTGCTTATTATAAGAGGATTGCCTGGCAACAATGCGATTTTTAATTTGTGATAAACATAAATGAGATTTCGCTAAGTCACAATTTTTAATGTCAAAGAATATCTTAAACGAGACAGCAGGAGGATGAGAGAGAAAGAGAGAGAGAGCGAGTGTCTAATGAAATATACTGCTAATAGCGAGCATCACACTTTGCACAGACAGAATTCCCACTTATTTTTGCATGCAGGATCAGGCTGAGAGAGAATGGATCTAATTGGAGGTTTTTGATGTGAGTGAAGTGAGTGTCAGTATGAAAAATGTTTGTGAGTGGCCTGAGGGCAGAGCTGTGTGCAGAGAGAATGATACTCTCACAGGAGTCTAGAGTGTGGCAATTATAAATGACACCGGCCTAACTGCCATACAGAGGAAAACACGCGCCACCAACTCAACACACATGAGGTCAATTAGGCTATCAGGCTTATCACATGTGATTTCTGAAATATACACTTTTTGTCCAACCAATTTACATTATCTTAAAGGGACAGTGCCCTAAGGTTTGCGATATATGTGAACCTGGAACATAAAACCAGTCTTAAGTCACTGGGGTATAGTTGTAGCAATAGCCAAAAATACATTGTATGGGTCAAAATTATTGATTTTTATTTTATGCCAAAAATCATTAGGATATTATGTAAAGATCATGTTCCATGAAGATATTTTGTAAATTTCTTACCATAAATATACCAAAACTTAATTTTTGATTAGTAATGTGCTTTGCTAAGAACTTCATTTGGACAATTTTAAAGGCGATTTTCTCAATATTTAGATATTTTTACACCCTCAGATCCTAGGTTTTCAAATAGCTGTATCTCGACCAAATATAGTTCGATCCTAACAAATCATACATCAATGGAAACCTGATTTATTCAGCTTTCAGATGTTGTATAAATCTCAATTTCGATAAATTGACACTTAAGACTGTTTTTTTGGTCCAGGGTCACATATATGGTCTCTGATAATATCGTAATTGTTGTTTTAACAATGTATGAGCAGCGTCAAAATGGTCAACCATTGTTCTGCTGGTGTGGCTGCACTTTAAGCGTGGCTTCACTGGCACGACCACAGTGTTTTTAAATTCAAGCAACCATTTCTGTTGCAAATGAGAAACATCAAACGATACAAAAGCGTAACAAAATCCTGCTACTCGTTTGAGCTGCACAGCGGAAACGGACCCTTTATCAGCTCGGACCACGACACACCAAACTTGTCCGAGTTAGAACCACTTTACACAGGAACCAAAGTTGATTTCGCAACACTGTTACTGCACAGCGCTGTGAGATCCAGTGAGAAGTATCTGAATTCCCCGCACAATGAATAAAGTTTGCAGTGAGATCTAGTGAGAAGCATTCAAATTCTGCACAGAATTCTCTGTTATAAACAGATCAAACGGTGCTGACGTAGAAAACCAGAAGCAGTAACGCTAACTGTAACCATGGTGTTGTGGTAGAAAGTTAAATGTAATTACATTATTCATTTCAGGGTTTGTACAACCTTTTGAGAGAAAAATTCAAGCAATTTTCAGTGACTTACAAGCATTTCACACAACTGTTGCCAGCACTTTAAAGCTCCAAAATAATCCAATTTGAATGTTATTTTCAATGGGATGACCAAAATATACTGTGGTGAACAAACACTTGTGCAAAATAAAAAATATATCAAATCACATGGCATTTTATTTTATAACATGGCAACAGAGGAGCACTTTTTCCTTTATATTTTGAAATTATAAAATAACAATTACACAATCACTAGGCTATTAAAATATAAAATCATTAAGAAATCAGATTTTAATAGTTTTTTTGTGTGTATGAAGAAAGAAAAATCATAAAGTGCTTTGAAAAACAAATGTTTCTTCTATTTACAACTAAATCACACACAATCACTGAAATTGTTTGTCGGTTCCATATAAGACTATAGAAGAAGAATAGTATATTTAATAAGAGTACAATATATAGATTTACTACATACAAATTAAGACTTTGCATATTGTTGTTGTTAATAAAATAAGTATTGCAAGCTTCCCAACTCAAGCTTATTGCTTTACTAAATTAATGATAATTATTAATGCAAAACAATAGTATTTATTTTTCATATTTATCTTTTTTTTATACCCCTCTGAAATTAAAAGAATACCGCACATTGTAATTTCTATGAGTTAAAGGGATAGTTCACCCAAAAATTAAAATTAGCCAAAGATTTTCACCCTGAAGTCTGAAGTCTTGAAGTCTTGAAGTCTGAAGATTTAATTAAGAGCTTAATTTGTTGTTGTTGTCATCCTATGCGTGCGTGTCTGATATTCCTCTTTCAGACAAACACATTTTGAGTTATATTCCACATTGTCCTGTCTGTTCCCAATCTGTATAATTGCAGTGAATGGTGCCCCGTTTCTGAATCCGAAAAAAATTATCCGTCCATCACAAAACTACTCCACACGGCTCCGGGGTGTTATAAAGGACTTTTGAAGAGAAACGATGGTAAATCTTTGGCTAATTTTCATTTTTGGGTGAACTATCCCTTTAAGTCTATATATTAATCAAAGCATATGTCAGTAATACAGTTAAAATGGGGGAAAAGATGTGAACGATTGCATTGCAGGCTGATTTGAGGTGTGCCTCTAAATTTTCTGCTTGTGCTCCTAAACATTTTCAGTCAGGGGCTACAGTGCTCCAAGTAAAAATAGTTAGTCTGGAGCCCTGATTTAGTACATCACTCACTTTGCCACAATAAAATATGCCTTCAAATCATGCACTCCATGAGCTTGATGTAGTCTATTAGATTGCAGTTTGATTTTCAAGACATGGGGGCAAACAAATAAATAAAAATAAATAATAATAATGCCCCTCTATGAGTTTTTTCTTATAAAAAATTATATGTCTTATGATACAATTAGGTGACACATATCACATAAGCAAGAATGCCGTTTTCCCCAGAATATCAACATGACTACAAATGTTAAGAAAGCGATGTGAATTTTATTGATTAAATGTTAGCAATTTATGTTTAATTTGACAAAATATAACGTATACACCTATTACTATTAAAAAACAGTGCTGCAAAAAATACAAAGGATATGAAAAACAATCAATAATATAAAAATAACCAAAATAACTAATGCAAATGTAACTAATGTAAAATACAAATGAGAGTCAGTATATTTAGCAAAATGCTCCTCGCTTGCATTCATTTTTCTAGCTGACTAACACGTTTTTGGTCACCGAATGTTTTTTCTGAGGTAAAATGTGACATTGTTTATAAGCTGTTGTACTGTCAACTTTCTGTGTTTGAAACACTGATTGGCAATTACATCAGACTGGATGTAGATTTTGGTTAGCTGTACTCTTTCTTTTAACATACCTTAGGATGTTCATTCATGTTTATTTTGTACTGTAATTAGTTAAAGTGGAGGAGATGTTGGTCTCTTGAACTGAAGCAACGATCTGTCGCTCAGCATTAAACAGCACCAAAACAGCATTTATTGTTTGAACATTGTAATAAAATGGTAAGAATTTTAAATCTTAAATCTTTAAATCTCGTGAGACTGTTTCACATCAGAAGAAACAAAGCACAAAGCTTTTTGTGAGATTGGGATGCAATGGGCGCTACAATGTTCCATTCATTAAATTTAAACAGGTCAGTCCTAGTTGCAATTTTGTCAATATCGCACAATAACATTTTTGGTGTCCGTTGCTAAAAACGATCAGTGCAAGCTACCATTTTTTCCCCCCATTGTGCTTGTGACAGCGATTTAGTCACAGTCTGACGCCCTGATAAATGACATGCTTCACAAATGCTCTTTTCATCTATATGGTTCATGGTTATTTATCTACATATAGATATATATTCATATACATATATATACATATATTCAATCCCCGCCCTTTGCTCTTATATAGCTATATCTTAGTTATATATCTTACTATAGCTGAACTTTTTCAGTTCGCCTGCATTCGATCCACAACGCAGGGCTGGACAAAATGATGCAAGATGCCTCTGAGCCAGGTCAACCTCGGAGGCCAGCGTCGAGTGCAGCAGAGTTGTATATTCCGGTGAGCGCTGCTCATAAATAATGGAAGGAAAAAGCTCTGGCTGAAAATAACCCGCGCAGAAACTCTGCATTAATTGATGTTTGCTAAAAAATGACTGCAGAATGCAATGTATGTAAAGGCTGCCTGGGGCACAGTTTATTAATAAGCTGGACCCCCTCTACAAGATAAACTGAGCCGCACTGAGTGAGACAGCTATATAAAAAGATATGAGCGCAATCAGAAAACCTGTGTGCGGCACGACTGTAAAGCACCGACTCAGACATGAAACAAAGCCAGTGTTCTCCACTGAGAAAATATTCAGTCCTGTCTCATTCTTTTCTAACAACACACCCAGCCCATGTTGTCATATATTTCTGGCCTTGTAAAAAAGCAAAAACCCAACACAGGTAGCATCATGCTAAGGCAGACTGTCTGCAAGATAATGCTGATAGAAAAAAGAGACGAGCAATATCTCTATTTTGGAAAGAAGCTTCTATGACAAAACTAATACATACTATTTAAACATTAAATCTTATGTGTGGTTGCTTGGTTGGTTTTGTTTGTTGCTCTTTCCAAAGGATAAAAAACATGAAATGAGTCATCAACACATACTCAAGAAATTATACTGTTTTCTAGGGCTGCAGCTAACGATTATGTTTATCGTCGACTAATCAATTGATTCTTTTCAATTAATCAATTATTTTCTCCAGTTTCTTTAGTTAAACTATCAATACATAATAACAGTAACTTCTGCTATTAATCTTTTATTTTATTCAAATGTTTTCTCATAATTAATACTTCACAAAAAAATGATAATAACAACAACAACAAAGAAAGAAAGAAAATAACAATAAAGATAATAAGAAAAGAGAGAAAAGGGAATAATAAATAATTAATAAAAAATAAGAAAAGAGAAAAATAATAATAAATAATAAATACAAACGAAAAAATTAATAAATAAACAATAAATAAAGATAATAACAAGAAGAGAGAGAAAAGGAAATAACATTAAATAATTCATGACAAATAAAATGAAAGAAAAAATGAAGAAAGAGAAAGAAAAGAGAATTACAGGGCAGTGAGTCAATAGAAATGCACATCATGGTGCATTCACAGTTACTGTTTGGAACTGACGGCAGTCGCTTACAGGTGAGAGACTTGAAAGGTTTTATTTATTCAGCAGATTAAAACATCTGCTTTAATACATATGTGTATATGAATGAACAGCTGAAGTCACAACCGCATTCAGGACTCGAGAGCGACAGAATAAAAAATGGCATCATAACACTGCAAATTTTAATCACAGCTGAGCCCGTTTTTAAATAAATGAGCCCAGTGGCGGCTTGTCCTATCCAGTTAAACAACTAACAATTACTTTAAATGCGTTGTTGGCGAGTGCAGAGAGCGTGTTTGGTGTGCGCGTCTGAGAGCTCTCGCGATCGCGCGCACACTAGGGGTGTGCGATTTTGAAAAAAAAATGATATCTCGATATTTTGGGGGATTTTTTCGATGACGATATTTTGTAGAGTGTTATTGTGCTAATATCTGACTACCGTACACAGCTGCAGTTTTTGATATTCGTCATATTCTGTGTGGTCAGTTCACATCAGTGATAGAAATTAATATTTTTATTTAAGTTTAAATTGATTTTTACCTTTAATAAAGCATTTTTTTCTAAAAGTGTACATCTTTTGAGTCAAATTGTAACTTTTAATCAGTAAATTAAGATAACACATTTAGGCAGTTACCAAACAAATGAAACCAGTATTATCAAAATTATTCTTTGCAGAAGTTGCATCTGAAGTGGCATTTAGATGTATTTACACACTTAATGCAGCTCAGAGGGACATTGAGTGCTTTAACCTACAGTTAGAAATGCAACATTTTTGACATTTTAAACATAAAACATTGAATACTGATATTAAAAATTATTTTAAAAACGAAAATAGACTTTAAATGTGAAATTTAATTCGCCAGTAGGTGGCAGAAAGTCACTGGTAATAAGTGAGTGACTGCGATTGAACTGAATCATTTAAATGATTAATTCATTTAGCAAGTGAGTCACTGCGACTGAACTGAATCGTTTAAACAATTGAATCATTCAGGAACGAATAACTGTCATGTTGCTCAGAGATGCAAAACAGCGCTGTGGCTGTTTGTAATTATTTTTTTGTTGGCGAAATGGAGCAAAAACAGGCAATATGGTGTCTAAAACATAAGTATCTTAATATTAACTTGTTTATTGACCTGTTGTATTAAATCAATATCACATTTGTAATCATGCTTATTTTGAAGAAAAAACGGCACCCTTCGTGTGTAACTATATTTTAACTATATGAAACGTAAATATATACATTTTCTGCCTCCATATCTTGAATTTTGCGATCATTCTTAATGCATTTTAATAGACATTTTAATGAATTTTAATGAATCATGCAGTGAAAGAATACACTCTAAAATGCGCACGTTTACTGTTTAACTCATTCATCACCAAGCAGGCTAATATATGCGTGCTTTCGGTAGGCTTTCTGTTTGGTTTTTGCAAAATACTCGATATTGTCAAATTGCACATCGTTAAAACAACAATTACGATAATATCGCAAACGATATACATCGCACACCCCTAGCGCGCAATATTTTATTCACAATAGAACATAGATAACATAATGTTTAAACTGAGACATTTTTTTATTTGATGCCTGCTACAGGTCTCAAAATATTTGGGACGGGGACATGTTTACCGTGGTGTAGCATTCAGTGTAGCTGCTGAAGAGTTCATGGTCGTCTTTGATGTATTTTTTGTTTAATGATGGGCCAAATGTTCTCAATAGGAGAAAGATCTGGACTGCAGGCAAACCAATTCAGCACCCAGACTCTTCTACAATGAAGCCATGCTGTTGTAATAGCTGCAGTGTGTGGTTTAGCATTGTCCTGCTGAAATACACGTCGTCCGGAGGGGAGCATATGCCTTAATATACCTTTCAGCATTTATAGTGCCTTCCAAAACATGCAAGCTGCCCATACCCTATGCACTTGTGCACCTCCACACTATCAGAAATGCTGGCTTTTGAACAATGCTGATGGCACGCTGGAAGGTCTCCCTCCTCTTTACCCCGGAGGACATGGCGTCCGCGATTTCCAACAAGAATGTCAAGTTCTGAGTCATCTGACCATAGAACACTTTTCCACTTTGAAACCATTTTTTTGTCCATTTTAAATGAGCCTTGGCCCACAGGACACAACAGCGCTTCTGGACCATGTTCACACATGGCTTCCTTTTTTCGTCAACAAAGACTACAATGAAAAATATTAGTCAACGAACCTATTTTCTGTGACTAAGACTAGATGTTGACGAGCTAAAACTAATATCTGATGATAAAAACTACGACCAAATGTATGCCGCATCTTCGTTAACAAGACAAGACTATAATGTTATTTTAGGACTACCAGACATTCAAAATACATCCTATAGGCTAAATTAACTGTCTTGTCTTTCAAAATTTGCGTCCTTGTCATTGGATTACAATGGCCTCAGAACCTGAAGGGTAAGGCATTGGTGGTGACCAGACTAACCCGTTTATCTCGGGAGTCACAATTCGTTGTCATTTAACTTAAAGTTAGTGAAGGAGGGATAGGCGGGATCGCGCTGATAGAAGTGCTCTCGCGCACGCTCTACTTCTTCAGTCTCATACAGCGCGCGATCAGTTCTCAGTGCTCAAATGCACACACACACAGCAGTCCAAATGTCTATCGTGTAGACTAGAGTATCTCACGTAAATACAGTCAGTTATGGCTTAAGTGAACAGGTGGGTGAAAACTTAATGCGTGCCAGTATTACATGTCTTAAAGGGACAGCATTCCTAATTAAATACCCATCTGTGTCATCAATGTTAACCAACAAAAGATGCTAAATAAATGTATGCTTGTTAAGTAAACCTACTGTATCTGAAAAATGAGTTTAATTTGTATCTCTACCAAAAAAAGAAAATGTATTCCAGTTTTTCCCAAATTCAATCCTTGATTAAAATTTTTCATAAGCTTAATTGATTTGGAATAAAGAGAGAAGAATTAATGACTATTTTTGTTTGAAGACTACATATAAAATAGGTACCAAAATAAATGTTGGTAACTGCAGTTTGACTAAAAGTTATGACTAAAAGTTGACAAAAATGCATTGACTTTTCGTCGACTAAAACTAGCCTAAAACTATGTAAGACTCAAATGACTAAAATGTGACTAAGACTATTAAGCATTTTCGTCTCGAGATAAAGACTAAATAAAAAATGCATGGCAAAATTAACACTGGATTGAGCTTTAGTTAGCATCTGCAGATGGCACGGCGGATTGTGTTTACCGACAGTGGTTTCTGGAAGTATTTCTGGGCCCATTTAGTAATGCCAATGACAGAATCATGCCAATTAGTGATGCAGTGTTGTCTGATGGCTCAAAGACTACGGGCATCCAACAGGTATTCAGCCTTGTCCCTTACGCACAGAGATTTCTCCAGTTGCTCTGAAACTTTTGATGTTGTTTTGCACTGTAGATGATGAGATTGACATTGAGGAACTTTGTTTTTAAAGTATTACACAATCTTTTTACGCATTCTTTCACAGATTGGAGATCCTCTGCCCATCTTTACTTCTGAGAGACTCTGCTTCTCTAAGACATCCCTTTTATGTTACTGACATGTCAATTAACCTAATTAATTGCTAGATGTTCTCCCAGCTGAATCTTTTAAAAATGTTTTGCTTTTTCAGCCCTTTGTTGTTGTTTTTGTTGTTGTTTTTGCACTGTCTGGAGCACTGTAAATGCTCCAGTGCAGTTTTTTTTGCACTGTCTGTCCATATGTAAATTGTTTGTTGTTTTTTATTGCACTGTCTGGAGCACGCTCATAAGAATTTCACTCACCAAGGCACTTGTGCTGTGGTGATGTGACAATAAAAGTGATTTGATTTGATTTGATTTGATTGTTTACCCCGTGCCAACTTTTATGAGACCTGTAGCAGGCATCAAATTTGAAATGAGCTCATTTAATGGATAAAAGTGTAACATTTCTACATTTAAACATTTGTTATGCTATCTATGTTCTACTGGGAATAAAATATTGGCTCATGTGATTTGAAAGTCTTTTAGTTTTGAAAAAACGTCCCAACATTTCCGGAATTCAGATTGTAAAACAATATTATTTTTTTTGTAACATATATTTTAAAACAAACAAATCTCTTTGGTGAATGTGTATCTTTACATACACACTGACATAACATCCAGTCAGAAAGTGAGGTGGATTAAAAGAACTGATTCATGAGATTAATTTGTTTGTGACTCAAATAACCCTGAAGCAAATGCATTAAAAGACCGGTTTCTATATATTATATTTGAATTATTTCAGTTTTCAATATCATCTCACTCATCTGAAACTGCAAAATCTTGGCTAAAATGGCTTGGCTAAATTCTATTTCCATGGCAGCATAAATCAATGGTTCATCGGAACAGATTTGGAAAAATGTTAGCATTACATCACTTGCTCGGCCAATGAATCCTCTGCACTGAATGGGTGCCGTCAGAATGAGAGTCCAAAGAGCAGATTGGGATTAAAACATCCTAATAATCCATGAGTAATTCATACAACTTCAAAGAAGCAAAAATCTGTTTTTGTATTAAACAAATCCTTCATTTAGACATTTTAAATTCAAATCACTGCTTTACAAGACATTTACCAATGGACTGGGTTTGTGTGGATTATGAGTGATGCTCTCATTCTGACGGCACCCATTCACTGCAGCGGACTCATTGAGCAAGTGATGTAATGCAAATATTTTTTTATCTATTCCGATGAAGAAATAAACTCCTTTTGGATGACCTAATGTGGAACACATTTTCTTTTTTGGGTGAACAATTTCCTAATAAGAGAAATAAATAAGAGAAAACAAGAACTTAATTCAACTTAAGATATTTATTTTAATTCAACCCTTCAACAATGTTTTTTTTCCCTTAGATGAACCAGGGTTCCCAGTGTTTTAAAAAACATCAATATGTGAAGTAGCCTCTCTCTATATACATGCATAATATAAAAATATTCTAACTGCATGGATATTTTTTTATGATTTTTCTGGTTATGCAAAGCTCACATTTTATTATTATTATATTAATTGGGCAAAAACTGTAAAAATATTTTTCAGTAAATCACAAACAACTGGACAAGCTATGGGGTCTTTAAAAATTATGGAGAACGGGGAGCCATAAAATTACTGTGCTGGAAACACTAATAATCACAGTGGCAACTGAACAGTAATCTAAGCAACCACAGGGTCAAGAGTGATGGAGCAAATCAGTGACATTGAGCTTGAACAGTGAGAGCGAGACATTCACTGTTCTCTGCTTTTTGATCACTCTCGGACTCGAAGTAATGAGCAGAGTTTGGCTTGAGAAAGTCTGTATGTCTGAAAGCCGACCACCAGGGGGTCTTGGTCTCTCTCTCTCTGTCTGTCTCACACACACCCACCCACACCCACACACACACTTTCACTCACCCGCTCTCCAGACCGTGGCCTCTTCTTGGGTCGTGTAGGCAGCGTGTCCTCCTTTGGATTTGTGTCGATGGCCCAGTACGAACCCTAAAAACAGGATGAGGATGGAATATTAGTCCCAAAGCAAGTCATCATACTTTGAAATATTGTTCAACTTAAAGCCATTCAATAATACTTTGATGAAAAGCAGAGCAGGATAATCAGCAGGGCTTCCAAGAGAGAAACTTCTGTAATCAGATACTGGGCGAATTCGCCATCAAACACATACAACTTTTAGTTCATCAAAGTTTCAGCAGGCTCATTTGTAAGCCCGTCACGTCGGGAGAACGTATATGTTGAGGTGCGAAGAAGTTGGGTCTTTTGCTACAGCCGTTTCTTGCACTCGCTCTCTCGCTTCACATTTCTCCTGAGCCTTGGCAGAGGCAGGTAAAATGTTAAGCCCCTCCCTGAAGCCCCTCTTCCTCAGCCGCAGGTTTATCGATTGCTCCTGTTCAGGGCTGGACACAGAGGTGTTGGATTTCTGGTCAGGTCTGAGCTCTAATAATCAGGCAGAAAATAGCACACCTTGGATTGGGGCTGCTGGTATCCAAGCACCCAAGACTCTGGCTGAATAATTTATCTTTGCATTCTTCCTGTTTAATTTATTTTTCAATAGTGCTGCTCTTCCCAGAAGCTAAAGGTAACACCGGCCACGAAGTTAGGCAAAAAGAAAAAGAAATTAACCTCCAGGCTTGGGTTTTGTTTTAAAATATTTCATATTATATAAGATAAGATCTCAATTGTCCAGAGAGGGTGCGATCAAGACCTTCAAAATTACTTGTGCACAGCTCATGCGTGCACGTAAGCAAGGAGAATAATTGAAAATCACCAAAGGATTTGTCTCGACAGCACACTTCAGGTTCCTCAAACGTTCAGCCTCCAAAGACATATTGATAAAATGATGTAAATTTCTGCATTTAAACAGCAATACGGCACAGGTTAGGAGCTACAGATTGGCAATGCGCAAAGCTCCTGTGTCCAAATGGTTTTTCGCAGCCTCCCTACCCTACCTTAAGAAAAGTTCTCATTATCCCTGTTTTAATACATGGCTATTGCAGCTATTTGTTAGCTAAGTGTGATGACAGCACCAAAACAATCTGATCAATCACAATGCTCACAGCATGATCTCACTCAGGACTATACACTTACTACAATAGCTACTGGTGTAGCAGTGCAATACACGGTTCTCATTTATTCAAGGGAGTATCGACTGATTTCGATCCGATCCAATACCAATGCAGTTTTTTTTAAATCAATGTAGAATTTCTATACTTATGTGTTGACCTGATCGTCACTCTTTTGTGTTAAACACAATCTACTAAATATAGAAAACTTACTTTTAATGAAAAATACCATGAGGAAATATATAATCATAAACTATGACAAAATACTATTATAAACTGAGTTAGTGGATAATTTAGCAGCAAAAGTTATTCTAGAAAAATCATGAGTGCACAATTTATCAAATCTATACATTTAGTGAAATAACATTATTTAGTGGGGAACAAATAAAGGTGAATAAGTGTAGGACTAATTCTGGTCAAATGTAACATTGCTCTTTGTATTGTTGTAAAATACATTAATGAAAACAATTAAATGTATTTATATATAACTATCAAATTAAATGGCATTTATTTTAAATGTATTCTATAGCACAGTAATGAAGGCAGCAAAATATGATAGAGGAGTCCTATCTATCATATGTTGCTGCCTCCGTTACTGTGATATACATTAGATTATTAGTAGCCTTCCTTTATCTGTCCTATCATAGGACCTAACAAGAAACGCTATAAATAACCTTTTATTGCGCAAAAATATGATGATATGAAAGGCTCCAATACAGAGCAATACAAAGCGCTTATGCACATCCCATGCACAGAATGATGCGCTTGAAGCAGCACGGAGTCAGTTCAAGAGAAGTTCTAAGTTCAAAGCACAAAGGAAAGCGATATTGATGCGCAGTTTATTCAATCTGTGTAATAGTTTATTGAGCCCTTTCTTTTAACATTTTAAATCTCAGTTATTGTGCGCTCTTGAAGAGAGTTTCATCGCTTTGACTGTCGTAACTGAACACAACACACAGTTTGAATGCTGAATGGAGGATGACAGACAGCCGCAGCAGAGAGAAGAGTTGACGTGAACTTGAATTTAACGACTTAAATATTCATCTGTACCTCACATTAAAATATGGAATGGCTTCAGAACACTTGGACTTTGACTTTATGGTGCTTTATAATGTTTTTGTGCTTTCGTGATCCGGCAGAAAGTGACCTTATCGGAGCCGATACCGATCCTGAGTAGGGCTGAACAATTTTGGAAAATAATCTAATTGCGATTTTTTTTTCCCAACATTGCGATTGCGATTTAATATGCAATTTTTTTAAAGCTCTTTATATTCTGTATTATACAACAAAGACAAGCAATACATCATTGTATAGTATGCAGTGTTGGGCACGTTACTTAAAGTAATTAGTTATATTTCTAGTTACTTCTCACAAATACTAACTCTGAGTTACATCATTATAAAATAAACTAATTACCAGGGAAATTAACTTGTTCAATTATGTCAAATAACTTGGATTCCCCAATATTAAATATGTTAAATGCATGAAATGGTCACTAAATACAATAAATTATTATAAAATATTGTACACTAATCTGCACTATTTTAATGTTTCTGTGGGACAAAGTGAGAGACACCTATCAAATTCAATTGATTATTGCAAATATTTTCAACTCTCTATGGACACCTTGGCAATAGAATCTCCATTGGCTTGTAATTTTGTTTTAGTTTACTCACCAGATTAATATTAATTATCTGATATACTTAAGCTTATATATATATATATATATAAAAAAGTTTTTTGTAAAGTACTAATTATGATAAATGGTTTGAATAAAATAAAAGATTAATACCAGAATTTACTGTTATCATTTATTGATAGTTTAACTAAAGAATTCATCAACTGATGAGAAAATAATAAATAAACAAATAGAAAAATAATCGATAGATTAGTCGACTAATCGAGAAATAATCGATAGATTAGTAGACAATAAAATAATCTTTACTTAGCTGCAGCCTAATATATATATATATATATATATATATATATATATATATATATATATATATATATATACACACACACACACACACACACACAATAAATAAAAAATACATATTAAAAAGCTACAGCATTACCCACAATGCCATGCTGCACTCAAGTCAAGCACTGTAACGTAATGCTTAAAACAGTTTTGACTTGCCACTGATTACCCAGGAATACGCATGACGTATCATTAGAGAGCGACATGCACAGCAAAAACATCAAGAGCATATCCTGACATTCAGAGAATAAATCATCACACTGTAACTGTACATATTATCTATTCTATGCAAAAGAATAAACCGCACATGGCACTTGAGTTGAGAGGTGCGCTGATGTGAAAGGGTCTTCAGTTTCTTTATAAATTCTAATGTAGCAGAGTAGCTTAAAAATGTTAAATATTAAAGGTAGTGAGTGCTCCCATACAATAAACAGACTAAGTAGGTACAGCTACTCTTAAATAGTTTAACAAATAGTGAAACATGATCTTCACCTTGCATCACCATTTACGCATTATATTCCAGCATTAGACCATCAGAGTTCATAACATGCACAACAATTTTCCTGTAACAAACATCCTAGTGTTCTTTATTTCAATTTAAATAACCATGTTCCTGCAATTGATGCAGTGACGATGAAGGACAGCTGAAGGTGACTGAGAACACTGGCAGTCTGTTACACCTAGCAGATGTAATTTAAATTAAAACTACTCCAAGACACTTTCACTCTGGAAGGGGAGGCCGAGTAGTGTTCCTTTTAATTAGCAGAACAATCTTGAAAAACCGAAAGCCCTTGGGAGGGGAGTATCTGTAGGCTGCTACACAATCCCTGGAGAGAAAGCAACGTTTAAAGAAATCCATGAAAGGAGAGTTTACATGAATCTGAAATATAGAGTAATACAATAAAATTGTGTCGAGGTTACCTCTTTAGATAATACACTCAGCTGAACCTCAAAATTAAAAGCCATTAAAGAAATGCACTTAAGAATATTAATACTCCTCCCTTAACACATGACCATCACAAATCATGTAGGCTATTACATTTTTCAAAATTAAGTAGTACATTTGTAACATTTAAAGGATTGGTTCACTTTCCAATTAAAATGTCCTTATAATTTACTCACCCCCATGTCATCCAAGATGTTTATGTATTTATTTCTTCAATCGAAAAGAAATTAATGGTTTTTGATGAAAACATTCCAGGATTTTTATCCATATAGTGAACTTCAATGGACTCCAAATGGTTGAAGGTCAAAATTACGTTTAATAGCACTTTACATGCATTCATTTAGTAGACGTTTTATAAATAAACTACTTAAAATGGGGAAAATATTATATAGTACATATTATTATTTAAAAGTTCAGGGTTGGCAAGATTTGTGTTAAACTGATCAACAGTGACAAAGACTTAAGCATCACATGACAATGAAGTCTGGAAAAATGTGTATATTATTATATATTTGAACACTAATTAAAATAGAAGAGAGTTCATTTAAATTGTAACATTTCACAAAATTACTGTTCTTAATTTTTTGATCAAATAAAAGCATAAAGACTTTTCAAAAATGCTAATATATAAATATTCATGAGCTGGGTTTTGCAGTGGCTTAATGGTAAACCTTACAATCTGGATTCTAATGGAAATAATCAGCAAGACAGTCTCAACGCAGGCTAGACCTCTCCAGCCAAAAGTCTACTCGAGGGCAAACGCAATTGTCTCTGCCCCAAAGTTCGGCCTTCCTCATTCTCAGAAGCTGCTGCGAATCACAAAGGTGAAGTGAACAATCGTTTTTGCCATCTCTGAGAAACACGCCTCAGTTACTATCTCGCACAAACAGCAGGGTCCATATTCCTGCCGTATTATAATATTGATGGAACATATCAAGAGAGCCCCGCGCAGCTTTGAAGTTTTCCTTCCAGGGGGAGGGCTGTGTGGAAGGAGGCAAATTCCAAATTGAACATTAAGGATGCATGCATGTTGGCCATGCATTCGGAATAGAATCCATCCAGCGATAGATTATTTTGTATTTAGTGGAGCACATCCCAGGAGTGTCAATATCAGAGGATTACAGCAAAACATGAAATTAGCATTCAGTCCCCATCCCCTGCATGCCTCGGCTCTTCTCTTTATGTCGCGCTGTGAGCGTATGTGTGTAAACGCGCTTGCACAAGATGGCTGTGGATACAGAGAAATGTGTGTGTGTGTTTTGGCAGCGGTGCTTTATGAAAGAAAAAAACCTGCTTAACCGGGGTCCATCGATGCTGTATTGACGCACTAACATTGTATATATTTCAGAAAAATAAACACGTGTTATCAGATGTGCATGCTTATTTTGAGATGTATATCGCTCTGCACTCTGGCCTACACGTGAATCAGTCTGGGTTGTTTTTGCTCCGGTGGGCCGAGCTAGCGGTACGCTGACTGAGAAACCAGGTGGTGGTCTTCCCCCCCTCTCATGCAGTAAGTGCCGGGCAGAAGTGCTTTCTCCTCTCCCCGAGAGAGCTCCGGAAAGCGCTTTTAAAACGTTACTGCAAGTGCTCGCTCTCATCTGTTTTCACAAGGATATATATGCATTTTTTAACATCCGAATGTGCTCTGGAACCGGCATTTTGTTATTTAGCAAATGTACAAAACCTGCATTTCTGAATAAAACAGCACTACATATGGAGGAAAAAGAGAACGCTTACCTTTCCCGGGTCATCTTTGGAGCGAGGCACTTTGAGAAAACACTTGTTCAATGAGAGATTGTGCCGTATTGAGTTCTGTAGGAGGAAAGGGAGAAAGAGAAGTGTTTAGGTTGTTTATAGGTTAATGAGACTCCCCCATAATATTGCACTACAGTAGTACCTAAAACCCTCATTTACATGCAGCCTATAGCGCGCAGTCAGACGGCGGCATAGCAATCGCGAGCATGTAGGGTCCCTGCAAATAAGAGAATATGAATAAAACACTGGGGTATTATAACCCAGAGCCTGCGTCATCTTTTCTGCACTATGCAAAGCAACCGGGCCAGAGAAATATATTAAAGAGATTCATCTTTCTGCAGAAGACAGCCTAAAAAAAAAAAAACACTAAAAAACTGCAGGACGATTAGGACGATTGCAGAATATTGAGACTCCTAAACTCAATAAAAACCCCTGACTCAACAATTTGTAACTACACAGAGATTTGTCATAAATTCTGAGATTCCCACAAACGTCCAAATGCACTGAGACTGATGTGACAGAAAAAAATCCTATACTTTAAGTGTGTCCTGAGATTAATAATAATAAAAAAGATCCAGTTTAATAGCATAGTAATTAATTAATCATCCCATCCCTCAGGGGGAAATTATTTATGCACATTTTTTTTTTTAAACGTACACAATTCTTTAATGAGCAAAAGGTACTTTTGCAGCATGTGAGGGATGAATCAGCAGGAGGCGGCTTGAACGCACATCATGCCTTAATGCTCGGCGTTCCAGCTGGAGCTCAGCCAGCCACTTGGCTTAAGACACTAGAAACGCACAGGTTTTGAAATCATTTGACCAAATTGTATTGACAGATGGCTGTGAAATAAAAGCTCTGGGATCTTTGCATGAGCTGGTCTGGTGTGGAACGAGCTTACTGCGAGAGAAATGCTCACAAGAGAGGCGATTAGATGAAAATACTAAGAAAACACACAGTTTAGGTTAATATGTGATGAATTTGTGTGAAATAACTACAGCATAACATTTAATGAGGGCAATAACGGGCCGCTTCCACTGGTCCGATCAGGGTAGACTGCAGGTGCGTGTTAGATGTTTAACAGTGGACCGAAGGGAATGACACGTCACGGCAAGGGAGTCTCCGACTGCATCAGTACTGAAACCATTAGCGGCAATAAAGGTGAGCTCTCCAGGACAGCTGAACCTGATAGTTCATGAGATGCATGCATAAAACAAAGGCGGTTCAGAGCAGTTTATAACCCGTGGTTGAACCCACTGCATCTGTCCACAGACCCTAATCTTGTGGAGCATTAAAACTTTAGCAGCCAGAGCAACTCCAGACACTGCAATATCCAAGGTTAGTCACGCAGACAACGTCACATTTTCTCCCTGGAAAGAAAATGAACAATGTCAACTACTTAAGCCTGCTCTGCGATAGCAATTTGGCCATTTTAAATGCTTAAGTACTAGACAGATAAAACAGAAGGGTCTAAGTCTAAGAGAAGCAATTCCATTGAATTTTTTATAATAATTATTATAAGTATGCATCAGATGGACAAGCTCATGGGTTTCACAATCTGCACAGGATCATGGAATAGATGAAACCGACCACTTTCTTGTTCAAAGCAATGATTCTGTGTCCAACTTCGATCAGGTTAGGTGGTAACTAGCGGACATGCAGGTCCGACGACAGGCAGGTCTCTTTCCCTGGCTGTCTCACTTTTGTCCTCCACTGCTTAACCTCCCTCTCTCTTCTATGTCTCTCCCTCTTTCTCTGCTGGGGGCCGGAGGGTTCAAGGCTGGCTCAGCAGGGCTCCTGCAGACAGACACGGCTAATAAGCACTACTGCACCAGTTCAGTCGGTCTCCAACTCTCTATCAGGGAACTAACCAGGAGAGCCCAGGGCCAGCTGCCATTCTGACACACTGAGTTTGAGTGTATGTGTGTGTGTGTGTGTGTAAGAGAGAGTGAGAGAGAGAGAAAGTGATAAAGAAAAGGAATGACCAAAAGAAGTCAGGGTGTGACCGCTTATGTGTGTAAAAGCCCACTCTTTATTGGATGGACATTCTACACTGAAAGCTACCAAATCCAAATGCATGTTATGAACATTAGCAGCATGCCATACATGATTAACAGGGTTTGCTATAAAACAACTTGAGTGATTTATTTTCCTTTAATATATTAAGACCTCTACATTATATAACATATTTCTTATAAGGGTAAAAATAACAATTATTATTAATATATTACTAACTAAAAACATAAGATTACATTTTATTACAAATATTTTAATGATATGCATGTTTATAATATAGAATGATACAATAAAAATATACTACTACTAATATTAACAACAACAGTAACAATAATAGTAAATGACTAAATAGGGCATCTTGTCATTTTACTGCTGTAATAAAATATTTCAATTTAATCTTTATTCTATTTACTATTTACTAAATAGACTTAATTACATTTCAAATCAAATCATTTTAATAACAACAACAAAGTTTAACTTTCACAAAATAATCATTTTCAAAAAGATAAAAAACTCCATGTATTCCACTTGGGTTGCAAATGCTTTTTCATGTTGAAGACATGATTATTTATGACAACATGAAGTGCTACTATGCCTTCCATCTTTGCACACTTAAGATAGGACATGTAACCTGTCTAAATTCACCAGAGAGGCCTACTTGCCAGTTAACTACATACGAAACACACCCATTTTTCTTTTTTGACCCTGCATTAACCTGGAAAATAAATGTTACTTTTTGATGAGCTGTGTCTGTCTTCTATATCACTACATGTTAACAAGCACCTGAAAGCATCTTTACACGCACATGGTCACATGGTCAGCAGGTCACCCCTAAACATAAATTACATACAAATTACTAGAGTGTAAAAAATATTCCACAACACATGAAATGATGTGCAGCTAACACTGCTGAATGCCTTATGCTTGATTGCATAGATTATAGCTGGAGCTCAGAAGCCCTGCAGTGCAGGGAAGTGATGAAGAGGAGGATGAAGAGAGCTGTAGGAGTCATCAAGGATGAGGAGCTACATTAAGAGGGTCAGACACTGAGCTCTGTGGGAGTGCCTGTCCATTACTGTCTGGGTGTGCTGAGATGTACCTGTGTTCCACAGCGGGAGCGCTCTCTCGTAACCCCCATACAAATCCGCCCACTCACCCCTTGTCTCTCGCCCACCTCTCCTAACATGACATAAGGGCAGGCGGGGGAAAGTGGGTCAGGCTGACCGCCTCGTCCCGAGTATCAAGCGCTCAGAGTGAGTCAAAGGGACAGGCCATGTCGCAGCGGAGTTCTTCATCAAGGACATACCGCAGTTCCCCGCCTTCTCAGCCCAGGGAGCCCAGGTTACAGCAGAACCATCCCATCAGTGCCCGCAAATCCAGACTGACATCCTCACTCAACATTCCATGACACAGAGGGAGACTTTAAATGATCGGGGGTTGGCCAGGAAACCGATGATCACTTGATTACAAGATAAAACACATTTTAACATCTGAAGATCTCAATGTAAAGGTCCTCTATATAGCAGAGAAGCTATATGCATCCAATCATGTCAGGCAATTATTGTGCTATAACTGAAAAGCTTAACATATGAACAATACAACTTTCATTATAATAAAGTATATGATAATGCAATGCTAATCGACTTGATCACTGCTTAGAATACCATGAAATATGTTGCGTGCCTTTATTCTGTGTAAGAAGCCATGTTAAGAACATATTAAATGTGGTATTTTCACGTGCTTTCACAACGCTCAATGGAATGTTACATTTAGCTACTATGATTTAGTTACTAAAGAAGCATTTCAAGATTGTATTATAAAAAATTATATAGGTTTCAGTTTTATTAAGAAAATGTGTACCAACTCAAAAAAACAAACAACTTAAGACACAAAACAACTGGGTATATGGAATATGTATGACTTTAGCTTAAATTGTTAATTTGGGAATATGTGTCTAGCCACCAATAAAGTCATTTTTAGAACAATGCTGTACTATCATGTGAAAGGTGTGGGAGAAAATAAAGAGCAAGGTTGTTTGATCGAGCGAGACAAAAAGTAGCGTTTCAATACTCCAGGGCACGGAAGACATCCCAAACACACCCTGGAATTCCCAGCATTCCTGCTTATACAACGTGTGTCACTTTTGTGCAGTGTACCCGTTTCCACCAATCCCATACAGTATTTGGTTTTCTCTCTCACAAATGCATTCAATATCTTTGACATATGGGCTTTTCCGCAAACCACGCTCAAGTTTCCTCAGCCATAGCAGTTCCTGACAAGCCCTTTGCAAACACAGAGACGTACACAGGCATTTCTTAAGCTTGCAATATCTCTACACACATTAGGGAATGTAGCACATTGGCAGACTGTGTTTGTAATGGGTGTGGGAAGATGCTGGAGCTGTTTTTTTCATGTACGTGGTGAGAGGAGGCACAAACGGTGTTTTTAACTGGACTCAAGGTGGAACACACCATCCAGCTCACAGACTGAACCTGTGAAAATATCCAGCACCTTTGACAGACAAGCCATGTGACTGCTGCCTGGAACTGGATGCAGTGAGGTTTTAATCCATTTAGAGCATGGAGAATCCCTCACCCTCGGCCACAGCGATGAGGATAGCATGACTAAGTGTGAGAGAGGCTGGAGCTGATAAGGCGTAAGATGTGGGGGCCCTTTAAATGAGTAACGGGAAGGCATCATACTGGAGCTGTACCTGAACTCTGGCACTGTTTACACCTGTTATTGCCATCAGTTTCAGGTGATCCTAGCACAAAAAGACACCAAGTACAATAAATATTAAGCACTATACTGATTGGCATACAAAATAAGTCTTGCATGTGTAAGTCTTGTACGTGTAAGGTTCCATTCATCACCTTTGTTTAATGCATTAGGCAGCACTTTTTAATTGTGGTTAATGTTAATTTTATATATACTAATTCACATTTCAAATGTATAAGTTACGTTTTCTAAATTAACACTAATTATGAACAAATACTGCAAAAAGAAGATTCAATGTTTGTTCAAGATATCTACCTAATTGTACCTAATTAAGAACCTAATTGTAAATTATTATAAATATTTATGTAATTTTATAAATTAAACATTTTAAATTACAATCTCATAAATGGCTGGCATTAATGCAATTCACAATTACTTTTTAAAAATGTAATTACATCTAGCACTGATTACCTGAGTGCTACATTTATCACAGATTCAACAGAGATGAAAATGAATACCAGACAAACAACCTTTAAAAGTGAAAGATTCTTCATGGAATCACCATGCCAATAAAAAGCTTTCACTTTTAAGAGTGTAAATAGGCTGTGATAGCTGAGTATGTTCCATATATATCCGTTTTATGAAAAAAAAAAATACAATAATTAAGTAATTTTTCATTTAAAAGCTAACAATCACTTGAGAAAACACACCAAAGCAGAGCAAAACGGCATTTCTAACTCCAGCTTCAAGACAAACAGCCCACAATCGAGCAGCAGTGGACGACTGGTTTAACGATTTCTCAACTTCATTTTTCAAGGACTTCAAAGGTATTTGATCTCTTTTCTCTTGGCATCTAGTTGCAGTGTGTTGGCATGCAACGTTTTTAAAGCCCATTCCTTCTCTGATCTTTACTCACTTATACGTCGTTTTAATAAAACATGAAGATTTTGCTAGCTGCTGCAAAAATGAATGCCAAGGTCAAAACCACAATGAACATAAAGAGCCCCATTACACAGAGATCTGAATAGCTTGCAACAAAAATAAGTTGAGAAGCGGCACGGTCAATACAAGCATGATGAAATGCAGCATGCAGTGTACTCTGTGAAGTATTGTGATAATTAAAATTTGCAGATGCTGTACAAAGTAATATAACACCTTGGGGAACTGACTAATTCAGAGTTTAAATTAAACCCATCTTTCATGTAAGGTATGTTAATTTATAAGACTAATAATAATACATGAGTACCGTGGTAAGTGAGCCCTGAACAGATACTAGACTAGACAATGCATGCATGATGAAACCGGCTCTTTTTTTGAGAGATAATTTTTCATCTTGAACAAATTAGCAAAGAATCTGAAGAAGCCTTGAGGACGGAGCCAGTGACTATGTCAAATATCAAGTGCAAGTCTTTGTATTTCTTTGAAAGACATAAGAGTGCTGATGAAATAAATAAATAGCCTTAACAACCCCTTTGAGCATCTTGAGAGTCTGGCTTCATGATCCTCTTATATAAAAAGAGGTGAAAGTGGCAATGAAAGTCTTCCAAATGGACTTCCTCCTCTACATTAGAGCGTCACTGTAGCTCTGTCACAAACACTTCGCAAGGCTTAGCAAACTAAACTGTGAAAAGTTTTTCAATAGAAATACAAAAATCAGTCTCCAACTGTGTGACCAGGGTTCAAAAAAGAGACAAGAGAGGACTATTCATTCAGATTTTCTTTCCGAGTTCTTTCTGGCTGGCTTTGTCACCCAAGGTGCTTTTAAAGCAAAGAGAGCTTTAAAACCGGAGACATTTCATACGACCTGACCTCTCTCTGGAGATTTCAAAACCCTCTGTATCGTCTTCTACATGTGTTCAAGGCTGCAGTACCTACTTTAGATTAATAGAAGTTTCCAATGTAAAACAGCAGCCATTTAAGTATTATTTTAAATGTTTATGGAAGAAATTCACTGGTGTAATTCTGACTAATATGTAAAAAACTAATAAAAAAGGCACTTGTCTGGAGTTTTTAATCAATGGCCTGTAAAGCTGCACTTGTAGCAAGGCATGTTCATACTTCAATGTTAAAGGGCTAACAAAAGAGCTGTTTCCACAATTTTCTAACAACCTTGAAGAACACCAAATTCTACAGAATCCTGCCTTGCTCTGGTTTAGAGAGAAGACATTCAGAGGTTTAGATCGGTAGACAAAACAAAGAAACCTGTCCTTATACATCAATTGCAGCTAGACACTTGCATATGAAACGGGACACAGTTAACAACCTATAATATAATGCATTTCCTTCATTAAGCAAACGAGATATGGGTGAAGAGATTGGATCATGAAAAATGGGCGTTACACAGTAGAATGAGGCCAGGTGGTTGTTAGTCAGGGTTTGACACTAACGGATTTAAGACCAGTAACATGCTTTGAGAATTTTAAAGTAAACATATGGAATATATTATAAAAAAGTCCATTATTCAGCATTTTAGAAATGAAAAAGCGCATTTCAGAATTTCATTAAAGCCTGGGGCTTGGCAAATTTAGGCTCTTCCTGCCTCTATTAAATGTGTTATGGCAAAAGGAAAATCAAAGTCAACCCGCACTATGTGCAAAAGCATCATATCCAGTTGACCAGTTTTCAAGTGCAATCTTTGTCCTACTGGTCTGAGTTAAGCAAACGCTTTTGTCCTGACCTGGACCCATTATGTTATGCAATGGCTTGCTACCAACTACTAATTTTACAGAAGCACAGTCATCGAATGTGTCCCCTTGCTCTAAATTGACCCAAAAGCGAATAAATACTTCAAAAATAAGTGCAGAGTGAGAATGCCAGCAAGGTTTTTGTAGTGAACTTTTAAAAATCCCATTTATACAATGTAAACTACTATTCAAAAGCTCGGGATCAGTACATTTTTAGAAGGAATTTTTAAGCAATGATGCAATAAATTAATCCAAAATGACAGTAAAGAGGTTTGACAGACTTCAAATAAATGCTATTTTGTGTATCTCATATGTTTTCAACATTGATGATAATAAATGTTTTTCTGAGCACCAAATGAGCATATTCGAATGATTTCTGAGGAATTAGTGACTCTAAACATTTGAACAATATTGTAAATAATCTGCTAACTTCCTCTATGAAATGACCTGCTGACAAAAAGCAATAACACGCATGCATTCTCATTTTCCAACATTTATAATGTTTTTTGCTTCAGATGCAAGTGATCTGGACGTAATGTAGATGTTTCTATAATACAGAGAAAATGACAGAACAAGATTTAAGAAATGTCTCACAGAAGAATTTTACACCACAATAAAAACATTTCCAAATAGGGAAGTAATCCAGTAGCGCCAAATTGGTGGTGGTACATAACACAAAAGCCATGTGTATTAGTCCAGTAAAAATCAGGAATATCTCAGAGGCAGACAGGGAACTTAGCACTTATGTGTGACATAGCTGCGTTGAGTTTTAAAGAGAGCTCTTTGCTCCGCTCTCCTCGGAGGAGCCGCAGAAGGTTATGAAAGATTGCAAAGCAAAGAGACGTCTCCCAGTCTATCCTCCCTGAAAGCCTTCGTGTGCTCTCAGTTCCAGATGAGTGATCTGATGAGAGCCATTTGTCAGGCCCTCCTCTTAATTATCAGCCGGCTCAGAGCGGCATCCTGCAACAGCCATTGACAATGGCACTTTGGGCCTTATTCAGCACTGCCTCAAAACCGCAGTCAGACAGAGACACGAAAAAAAAGAAAGAAGCAGTGTTCGTCTCAGAGTGGAGAGAAAATACTCAGCATACTGAGTTCAAAACCCTTGTGCATTACTTCTAGTTTATTATAAAAGCGGAAGGCACAGCCGTCACTTTACCATGCCACATGGATCGGTGGGAAGGAAAATCATTTAAATGTTATAATTTAGGTCCATGCCAACAGATAAAACACAGGGTTAAGGAGCTGTCCCTTTATAATCAGGGCTACGAGGAAGAAAATGAGAAGACAGTTGGGCAGAGACGAGATGATATTAATGCTAGGGGGGGAATTGGTTTGTGGTTAGCTTCAAACAGCGTTTAAAAACTGTAAGTGGTTTGTGAGCAGTCTGTCCAAACAGGAGTGAATTTGTGGTATTTTAAGGGTTGTTCACAACCTTTTTAAAATAAAGAGACACTATATTATTTTATTTATAGCCTTGTAAGTAAACAACATATTATTCTCTCCATAAGACATATGCCATTTAAAATATCTCCTGAAGGTCTGTCATTCACTTTTTACAAAATGCAAAGAACTATCAAAAATCAGCTCTTTCTATAAACACATCACTGCATGAAAACCACATGTACATCACAATCAAAATTCATATTTGTCTATGGTTAAAATGATATGAGTGAAATCGGGGTAATGGGTGAAAATATACATGTGACAAAAGTTTTTTGGTTCATTTTTTTTACGAATCTCCCCTGATGAAAGATTAAGTCATTTAAATGACCTTACACATAGTACTTACAATTGAAATAATACATTCAGAAATGAAGACTTAATTTCATTACAAAAACAACCAAATTAACTAGTTCCAGTAAAGACATTAAACAAATTCTTTAAATTCCAAGGTCAACAGACTAATTTAGGTTTGGGTCCATATTGTGATGTTACATTTGAAGAATCAGCAACTGTTTATGCATGTATGAGGACTATGAGGACTTGTATCTAGCTGGCTGTAGGAACCTCCGGGAAATCCATAATAGAACATTATCATTATACTAGTGCTAAGATGTAATATGTAGGCAGTTTCATAGGCTCTGACAGACAAAGAAATGCAATCCGATTCTTTGACATCTTTTGGTATAACCCAAGATACTGTTTTTAAAAGTCATTTGTTGATCATTTTAAATATGTAAACTATTATTTTTGGTAAAATACATGACAAATTCAAAATCCACTCTACATGAGTGACAGACACGTCACAAAGCTTGTACGATTTTTGATTGTTTTTTCGAAAAGTAGTCTCTTATACTCATCAAGGTTGCATTTATTTTACCAGAAATAAACAGTAATTTTGTGGAATTATTATTAAAAAGTAAAATAACTTTTGTTTTCTATTTTGATACATATTAAAATGTGATGGCAAAGCTGAATTTTCAGCATCATTACTCCAGTCTTCAGTGTCATATGATCATTCAGAAATGATTCTAATATGCTGATTTGGTGTTCAAGTACCATTTCTTATTATCACTGCAGAAAACAGTTGTGCTGCTTAATAATCTGTAAAAACTATGATATATATATTTCTCAGAATATTTGGATAAATAAACAGTTTAAAAGAACAGCATTTGAAATATTAACCTTTTGTATCATTATAACAATCCTAACCCTTACTGACCCCAAACTTTTTAACTGTAGAATAGCTCTGATGTTAAAAGAGAGGGAAACCGTATTAATTAATTAATACTTAAATTAAGATGTCATATGCCAATTTCATAATTGTGACAAATGTATTGCAATATCACATTGTATCTTTATTTTTATTTTTTATCTCCACCACTAGTATGCTCAAATTTTCAAAAAAAAAAAACTAAAATATTCACTGGTGCTTTAGATTTTACAGTTAACAAAATGGGAACAGGCCTGAATATGTGAGGGTCACCAGCAAACCCTGAGATTGGAACGGCCACTGCGCACAAGTGGCTGATGAAGCACAGAGAGAAGAGCGTCCTCAGAACCACTAGTGAAGGCAGCAGCACTCATCCATCACAGCTGGGAGAGCTGCCATTAATATTACAGGTGCTTAAAGCTCCATCCAGTCAATAACCACTATTGAGCCAATGGAGCTAATGAGGGGAGCAGAGGTGACCATCCAGTTCCCATATGCACAATACAGCCCAAGCTCTCAAAACTACAGTAAGATAGGGGCTGTTATGTGAACACTTCATTGTGCAAGTGGCCTAAAATCAGCACGAGCAGATCAACGAAACAACTGTTCAAGTCAATGTCGACAATTAGACTCTTTGAAAACAAAATCGATCTGCTAGAGGCTCTAACAGTGGTGCAACAGCCCTACTCGTTTCCAAGAAAGGACAACAACAAAAAAAACATTGGAGAGGCAGTTTTGGCAAACCAAGGGGAAACTCAGCATTCATCTACGACTGCGGACTGACACAAGAATCCCTCACACAACAGAGGCAGTCAATCAATCAACAGAAACGCACAGCAGAAGCGGCGACGAGGGTGGACAGGGACCCGTCTTTTACACCTTTATCCATCTGAAGCTCGTACACTGGCTTTCCCTTCAGGCAGCACTCTCCTTTAAACGGCAGTCGAGAAGAGAGAAAAGCAGATTCTTTGTGCTTTGACAAAGAAGGGAGGAAAAACAGTTTTCCCCATTTGTATTCAACTTAACACAGATCCAAAAGTCACAACCCTCCTATAAAGTCCATTAGCAAAGTTAATGTAAAGCTGTCAAGCACAATGACCCATAAATAATACATTGCTGAGGTGAGGAGAGGCCGGGTACCCTTCTGCTCACCGCCGTCCCTCTAGTCAGACACTCTAGCCCTCTACAAGGCCACATTAATTGTCTAATTCAGAGGCAATTAGTTGGCAGTGAGAGGTTGTGGCCTTGCAGCCAGCAGGCGCTGATAAGCTCTGTAGCTCCATTTCTCTCTGCCTGCTGACCAGACTCTCCACTGCTACAGGTGGCCCACGTCACCTCGAAGAGAAAGACAACTGCCAAACTAAAACATGCTTATAAAGGATTGTATATTATTGCCATTAGATACAAACAAATCAAACCAAATGGCTAGTGGCCACTGGTTGTCTATAATACAATTGTCTTTAATACAATTATAGTTCTTAAATATGACTGCAGTGGCCAAACATTTTTGGAGCTACTGTACATGCATTTTCCCAAAGTTTTCTGCAATAAATTAGAATGGAAAAAGTGTATTGAGAGTGCTGACACTGATGAATAGGCAATCGTCAGTGAGGAATTAATGTGTCATATCCATGGCTGCTATGACCTGCGATTATCCAGAGTGATGCAAAGATGCTAGAGTTTTGCCTGTCAATGGCTATGGGATGGGAAGACAGCGTTGATTTCTGGCATCTCATCCATCATTGGTTGTGCTCTATTGCTAGGAGGCACTGTTATTCTCCTCTCCCGAGTAAAGGGTGAATTCTGTAAGGACACGGTGCCTGTGGATACATAAATACTGTAGCGACAAATTAGTGATGATACCAGGCATGTGAAGTGCATTTTCTAATCTCGAGATGATTACAGAAATTGGGTTTCTGGCTGAAATTAAATAAATAATCCAAAAGACACATATGGCTTTGAAGCAGAGATCTTGTAATTTCTGCTGTTTCCTAGCGGGAATTTAAGTCAAAGGAGGGGGGGAAAAAACAGGCACGGGATCAAAAAAGCCCGGTCTAACTCATTAGACCTCAAAGTCCTGGCCTTCCCAGCTACCAGCACAGACAAACCAAAGTCACCCAAAACCCAGATAGTAAAGCATGGAGCTCAATGACATTTTCGATGTGGGAGCTCTATGTGAAGTCCCTGGGCAGTGTGCCATGTCCTCAGTGACACCACACACATGGTGCCACTCTGTCTGCAGCTCCTGCCTGCTAAAACCATGTCAGATGGGCATAAAATGAGATGAAACATTTCTGCCATGGCACATTTCCTATTGTTAAAACTCAGCCTGGTACTGTTAATGCCTTGGCAGGCCTGCTTAATCTTTAATTTCGAGTCCTCAAAAAAAGAACTGACAAGAAGGGTCAGGTTTGCTAAATAGTAAGCCAAGTAAATGGGCAGCTTATGGGTAATTACTTCAAATCGTAAAAAGTACTTCAAAGTACTATTGTGTATGGCTCTGCAGCATTTGCCTTCGTTCTGGAAGAGATGCTCCTCACGCAAACATCTAGATCAGTTAAATCCGCTGTTACACTATATGTCTTTACGCTCAACCATTTAGATTAACAGACATTTTTTTCCTCCTTATTCACTCCTCATTCAATAAATGAGCAGATAAATAGATAATGTCCATAATATGTGTTGATCATATTTAAAAGTTTTTTGTTTTTTATATTTAAAATAATTTATACAGAAATGAAAGACATGCTCATCTTAGAAGAGGTCTATGCAATAAAATATAAAAATGACTGCATTTACTTTAATTACAGACACAATATGTTCATTCACACGATAACATGGAGGCCCAAAAGAAAGAAGAGGAGAATCAAAAACAATTCATTACAAATCATAGATGAAGAAAATATTTTCAAAGTAAACTGCACAACCATTTATGAATATTACAATTTCATTTTTTTCTTCTTTGTATAATGCCAGCGGCAGCGACAGACAGTCTAACTCCAGCTTAAGCAGATTTCAGAGAGTAGATTCAGAGTTAAAGCCAGATTCCAAGGACCAGACTATTTATAGAATGCACAAATTCATCATGGCTCAGCGCATCTCTCTTGGGGCCAAATCACAGCAGCGATGAGAGGCCATGTTCAGGTCATCCCAGCCTCAATTAATAAAGAGCCGGGCATCCTCTCCAGAATGAGGGAAGCTGCAGACTAGTTTAAAGGCTGGCATGATAACAGTGTTGAAGTTTTTTTTTTGTGGATTACAGAAAAAGCAAAAACAAGTCTCTTAAGTAGAACAAGGCAATTAATTGCTGTGGGGGAGGAGCCAAATTGTATGTAGACAGAAACATAAAAACAAAAATGTAAGCAGTAAGGTATGCGATGAAAAGCAACCCCTTCTTCAGCTGTGACTATATTCTAAATAAGGCATGTCCTCGACTGTCTAATACAAGACTGAATAAATTACAATAATGTTAAGCACATAGCTTATTGGACCAACATTTAGGTTTGTTTTCTTTTTAGCAGTCAAAAACACAATTCAGATCAGTTTGATTGAAGATTGTTTTTTTAACCCCTAAGTCTCTGATTGAAAGGCAGCTGCTATTATACAAGTAGTAAGAAACGCTAAAGAGGCCGACATTTCACCTAAGTTCACCCAGCATTAAATGTTCCATGTCAGGTATTGACTTTGTGTAACAGGCCTCATTATCACCGTAGAAGGGGTTGAATCAATCAATGAAGGACAAATGATTGATGTTTAACGGGTGAAGTATACACTGACATGCACAGTAGGGATCATGGGCTTCTTGTTGTTATTCAGCAAGGATGTTGTTCTTTTCTATTAAAGGGGACATATGATGATATTTTAAAAGATCATTATTTTGTGTATTTGGTGTAACAGAATATGTTGACATGCTTTAATGTTCAAAAAACAGTATTTTTCAAATACTGTACATTATTGTAGTTCCTCTATGCCCCGCCTCTCTAAAATGCGTCGTTTTCTACAAAGCCCCTCCTTCTGACAAGCACAGTCTGCTCTGATTGGCCAACTGACCCAGTGCATTGTGATTGGCCGAACACCACAAGCACGCGTCGGAAATGTATCGCCCCTTACAATAATCACTAGCTTCAGCTTTCAAAGTAAATATAAAAACAGTTAATAATGTCCTTAGTTTTACCATCAGTTCAAGCCGAGAGGAGAACAGAGTCATGTGACAGACAGTGATGATGCTCGTATATATTTGCAGTACACAAGCCACGGTTAAGACAGCTGACTCCACTGTGATGTGACCCTGTCTCTCTCTCTCTCTCTCACACACACACGTGCGCACACACACAATGTGCAAAACTCCTCATTTGAACAGTCAATAGCAACTAATAACAAGAACTCAAGGAGTGGGAAGGCCTGCGATTTGGCGCCGAGGTTGCTTTGTTTCTTCTCAATAGGTGAGTAACATTGGTTTTGATGATGAAAATGAAATTGGAAAAAAACAAATTTGGGAAAGCTGTAAACTTAAGAGAAACGCTATGTATCTACCAATTGCTTAAAAGTAGCACTTCCCTTTATAAAAAAACTATTAAAAAAACAGTAGATCAAGACCGTTTACATGACTACAACAGAACTGGTTAATGTGATTCAAGACGTCAGTTTCTTCCAAAAGCACTTCCAAAGTCAACTCCGTACTTTGTGAGGTGTAGCGAGTGCCCTCTCTGCCAGCTCCACCTAGTGAGCTGCTACGCTTTCTGCCCACCTACTCTGTGTGAGCGGCGGGGTATGAGTGGGAT
The DNA here is from genome assembly GCA_027564155.1 of Gymnocypris eckloni scoliostomus. NCBI lineage: Eukaryota > Metazoa > Chordata > Actinopteri > Cypriniformes > Cyprinidae > Gymnocypris > Gymnocypris eckloni. The sequence goes on from CM050431.1 coordinate 14,283,009, forward strand.
GGGGCAAGGTGAGGCTGGTGGGCGGGCGGCCAGGCGGGAGCTTCCTGACACGGGAGCCAGCCACACAGCAGGATCAAACTGGCTACTGCATGAATCACCACCACTCCCACCACCGACACAGCCACTTCTGCTGCTGCCACAATTAAAAACACAGAGACCGCAAACTAAATACAAGCAACAACACAGGCCTAATAACTGCACACTAGATATTCAAATCGGATTTACTATAAGGCAACTATATTTTTAGAAAACGTTGGTAGAAAAAAACAGACAACTTTTATCAATATGTATCTTAGAATTTGAATAATTTAATATCAGGAGGACGTTTAAAAATGAAATGCCCGACCGTGTAATGATCCTGGCTGGAGGATTAAACTGAAAATCAGAGTGCGCTGAAGCAATTTTACATCTTAATATTCCAAACCCCACACACCAAGCCTGAGTCGAGAGATATGATAAGTGCAATACCTGTGCTTCCACATTTAAATAAAAGCAAGGGGATCTGGGATTTGGGCCGTCGAGTTACTTAAGAGATAATGTTCCCGGCTCGCAAGTAAATAACGCCCTGGGGGGGTGAAGCGGTCCCCCAAATCACTTATTAGGGGAAAAAACGGTCATTTGCCCCTGGCTTCCATTATTATGTTGGCTGCCCAGCAGCGGGTGTAACCTTTGATCTGTTTAGGTTGGTGAGCATTTGCATTTCATAATGAGATCAAAGAAGGAGGTCCGGACACTCCACAAGTGCCAACAGCGTTTTTAAACAGGGCAAGACTCAAACTCACCAACCGCATTTATCCATTAGAGCAGGCGAAACCGCTTTGGAGCATCAGCGGCTACGGCGTTTGTGAGGAATTAAGCATTTGCACACTTTTGCAGGTGTGGAAACGGGAGAATATCATGCCGGTAGCGATGAAAGAGATTCAAGAACAAACATTTCAAGCTTATTTAAACTGGTTAAGATGCGAGAACTGCTTGGGATTTTCGGCGGCGCTTCAGACGAGCCGTCTCCTGAACAATGAGATTCAGACTTTGGGTTTGAAAGTGGGTACAGCGATGACCTGAAAAGTCACCCGGCCTTCCCGAAGCACTGCTGGTAAATCATCAGGGAGCAATTAGGCGAGAAAGTGCCAGAACCGCATTGTGTATTCTGAGGAGCAGCAGCCGTGGCAAAGCCATCATAAGCAGGCTGCGCTGTCACATCTGCTAGCGCCAAACGTTTTCTGAGTGCCTGATCAGATTACGGCCTGCTCTGTGGCCAGATTACAAACCTGTTGTGTAAACAGAGATTGAAAATTCTCGGAGGATAACAAGAGCTTTCGCGTGGCTTGGGTCCTCCATAATCCTCTAACATCCATACATTTAATGCTTTTAAACTGAGGTTTAGCCTGGTTGCACTCCGTTACAGCTTCTACATAAGTGCTCTGAGGTCAAACGGATGAGGATGCTGGAATGCTCGGATCAGGTGGGTTACGATGGCTTTCACTTCACCAGAAGCGGCTTTCAGTGCCAAACGCATACACTCAGATGGTGACGGGTGCTAAGCATCTTGATAGCATTAACTATCTCATCAGTGACAAGTGGGTTTGACTGGGAACAGTGAGCCTCTCAACCCAATAGACGGCAAATGAATCTCATTTCTCTACACTGAGGTAGCTTGCATGCAGATAATTGGGATTATGAGAACCGGACAAAGGCGAGTATATTACATAAGTGCTTTCAAAAGGGATGAAGGATTAATTTCTTGCGGTGACAGTCAAAGCAATATCTTGAATCGGTGTAGTGGCTACATAATTGAACACCACCCTGCAGTTCAGAGGCAGTAATACTACATTTTTTTATACAAATCTTATACAAGAATTTGATCTTTAATTCAAACCACTGCAGGATTATGATATAAACCTGCCAACAGTAAAAATATTTAGCTGAAAAAGGAGCTATATTGTATTAATTTTAGCATTCCAAAACATTCCTCCTCACTACTATAAAAAAATTATTTTACAAAAACTCTATACTAACGATTTCAAAAGTACCAGTACTTTGGTCGATATAATATTCTTAATGAATAGAATTCAAACGGCCATTTATTTGAAATATAAATATGTAATAATATAAAAATTCTTTACTGTCACTATTGATTAATGTGATGTGTTCTTGAGGAATAAAAATATGAATTTTTTTTTAACTGAAATCTTAATGACCCCAACCTTTTAACCAGTAGTGTATAGGAATAGAAGTCCCACAGACTGCGATAGTTTATACAAATTCAAAGAGTCCCAATACAAAGCCAATGAGACAGTGTGAAAGCAAAAAAGAAAAGTTTTTTTAAAACGCAAATAATTATTCAATTTCACATCATGGTGAGTTATTTTAAATAGAAAAGAAAAAGAAATGCTAGTAAAAACAACATCAGCAGTTAGTCAAATTCTGCATTTCACCAGCCACTGTGGCTTGTGGGCAACATTTCTAACCCTGGTGACAACCCAACTCTACAGTAACCGGTTTCATAATATTGCAGAGACAGAATGTGCAAAAATTCATCTCAAGCTGCATATCTGTCTCCCCAAATACGGAGTTAATATTTTTTGACCTTGATGAATTATCTATTCTTATTGACAGCATTTATTGATATTTCTTAAAAGCGTTGGCTAATGGAGTTCTATTGAGATGACTAAATGAGTTGCCGCCGCCTGGATTAGCCTGGTCTCATCTCTCCGGCACAGCTAGAATTATCATAGAGAACAGACGTGTGCGTGCACTGGGTCGTAAATTCCTGCTGCCGACATCTCAGGGGGGGTGTAGAGATGGAGGGCGATGACTGCACACAGACCTATATTCACCCCAGCCACGCACGGTATATGTGCAAACGGGAAAATATAGCAGCGTGCACTTCAGAGACAAAGGATCTCTCTAAAATAATAGTCGTCTGAGTGAGATTCGCGCTCTCTGGTCTATTAAAAGAAACACTCGTATTGCTGTTATACAATTCTTAACACCAACTCCGTAGCTCTGTTTTCCCATCAGAACATGCTCTTCTGCCTGTGTGATGCTTTTGTGCTGCGATATCCTGAAAGCCATTTTCCACATCACATAGTAGGATCGCACAGCGCCTCGGTCTGTCTAGCACTATGCATTTAATCGCAAGCACTTTCACAAAAAATGACCGGCGTGCCTTTGATTTCAGCTATATATTCAACTTATATTTACGTAAATAAAAATAAGCAAAGGAACTGCATCCAATTATCTAACTTTTCATTACTCTGTTTAAACGAATGTTAACAGACTACAAAATGCATATTTGGCCCTTTGTAAACTGACATATTGCCAGATTCTCAATATAATAGCTGTAACAATACATGATATAGAGATGGAATGTGGCAATTAGCGGCCATCATTGAGAACAGCGGTGGGTCGCCTCTTTCAATGAGGCTTTAAAAAAAAAAGGCTACATTCCAGCAAAATGGAAAGCCGTCTCTTGGTAAACGTGTCAGGGCAGCAACCTTGTACAGCGATTTCAGTGAAAAACGCAGAAATCCATTTGTTATGTCTTTCCACGGTGTAAAATGTGTGCAGAGGGGAGACGGGAAAGGAAAAGAGAAAGGCAGATGTCACAAAAGGCATTACAGGTGCTTGCAAGCAATTTAACTTACAGCCATCTTCACGGACAAAGTGTGAGCACGTTTCTAGCAAGAGATTAAAATGTTCATCTTAAAAGAGTAAAAGCACCACGTTGACCCTCAAACTCACCTCAGAAATCTGCAAATACAAATCTTTTCAGTGAAAATAGCCAGTGGTTGAAAGAGTACTAAGAAATTGTACTTCAGTAAAAGTATTGCTACTTAAGGAATAATTGAATTGAGTACAAGTAAAAGTACTGAAAAATAATATGACTCAAGTAAAAGTAAAAAAGTAGTTTGCTAAAAAACTACTCAAGTTACTTTCATTTTGAGTTTTTAAATTCTGCTTTAAAAGCATTGTTTTTGTTTTTAGACTACAATGTTTGAATGTTATGTGATTTTAACCCTTTTTTGCACATAATATATGCCTACATGGTAACATTCACTTTATTGGTTTAATCCAAATACAACATACCAAGATATATATCGCATACCGCAAATCTGCCAAAACATACAGAGATGTGAATTTTTGCTCGTATCGCCCAGCCCTAGTTCATCATAATCGAACATCTAATCATGTGTTCATGTTTTCATAGACATGTTTTTATTTTTAAAAATCATTTTCATAACAGTCTTCAGATTTTGATTATCTTCATTACGACTATTGCCCCCCAGTACTCGATTAATAGTTTTTGAAACCTATTGATCAAAATAAGTTGCCAAAAATGCCCATCCCTAATAGAGACGCTTTGACTGATGAAACATGGAAGACCATAAACACAATTGCAATGCAACGCTAATTGACAATTTATCACAGTACAGAATTGTATTAAATATTTTCTCTCTCACTTTGATAAAAAGCAACCACAGAAGCTAACTGTTTCAAACACGACTGATGTTATATAGTGATTTTAGAGCAAAACATAATATTAGTCCCATAAATTATCATGTTTGACACTATGTTAAGCAAACATACTACCTGTCCCTGTTGCCAGGAGCAACTATTTTATAACTCATTTTGAAAAGTACATTCACATATAAGATTATGTGGTTGTTTTTAAGAAGGGCAAGAGCAAAGAAGGGCAAGTGAAGGTTTAAAAGAAAAGAAAGGGTCTAAAACAGTGTGAATAGAAAGGTGCCAGTAAAAAAAATAATGGGGGGGTAAGGGTAACGTTGGACCTTTTTTGAATTTAGTGATTCCGATTATTGTCAATTCCTAATTTCGATTCCAATAAAAAAATAAAAAATATATATTTATTTATCATCTTATTGCAACATATTTCATAGTTAGCTGAATACTATGAATGAAAATCAGCGGGCTAAAGAACACTTACACAAGGATGTGTGTGCAGCAGAGAAAACAGCACGTGAGTCTTCTTGACTTGAATGGTTTAAAATTGCCTCAATGCAAGGATGCGTATTCTACGTGCATTTACGCTAGGGCTGTCACGATATTAGATTTTTCATATCACGGTTATTGTGGCCATAAGAATTCACGATACTGATATAATGCGATATCTGTAGAAACCTTGAGGGGAAAAAAAAGATAGTCAAATACTTTTTTACTTTGTTTATTGAGTTTTTCTTTTTTACTCAACGAACATAAGGATACTGATAAACACAGGGCACAATACTCAGTCTTTCTCTGTCTTCTTTGGATCTACTATGAAATAAGAGAGAAAATACTGTCAAGATCAACAGTATGATGAATAAATATTAATGGAAACACTTTACAATAAGATGTCATTTGTTAATATTAAGGTATTAATGTTAATAAACACAGTCGTTCATTGTTCATGTTCACAGTGCATTAATGTTTACAAACACAACTTGTGATTTTAATAATGCATTAGTAAATGCTGAAATTAAAATGAACTAAGATTAGTAAATGCTGTAGAAGTATTGTTCATTCTTATTTCATGTTAACTAATGAACCTTATTGTAAAGTGTTACAATAACATCTAAACTGATACTTTAACCTGTTAACTTGCGTAATCCGTATTGTAATCTCTTTAACCTATAATTGCACCAGTGCTGAAGTCATGCAGTAAGAGCGCTGCTGATTCAGTTTTAATGTGCGTCTAGAACAGTGGTTCTCAACCTTTTTTGGGCCAGCGTCCCATAACCATTATTCAACTCCCTTAAGGCCTTGCTGCTTGAAAAGAATAAAGGCAGATATGCCTTGACTGGATCTTTGGTGTAAACTCGCAAACGCCTCCCTTGACCACCTGAACGCCCCCCTTTTAAAAATCTTGCGCCCAGCGTCCCCCAATGCTCATCGAACACCCCCTGGGGGGTGGTACAGAAACAGTGGTTTAGAACGACCGCAGATGAGGCATTTAGGGCTGTCAAATTGGCTGAAAAACTGTATTCAAATTTTTTACCAAAATTTTAATTATATTCGAATTTAAAAGGCATAAATTCAGTTAGGAAAAAAGCTTTTGGCTTCCCTCCTGAGGCCACAAAAGGGCGCATCAAGCTAAATATTACTAAATGCACATTTCTTCCAAGTAGGGCTGGGCAATATGAGCAAAAAAATCATATTATTCAAAGAAATGCTACAAAAAAAATCAATGCAACAAGCACAGACTAGGCTAATTGAGTAAAAATTGATTACCCCATTACAGTCACTTTACAGTTAGTGCTATCATACAAATACACTTACTTGTAGGTCTAAAATGTCCAACTACAAACATTTCAGCAAAATTAATATTTTAGTCAGAGTTATTGCGCTCCTATTTCAATGAGCTCTGTCTGTTTAGTGCGCATGTGTTGAGAACCAAGTCTGTGGAATTTAGCAAAGAATCACAAGATGGAAAATTTCCATGGCTGTCTAACATTCACAGATAGAGAATATACCCATGAAATGTAAGTTATGCATTTAGGAAAAGAGCACATAGCTCAAAACAGCACGTCTCTGTCGTCCCACCAGCTGAACTGGAAGTTTTGATTGTTTTTCACCAGTCTGTTATTGGCTGAAGCGCAGGGCTCCATCCCAGCCGTTTGGAAAGTGCCCGTCAAACGCCAGCTCGCTCTGTTTCTCTATTGGCACCTTATTTGGCTTTTTTTTTCGGACTTTGGACTCTTGGTGAAAAGTAAATGTAGCAAAGTTGAATACAATAGTTTTATTCTACTCAAGTACAATTGAAAGTACTACAATTTAATTATACTCAAATATAAAAAAAAAAAATGTACTAAAGTACCGCAACGAAAGTATTTGTAATCAGTTACTTTCCACCTCTAAAAATAGCGTTATGCTTCTGGAGGGAAGAAAACTTAAGTAAATAGGATTGATAAATATGCAATTGAAACACTCCTGCTCAGTAATCCACAGACAACAATGGGGTGGAAGTGTATGGAGGCACATGTTTGATTTGTTATTTTGATTATAGTTATCAAGTAAAACCTGCATCTATAAACAAAATCATGTGTTGCTCTTATATCTACACTGACATAAATATCCGTTTTACAGTAGAGAAAAAGAGGGTGGTGAGTGTGAAAATATGCTCACCAACAGAAAGACGCACATACACACACACACACAGAGGCGCGTCTCGCACGGATATGAACCCCGTACATCTTGTCTGCCTGTAATAAAGCTGTGCTACCGATTCTATTGCCAATAAATGTCAACTGATTGGAAAGCTCATTCTAATATCAATTTCCATCTTCGCTCTTTAAAAGGCAATCAGCACGGCTTCATCTCTGTATATCATATGGTCCTTGAGATCGTGACACAGCAATGGCTCTCTCCAACATAATGGACTTCTATCAAGGCATCTGGCATGAATAACACAAGCCATGAAAGGCAGTTTTTTCCTCTTCTATGGCTTGCGTGGCTGGATCTGGCTGGGTGAATATCAACACTTCCTTCTCACATGTGTCTCCAAAAAGAGCCTTTATTCTCTTGTGTCTAGAGAGACAAGATACTGTGTCAAATATTAATGGTCATAAAAAGATCCGAATGGCGCTTTGCAAAATAGCAGCGTGGCTGTTGCTTTGATATTTTTTAAACACTCCTTGGCGAGGAGAGGAAGAAAAAAAGCCTTGACAGCATAAGAAATGAGAATAATTTCACACATTAACCTTGGCAGTCTCCTCTGACTAAATTCGGGGCTGATTCGGTACACTGATTGAATTTAAGTGGAGGGACGTCACTCGTGTGCATGCAAATGTCTCTGACGGGCAGAAAGCAAAAAATGACAAATTAACTGGCGCTCACAGTCAGCGCCTCGCCCCTTACCTTCCACCCGCTGCCGGCTTCCCGGTAATAGGGGAAATTGTCACAGATCCACTGGTAGATCTCGCTCAGTGTCATTTTCTTCTTTGGCGAGCTGTTGATGGCAAAAGTGATGAGGCTAGCGTAGCTGTACGGCGGTTTGCCGTCCTTGTGCTGCTGCACCTCTTCCTGGTCCAGTGTGGTGTTGGGGTCCAGCAGGGCGCTCTTCTTAGCCATGCCCGGCCCGTGAACGTTATGGGCGTCTGCTTTCTGAATGGCCGCCCGCATGGTCAGCTGCGGCAGCCAGTCCATGGAGGTCAAGCTGCTCTCCAGCTCCGACGTCATGGTGGCAGTTCGAGTAGAGGTGGCAAAGGACGGGTGACGATCCGGTGCGGCGACGATGCAGAGGCTCCCTCAGATGACTGTTTTTTTCGGTGTCACTCAAAAACGAAACCTGCAGAGAAGAGCGAGAGAGGGGATCATTATATTGCCCGACACTGTCAGGATATGAGCGATTGCTTCTGAAGCGCACCAACACTTCAATAGTTAGAACCACTCCAGCTGGAACCAATGTCATTTTAATTAGCACATTCAAACAGGCAGCATTTCTCTTTGGAGAGAAGCTCTAGAACAGACGCAGATCTGCAGACAAAACCAAAAAAACTAAAAACATTGAGCTGCACAGACCGGCCAAGCCGCCTGGCCCATCTCCTACCTCCGGCCTGCACCCTGCAGCTGACTCACACAACTGTAATCCGAGCCGGAAACCGAGTAAATGCTGCAGAATTGTTTTCACAACTGCCAGCCAAATGGGGGAACGGTTCACAAGGAATTCCAATTCTCCTGAGGGTAGCGTAACCCTTTCGATCTCACTCTACACCCCCCATCTCTCTGCATTGTAAACAGGCCTCCGAGTCGTCGTCTTGCAGCACGGTCTCTTATTCCTGTCTGCGGCTGCACCCTACACCCACAAACAACCTTGTGTTTTAGGCACGCTGCCCTCTCTGGCTCAAAATAGTAACAAAAGCGTGAGGCCCGTCCCGCCACATAGGTACACGGCCGGGCAGCATAATCCATCTACACTTCGCGCAGAACATCTTATCGTGAAAATGACAACACGACTGAAAAAAGGGCACAAGGGGAGGGAATATCCCACATATTATTCAGACGGACTTCGGTTTAAAAATACCTCCCCGGTTCTCTCGGGAACCTCATTGAAATTCCTCTAGAATGGCGGAAAGCGAGTGCGAGCCTCTGAAATCTGATAAATGAGATGTCTTTGAGGCCAGTGCTATGACAGACTGTCTTTTTTTCATCATACTGTCATTTCCATAAAGGTGAGTCATGACCCTCTAATTTGAAAGATTTTTTCCAGCACAAGGATGGGACCCTCTGATCCAGCTGTTTGAAGTACAAACTTAAAATTCTAATTTTGCATCCTCGCCACTCACATGCAGGAAATGAGCACATTTGGGCACTTGCTAATTAAATTAAATCAAATCTATGCGCACTTGCGCAGTGGACTCTTCAATTTCTCATGCATTCAATCTGATTTTCACATAGACTGCAGAGTAAGCTGCATTGACAAACTGAAACCGCTGCATGTTGCAACAAACAGGCAACCACCCTGAAACAAACGCCAGGGAGGCAGCAGCCAAATAAATGTGAAAGGTAAGGCAACTATCCATGTACTGATAAAAAACAGCCTGAATTTGCATTTGGAAAAAAAATATCTACCAAATGTATAAATGTAAATATATGGTTAGCCAGTATCCGAAGGATTTGAGAGTCACATTATCAACATTTATATAAAAAATCTAGACAAAATAGTAGATGGCATTAATTAATATACTATGGTGACATGTTAATGTCGTCTCAAAGTATTTTAAACCTAATGTAGCTTTTTTTTTTCAAAACAAATGCAACATTTATGACCTTAAATTAAACTACATTAGAACTATTTATTAATTATTTTTTAAAAGATAAAAAAAAATACACATTCAAAATACATTTTAATCCAAACACTTGACATTGATTCAGAAAAAAGGCTCATGGATATGTTGGATAACAACACGTCTTCAATAAAGGGAGAATTTGTAAGTAAGCTTTACCCTCGTCGATTATGACCATATATGCATTTGAAAGTAAAGACTACACAAGAAACACCAAAGCTGACTGTAGCAGATAAAACTGTGGGCAGCAGAGTCAGATTTGCTCAGAAAAACTTTGAAATATTGATCAAAATAAAAAAGCTGGATATCAAAAAAAGCATCAGATATGAAAAGCTGCAATAAAATAACTGAGGCAAAGTTCAAACCTTTCATATCAAGTTTCAACTAAGAATTCATCTGACTTTTATGAAGGTCAGAGTGACCAAAACAATGCTAAAATACTTCTGGTGAACTTAAATACTTATAAGTATTTACTTATATATATCTTGTAACAAAAAAAAAGCTGATTAAATGCTAATTTGGACTTCGAAAAAATATTTTTATATTTGTGAGGCTGTTAATACCACGTGCATAATGCACAATGTATTTTAAGGCTTTGACTAATAAAGTAATATATTAAAAAATGCCAAATGATGCACGGAAAATGAGGCATTCTGTGCACTTATTATTCACATCACCATCCTACAAACCACAGAAGTAACCCTGCAAGAATTCTGAATGATGAAATCTACAGATAAAGGTTCAGGTCTTAAGCATTACCTACTTGCTACAAGGCTGCTGCCATTTTGTCACCATGCACATCAGCCAGGAATGCACTGCTCTCAAGAGCGCTACTGTGGTAATTAGCTCACCTCTGCAGTGTCAGGCAGTAAAATGCAGCTTGCATCTCCCCTCATTAACAGTGGCACCTGTACAGATGACTCGGTTACAGGCCCACGCTGCAAAGGAGCACAGAAAAGGGAAATGGCTGGTGGCCACTACGCACATGTCCACAGAGTTAAGGCCTAAGTATACTTCTTTTTTTTACGCGTACGTTAGCGTATGCGCACAATCGTACACATAGCCTTGCAAAGTATACTTCATTTGACTCGTACGCGTACACAATCGTTCGATGCATGTGCTTTGTGCCAAATACCTTTCCTGGCCTAGCGGGGGCCGTAGGGAGCAGTTATGAAGATTACAGTGTGACGAAGGACACGGAAGAAAAACTCATAGAAGTCCAGTAAGCACAGCGGAAAGACTAGCCGTGACCAAGTATTGCTGCAAGCTACCGTTTGGGAAGCCGGACAGTGTCTAAACTTATTCCGGAGGTGTGTGAAGCCATATGTTTATACAGTTTTTCTTCGGCTATCAATACCTGAAGTATCCAAAGTATGTAATACTTTGTATGTAATTAACAAAATACTACTGAATACTACTATTTGAGCCAAAATGATGTACTATTTGATACTAGAGCCGCAGAATGTAATTGTTTTTATGATGCTGATGTGAACAATTCTGCATTGATGCATGAACACAGGCCTATCATACACAGACCTGCCAACCTTGGAAAATATTTTTGAGTACCAAAAATATTGGGGGGGGGGATTGTATAAAATATATATATATTTAAAATGCTATTTAAATACTAAAAAACAAAATACTACAGAAAAACACGAGAGAGATGTATTATTTTATGTACTGGCCATTATTTAGTGCTAAAACAAATGTAATGTGTTCATTCATACTGGAAGCCGGAGGGCGCCCTCGTGCAGAAAATCCACATAATATGCATACACAAGCAAAAGAACTGACCCCGCTCCAGAAATCCTATTATTATGGACAAAAGCATCCAGCTATCGCTGTAACTGAATAAGAATCGATTTGCCTTTGAATTATGAAATATTAAGCGAATAAACACTCGACTGTGAAAATGTATAATTTGTCTGCGTTCTTAAAACCACCTCGAGTATATTTATAATCCATCGCTAATTGATATAACCTTTATTACAGTAGAGGATTATATTTCTGCCTCATTCTGCGATAAGAAGTCTTTGGTGAAAAAAATATCACCAAAGTTAGATATTTCTAACATTCGACTGATGCTGTTTAGTATGTTATAATGTTCTCTTTTGTTGGGACAGCAGGTTTAGTAACGCTTCTCATTAGGGAAGATGTTCCGCGTGCGCTGCTTTTTCAAATGCACATTATATGCTGGGGGAGTACTTTGAGGTCAAAATGCGTATCAGTTACGCAAAATGCGTACAGGTTGGCAGGTCTGCATACATATTAATGTACTGTTTTATTGTAAATACCATAGGCTACACGTATTATATATATGATTAAAAAAAGTTGCATATGTTTTTAGGAAGCAAAGCACTTGTGCCTGCTGTTTTGGTTTTAACTGAGGGTACTGCAGGACGTGCTTACCGTTACAGTTATTAAGTGCAATATCCACAAAAAAGACCTCAATGCGTTACTTATCGCACTTGAAGTGCACGTGCACAGAAAGCCGACTCTCTCAGACAGTATGTGATCCCAAATTCAGTTCTCTTTAGTAGTGTATTGCACTTGAATAGTCAGATAGACAGAATTATTTTCAAAATATCTGTCTTGGTGAGCATTCAGTATACAACTGGTTAGGTCTTAGATAAACAGAAAAAGGGGGGTCTGATTTGTAAAATTATTTTTGACCTGTGCATTAACCTGCTGCTGTCTGGGTCGTTTATGTTAATCAAACAACTAAAGAAAAGTGTCAATTCTTAACTGGACTTGACTGAATATCTTTTGTAGCTCATCAGTTTATTTGCAATTAATTAACTAAAACTACGCAGTGATAATTTTTTTACTCTACATGTATTATTTACACTACATGCATGCTTCTGTTAAATAGATTTAAAATGAGGAAAAAAAATATTATAATATTTGTATAAACAAATCGCTACCCTCTGAATTGTAACCAAATCGAATCGTGAAGCACATGCAGATTCACACCTCTATTTTATACACATTTTCTATTTGACAAAAGGTTCAACTGTGTGTTTTAGGTGCTTAAAAGAAACAATGCTTTCCCTAAGTGAAATAAGTATTAAAATGCCTAAATTAAAGCAAATTCCTAGATTAAAGCAAAATTTAAATATTTGTAACAAAAATTATAAATGCACATAAAAAGCACGCACTGAAAAGTATTATTATTTAATGTTTTCTATAAAACAAATAATACAATTACATGCATTAATGTTTATATGTACATATATGTATATGTGAGTTATATGCAAAAGGTAGATTTGACTAATAAGGCCATGCTGAAACAATGAAAGTGGTTTAGTAACAACTCAAAAACTGTGCAAATACTCTGAGCGTTAATATTCATCGTCTTATAGACTGCATTAAGAAACGCTTGAGAATTCTCAAGGTAAAATATACAAAGGCAATTGTGATCCTACTGTAATTCAAAGATGACAATTGCTGGGAGTAATCTTTTTCCAGAACTCAATATCATCCGATCACAGTGTTAAAAGAGAACGTTAATTGCTTTGGCACGCCGTATGCTCTCTCAGAAACTGTTTCTACGAGTCAAAGCGTGAACAATAAATATTTACTTTACGGAACAAACGCGAGCAAACTCGTGTGTGTACATGGATGTGGATTAGTAAGCAGACTTGTGGTGGAGAAGGCCCCGTCGGGGGGGATGGTAACTTGGCTTCGGCAGAGGGGAATCACTCTCTGTGAGCTCCTTCCACAGCGCCTGAAGACCTGGCACACCGCTTCACAACAACAACAGTGATGTAACCTAGTAACAAGCCCTTGGCTTTTCTACTCCTAACCGAAACTCTGGCCATGTCTTCTACATCAACAACATCATTACAGCATGTAGAAAGGCTTGCGTTGTCTTAGCGATCATAAAAGGGAAAACAGGGAGGGGTGGGAAACACGCTCACCTGCCTCGGAGTAAAAAGGAGATTCCTAATTTTTTCCAACGCCCTAGGCACTGCTCAAGTTATTTTTGAAAACAAGAATAACTAAAATAGCAACGGCTCATTGTTATGCCTGAATGTAGAGTGCTGTAATTGTTCGCTGTGACCAGCCCGAAGACTCATCTTCATTAAATGGAAAAGTAGGTAACAGCAACAGCTTTTAAATGTCACTCTTCCCTCTCCATTAAAGGCTTGATGGTTGCATTGAAACCACCCCCAGGATGAGAGCATTAATAACCCAGTCGTTACTCGCATTTTTAGGATGTGTCAATTATCGCTCCGCTGCACACACTGCCAGCCGAGCGCATTGTTCGGCTTATTACAGCCTGCAGCAGATCAGGGCTTGTCACAGTGAGACCGCTGCTCATCCTGGCCTGTCGGATGCCAGCGCTGATCTTGGGCCTGCCAGAGAGACTCCTTTAAGGCAACGTGCACAGATTGGGAGATCCGAGGTGTCGGAGTAGCCCTGTTCCAGTAACGAGGTCTGGCAGATACACATTGGCCGGGGTGCTGTGTCCTCCGAGCACCAGTCTCATTGCTTTACATGAGGGCAGATTCCCACCTCCCCAGCTCAGCCGTCTACAGGGGACGCATGCATGTACTCCATAATTAATCTGCCAGTCACAGCAAAGTGGCACTCTGGCTGGAGAGAAATGGAGAGCTGCACACATACGAGCAGCTGATAATCATAAATGCAGCAGTGTTAATGGTAGGTTAACGTGAAAGCTGCAGGATTTTAAAAAGCACAAAGGACCAGGAATGCAGCCTAAGTCAAATGGACACTGAATTCCCACCCAATGTGCTCATACAGAGAGAATGCTTCAACCAAAAAAACAAGTGTAATTTACCAAATTTAAAAAACACTGACACATCAAATCAATGTCAGTCATTGACAAAAAAAGCTTACTACTATCTATCTATACCTATAATGTTAATCAAACAACAAAAGCAAAAGAGAAAAATCTCTCACTGATCTGGTCTAATTTTATTAGCTTTAATTAAGAAATAATGTATGATTTTTTTATTTATACAGTGAAGACTATGCAGTGCTTTACTTGTACATTGATTACTTTATTCAATGTTTGCAATATCTCTTGCTTGAACGCTAATGTTAAATATGGTACCTAAAAACACTTTACTTGCAATTGTTTGTTAATTAAATATATGTTCTTATTGAAAATAACAAAGATAAAAAAAATACTAGGCCTATATCATGATATAAATTGTTATTGTGTGCTTCTAAGGGGAAGAATGCTTTTATTTTTTACTTCAAATCAACTTTTACAACGTTGTGATTGACCTTGAAGCTGTATCTTTTGGATCATGGCTTTTAACTCTTTCATTAAAATCCCTATGAGAAAAATACTTCCATAACCTGAAAAAGTGGGCATACACTGATGCACTGATTTTTTTATTTGGCTGTATCAGGAAGTAATTGGATGTCAATCTTTTTCTGCCTATTTAACCAAGATTGAATGGCAAACATCTATATACTCATTGGGGAAAATAAAGCAAAAACAACAAAAACACATCATGACTAAAATATTAGTCCATCAGAGTGCTTAATAATGGTTATTGTGGTGCCACCTTCATTCCCACAATATAACTATTTTGAGCAGACTTCAGATTGCCGAAAGCAGAATGCAAAGAACGAAAAAGGTACAACAAACGATTTTATCCTTTATGACTGAATCGCATATCAGCCTCCAGCTGCAGACACTGCACTAGTGCCTACTGAGAGAGCAGAAAAAAAATCCTTACAGGCTAATCAGCTGCAGGATGTCACATGGGGTTAAAAGCAGAGACAACAGGCTTTGTAACCTCTGATGCAGATACACTCAAATAATTACTGAAAAGGGAGGAAGGAATTTGAATTTATGCAAGAGTAATTATGCCATTTGGGGATATTAGAGAGATTTTCTCAGCAGTCTGCCACCACTCGCAGTGCTTTTCAGAGCCGGGCGGCTAAGAGCTGCACACGCTGACAAACACAAGGCCTTCGGCTCATTGTGCAATCTGCGGGTCCTTACAAAATGACGCTCAGCATTCCAGTAATTCAATAAGCCCTTCCAGTGAATTACAACCCTGATCAGGAGGGGGATTGTCTCTGAGTCCCTGGCAGCTAGGCTGGGAGGTGCCCTTTGTGTACGAAGCCGTGCCGCTGCCCTGACACCAACCATGCGAACCCAATTACACTGCTTTGTGAGCCCGCGGACCCCATATTAACACATATTCTCCCCTGAGAAGCGTCGACCAGTGCCAGCCTGGCAGCCATTCGCCAGAGCCCACTGTTGAATCTCAAATAAAGCACTTAAGGCTCTGGCAAAATAATCATTTGTCCCTGGCATTCTTGAAAGCCCCCTTTCTCATCAGAATTCCCTGTTCCTTTCCTTGGCAATTAAATGCGAAGCTCTTCGACTCTCTGCAGCAGGCAGCACAATGGGACCTCAGAGCAGCAGCAGACACAATCCAATGCTCACTTGCATTATTAAAAAAAAGAAAGAAAGAAAGAAATGAAATGAGAGAATCACATTTGCACAGCATTCTATTGCTTTGGATATGCATACGTAACTTTCAGATAGTATGGCTCTTTAATAAAGGATCTAAATATCTGGAGTTTGTCTTTACTAACTTAACGTTAATTGCTTTACTCTAGGTATAAAGACAATCATCTCTACTATTGATAAATCTCACATTTATGTAATTTTTTCCAATTCGAAAATATATTCCTTTGGAATATTCTCACAGTTTATCATGCTCTATCTGGTTCAATTTGTCACACTTTAACAATTAAATCTCAATTGGTGAAAAAAAGAAGCCAAAATAAAAGGACTGAACAGCTTTAGCCATTTGAAGTTCATCTCACGTAGGCCTAAAATTGTCAACACTTGGGATGACATTAACACTTGGGTTATAATTAAACCCGTTTTGCTTTTCAATCAATATCCAATCTCTCAGAAGTAATTAACAACATATTAAAGAGTTTATTGCCTGGCAGAGCTGGCTGCTGCTGCATCATTAACTGTTAAAATGTGACTCTTTGACACCTACAGTCATTTCACAGCTTTTTACTGCAACAACCCCCCTTCTCTTGGCTGTCATTCCAGCAACCTCCTCAAAAAGAAACACATTACCTTCCGGTGGGCACAGATTTACATTAGGACTCGCACACAATGGCGGATACCAAAAAAAGAAGTGGCAGAAAGCAAGATAGAAGAGAGATGCATAACCTGCATCAACCACAATGTACAGTAATTATGAATATGCACATTGATGGATCATTAAATCATGTGTTTAAAAATTAAAACAGAGCAATAATGCAGATATCAACTCAAACACAGAGACAAAAATGCTTCACAGGAGTGAGGTGCGTGATGTGTCACAGGGGGCTAATACCTTTGGAAATGAAGAACTGAGACAACATGACTCAGAGGGGGAATACCAGCGAGGGCTGATGAAAATATGGACTAAAGTTGGTGATTTCAAACCCACACACTTTAGTATTACAGACGCAACCTTATTTATCTTTGATGAAGGTTATTCTCAGTATGTCTGCAAGATTCAGATTACAGGCTAAAAATGTGAAAGTTCAGTGTTCAGAATCATATTGTTGACCATGAGGTACATTGCCATTTATCTATTCATATAAATACACACATAGAGTGCATAAAACTGAGCCAAATTATGTGTTTGAAGTGCAATGCATTACTAATAAATAAAAAAATCTACCTATACTGCATATAGGGAAAACCCTTAGAGATGTACCGACGACCAATTCAAAGAGCAACAGTTACTGTTCAAAAGCAGCAACCCACAATAAAGACTTACCCTTTTCCAAGAATGATAATGCATCGGAATCTGTGGTTGCACAATGCAGCGGCACACTAGAGATTAAAGGATTAAGTCACAGGTCAG
The DNA here is from genome assembly GCA_027564155.1 of Gymnocypris eckloni scoliostomus. NCBI lineage: Eukaryota > Metazoa > Chordata > Actinopteri > Cypriniformes > Cyprinidae > Gymnocypris > Gymnocypris eckloni. The sequence goes on from CM050431.1 coordinate 14,300,665, forward strand.
TAGTTTCATCTTTTGTTGATGTTCCAGCTTACCCATTGCTTTTAAAAGACAATGCAGGAAAGGAGCCATGTTATATGAGGCAAGAGACACGTGCTGTCAATATACTACAGACCCAGGGACACTTTAAGAAATGCTGTTGCCCACAAAAATGTATCAAATAAATTCATTAAATATGGCAGAAGCAGGTGACAAAAGGAATTAAACTGGACTGACCTGCAGAGGAATTTGACCAGGAATTCCTTGTCATGCAGCTTTATAGTTACACCCAGTCATAAATTCCTCTGAATGATGCCATATAAAGAAAGTCCGGATCGAGTCATACTCATACTTAGGCATGGGCCGGAATGAGATTCTCACGGTATGATAACCTTAGATAAAAATACCACGGTTTAACGGTATCACAGTATTGTCATTACAGGTCTAAAACATGTTATTTTTAAATGTCTGGGTACAGAATAACAACGTTTTTTCTACTGAACACAATACATTTTATTTTTAAGAAACATTTAAAACATTTTGGAACCATAAACATGTTAAGCCAAATAATTAAAATAAATAATTGAATTATAATTAATTAAATTAAGTGCAGTCACTTAAAGTGAGCCTAAACCTGCAGCTCAACAATAATCAGAAAATAAATAAATGATTTTCTGTAGAAAAGAAAAAACAATGCTTATAAATGAAAAAAAAATGCAGTCACTTAAAGTTAGCCTAAACATGCAGCTCAACAATAATCAAAAATAAATAAATGATTTTCTGTAAAAGAAAAAAACAATGCTTATAAATAAATAAAAAATGCAGTCACTTAAAGTGAGCCTAAACATGCAGCTCAATAATCAAAACAATTTCTGTAAAAAATAATTACAAATAATTTAAAAAGCAGTCATTAAACCTGCAGCTCAACAAGGCTTTTGGAGACATGCTCACTTTCTACACATTTATCTTTAAGTTTGGAGCGGTGAGGTACGTGGATGTGTGCACATACACATAAAGAGAGAGAGAGCGCGAGTGTGTTACACACACAGACAGACCGTTGTGTCTCCGTACAACACTCTAACAGTGGCAAAGTTTGTTTTTTAAATGTTATGATTTTGAACAGATGTCAACAATGGCAGCAGGAGGCTTAAATGTATAGACGTGATACCAGCTAAATGTAATTATTGTACTAAATTGCAGAAACGTAGTAATTCATTCAGCTATTCCCTGCTCTGTGAAGTAACGTGAGGGAGGAAACTAACGTTAGTTGGCGTTAGCTAGTTAATTAGCCATGTTATCTGCCTCAGTAGCAAGCCAAACAGTATTTATTTCAACACTGAAACAAACGGCGGGCGGGTGAGTCTCTGTCTTGATCGGGGGTGAAAGAGGGAGAAATGAAGATGACACAAATAGTTTATGTACAACCTATAAGTATTTATTTAGTGATCTGCGCTAAAACGTCATCTGTATGGAACATCGTTGTTTACGGAACATGATTAGTCTTCATTACCGGAAAAATTCCCATACGGCAGACTTGGTGTTTTTTGACGGGGAAAATTTCCAGTGTTTCATCTCCTTCTGCCATCATTCTACACACGAGTAACTCTCACTGAAACTGACTGCTCGCAGCCTCGCACCAACCGGAGGGGGAGGGGCCATGTGACTCGTGCACTCTTCACTGCACACAACTGAGTACTGCACATTCCGTTTTTGACGACACGTAAAAAACTGCGCATACCGCAGGAACGGTATAACGAAAAGTTTTAGTGGTTTTGAAACCGTGACTTTCCAAACAACGGTATACCTTGAAACCGGTTATCGTCCCATGCCTACTCATACTCAAGGTTGGGTTTAGTTCTGTTGCTGCACAGTCAACGCTTGCTACAAACATTAACAGATAGTAACACATTCTGCATGTAGTTAAACAAACACTTCACAAGACCAGCTTTGATGTTCCCAGTGACTAAGAAACCCACCCAACCATATACTTTATGGGTGAGAGTATATAGCTTTCTCATTATTCATCAAGGGCAAGTTGTTTACGATGGTATAGTTTAAAAACATTACAATACAAAATACATTATAATATAAGTGATGGTATTGAAAAAGTTATCTAAAATTAAGATAAAATGCTAGGCTGCCTTGGTTAAAGGTCACCACAGATCAAAACCGAAAGGAAAAAGAAATCAACAAGCTTTTAACACATCTACTTAGGACTGCCAATCAAAGACAGAAACTAATAAAGACAGAAACAAACCTTAAATGTGGGTGACTTGACACTGATTTACTTATTACTACAGGAAAGCACGTCAAAGATCATACATCGCCTGACATCCCCATCTAACTATCCCCTAATTAGGATGTAAAATGATCCATGGAGAGCAACAGGGCAACGGGGGTAAGTTCCACATAAGGTCATGTTACTCCAAGGTTGGAGTGCCCACTCTGGCTACAACTCTGCAGTAGAGGCAGTAGCAGACATTTAGACTGAAAGAGGAACTCAAGCATGACAGAGCAGCAAAAGGCTGCAGTTTGAGATGTCCTCAGAAAGGGAATGTTTAGTTCTGCATGTGAACTCTCAATGCATGTCACAGGCTAAGTCTTAGTTCAGGGCATCCACAGTGATTACTTGAGAATATATCATGATTGACTTGGTCTGAATTAATTGGAGAGAAGTCATAAGACATTCAAACTCTCGGCATGAAGAATTTCTGGGTAGAGGTGTAATTTGGGTCTAAATTGGAGATTCAGGGCCTAAAATTAGGTTCAAAATTATTATTTTATATTAATAATTTAAAATAATAATAATAATAATAATTTGTATTATTATATTTTATTATTATTATTCAAGCTAGACTGTCACAAAAAATGTAAATATAACCATCATCATGTTGCACATGTTGTAAAGTTACTGGCCACCGTTTTGTTTCCTTGCCAAAACCAATATTCATTCACATCTGTAGGGCCCTATGATTTCCGCGATGCAGAAAATGCAGAAGGAATCACTGAAATCCAGTCATAAAAACGGAATTTACAGTTTAACGCGGAATGTGTCAGTTTGGATGAATTAATCAAAAGTAGGTCTAATATGGACTAGTATATGTAAATATTACACCGCAAATGTCAATTTAAATATGAATCCTGCATGTTCTGCGCGTCTCTGTTTGAATGGAGCAGACGTTTTGTTTACTAACGTTACATACACAGTGCACGTGGCGCTCGTCTACCATTTCAATGAGGACATAAATATTATGAACAATAACTTTAAAGGTATTCACGGCAATCCGTCAAAATAAAAGTTTGGTTTAACTTGAAGACATTGTGCCAGAAATAGGCTATATTACTATTATTTAGTAGAATGTACTACTACTACGGTTTAAAAATAATACAACTATAATACAAAATATTTTAATTTTAATAGTAAATCCCCTTTATTTGCCAAACATTCAAATGTTTAATTTTCATTAAAATATCAATTAAATCAATGTTTTATGCCTTCATAGTCAAATTTAAATACACAAAGCAGAATTTCTGAGGGGGGAAAAACATTTCATAAGGATACTGTAAGAATAAATCTAAATTGTTTGTATGCATTTAAATAATTAAACATGCTAAAACACAGAATTTGGTAACAATAAAACATAAGGTGAGAAAAAACTAAAACATTTCTCACGGCCCTAAAAATTTATTTTCTGTTACACTTTTAATAAATTAATGTTAAATTAAATAAGTTTCATTATTTTAATTAATTAGACATGCTTTTTGATTAATACAACTTAATTTGACCATTACAAAAGAGTCCAGAAAAATGTAAACAGGAAAAAAAACGGAATCCTGGAAAATTACAACGGAAAAAACTGTATTTAGGAAAAAAAATTAAACTAAATTTTGGGAAAAATAAAACGGATTTCATAGGGCCCTACATCTGGCATTTATGGAGTGTTCATTTTAATACCCTGGCTGCAGTTATTTTGCAGTGTAGGCAAGAAAAGTCAGTTGACAAAATGACCACAAGTGTCAATGATCGGTCTGTTTAGCAGATGAATATTCACAGCTGCATCAAAGCTGGTAAGAGTCACACTAGATTAATGCTGAGTCGCCCTCCCCCCTCAAAAGCTCGAACTGAAAGAAAAACATGAAGATACATCAGATATTAACTCAGCTTTCATTAAAGATTGAAATTGTGTTTTAATTCCTTTACAAAAAGATGATATGTCTGAGGATTAAGGGACTACGGGCAGACACACTTCTCTCACTCATACACACATCACATATTTCAACAGGATATTGTTGGGGCAGGATGCAGTAGCAGTGACTCATTTCCTTTCACTAATTTGTGGTATGAATAAAAAATCTCAAGCCTTCGTGGGTCAAAGCAGATGTTCATCAAAAAGATTTCACCTAAAAGCAGCAACTGACCTTGGCCTCCTAAATGAGTGAATGAATGAGAAGCACTGCCTGTCTGCCCCCTGTGACTGCTATTGACAGTGTTTCCTGCAAGAAAACACATTGCTGGCTAACAGGAAAGTAATCAGCTAAACTGGATGGAAGACACAGTGCCAATATGGTATCATGGAAGCTCAAGCTTATCATCCAAAGGCTTCAAAAATAGACAAATACTTACAAAACATAAGTACACCCTGTACAAAAACAAACTTAAAAGCCAACTTAAAAGTTTAAGGCAACCAGCTCCAGCAGATTTTTGAGTTTGCGCAACTTATTTTTTAGGATAATTCTCAACTTTTTGTTGTATAAACTTAAAAGAAGTTTAGAAAACTCATAAATCTACTGAAGCTGGTTGCCTTAAAGTTTTAAGTTTGCCCCACTTTGTTTTTTTTTACAGTGTGGTCCAAAAGCCTGAGACCATAATTTATATTCAAATTTATTACAAAAACTTTAATTGAATCATTTGTAAATGTAAAAATAAAATGTTTAAATGTAATAATAAATTACTTCTTAGACATATAAATGGGGGGTGCGGTACAAATGTTTGGGGTCAGTAAGATATTTAAGAAAACAATACTTTTTCAGCAAGGATGTATTACATTGATCAAAAGTGACAGTGATGCCACAAAATTAAGCAGCACAACTGTTTTCAATATTGATAACAATAAGAAATGTTTCTTGAGCACCAAGACAGCACATAAGAACGATTTCTGAAGGATCATGTGGCACTGAAAACATGAGTAATTGCTTATTAAAATTCAGCTTTGCCATCAGATTAATAAATTACATTTTTAAATATATTACAATAAAAACAGCTATTTGAAATTGTAATATTTCTCAATAATTACTTTTTCACTGTAATTTTGATCAAATAAATGCCTTGGTGAGCATACTGTATAATGGGGGGGAAATCTAGTTCCTTTGCTTTTCTAGTACCACTACACAACCTATATGCATCAAGTGAAATATTTTTACAAATATTATAATATTGAGAATTATTAGTATCATGCCTCAGTCTTCTCTTCAATCACATATTAACCCTTGTATGGTGTTCGGGTCTGTGGGACCCGCTTTCACTTTTTATCAAAAGAAAAATGATACTATTACGTTGACATTTATGCATTTAGCAGACGCTTTTATCCAAAGCGACTTACAGTACATTTAGGCTATACATTTTTTGTCAGTATGTGTGTTCCCTGGGAATTGAACTCACAACCTTTGCACTGCTAACGCAATGCTCTACCACTGAGCCACAGGAACACTAATTAATTTTCAAACTCAGACTCATTGGCCTTGGCTTATTTTCTGTGAAGAACATACATTGGAACAAATTTTCAGTGACTAGTCACTGTACACTAAAGCCCTGCACAGGACTGTTTTCTTAAACCCGCGCTCCAGCAACCTGCATGTACCACTCCCGCTCGCAATGTTTGTGTCCACTCCCTCCCGCTCCTGCGGACTTTCTCTCAGAGCTTGTGAAAAATGTACACAAATAAGATCAGACTAAATATTCATTCAAGTTAACAATACAGAAGTGCAGGCTTTAAACATGATTGCGTTTAAATAAGATGAAGTAATGCTAAACCAAAGCACCACACCACACTCATTTGATTTTTTTTTTAAACAAGGGTTAACTTAGTAACCACACGTGACTGCCATTTTTTTGATGCAGAACCCAAGACATGATTTGCAACTATTGAAGCCTGCAACTTATAATGGAAAAATCTGCTTCAGTATGCTACACTGACATTAGGGTTAACACATGACAGACATAAACTATGCAAGACAATACAACTGCAAGTTGGATTAAAGAATAGCTTAAATTGAACAGGAGTTAACTGCGTCCAACACAATTCAGCCAAACAGCTGTTCTGGGGGAAATGCAGATGGCCTGCAAGCTCATTTACCAGCTCAGGAGGTAATAAACGCTTTGAAATCTCGGCGTGAACTACCGCTTAAGTCTAAGCCATGAAAAAAAGCAATACCAGTCAAAGACACTTAATGTGCTGATTTATGGTGAATCGATGTAAGAAGCTCATCAAACAGTATCTTCAAATCCTCCGAGTATTAAGGCCTGCGAATGATGTCTGATGCATTTTTCATTGATTTGGAAGATCATTTAGTTGAACTATAAGAACTGCTCCAGGCATACAATTAACCCCTATTTTATTGCACAGAAACATCACTTTCACACAGTACAAATAAAATTGCATAAAACACGCTGCCCACAGTTTTTTAACAATGCAAACTGTTATGTAGCATATAATGTACATGAACCAAAATGCAGAGTAGGCTATGCTATCTTAATACTAAAACAACTAAACCAGAACATTATAGCCGCTTACTTTCACCACTCGGTGCCAGCTTTGTTTATTCTAGTTTAATACTCAATTACCCAAACCATTAACAGCTTTCCCCTTGAGCACTTTAACACCATAAGAGAAACACTAAGCAGGAAATCCAGTTAATTAATTAATACTTGATTTGAACGTGGATGAAATCCTGTTATGAACCATGTCTTGGTACACTTCCATCTAATACCACCTATTTTATTTCACAAATCTGTCTGAAGCTCACCTTTATTTCCTCTCCACTTAATATTCGTGAACGCTTTCTTAGCTTCGACAGGAAACGGGCTGCACTCATTTCGCTGGATTTGCATGTCTACTCCAGAACAGTGTGAGTGGAGATAAATCACAACTCCCAGTGGCTGCCTCTGCCAGGCTTCACTCATTTGACTGCAAGAGCTTCAGCTCAGGGCCCAGATTGAGCGGCATAACAAGGCAGGAACTTAAAGGGGCCTCACTCACCAAACCAAGCAACATCTGCAACAACAGTCATCACAGGTAAAAAACAAAAGAGAACAATGAATCATGGAAGGTCAATATCACACAGTCCCATGAAGTGTTTTCAAATAAGTCAATAAAACCAGGAAAAGAGAGCTTTTGGGTTGCAGATCTGAGCTCGTAAAACCAAGGAAATTCAAAGATGGATCACATCTATACTTATAAATGGGAGAAACTGTAATGCGCATTATGGTAGAATAGTCCCACCTAGGGTTGTAATGATATACCGGTGTGACGATATACCACTGTATAAACATGTACGATCAGAACTAGGGATGCAACGATTACAGATTTTGTTGGAACGATTATAGTCTGAGGAATAATCACGGTTTCATGGTTATTACGATTATTATGCATTTATAAATTTCACAATATAAAATCACATAAACACTCTTTAGACATTAAAGTGTTATTTATTGCTGCCTTTTGAAACAGAAATAGCACAGTAACCAATAATACAGCACAAAATAATAATAGCCAACTAAAGAAATAAAAAAGTCCATCTCTTCTATTGGAATTAAAAAAAACTTGACCTCAGTAAACATGTCAGTATTTATCTTTTGAAAATAACAAATGGAAATAGATCACAAATGTTTATGGTGTTTTCATTTTGTATATTCTTTCTACATTTCTTTTGGACCTGAGGTACAGAACTTGGAAAGATGGTGAATTTTTTTTTTAACTTATGAATAATACTATAACAGGGATGATAAATCACAATGTTAATTAAGTATTATTAATATAAGACTAATATTAACTTTATTTATCCCACAGAGGACACTGTTACTAATGAGAGGAATAAACTAAACTATTACAGTAATCAACTGTCAATCATGCTTATTCATTTTAATAATCTTTATTCATCTGATTATACATATGACCTGAGAAAATCATGTCTATTATTTTGGTTTGTGAGATCAAGATCGAAGCCCACACAAACATTTAGGAGGACAGAAACTGTGTCAACGCTGCCCAGTGACTTTCATTAATAAAATAGCTTAGATACCGGATCGCTACATTATATTAATCAGCAAAGAGGGGCTAAAATTACTGTTTAAACAACTAATCTCAAATCTTCATTGTTTGTAGTAACGTGCAGATGCAGATATACAAATTCACCTGTCACCTCTCTCTCTCTCTCTCTCTCTCTCTCTCTCCGCGCTATTTCATCTCTGTCTGAAGCAGGCAGAATGCTAGAGATAACGAACTTCACGTCAGGTTGATCCTTGCCTTCACGTCCTGTATTAAAAACGTTTATTAACATGCAGTGCTTTGTTACAATTTGTATTGTTAAAAGCGCTATATAAATAAAGGTGACTTGACTTATTTCACAATGAGGACAGGTTGGCTAGCTGTGCTTATGTATACTCTTTAACAGTAATTTTACGGCAACATTTAAATGACGCCTGGTCATTCTTGGTGCACTCAAAATGGTCCCACAATAATCGACTTCAGACATTCTCTTGTGGAAATAAAGGATCGCTGTTTGGTTCCTCTCGCAGTTAATCTAGTGTGTGTAGTAGCCTCCGTTTCTCTGATAAGCACGGCATTTTAAAATGGTGCACCGCTAGTGAAACTTTGTTATCGTTTTGCGCAAGCTGCAACAGTTCCGTTCGTGCAACAGAAACACTCGGTGTAGAGGAGCCTTTACGATTAATTAACCGTGACATTTTAAAGCGCGGTTAATAGTAAAAACCGTTAATCGCTGCATCCCTAATCAGAACACCATCCCTCTGTGCAGATACAGTTATGTCCCATTTATAACTTAAGGTTAAAGCCTTATGATTTCCGTGATGTGGAGTGAATCCCAGAATCCAGTCATGACAATGAATTTACAATGAAGATGTCACATAAAACGCACTGTTTGATGGATTGATGAATAAATCAAAAACAGAGCTGTCAAAACACTACATGGTCTAGTGTCTGTGATTATTAAAGCGAAAAAACACTGCTATATAAAAATATAATCAGTTTGTTTTGGGTTTCTCTCTGTGAGTGAGCGGCGTTGTGTCATGTACTACATACTCAAGTATGAGCGCTGGCGCCTGCTGTCTCACTATCTGAGGACAAACACTGAGAGCCTCACTGAGAGAACAATTAATAATCCTTTCATCATTTTATTTGAGGAAACCAATACACTGACACGCAAAGCTCTTCACTATACCAGTCTTCTTCTCTTTCTTCTGTGATTTGCGGCAGCTTAGACGCTTCAAATGCGTATTACTGCCCTCCTCAGTTTACTACTACCCATCAAAATAAAAGTCAGCTTTTTAACTCGAAGAAATTGACAGAAATTACGATTGTACTATAATGTACCCTACTTCTAAAATAATAATAATAAATAGAAACATTTAAGGAATATAATTTTTATCTAGTAAATCTCTGCTGTGCAGCCCTTTACGAAAGCATAAAAAGGATAAAAGTTATTTTCATTTGATTACATTTTAAAGCATTAATTAAACTGTTAAAGCTTTATACATTCATTTCATTACCACCATTTTTATAGTATATTTGTATTGTGTCATAAAAGTACAAAATCAAACCAGAATTTATGAATTGTTATGAATTATTAATGATGAATATAAGTTGTTAAACTAATATATAATTAATGATGAAATCTACTTGATTGTTTTTTATTAATGAAATTTGAATAAACACTTTGTCAACCAAAAAAACCCTGTTTTGATTGTTTAATACCGTATACCATGATACTGTGAAACAGTGATATTTTCTGAGATGATTATCATACTGTCAAAATCTCATACCGTTACAACCCTAGTCCCACCTTCTAAATGAAAGAGCCAAAGTCACTGCGTCACTGCAGCCACAGTTAGAAGCTCTGGTTCCCATGGAATCCTGAGACAGGACCAACCGATGCGCATGCACAGTCACAAGCGCACTATTACAGTTTTTGAGATTTCAGCATTGCCCCATTCATTTAAATAGGACTTGTTTGAGCTGCCCGGAGGCGTTGTAGGGGGTCACAGGGTGAACACTTTCTTTGAAAGGGACTTTGGTAAAACTAAAGGTTGTGGGTTCAAACCTGACTTACCAAGCTAGAATTTTCCTCACTGTAAAAATATACTGCTAGTGGCTTTGGACAAGAAAATGTGTGTTTGCTTTTATTATTATTAACAGTAGTAAAAGTAATAGGCCTAATACAATATATAATTTAACAACAATAGTAAATAATAATGTTGTTATTAATTATCTTCATTACTATTATGATAATTATTAAGATGACCAGCTTTGTTACAGATTCCTTTAACCCCAAATCCTTAAAACTAATAATCATAATAATTATTTCCTCGCACATTTTTTTTTTTACAGACTGTTTTAACACCAAAACTTTCATTAATAATAATAATAAATCATCATTATTGTAATTAATAAGATACTTTTTAATAATACACTTTGCTTTTCAACTTTTTACAGATTCTTTTGAAAAATGTTTCCTTAAGACGACGACGATGTTGATGACAGAGATCGAAAAATTAATTGATTAATCAGGCCGATTTTTGGCATTTTTTAATTAAGTAGCATCAGCCGATTATGCTGCAAATCAGGCCGATTTATAGGCAGGCGCATCTGCAGGCAGCGAGGTGTTGTGGAACGCCATACCAGATAATTTATCTCCTTCTGAGGCTGCGTGAGACGGAGAAACTCACACTCTGCAGCAGCACCTTGTTCACACACAGCTTCAGCTAATGATGGGGAAAACAGACCGTTTCCAAAGCGTAATTACGTTTTATCCGACTAGAATTGATGTCGGAAAGTTATCATATTCATAAGTACAACAAGACATTTGCATGTGAAAGTAGAAACGCATTCAATTCATACAAAACTTCTGGGCTGATTATAATGTGCACGTTAACTTTCCTAATGAAATGTGTCTTTGACAATAGCCTCCACGATGTCATCGCTCCTGGCCAGTGCACTCTTAAGCAGTTATGAGCAGCAGGCTGTGTAATATGTCTGAACTTTGTTTTTGTTATCACTTAGATTATGGCCATTTGACTTATATCAGTGTCCAGTGTTGCCCATACATTGAGTTATTTGTGGCGGCTCGTCACAATATAAAAACTGACCACCACAAATAGATTTTCCAAAAGGCTTATATATTTTGTTGAATAAACTGAGCAATGCACGTTTCAAAATTAAAATGCAGCACGTGTGCTTTTATATGAATGTATCTTTGAAAAGAACCGACCATCTTCAGAAAAGCTTCGATGTCAAAGTAGCGTTTGTGAACCCGCAGCACTTATTTGAGCAGCACCTCTTGCTGGTAGAGAATTAATTTGCATTTGCAAGTCTGTGGGAAACACTGGTGTCTGTCAGCAAACATAAACAAAAAGCATGTGTGAGAACTGTTTTGAGGCATGTATTATTACTATGAATTAGGCTACTACTACGATCTTTCTTGTAGTGTTGTCAAAAATATCGATATTTCGATAAATATCGATACTGAAATATCTGAACGGTACCAATACTAATTTCCCAGTATCGATACTCGATCCTAGCCGAGCTGTCACTTTCACTTCTCTCCAAAGGCGTTGACAAACACCACACGTGACCGCAGTGCCTGTCTGTCTCATCTCATTCGCTCTGGTTAAATAGCAAAAGTGAAGTGAATATAAATATGGCGAGAGCGCCTCGCAACCGGCTTTGGTTGATAAAGAACACAGCAGGAGTGCTATCTGGAAATATTTTGGATATGAAGCAAATGAACATGGAAAGCAAGCCAATATGCAAGAGTTGCAACAGAGCAGTGCTAACAAAAGGCGCTAACACCTCTAATATAGACGGTTTCAACGGCAACAACATAAACAACGGTATCGCATGCGCGCGTGTTTGTGGCCCAAACTTAACTTCCGGTAGACGTCCAAATAGAATCAATAACAACAGCTAAGTCCCTCTGGAGTAGATTATTTTTTTATAACAAGCAAAATATGTTTGCTTCGTAAATCAGATGGACTGAGATGCAGCAATAACTACTTGGACGGACTTTTAAAAAATGCAAATTAACTCTCTGCTAGCAGGCGTCGTTTAAAAGCGGGAGAAATAACGTTAACGTTAGAGGTTTGGTAACTTCTTATTTTTACATTACTCAAACATTAACCAAGATGGCCTAGTATTGTTGCTGATATGAGTATTGTCTCGTTTTTTCACCGTAATTCTTAAAGTTAATATAATCTGACTGAGGAATCTTTAACTGTGAATCTTTAAATACTTTAACTGTGGTCAAATGTAAATTAACTTATACTATTAACTTAAATGTAAAAATTATTACATAAATTCTGCAATTTGAATTCATGTCGATCCAGTGAGCATTGTTTTCGCGTGTGATGCACGCACGTTTGCGTGTGTGGATCTGTGTGAATCCGGCATTAAAATCTGTTCATCAAATAATGTTATGTATTAACCAGCATTTATGAATGATGAGCAATGCATTTGCTACAGTATATTTTAATCTTTGATAACAGTAGGTAATAAAAATACAACGGATCATATTAGCTCTGGTCCAATGAAAAAAAATATTAACAGATAGAACTTTGGATTTTAATTAGTACATGTATTAGTAAATGTTAGTTTAAATTAACTTTTAACTAAGATTAATAAATGTTTTGGAAGTATTTGTCATTGTTTATTCATGTTAACTAATGTTAACAAATATCTATTACCATTAACTTAAGTTCTAAGATTAGTTAGTTCAGTTCATTTTTAAAAGTGTGGTCAAAAAAAAAAAAAAAAAATGTTTATTAAAGTTTGGCATAATCTTGTAGCACCAGAAAGAATATGAGACTCGACCTGCAACAAAAACAACACACTCACAACCTACACTAGACACTACACCTTGAACAAGTGCACTACCTCAAGACATTTTTGTTCATGTAAAATATAACTCATTGTCATGTTCTAGACTTGTTATATTTATCTTTAAATAAAAAATTAAAAAAATCCCCTTAATGCTGTGGCAGTTTTTTTCTCCGTGGTATCGAAAATGGTATCGAATATCGATATTTTTCAAGGTATCGTATCGAAGTTACAAATTCCAGTATCGTGACAACACTACTTTCTTGTACCCTGCAATCATTGACACAAACTCTCTTTTATGAGATGAAATTAAAAAATGAAAAAAACTAATCGGCATCATATATCAGCTGCCCTGATTTCTAAATATCGGCATCGGCCACAGAAAAACCCATATCGGACCACCTCAAGAAGAAGAATATTGTTATTATTATTGATATTTATAATATTATAAGAATGAATTATAATTAAGTATTTATTAATGGTAGTAAAAGCAATCTGTATAAAAGTGTACAAGCTTATTATTAATAACTAACCAAGGGCAAAAATGCAGCAGACAAGGGTGAACATCTGACTTAAAGTGAATAAAATTGGCTGTTGGAGGCTGATTTGTGATGTCTGCTATTTTGGTCAGCTGTGAAGCTGGTGTGTAGATGCCAAGTCAGTGTCCATCCACAGATGCAGTTCGAATAAATCACAGTCAGAGTCCTGACATTTTCAAATATCTCAAATGACTTTTCACTTAGCTGATAATGAGATGATACTGATACCACTTATCGATACTGGTATTTACCGATACAGTTATCGATACTATTTGGTGCAAAAAGATATGTGAAAATTATTTTAATACTGCTGAATTTTAGCAACTGTATTATTCTTCAGTAAAGAGCGGTGAGTTATTTGTCTCTTTGTTTTTTAATTAATTAATTTAATTAATATTAAATTAATAGTTCACCCAAAAATGAAAATTATCATAATTTACTCACTCTCAAGTTTTTTTTTAATCTGAATGAGTTTTTTTTCTATGGAACATAACATTTATTTTGAAGAATGTGGGTAACCAAACAGCTGCTGGTTCACAGTGACTTTTTTACTAGCAAAGTCAATGGGGACCATAAACTGTTTGATTACCCACATTCTTCAAAATATATTATTTTGTGTTTCAGCACAAGAAATAAATTAATTTAATACAACATAATTATCATATTTTGGTGAACTATCCCTTTAATGACAATCAGCAGCATAGTACTATACCTTTTAGAGCTGCAGCTAACAATTATTTTTATTGTCGACTAATCTATTGATTATTATTTTTCCAATTAGTCAACTAATCTATCGATTACTTTTTGAATAATCGATTTATTATTTTCTCATCAGTTTCTTTTCAATTCTTTAGTTAAACTACCAATAAATAATAATACTAAATTCTGCTATTAATCTTTTATTTTATTCAAATCTTTTCTCATAATTAATACTTTACAAAAAATAAATAACAACAACAAAGGAAAGAAAGACAAATAAATAACAATAAAGATAACAAGAAAAGAGAAAAATAAATAACAACAATAAATAATCAAAATTAAAGAAAATAACAATAAATAAAAAATAAGAAAGAAAGAAAGAATTACAGAGCAGTGATACAGTCAATAGAAATGCACATCATGGTGCATTCACAGTTACTGTTTGGGACTGACAGCAGTTGCTTACAGGTGAGAGACTTGAAAGGTTTTATTTATTCAGCAAATTAAAACATCTGCTTGAATACATATCTGTATAAATGGACAGCTGAAGTCACAACCGCAATCAGGTAGGGCTGTGACGGTGGCCGAGACAATCACGTCACCGGCGGTGGTCAGTTGCCACCGCGGTTGTGTATTGCCACCGGCGGTAGTGCACGTGACGTCACACACTCTATAACAAGCATTATACAAAGTTTTGTAAACAAGAGTAATAATAGTAACAGTTGCAAATTGTTTTATTTAGACTATAAATCTATGCTAATTCTCAAATCACCTCAAATGCCATACACAGCGTTTACTTTAGATTGGCAGGTTTGAGCACAGGAAAATACAGTTTATTCTGTATTCAGCATATTTATTTTGTGATGAGCGATGGACCTTGTTGGGAAGCCAAATACTAAATCGCCGATCTGGAATCATTTCCATTCATGTCACCCATCCTCGTTTGCACAAGTGTCTTCAAGTTCACGATCGCAAACTCCCGGCTGGTCAGGTGTGTATTGGTGAGGCTTTCTCCAAACTGGCCAAATACGAACAAGACAGCGGTAAATGGAAAATGTTAACAAGAAATGTGGCATCAATCACCGCGATTCCTATTCCACAGAGACGAGGAGTTAACGCAGAACAGTGAACCGTGTCTAAACCGGATGCCGCCTCACAACACAACAGGTTGAGTTTGTCTACAGGACATTTGAACTTTGTGTCAGTCATAAATAGGACGAGGCAGTTTACTGTGAGGGATTTGTGGTGTTGTATCGCACATCTGGTGTAGACAGCATCACTGATTGTAATGGGTTCTCGTCGTGCGCTCGTGAGGTAGACAGGGTCACAGGGTGTATTTAACTTATTTATTTAAGGCTACTTTCCTATTTTACTGTATTATTTATTTTATATTTATTTTATTGTTTTGCAAGGCTGTGTTCACTGACATAAGTGCTAAAATAAACATGCACGTTTGTTGTAGATGATTGAGCCTCATTTATTTATTTTAGCATTTCAGAATTATATATATATTTATATATACATCACAACACCGCGCCACTGGCAGTAGTTGGTCCATTACCACCGCGGTGGTAAAAATCTGCCACCGTCACTGCCCTAGTATACGGAGTTAAAAAATGCAAGTATCAATAACAGTATTGTTTGTCCTGAAGCGTATTGGTAGTCCGGTATTGACCCAGTTACGGTCCAAAAAATACCGGTTCTCTGTACCCATCCATACATATTACTGTTAACTATCATCTTAAAATATTTAAATAGTCTTCTTATAATATAAGTAATATTATAAATAAATATTATAGATAATTTTCCCCCAGAAAGCATTAAAACCGATTTTTCACTGGTCAATAATTTATCAAAATCCCAGATTTAAAGCCCCTGATTCTACTTATAAGCTGTTTTAAAATGACTCATATACCCCATCTAAACATACGTGCAAATATGCAACTGCAATTTGTTAAAGTAAACTTTACTACTATAAAAAAATACAACTAAATCGCCATATTGGTAAAACACCACGGGCAGCTATTTTCTACAGTATGAATGCAGCAGGCAAACAAAAACAGCTCCTTCCTACTTCCTATCTACCTGATCCAATTGCAAAAGTGTCAGGACACTAAAGCAAATAGTGCCCAAAATCACTAGCTAGCCAAAATCTTGTTAATCTCCATAAGCCATAGAAGATTTGATTCCTATGGCCCTCAATGTCTATGAACTGCTCATTTCGGATGACTCACTTGGCAGAAGTCACACGTCATGTGGCAGGCAGCATGACTCATTCAGATCAGAGGATTTCTACTGCAAACTGCTGACCTGCCATTATCTGACACCAGGAGCCATATATTAGTATTGACATCTCAAAAGCACTTACAGTTCCAGCACTCAAATGTTGTGCTTTACTTTAAATATTTAATGAGGGGACAGAATTTTTGGCAAATGTTTGTGTTCTTCATCAATATGAAACAAGTTGAAAAGTTTACACTTGTCATTTAATTGACTTTCAAAAACTTGACTTCCAGTAAGTTCCAAAATTGCGTAAATGTTGTTCAACAATGACATATTCAATTGATGGTCACTAAGTGACTGTTGGATTCTAGTAGGAGTTCCTAGTGATGTAAGATATATCATTACCATATCTGCCAATATAGAGATTATAATTTTTTGCTGCACAATAGACAACGTGGACATTTCTGTTATTTTTATAGGTAGGTATATAGGTGCAATAAAACAAATGTTTGGGTTCAGAAATTAATACTAATTCAGCAAAATGCATTAAATCAGAGGTTCTCAACCTTTTGGAACTAAAGCCCTCCCAAGCCTCCCCTACCAAGTGGCACATGAATGGAAGAAGTAATTTTAGGGCGGCGGCAGATAACTGAGGATATTCAGGCATCACGTTCAACCAAAATAACGGCAGAGGGGAAGAGCTGTAGATGTGTTGCAGTCTGGTGTCGCACTTTAATTCGACTAACTACTCCCCCATGTCAACTGGAAGGTCTTTTCCTGGGCAGCTGAAGGGATCTCTGACCCAAGCAAATTAACTGAAATCCTCAGTGAAATAATGGCTGAATTGTTGTTTTAGTCCCTCAACATGCTGAGCAACTGTATTAATCAAAGGAGAGATATTTATCCCTGTCTCTTGCACACAGTCAGCAAAGTTGGGAAACATGTTAACATTTGTATTAATCAGCCGATCACGCCAAAGATCCAGCTTGCCAACGAATACATTGACTTTGTCTGAAAGGAGCAAGATGTTGGCATCTCTCCCTTGCATTGATGTGTTCAGCGAATTCAAACTGTCCAAAATGTCTACAAGGTATGATAACTGCGCTTCACAGGGGGTCATCCAGGTACCGCACAAGGTTGGACTTCACATTAACAAGAAATGTCATCACCTCTGAACGCAATTCGTCGAGGCGATGTGAAACCCGACCTCTGGAGAGCCAGCAAACCTCAGTGTGAAAAAGGAGCTGCTCATGTTCGGTTCCCAATTCCTGACAAAGCAAGGAAAACAAGCGTGCATTTAATGGCCGTGCTTTAATGAAATTGATAATTTGCACTGCCTGCTTTAAAACTGTCTCAAGACACTCAGGCATTTTCTTTGATGCGAGAGATTCGTGATGAATCATACAGTGGGTCCATTTGGCTAAAGGAGCTAAATTCTGGACATGAGTGACAAGAGCGCTAAGCCTCCCAGTCATTGAACGTGCCCCGTCCGTGCAAATCCCAACACATTTATCCCATAACATGCCTGCATCCCATATATATCCATCCAGAACTTCAAACAATGCCTCGCCGGTTGTGTGCTCTGGAAGAAACCGACAGAAAAGAATGTCCTCCTCAATATTACCATTTTTACATATCTGACATAGGTAAGCAACTGTGCTCGCCCTGCAACATCAGTTGTCTCGTTAAGCTGTAGGGCATAGTACTGGCTTTGAATACAACGCGGTAGCAGTCGTTAACTCTAATGCAATTCAAATGGGAGCGGGCGGTCTAACAATATACCGTTCCCAACGTCCTTTCAGAACAGCATATCTGCGCTTTATTCTTATCGAGCACCGGTACAGCCTGCATTCAGGACTGTTATGCATGCATGAACAATTCATTTTATTTTCGGGGTCTGTGCACAGCATATGCATAACGATGCTCAGAGCAGGCTAGCCTACCAGTGGTAAATATACGGCTCTCAGACAGAACAGGCAGGTTGTGATGAGTGACAGAGCAGAATAAGGATGGAGCAAAGTGTGGATGTGCTGTCCTTGAAGGATATTCAACTCGTTTTTCTTTTCTTTTTGTATTATGTAGGGCTGCAGTTAACGATTATTTTTATTGTCGACTAATCTATCGATTCATTTTTCAATTAATTTTATTTAATTTCTCGTTTCTGAATGAATCAGCCGTTTGAATGAATCTGTTGAATGAATGAATAAATGACATTTAAAATGCTCATTAAAACAGACATTTGCTGCCATCTGTGCATCTGTGCGGTGGTTTAGTCATATTTAAAAGTATCGTTGCATTTTTTCAACATTTATTTGTATGTTTAAAAAAATACTTATAAAATGATTTATGCATTTGAAATTTTGCAGTGTAAGTGCCATTATGGCACCTCAGCTACATCAAACTGTCTGTGTAAATGCATCTAATAACACTTCAGATGCAGCTTCTGTTTCCTCAGCAGTGGAAAGATAGTTTGTTAATACTAATTTCATTTGAATGGTAACAACTCTACAGTTTCTTAATATTCTAACTGAATTAATTGAAACAAAGTAAGAATTTGATGTGAAAGATGACATTTAATAAGGTTAGGGGAAAGAAATGGCCATTTATAAACAGTGGGAAATGACATCTGTTTTGTTACATAAAGCAACTCATTAAGTTAACTATATCTTCCTCTTTCCAGTCACAGAGCACTTTATTTTGAGAGTTGTTTAAGTGAGAAAAAATATGTAAATTAGTCCAGATTGGAGGAATTGTAATTTTTTATAATTTATTTTATTATGTAAAATTTGTTGATATTTGCATAGATTTTTGTTTGTATATGCTGTCAATTATAGTTCTTAGAAAGAAAATCGGAATCGGCAAAAATCGGTAGGTCAGACTCCCCCAAAAAATTGGAAATTGTAATCGGCCAAGAAAATTGCAATCGGTGCATCTATAATAGAAATGAACATTATGGCTGCATTCACAGTTCTGTTTGGGACTGACAGCAGTGGCTTACAGGTGAGAAACTTGAAAGGTTTTATTTATTCAGCAGATTAAAACATCTGCTTGAATACAAACCTGTATATGAATGAACAGCTGAAGTCACAACCGCATTCAGGACACTAGAGCGACAGAATCAAAAATGGCTAAGCCCGTTTTTAAATAATTGAGCCCAGTCGAGGCTTTTCCTATCCATCACACAGTTAAACAGCTAACAGTGACTTTAAATGCTTTGTTAATGAGTGCAGAGTGCGCGTTTGGTGCAAGCGTCTGAGAGCTCTCGCGATCATGCACACGCACACACACACACAGCACTGACGGCAGCTCTGGTTTAAGATGAACGCGAATCATTTCTCCTTCTCCGTCTCTGTGAGTGTATTAAACCAGTCATGATTATATAGGCAACTCGATGTCCCGTGCTGTTCCATTCATTGAATGCGGTTGTGAATCCTGACAATGTAGAGGCATCATTTCGGCTATATACATGCGGTTCGTATGATAATATAATGCTCTATGAACGCTCTATGAAGTGAAGCCATACTAGCCTTTAACTTCTGCTCTAGAGTCTTGTTTGTGTTAAACATGGCAGAAAAACAGTCTTAAGTAGGGATAACTGCAGGCTCGTGCAATGGGCGTGGCTATAGCTGAGACGCATCGATGCGCTTGTTGTAGATGATATGCTAAACGATGCATTTTTATAATCAATGTAATCGATGACATCAACTAATCGCTGCAGCCCCAGTATTATGCTTAGCCTATCATTTTAAATGACAGACTGTGTCAAATTTATTTATTTTTTTCTGCGACACTTTTCCTACTGTGTTAAAAGCAAGATGTTAAATTAACTTATTTTGAAAAGACTAATAAAATAGCTATTAGGCTAAACCTACATTTATTTTTCTATTGTGCTGTAGGCTGAATGTTAGCCTAAATGAATTGTATCCCAACAAGAGGAATAAAAATAAGGATTACAATTTTTGTATAACATTTGTCTCTGTGACACTTTTTTCCTACTGTGTTGACAGGAAAATGTTATTGACATTTTGCGGTCAATAAATTCAAGACTCTTGACAAGATGAATAAAATGACAAATACAATTTTGTGCAGACAAAACATGTATTTGTTAGCCTATCTCTCTTTCAGCAGAAATTTAAATGTGAGATTCTGGAAATGGAATCTAAATTTAATGGGAACGTTCGGGTCAGGAATAAATTTATTCTAAGCGGACAGTGGTTGAACAAACTGTGAATATATCGCGAGAGCGGAATAAAATATGTATCTTTATATTGCATTCATTTAATAATAAAATACTGTTTTATTATTATTCAGTATTCACGACGCCATCAGTAAATAGTTCCTCTGTAAGAACAAGCTGTTTGGAGCATCTGATGCCCGTATGCACAAACACCACTGATCTTCACAAACCTCTCCAACACACGCGAGCATCCGTTCTAAAACACTCGCTGTATTCAACTACGTGAATATACTGAGCTGTATTCAAGCAGAAGTATGATGTTAGAGTGATCGCGAGTGCACATACACGGTTCTCGTTTGCGAATAAATTACAACAGACAACATGCGTCTAATGCACGATCCTGTATGTTACTATTATCTTTATCTTGATTACAATAGTCGTCCATCAAATCTTTAGGCTACTAGTGTGACACTGGCTTCTTTTATACAGCCGAGAGCTGTAGTTCGCTTATCACATACTCATCCAGCAGTTTTGCTGACTTACTACCAGTCACCCTAAAGAGAGACAACTGAGTGAAAGATTTCAAAGCCTCCTACCTAAACTTAAAGTTCAAAGCTAAACATTTTGTGACAGGCAAAAATACCATAATTTGCAGACACTATTTACAACCTTCACAGTACTGTCTTGAAGACTTTCAAATTAAATAACTCTTTTTTTTAAATGCAGCTAGCACTGGGTATGTGTGGTCACAGTGTTCAACCATTAAGCCCTAGGGCTGTCAAAATACAAATATTACTAATCGACGGTTCTTCAAAGCATAAAACAACACGTCTATCTTTGAGAAAATGTGCAGAATGTTTAAAAGAATGTTTAACCATATATAATTAAGTTGCTAAAACAATTAGAAACAAAACAACATCATGTATACACCGTTTAAAGCACAGAAAAATCAATCACTTAGAGTAACGTTACTTTTTTCATTTAAAAAAATTAGATGCAGTGGATGAGTAGAGACCCATCCCGCCATAAAGTTGAAACATGTTTTTTTTTTCAAGTTGAACTTACAATAATGTTAAATGGCTTTTAAAATATCCGACTCTCCTTTGCGAGACGCGAGTGCAACGGTGAAAGATGTCCCTCTAGAAAATGCGCTAAATATGCGTTCTGTGTGAACGGTTTGGTTCCAGTTTTGACATAAACAACATCATCTTCGCATTAATGTTCTCTTTTTCTGCAGCATTTTGAATGAACAATGTATCCAGTGGGTTCAACTAGATAGGCAAAAAAGCACTAAAATTTAATTACACCTACCTACACCATCGCATCTCGTTCACAACTGATAAGGCTGCCTGACGCACACCTAAAATTCGAATGCAACGTATTGCATTAGAATTTGGATTTTTATTTGAAATCCGACGAATATTCGAAATTCTATTATTATTAGATAATAATAATAATAATAAGCACCCTATGAAAAAGTCTGCTACCACCTACCGCACAGAAGCTTTTACAAGCAACATCCTCTTTGCATGTTAATGGGATAGTAAATCATGATGCGGATGTGAAGGTATCAAACCGTATTTAAAAACATCAGACTAAATGAAAAACAGACTCCCCGGAGCGGACATACTAGGGGTTGCAGGGAGATTGGACTGTGCATGACTGCTCGTGTTAGATGAAGCTGCAGGGTTCACAGCAGATGACATCAAAGACACAGAGGCTTGTAAAATGGGAAAAGCAGGCAAGAAGCTACTCTCAGTTCAAATTTGTCTACGACTCAAAGCGAGAAAACAAATCCTGGATACAGCAATTAGTGGTTCAAAGTACCATATAAGAAGAGGGTGTTATTTCAAGTAGGGCTGTGCAATTAATCGAAATTCAGTTTCGATTTCGGCCTCCAATAAATATGAAAACAGTTATCAAGATAAAACTATTATTGCGCCCCATTCCACCCTCTTTCCAGCAGTGCTCTTTTGTTCCTCCATAAAAAGGCCAATTTAATGTGCAAATCAGTAAAATAATGTAACGAGACTTTAGTAAAATGGGACATG
Source organism: Gymnocypris eckloni scoliostomus (assembly GCA_027564155.1). Taxonomy (NCBI): domain Eukaryota; kingdom Metazoa; phylum Chordata; class Actinopteri; order Cypriniformes; family Cyprinidae; genus Gymnocypris; species Gymnocypris eckloni. Next base: position 14,323,436 of record CM050431.1, read on the forward strand.
CTTGATTTATTTAACTTGATTAGATGTATTTTTGTTTTAAAAAGCGTGACAGAGAACATGCCCTTCCTCAGAAAGATTACTGTGTATGTGCTCAGAGACAGAACACAACACGGACAAGTAAAGTCATCTTTTAGTGCCTAAACGGTCAAACACACGCAAAAATGTGTCAAAATGCGGCGCTTCATGATTATTCATGTAAATACTCGTCGGATATGTAATAAATGAACGTAAAGAGTTGAGGATGAAAATACTCGTGTAACAGTAAATTGGATCCGTGCGGCTCTTAAAGTGACAGCGGGCTATATTCCTGCTGTGACTGTGTGCATTTATGTTTTTAGATCGCAATGTTACAATGTTAGAATGCGATGTGATTGTAACCCTTTTTGCACATTATATATGCCTACATGGTTGCATTCACTTTATTCATTTGTTTAATCCAAATACAAAATGCCGAGATATGTATACCGCAAATCAGGACAAAAATACAGAGATATGAATTTTTGCTCATATTTCCCAGCCCTACTTTAAAGAAATGTGCATTTGGTCATATTTTGCTCGATTCCCCTCTTGTGGCCTCAGCAGATACAGAAGCCAAAGGCTTGTTTTTTCCTAACTGAATTTATGCCTTTTAAATTTAAATATAATTAGAATTTTGATAATATTTTAGTAAAAAATTCTAATGTAGTTTTTTAGCCAATTTGACAGCCCTAGTATGACTTATTGTCACGTCACCAATGTCATTTCTTTACCGAAGCCTCACTATGCAATGCAAGACCCATAATCCGTTTAAACTGAGAAAGATGGTCTTAGGAAATCCCCCAACACAGCGTTCCCTTCAGAGCCTTTGACTTCCTCTCAAGAGTAGTCAGATCAAACCATGCTTTTAAAAATCCTGTATGCCGGAGATGCAAAATTATCTTCTGAATAGACAAAAAATATATATTTAATGTTCAGAAAATGGTGAAAAAATGTGTCTGTTTTTGCTTTATCAGTACAATTTCTTTGAGTTGATGCACATACAGACACAGCTTATAAGCATCGTCCTGAATCAAAAATAAAATAGACCCTTATTTATCCAATCTATTCTAAATTATATAAAAAAGGAAAACTCAGCCTGGCACTCCTTGAAGACATTAAAAGTAGGTCATTCAGTCTCCAGTGACTCACCAATTCTGGCAAGAAACCAAATATTGCAGGTATAGAGAAGGCAAGAGCCTTTTTGACTGAAGCTATTTGGCAGATGGGTCATGTTTCAACAGCTTTAAAGCCAGTTCACAAATCAACATACTTGTCCGTTCAAAAACATGAAATCCTTATGAATATCTCACAGAGTATGTAAAACTAGATCTCTAATACGGACCCTCCGCTAGAGTGTTTAGGCATATTTGGGCTGACTGAGATAGCTGATAAAATATTCAATACACCTTAATACATTTTAACAGTTTGAATTATTTGTAGAGTTACTTTGATCAATCGGCCATCAATCAGTTTTGGCCAATAATCACATTTTACAACTCGATTGGTAGTCACTAAATTTGGCTGATTTAATGAACTGATCGCAATGGGATGATGTAACCATGTGATGGCGTGAAACTTTAGCACCGCAGTCTAGGGATGTCACGATTAACTGTGAGCCAGTTGAAAATCGATTCAAATATGTGACGATTCAAATAGTTAGAAATCCTAAACAATTCATGATACAATTAGAGTTAGGAGTTTATATGAATGTATGTCTGAGGTGAACTTACTTGTCTTTAAAGTCGGCATGAATTCAAAATTGAAAATTCTTATTTTTTTAATGGAATACTGTAGTGTTTATTATGATTAATTTATCCGTGCACTTCATTATTATTTTCTTTTAATTCATGTGCCCTCGTAATCTTTAATCAAAAACGTTAACCTCCCCTTCCCCTCAAAACGACTCATCTTCTCTTCTGGTCACGAGCTATGGCGAAGGGCGGAGTGAGATGCTGGGATAAATGACAGGGGGAAAAGCTGACATGAGCCATGGGGGGAGTACACTACCCTTAAAAATGTTAAGGCTATTACCATAACATTACTCTTAGGACAGCGCAAACTTTTTGTAATGAATAGGACTTAGCCTGATGGAGGACGCGCTCAGTCTTTCAGGCAGTCTCTCTCGCTCTCTCTCTCGCATGCTGTTAGGCAGAGGTGGAAAGTAACGAATTACATTTATTCGCGTTACTGTAATTGAGTAGCTTTTTTGTGTACTTGTACTTTTTTAAGTAATATTTTAAATCTGTAATTTTACTTTTACTTAAGTATATTTTGTGGGCAGTATTGTACTTCGCTACATTTTAAAACTCATTCGTTACTGAGTAAAAAAAAATCGCTCCGTGGAAACAACTGCAGCAAATAATGGGCAGAAGAAGAAACTGGCGCTAAAATCACAAGAAAGATGCAGACGAACAAGACAGGCGTTAATGATGCAGACCCAGCTGAAAACCAGACCCTTTGTACTCTGCTGAAGTTGAACTCGATGGAAATGAAGTGAACCCCTGGCCATATTCATGCTCTATTATGCAGTGTAAGCTGTGTTTGCCTCGGGAGACCGAACTAGCAGCTTATAACATCTCGACATCGCCCATCGCAAGCATGTAGAAATAAGGTAAATACTTGCATCGTTGCATTGGTGGTTAAAATGAAGCATTGACGGTTTAGCAAAAGGTTTTGCACAAATGAGCCAAAAAGACAGTGGTGCAGGGTGTGCGATATCATCTGCGATAATATAATAATTGTTGTTTTAACGATGTGCGATTTGACATTATCAGTATTTTTCCAAAAAACAAACAAAACACTCTAAACAGTGTGCCGTGAAATCTAGTAACGTTAGATTAGACTAATCCACGTGCATCTGGAGTGCTTTCTTTCTCTGCGTGATTCAGTCTGTTAAAATGCGTTTAGAATGATCACAAAACTGAAGATATAGAAGCAGAAAATGTATATATTTATATAATTTAATATAGTAAGTCAACATCACATGAAGAATGCCGTTTTTCTCAAAAAATCACCATGATTACATAAGCCTGTAGTTTTGCTTTTTACAACAGTTCAAAAAACAAGAAGTTAATTAAGAAACTTGCGTTTTAGACACATTGCCTGTTTTTGCTCTATTTCGACAACAAAAATATTTCCATACACAGTTTTGCGTCTCTGACTCTGAGCAATGACGTGTTTCATTCCTTGAATTAACCGTTTAAAGGATTCTGTTCAATCGCAATGACTCTCTTATCAGTGACTTGCTGACACCTACTGGTGGTTCTAATTTAACATTTAAAGTATCTTTTGATTTATTTATTTTTAATTTCAAATGACTATTTAACATTTGTGACCCTGGCATGGAGCACAAAACCAGTATTAAGTCACTGGAGTATATTTGTAGCAATAGCCAACAATACATTGTATGGGTTAAAATTATACATTTTTCTTTTATGCCAAAAATCATTAGCATATTAAGTAAAGATCATGTTCCATTAATGTATTTAGTAAATTTCCTACTGTAAATATATCAAAACTAAGAGCTTAATTTGAACAACTTTAAAGGAGATTTTCTCAATATTTGGATTTTTTGCATCCTCAGATTCCAGATTTTCAAATATTGTCCGATCATAACAAACAATACATCAATGGAAATATGATTTATTCAGCTTTCAGATGATGTATAAATCGCAATTTAGGAAAATGGACCCTTATGGTTTTGTGGTTCAGGGTCACATTTTATGTCTTATTTATCAAAACATTATTTCTGCATTTGTAACTGCAGGCTAAATGCATCCATGTCAGTGTGTAATACATCTATGCCACTTCAGATGAAGCTTCTGTGTTTCCTCTGCATTGCAAAGATGAATTTTGTTGATACTGATTTAATTTCCCTGGTAACAGCCTAAATGTGTTATTATTCTAAATAACTGATTCCTTTAATTAAAAACACCTAGTTTGAGATTTATAGGCCCATATCCCAGGTGTGTCAAACTCAGTTCCTGGAGGGCCACAGCCCTAAAGAGTTTAGTTCCAACCCTGCTCCAACACACCCATGTAGTTTTCAAATCAGCCTAAATGATTAGTTTAGCTGTATCAGATGTTTAATTAGGGTAATATCTACACTGTGTATGAGTTTGACACCTTTGGTCTATCCCATTTTCCCCTCCCTCCCATTGTTAAAATGTAACTAAGTACTTTTTACTCTGAGTAAATTTTAAATGAGCTACTTTTTACTTTTACTTGAGTATTTTTAGACTGGTACTTTTACTTGTACTTAAGTAAAATTTCAGTAATGTAATGGTACTTTTACTTGAGTAGAATATTTTTGTACTCTTTCCACCTCTGCTGTTAGGCATGTTTTGTGCCATTGATTGTCCTCTTCCTCAATAAATAGAAAATGTCTTCATGCTAGGGTGTCGGCGGTGAATCCAGTGGGGAGAAATCCCCCACAACGCAAACTGCCATTCAGATCTGCCCCCATTTTGTTAGCAACACCCCAACTTCCAATGATCCAATCAATTCGTCTCGAAGAACAAAATCAAGTCCCACCCTCTCATTTCAGATGCCGTTTCACTCAGATAGATGTCACAGTACAGAAAAAAAAGACAATCGCTACTTCCGTTTCATGTCGACTTTAAAAAAAGTTTATACTGTATTTTTTATATTCATCTTGCCGCTGTATAATGTATATTCAATTTCATAAGTGCAATGCTGCTTTGTTTACAGCGGAAACAAAGGAAACGCTTTAAACGCCACCTGTTGGCTCGTCTGCTGTTTCGGTTTCATGCAGATATTCTTTAGAAGTCTTTAGAAGTCTGACTTTAGAAGTCAGAACATTCCGTTTTTGCTTCAAATTTCGAAATTAGATTAGATTAAAAACTGCTCATGTTGCATGCATGCAGCATCTTTGCTTGGATGATGATTAAAATGCAGTGGTTGCCTTTAATTTTAAATGGAAAGACCACAGATAAAGCCTTATTTTGTTTTTATGAAGATATTTATTTTATTTGTGGTACTTATTTATTTTATTTGGGATTTGTTTAAACATTTTCAATTTAGTTTTGTTATTTACATTTACATTTTGTTTTTTAAATCAAAGCGATTTAAAAATGAGGACAATGGAAGCAATCAAAACCAACAAAAAAGCAATAATATGCAATAAAGTGCTATATTAGTATATTATTATAGTGTTATATTACAATTTCACAAATAAACATGCAGCATTTTGTCCAAGCAATAATAAAAGGTCTTAAATCTAATTTTATTAAATTGTGAATCGAATCGTGAGTTGAGTGAATCTTTACACCCCTACCAGTCATGTCTTACCAGCATAGACATGGATCTGCAGTGTGAAATTACGTGGTCTGAAGATACAACTAAAAGATAAAAACAAATAAATAAAAAGAAATACCATGTGGAGAAACACTGGCTTAACGATTTAATACTAAGAACCTGATTTACAGAGCAAACAGCAACTGGGAAAAGTATATCCTTCTTCAGGTCAAGTCATATAAAATATATCAGTTTTCCATCAGTTGTCAGAAGATGAAAGTGATATCTTTGTCGTAGTATCCTTTAAATGTTTATGGGGATTCCCCATGACTGGTGTCAACGCTGTTCAATGCATCGAATCAGTGTCATTGATCTCTATGAAGTAAAATCAGTTTCAGCGTTAGCCAGTTGGCGTGTTGTTCTTCGATTGAGCCCTGTAAATTAATTCGTTTCAAAATCTTGTTTCATTCATGAATAAATCTGAGTTTTTATTAGTTGAATTAACAGTTTAATGATTACTCATTCATAAAGCCACCTACTGGTACAACAATGCAACGGCACTTGTGGGTGCAATTATGTTCTGTTTAAAATGCATATTTGAATGCTCTTTAATAAGCCAAAGTACCCTAATATGGAGTGTTTGTTGCAAGCTCTGTTTTTAAAGGCCTATTCAAATGTTAATTGTAAAATTAATATTTGTTGTGCTTATTTATTTGATTCTCAATTAAAACAGAAATATACTGTAAATAATGTTACCAAGGCAAGGTATTATTTTATCTTAAAAAATAGGTTGACACTAACAGTCAACAGAGAGCTGACAAATCACTTATATAAAGCTTAAATGATAAGAACCCGGACGGTATTGGCAGCAAATCGAGCTATTTGTATCCAAGAGAGAAACCAATATTTCAACCAATATTTACAATATCAAAGATGTTAAATAAATTCAAAATGTTTCATTTAATAACTAAAACATAAATCAAGGCCTATTCCCCATGCCGTTCTTATTTATTTACATTTATATGCACCAATATATCAATATACAGCAATAAATAGCAATACTGATTAACAGAGTCCTGTTCAAAAGTTTGGAGTTTAGAGATACACCGATTGACCGGCCAGGGACCGTGGATCAGTCTGCCAATTCAGAGCTGGTCTGTTTTGACGTCTGTAAATACGTGAGTTTAGACACCAGGTGCAGTTTCTTCCTCTCCTGCAGCCAATGGCAGGGTCACTCCAAGGGCTAGGATTCCAGTCAGCCTATTTAGGAGACGATGACTCAGCCCGCCCAACCCGATGTCAGTGGTGTCAGCCACCATGGGATCTGGCATTCTAAAGACCCATTGATCAGTGTGGCTCATGTCCCATTGGCCCTGTGTCCCAACACAGGGCCAATACCACTGACCAAGCCTCCGAAAGCTTTGGAGTCAAGCAGGGATGAGTGTGCCCCTCCCCCATGCAGAGTTAATTCAAGCTGTGCAAAGGGAGCAGCGCAGAGTCCAAAGGAAATATGACTCATTTGAGTAACATGAGGCATTCTCCACAGAACTCTTGTTTGTTAAGTGAGAGGGGCCAGTTGAATGCAGCAGTGTGAGACTTCAGGAGGAGAGCGGTGCTTCGAGGGGGAGGAAGAAATCACTTTTGGTGTCAGTTGCGTGATTTTAAAGCTCCGCTCCCCCAGTTTCACGGAGAACTTCTTTGGCTGCATTAAAGGACTTTCTGAAGCATAATGACAGAATCGTTCCCCTTTAAGAATAATGATTTAGTGCAGCAGAAACTATTAGTCAATGGAGTCAAAAGGTTGAAAAAACTTGCGTGAAATGCATCACAAGAGAACGCCAACACTGTAACTTAAGCTCGACAGTGTGCTAAATGCATTAAACACTTCCTGTGCCAGTTTTACCTTTGATGCAAACCACAGCAGGTCTGTAATGATGCTGTAAACACATTTTAATCACAAGACAGGTGAAAAAGTCAAAGACAAGAGTAGCTCAGACTGACCAAAGATTATACTAAATAGTGTTGTTGATCCTGCCATAATTACATAATCGACGGTTCATGATTATTTGAGATTATAGAGATCATTGACCACTTAAGGTACAACTGCATCCTTAAATTTAATATTCTGAACATAGAAATGCATGAAATTACAATGACAAGTTTGAGAAATTACTGTCAACTTCATATAGTCCCTCTAAATATCCTCCAATAAAGAGATGATAAAATACAAATATTGTTTTTGTATAATGTGATTGTTTATATAAGCAATCTGTCCCTTAGAAAAATTATCAGTTCCGTTTCTCTAAAATAATATCCAGACAGGTTCTAAAACGCAACACCTAATCAGACCAAAAAGATAAATATTTTAGTTAAAGTACACTATAATTCAAATGTTTGGCATCTGTAAGTTCTTACAGCAATCTTGCAATCTTTCAATTGCATTAAATTAGCATATTAGAATAAATTCTGGTGAATCATGTGACTGAGAGCTAGAGTAATGGCTGCTAAATATTTGGGCTGCCACTAACAACTTTATTTATTTTTCCGATTAATCTAACGACTAATTTATCGATTAATCGACTAATCTAACCGATACATTTTCCGCCAAAAAACCCCAACTATTTTACTTAAGAATATTTTATTAAATCAAATGAAATCCAAATTTCTATGAAAACCTTTTTTTAAATAAAAATTTACGTGCAACATTGAGTGCAAGAAGCAAGTGTCCATCTCATAGTCCAAATCACTGAAATCAGTTCAGTATCAGAAAGAAAATAATTGGAATCCAGAATATAGTAAAACTCAATTAATTAGACAGGCTTTTTATTAATACAATTTAATTTAACCATTAAACAGAATCCACTTAATCTTTAATATTTGGCCATTTCTTTAGGAAAGAAATGTTATAGCCGCTGTAATTAGATGAATACGTGGACATCAAAACGTGTAAATTCAGAGTGAGTGTTTGAGCTTTTATTTTGAAATCGCGATGTATCCTATGTTTGTGTAGGTTTATAAATTATTTACCTTACAAATCTGATGAAATGGCGCACGTTGCGTTCCCAGATGAACGTTATAATAAACACAAACTTACAACAATATGCAGAGATGGAGTTTGAGAAGCTCCACATGTAAATGATAACAGTTTCTGTGGAGCTACTGTGAACGGAGCCGCTGAAAGACGCATGTACTTTACCTACATGCAAATAATTAAAACGCATATAATTATTCAATTAAATCATAACGTTTGTGAATTCACAATTATGGTTAATTATGTTTTTGAAATGGCTTTAATATATCATGCAGCCTTGGAATATACTCTAATAATGTGTTTTATGGATTCTCGTTTGTGAAATGCGGCACTTTCGGTATTTTGCCGGTTTGTCGATGCAAGCAAACTGAAGTCGACAATTTAAAAAAATCGACTAGTTGACTAAATTGACGAATCGCACCAGCCCTAGTCTCCAGTGAAGCTGAACTCTCCTCCTGTCAGCAAGATCTCACAACTGGATCTGACTAAGTCTGCAAGGTTTGTGAAATTAAATGTTCATTTGTCATTCAAAGATTTGTTTAAATGATATAAATGCGTATTTGCTGAATGCTGACGCCAAACGAGAATGTATTAGGCTATAACGTTTGCCTTTCTATCACTAATAATTTAAAAGCAATCATTATAATACTTGTTGTGTATACATTTTAATTCCTTTGTTTAACAGTTCTATCGGATTACTTGACAGACTTCTACCTAGTAGACAGCACTGTTAATGACAACATTTCAAGAGGGAGAATGTGAGCACTCACTTGATTGTGCTAGTGTATTAAATAGTGATCGACCGATATTGATATTTTATAACCGATACCGATTATTTGTACGTTTATGTACCCGATAACCGATATGCAGAACCGATATTTATTTACTGTTATAAAGTATATAAATAACAGAGTGAAGTAAGTCCATTCTTCACTTTGGTTTTTCCTCCTTTCAGTCATCTTAACAACAACAACAAATTGTTGAAAATTAACATTCTTTCATATTACATTTAATCTTCAAATTACAACAATTAAAACCTTTTATTTATAAACAGCATCATCAGCAACACTGATATTAACAATAAGCAAAAGAATGTCTAATGTTTTCAAATGGAGAAAATAAAGAACAGGAGTCATATCAACTTCATTTTAAACTACAGTTTTAGGTTTATAAGCCGTTTAATAAACTAAAGAGTGAAGAATAATTCACTGGATAATGTTAACTCAATTAATAACATTCTCTGGAATAATTGAAATAAGCTATAACAAACAAAACATCGTATTTTATTGCATTTCTTAACTGGCATGTTTTATCAGAATTATTCAAATGTTTTTGTCATTCTAGATTATGAAAACTGCTGACAGCGCGGTTTATCTATTTACGCAGAACTATACTCAAACTGCGATTGCTTGTGGAGATCATAAAGAATTCATTTCGATAGAGATGTATTTATTTAGATGTTTATTGGCGAAATAATGGTTCTATAGTAAATGTTAATATAATTTACGTGTTTCAAACAAGTGAATCTTGTATAAAGTTACATGCGGTGGCCGCGCTGGAGCTTCTCGAGTGAACAGTGTCCACTGCTCCAAGTGTGTGTGTGCACTTGGATGGGTTAAATGCAGAGAATACATTTCACTGCTGGTTATACTCTGTATAATTGTGTATGTGACTAATTAAAAATATATAGATTATCTTATTTTATTTTTTTTACGATATCCGATTATGGTAAAATGCTTAAATATCAGGAAAAATATCGATAAACCGATATATCGGTCGATCTCTAGTATTAAAGATGGTTCAAGTGTACTTCAAGTGATAACTAAATTGAATTATTTAATACAGAGATAGTATGTTAAAAGTGCATTTTAGTTCATATTAAATAGTACAGTTGAGTACACTTAGATGATCTTAAGTTTATCTTAAGAAGTACTAAATAACCATTTTAGTATATTAAGTTCAAAGTTAGTGTGCAAAAACAGAGCACTTTAAGTAAATTATGGAAGTGCACTTGTTTTTTTACCAGGGTAAGTAAATAAGTTTTTTTTTAAGTTAAGGCAAACTATTCAAGTATTTGTTAACAAACAGTAGACTATTCTTGTGGAAATTTCTAATACCACATTAAGAATAGCAACCACCCCCCCACCACGCCCCCACCCAATACCGAACTGAAACCATGAACTGAACCAAGAGAAACTTGAACAGTTTCACCCCTATTCAAAATACTTTTTGCAATCAGCAGCAAACATTTTTATGATGCAACATTTCTAAAACTTGAGCATTTCTCTAGGAGAGGTAGAAATGCAACACCGTAGTGTTCAGATTTACTTGAAAGTACTTCAAGCACATCTTAGAACTAATTTAACTGCTTCAGGAAAGTGACTTAAAGCGTTATTCAATTCTCCAATTAGCATAATTCCATGTCAAATTAACATTGAAAAAGTGAGTCATTAAGAGCTATAAATCCTTTACAGGGCTCTAGACTAACTTTTTGCACTGCAAACTTTTTTTCTTAGGTGCATCAGCACAAAAGTTAGGTGCACCCAAATTTTCATATAGGCAATATTGACTAGAAAACGATTAATTAACAATCTGGTCAACATAAAGTTCTTTATTTGAAGCACAATTCTGCAAGAAAGGTAACTTACTGAAAAAGAGTTAGTCCTTAAAGTGCTTCACTGAGCTGATATTTAAACTTAAAACATATCAAGATAAATTAAATAAAAAGAAAATCTAAAGTATTTTAAGGGCATCAAACTGAACATCTCATGGCTCAATGTCTTATGGACTATCCTCCATTGCAGTCACATGCCCCTCGGATGGCCAACTCCTGTAGTTTGGCCTTCTTGATATTTGACCTTGGCCAAACCAACAGGCCACACTCTCTCTAGCATCAAATCTTCCAGACTTGGTCCTTCTACACTGATTATTTTTAGATCTTCCACTGTGTCTGAATGAAGGGATGCTCTAGTGCAATGGTTCTCAAACTTCTTTGGTCTTGCCCCCCTCTCTGTTGTCATACTGTATTTTAATGCAGCCAAATTCTCAATAAAACTGTTTTACTTTATATATTTTACTGTTTCTTTTGTCAGTCAACGGGATAGATATTAAATAGTGACTGAAACACAGCCCTTTAAGAATACATAACCAGCTCTCCCTTCCAAGAAGCTAGTCTGCACAAAAATCCTAATTTAATTGAGCCGTTGTCTGATGAAAAAGTTGCTATGGGGGTCTGAAAAGGCGCTAAATCTAGCGACAAAGTCACTAAGTTGGCAACACTACGCGCATCTCATTCTCTATCACTCACCTCTCTCTCTGACTGCAGCAGCACACGCTTTTTAAATGTACACACATGTACAGGGATATCTGGACCACGGCCAATCAGAGGGGGGGGGTCCGCCCTTCACTATCTCTGATTGGTTTAGACCACGATATGGGCCTAATGTGTGTCTGTTGTTGAACCACAGGGAGACTTTCAGAGTCGCGGAGACTTTTTTATTTTCTTGAACGGCTGGTCGCACTAGTGCGACCTTAGATTTGTTTTAGTCGCACAATTGAGAAATTAGGTTGCACGGCGACCAAATTGGTTGCACTCTAGAGCCCTGCTTTAGAAAAAAACTTTTTGAAAATCATAAATGCAACACTATTTAAAATGAATCTGCAATTTCTGAGCACATTTTAAAACAAAACTTGAATATTTCCACTGCACTAAACCAATTAGCTTTATTAATCAGACAAATGTCTGCATTACAGCTTTGGCTACTCAGACTCATATGGGAGAAATTAACCAAAACATGGAGGGAACTGGGCAAAAATTGCTCACAGAGCATGGATAATTGTCCATCTTTAGCAAGTTATTAGGGCTTCTTCAGAAGTGCATTTGTCACTACAGCTGAATGTGCAGTAAGCTGAAGTAATTAAAATGGCATTCTCCAAGCTTGATTATGATTACTTAAGCTGTGTAATCTAGGTAAAATCCTTTCCTTGCTTACAGCGTCCACATCTCTGCTGAACAAGAGAGTCTCCGTTACCTGCAGCAGGCACTAAGTGAAAGATACTGTGCTGCTTTACTGTTTTAAGAGACACAAGACACACAAAGTCCTCCAATTTCACTGTTACGCACCCTTGCAGACCAGCCTTTTTTACCAAAGACAAACAGGCAATGCAGCAAGAATTTTTCTGCAGTCATAATGAAAGAAATGAACGTACACAAAGGTGTATCCCCACAAAGTACATTGACGTGCCTGTGGTGAAGAACAGAGGACATGTGTAGTCAAATAGGTAATGCTGCATGGTTAATGAAAGTGACTGACTGCATGCAACCTGCTAAAGCCACAAAACGCTACAGTAGATGGGGAAAAAGTTTAATCCAACCAACGCATTAGGGTAAAAAGGCATCCAAGGTCATGTTTGCACTCATGAAAAAATTGATCTGGAAGGTAGAATGGGTCTACAGCCAGGTAGTGGGGGTGGATGACACAATCTGTCCACTGCACTGAATATCTGGAGTTCCAACTACTGTTGGATCTGCCAGTGCAGCACAGCACAGACTAACATCTAACAAAGTTCTCTGTACATGGAGAGACTGGTAGAGCTCTGGCAGTGTATTTCAGCATTAATAAAAAATGAAAGTGTAGTGCTTCGGTAGATCTGCGCTTCTCTTCCCAAGGGTGGGGGGGTTGTTGTTTGAAAAACTCTGAACCAGTGCAGCATTCCCATATCCACCCATATCTAGTGAGGGGCTCTTTAAAAATTCATTAATTTACAGCAAAAATAGATTAAAGCACCCAGCTGAGCAAAACTCGAAATTTGGCTCCTGAATAACATTAATAATAAAACAGCTCCCAAAGGCCCTGGGGGTTTCGCCTGAAGAAACTGTTTTGGCTTCAGCTCACCTCGTAACACCTTGTGAAAGGCTCTATTTTTTGCAAGCGCTAAAATATTTTAATTATCATTCATGCGAATGAATTTGTTCAAAATAGTTCTGCTATTCAACATCAACCCATTTCCAATCTGATCATAGACTTGAAACTGCAAAACTAGCAACAGTGGCCCAAAAATGCCTGGAACCATAGTTACTGTAATTGCTCTGGTCAGTTCTAAATGAGGTTCACTTAAGTGCAATTATGCCCCAGTAATCTTTCACATAAAGAGACTTTTTGAACATGAAAAAGTGGGCTCACACAATATGACAGCAAACAAGATTCAAATTGGAATCAGAGATGAATGGCTTCATAGCTCATCTGCATTCTAGTGATGAACGGCCTTGCTAATGAAGACCGAGCTACTAACTGACTTTCACCACTTGCACAGCAAGGCTTCATATTGGTTTTTGGCATAACAAGAGCCTCGGCATGAAAGCCGTTATTGAACCAGCCTGAAATAGACTATACAAAACAGGCATAGGCCAAAATGGTTGTCTAGTTGTCTGATAACAGATCAATTACAACTGACTATTGAAACACTGTTGGAATAAGGTGACAAAAGTTATGAAACTTCAAATAGAGCATTTTAGCATCCTGGACACGTGCTTTGCTTTTGCAGACAAAGAGACCTCAGGGTAAAACCCTGTTTGAGAGGCTTGGTCTGTTAACTCATAATTTACAGTGATAATATCGACAGAATTTGACAGCAATTATTAGATGAGGTGTTTAGTGAAGCTTTATTTACACAACAGAAAACAGACTAAAAGCTCAATCTAGGTATTCACAAAATCAATAAGTTTATCAAAATGAAAATCAACTAAAACTGAGAAATCAAAATGTTAACTAGACATTCAACCTCAGACTAATCGATTATGAAAACATGTTCTATCACATCCCTGCTACAAAATGAAAGGAGAATATTATATGAAAGGACTATAATATTAATGGTGGCAGCTTGTCTGAATGAACACTGCTTACCAGAATGTAAATGATTTTGCATTTAACTAATAAACACTATTTTAACACTAGCATTGCAAGAGTGAGTCATTTCTATGCTTTGAAAGCACCAACATGCAGTATTGACAGCCACTGAGGGTTATAATACATAAAACAAAAAAGTAACAATTAACAAGCATTTTTTTCCAGATATTTAATGTCATTGCCAGAAGAAGGAGGGAAAGCAATGCAACGAGTGGTGACCTGATGGGCATTTTCTGAGCTGGACAAGCCATGCATTTAGCTTGCCTGGACCCCATTTACCAACAGGGGTCTGATAACTTCATCTCACGGACAGCCATTTGAATAATCGCTTCAACAAGAGGGGAAATTAAAAGCCTCTCAGTGAGACAGGGCTGGGCAAAGGGCCACCGTGGAATTCCAAATGAGCTATTGGTATGCGAAAGGTGAGGGGCTGTCTCTTCTTTGCTCACGTCAGACTGCTCAATCTACACACGCCTTGCTGCTAATTCAATGTCGTAAAAGTGCTTTTCAACATCACAAACTAAAATCGGTCCGATTGTGAAAATCTAATAGAGAAAATGGGAAGCAAACCACTTGTTGCAACCAGACAGAAAAAAAGAAAATGATACACTGGTTTCACACGACACAAATTTAAGAGAACAGATGTTTGTGCTGCACAGCTGGAGAAGGCTTACCTTTTCTAAATGAGGGACAAATCTCAACCAATTCAGCAGAGGGGAAAAAATGCAAATACCTCAGAAAACTCTGTAAACAGTGCAACGGTAAAGACAGCTCATTACACTGAACACCGTATAGCTCCAACGTATAAAAAATTAATAACACAGTCACCAAAGATCTAAAGCTCCATACAATGCCCCATTTGGCGTGTAGCCTATGGCGTCGTTTAGCGATGATAAAGTAGGTGGAATGCATAAAGCCAGCAGTTTCCAGGTGAGTTTAGACATAGCGGCAGGATGCCCACTGAGGCCTGAGGGCAAGACGGAGACGAGTCTGTATGCAATACTGCAGCCTAGGCCTCATCAAACCCTGGCATGGGAACAGTTATGGTACACTACAACAGATGCCATGCTTGTGTTCTTTAAGAACTCCAATTCCAGCCCATTTAGCAAAACAGTAATGAACAACATACAGAACAAGATGAAAGATAAAAGACACTTAAGGGGTAATACCTTTCTTAAGACAGCATTTAAAAGCAAAGTATCAAAAACTTCTTTCATGTTACTCTCAGTTAGCTTTACTGTGATACTAGTCCCAAAAGGTACATGCCTTCAGATTAAGCGAATATTAACAATTAAACAGCATAAATAATGAATCATTCATGTGCTGTACAATTTCATGTCCTCATCCTCTAGAAGAATATATTACAAAATCTTAAAATATGTTGATGTGAAATATAAATGTGAACTGCATAATTTTTTTTTTTTTTATAAACCGAGATTAATTTAAAACTGACTGATATGTGTGTGGGGGGGGTCCTAATCAAAATGTTTCAAACATGTATTACCTGGTAATTTAGGTTTCATATTTTTTCCTGTATTCTTAATATCACTTTCCATGCTGTTAGTCATTTCTAATATGTAAGTAACATGTCATAATATACATTTAACAAAAAAATCCTATGTCAAAGACATCATCTGTCAGGAAATGACATTTTTGGTGGGAAAACAACTGCAAAAACAGTAGCAAGCAGTAACAGCAGCAATAAATTCTGTTATGTTGTATGGCATCACATGATATACACATACATACATGTGTACATACATACACATAAAAAGTCTGTAAGTTTTAACCAATTTATATCAATACAAAAGCACCAAATATTGCAGAGATCAAAATGTACAGCATAACATTCATGACTCAAATCACTTTTTGTACAAGTGTAACAATCTTCTTGATGCAATAATTGTAAATGCAGTGGTTTCAGCACAAGAACCACCAGGCCTGTTCTGACAAGCAACTGATAGTTCAATCATTTTCAGCGTTCTGTGAGCTGACAACCCAAAGACAAACAAGTCTGGTGCTAACGTGAATCTTTCACACTATTGTACTGCTACACTGACTGGGTGGGGAAAATATGTCCCGGGTAGTTCACATATGTCCATCATTCAGTATTTTAAGCATGCTGGTACATAATTCAACAGTCTCTCCATTCGTACTCTACTCTTTAAGTGAAGGAGGAGGGGAAGAAAATACTAACTAATAGAATGCTGTCGGTCAATCCTCATCAGGCCCATACAAATTGTAACATGCATGCAAAAATATGCAGACAAGCTGTCATTGTCAACTTAAGGCAGGACACTACAGGCAAAACCATTGTTTTCATGCACTGGTCAATTTTGAGGTATTGTCAATTTTACTTCTAACGTGTCTTTTTTCAGACTAGTAGAAAAAACATCAAAATGTACATTTAGATATTTGATTACATTTTATATATTTGCATCTGCAGACTTCAATGACATATCTTTATAGGCTGTTCTCTCAGAATGACTTTTTCCTGCACTGAGCAAGACACCTTCACTTAAGTAGCACTTACAGTTTTGGTCATATATTTATATATATAGCAAATTAGTGCATATTTCATTATATAACGAATCATTTACATATTTAAACATACCAACAACAAACAATTGTCCTATTGTACTGCGATTAATCAAATGGGGAAGTACAGTGACATCTATTTGTTACTATATTCACCTGGCTCCATATAAATTATAAACGTTAGGCATAGCGGTATAAGCAACAAT
This sequence comes from Gymnocypris eckloni scoliostomus, assembly GCA_027564155.1. Taxonomy (NCBI): domain Eukaryota; kingdom Metazoa; phylum Chordata; class Actinopteri; order Cypriniformes; family Cyprinidae; genus Gymnocypris; species Gymnocypris eckloni. The sequence continues at coordinate 14,340,391 of CM050431.1, forward strand.
AAATCAAATTCAACCCAAAGCACAACATGACAGTAAAGGTCTGTTCTTGCAGTAACTAAAGGGGAAAATCCAAATACCTGACAGAAACATTCCAGCAGCTGACTAGACGGGGGACTAGGCTTGCATTGACTAGATATGACAGTCTATATATGATGTGTATAAAATCTCGCAAGTAAGCCACATGAGTTACATGCAAGATCAGAACTGTAGACTTACTGTTTCTTATCACCTGTCGCATATGCTGACAGAAAGGCAATAACTCAGGCAAAACTGCATAAAGTCAAACTAAACATTTCAATAACGCTTCATTAACAATCTTACATCTCTTAGTCGCACAAAAACCGAGCTCGTATGCATATTAACGGCCAGGAGTTGGCCAGGATTCGTTTTTAAAATGACACGCAGCTGCCGCGCGTCTGTTTCAAAAATATTAATAGATACGGCCTCCACCTCCAACTACTATTAGTTGACAGCACCAAAAGTTGCTCGTTTGGCAGTTACCGGTCGAAGAGACCGCTTCCAGCTCGGCTTACTGACCGAGTTACAGTCACAAATATTTCAAGTCAGTCGCCTGTCAGATAAGCGCACAAATAGTAGGCGAGCTAAAGTAAAGCTGGCGGCTAATTAGCAGCTCACTCTCGCTACCTGTCTGACAAAAACTGTATTGGCGGCTAGCAGCTTGCTAACTAAACTTGTTCTGCTTTGACAGAGAAGCTTGCAGTGTCCCCACCTGCCCCCGACCGACGGCGGCAGCGGCATACCACTTGAGGCCTGAACGTCTGTGCTCCCGCTCTGTACAGAACTTAAGCAGCACACAACTAACACTTAAAGTCGTCCATTTTTCGCGGGCCCTGGCTTCAACTTCGCGAGCTCCATGTCGCGAGCTCGTAACGTTATCGTTACCCACACTCACCCGGGCTCGCGTCCGCTACTGGAGGCCAGTGCAGGTCTGTCAAAGTTAGCCGTCCCCTCCCCTTCGTTTTTTCGATCACAGCTCCCTCGTTCTCCTCGAAACGAGCCTCAGCGCTCTGTGTTTATCGTGGGTTTGAGACCCGCAATCCCTTTACCGGTTTGTCCGTGGCGTCTCCTAGCTTCTCCGCCTCTCTCTCTTTCGCTCGTTCGTTCGTCTTTCTCTCTGAATAGCTAACATCCGGGGACTGCGCGGATCAAAAAATCCGGAACTACTTTTGGACGTTAGCCGGAGAACGGCCCCCAGTACCAAGCTGCGACAGGCTTTGCAGCCGGAAAGTAGTGCCTTTAGTGTACAAGAATATTATCACGATAATTATTAGCAATGGTTTTCACATTTACTCTTATCACAATTATTACCATACCATACAATAAAAACAATATTGAATATTAAATGTACTAGTCAATCCAAAATAAACTTTATTATTGCCAATCCAGCACTGATCATAAAGCCTATGTCGAAAGAGTAGCAGTATGTCTGAATATAAATGTTTTGAAGGTGTAGATAATTCCCAACATTTAAAAAAAAATGTAATAATAGAATAAAGATAGTTGATTCGTGGATGTTGAGTTACCACAGTGGATGATTTCGTCAGGTATCTGTAATAATTAATAATAATTAGTATTTTAAATATTAAATGCCTAATAGATTACTAAGAAACGTTAAAACGTCTAATAACAGTGCAGTTCATAAAACCTTTGGCAAATTGTTAATGATATCTATACAGGCCTACTAATATTATTTTCCGTAATAAAACTATGTGGACAGCACCGCAAAAAATTTTTTTTTAGTAAAAAGTTTTTAAATAATAATAATAATTTCAATACAGACGTTTTCCCTTTGTGAGCCGTTTGTCTGGAGGAAGAAAAATATTCCTCATTTGTTTTACTTTTGTGGTACACCACGTGTTTCTGGTTTCAAATAACTTCCTTATTTCTAATATTGTATTATTGTTGAATTCTTATTTTTATTTTAGTTTAGTTTTAAATCTTAAACTAAAGAGTATTTTTTTTGTTGGATGTGTAAATATCACATTTATAATACGATGTTTTTATGATTCCAGTCCTAAATGTTTGCTAAATGATTTGTAGATTTAAACTGTAAAATATTCGTCTTTTTGTATTGCTTTAACAATGCTGCCCCCTGTGAACCGAACGTGGATTAAATAATGTTATATGCTACAAATATTTTTCAGTTCGTTCTTCTTTCAAAGTCTACATTAGAAATGTATTTTACATGTTGGATGGATAATTATACCCCTGTTTATTGACAACAGTAAATTTAAAATATTCAATAAAATTAAGTATTATACTCTTCTTTATTTTATCTGTTTTCTTGTGTACTTTCTTTTGTCTATACCACTGTGGTCCATGTTTAAAACCTTTATTTTGGAATTTTCACAGTAGCCCTCTGACAGAGCCAAGCACGTCATCAGAAGCGGCGCATGCGCACGCTACACCATTGGACAGTTGGACTGGAGGAACTGCTCCTGCTGATCTGTCACACACTAGGTCCAAGTTTATTAGGGTCATTCGCAGGTGGATTATATTCTTGTGCGTATTATTTGTGAGTAAGCAAACAGGTAAACATTTGTTTATCTTATTATGTTTATTCATATCAGCGCGATAATAAGACAAGCTTAACGGACACTGACTGAGAAAATGTGTTGTTTTAGGGAGCAACATATGATTTGTGTACTACGCATGTTGAGTGAAAATACATTAGTTTTTGTCTTGTAAAATCCATGATAATTATGGTACTCTTTCTCACACTTAATTTGACAACTATGGTCAACTATTTATCTGACTTTCTTTTTATAGTCGACCAACGGTCGAGGACAATTATGCAGCATATAATGTCATATTATTTTAAAGTCTGGAATCTGTCAAAATCTATCATCTTCTGTAGCTTATTTTTAATTCCAAATTATAAATCATCATTCATGAACACATGCATGATAACACTTTATTAACTAAACCCTATTTGTTTTAGGTTTAAAATGGCCCACTGTGACCCCTCAGCCTCAAAGGCAGTGGATGGAGGACTGTCTGAAGAGTTTGCGGTCCCCTCTCATGTAGAAGAGGTAAAGAAACTCATGGCAGAGTTTGCCGAACATCACGGATCGGCCGGGCGCAGAGTAGTCCTCATCACCTCAGGAGGAACCAAAGTTCCTCTGGAATCCCGAACAGTACGGTTCCTTGACAACTTCAGCAGTGGTCGGCGAGGGGCCTCCTCTGCCGAGTATTTTCTGGACTCAGGCTATGCGGTGATCTTTCTGTACAGGCATCGTTCGCTCTACCCATACACTCGTCTGTACACAGGGGTCAATTTACTGGATAGCTTACAATTAGAGTCTGGTAAGGAGGACACTGGTCAGATCCTGGTTGATCAGAATGCACTTCCAAACATTGTAAAGGTTCTAAAGCGCTATCAGGCGGTGAAAGCCGCAGGATTACTGCTGCCGGTGGAATTCAACACCTTGTCAGAGTACCTCCATCTACTCAAGGCAGCAGCTCAAGCATTAAGCTCCATAGGTGAGCAACCCCCACTTTATGATTATTTGAGGCTGAATACTTTTGTAGTGGAAATACTACTTACTACTATTCATTTCTGTTTTTCCCTCCTAGGGTCCAAGGCTATGTTTTATTTGGCTGCTGCTGTTTCTGATTTCTACATCCCAGCTTATGAAATGCCAGAACACAAAATTCAGTCTTCCAATGGGCCACTTCAGGTGTTGTATGATAAAAATAAATATGAATTCAGTCTGCTAGGCCAGGGGTTTACAGTCTTTTAGACTTCCGTAGACCCCTTCAAATATGATCATCCTCATGCAAGGGACCCCGTTTTAAAATTTAAAAAGCAGCTATATATTTTCATGGATAAAGATTAAATTTATGTGGCAAATTTATATTATGAATTTGTTATTATTTGGAGAAAGAAATTGTAACTAATGTTTTTCTAGTCATTTTAGCACTGTGCTGTTTGATGTATTATCAGTTTTTAGTGTATTCACGTGATTTGTTTTTATAATTATGTAATTTATAGTAATTTATTACATTCTTATTTATTTTAATCAATTTCATTGAATTAGTTCAGTTTAATCTATTACATTTTTTATTGTATCGTTTTCATGGACCCCTTGCAGTCCCCTACGGGATTACAGATCCCAGTTTACAAACCCTGTGCTACGATACATGCAGTTAATCTAGGCTCCAAATCTCCTATAAAAAGTAATTCATCTGCTTGTTTAATGTTATTTAGATAAGTATGAAGATGGTTCCCAAGATGCTGTCCCCATTGGTGAAGGACTGGGCACCTAAGGCATTTGTCATCTCTTTCAAGTTGGAAACGGACCCCTCCATCCTTTTGGAGCGAGCACGGCGTGCCTTAGAAACATACAACCACCAGGCAGTGGTTGCGAATGTTCTCGACACGCGCCGTGGTTATGTGGTTGTTGTCACCAAGGACACGCAACAAGAGCTGGTCCTCACAGATGAGGAAGTGCAGAAAGACGGAGAGATCGAGGACAGGATTGTCAGTAATCTGACTAAAGCACACAGTCAATTTATGTCTCAAGAAGTATGAAAAGCTTGCTGCGATTCTGTAGGCTCAAGGCAGATCTGGGATCAGTTTTTGTTGTATTGTAATAAATATGGTTCAAATCTGAATAGAGAAAGAGATCCTAAAAATATATATTTGTTTGTGTTACAAAAAAATGACATCTGTAAGTTCAGAAAAAACTAATAAAAGTTCCTTAATATTAATTTCCTCTGTACTATGAGATTGGCATACATTTTATTTGATCTACTTTCTTTGGCCTTTAATCAGTTTTGAAACCAGATAAAATATGCTTCAGTAATTATTATCCTAATCTTGCCTTTGCTTAGTACTTTGAGTCCATCTGCAAAAAACTAAATCACACGCTTTAACAGCTGATGTAAAGTGCATTTTTAATAATATAGGATGCATGTTTAATGTATACAAAAATAATTTTGCATTGTACTGTGATCAGAACTTGATTTTATTTCATTTGCTGTTTGAGCAGTTGCATTAAACATAATATCTGTGATACCAATGCAGAGACACCAGAAAGTCCATTGTAATATCACATTCGAGCTTGGATGAGTATCTTCTGTAGATTTATCACTTGAGTTTGACGCTCCTCTTAACTCCGGCACGAATACCAGACCATTCTCCACTGTATCTCGTCTCCTCACGCCGCACCTCACGAACCTGACACAAATAATCTGAGCTCAGTGTCCATTTGGTTGGTGATACCTTATACTTCAAAAACAAAAGTGAATGAAAGAAATGAATCCTATGACACTTACCTGACCCTTCCGACGAACCTGGGCACGTCTGAACTTCTCTCTGTGCTTGACTCTGGGATTCCGATCAATCTTCTTCCTCTTGGGTGTGAGCCCTTTGTTTTTGGACATCTTTTCACAAAACATATGTGATTAGGTTAACACTATCCCTAATATTGTTTGAAAAGTGGGTACAAGTTGCACATGCATAATTTAACCACAACACCTCACCTGATAGGTGATCCTTCTTTTAGCATCTCCCTCCATCTTTTTCTCCTCCACCAAACTTGAAATGCAATCAGTGACCGTAAGATTTCTGAAGCATTATGAAAACTGAATGTTGTAAATGGACCTCTCTCACCTGTCCTCGTTCTGCATTTCATTCTTCTTCCTCTTGAGTTTCTGCCTCTCCGCCATGGCGTTATAAAAGCGCAGACTTTCTTCCTCGTCTGATTCAGACTCCTTTGCTTCATCCAGCCTAGTCTTTTCTGAAACCTAAAATAAAGACATGTCAGACTTAGCAAAAATGGAGCCAATGCTATAACTTACATACATTAAATTGGAAATATTAGTAATTACTTCGATATGTGTGCTGCTTGCTGGTTTCTTTAAAGTTCTGTCTTGCTGTTCTCCAGAGAGAAGCTGACGCAGTTGAGGAGCCAGTCTAGCATCTACCGCTCCAAGTTCATTTATCAACTGTGAAAGTGATAATGATGAGATCAAGTTTTGAAAGCTTATGATTTTTTAAATGGCTACCTGTAAAAAAAGGTACATTTGTTTGTACTTACATTTCTGTAGGTCAGCAATCTCTCGATCACAGGATGATTATGTGCTGGAATTCGTTTCGCTTTTAGAACCAAATAAAAACTAATGTTTGTGCAATAGCTGCAAAAAAGGGAAAGTTCACCGTGAAGTGATAATAGGGAATATTTCACAATTTATATAACTATTCAGGTCAAGGCAAGGAATGTGTATAGTGAAAAACAGAAATGCACTACTGTTCTAAAGTTCAGAGTGTGTCAAATTGTTACATGTTTTTAAAAGAAGCCTCTTTTACTCATTTATTTGATCGAAATACAGTAAACTAGTAATATTATCAAATACTACCGCAATTTTAAAATAACTTGTTTTAATACATTTGTAATGCAGTGCATTCATATAATGGAGCTGAATTTTCAGCAGCCGTTACTCTTTAATGTAACATGATCCTTCAGAACTCAATCTAATGTTGATTTGCTGCTCAAGAAGCATTTCTGACAATGATCAAAGATGAAAACAGATGTACTGCTTAATATTTGTGTAGAACTCTAATACATGTTTTTTTCAGGAACAGCTTTTATTAAAAAAAATGTAAAAGTATTAACTGTAATTTTTTATCAATTTAATGTATCCTTGCTAAATAAAGGTTTTTCTTTTCTGGCCACAAACTGTTTATTGGTATGTTTGAGCTATGACTATAACTATTATATAATATAAATAATGCAATCACAGAAGTAGAGTATATAAAATGTGGTAGGTAAGGCTTACTTAAGATAAAGCTGCTGTTTGGTAATGAGGTATTTTGCACCCTAGAGGATGAAAATGATATAAAACAAATAAAATGAGAAAAAACAACAACATTAGACTCTATTTTAAAGTATAATTACATGAAAATTGAATACAATTCTAAAAACATGTATTTAAGAGCAATAATCAGGTAGACTAGCCTTTCCAGGAGGAATCCGTCCATCTTTGACCATCTCCACAAGAGGCTGAACTTCATCCCTCAATTCTGTAAGCTGAGTATGCAATAAACACTCAAATCAATCAATAACACCCGTATAGTCTTGCAATGCAAAAAGCAGCATAAATGTCATTGCAGCAAATCTCTACCTTTGCTTTGAAGTCCTGAATAAGTTCCAACAACTCTGGCGATTCTTTCTTTAGCAGTTTGAGCTTTTCCTTCTGTGACATGGTCTTCAAATCCTTTACAATCCTTCCCTTTTTTTCAACCTCCTCCTCCTCCGCTTCAGCCTCTGCTGCAAATTCCTAAAAGACCACAGGAAGGGAACAAGGACTTTGGGTGATATGATGCAGACACCGGAACTCTACTCATAGCTTCAGAAAGCAAAGTAAATTTAGTACCTCGAGAAGGTTTAGATCATAGTCTTCCTCACTTAGGTTTGCTGCCAATCTCGTTTGAATCTTTTTGGCCTCCTCTTCCTCTTCTTTGTCTTCTGCCTCTATGTCTTCAATAGTTTTGCCCTCTGCAAAATACAAAAATCAAACATGCTGGAATATGCGAGTATTACACATGGGAATGATAATATAATATCTTACACATTCTTCGATAAAATGAAGAAATGCTTACTTTGAATAATATAATCAGAATCATAGAAAATCTTCTTTTTATTTCCCCAAGCCATGTCATTTGGGAGATCTGGAAGAACAGAAATGGAAGTGTCAGAGACAATACCTCAAACATGTTGGAGTGTCTTTTAAAGTGGAAGAAAATACTTGAATATTCTCATTAATGTGTTTATTTAATAACACTGAAATAAAATAAAAAAATTTAAACATGCATAAACAGTGTTATATTTGGCTAATCTTTAAAGAGTATTACCATCATCTTGCTTTCCTTCCAAGTCACTCTCCATGTCTGACTCTTCTTCATTATCCTCCTCCTGCACTTCCTCCTCTTCCTCATCATCTTCTGAATCAGAAAGTGCCAGGGGCATGATCTCCTCCTACAAAGAAAAAACGATTATTGCTGAACCGCAAAGAAGTTGTTTTTCAAAGTTGATTTATTTGCTTACCGCTTTATCTTCATCCTCTTGTTCGCTGTCTTCTTGAATCCCTTGAGCCAATAGTTTCTACAGAAAAAAGCCAAAGTTTGAATATTATGTAATATTGTGGCAGTTCACGCTTAAAGAATATGAGGAAAACATAACTCACTGAGATTTTTTCATTGTGGAATTCATCTATTTTATCCTCCACATACGTTGACGATTTCTGATGAGAAAACACAAACGTTATTCACAGTCAGTTAATCACAATAATACACACCAATTTGTATCCAAAAATTACCTTATCTGGAATCGCTTCATTCCCATAAGCTTCGGGATCATCACTGTCATATTCTTGCTGCTTCTTTGCTCTAGGCTTTTTAACTATCCTTTGAAATGAGGGAAATGCAATATTACTACACTGCAATGGTAGAATCTCAAAGAACTTGACGTAATTATATATATTTGCACTGACTTTGTGTAACTTAGACGTCTGCCCACATAGCAATCTCTATCTTTTTATACAAATGTGTTACTCAAATGCAACCATGCAAAATACAATAAATTGGTTGATTTAAATATCGATTTTGATAAATATGTTTCATAAACTGATATATCTGCTCTCCGTTATCAAAATATTCTAACGTTGGGATACTACACAAAACCAGAAATTAATTTAAAAATCAAGTAACGTTAAGATTAACGTAACCAACCTTCTAGCTCGGACCATGCTGTCAACGGTTTACAAAAAAAATACTATTTAAACGAAGTATTCGAGCAGTTCACAAATAGTGTAGAGCTCAATAACCAAGACGCAACTGAACTGAGTGAAAACAGTCCGACCAGCATCTATCCGCGTGGATTTCCCTCATGCGTTTAGAACGGGAAGTAAACCATCAGCGCGTGAGTACTTCCTCCACTGGCAAAATTAAAGTCTCAACGAGCAATGTCTTTGTTTCAGAACGTACTTCGCGTCGTTTCCTTATCCGAGAGCTCAATATATTATAAATGTGTGTATATTATCAGTTTTAAAGTAATCTATTAACATGGTTGTTTTACATATAATATTGCACACATAATCAACCCCCACACACAAACATTGACAGGCAAAATACAATTTAATTATTAATAAAAAGCTGTATTAATGCCCTCCTGGTGTAATGAATTTAGCCACCACTAGGGGCCACTGCTGAGCTTCCTTGTTGCGGATTAACACCTATGCTACCGCCACCTTTAATTCTACCCTGATCTGGGAGGAGCACACAAAACACACTAAAGAACAAGAATTACAAAAGGTATACACTTTTTATTAGCAACAATAGCAGGCGTAGGGCATTGTCTCACTTAAATATCCTGCTTACATACACTGGTCATATTATTTCATTAAACCGTGAACACACATTTAAAAGGAAACCCAAGTACTCACTCTAAATTCACAGCACAACTATAAATGGTGTGATATCTCATCAAGTCAAGTCAAGTCAAGTTGAGCTTTATTGTCATTCCACTACATGTGTGGACATATAGTGGGACGAGATGTCGTGCCTCACAGGACCACGGTGCTACATAAATACAGATATACAACACGAAGTAAAACAGTATAAACCTATACACAAACTAACCTACTGTCAGCTTTGACTATACATATGTAACCCCCCGGGTCCACACTGCCACAACTCGTCGGAGCGGGTCTCGAACCCGGGATTACCGGTGCGGGAGGCGGGCGCTCTAACAAGGAACGCCAAAGGATACAGCCTCTAGCGTCAGTCGCTAGAGCGCCTCTTTTTGAGGTCAGGAGAGTGAGGTTTACACACAGCCCTTACTGGCATAGCTACATCTGTTACACTCACCCCCCTAAACCTCACTCCCGTCCTGGTCACGGCACCAATGTAACTCCCCCGGGTCCACATACTGCCACACTCGTCGGAGCGGGTCTCGAACCCGGGATTCCGGTGCGGGAGGCGGGCGCTCTAACAAGGAACGCCAAAGGCTACAGCCTCTAGCGTCAGTCGCTAGAGCGCCTCTTTTTGAGGTCAGGAGAGTGAGGTTTACACACAGCCCTTACTGGCATAGCTACATCCATTACACATATACTATATATAAAAGTGGTTACCTATACATAAACTAAAAAATAAAATAAAATACAAACTGTACAACTGTGCAGATGACTTCAAATACTGTACATGTGCAAAAGAGAGACATTCAAGCAGCTGGCTGGGGAACAGTGTAAGGTGATTTGTGGTGCATGAGCCAGTAAACATACATACATTACAGTCATATATTTCAATCAGTCTTTTGTGGGATTATGGACACACAATGGTGTGTGAAAGTGTCTAGTGCATGCAGAGGAGAGTGTTGCTACAGGTGGCTTGTGCAGGCCCGCTCACCTGAATTCCACAGAGATAAAAGTTAACAGTTTTTCCTGAGATGTGGTGGGGGTTGTTTGGGGTTTCAGAGAGGGGCGGTGTGATTTGAGTTCAGGGCTCTCACAGCCTGGGGGAAAAAGCTGTTGAGCAGTCTGGCGGAGCGGGCTCTGATACTCCGGTACCGTCTACCTGACGGTAGGAGCTGGAAGAGACTGTGGGAGGGGTGGGTGGGGTCCTCCACGATACTTTTTGCTTTGCTGGAGCATCGTGTAAGGAAAATATCCAGGATGGAGGGGAGAGGGGCACCAATGATTTTTGCAGCGGTGTTCACTGTCCGCTGGAGGGTCTTGCGGTCTGCTGCACAACTGTTCCCGTACCAGACAGTGATACAGCTGGTCAGCACGCTCTCAATGGTACCCCTGTAGAAGGTGGTGAGGATGGGTGGAGGGAGGCTTGCTCTTTTCAGCCGGCGGAGAAAGTGTAGGCGCTGTTGTGCCTTCTTGGAGATAGACTTGGTGTTGGTAGTCCAGGTGAGGTCCTCTGTGATGTGCACCCCCAGGAATTTAGTGCTGCTGACTCTCTCCACAGTCGAGGTGTCGATGGTCAGTGGGGGGTGGTCAACAGAGTTTCTCCTGAAGTCCATCACAACCTCCTTTGTCTTCTCCACATTGAGGAACAGGTTGTTAGCGCCACACCATTCAGCCAGCTGTGCCACTTCCTCTCTGTAGTGCGTTTCATCGTTGTTGCTGATGAGACCTACCACTGATGTGTCATCGGCAAACTTGATGATGTGGTTGGAGCTGAACTTGGCAGTGCAGTCGTGGGTCAGCAGCGTGAAGAGCAGCGGGCTGAGCACACAGCCCTGTGGGGCCCCTGTGCTCAGTGTGGTAGTGCTCGAGGTGTTGTGGCCGACCCGAACTGACTGAGGTCTTCCGGTTAAAAGTCCAGGATCCAGTTACAGAGGGAATTGTTGAGGCCCAGCAGGCTTAATTTATTGATGAGCTGTTGTGGGATTATTGTGTTGAATGCTGAGCTGAAGTCGATGAACAGCATTCTAACATATGAGTCTTTGTTTTCAAGGTGGGTAAGAGCCAGGTGGAGGTGGAGGAAATTGCATCATCCAGAGCGGTTTGGGCGGTATGCAAACTGGAGCGGATCGAGTGTGTTGGGGATGCTGGTTTTGATGTTGTGCATGACTAGCCTCTCAAAGCACTTCATTATGATTGGAGTCAGTGCTATGGGACGGTAGTCATTTAGACAGGACACAGGAGATTTTTTTGGTACCGGTATGATTGTCGTGGATTTGAGACATGTGGGGATGACTGCCTGGCTCAGCGAGGTGTTGAAGATATCTGTTAGGACATCCGTCAGCTGTTCAGCACAGTCTTTCAGTACGCTGACCAGGTATATTGTCAGGACCCACAGCCTTGCGTGGTTAATCCTAGATAGGGTCTTCCTTACGTCGGCTGGAGACAGACAGAGTGCCTGGTTGTTGGGAGGTGTGGGCAGTTTTTGTGCAGATGTGTCGTTCTGCATTTCAAACCGTGAATAAAAGTGGTTGAGTGCATCTGGGAGGGATGTGTCATCGTCGCAGGCCTGTGGCGGGGGCTTGTAGTCAGTGATGGTCTGAATGCCTTGCCACAGGCTCCGTGTATCTCTGCTGTTTGTGAAATGATTATTGATTGTATTGCCATATGACCGTTTTGCATTTTTGATGCCACGGGACAGATTAGCTCTTGCTGTTTTGAGGGCTGCTTTATCTCCTGATCTGAACGCTTCATCTCTGGTTTTAGCAGCCCACGAACCTCTGCTGTCATCCATGGCTTCCGGTTTGCACGTGTGGTGATGGTCTTGGTGACTGTCACATCATCAATGCAGTATTTGATGTAAGCAGTCACAGTTTCAGTGTACTCCTGCAGGTCTGTATGGTTATTGTAGGTGGCCGCCTCTTTAAACATGTTCCAGTCTGTGTCCTGGAAGCAGTCCTGCAGTGCTGAGGTAGCATTGTCTGGCCATACCGTGATCTGCTTTTGAACCGGTTTGGCCAGTTTGAGAAGCGGTCTGTATGCTGGGATTAGCATAACAGAGATGTGGTCCGAGTATCCGAGGTGGGGGCGGGGTTCGGCTTTGTCGTGTAAACAAAGTCCAGTGTGTTATTTCCCCTTGTTGCAAAGTTCACATGTAAAAGTTCACATGCAAAGCACGCATAATTAGAAACTCCAAGCATAAATCGCATGCCCTATGTGTAATAATAACCAGCACAAGCAATCAACATATAATTCACGAGGACAGTCATCACCAATGGCTGAGCACAACACACATAAATCCTATGGAATGATTAAAATAATTTCAGACTTCCCTGTCCACGTCCGATGACACCCTGCCGTCTCTGTGAGGATTCAACTTCCCCTGATCCCCTCCGCATTAACCGGTTGGCATTACTGTCTGTCTGTCTGGCAATACCTCCAGGATTTCTCTGGACTTTTTTCAGTTTTTTGCGGCCTAAAATGACTGATTTTGCTGCGGCTTTTCTCAGAATTTTGCGGTAATATTTGCGGTGAACATGTCTTATTGTTTTGCAGTAAAAATATACCACAGACAACATTCTTCTAATATTGTTATGACTTTTCTGACTTCGAGAACCATTCTAGGCTCCAGACTAGCATTTAAGGACACCAGCACCAGTGCCTTTAAGTTCTACAGAAGGTGGCACCAGCACCTGACAGTAAAGCACTCACCCTAATCACACATGTGCATCTCGGAGATGTCTATTTGATGTCTGCATTTACATATTCAAGAGGTATTTTTAAGAGTGTTTGCTCATCTGCAATACGACTCTAAGACGTTTCCTGTCAGATGTCAAATAGACATTTATTAGAATGCATGTAAAACTGCTTCTGAGACGTTTATCAGATTGTACAGCGTATGTTTCCCAGATCTTTAGCAAACGTCTTATATATTTACTTGTGCTGTCTGGGTAGTTGAGATGCAGATTTAAATTGTATTACTGTCATAATGTCTAAATATAATTTAATAAAAAATATATATACATTAGGGAGTGGAAATGGCTAATAAGCCTATAAGTACTTATCTGCAGCCATCTAATAGTGGTAATTTAATGTCTTTTGAATTTTTTAAAAAGTGTTTGCTTTCCTACATTATGAAACGTTTAGTTTTATAAATGGGACAACCTATGAAGGATGAACAAATAATGTCATCACATTAAAAATTACTTTAAAATTCGGTAATAGTTAAAGTTTAAAGTGCTGGGGAAAGTTGTGTGAAGCATTTTAAAACACTTTAAGACTATTTCTGCCACAAGTTGTTCCTGTAGCTTTACTATCCATTGTGAATGGTGGACAGTTGAATTTATTGAACAATGTTTCTCCTGGTTTCTACATCAGTGGCGTTTGTTCTGATGTCTGTTGCTTTAACAGAATTCTGCGCAATTACGAAAAGAAGCGAGCTTTTGCGAAAATTGCGAAAATTGACATCTTTCGATGTTTAGACCCATAGACCCGCCCACTACACCGTGTGAATCAAACTGATTGGCTTACAGGAGCGCATGCGCCGTCGCTCTCTTCCAGTGTCGAAACTGAGCAGAGAGCACGTCCAGACTTTGAAGAGCAAGAGGTGGAAGAACACAACTGAAGCGTCTCGTCTAAAGTTTTTTTTAAAAAGATCAGTTAAGACAAATAATTTCGGTAAGGATATGCAAAGTACATAAATTCACACGTTGTATTTCATGTAGCCATACACAACACTGTCGACATTTGCAAAAGTGCAATGGTTTTATCAGTTTAATGGAGGACAGGGTGATTGTGAGCTTGCAAGCAAACGACACAGTGAGTTTAGTTTAAATTGGTAATGCGCAGCTAGCCAGTCATTTATTATTTTCCGTTCAATGGTTATGTTGTCTTCTTATTTCTAAGAAATGCTGTTTAAATGAAAGATTGAGGGAATAGCGACGAGCTTTGTTTCTGCTGTAGACGGCATCAGTCCATTTGCTCTGGTAAATACAGACGGCGCCATTTTGTTTCATCTCGTTGGTTGAGGATTGAATGGCTGATGAGATGACGCCATGCCATGGGTGTTATTGTTAAGCTCTAATGTAACCAGATGATTTTTATTCAAGAAATCAAAGAGTACTGTGGTTCAGAGCTTTTCTCGAACGGCTGGTCATGCCTGTTTGTTTCTATTGTTATGATTCGCTCTCGTATTTCAGTGGTTGGTTGGTTGGTTGTTGGTTGTTTTTTCCTGCAAAAGCAAGCTGCAAACGTGAATAAGCTCTATTTAACGCATACTTTGCAATGTGCTACGGACGAAGCTCATTTCATATTCGATGTTGTATTAAGTTTGTTGTCATATTTCCCCATAAATCTGAATTATGGTGACATTTGGAGCGTTTGATTTGTTAAAATCTTGTGAAAAGCGTTGCTGCAATAGAAATCTCTTAAGTTAAGGTTGACAATATTTTAAAAGTGCAATTAACAGACTTAAACTTTGATGTCTTATTTGAATTAATTGGTTTATGGTAGTTACTATCTGTTTTTACATGCATTAAGGTTTATGTTCACATGGTTAGTGGTCTCTGATTATGTGCTGGTTTCCACCTCTGGGTTGTTAAGACTCTTAACGTTATTTATCTGACAGTTTGTAGGAGATTGTCACATTTTTGGTCTAAATACACTCTCACGTAAGAATTGACCTAGTTTTTGTGGTTTCTGGTGGTAGGTGATCAAATAGGCCTAATTCCTTCATATTTAATCTGTTCACCCAGAAATTAAAATGGTCATGTTTTCACCCAAACGAAAAATGTTCAGTCAACTTCGAAACACAGATGATGTTTAATTCAATCTGACTATCGTTTGAAAGTTCATGCAAACAAAACTTAAACAACTTCAAAAAAGTACATAAAGCGATGCTTCATAAAGAGTAAATAGTACCCTGATCCATGGAATTGAAGACTTGTTTTAAATGATGACGGACACCAGAACCAGCTTCTGTTTACCTTATTTGTTGAGCTCCATGGATTAACCCACTCAATTCATATGGGTTATATTTTTGGTACTTTTGGTAGTGTGGACATTTAAATGAATGCACAAAAATGAAAGATTATGATATATATTTTGGTTTCCAAAGATGAACTGGAGTGTTGAAGTTGAGTAAAAGACTTTTATGGAGGGGGTAAATGTGTCATGGATTAACTTAAATTGAGCATGAAACTGAAAAATAAGGTTTCTAAAAATGTACAATGGTTGTAACTGTTGTTTTTAGTGTCACACTGGCTTCTTTCTTATTTTCTGTATGTTTACAGTTTACCAATTTGAAGGTCAGAAATACATGAGTTAGGTTAAGATAAACTAAATGCTGTTAGATGTGTTCTCTAATTACATTTTATTTCACATTGCTCACAACATATCTGATATTCTCTTCACTCTACGGAAGGTCACAATCTATTTTTGTAGTTTAATATGCTTTGACATGTTTTTTTTCTATCTCTTACATGGAAATGTTCCTGTATTATGTGTTGCTATTAAGTATTAATGTTTGCTGGGATACTTGAAATACATGACATGCATGTGTTTTAGGGTCAATTCTTATGTGTATGGCTTTTGCGAAGCAGCTGGCCAACCTCTCATGTGCTCATGTGGTGATTACATTTTTAGTTTTGCTGTACAAGAATATGTTATACTAAATGGGCTGGAAATGGCTGGCACTGAATAGTTTTCTTGGAGACACTCATTGGTATGCTTGTTCTAATGCTGTTTACATATATTTCCCTCCATTTATTCTTTTTATTACAGTCAAGAATTGATTTTAAATGATTGCCGTCAGGATTGGCTTGGGTATCCTGTGCATCTTGTAACGAAGCATCACTTTTAATACAGGTAAGCATCTGAGGGATCTTTGTCAACTAAAAATAGTTATGTGGACAAATACTTTTATCTTTTATTATCTAAAAAAGAAATAATGCATTCACTTACAGTCTAGAAATGTGTCTTAACGATTTTTTGTTGTTTTAAAAT
This sequence comes from Gymnocypris eckloni scoliostomus, assembly GCA_027564155.1. Lineage (NCBI taxonomy): Eukaryota > Metazoa > Chordata > Actinopteri > Cypriniformes > Cyprinidae > Gymnocypris > Gymnocypris eckloni. The sequence continues at coordinate 14,356,828 of CM050431.1, forward strand.
GTCATTGCAAATACGCATTCTGTTCAAATGATTGACTATATGCTATATCTACGATGCAATTCTCTTTCTCTCTTTTTATACAATGCTGTTAAAAGTTTTGGGGGGCAATAAGAAAATTGCTGCAAAAATTTATTTTAAGTTGTTGCTGGTTACGGTAAAAAGCATACCGCATATTTATAAAGAATATTTAAGCCTATTTAGGGTTCCCACAGTTGCTGGAAACCTGGAAATATAAGGATAATTTTGAATTTAAAAAATCTTTAAGTCATGCAATGTAAGTTTTCTGGTTCCGCTCAGCTCCATATTATTTGTCAACTAAGCTACAAATTGCTTTTGGTGAGTGCAATCCATTTTTATTTTATTCTAGTTTTTTAAAGGATTAAAAAAAAAATCCATTAATCACAGGTGACTATAAAAGCCATAAAGATAGATGTCAAAAGGTTTGGGAACCTTGTGTTCAGTAAATCATTAAGCCAGAAACACTGTAGAATAAGTAACACCAGTGGTCTTCAATCCTGGGGCCTGTTTCAGAAAGGTGGTTAAGTCAAAGCCCTTGAGTATGTTAACCCTGAAATGAGGGAAACTCTGGGTTTTTCATTTCAAAATGGTAGGTTTGTCAAACCTGGAAAAGCAGGGTAAGTCAAGCCCGTTTCTGAAAGAGAGGTAACTAATGGCGCTTTTCCACTGCGTGGTACGGCACGGTATGGTTCAGTACCGTTCACTTTTGGGGGGTTTTCCACTGAGTACAGTACCTGGTACTTTTTTTTAGTACCACCTTGGGCCGAGGTTCCAAGCGATCCTTACCATTACCAAAACATGACGTGTAAAATAGTCATTACTGCGTCACTGAACCTGCGACAGGAGACCCAACATAGACCCACTAGATTTAAATCAGCACAGCCAGCGAAGGATCGAACGCAACTTTTGTTTGAACAAACACTCCTTTTTGTATCAAAAAGGTGCGTTTGTCAGTTGAGGAAGTACAGACGTTCCTCTCGTTGATAGGAGCGGATCCAGTGAGCGCTTGATGAGGTGACGCAGAATGAAAAAGCCTTATGTATATACTTTTTGCACTTTGTATATTTTGAGTATGTTTTCTGTTTATATTTTTACCTTTGTATCTGTATTTTGCTTCAATTAAAAACAATCTGATCGAATAAGTGTACCTCCAGACTAAAATAAAAATGTATTATTGTATGAGCACGTTATGAACCTCTTGAAAAGACAAATGATTAATGCCATGATGATACAAACCAACACATAAAAACAAAAAATCAAGGAATGCATTGTAAATTTTGAAAAATGATTCAAAAGTTTATTGATAATTCACATTACAGAACATTCTACATTAATAGTTCACTATTGAAGTAACGCAGCACACCTGCACAAACATCCCTGCCCTCCTCCTCTACGATCTGTGGCACTGCCACCACAGTCTCTGCTGCTGGGGGTAAATCCCAAGCATTCGCTTAGACCTCTCCATTTGCTGTTAAAAACATCCACATGCCGAGAATGAAGAACACTATTCCGTCGATATGCTCCTTTGTTGTGTGTGTTTGTTTGTGGCGCGTTTACGATGATGTCACGGCAGTAGAGGTGGCGCTATAACTATAACGACATGTGAATAATCCCGCCCACTCTAAAGCGGTACTAAACTGCAGTGTAAAGGCAAACCGAGCCATGCCGGAGTCGTACCACGCAGTGGAAAAGCGCCATTACTCTGTGAACCTAACCTGGTCGGGAGTTTCTTTCTGTCTCCTCCCCCTTTTAAAGTGTAAGCAATGTTTTAATACCTCATTCATTCACGCTATATTTTTCACGGATTCAAGAATAGGCTATTTTTAATTCCTTACCCAATTGCCAGATAATTAGCTATAAAAAAATACTTAAATTAGTTATTTTCCCTTAATTTAAACAAGACTAAATACCTCATATTATTTATTTCATTATAAAAAAAATACACCGTATTCATGTGAATATTTATTTGAGCTGTACCGTTTTAAATGGTAGTTTTCTTCAAGACATCGGAGATGGAGACCACATTATAAGTCCACTGTTGCAGATTTTAAGGAAAGTGTGCTTCGCTCTCATGCTCTTTATGATGTTTTTTCCCTGGGCACAAATCCATCAAAGAGGAGTTTCACAGCACTGTAGGTCAGTGGTGTAGAAATTAGTTTAAATGAGGCTAATCTGATAAATTATATTCACTTGATAACATCTTTCTGTGACCTCTGGAAGTAACCCAATAATCAGAATTTCCTGATTTTTATATCCCCACAATCGTACCTTCTGAAAATGAAACCGATTACTGTATGGAATGGAAGGATGCCAGATGGAGGGGTAGTATGAGCCGTAACCATTAGGGGTGTGCACAAGTATTCGGTCTGTAATTATTATTCGAACAAAAACACTATTCAAATTTTACTATGTGTTAATTTGTTGCCCGTAAATGCAGGGAATCCATGATAAATCCTAAGCAGTTATAACTACATGTACTGGGTGGCGCTGTTGAGCGTGTTAACAAGTTGATATTACTACCGTCTTATGTTAACAACGTTGTCATCTGCATCACGAAGTTTGGATTTACTTTGATCTAACTTATCTTTTCATAGTCATGGTGCACGTGTTAAACTCAGTAAATCTACTCTGAGTTGAATAACACAATTCAGCCTTTCTGAAACCGAAAACTCTTGAGTTTCCCATCTCAGGGTAAGTCAACTCCGAGTTCAAGTTTAAACTCCGAGTTGGTTGAACCTCCTTATTGAAACGGCCCCTGGTCCTGGGGACACACAGCACTGAGTAAATAGTACGTTTATTTTATTTATAACACCTGAGTCTGGTTATCAGCTCATTGGGAGGAGCCTTCCTGAATTGAACTGAATGTGTCAGATGTGCAGTGCTGTGGGTCTCCAGGACCGTTTTTGCTTAATACAAAATACCAAATGGTGTTATTGTCTCAGTGGTCTTGTCAGATTTGAAGATTGTGAGTTCAGTTAAAATCAGGAAAATGGCATGTTTAAAATGATGTTTCATGTAGTAGTGTTTCAAGATGAAGTGTTTAAAAATAGTTTTAAATGCATTGAAAATTGACGTTGTTTGATAAATTTTGTTCAGCTCCATTCATTAGTCATATTTTGGTTTGGTTTGTTGCATGTTATAAAATTAAATTAAGTATGGTAGTGTGCTTTGGTTACAGCTACAAAGCCATTAAACAATGTGATGAGCTAAGAGTTTGTTTCCTACTGGCTTTGCAGCTCTATTTATTCTGCTAAAATTAGTTTTCTCTCATAATATTTGGTCTTGCTGTTAATTGTCTTGTGGTTTGTTTACTGGTTTTCTGTTATCTTTTTGCCTTTAACCATAGTCTGACAGTGGTTGCCTTCTTTCATCTACAGGTGTGTGTTGTTACACCTCAGCATGGCTGTGGTCATCCGTTTGCAGGGTCTCCCCATTATGGCTGGGACTATGGACATACGCCATTTCTTCTCTGGATTGACCATCCCGGATGGTGGTGTGCATATTGTAGGGGGTGAACACGGTGAGGCTTTTATCGTGTTCGCCACAGATGAAGATGCAAGGCTTGGGATGATGCGCACAGGGGGGTCGATCAAAGGTTCCAAGGTTTCTTTGTTGCTAAGTAGCAAAACCGAAATGCAAAATATGATTGAGCTCAGCCGTAGGCGCTTTGAAACGGGCAGTGCAGAGGTTGCCACAGGAAATGGCAGTAGGCCTGGTCCACCAGTTAGTACTGGTGGCAGTGGAAGGGGCAACTTGCCAACCACAGCACAAAGTTTTAGTAACACAACTTCAACTACAGCCACCACAGCAGCATCAACACACGAGCCTGTAAGCAACAAGACTGCCCCTACCTTTTCCACCACTACCATGGGCAACATGCCCCCAAACTTTAATAATTTCAACAGCCCAAGTCTTAGTTTGGGATCCACAATGACTACGACAATGTCGTCGCTGAACTCTGTACCTCCCCCGATGCCACCCTTGCCCACTATGCCAACTCTACCACCGATGCCCCCCATACAAGGACCACCACCAGTATCCACCTTGCCACAGGTACCAGCTGTTAATCCGCTAACATCAGTGCCTCCGGTCCCTCCCATGGCACACATGCCGCACATGCCTGCACTTCCTCCGATTCAACCCTGGTGTCCCTCCGCCAGTTGGCCCTATCGCTCGTGGTTTAGCCTCTGGTCCACTGTCTCTCGGAAATCCAAATCCATTGTTCCTGAATCCCCTAAACCCTCTAAGCCCCCTGAACCTCCAACCTCACATGAAATTTTCAGTGACAAACCCAGATGAGTTTTATATTCATCTGCACGGCCTTCCTTTTTCAGTCTCTGAAATTGAAGTTAGAGATTTTTTCCACGGCCTCGGGGTTGAGTCTGTTCGTTTGCTCAAAGATAACATGGGTAGAAACAACGGCAGGGCATTGGTTAAGTTCTTCTCACCCCAAGAATCTTTTGAGGCTCTGAGAAGAAACGCAGGAGTGATAGGCCAAAGATATGTTGAGGTATCTCCAGCTACAGAGCGGCAGTGGAGAGAGACCTCGGGACAGTCTAAAGCATGTGGTGACACCGAACACAGCCATCATCGTCGCAGAAGCGCCAATTCGCCACCACCCTCTGGCCGTGAGCGAGCCAGATCCCGATCTCCTCACAAACTAGAATTCTGTGTCTATTTGAAAGGACTCCCATATGAAGCAGAAAACAAGCAGATCTTTGAGTTTTTCAAAAATCTTGACATTGTTGAAGATAGCATTTACATTGCTTATGGACCCAATGGCAGGGCAACCGGTGAGGGATTTGTGGAATTTAGGAACGAAACAGACTACAAAGTTGCTGTCGGGTGCCATATGCAGTACATGGGTAGTCGGTTTATACAGGTGCATCCAATCACAAAGAAAAACATGTATGAAAAGATAGACACCATTCGCAAACGGATGCAGGGTTCACAAGGTGATCAGAAGCATAGCTCGGGTGAAGGAGGAAAGAGTGTCAGGAATTGTGCGCACATAACAAATATTCCCTATAACGTGTCAAAAAAAGATGTCCGTCTGTTTCTTGATGGCATTCAGTTGTTTGAGGAAAGTCTTAAGGTGTTAGTTGACACAAATGGTAACGGTCTTGGCCAGGCTATTGTGCAGTTTAAGTCCGATGAGGATGCACTTAAAGCAGAGAGACTACATAGGCAGAAATTGAACGGCAGGGATGCTTTCGTTCATTTAGTAACATTTGAGCAGATGAAGGAAGTTGAGAGAAATCCTCCTCCCCAGGCAAAAAGAGGCCAGAAATCCCAAGGAAATTCACATGTTCATGCCTATGCACACTCTCAAGTTCAGGCCCAAGTTCCCCAAGCACCTCATGCTTTTCCAGGAATGACAGGGGATGAGTTTAGTTTTCTGAGAAATGCTGTAGGGACCTTTGGCAACGGTCCCCCTTTTGTCAACCCATTCATTGCCCCAGGAAACGGGCTGGCAGGTCCGCCGCCTTTGCCGTCACTTGGTGCTTCTTTTGGAGACGTTTCACTTACAATTCCCCCGCCAATGGTTGGAGGACTTCTGCCCGGTCCTGTTCTAGAGCATCCTGGTTTCAGAACCGATAGCAACAGTGCACCTTCCGGCTTTAACACACTAGAGCCCTTAAGGGGCATCCCACCATTTGACAATGGGTCTTCCCATAATGCAGTCAGCCAAAATCGTGGCAGTAACCAAGGTCAGCGGCCTGCTACTGAGAGCTTAAGAGGACCATCCAGTGGTGGTCCAGGTAATTCGCGGCCCACCATTGTCAAAATTCAAAACATGCCCTTTACTGTGACCGTTGATGAGATTATTGATTTCTTCTATGGCTATCAAGTGTTGCCTGGGTCAGTATGCTTGCAATTCAATGAGAAGGGTTTGCCCACTGGGGAAGCTATGGTTGCTTTTGACTCCCATGATGAAGCAATGGCTGCTGTTATGGACCTGAATGATAGGCCCATTGGGGCAAGAAAAGTTCAGATCACTTTGGGGTGAAAGCAACATCTTCGTCTTTGTAAAGTGTCTTATCTTTTGACACGGTTTTCTGGAAAATGTCCTGATCCGGTTGTTTTATGTACAGAAATCGAAATTGACAAGTATTAGATTCTCTTTTTTTCTAGACACATTATTTATCCAAGGTTGTAGTTACATTAAGCATGTAATAATAATTGAGGAAAGACAATTTTTTATTTAAAATTCCTCTAAACAGCATTGTTTAGGACTTAAGGCCAATAATGGTTTAGTTCACATCTGCAGATCTGAAAGATGGGCATGTTTATAGTGGTATGTTCAATAGGGCCTAATACCTGCAATAGAGGTTAGCTGGCAATTACGTTTCACTCTCAGATTTCTTCATTGTTTTTGTATCTCTGCTCAAGTTTTACTCATCTGTATGATCCATGCTGCATCTACATATTTCTCTCTGAGGTACAAACCGTGCTGCCGTGCATTGTGTGCTAAATTCATGCATTTCAGTTACAATGTTTGCTCTCTGCAAACTTTTCTCTGTCAATAAAATGCAGATGTTCATGTCTTTTTCAATATCTGTTGCTGTCACATTGGATTGATTTAAAAAGCCTGATGTCAAACCAATTCTGTAAATGCTAAGCGGGGATGTGAAGCAAATGCAGCATTGTAATGTATATGAAAGTATTTTATTCTTTTTGCTTAGCGTCTGTTCTCTTGTTGCTGTGGTGTTTGATGATAGTTTCTCTCTTTTTTGATGTTTGGCTTTTTTTCAGTGTTGCTGAGATGGATCAATTTTTATGCTTAGTTTCAACGTTCCAGCGCTTTTTCTCTTGTAAATATTTCCAGCTGAACTATTTTGTCAATAAAATGCCATACCAGAAATGATGACACTTAAAGTTGTGTTCTCTCATGTCCTCTGTTTTTCCCCCAGTTCAGATATAAACAATAAAATATTTTGCTGTGACTTCCTTGTTTCCAATATTAAACAATTTCTATTTTAAATATTTGTTCATCAGGTTATTGTAGAGATTGGACTCTAGCTCTAATCTATTGCTTGTTGCTTTAGACTGTCTTTATATTCTAGTCTAACTTTTCTCACAATGCATTATTAAAAAGGTCTTTAAGTGGTTCATATTCTCTGCTACCACAGATAAGCATCTCCGATAAAAGCATTATACTGTTGAATGAGTTGTGTTTGTTTAGTGGAAAAGTTTTCATACAGTTGAGTCAGGAAGCAAAATTTTGTAATTTTAGTTTAGATTCTATTGAACTGTATATCAGATTTAATCATATGCCTAAAGCTTAGTATATGGATCAAAACCCCATGACATTTTGCCCTGGTTGTTCCACAGTTGGCTTTTTTTTAAATGCCGTGTCTGTGTAAAATTAAAGAGGAACACGTTTTTGAATTTTGCTGTTTTTGAAATTAGTTCTGATGTTATACAATGGAATGAACAATTCTCATGCAAACTGTACTGATGAGAGGCGCATGAAACGTTTAATTGTTTTGGCTGTGGATTATGATGGCAAATGTTATGCTGCATAAAATTAGCTTTTCTCAAGATTTTTCACTTGCATGGTTGTCATTTCTCTCTTCCAGACTTTTTTTTAAATTCTACACATTCTCAATGCCTTTCTATCAAAGCAGGTCAAGTGGGATTGCTCTCAAATGCTGTTATTTGATGCTTTGAATCTGCTTGTGATGGCCTTGTTCAGAAGATCAAAAGTTCAGGGTTATTTATGCAAGTTCTTTCTATTTGGGTTGATCTTTTGTACTTGTGTTGTTGTGAAATGCTGTAGAATTAAATTCATGAATTGAGTGGATTTTTGCCTGTTTTGCATTCTCGAGCGGTTCTCCAGCTTTGTGGACTGCATATTTTGCTTTGTGCCTTTTTGACACTGAGCCTTGGTTCCTGATTAACATGTTAATGTTCAGGTAAGTGGTAATTCCAGACACGAATACTGCTATAAACTACCAGTGAGCATTGGATTGTCTACCAGATTTATTACTCTTTGTTCAAGATTCCAAAGGAAGAATGCATTGTGGGGGGGGGTTGATATGGAATTATTTGTTTTGAGTAGTCATCCTTGTTTTGAGAAAAAATGCTGCTATGCATTGCCACAATTTTGGAAAGATCATTGGCTGATATTGCAACAAATACATATTTTCAAGACACTAGATTGTGTAGGGGGAATGTAATTGAAATACTGTTTCTATAAGTTGTTGTAATAGTTACAACAACACTGCTTTGCAATGGTGATTGATGTGGCGAGACTGGTGTTAAGGAGTGAAGTTTTTATAGACATTTGAAGACTTATATACATTTTGATTGCACTGCAATATTAAGAAGCAGCAAATGCCTCTAATTTGTCACTCTGACAGATTATCCAACAAGTAAGGTACAAGCGTAACATAGGAGTTTGTTCTGTATTGTTTGTTCGCTTTTTGCAGATAATTTGGCCCAGTTACTATGGAGACAGTGAAAGCACGCTCTGCCTCTGCTCGGGTTTTTTTAACCCAGATGCTACGACAGGTTGCGCTTAAACCAGTCGAGACTTGCTGTGCTGTGGCACTACAGATGCTGGTAGAATTCGTTACGAATATAAAGCTGCTGATTGATCGCTGCATTGTTGGGTGTATTACGTTACATGAATGTATTATAAACTCATGCAGTCAATCTGTAATTAACGCTAAAACGCTTTTTTTCTTTTGTGCATTTTCAGTTGGTAGTTGTGGTTACACGCGTGTTTTAATATCATGTAATGTGTAAGTTCACGGCGTTGGTTAAAATTAGAACTGCTTGTTGTTGCGTCCTCTGTGTATGAATCAGTCTAGTTTCCTGCACACTGCTCTGTGCTGCGGGCTGGTGCGGTGATTGACAGGCTTCTGGCCAATCGCAGAGTAGTTCAGCTGGCGTTCTGACCAATAGCGTTGCACGTCTGGAGAGGAACTGAATGGCGACGCCCTGACCATTTTGTATTAACGTTACAACGTGTCTGGGTGGAGACGGTAGTAAGTAGGCTGAATATCTCCGAACAGTTTCTACTACAGCTTGAACATTTTTAAGGGGTATGGTATTTTTTTATTTCATGGTCGCATTTGTCAGCTCATTTTCATTAGTGGGTTGCCTGTTTTAGATTCGCGGTACGCTGTTAAGCAACTCACGTTTTTTTTTATCGCGTTATAGTACATTTAAGGCGTGACTGTCGGAAAGTCTCAAATACTGACATTTAGGCCATCAGATACGATATTTACCGATTTTCTTTGGTTTTTTGTTTTAAAACGCATAGTTTTGTGAAATGGAGCATGCATGGTTCGACTAATAACTTATATGAACTTTTGTTTTGCTTTACTGCAGACACGTTCATAATGAACAATTCTTTCCCCTTCATCAAATATTTCACTTCCTCGCGTTTGTACGCTTTAGTGATTCATAGAAGGTGTTTAGCTTCGAGACAAGAACTTTATTCAAGTTTGTATCTGTTGTGGTTTTCAGATGGCCGCTCAATGTGTGTCGAAGGTCGAGCTCTCCATCTCTTGCAGTAATCTTCTGGATAAAGATGTTGGATCCAAATCTGATCCACTCTGTGTTCTGCTGCAGAGTGTCGGGGATGACAAATGGTCAGAGGTATGCATGTTAACCCTTAAAAGCCTCTGTGGCTACATTTCAATCAAATAACATTTCTTTTTACTGAGTCTAACAGCAGCGGACACTCACTGCTAGTTTTCAACGGGCGAACAAAGTGTTGAATGTCACAGCTTGCTAAAGTTGCAAGACAAGTCACTGATTATTGACACCAATACGAGCAGTAATTTCTGTGGTTTATAATTGAAATCATTTATGCTATAATCATTGATTATCAAATAGTTTGAAATGTAATCTACTTGTGTGGGTGTGTATATCCTTGTTTGTTTAATGTGTATGATCATTGCAGGTGGAACGCACAGAGAGAGTGAAGAATTGCCAGGACCCCGAGTTCTCAACAAAACTTCACGTTGATTACCACTTTGAGAAGGTGCAGAAACTAAAGTTTGGCATTTATGATATTGACAACAAGTCTGTTGACCTCAAGGATGACGACTTCCTGGGAGGCTTTGAATGCACCCTTGGCCAGGTATTTATTGTGAAGTGCTGCACTGAGATGCACATATTTTTATGTGATTTCTGTTTTGTGTTTGTTGCGACCAGGCAGTGCTAATATTAGTGGCACTGGACTTCATTAAGTAAAGGGCTAATATACATCCAGCCGATTGTTATCGCAGAATTAATCCAGACAGCACTAATGTTGTGTAAGACTGATGGGCTTTTATTTTGTGATAACAACCAGTCGGATGTACGTCATTACATTTATTACACGGCTACTTGCCACAAAACTAAATAATTAGACACAAAATATTGATTTGATTTGAAATTTTGAATGCAAACTTCTATGAAGAAAGCAGTTGCTAGCAAAGTGGCAAGTTCAAACTAGATTGACATTAAGAGATATGGTACAGTCATTCACCACATGAATAATTATGGCGATAAATAGATTTTAGACTAAACTGTTTTGAAATCTTGTAATTTTACAGTCCATTACAGTGTACAGCACAATCGTCACAAAATGGCAGCAGCTGTATCTGTATGAAACAAGAGAGCGAGTCTGCAATACCACCAGAAAGATATCATTAAATGTTTGTACAGAGAATAATGATTTGAGTTTTAATATTTTATTTGCCAACCAAACGCAAAGCTTCCACAAATATATTTTCTTCCCAGCAAGCGAATAGCGCCAGATGTAGTTACTTGGATGAGCCTGTGTTGTTAGTTTTTACTGGTTGTTATCAGGGAATAACTTACCTCGGGATGTGGTAACTGGCCAATCAGAATTGAGTATTCCACAGAGCTGTGTAATAACAATGTATAACATATGCATAATGGTGTTTTAGTGTTAAGAATTCACATCTTTGTTTATGCACCAAACTTTACAACAGATTGTGTCAAGTAGGAAGATTACCAGACCCCTTCAGCTCAAGGCAGCAAAACCAGCTGGGAAAGGCACAATAACGGTATGTGTTCATAAACACTCTTACTGCTATTTCTAACACTGGTAAAAGAAAATGGAAATTTGAAATTTATCACATGAGAGTTTTACCACCTTCCCGATAAATGTTTTACAGACCATATCATTTCATTCATTTGCATTGCGGTGTCTTTATTGGCAGGAGAATTCAAGGGTTTCACAAAAGAATGATTAATTTGCATATTGTACAGTTTTTAGTAAACCACAAAAAGCCCTCTGTTTGTGCTAAATAATATTTGCATTTGTGAATGTATGCAAAGTTTGTCAATATACAATTCATTAGCTTTATATATCATTAGCTATTCTTTAGCTTTATATATAAATTAATTAGCTTTTTTTATAAACATTTACCAATGTTGTCTTTTATATATTTATATGAACAGATCACAGCTGATGAGGTGAAAGACAACAGGGCTGTTGTGATGGAAGTAGAGGCCAAAAACCTGGATAAAAAGGTAGATATAATCAGCACCTGTGTTCCTGCATCTTGCTGTAACCAGTTATAATTTGTACCTTATCAATTATAGTTACTGCTAGCTTACTACACAAAAAGTATTGCTATATTCAGTGTAAAAGCAGTTATGTACTGTTGTGTTCTATGGAAGATGCATGTTATTATGTTCACCACTACTTCTTTCAGGATATGTTTGGGAAGTCTGATCCATTCTTGGAGTTTTTCAAGCAAGAAGAAGATGGGAAGTGGCAGCTAGTTCACAGGACAGAGGTTTTTACCCACTTTCACTCACACAGAGAACCAGTTGTTATTTGTGCATGCTAAACAATTAATAGGGTATTGCATTTTGTTTGCTGCTGATTGTTTTGGACTTTTTCTGTTTTGAATAGGTCATCAAGAATAATTTGAATCCATCTTGGAAAAAGTTTACTGTCTCTTTGCATACATTCTGCAGCGGGGACCTGAATAAACCAATCAAGGTATCAACAGGTTTTTATGCTCAATTAGATATGCATTTGTGATATTATCTTAATTGAACAATTTCACTGTGCGAGAGAATCCTTTGGTTTTATTTTAGAAGACCAAGTCCAGCGCTTTTATCTTTAGGATAACAGGAAGAAATTGGTGCTTTGGCTCTCAGGCATAATTGAGAATTAAAAAACAAAAGTTACTAATGTAAGCTTATCGAATGTGAACACTTGTCTTTTCACAAAAAAATAAACTTTAATTTCTACCACATATACCGTTCAAATGTTTGTGGTCAGTAAAAATTTTTTTTGAAATAAGGCTCTTATTCTCAACAATTCTGCATTTATTTTATTTTTTAATTTAAGATAACTGCTTTGTTTTAATATATTTTAAAATAAGTCAAGTAAAAATGTATTTCTATAGCACATTTAAAAGCAACAGAGTTGCACCAAAGTTCTGTACAACAAAATATAGTATATATAAAAGAAAGCATGCATCATATGAAAATTAAACACATAAAATAGAATCAGAGCAAATTGACATCAGAGCCTTAAGTAACATTAATCAAAAGCCTGAGAAAACAAATACGATTTGAGGACAGACTTAAAACTATCTAGTGAAGGAGCGAGCAAGTCTCACATTTACAGGCAAACTATTCCAAAGTTTAGGGGCTACAATTGAAAAAGTCCGACCACCCTTGGGTTTACAGCGACAACGTGGAACGGTTCAAAGAAGCTGATTATTAAACCTAAGTGCTCTTTGAGGAGAGTAAGAAATCAGAAGGTCACTGATGTATTTTGGTGCAAGGCCAGATAAAGCCCTGTACACAAAGACAGCTATTTTAAAATCAATTCTAAACTTTAAAGGAAGCCAATGTAAACACGCTAGAATTGGAGAAATTTGATCCCTCTTTTTTGTTCAGTAAGCAGCCTCGCTGCAGCATTTTGGACAACTTGGAGACGAGAAATAGCCATTTGAGGCAGGCCACAATAAAGGGAGTTACAGTAATCCAGGCGTGATGTTTCGAACGCATGGATTACGGTCTCCAAATCTTTGTGGGGCAACGACTGTTTATTCAAAATAATGTAAATTGTGATACATTCTTTTGAGGATTGTTGAATTAAGTTTACAAATACATTTCCTTGAAATAGTAATTGTACCAAAGTAAAAGTCTTTAATGCACCCTTGATTAACACAGGTATTAATTTCTTTAAAAAATGTACTACCCTCAACTTTGGAGCAGTAGTGTACTAAACTTAGGTGGCAACTTTTGGACGAAGCTATTAGATCAGATAAAAGGACACTTATTGTTCATTAAAACTGACATAAAAAGGCAGAGTTGTGCTTATTGTTGCGCTTTATCGTCGATCACTACTTTCCGGCATGCACTGACCACCGCGCCGATCAAGTAAAAGTTACTGTTGGCAGTGGAAACGCAAGCTGGATCATGTTGTTCGGTCCCGAACCGCACTGTACTGTACTGACCCATGCCGCTCGGTGGAAACGAGGCAATATTAGTATAATAAAATTATAGTTGTATACCTGTTTTAAAGGACCAAAGGCACCATCAGCCAGCACTTTCAGTTGTCCTAGTCCTTAGACTAAAGCTTTGTCTAATTGCTAGGTAACTTGTTACGATAAGGATGAAGACACAAGCTCAGACATGATAGGAGAGTTCACCTGCACCGCCGCTAAACTAATGGAGGCTAAAGACAATGCGGTGAGCAGGACGCATGTCTGTAAATCTTCCCTAAACATCTCTATCTTTCTTTCTGTCTGTCTGTCCGTGGCTTTTTGTTTTAGGTTCATTGTTCTGATTATGATAGCGACGGCTCTCACGATCTCATTGGTGTGTTTCAAACTAATGTGTCAGATCTGCAGAAAGCAGCTCATGGTTCCCCGGTGAGACGGCACCTTCACCGCCCAGGCTTTCTTGTTGTACTTGTGTTAACAGTAGAATATTTCCTTTTCCTCATAAATTTCCATTCTGTTCACTTCCATTATTTCTATGAGTTTTATTGTAGGGCATAAGTGAAACGTTTTCATTTTTTTAGGTTGAGTTTGACTGCATTCATCCAGAGAAGCAAAAGAAGAAAAAGAGTTATAAGAACTCCGGGGTCATCAAGATTAAGTATTGCAAGGTTCGATCAATCTTCATTTGTTACGTATGAAAACATACTAAGCATGTGTTGCAAGATAGTGATGATAAATAATCTCCACACGGTCTTTCAGCTTGAGGCACAGTATTCATTTCTGGATTATGTGATGGGAGGTTGCCAAATTAACTTCACGGTAAGATCTGTCATGCCACAACATTTGCATCTGATAGCAGGTGTTTTTTCTGTATTCATTTGCATGCCTATGTAATGAATGGGTATAATTCAGAACATTACATTTAGGATGTAAATTTGGGGCTGTGTGGTTTAAACTCTAAAACAAAAGTGAATATTGTTTGGTTTTAGGTGGGCATTGACTTCACTGGCTCTAATGGAGACCCCCGCTCCCCTGACTCTCTGCACTATCTCAACCCTAATGGCGTGAACCAGTATCTGTCAGCCATCTGGTCCGTTGGCCAGGTAGTCCAAGACTATGACGTAAGAGATGATTTGTGTCCGTAAAGTTCACCCATTGAGCACTGTAATTAAATAATTGTTGTAGGGAAAATATAGAAATATAAAAAATGTTTGAAAATCAGTACTTTTTTATTTTGTATTGTTTATTAATAGTTTTATTTAGCAGTAGGGATGCAGCGATTTAACCGGTTTTACTATTAACCACGCTTTAAAACGTCACGGTTAATTAATTGTAAAGGCTTCGCTACACCGAGTGTTGAACGGAACTGTTGCAGCTGTAAAAGTTTCACTAGCGGTGCATCAGTTTAAAATGCCGTGCTTATCAGAGACACGGAGACTACTACACACACTAGATTAACTATGACAGAGGAACCAAACACCGATCCTTTATTTCCACCAGAGAATGTCTGAAGACAATAGTGTGGGACCATTTTGGGTACACCAAGAACGACCAGGGCGTCATTTAAATATTGCTGTAAAAATGGCTGTTAAAGAGTATACATAAGGGATAATGCACGGCTAGCGAACCTGTTCTCGTTGAGAAACAAATGATTTTAATGCACAACGTGAAACAAGGCCACCTGACGCCAAAGTTCGTTATCTCTAGCATTCTGCCCGCTTCAGACAGAGATGAAATAGTGCGGAGAGAGAGAGAGAGAGAGAGAGAGAGAGAGGTGACAGTTGCGTGTGTAAATTAGCCTACCTGCATCTGCACATGACTACAAACAATGAAGATTTGAAGATTAGTTGTTTAAACTGTCATTTTACCCCCTCTTTGCTGATTAATATAATATAGCAATCCAACATCTGTTATTTTATTAATGAAAGTCGCTGGGCAGCGTTGACAACAAGTTTCTGTCCTCCAAAATGTTTGTGTGGGCAGATCTCGATCTCACAAACCAAAATAATAGACATGATTTTCTCAGGCTATATGTAAAATCAGATTAATAAAGATTATTAAAATTAATAAGTATGGACAGTTGATTACAATAATAGTTTAATTTATTCACCTCATTAGAACAGTGTCCACTGTGGGATAAATAAAGTTAATATTGGTCTTATATTAATAATACTGAATTAACATTGTGATTTATCATCCCTGTTATAGTATTATTCATAAATAAATAAAAATTCACCATCTTTCCAAGTTCTGTACCTCAGGTCCAAAAGAAATGTAGAAAGAATATACAAAATATAAATATACTGCTTTGTTTTAATATATATTTAAAAAATAATGGAAATTGAGATACATTCTTTTTAGGATTGTTTGTTGAATTGAAAGTTGAAAAAGAAGTTTCTTTCAAATAGTAACTCCCAAAGTAAACATCTTTATTAATTATTTAATGCACCCTTGATTAATACTGGTATTAATAAAAATAAAACTGACCTCAACTTTGGAGCAGTAGTGTACAAAACTTAGGTGGCAGCTTCTCATTACAGTTCAAAATACATTAAATAATAATAATTTAACAATACTATTGTTTTTAATAGATTTTATTAAAATAAGTCCAGTCTTGATAAACATTTTGAATTTTTGTGTGTGTGTGTGTGTACGTAGAAGTAATTTTTTCTGAAATCTATTTTTGTTCTGTCTCCTCCTGTAGTGATAAACTTTTCCCAGCATTTGGATTTGGTGCTCAAGTGCCTCCAAACTTCCAGGTTAGCCATTACAGGTGTCCTTGATTTCCTTGATTCATTACTAGTAATAGAAATGTAATTCAACAAAAGTGTGTTTTTGTAATTTCTTAGGTATCCCATGAGTTTCCATTGAACTTCAACCCCAATAGCCCATATTGCCAAGGTAAGACTCACAATCTTTGAAACTTTGGATTTGAAATTGAACAATTACACACCTGTTTGACTTTAAACACATTCTAAGATGCTTGTCACATGGCTACATGATGTTTTATAACATGTAGGAGTGCAAGGCATCGTGGACGCCTACCGCGTAGTTTTGCCTCAAATTCGTCTCTATGGACCCACCAACTTCTCCCCCATTATTAATCATGTGGCCCGAATTGCAGCCGGAGCCGCCCAGCAAACAAATGCAGCAGTGAGTAACTCTACGTGCCTTTTTGTAGTGTGCTGCCTCATCCACAGGATGTGGTTTGATGGGTATTCATGTGTCTTTGATCTGTGGTCTGCCATGGCATTTTCAGTCCATATGTGTCTTTTTCTCTCTCTCAATTAGCAATACTTTGTGCTGTTGATCATCACTGATGGAGAGATCACTGATCTCGACCAGACCAGACAATCCATCGTGAACAGCTCCAAACTGCCCATGTCCATCATCATCGTGGGCGTGGGTGAGGCAGATTTTAAGGCCATGGAGTTTCTGGATGGGGACGGTGGCGTTCTCAAATCTTTGACCGGAGAACCGGTGGCCAGAGATATTGTGCAGTTTGTGCCCTTCAAGCAGTTTGCCAATGTATGAGCCTCTTAAACTATGAATTGGTTCAAAGTTCTTAAATTCACATCCAGTGTTGTCTGTAACTACTTTACTGACAGTAATTGTGCCATCTCTTTTTACTCCTTAGGCTCCTAAAGAAGCGCTGGCTCAGAGTGTTCTAGCTGAGGTGCCAAATCAGCTGGTGTCATACTTCAAAATAAGGAATATGGCTCCTGTCAACCCTCCTTCACCTGTCAAGTAGACACAGGTGTGCGCTGGAGACTGAATTGTAGGTATCTAGTTAGAATTAGTATGGGTCACCACTAGAGGGAACCACAGCTCTGTTAACGGAAGCACTGTGGTGGTGTTGAACTCTAACGAAGACCACTTGCCTTCACTTGTTTTTTCCTTTTTTATATATTCAAATAATTTTCATTCTCAGTCCTTCATATTTTTTTTACCTTCCAAGATTGTTATTCCTTATATTATTCTTTTCCAACTGGAAAAGAGTTTATATAAATGTCTTTTTTTTTTAATATATCTATTTCTCTATACTGTTCCATATATTTTTGTATTATTGTTCATGATCATACAGATGCCTTGAGTTTCTTAAGCCAATGTTTGAAATCACTTTTAGGCCTTGCTCTGCTTTTTATGTAGATGTATGCAATATCAATCAGGAATGCTGTTTTATGAAATTTCCTGCACTTTCTGCGATACAGTATTTGTCAGAAAAAAAAGTG
This sequence comes from Gymnocypris eckloni scoliostomus, assembly GCA_027564155.1. Taxonomy (NCBI): domain Eukaryota; kingdom Metazoa; phylum Chordata; class Actinopteri; order Cypriniformes; family Cyprinidae; genus Gymnocypris; species Gymnocypris eckloni. The sequence continues at coordinate 14,374,520 of CM050431.1, forward strand.
AATGACTCAAACTCATTCAACCTCTATGCTGCAATTAATAATCACGTTGCCATAATAGAGATGAAGAGCAGCTGTAACCTTACCAAAGAAATCACTGCATGTATTTCTCTAGCAAACTAAAGCTGTCAGAAGCTAGATTCTTTGAGATTTATTTTGCCAATATGTTATCATTGTTTTGACCAAGATATATTGGGGATCATTTAAAATGCATATATACTTATATACTATAATATGAATTTGTGTAGAACGGAATTTTAAAATACCGGTTTACTGGTATAAAGACATAGATATTGGGACCATAGAACCCCTTTTCTGTTACGCCTTTTTATTTTAAGGATGTTTTACATTTGTGTCAAATAATGTTTTCAAGATTAATTTGGAATGACAGAAGTTTTGCGGTTCATTTCATTTATCTAACAAATGTTTGCACCTCAATCGCACAGTAAAGTTAATTGCACTTCTCTAGATATATGCACTCTTGCGCTTGCCACAGGAATCCTTATGGGACCGTTATCTTGTTTAAAGAATCTTTTTAATCTAATGATTTAAGGGGAATGGGATTGTAATCATATTATGAATGTTTTCCTTCCCATCAATTCTTTTCATAATCATAGAATATGATGTTTACACTGCAACATGTTCTTCAGAAGCCATTGTCACTCAGTTACACACATTTTGGTGTCAAAAAATGCTGAATAAAATAAAATTATTAACAGACAAGACAATTGTTTCTGGGTGTGTTTGTGTGTGTGCGTGTTATTATTTGGAGTTCATAGAATTTAAATGCAGAAGTGAACACAACTGTTCACCTGTATGCTTATATTACGCCCTTGGTTCAACTGTTAACTATTGAATTATCATAGGTAAATATTATAACTCGTCTTCTGCCGGGGGAGTTTTCCTCAGATGGAATTCCAGCAGTTCCTCAAGGTGTTGGATCATACGCTCTGACTTTGAAGGCTACATGAATCCTAGATATTTAACAGCGGTCTAGTTGAGGGTGTATTCGCCTAGCACTTATTTGAAGTCAGATTTGAGTGTTATGTTTGTACCTTAAGAAAAATGAAGACCAACTTCCCTCAAAGCTAACAGTGGATCAGGATCACAAGACACAGAAACACAGCAGCGCTCAGCCATGTCTATCACTGTTGTTTTAAAGAAGATCTATAACCTGCCAGGGAAATATGACAGGAAAGTGGAACTGTCTTTTAGAGGTAAGTGGAGGAATAATATTGTCATAAAAATGTGTAGTATTTATATATTGTGAGAAATAATAAAGGGACTAACTAGCGTGGTATCTTTGTTTAAACTTGTATATGCAAGAATGCTATTTTACTATATAAAAATAACTTTTTACTGTCCAGGTTTTACTCACAAAACCAGGATCCTTCAGTGTGAGAATATAGCCATCTTCAACGAGGTAACTGTTTTAGTTTATGGTGAAATTTTGAACATTTTTATTAGAAAAGCAAAAAGGTTACCATAAAGGTAAGATCATTAGTTGTTACAATACCATTCAATATATGTTCACCAAGGCTGCATTTATTTGATCAGAAATCAGAAAACCTAACTTTTCCATTATATTCTTATTTTAGTAGCCATTACTTCAGTTTTCAGTGTCACATATCCTTCAGAAATAATTTTAACAAGAACTATGTACTGTTATTATCAATGTCTTTACTCTCGCTGTTTGATCAATTGAATGCATCCTTGCTGATTAAAAGTATTACTGACCCCAGACTATTGAGCAGTAGTGTGCTGGCTACCACCTTCACATTTTAGGCTATCTTTATTTTTTCATAATGCATTTGGGAAGAGTACCTGTGAAAGCAACAAACGTAGCTACTCATTCTTGTCGAATGAAGATGAAATCAGTGTTTTATTGAGTATGTTGGGAGGTCTTCATGCTAACCACTCCTTTAGTCATCATGCTAGATCTGCCACAGGCACTTCAACATTCCCAAAGTCTTGTAAACAGCCACATCTATGAGCTCTGATACAGTAATGAAATTAAAATATTTGACTAGAGGTCTGTCACAAGGTTATCCTTTAACTTAAGCCAACAAATACTGGAATGGTGGAAAGAAAAGATGTTCAATATGCGTGAAGATAAATCATGTTCAACACTTTATGAGGAGGAAGTCCTTGGGATTTTCATTTATGGGAAATGCAGTGACTAAAGAAGGGAGAGATCGAACACAAACACCACCATTTTATAGATGTTGTTTGATTTTTTATATATATATTTATTTTATTTACACCCACACAGACTACCGGTCAAAAGATTGGAATACTTAAATTAATCATTTGAAAGATGTCCCTAATATTGATTTGTTTAATCAAAAATACAGTAAAGCATGAATATTATGAAATCATTTTACAATTTAAAGTTACTTTATTATATAAAAAAATCTAATATGTTGATTTGGTGCTCAAAAACAGTTATGATCAGTGTTGAAAGAGCAAGGGCACATTAAATTCATAAAAAGTGACAGAACAAAACATTCATAATGTTATGATTTCTAATTAAAATCTATGCTAAAATCCACTGTTACCACAAAATAAATAAATAGGCCGCATAACATTTTTCAACACTTAATAATGTTTCTTGAACACCAAAAATTTGTTTAGCCTGTGTCCAATAAATGAACATGTTTGTACTTTTTGTTTTAATCGTATTAGTGTTATTGTGTGTTTATGTGACTCCAGCACTTCAGATGGCCTTACTATGGGAAGATTGAGAGGGATGAAATTATGTCAATCAGTGTCTACAACTGCAGTAAAATGTTCAGCAACAGGTCAGAGCATGAATCAGCCCTCATACTGAAAGTATTCATTATAAATATTAAATAAGACAATAGAATGATCTAATGAAACAAATGATTCTTAATGAACATAATACTCCAAAACAATTCAGTATATTGCTGTGTGCACAGATTGCTGGGGAGGCTGGTGATCAGCCTGCAGCATGTGGTGTCTGTGGGGCAGCTGCTGCTCCGTGAACCCGTCACAGACGGTCAGCACGGTCTCACTGATGTGAGTGAATGAAGAGCTGCTCTCAGTTTAACACATACTCTTCATGATATTCGAACACTGGTGTGGTGAAGGGTTGTTGAATCTTTAGCTGTTGGTATGGTGTTAGGTGTGATTGATCTGTTTTGTGTTGTATGTGTTGATGTATTTTATTGTGTAGATCTACATAGAGCTGGAGGTGAAGTACAACCCTCTTCAGGGGGCTGCAGGCGGCTGGGACGGTGATGACTTCATCAGAGAACAGGACACTGATGGGTGAGTGATGTCGTTATGTTCAGCCCATCCATCCATCCATCCATCCATCCATCCATCCATCCATCCATCCATCCATCCATCCATCCATCCATCCATCCATCCATCCATCCATCCATCCATTCCCTTCCATTCATTATTTCATGCCAGCCTGCCTTCCTCCCTCTATTTCTATTCTGCCTTCCTCCCTCTATTTCTATTCTATTTCTATTCTGCCTCCCTCCCTCTATTTCTATCTTCATTCAACATAAATCTTCCTTCCTTCCTTCTGTCCCTTCTTCCATCAATTTTCCCTTCCTTTATGACATCTACTGATTCTTCTGTCCAATCTGACTTTTTTTTTTTTTTTTTTTCCATTCATCCATCCATCCATGCACACATCTTTTCTTTCGGCTTTCTTTTCTCCTTCCATATTTTCTTCCTTTCTATCTTCCTTCCATCCAGCCATTCTTCCTTTCTTCTATTTATTTTAATCCATTCTTCTTTTTCTCCATCCTTCCCTCACTCCCTACCTCCTTCCTTCCTTCCTTCCTTGCTACCTTTCTTCCATCCATCCATCCATCCATCCATCCAATATTCCTTCCTACCCTCCATTCTTTAATTTATTCCATCTATCCTTCCTTCCTTTTCTCTCTTCTTCGTCCTCCTTCATCCTTCTTTTTACCTATTTTGAATGGATGGATGGACCCATGGTTTCATTCATCTAATATCTAAGTCCTCCCTTTAGTTCATCTTCATTCAACTTCATTCTTATTTTTCCAATCCGTTCTTCCTTCCATCATTTCATTCTTCCATTTGTCCTTCCTGCCTCTATTTTCTTCATTCTTCCTTCCTTCCTTCTGTCTCCTTTATTACTTCTACTGCTTTCTTACATACATTCTTTTTATTTCCTCATTTTTTACATCCATCAATATTTTCTTTCTACCTTTGTTTCTTCTTTCCTTTCATAAATTCTTCCTTTCTATTTTCCATCCAGCCATGCTTCTATTTATTTTCACCCATTCTTCTTTTCCTCCATCCTTCCCTCATTCCCTACCTCCTTCCTTCCTTTCTTGCTACCTTTCTTCCATTATTCCATCCATCCATCCAATATTCCTTCCTACCCTCCATTCTTTAATTTATTCCATCTATCCTTCCTTCCTTTTCTCTCTTCTTCGTCCTCCTTCATTCTTCTTTTTACCTATTTTGAATGGATGGATTCATCTAATAACTAAGTCACAATCCTTTAGTTTAGCACATTTTGTAAATCTGATTTTTCTCTATTTCAGCTCAGAGCTTGTCATCAGGAACACAGGCTTTACAGAAGCAAAGTAAGGACATCTTCACTATGTGCAACTCACACACATTTTCATTTCCTTTATTCGTGGAATTCACACTGATATACTCAATCATTTGTAGTTCTTCAGATGGCCTGCGTCCTCAGCAGCTGGATCGTGAGATGAGAATGATCGGGCGCAGTCTGTTGAAAACTGATGACGAGAAAGGAGACGAAGATGATGAGAATGACTACGATGATGATTATGACTTTGCAGATATCGAGTGTGCCAATGTGACATTCACCCCCATTTTGAGGTGAGTTTCAATGACCTTTCAGTGTAATAGCATTATGCTATACCATAAATAAACCTATTGTACTGCAGTGCAGTGTAATGCAAAACGTTACACATTGTATAACTAAAAATGTCTCATCATGTAATTCCCATATTTGAAATTCAATCTAAAAATGTTTTAGACAAATGTTTGATAAACAATACTTGTATAACTCAAGGCTTTTTTATTTGTGTAGTCGTTGCAAGGCCATAGCAAAGCACGAGCTTGCTGTCACACCTAAAGTGAAGTCATTCCAGGTAAAACAATTAAATGAGGCCTGCTTATTTAAAATACAAGTAATTCTATAATTGTTTTCCTTATAGTTGACTCTGTTTGATGAGAATCTAGTACATTTAAATCTTTTATTTCACTCTTTTTCTCTCTCAGGTGAATGTAAATGTGATTGAAGCTCAAAAACTTGTCGGGGTGAACATCAACCCAGCAGTGTATTTGACTATTGGAGATGAGAAAAAGCACACAGCTACTCAGAAGTCTACCAACTGTCCGTTTTACAATGAGGTAAGTACACGCAAAGAACTCAGCTTTAAGCATCTGAAGCTTTAGGTATCTCTCTGACTTGATTTTGTTCTGGTTTTGTCTTTAAGAACTTCATGTTTGAATTCCAAGAGACACAAGATGTGCTCTTTGATAAAGTGATCGAGATTTCTGTAAGTATTCGGAGGGCAATTAAAGAGGACTTACATAAGTTTCTTACATATACAGCAGCTAAAATGGCTTCAATGCTATTATTTTGTCTATAATGGCTGATGATGCACATGTGAACAGTGAAAAACATACAATATTGAAAGGATAATTCCACTTAATCTGACCTTTATTTTTTACTATAATAAAGTAAGGTGATTAAAATGTTGCCACATTTTAAGTTATCTGACATAATGTTTAATATGAATATGGTGCATATATCATGGCAGGTTTTTTTCTTTCTTTTATATTTTAGGTGGTTCATAAGAAAATGCTAGCCTTTTTGATGACCCGCAAAGGAACTTTTAAGATCGACATCAGCACAGTGTATCAGCAACCGGTAAACCATCTTAAAAAGGAAAAAGTGCTAATTGCAAGCTTTGATACACACAACTTAAAGGGATAGTTCACCCAAAAATGAAAATTGTGTCATCATTTAGTCACCCACAAGTAGTTTCAAACCTGTATGAATGTCTTTGTTCTGCCGAACACAAAGGAAGATATTCTGAAGAATGTGAGAAACAGAGCAGTCATGGGGCACCATTTACTTCCATAGTATTTGTTTCCTGCTATGGAAGTCAATGGTGCCTCAAAACAGCCTGGTTACAAACTTTCTTCAGAATATCTTCCTTTGTGTTCGGCAGAACAAAGACATTCATACAGGTTTGAAACTACTTGAGGATGAGTAAATGATGACATCATTTCCATTTTTTTGGTGAACTATCCCTTTAAGTAAAGATTACAGAAGTTGAGAGTTAATTTCATTGGTAAAACGATAATACCATTCCTTAGATATTTTAATGGTGATAATTAACTCATCACCTGGTAAAAAATAACGATTATATGTCTAGTGCATCATTGATCATTACAACAACTTAACACATCCAATATATCTCACAGATCACCGTTTCTACCAGAAATGGGCTCCACTTACTGACCCAAAAGATACCCGCTCGGGAATTAAAGGCTATGTGAAGTGCACAGTGAGTGTGGTGATGAAAGGAGACCCCATGGGCATGGTCAGCTTGGCACCAGCTGGCAGCCAGAATGATGATATTGAAAAGTAAGAGCTTGCCTTATGTTAACATGGCTGTTCTCCTCTTAAGGACATATTCCCCCTAAAAGACACATTCATATTAGATGTTTGTTTCTTTGGTCATTGACATTAGTATGTTCAGCAGTCAGTTTTCAGCATCTGAAAGCTAATATATTTTAGTACATTTTCATGTGGCATGTAGGAACCTTCTCCTTCCAAAGAGGATGCCATCAGAACGTCCTTGGGCGAAGTTTGTCTTGAAGATCTTTAGAGCTGAAGGTCTGCCCAGCATGAACTCAGGTTTCATGGGGAAGATAATGAGAGACAAGAAGGTTTTCCTCGACCCTTATGTTCAGGTCACATTCGCTGGCCAGCAGGTGATTTTCTTTCAATGTAATTTTGAATGAGCTGTTTTGTTCTAACACAGAAGGTTTAAACAGGAGGAACAGAAAGTCCTTTTCTCAAAATGTTTGATTTTACTATTTAAACATTCAAATTATTTTTCTATCTTTAAGATTATTTTCCTTATAACTTCCACATACTTATCCAATGTGAAACAACACTTATGTCAAGGGATACACAAACACGCACACCCTGATGGTGCGTTTGTTTGTTAAAAGGGCTGAGGGTGTCGTCAGTATTTGAACTGCTCTTGGAGTCTTACCACACAGGGTATTGGCAAACAAAATAAATTATGATGTCAGAGCTTGTTTCTGACAAAGTCAGGAGCCAAACCTAAACTCTCTTTTCTTATCTAAGTAACACATGCTATATATACAGTAGGGTATCATCAAATTCAGTCAAATACAACATGAAGTACGCATGGTAGAATACTGTAAAAATTAAAAATTAAAACAAACAAAATGTAAAAACAGGTTTTATTATTTAAAAATGCAATAGAAATTGCATGAAAATTCACTTCCGGTTCCTGTGGCTCAGTGGTAGAGCATTGTGTTAGCAGCGCAAAAGGTTGTGGGTTCAATTCCCAGGGTATTCCCAGTACACACATACTGACAAAAAAATTATAGCTTGTATAGTGTAGTAAGTCACTTTGGATAAAAGTATCTACTAAATGCATAAATGTAAATTCATATATTTAACAGGGGGAAACGTCAGTAGACAGCAACACTAATGCTCCTGAGTGGAATGAACAGATATCCTTCATTGAGCAGTTTCCTCCTCTTGCTCGACGAATCAAAATCCAGATTCTTGATGATGCCAACATTGGAGATGTGGCTGTGGCAACACACTTCCTGGACCTTCTTCAAATCTCCAATCCAAACCGAAATGGTCAGTTTTAATCGTGACTACTATTAATTGTGAATATAGTGAGATCCCAAGTTCACACAAAAATTAAAACCTGTCATCATTTACTCACCCTCATGTCGTTCCAAACATATTTGACTTTCTTTCTTCTGTGAAACACAAAATGTGATATTTTAAAGAATGCTGGCAAACAAACAATTGTGGTTCCCGCTGACTTCCATTAATTGTTTTTAATCATACAATGAAAGTCAATGGGAAACATGTTTTTGATTACCAACATTCTTCAAAATATCTTCTTTTGTGTTATAAAGAAAGCCACACAGGTTTAGTACGACATGAGGGTGAGTAAATAACTAGAGAATTAAATTGTTTTGATCACTTTAAGTGAGTACTGTATCACTTTAAGTACAAATGCATTTCAGAACCCCCCAGTTATGTATCTGCATCATCATTTTAACAAGATATACCTTCATGTTTTACCACTTTTTAAACAACTTCTACTTTATTAGTTTTCTGCAATCTACTTGCCTCTTTCCTCCATCCTTCAGGTTTCAATCCCACCTTTGGCCCTACTTGGGTCAATCTCTACGGCTCTCCTCAAAACTCCACGCTGAGAGACATCCACAGGGATCTTAATGAAGGTCTGAGTGAAGGGATCTTCTATAGAGGCAGAATACTGCTCTCACTGACTGTGGAGGTTTATTCCTCCCCTACAGTTGTGGCGACGGAGAGTAAAACCATTGCAAATGTGAAAAGCAAAATGAGCAGGCTTACTCTTAAACGCAAGAGTCGAAGGGCCAAGGAGAAGACGGCAGACAAAGAAGGTAGTGTCAAAATATGTTTGAATCATTATGTGTGGTGAAGCGGTGCTAAAAGAAATCTATTTAGTGGCAATATATAATGTAAAATGTTATCACATACTTTGTGTTTTTGGTGTTATGCATTCATACACACACAAACATGTTTCAAAGATATTCTAGTACTCTAATCACATTTGAAAAATGATTTTATTCAGCAATGCAGAGTCCCCGTGGGCCTGCCGAGGAGTCTGAAGATGTTGGCGCTGAGGTACCAGCTGCCATTACAGTGGAAGTGGAAGATGTTCACCCTCTTCCTGAGGTCAGTGGCCAAGTTTGCCTGATAGGAAGAGAGAAGACAGTCTACCATGTTCTATTCAGCTTATACAAGAGTTAGTTCTACAGTCTTCAAATTTGATTTGCTGAGTAGCATTACATGACTGCACCCAGGCCGTGTGTGTGGACATTTTTTAGTGACTGTTTCTGCAGGCTACATTGTTAAAGCAGGTGGTGACGAGTCTCTACGAGAAACATTCGCTCAATTGATTTATTCACAGAACGCATTCAGTGAGAAAACAAACAAAGGGGCTGTCTTGAGTCATTGAATAATTCATTCAATTTGTCAAAATACTGAATCATTCACTACTGTGTGTTGCTTGGAGACTTTCTTGGAAGAAAAAGAGACAAAAATAATTTCCAATATTGTGTCTAAAATGTTCATTGCTTGTTTACTAAACTGTTGTCTAAAAGTAATATAACACAACTGTGCTGATGTTCGAAACAATCATTATTACATGTACTGTATCTAGTATTACATTTAATCAATGGTGTATCTGTTATTTCCTCATGCAGAATTTCACAGGAGAGAAGGATGAATTTTTGTTGTTTGCATCCTTCTTTGAAGTGACAATGATAGATCCTTCTATTGGCTCCAAACCAATCACCTTTGAGCTGTCTATTGGTAAGATTAGATTTTTTTTATCTCATAATATAACCAGCTGTTTGTATGCAGAGCTTTATTTTATTTCAGTTTCAGTTTTAGCACTTAAACTTCTTTAGTTGCTAGTTTTCATGGCCACATTTCTATAATTTCTTTTATTTATTGTTTTCATCTATTTTTTATATTGTCACTTATTTCAGAATGATTGGTTTAACTGAAACATTTATTAAAAATATTTCGTTTTACTTATATTTAGTTACAATAACACTGCTTCACAGGGAACTATGGGAAAACTGCAGATGTTGTCGTGAAGTCCAGCAAGAGTGGTAGTCAGGAGAATCTGGCTGAAGACAGGCAGCCGCTGTTGGAATCAGACGATGAGTTGGAGAGAGATGAACTTCTGAACCCTGGCCCTCAAGACAAATCCGTCACCCCACCCAGGAGACCACAGCCCACTGAATACGACAGGTGAAAAAACATTCTCAGGTTATCCTTATGTGCAGTGCAGCAGGATTATCCAATAATAGCTGCAAATTTGATCATTTTTATCATTCAGATCGTTTAGTTGCATTCCCTTATTCCGAGAGAAACCATGTGTCTTCGTGTGGAGCAACTTCGAGGATCACACCTTCCGATTCCACAACAGCAATTGGTTGTCCAAGATGGCTGACCGACTGGCAAGTGACACAGCAGAAATATAAGATTGTGTTTTTGATGAGCAGAATTACAAATGTGACAATCTAAAATGTGTTACAGTCCAAATGCTACCTTATTCTCCTCATGTCATTCCAACAGCATCTATTTCACTTGACTGTTAGAAAATTGAATTTTCTAAGTTCGGCTTGTGTCCTATATTCTTTAAGGAATATGGCATTGATGAAGTGGAGATGCTGTTGAAAAGATCAAAAATCAAGGCTAAAGAACGTTTGGTGGATGTCGTGCTGGAATTATTTTCCACTTGCAAGTAGGACACATTTGCATGACTATACTGAGTCTCTTACATCGTACATTATAGATAATTGAAATCTGGTTCTCGCCGCTCTTAGGCAGTACTGCAGTAACTTAGACAGGAAGAGGAATGCTCGTCAAAACATCCTGGATAAGTGTCGTGTGGGGCTCATCAAAAGGAACATTGTGAGTGACTGTATTGATTTTGGTGTTACAGAAGTACGCTGATTAATTACATGGTTAAACCCACTAAGAGTCTTCATTGAGAATGTGATATGAATTGCAGGTTTTGCTGGCCAAGCAGGTCCTGAGAGTGAGAAAGAGAGTGACCAGAAATACGGTTAAAGACAGACTAGCAGATCTCAAGAATATCGCAAAGAGGCTCCGCTTTCTGGCCATAGAAGTAATTCTATCAAGATTCGCTGTGTCTTGTTTATCTCAATTTATATCTATAATGCCTGTTGTTTTTTACCACCAGTACTGTATGTAAGTGTTTGTGTTCTCACATGGCAGCCTCAGAGCACTCTGCCCGATGTGTTTTTGTGGATGCTGAGTGGAGGGAGGCGAGTGGCCTACACCAGGATTCCAGCACCCTCCGTCCTGTTCTCACTGGTGGAGGAGGAGAAGGGGAAAGACTGCGGGAAAATCACGACTGTGTACATGAAGGTGAATTCTAACTTCATATCACTTATTGTGAAAACTTTTTCTGTCCAATCCAGTTTTCATGATAGTTTCTTAAAATAAAACTGGCATGACATATTTTGAAAATGAATAATGCTATACATTATCAGTTATTAATATTGCTCAGTGACTGCTTATAACAAAAAAGCATGATTTTGTCATAGATGAATTCATGCTTTGTACAGCATGTATCATAATAAAATACAATTAAATACATTTACAATTATTATGCAATATTTTACAATCTAACTATTTATCCTTATAAAATGGAGCAACATATTGTTTATTTGTATTGTTTCTTATTGCGATATTTGTTGTTGCTTAAAACATACATCAGCATACAATCAGTGAGAGTTTTTTGAAAGAATTTAATACTTTTACCCAGAAAGGATGCATTCATTTTAGAAGTGATAGTAAAAACATTTGTTACAAAAGATTTATCTTCAAAATGAATGCTGTTCTTTCAAACTTTCTATTCATCAAATAATCATGGTTTCCACAAAAATATTAAGCAACTCAATTGTTTTCTACCCTGATAGTAATAAGAAATATTTAGAGAGCACCAAATTAATATAATGGAATGATTTCAGAAGCATCATGTGACACTGAAGACTGGAAGAAATAAATTATATTTTGTAGTATATTAAAATAGAAATGTTATTTTAAATAAAAATATTTAACAATATTATTGTTTTTACTCTATTTTGATAAGATAAATGCAGCTTTGGTTGAAGAGACTTCTTTCAAAGCATTAAATATCTTGCTGATCCCAAATTTTGAATAGTATTTATTTATTTGAAAAGGGACGACATACAATTTGTACATAAATGTGACCCTATCTGTGAAAGCCCAGCTAAAGTAAAAAAATTGTGATCTTCTGTTTTCTACAAAAAAGAAAATACATGCACATATTAACAGAGCCAAAATAAAACATTAAAAATAACATCCAGTTTAACCACAACCATGTCAATGTTTACAGAGTTGAGTTGATTTTTCGTAAGATTTTAGTTTTAATTGAAAGAAATCAATAGATGTGCACATCCTTACGTCTTCTGGTAAAGTGTTCCATTGAGTAACAGCCTTCACTTAGAAAGACGCAAACCCAAATCAGAGTGACGCAATGGAACAACACAATCACTAGTAGATGATAATCCAGTAGATCTCACAGAGTCTAGAGCGAAAATGCACAAATTCACAAAGTATAGAAGAGGCTAAACCATTTAAAATTGTATATACCATACACACAAAAGTCTCCAATGATCAATACTCGAAAAACCATATTTCGAGTATTCATTTTGAAGATATACAGTGGTGATGTTGATGAGGCTTTTGTGCAGAATTTTTAAAGTCTTGTATTGTACGTGTGGCTTATTTTAGTTTTTAATTCTTTTTTTTCTGTAGACCCCTGGAGGACCAGTGGGGGAAATTTTTGCCAAACTGGAAGTATATATGTGGCTTGGTATTAAAAAGTACGCAAAAAACTGTGTGACCAGCCTTCCAGCAGAGTTCAGACCCATTTACGAAGAGGCGACTTCTGGTGCATCAATTCCCCGTAACATGCCTCCCACCAAATTAGCGGTGGAAGGTACTTTGAGAAATTCATTTCAGCTAATACAAACATCTCGGATATTCTTCACAATTTGTCTCGGGCGGCTTTGAAAATCAATATATTTGAATTTGGATGACATTTCACGAAAATTACAGTCTCTCCTTTTGTCCTTTCATCCAGACAGTCGTTATTTCCAGTTACGTGCTCACATTTATCAAGCGCGTGGCATTATTGCAGCTGATGACAATGGACTGTCCGACCCCTTCGCCAAGGTTGTGTTCAGCACAAATTGTCAGGTCACACGGGTGGGTCTCATATATATTAAAACTTAAGTTCATTTTTTTCCCTCTGTTCCCAATAAAAAGCACTGGACAGAAAAAACACTAAAAAACTAACTTTTATTCAATTCACATGAGATGTATTGCCCCTTTATGACAAGTCCATTCAGTCCAACTGGGATCTGGGGCATAGAAATGAGTCATTCAGCCTTTATTGATTGCAATTTTGTGCCTCAGAGATTGTTAAAAGATTGTATTATTTGAAGGTGATGGAAGAAACTCTGTCCCCGACATGGTGTGAGTTACTCCTCTATGATCAGATTCTGATGGAGGGCAGTAAGGACGAATACAGAGAAGACCCTCCTGTGGTCATCATCAACATCTATGACTACAACAAACTAGTGAGTGATAGTATTTAATGACTTAACTGTTTTGGAATGCTGTAATCTGTAAACGGCACTTAAAAACCATGCTTGAACAAAAGCATAGGTTTAAAAAATACCTTTTTAAACCAAATAAATAATAAAGCGGCACCATGTTTTCACATACAATGTTAATGTCAGATATATTGGTTATTCTTGTTTATAATGTCTACTTATATACTGTATAAGAGCATATTACATCCATGAATAGACTAGAATACGATAAGTCACACTTATGATTGTTTATTATACAGTGAGATTTATCTGTGGTGCATTTGAATGTTACAACAGGGCAGTCCACAAGCCCTTGGTCGTGCGTTTGCAAAGCCAGAGTTGAAGTTTGTGGAAGAGCCATATAAAAAACCCCAGTTGCAGTTTTTTGAGATCACAAAAGGAAAGAGCAAAGCTGGTGAAATTTTGGCAGCTTTTGAGCTCATCGAGTTGGATTACTCAAGCTTCGGAGAGGTGGGACTCCCGTTTTTCTCATTAATTTCACTGCAAAAAACAGCGAGAAGAGTCTAGCTTAACACACATACCTATAGACATGACATTACTAAGCATTCATTTGTCTGTTAGAGAGCAGCTTAATACACTTGAATGAATAGAAAGATATATATTAAAATATTTAATGCTTTTGTTCACCAAGGCTGCATTTATTTGATCAAAAATACAGTGAAAACTGTAATATTGTGAAATAATATTGTTATTATATTATAAACTTACGTCTTCTACTTTAATGCATTGTAAAATGCAGTGTATTATGGCAAAGCTGAATTTTGTAGTCACAGAATCTTTCAGAAATCATTCTAATATGTTGATTTGCTGCTCAAACAACATTTCTTATTATTATTTATGTTGAAAAGAGTTGTGTTGCTTTTACATGATGGTAAAGATGACTTGTATCAATCCTCCACCTCTTTCTCTCTCTCTCTCTCTCTCTCTATATATATATATATATCTCAGAAAGTCTTAAACTATGCCTTTTAAATGTCATGTTTGTGTGCTCTGAATCCATCTCAGCCAGCTCTGCCACTGGATGTTGACCCCAAGGAACCACAGTACATGAAAGAAGAATGCTATTATATCATTCCCGAGGGAGTTCGACCTGTGCTCAGGAAATACAGAATAGAGGTACAAACTTGAGCAGATATAAACACATAAAAGTTGCAAGAGTTTTTTTTAACATCAACATTTAAAGGTATTCAATACCAAAGAGCAAATAGATTTCTCAGATGTGTTCATAAATAATTCACCAAGAGAGTGTTTAAAATAGCAGCACGGTTTGACTACTGCACAAGTTTGCCAGCTGACTGGTTTGGTACTTGTCTACAGTGTTTTGAACTCAAACCCTTAAACGACAGGTGCTGTACTGGGGCCTGAGGGACCTGAAAAGAGTCAACCTGTTTGAAGTGGAGCGACCTCAAGTGAGGATTGAGTGTGCGGGCCACATGATCGAGTCTGAGGAAATCCAGAGCTACAAGCTGAATCCCAACTTCAATGATGTGGTTAAACACTTTGATGTTGTAAGACTCCCTCTTTTCAAAGTTTTAGACTTTATCTCAAGAGCTGTGTTGAGAACATGCTTCCCAAGAATTGATCACATATCCTGTTTCAGAATTACTAAAAGCAGTACTGGTGAGATGTCTTGCTCAGAATGATTTATTACACAATATGAACTCTTTGTTAGTTGTAGGGTTTTATTTGTGATTATTTGGTGCATGGTGAATTTCGCTAACATCAAATAATAAACATTAAAAAAGAAAGCATTAAATATTTGATGAGGTTGATTTAATATTAATGGTCTACTACTTGCTTTTATTATCATAACTGCACAATAGCTCATAACAGTTTATGTGTCCTCAGGAACTTCCAGAGCTCGTCTACCTGCATCCTCCTCTTACTATCTTCATAATGGAGCAGAGGGCATTCGGGAGGCTGGTCCTGGTGGGAACTCACGTGGTCCAAAACCTCGTGCAGTTTGGTCCCAGGGATCAAGAGGAGTGGAAAGACGAAGAGGAGGTGCCTGAGGGTATGGAACCTTTTATAGCTCATATGTTTGTGGTTAAAGGCCAAAAAATAAAGCATCTGCTGTTCTGATATGTGTACATAAATAATTTATATTCAAAAGTGGACCAGACTCTCTTTCTTTATAAACTGGGATGATATGAAACTTTTCTGAAATAAGAAAACACACTGACCACACTTAGATGCACGTTATTTTTATTTAGGATCTATATTATGGTTAAGTTAGAAGATAGTTCTGAACATTAATGAAAATAACTAATTTCTTAATCATGCCCTTAACAGCAACACACAAGAATTACTTTCAATAAATTGCATAACGAGAGTAGTTACTATAGTACTTTTTGCTTATTTCTTGTATTGTTTGTAAGTCTGATTGATCCAGTGGATGTAGAGTTAGAACACTGAATATCCAGTAGAACAGTGGATGCTATAAATAAGACGTAAATTGTAATAATATTTCATAATAAGACTGCTTGTACTGTATTTTTATCAAATAAATGCAGCCTTGGTGAGCATAAGACACTTCTTTGAAAAACAAAGTATTATAATCATATACTATATATTTGCACATCTAAACATGGTCACTATTGACTGGTTTTTAATATAGACTATAGTTTTTAATATATTTTCACATAGAAAAATCCTAAACATTCGCTCACAATTTTAGAGAAGAAGCCTCCCCAGAAGGCCACTCCTCTAGCCACGGTGATCAACATGGACTTGGGTGGACTTCCTCTGAAGCGTAGCAAAATTCCTCTTAACCCACTTAACTTAGTCATGGTAAGTTCCACTGTCTTTGTTTTTTAGTCCAAATGAACGAACACATTCTTTAGTCTTCCTCAGATTTCTACCTCACTTCATATGTGTGAAACAGTTCAAAATTGTATCTGCCATCTTCCACCACTTTTCAGAGGTTTTGCAAACACTTTTATTGAGACAGCTGCCATGTGGTCAAGGGGAATCCAGTCTGGGGGAAATGACGTTAGTTGGCGGCTTTGGGATGTTTGAAATAGCTCCTAATGAGTACTTAGCGCACATGTTTTAACCATCCGCAGCCTGCGGTTATTAAATGTGAAGCTCTTTGCACCCATTAACCTGTTGATTATGGTGTCAATCTGGTTTGTTGAGCGCAGTAAAGTGTGTTCCTGTATCAGTTTGAGCTCCTGCTGTTAGATCACTCTGATTAATTGTGCAGCCACAGCATAGCCAAGACCCCTGCTGACATCCAAATGGGATGCTTTCAATCATGAGTGTGCGTTTGGCTTTTAAAAATCCATGTTCATGTTAAGACCTGTTCACAAATGAAAGGTTAGGAGTGAAACAAGGGTGAGTAAATGAGTTTTAACTTTAAAAGTAATGTAATGTGGTAAACTGCATTTTCAGTCTCCAATCAAAAAGGTGATTAAAAAAGAGGAGGAGTTAGAGGAGGAGCCACCAGAAAAGGAGGAGCTTGATTGGTGGTCTAAATATTACGCATCACTGGCTGAACTCGAAAAACAGGTGATCAATTATTTTGATAATAGATTGTTTAAAATATCTGACTTGTTGATTTTCTCAACATGTAACTGACTTGTTTCCATCTCCTCTTCAGGAGGAGAAAGAGGATGACTTGGAAGATGGACAAGATGGAGGTACTGAGCAGGATTTAATTGTTACTCTATTAAAAATGAATCAACGTTTTTGAACAAATCAGTTGAGTGAATAAATAATTGACTCATTCATAAAGACTTACATAATTTGTATCACTAAATGCATAAGCATCTGAATTTGGAATAGCAAATTCAGAAATCTGAATGAAACCAGTTGGACAGAGGCCTAAAACATATTTGGGGCACTTAAAAATGTATTATCAAATGCATTGCATAACAAAATACCAAATGTAGTTTAACAAGACATGAACTTGTGGTTAGTCTGCTGTGTGAATTACTCCAAACATGCACTTAAATCAATTATGGGTGGATTGAAACTTAAATTACTTCTGAGAAAAGGTCTTGCTTAAGTTGTTTGTGGATACACTTGGTTTGAACTTTCTTGTGTGATGACATACAGACATTTTTAGTGTGACCTAAGCGGCCACATCCTTTGCTTAGAACACGTGTGAATCTGAAGGTAAAATACTTCATACATGCACTAAATATCAGCTATGGACTGACTGAAAATGAAATGACTTCTGAGAAAAGGTCTTGTGTAATTTATGTGTGGATACCGCTTGGTTTGAACTTTCTCGTGTGATGACATTCACACATTTTTAGTGTGACCTAAGCGGCCCACATGCGCTGCTTTAGGATGCTTAGGACTGAATCTATTTCAAAGTATCACAGTAATGTCACATCCTGCAGATGGAGCACAATTGAGCATGTCAGCACTAGAGGCAGAGGATGATGAGGCTGTGATTGAAATAGAGCCGCCTGCTCCAAAGAGGAAGAACATTTCCACCTTACAGGTATGACGTGTTCTTCAAACTGCAGTCCTTATATTTTATTAAATACAGTGTTTACAGTGTTTTATATCTGCTCTTTAGCCATCTAAAACTATGTGCATTATTTGCAATTGACATTTTCTGTCCTTTTTCTTTGTTCCCACTTTTTTAATTTAATTCCAGCTTTACAAGTCTGAACTTGAAAATGAATTCAGTCAGTTCATGGACTGGTTGCACATATTTCCTGTCTGCAAAGGCAAATCCAGTCTGGAAGATGAAGAGGAAGATGAAAGTACGAGATATATGGGTAAATATAAGGTGAGTTGTGTGTTTTGGCAAGCTCTCATGTGCTGGATCAAAAGTGTGACTGCATGCATGGAAATTGTCAAGGATTAGAGGTTAAAGCAGAGCTGTGCTTCATTGCAGGGATCGTTTCTGATATACCCCATCGCTCCCGAAGACGAGGATGCAGACTGTCAGATCACTAATGGGATTCCCAAAAATGCTCCCATCAAAGTCCTCATGAGGGTATATGTAATAAAAGTAGGTATTAGTTGTTCAAAACAAATTCATTTTCTAAAATGTAAATAATTAGCCAATTCTGCACAGTTACTTGACCGAGTGGGCATGAACATTTTAGACAGTTTATATGAATGTATGAGGCAAAGTTTTATATTTGATATGTTGTTTTTATTTCTTTAAGTTGGTATGAAATGGGCTATCTATTCTCTAAATGCTTATTGTGAATAATTCATCAATGCTTGTTTCTCTCTCTCTCTCTCTCTCTCTCTCTCTCTCTCTCTCTCTCTCTCTCTCTCTCTCTCTCAAATCAAAACATCTTAATTTTATGGTGAAGCATTAGACTTCTTTCTGTCTCTCTGGTAATGTATGACAGACTTCTCCAATCATTTAGTTTCCCTAAACTCTTCTCGTTTCTTAGAACTGTCTGCAATCTTGCATTCAGCCTCCATCCAGTCAACAACCGATGCATAAAACCAAGTTCCCCCTCTACATTTTTATTTTATGATAATCCATTTCACTCTAATTTACATCACAATACAGAAGAAAGGAACTGCTTTTACATAGCAACTTTAAATATTTTTACATTTTGTAGATAAATAGTCCTGGAAGAATGTAAAGAAGAATTAGAACAATTTTAAATGGTTTTAATGGAGCATGTCACATCTAAGGGTGCATTGCTAGCCTCACAATGGTACAGTTTTCTATAATTTCCACTTATATTTTCATTATACTTATATATATTTTTTTCCCTTTGAACCCTAAGGCAACCAATCTGGCACCCACAGACCCGAATGGAAAGGCAGACCCCTATGTGGTGATAAAAGTTGGCCAGCAGCAAATGGACAGCAAAGAGCGTTACATTCCCAAACAACTGAACCCAGTGTTTGGAGAGTAAGTGCCGAATGTTCACAACATTCAGTATGGTGGCTGTAAGAATGAAAGATTGAATTACATTTTTCATAGAGGCTTTTCATGTACAGTATTTTTAACTCTTGAATGCACATGCACATTGACAGCCTGACTTCAGCTATAGTTATAACTTGAAAACACCTTGAGAATCATTATTCTCAGGTTTGGTTACTCATTTGATATCCTGAGTATTTGTCTCCCCACAGAGTGTTTGAATTGACCGTGTCCTTCCCCCTGGAGACAGAGCTCGCGCTGTATGTGTTTGACCATGACCTTGTTGGTTCTGATGACCTGATTGGTGAGACTCGCGTGGACCTGGAGAACCGTTTCTACAGCCGCCATCGCGCCGGGTGTGGCCTGGCTCTTCATTATGATAAGTGGGTAATGGTTTTAGCCTGTGATGATGGTGGTGATAGTTTTTATAATGATATTATTATCTACTGTCGTTGTCATCAGAATTTCTCAAAGCTCACTGACTGCTTTAAGCTCATACTGGTGGAGCGCTCAGAAGATTGTTTGCAGCTGCAACGTTTAAGAGACTGAGATAAATCAAGCGGTTTTGTGGCCTGATTTTCATTTCACTCTCTATAGGTTAAATCAGATTAGGATGTCTTGTGATTTCAGGGATGGCTATAATAAATGGAGAGATGCCAAGAAACCCACTGCAATATTATTGGAGCTCTGCCGAAAAAATGGGATTCCATCTCCAGAGTACAGAGAGTCTGAAATTAAAGTTCTCAACATGATCTTCAAAGTTCCCAATGAGGCTTTTCCAGAAGGTGGTGATACAAGTTTATTCAAATAAAACTCCTTCTTGCAATACAAACAGTAATTTTGTGTTCTGTTTCTTCAATGAAAAAATGCAGAGTTGCTGAAGAAGAATAAGAAGACTGAGGAAGACTATGCAGAGTTGGATGAGCATAAAGCTCTTTGTGTCCTGCAGCGCTGGAAGGAGATAAGAGAGTTCTGTGAGGGAGCGTGTCCTCTGGTTACTGAGCATGTGGAGGTCCGCTCACTGCTTAACGCCGACAAGCCAGGCCTCCCTCAGGTCAGACTCCATCGCACACACTATGCCTGGTTAGCAGTCTTAGTCAATGCATTATGTTCTCAGTCATCTTGTTTATGAGTTATATAAGGTTATTTTGTCATCCAGCATACCCTCTCATTATGGGACGTTATTAAAGCTCTGACATTTTATTTCGTTTTTCGGTTAATTGAGTGCATCGTCTGGGCATTTGAAGTACACCTTTTTTTTGTAATTTTCAGTGTGAGCTCATTAGTCACACTATTTATGCTAATAATGGCATAGAATAGTGCATATACAAAACATGGGATGCACCATTGTACATAATCATATATCTAAATGTAATCTCTTATGTATTTTTCTTTGACATGGCAGGGATATGTTCACATGTGGATTGACATGTTTCCTGTGGATGTACCTCCACCACCACCTGTTAATATCAAACCTAGACTTCCAGAGAGGTAATCAGGATATCACACATTCATCATGCTCAAGCAATCTACGATCCAAGAGCAAAGTGTCACCAAAAATACATTGAAAGAGAATTAAAGATCTGAAGATTTCTTTCTACACTTCTCTCAAGAATAATAATTAGCTTATATGCAATATTTGTGTAATGAGAGAATATTTATCCCCGTGTTTCTAGTTATGAGCTGCGTGTGATCATCTGGAATACTGATGATGTGGTACTGGATGATGTCAATCCTTTCACCGGAGAGCCATCAAGTGACATCTATGTTAAAGGGTCAGAATACACAAGAAATGAAACAGCCCAGAATATCTCAAGTTTATCTGATGCCACTTTACAGTTCTCTGTTCCGTATAAAATTCAATAGTAACATTCCATAAAAAACTAAGTTTGGATTCCATATTATTCTTTTTTTAAAGAAATTAAACCTTTTATTCAGCATGGATGCATTAAATTAATCAAAAGTGCAAGTGAGATATTAACTTATATTATAGAAATATATTAACTATGTATTATATTTCATATATATATATATATATTGATAAAGTTAATTTAATTAGTAATAATACTTCAAAGTATTACTGCTTCACTATATTTATTAGTGCTGTCAAACAATTTATCACGATTAATTGCATCCAAAATAAAAGTTTTTGCTTATGTAATATGTGTGTGCTGTGTATATTTATTATGCATATATAAATACGCACACATGCATGTATATATTTAAAAAATATATGTTATGTTTATATATTAAATATATTTTTATATAATATAAATTATATGAATATAAATATGTACATATAAATGCATGTAAATATTTGCAAAATATATATTGTGTGCATGTATTTATACATACATAATAAATATACGCAGTACACACACATATATTATGTAAACAAAAACTTCCCAAATTTTGGATGTGATTAATCGTTTGACAGCACTAATTTATTTTATAAATAAATACAGCCTTAGTGAGCATAATGGACTTATTAAAACTAATAATACAAATATAATTTTTCCATTCACCAGCTGGATTAAAGGTCTGGAAGATGAGAAACAGGAGACGGACGTGCATTTTAATTCCCTCACTGGTGAAGGCAACTTCAATTGGCGCTTTGTCTTTCACTTTGACTATCTTCCTACTGAGAAGGAGATCATCTACAAGAAGAAGGAGTCCTTCTTCGCCCTTGACGAGACTGAATTCCGCCAACCGGCGGTTCTGGTGCTGCAGGTCTGGGATTATGACCGCATCGGTTCCAATGATTTCTTGGGTCAGTGGTTGTAGTTACTAGTCAAGGTTTCATGCATGAAGTTTTCTAGTTAGTCAGTAAAAACATTAATTCCTTTCCAGGCTCCATAGAGTTACGTCTCAGTGATATGGTCCGTGCATTAAAATCATCCGAGCAATGCAGCGTCAAGATGGCCAAAGACAAGGCTGGCCCTCGCTTCTCCATCTTCCGCAGCAAGAGGATGAAGGGCTGGTGGCCGCTTATCAAACTAAAGAGCCAAGAGGACATCGAGAGAGAGGAGAGGGAGGCAGAACAAGAGAAGAAAAACAAGAAGAAGAAGAAAAAGAAGTCGAGCAAGCGTAGCCAAATGAAACCCGAAGATCTGCAGTTTGTGGACAACAGTGGGAACACCTTCCTTCTAATGGTACAAGCACTTTGTCAGTGCACCAATAAAGAATACATTTAATGTGGTAACACACTTGTTTACTTAGTAAAGGTAGACTCAATCTCTTCATTCATTAATGTGGTTTGCAGGGTAAAGTAGAGGCAGAGTTCCACCTATTGACAGCTGAAGAAGCCGAGAAGAACCCTGTGGGAAAAGCACGCAAAGAACCCGAACCTCTGGACAAACCAAAGTAAGAGACTAAAACACTCTATCTGTGCATATATAGATATACATATCAGTTTGCATCTTGATTATATACTTACTCAAATGTGCTACATAAATACTTTTTTTTTTCCATAAGCCGCCCCAAGACATCCTTCAACTGGTTTGTGAACCCCTTGAAAACCTTTGTGTTCTTTATCTGGAAGAAGTACAAGAAGTACATTATTGCTTTGGTCATTTTGGCTATCCTGGGAATCTTCCTCTTCCTCATCCTCTACACCCTGCCTACACACATCAGCCAGCTTATTGTCAATGGATGAGAAGGTGTTTGGTGGTTGAGAAGAGAACCCCCCCCCACATGTTTGTAAAGCGCTTTGGGTGTACAACAATACACAATAAAGCGCTATATAAATGCATCATTCATTCATTCAAGGTGGAAATGCACATAAACAAAGAAATGTACTGATCAACAGGGGAAATGCATAGCCATTATTTACTTTTAATAGAAAAGACAAAAGCAATAATAACTAGAATCAGACTTTAACAATACAAACAATTGACTGTTAAAGGTGCAGTAAGCCATTTCTGACTATTAATGTTGATATTTAAAATGACCAAAACAAACACGCCCCTACTCAAAATGATCACACCCCTATCTTGATAGCCCCACCCCCAAATTCACAAATAGGCAATGCAATAGCCCCCTCCCCATCATTAGTGGACACGCCCCTTACTGGTCATTGGCTAAGTGTGTTTTACTGCTCAGTCTGATCCACTTTCAACCCTGTTTCTCAGAAATCGCTTACTGCGCCTTTAATAAATTCAGTGCAGTTTAATGCTTTATGATTCCATGTACACTGATGTTCAAAAGTTTTATAGAAATTAATAATTTTAATCAAATAAATGCAGCCTTGGTGAGTTTTAAACACTTTAAAAAAGGTTTAAGAGTTTTATTTCCAGTCATGCTGCTGCTTTTAAATATATTATCTGAATTTAATTTGATATGTATTCTAGGACTGTTTTGCCAATAAAGTGATATGGTATGGAAAGTATATACATCAAAAGCATTGCCTTCATTCAGAACAAAAATCTTTCATTTATGTCTAGACTGTCTGAACTTCACTTGTCTTTTTTCAAGTTTGGGGTTTTATTTGAAGAACTAGAAAATTCAGCAATATGAGGTTCAATACAGAAGCCTCTTCTACAGAGATACACAACAGTAAATTTGATAAATGAAATGAGCTCCAGCTTGGTCACAGTATATGCCACAGCTTCAGTGACACAGCTGCTCAGTGTGCTTGATGATATGACAAATAGAAACCAACATCCATAAAAACAAAATGTGTATTGCATTCAGGAACATGCTTCCTGCATCTTTAAAGAGACTTTTCTCATAAAAAGTAATAACATTAAACATGACACCATGTGCCTTAGTGATAGTAAATTATATTTCAGCACTCTCATTTTGGGCTGATCTCAGAGTACATGATCTAAACCCACTCATGTGAGATAATTGCCTGTGATATAGAGAAGGGTAATTATATAGAACCCATCAGGGAAGTCTTACAGTCACATGGGAATACAAATAAAAACTAGCTAATGGCCATGCAAATGATCACTTAATTATAACCACAGTTTCCATGGTTATGCTCCTGAACTTAGCATTGTGATCGATACATCATCACTCTGTGTTATGGACAGAATGTCACAAAAAAGAAGTGATCCTTAAAGTATTCTCTAAAATATTACATGAAAACCATGGTACCTGGATATGATATAAATCTACATACCATCACCATGATGTGCAGGAGATCAATTTTATTTTCATCGGCAGGCAATGTGTGACTATAGTCCCCCCCTTGGAAACGTGTTTAGTTTTCTGATGTTTTCTCTTAAATATTTGTGGTGTTTTGTTCATGAATGAATCAGAATTTTTAATGAATAATTTACATGAATGAACTGATTTTCGAAAAACGCCCTTCACTGAACTAGTCGATGAGGTTTTAAATCTGAACGACACAAGCCTGTGGATAAACAAAGCAGGGCATCACATTTTGAACAAAGATTTTGGACATGCACAAATAGTTTATAACGAACCAGTTAAATTATAAAAAATAATAATTTAACTAAATTAAAAAAGTCACTGAATGAATCAGTAAATTAACGGATTCAAAAGATTTGATTCTTTGGATGAATCAAAATCGCGT
This sequence comes from Gymnocypris eckloni scoliostomus, assembly GCA_027564155.1. Lineage (NCBI taxonomy): Eukaryota > Metazoa > Chordata > Actinopteri > Cypriniformes > Cyprinidae > Gymnocypris > Gymnocypris eckloni. Next base: position 14,399,425 of record CM050431.1, read on the forward strand.
CCCAATGTGCATACTAGCCATCCTACATTCTGTGATATTTGTCATTTTCAATACTATTTAGGGCAGATATGGTGGGATAGTATGCACATTTTGACGCAGGGTAAGTCTTTAATACAGTGATACAGCTATATATATATATATTAGTGCTACTGCTGTCAAGCGATTAATTGCAATTAATCGCATTCAAAATAAACTTTTTTGTTTACATAATATATGTGTGTACTGTGTTTATTAAGTATATATAAATACACACACATTCTGTATATATTTGTAAAAATATGTACATGTATATACATTTATATATTTGTTATTATTATATTTTATATTATATAAAAATATATTTAATATATAAACAACATATTTTTCTTAAACACACACATGCATTTGTCTGTATTTATATACAGTATCTCACAGAAGTGAGTACACCCCTCACATTTTTGTAAATATTTTATTATATCTTTTCATGTGACAACACTGAAGAAATGACACTTTGCTACAATGTAAAGTAGTGAGTTTACAGCTTGTATAACAGTGTAAATTTGCTGTCTCCTCAAAATAACTCAACACACAGTCATTAATGTCTAAACCGATGGCCACAAAAGTGAGTACAGCCCTAAGTGAAAATGTCCAAATTGGGCCCAATTAGCCATTTTCTCTCCCCGGTGTCATGTGACTTGTTTGTGTTACAGGGTCTCAGGTGTATGTAGGTGTAACAATGCTTTGTACATAATAAATGTATACAGTATACACACATTTTATGTAAACAAATACTTGTATTTTGGATGCGATTAATCGTTTGACAGCACTATATATATATATGTGTGTGTGTGTGTGTGTGTGTGTGTGTGTGGGCATGTTTATGTGGTTTATGAGGACACAAATTTGTATAATGACATGGGTATAACATAGGTATTACAAGGAGAAGGTGATTTATGAGGACATTTTCAGTGTCCCCATAATTTAAAACGCTTATAAATCATTTGAGTTTTTTGAGGGAAAGTAGAAATGCACCGTCTCCTGTGAGGGCTAAGTTTAGGTGTAGTGTAGGTGTAGGGCAATAGCACATACAGCCAGTATAAAACCATTACGCCTATGGAAAGTCCCAGAAACCATAAAAACCAACATGTGTGTGTGTGTGTGTGTCTGTGTGTGTGTGTGTGTGCGTGTGCGTGTGCGTGTGCGTGTGTGGAGAGAAAGAGAGACTAGTCTAAAAGGTTAGTCATGACACTTAAAGTAAGACTGATTACTACACTGCTAGTTGCTCAACTACTTCTTAAGACACAGTCATAGTGACTATGTTTATGCAACTGGCCCTGATGTTATTATTATTCTTTTTCAAATTGCATTTGAAAACGCCATCTCCACTACCGGATAATATACTGACCACAGTAGATGCTTATAATAGTTTCACCAGTATTAACCACCCCAGCCATTGATGTGCTTTGTGGAGACCGTTGACCAACTGCGCATGCGTACTATCGAACAGTCAGCGCTAGACTGACACTAAAGCCGTCCTGTTTCCTCTTTATGCGCTTTATGCGCTTTCGTCACTATAGCCAAACATAACACTGCTGCACTTTACTTTGCTGCTGTGGTGACTTTCCAAACAGCTTGACACCAACTTCCTCACCGGCAGTATTATCATTTTTAATGGGCTTGCTGTGAAACATTTCTTTTATAATTCGCATTTTCTTAATTTTCCTCCAAAATGCCTGAGTTCATATCAGTGGACGAGTTTATCGAGGAGACTTTGGAGGACTACAGCTCTCCCACCACCTCTTCCTTCTACAGCAAAATGACAAGTTGCCGAAATTCCGCCAACAATATCGAGGAGGTATGAGAATATGCTTTCATCTGCTGCCTTCTCCCGTAACCGCGTATGTCTTTGACAGTTACGTTATACAACATTATGAATGAAACGAAGGTGTTCTGTCCTGTCCGTCAGCAGCAGGTCTCAGTATGTATTTGTGACTTTATTCTGTTTCAATGCAGAACTGCTTAGTCCAGTGAACGTGTTGGCTTTCATGGATTTTTCTCCATGAACACTGCTTCAAACATTACTACAGCAGACACTGATGCTCTTTGTCTTGTTGAATCCATTGGGCTGAGCGCAGCCTATTTGCACAAACCATGTGATTTCAAGCGAAATCCTCAATTAAACTATATACAATTATTGTATTGTATTCATATAACCAGTGCGCGTTTAAAACAGTTCAAATGATTAAATAGCATGTATCCTCTCGTTTTCAAGTGGAGCTGTGACATAGTACAACAGAAAGAGGAAGGATAACACATATTTTATTTCGCGTTAACGTACGTTTCCTCTTCGTTATTGCACATTAAATTGCAAAGAATGCTTTGCAATTTGTTCTTTTTTTGTAGTAATATGTTTAATTTTTTACTTCGTATTTCTTCGTAATCTTGTGCTTCTCATCGCCTATCCCTATCAATACGAGCTTATGCTGTATTTTCACGAGCACGTGCCTTTCATTCAGCGTTTATTGAGGTGCATAAACAAAAGCCGGTTTAGGATTCATAGATCTTCTGGAGCTAAGGAACCAGCCTGTAATGCTTTTGGATCAGCATCCTTTGTTGTTGTTGTTGTTGTTAAAACAACCTTCCCATGAACCAATCATTGCCGTTTGGTTTTAGGGTTAGGGATGATTGGTTGATAGGGATGCTGATCCAGGATCATGTCCTGCTATTGAAGCTCATGTTGTACAACAAAAATAATGCTTGTGTGAGGTATTTCCACTGTTGTTTGCCAAGAGGCATCATTGGTACATTTAAACAAAACAAAAATTATTATATTTTTATTGTTTGTTTGTTTGCTTTAGAAACATACATTTATTCATTATTTAAATTGTATTTGGTATTGACCTGAAAACAGTGTGATTAATGTGCTATTGTATATTTTGACACCGCACAGGTCATGCTATTCATAATAAACCAAAGCTAATTTTTTATGCACATTGATACATTTTCAGACCCCCAGTTGTGCCAATTTGAGGCATACAGCCGGGTCAGAGTGGTAACAGTTGAATGATGACTGCTGTAATAGGAGTAACATAGTAGAATGTGAAGTAACCATGGTGATGACCTGGCCTGTGCAATACACAGCCATACAAATTGAACAGTGCACTGCATTACATGCTTGATTGTTTGGGCTTCATGTGACAGGATGGGACTCTTAATATCTAGTCAGCCTTGCACACGCGCAGCCTCAGGGGGGTTCAGGACAAAAGCAGTATAAGAGAGTGTGAGTGGTGGTCTGTTTTTTCTTCTGAAGAGTCAGCTACCACTATCCAAACCATTCCTCATCCTTCATAACCTTAAGACTGTTCTCAGACCAGACTCCATCAATGAAGGACACCTCTGTGTAATCTGCCTTAGTGCAGATTTACCGGCACTAAAGTAAATCCTGCTGCTCAAAACAATTATTAGAAGCTCTGGTGGGCAAGCCTATGAAAAATGTATGACTTAAATTCACCCCAAAATAAATCATTTACTCAGCTATGTGTCGTTCCAAACTTGTATGATTTTATTTCTTTTTTGGAAAAGAAAGGAAAATATTTTGAAGAATTTTGTCCATATTATCTAAGTTAACAAAACGTAAAACAACACTAGACCTCATTGAAAGCCCTTAAGACACACACACACTCATGTTTTGGGTGAACTATTCCTTTAAATAATGAATGTTATCAGCTCTGTGTTCAAGGCTCTCTTGGTACAAAACCTGTTCCAGTTCATTCAATGCTGAATCTCACTCGACTTCTAATATTTGAACTCGCCACCTACCTGATAGTTTAGAAAATTACAGAGGAGGAATTGAGAGGAATAAGACAACACCGATGCTTTGCTTTAATCTGCACTGACCTCAAGAGAGATAATGGGAACCCCATGCTATAATAGAGTCTGTGTTTAGGTCATGTGACTTAATGACAAAGCAGACTGAAAAGATTTCCCAGGACATTTCTGATCCAATACACACCTCAACTATCTCTCTTCAACACAACATTGTGCTTGTCTGTTCCCATGTATGTTGCTGGAAGTAAATTGAAATGAGAGGCGATTGGGGATTAGCAGAGGCACCGGAGAGGCATGATGAAAGATAATTGGAAAGCTTGGATAATCTGCCGCACCAGCAGGAGTAGCCGAGGCTGTTGTTGCACGCTTTGTTTTTCCCATATAAAGTAATTCAGAGTTACTCATTCATTCAGAATGGAGACACCTGATATTACTATTATCTTCATTCCTCGTGCATTTGGGGAGAGTAGGATGAACAAAGGCATAATACGGTTTTCCTCAGGTTACTTAAAGGTACACTCAGTATTTTAGTTTTCTAATAAAAAGTTTTAAACATAGTTTTTTAAAATAATACTACCAGGTGTATCATTCGAATAAAATTGAATTAAATTAATTCAATAGGAAAAGGTAATTGATAACCCATTTGACTAAGCCCTGTAGCATTGTTTCTCCAGGGACCCAGTTAAATGCATTACTGTCAGTTACTGCAGTGCTTAATGCTATGAAAGCCAGTTTGATGCATTTACTAGTGATTTCACAATCATGGATCCTATTTTCTTATGGACTTGATGGGACAGTTCCATGAAAACACTGTCATTGTTTACTCCCTGCTATGGCATTAAAACCTGTATGACTTTTTTCCTCTGTGGAACATAAAATATAATATTTTAAGTGTCTCAGTGTGTCTCACTTACAGTGGAAGTCAGTGGTAACCAAAACTATTTGGTTATCAATATTACCTTAGAAGAAGTTCATACAAGTTTGCGATGACATGAGGGTGAGTTAATGATGACCGAACAGTTATTTTTGGGTGACCTATCACTTGGTTTATTTTAGTATGTCATAAAGTCCCCTTGTTGCCACACCTTTTCAAAGGAAGTGGCATCAGCATGTTATTTTACACCATACAACATCTGCTGACTTCATGATAAACCTGCTCGGCATTCTTCATGCTGCTGAGCTTCATCTGAGTGGGTTTTTGCTATTTCTGAACAAGTGTGTGTGTGTGTGTGTGTGTGTGTGTGTCTCAGACCACTCTCTGTCTTTAGAGCACTATGGACACAAAATAAATAGCATGCCTTGCCACTTTATATGAGACCCACTGGTCTAAATGAGTGGTCACAGCACTTCTGGACTGCATTTCTATGGGCTATCCCAGATACCAGTGGGAAAATGACCTATGTAACCTTTTACCTTATCTTGCAGTCGACAGTTAATAACTGAGAACGTAAACTCATGGTGGTGTGATGAGTTTCACTTCTGGTCTTGGTTAAGTAGCTGAAAACCAGCAGTGGTGAAGAGAGTGAATTGTGTGGGCTTTGCTTCATTAAGCACAAAAGAGGGAGATAAACATCTGGTTGTGCTCCTCAATTATAAAATACCTCAGAGCTCAAAACATTATTACTGCATGTCTCATGGTGGATTTGTGACTTGAAGCATTGGGGCGTTTATGTTTTAGTACAGAAGCTGTTCTGTTGTGGTGAATAGTTAACATTGTTTCGATAAATGTAAACACTGTTTTCTACCAAGGAAAATAAATAAACTTTGGAAAAGGACCTGAAAGAAATAATAATAATACAATTTAAATTTAAATGTGAGAAACAGTATTAGACGTTACGTCTTCGCTGGTGCTTTTTACAATGACTGGGAATTATTTATATTTTTTGGGTGAACTATATAATAAAAAAATTAAATGCCATATTATATTAGAATATTATCACATATTAGGGTATTATTTCATGTTAGAAAACCAGATCAGTTTTGGTTCAGCTAGTCATTTATTTCTTAATTGAATAGGGACATCGGATGAAATGTTCAATTTTGTAGCTTTTTTTTTTTTTTGCATTTAGTTAGGTTCTGTCAGCTCAGAAAATCTGAAAAGAAAACACGCAGCCAGCTTGCTATGGGCTGTCTGAGCCTGAAACTGTGTCATTTAGTGAGATCTTCAATTTGCAGCCAGTTTCTACGTAGATAGCTGGCTAAACTGATTGGCTTCATCACTCTGTCTCCTCTCCAGCAGTAAGCTGGTGTGTGGGGGGGCGTTCTGGCGCGATATAGCTGCCGTCGCATCATCCAGGTGGTTGTTGCACATTGGTGGTGAATGAGGAGATTCCCCTCTTCTAAAACCAGAAAATCACTTTATAAATGCAACAAAATCAAATTATTATTATTATTATTAGAATAAGACCACATCCGAGCCATATACAGAGTCCAAGGTAGCAATTAACACAGAAGAGAGGGGTGGGGTGTCTCATTTAAAGAGCCATGCACTGAAATAGGTCCCTTTTAGTTTCCTATATTATATTACAATATTACATGCTATCCTATATTAAGATGTGAGAAAAAATATAAAATGTGAATATTTTCACTAATATACTGACTAATATGAAAAAAAAAATCTGTATATATATATATATTTTTTTTTTTCACAACCATCCTCATAATTTTAAATGTTATTTAAATCCCATTTTATAAGGCATGTACCAAAAATATGATGTTACATATATATAACATCATACTTGTTATATTATTTTATATATAAGAATCCCCAAAATAATATCCAAAATTATATATATAATTTTTTCTCATTTTCTGGTAAATTATTCCTTTAACTCTAAATTTGAGATCCATCCATCCATTCTTTAAACAGCTTTTCTACTGTAGGGTCTTCTGTAGAATCAATTTTATATTTCATGTTATAATATAGTATCCCATATTAACATATTATTCATATTGGTGCGATCAACAATCACAGCAAATAGTTTAAGCAAATAAGCGAACATTCCATGTTGTCATAAATATGTAAAGCTTCTCTCCCAGGTATATGGTAGGAAGAGAATGATGGCATTTGTTTTGGCAGTGTAACTGAATCAACATCACTGTGTCTGTTTACCCGGAGTATTTATGGCTGGTTTTGTTTTGTTCTATCCTTTCTATGTGTGCTATAGGGAATTTCACAACCATTTTCATGTAATAGCACTAAACGCACACAAAAGCCAAAATCCAAAAGGCCAGGCACCATTGCTGCCATAAAGAACAAAAGAGTGAGGTTAGCTATGCTGAGTACAGGATTCTCACTCTGCCTAGTCAGGGGAATGTGAATTTAAGCATGGAATGCTGTTCCAGGTGAACCACCGCACGGTTGAATTGTTATTTACCCAGTGTAATCATAACAGAGCTTACTGGAAGGGCTGAAGTTAAGAAAGTCAAACATCCTTGATGTAAAATGAACTGTTCTTAATGTAATGATTTCCTGTTATCTTAACTTAAGGGTCATCGGATGCCAATTTTCCACAAGTTTATATGATTCTTGAGGGTCTTAACACTTAAAGACCTATAAAATGTTTGGGGCACCTGACACGCCTGTACTTTTCTTATTTTATTCAGACCTATTCTAGTAGTCAGCATCAAGTGCAATATATCATTATAAACAGGAGAACTTGAAGTTTCAGTCTAGCTAATTTAAAGTCCCATTTTTTCCTTTGTTTTCTCTAAGAATTTACGAATTTCCAGAATTGTAAGAAAAACGCAAGCGATAATTGGGTGTCTTTTTACTGTGTACTCAAACAGAAACTCCTGAAGTTTGGATTGTTTGTTTAGAAGGTTGTATCTGTCTGTTCTACACTTCCAAATAAACTGTTGTCAACATATAACGTTCCCCAAGCAAGTTATAGCCATTTATTACAATATTGTTATAGGCACTTTTCAGTGAAAAACAGGTATATTTACTAACAATATAGATGTATCCAAAAAAAAAAACAGTAAAAAAAGTGTTATTTTTCCAGAAAAAATATATTTTCAATCTGAGTATGACCAACAAACACAAACAAATGTCTTGTGCAACAAAAATACAAGCAGAGCAAGTGATTCACAAACTACACACAAAAAGGGTGAGACATATATAGAGTGCAATAGAAAAAAATAGTGCAAATGATCTTTATTAACTATATAAGTATTACATAATATAACAGCCAAATGGATCGATCCGCTGGCTTTATCCTGCGTCAGAATTGATTTTACTGGGACATCGCCTCGCGACACGAATACATAAATTCCAGTGCTTTATCCGATTTGTTCCGCTTTTTCATCCTTGTTTTCAGTTTGTTTTATGCCAAAGTGCTCTGTCCTGTGTTTTTCTGAGCTTTTTCAGAGAGTTCTCTCATGCAAATATGTTATTTTGTGTTTGCTTTCATGCACGCAGGTTGCTTTCATGCACTGCAGGTTGATGAGCCGTTCTCATGATACGGTTTACTTCAAAAACAAAGATAATCCACTGCGTCTTCAGCGGCTTAGATGTCTGGAGTAAATGACGACTGCTGTATTCATTATTGCATCTAACAACAAATCACCTCAATAGCTTATTCTTGTGTATTCTTGTGTACACCTGCTCCGGCGTCGAAACAATGGCAGACTGATGACAGCTCACTCAGGGTAAAATGCTTATGTCAATCAACAACCGTGGGAGGGTCTGGATCTGTGTGACATCACACAGACAGGCATTTGAGAATAGCTTGATATGAGAAAGGGGAAATTATTTAACAAGATAAAAAAAACACTGAGTGGATCTTTATTATTATAGGGTGGTTGTGTACACACACTGCCAACACACATTTCAGTCCAAACAACTTGTAAAAGTGCATGTCGCATCCGGTGACCCCTTTAAAGAAAGTGTAAAGTGAAGCTACAAAAAGAACATAAGAACAACATAAAGCATATAAAACTAGTCCATTCAACTATATTCTGTCTCCTGAAGCTATATGATTGTTTTGTGTGAGGAACAGTCCAAAGCTTTTCCAATAAGTTTCTCGTTTTGTTTTCCACAGAAAATAAGAAATCATTTAAGTTTGAGGGTGAGTAAATAATGCCAGCATTTTCATTTTGGGATCCCTTTAAGTGTTGGTTAAGTAAGTCAGATGATTTGAGATCACACTCAAAGTGTTTCTCAATCATGCTGTTTGAAGAATTCATTACAGGTTCTCTGAATGAATAACAGTGAATTACATTTTCCTCTTCACACTATCATGTGTGATACCAATGAATATTAATAGCTTATAATCCTTTTATGCTGCCATTTGACAAGCCTGTTTCCTTAGAGAATAAAAACAGCAAGATAAGACATGAGTTTCAGAGACCGAGGTCCTCGGCTTTGAAACAGGAAGAAGTCTCCATAGAAACTGAGATATTTTTTAAAAGGAAGTTGATTTCAAGGCTAAGGAGAACAAAGAATCTAGTTAATCTCAGTTTTCTGCATAGTTTTTGAAAATACTCTTGTACACTTAACATACAGTACCAATAAACAGTGTTATGGCCATGTTGTGAAAGCAGTCAATGTTTAGGATCGACACTCATATTTACTGTCCTGTTCGCTCTGTTGTCTGCTGAGAGTGCATAACATCCTGTGAGATCAGTCACACCCGGCACATCACCTGTTCCTCCTGCTGCCCTCAGGGAGACGAGACCAGGCCACCAGAGCCAGAACCAGCAGACTCCATCCCAGTGCAGCGAGACTGCTGAATGGATATTCTTATAATCTGAACCCAGCCCATCAGATACACTACTCTTCTTTTTCTACACAACTACAATAGCTGGAAACTGGACTATGAGTTGCTGCAGTATTTACACCATATCTCACATCTGCAATATATTTTCGTGTGGACAATAATTCGTGTGGACAAAAATATTCCACAGTGAGCAGTACTGTGTCAAAATCCCAAAACAACCAATGAATAGATTGCATATCCATTACACTCAGGTGTACGTCACAATATAAAAGAAAAGATCACAACTTCTGTTTCACTTGAAAAACTCAAACACAGGACATATTCATCTGCTGTGTGAATGTGGCCATCTAACAACCACCTAGAACACACTAGCAACCTCATAGCAGCATGTTAACTCTCAGAACAGCTAAGTGACCAGACCACATAGCTATGACTTTAGAACCTGTCAAAGTGTATTCCAGCCTTTAATGGCTGTTGTCATTGAGCTCATGTGGAATGTTTTGCTTCCTTGCATAGATTTATGGGTATATGATATGGGTGTGATAGTAAAAGCACGGGTTTGAGTTGATTTACATTTTGCAGTGCTGTTTGACCTAGAACAAGTGCTGCATTACACTGTCTATTAAATGTGCTGTTGTAGATGACTGACTTTTCAGTTTGATCTTCAGTGGGACATAAAAAAACATGGCAGCTGCTCTCTCGTTTTTCTTAACTGCAGCAAACAAATGTATTTGCCAAAGGTATTCCGAGGACTCCCTCAAGTCATAAACCCAAACCTTTCTTTTGTGGCTAATACGACTTTTTGTTTTTGTTAAAACTGCTTTTTGTAAAAAGGGCTTTTTAAAAAGATGGCACTGTTTAAGGCAATGCTGATGGGATATGAGCTATAGGGAAGTGTTACAATTCTGCAGGGTTTCATTCTCTACCCTAAGGAACAAACTGTTTATCCTGAATGAAGGGAGGGATAATTGGGACAGACATCCACAGGAAATACTGCTTTCCATTACTGATATGAAGAAACTAGACTGTCAAACTCAGGCATGTGAAAATATGAAATAAAGTCTGGAATCTTGTTTATAGATCCCCATATGGTGGTTGGAAATAGCTTAAATGAGCCAAACTGTTGAAGACTTCACCGCAGTTCACTATTCTGAACCACACGCAGCAATGCATCACGCTCTCAGATGGAAGGCTGTAAACAAGCAACTATGATGCTGTTAATTCATTTTTCCTTGTTTGCTCCTGCTTATTTAGTGACATGACAATCAGACATCATGCTCTAGTTGCTGCCTTATAGTAACTCAATTGTTGCATAATTCTTGTAGCTAGATTAGATTTTGGTAAAGAAAATGTAGCCGGTGTAATTTCAGCGGGCAAGCTCTCTGGGTCTTTCATTATTTCATAATCATTTCACGATTGCATGTAATTGCTGTTTTTGAAACAGGAAATGTGTTTCTGTAAGGAGCCGCTTCGAGTTCTGTTTGTGTCCCTGTATATGTGTGTTTCCTTGTGTTTGTTTGTGTGTATTTCAAGTCAACACGGTTTAAACAAATTGAAGTGGTCTGGAATTAAAATACATTTACATTTATGCATTTGGCAGAAGCTTTTATGCAAATTGATTTACACTGAGTTCAAGGTACCGTTTAAAAATGTTGGGTTGGTAAGATCTTTTAATGCTTTTGAAAGAAGGCTAAATTTAACCAAGCACAAAAACAGTAATATTGTGAAATATTCTTAAAATGTAAAATAACTTTTCTATTGGAATATATTTTAAAATGTAATTAATTCCTATCTTGGCAAAGCTAAATTTCACATGTCACATGATCCCTCAGAAATTATTCTAATATTCTGTTAATTTGCTCTTCAGAAACATTTATTCTTAATAAAAATGTATAAAATAAAAATCGTGTTGCATTTTTTAGGGATTCTTTGATTAAGAGAAAGGTTCAAAAGAACAACATTTAAGTTGAAATATACATTTTTGTACCATTATAAGTCACTTTTGATTAATACAATGTGTTTTTACTAAATAAAAGTATTAATTTCTTTCCAAAAAAAGAAGAAAACTTAACTGACCCCAGACTGTTGAATAGTAGTGTATATTCCCAGGGAATCGATCCCATGACCTCACCAGTGCTAGTGCCATGCTCTACATTATGAGCTAAAGGGAAAACCTTGTGATGTTTGATTGTTAAACTTTACATATGCACTAATCCTGTTTAAAAACTGTGCTGGTGTTTATCAAATGCATAAATGGAAATGGAAAATCTTCATGTGAATTCATTCTTGGTTATACCCTTATTTTGTCTTTTTCTATTTAACAGGCCTTGGACTCTGACCGCACAATCTTGCAGAAAATGAAGAAAGCAGCCAAAGCAAAGCACATCGCTGGCCAAGGTAACATTAAATTACATTGAATAAATTGGGTGTATTTGTGTTTACATATGTGAGAATGTACCTGAAAAGGTATCATTTCTTAGCTATCATTTCTGGTGCTAGCAACATGTTGTCACACGTCTTTATTATTGTTTTTTGAATTTCATGCACATTAGACTGTAAGCAGCATTGAGTTAGTCTTTGAATCTGTATTAATTCATTAGAGAGATTGACAGCGTATGCAAAACATTTCCTCCAGCTCAACAATCTATGAATATGAATGAAGTAGACGGCAGATGCCCCCTATGAGACCCAATCACGTCAACATCTCATCTAGTGTCATGTGCTTTTAGTCAAGTCCCCATGTTTTCTCAGTTATAGCTTCACGGTTTGTGCTGAATTTCTGCTGCTGATCTTCTTCCAGACCACGTATCACATTTGGAGTCATACATCAATTCCATGGAGAAGTTGGCTGTGAATTTCCGCAACAATGGAGAACAGGAAGTGGCCTCTGCATTTAATAAGTTTGCAGAATTCTCCAAAGAATTGCTGATGCCAATGAAGAACTTGGTGAGACACATGGAGCTCCGGGAAGGGCTTTTAGGCAGTGTTTTTAATATTAGTCATGGTTTCGACTCACAAGATAGGCCTTATCTACAAACAACTCAGCTTCCTCGCCAAAGGTTGTCTCCGCTCTCTGTCCACAGTTCCTTATCCCTTCCAGGCGACAGGCGAATTCATGCTTAATAGATTTTTTAAGTGAAAATATGTGCTGGTTTGCAAGTATTTGACATAAACTGAGTCTAAATGGGTTTTGCCAGCTCAAACTTTCCATTTTAATATTTCTGTTTTTATCAGTTGAAGAGCATGTTGCACAACGTCAACTTCTTCCTGGACTCGCTGGTAAAAGGGGATCTGAAAGAGGTCAAAGGTGTAAGTTGAAATCTACAATACAAGATTTTTCTTGTGCTTGCTTTGTAAATGTCACCATCAGATAAATGCAAATGAATCGATCTATATACATTCAATAAAATATACATCAAAAACATAACATATGCTCAAAGCATGAACAAATTAAAATTGGGTAGATCACAAGTATTTGCTAATTTTATAAGTACAACAATATGAAATCAAATCAATATTACATTTGCAAGACATTTTTGATAGAACCCCACTGTATCCCATTTTAGCAAATAATTACCATCTTGTACCATGACATTAGAGCGCTCTAAGCTACCCAAAAATGAAATGACAATGGTAATACCAACTTTCTGATCCTTATGTTGCCTTGTTAGTGTTCCTAGTATATATGATGCAAAAACAGATGAAGTGTGCAGGATATTTTCCCAGAAGGCAACAAGGCATATGTGTTCTAGTAGAAATCTATTACATAGATCATTACCATAAGCACAGTGTTTAATGTGAGCAGATGGTAATGAGACAGATGATAAGACAGACTTCTCTTAATTCTTCTCTGTCTGTCTGGATGCTCTTGTCTTTTACTGTAAGATGATGTACGACTGACTCTTTTCTAACTCCTTGTTTTCATCTTGTCAGGACCTGAAAAAGCCTTTTGACAAGGCGTGGAGAGATTATGAGAATAAATTGTGAGTGCACTATTTTAAAACTAGGCTTATTCCAGTCATTTGTTCCAGTGTTTTGTCTTTTTTTGACCCCCACTGAGCGGTGGTTTATTTTGATTCATTAGACAAGAGATATTGCAAAAGCTTCGAAATAAGCAAGAGAACAAGAAAACATTTGATCACTGGTCTCTGTCACGACAGTCTGTGTTTGTGTGTCAAACAACAACTCATTTTAGAAACTGTGTAGGATTGATATTCTTTGTTCCTCATATGTTACATATTCTCTGTAGCATCGCTCTTCACTTGTTCTCTTTCTCATAGTTATTCACACATTCTTTTTAAAGCCATGGTTGTTTGGGTTGTTTAGTCTGGTTTTAGTCTTATGTGTCAGTAGGACTCAAGTTCTCCTTCCAAACCAGAAATGTGTCATTTTGGCATATATTAAAATGAATAGCATGTAAAAATAGAATTGATATTACGAAACTCACTTTTTTAACAAAAACCATAGGTGGAAACTCAAAAGTAGCACATTCATTCCGATGTGTTTTTCATCCACACATTTAGGTCTATATATTTAACACAGCAAAAACTGAAAGTACATGATCTTCTAATTTACTAATCTTTAATTGTTACCAGAAATCTTTTTAGTACTTCCCGTATCGTTATTTTGCTCCTTTAAATTTCAGTTCTTCTTTTAACCCTTGTGCATTGTTCAAATTCACTACCCTTTCGTTATGTTCGGGATGAAAACATCCACTAAATTAACAGCTGTAAAATTGATCTGATAAATATTTTTTACCATTTTTTTGCATAAATCTGTTAATCAACCTCAGTCCTGATCAAAACTAAAAAATTAAAAAATCCAGGATTTTTACTCTTTAATTGCCAAGTTCATAAGTGATGTCACTGATTTTGGAAAAAAACACACAAAATTACTTATTTTCAATATAAAAAGTGATTGTGGACTGGAATTTTTTTACTTTTATCACAGTCTTGGGCATGTCTAAGATTAGGAAAACATTGGCTTTGATGCATTGTTAGTTTTGAGCAGCATCAGATTTACATTTTTCTCCCTCATTTACTGTTCGTGGCTGTTTTGCCCCATTGACTTCCATTATAACGACATTTTTGATTGCAAAGCCATGACACCATATAATCATGCATTTTTGATTGTTGGTGGTTTTCCTGTTGGGAAGAGGTCAAATTTGTAATTTTACAGTTGATCACCAGGTAGCACCATTAACCCTTTAGATAGGCCTGTGCAAACAAAAGCTTAGTTTCTGGCTTGTATATGGAGTTATATGGAGTATAACAGCATATTATAGTATGTGTGTGTGTGAGTGTGTGTGTGTTTGTGTGAGAGAGAGAGAGAGTGACCTTTGTGCACTTACCTTGATGCGTCTGAGAAAATCTAAATATGCACCTCAGCTCTCAGAACTACATGGAGTAAACAAAAACAAAGTAAGTGTATTTATGCACCTGCTGCCTTTTGATGGTGAGAAGTATAGATGGCCTATGTGTGAAATGCTTGTCTTTTCTTGATGTAAAGAGCCATGTATAAAGCCAGTTTAAAACCTTAAAATCCTTCAGTGATACACTTTTCAATTTTTTTCTGTAAACAATCTACTCTGCATTAGATTTATGAACATAATTTATTATGAACCAAAATGCAACAACAACTTCAAATAAACTGAACAATGGTGCAAGAGTTGAGGATGGATGGAGAACTAAACAATTATTCTAAGTATTTAGTGTGAGAATTGTGTGTGTGTGTGTGTGTGTGTGTGTGTGTGTGTGTGTGTATGTTCAGTCTTTCCAGCAGGACTTGCAGCATATCACTTGGTGCTCTTTGCAAGTGTGTCCACCACAACAGATGCAAGAGCTGAGTGTTCTTTTTTTTGTCCTCTGCACCACTTGCATGTTCCCCTTTTCACTCCTGAGCTTCTGGTGCCTGCTGGTGTCTGTGGATTTGTGTCTAGAGGGACAGCTGCAGGAGACTGAATCTCTCACCAGTGCAGTAATGGCACATACCTTGTGTAGAGTTTCGACACTTCCCTTGCAGCGGTTGTAATCTGTGGTTTGTGACAATACATACTGCAGCTCGCTGGAGGGGTCAGGCTGCATAATAATTTCTAAAACTTTGGTACAAGTCAAGTCCTTTCTCATGTTGCTTGCTGCTCTTCTCACCATCAAATGACCACCAGGATGGTATGCAAGGGTTTAAATCCACTTATCTTGTTTTTATTTAGTCTGCACTTCTCACCATCAAAGGCAGCAGGTGCATAAATACACTTACTTTGTTTTTGTTTACTCCGTGTAGTTCTGAGAGCTGAGGTGCATATTTAGATTTTCTCAGACGATCAAGGTAAGTGCACAAAGGTCTTTCTCACACACTCTCTCTCTCACACACACACACACACTATAATATGCTGTTATACTCCATATAACTCCATATAAAAGCTAAAAACTAAGCTTTTTTTGCACAGGCCTATCTAAAGGGTTAATTGTGCTACTTCATGATCAACAGTAAAATGACAAGTTTTATCTCTTCCCAACAGGAAAACCACCAACAATCAAAAATGCATGATTATATGATGTCATGGCTTTGCAATCAAAAAATGTTGTTATAATGGAAGTCAATGGGGCAAAAACAGCCACGAACAGTAAATGAGGGAGAAAAAATGTAAATCTGATCCTGCTCAAAAACTAAAAATGCATCAAAGCCAATGTTTTTCCTAATCTTGGACATGCCCAAGACTGTGATAAAAGTAAAAAAAATTCCAGTCCACAATCACTTTTTATATTGAAAATAAGTAATTTTGTGTGTTTTTTTCCCAAAATCAGTGACATCACTTATGAACTTGGCAATTAAAGAGTAAAAATCCTGGATGTTTTTTAAAATTTTAGTAGTTTTGAACAGTACTGAGGTTGATTAATAGATTTATGCAAAAAAAATGCAAAAAAATATTTATCCGATACATTTTTATAGAAGTCTAATTTAGTGGCTGTTTTCATCCCGAACATAACGAAAGGGTAGTGAATTTGTCCACGGTGCATCGTTGAGTTTTGAAAAAATTCCAAAGCATTTTCCTAAAATATGTGTTAAAATAAGATTTGTCACCAAAAATCATTCCATTTGCTGAAACACAAAAAAAGTTGTGGCCAAATTAACACTCAACAGCACCCCTTAGTGGACGAAAACGTCCCCAACAGCACATAAGGGTTAATTGTAATTCTCACAAGTGTCTCGCTTCACTTCTCTTATAATACTTTTGTACTGTGCTTCCAAGAATCAAACGAGTACCATATTTGTGCATTATTTAGTATTACACCATATCAGGGGTTTTCCAACTTTTTTGTCAGGCGAACCCCTTTGACCTAAATTATTTACTTGAAGTACTCTCTGAGATTTTAAGTAAATATTTCAATAATTCAATGGCACATTTGCGTGTTTAACTTTAAAACATTTATTTGTATCAGTTTCAGTAGTATTTCCATAGCTATTGTTATTACACTCATCAAATTATAAAAATTAATATTACAGTAATTTACAATGTAATTATTAGATTTTCTTTTCCACAGTATTTTTTTTAATTACAATGTTTCCCATAAAGAAAATTATTTTTGTAGATTTTACATTTAGCCTACATCACAATTTTATAATCCTGTAACATTTATTTGGAAAAACTTTTGATTTAATTAACATTTTTCTTTGCATTAATTCGTTAAACACTCTTAGGCATACCGTGTACCAACTCACGAACCCCCTCGCGAACTCCACTTTGGGAAACCCTGCACTATATAGTAGAACTGACCACACTGTCATATGATTTTTGTTCCCTTCAGCACTAAAATCGAGAAAGAGAAGAGGGAACTGGCGAAGCAGTACGGTATGGTCCGTACAGAGGTGAGTGGAGGAGAGATTGCAGAAGAGATGGAGAAAGAGCGCAGGATGTTCCAGCTACAGATGTGTGAAGTAAGATCTGCTCATGTTTGTGTAAGCTGCTATAGAGGAACAGGACAGATGTTGTTAGATTTTATAAAGACATTGTGATATTATAAAGACATTGTTACTTTCAAAATTAAACAACAATAAACACTAAATGCCACAATATGAATAAGCATTTTTGAGTTACCAAATTGTTCTTATAATAATTTTTTGTAATCATAGTTTGAATATTAAATACTAAACTAGGGCTGGGCGATATAATGGAAGACACAATAAACCGATAGAGATTTTGGACTATCGTCTCTATTGTGGTTACACACTCACGTTGCTGTGCTACGTGGTCATGCAAACTTAATTTGCACCCTTCTTTAAGTATTTTAGTTTTAAGCTGTTGAAATGCAATCAGCAGTGAAAGGGAACTCATTTAGCTGTTTGCATGCTGTCTGAGAGACCGTTTCTGAGCGCTCTCAGAGAAGCGCATGCATGTGAAGACAGAGCGTGAGAGCATTGAACAGAGTTATTTTTGCAGCTTTATATGTTTTAAATGGTTAAATGCACATGCTTGAATGTGTCAAAATGTCCGTCTTTGCACTCATAAGCACAGTAATTTGGCTGGGAATGAAAACACACGTTTGACAGTATATTGGATCCGGGCAGTTCTTAAAGTGACAGCAGTCTAATATTCCTGCTGTCTGTCATTCATGTTAATCAAACAACAAAAGATAGAAAATATCTCACTGCTCTTGACTAAACCACTTTTCTTTAATAAAAGTTAGTTTTATAACAATGTAATAATTTCTTTAAATCTCTTTTGTTGTTTTCCTCATAAACAGTACCTCATCAAAGTAAATGAAATTAAAACCAAGAAAGGAGTAGACCTGCTACAGAACCTCGTCAAACACTACCACTCTCAATGCAAGTAAGTCTGTGAAAAAAAGGTTTTAGAATAATCATGTATTTCTATGGACTTATAACAATCCTTCGGACAAAAAGTCCCGTAAAGCAAGATATTCAGTCCCCAACAATAGATCTGTCCAATGGCATGAACCATACCATAGCTAAATGAATAAAGTCATCCGTGTGAAGAGAGCTCTGTGGGATGGGCTGCACACCTGTGCCGGCTTGGCACCATCACATCAGTGTTAAATGTGTGTGTGGTGTGACTGATTGCCTTGCTTTATACTGGCATCCCTCCACACTCGAGTCTGTCACACTGTTTTGAGTGTGACTGGAATTTGAGAGAGTGCGAAACACTTGAAAAAAGCGTGAGAGAGGAAGACAATTGACACCGTTTTGTTTATAGGATTTGTAATGAAAATCTCTCTCTCCTGTCAGTTTCTTTCAGGAGTGTCTGGCTGCGACAGAGAAACTCAAGCAGTACATTGAAGCCCTTACGGGACAGCTGAGTGCTGTGAGTGATCCTGTTTGCTGCTTACACAGATATGTTCTTAATGTATGGAACGGATGACATGTTGTGACACAAATCCCACTTAAAATGATAATCAGCTGCAATCACACTTATGGAAGTCGAAGAAATAAGACCGAACAGCCCTAGGTGTTTTTTCTTCTTCCCATTTTCATTCGTGCTTATGTTGCCAAAGGCTTTATACACAAAATACCCAAACCTCAAATAAGTGTTGACAGGTTTAGCCAAACTGCATTGTAATGCTGCATGAAAGGGAAAGAGAAAATACTACTACTACTACTACTACTAATATATATATGGCATTTAAATAATTATTGTGTTGTTGTTGTTCTTATTATTATAATTATATATTTTACTTAATTCAAAATTTCAATTACTCCAAATCCCAAATACAACAGTAATAATAGTTATAAAATATATTATCATAATATAAATATTTTAATATAAAATAAAAATTGTCAAATTAAAATTACTTTTGTTCTTCTGCTTATTATTATTATTATTGAATATTGCTATTACTAATTTCGATATCATTATTATTATTACCCACCTGGTTCCATCCCTTTAGCTCATATCTTACAGTACGATGTGATTAAGTCTATAGTTTGAAATATGAAAGAATTGTCCAAATATTTATATCACTTGACAGCTCTTTAGCTTTTAAATTGATCATAATTATACTAAACTGACATTTCAATTGTAAATGCAGAGCGTTTATCATTTAGGGAGTAACGGCTTACTCAAGGAAAGATGCATAAAAAGGTGTTGAAATCCAAACTTTAAATAATTCAGACATATAACCAGTATATCGTCTGTCAAGCGATTTGATCGATTAGGCTCTGTATACTCAAAATCCATTCAGGCAAACAGGATCAGCCCTGTGTGTGTGTGTGTGTGTGTGTGTGTGTGTGTGTGTGTGTGTGTGTGTGTGTGTGTGTGTGTGTGTGTGTGTGTGTGTGCGTGCGTGCGTGCGTGTGTGTGTGCGTGGTCATGTGGTGTTCAGTATTCAGAACACAACTCACTTTGCAGCAATGAAGCTCAGGATGAGCATGACTTTGGCCCCAATCACTCAGTCCGTGCTGTCATATAGATTCCCAGTGTATTAATATTTCTTCATATACCATCTCATAAGCTAGTCTTTATTTTTAAATTGAAAAGTACTGAGGATCCTTCACATCCTATGTACATTCTCAGCCAAATATATCTCAATCTCAGTGAGTAGATTGCTCATGCTGAGCAGCAAATGACTTCTGGGCAATTGTTCTGCATCTTTATGGCATCCCATCATCCCTCAAGCTAACACAGTGCATTCTGAATGTCCTTCATCTCCTTCTACGTGCTTTGTATAGTCAGCCCAGATCAATAGTTATTGGCTAAAAATAGTTAGGTCGATCATCTAAAAATATGTGCACCCACACTGATGTAACCAATGTGGCCAAGTGACTCACAGTGCAGTATTAGTGCTTTTTATAACAAACCCAGAATATTAGATCTAAATTAAAATCTGCTAAAAACCCCTTTATACATCCTAATGTAGATTAAGCTGGTCTATTTGGATTCTTGGTCTGGTCTAGTTGGTTATTCTGCTGATCAACTAGCTGACAAGCATCCAAAATTCCTCTTAAGTTTCGTTAACTAAAACTATTACAACATTTTTGTTAATTGAAATAAAGCCAAAATAAAAAATAAATAATAGAGGGAAACCCTAAAATAACTAAAACTGAAAAAATAAATAATAAGAATATTTAAATAAATAAAACACATAACTATAAATTACAATGATAAAAATAAGTATTAAAGTAAAAGCTAATTAAAAATATAAATACATACTATAATAGTTTATAAATACTACTAAATCAATGCTGCTAGAAATCAACCAGAACCAAGTTACCAAAAGTTAGTTACCATTCCAGATTCACAGATTCCAGACCACGAAGAACCACAACAGAGCGGCTTTTGTTTGTTTTGATCACGGCGCATCAAGGTTACCAGCCTCCGCCGCTCTACCTCACACTGACACAATCAGAGAAGAATCAGCGCTGTAAGCAGTTGGTAACAGTACGTTTATGGCTGATAAAGCAGACGCCTTCTTTCAGCTGCAGTGAAGTTGTGATTGACAGACAACTTAATGAAAGGGTCATTGTCTTTCCCAAAGCCTAAGTAATCACGCTTAGAAAAACACAGCTGAAGGAATGTACAAGGAGGATGTGTAGGATGTGTTTGGAGGAATTTAAGCGTGTGTGTGTGTGTGTGTGTGTGTGTGTGTGTTTATATAGATCAAACATAAGCAGGATGATGAGAAGAGACAGCTCTTTTCTCTCAGAGATCAGCTCAGACTGGCTCTGCAGCCCGAATTCAAAGAGGTAAAGAATGACACTCTATTTGCACCTCATTTTTCCTGCTTTGGAATTGGCACAAATTTCTCATGCATGCTTTCACCTATTACACTCCCACGCTGTTCAGGTTACAAATTCTAAACCGGTTTTCTAACACCTCCTTTGTATATGATCTTGAATTGTATGGTTTACTGTAATTGAAGGCTCGTGTGTATAGTGGAGACAGGGGCAAGTTGTCACAAGGACTGTTTCCCAGTGTCTAGTACAGTAAACTGCTGCTCTGTGTTCAGTTGTGTATTGTGTAGGACTGCGGGATGTTTAACCCACTGCTATGCTCTATGTTTTTCCTGTCTCGGAGTTCACCCACCACTATTGAATCATTCCAGGAAAATCAATAACATTTTATGTTGCAGTGCATGGTGGTATATATTATTTGTCAGGGTAATAAATAGACAGGGTCTTAAGGAGTAATTTGTTAGTCCTGTTCAAGTATTTAATGGGATTATGGTGGAGGGGGATCAATGTATATTTGTTATTGTCAGTCATCTTCTATAATAATAAAAACTGACTGGAATGAATGTGAAGAGCAGCTATTAATATAATTGTTTTTCTAAATGCTTCGCTGACTAAATAGCAGTCCAGGAGAGTAAGTCGAGACAATATTTTTTAATTAACATGTGATGTTATCAAACTGCTGTAATTAACCAGAAACACTTGCATGTGAACTGTCACCTCATGTTTCCCACTGTAGTTGAAATTTTTGCATGTGACGTTATCACTAAGAACGTACCTTTTGCTTTCAGACTCTACTGCAAAATGTATATCCAGTTATCATGTTTTTGTTTTCTGAAAGCTGTTGATCTTTGGAATATTTCAGGTTAAACATGTTAGCTGTCAACAGCATGTCGACTGTTACACTACTATCTTTCTAGATGTCCATTGTAACTGTTATAAATATATTTAAATAGATTTTTTTTGTACAAAATTTCAGGCATGATTTCAAATTATGTCCTGTTAATATGATTTAACCCTAAATATTCCTCTTTTTTAGTTAATTTAATCTCATTGCATGAGTGACATTCGTGGTTTTTGCATTTCCTGCATGTATCGACTCTTCATCAAAAGTGTGAGGTGGTACTTCCTTTTAGTGTTAGCACCTTTCTGCATGAATGATGTGACTTTCTCCTCCGCTTGAGTAGTTTAGATTTTACGTTCAGCTAGATCAGCTTAAAAAGGAAACTTAAGTCATCATTTAATCCCCAGTGTGACATTCCTTTTTCCATGAAATGCAAAAGAAAATATTTCACACAATGTTCACACTGCTCTTTTCCATAGAATAAAAGTGAACTGTGACCTATCATATCTAGTTACATGGACTGATTTTATGGTACCTTTATGTTGCTTCTTTGTCAATTTTGGAGCTGAACCCCCCTGGTTTCCATCAATGTTCATTCTATTAAAATGAGGAAGTGGGAACATTTGTGTTCCCAAGAAATAAAAAGATAAACTACCTATCCCTTTAATCTGTTTTGTGCAATATCCCATGCATAGAGGCAATGAAAATGAACAAAGCTTTTTGGGCACCACATATAAACCATACCATTCCCGTTTCTGTTGTGCAGGATTCCCTAAGCAGACAGACTGTGTACAGCATGCATCAGCTTCAAGGCAACAAGCAATATGGCTCAGAGAAATCAGGCAACCTCTACAAGAGGAGTGATGGGTAAATGAATGAATGTTGTAGCAAATGTTTGTGATATTATCAGAGTTCTGTTCCTGGATCTTGCATTCTTCAAACATGAAGTGTAATCCACTCATTCAGTTTCGGAAGTGCTCTGGTAGCCCTTCGTTTCAAATGATTCACGTGCTGTAGGACACGCTTCCACACGTATCTGTCTCTGCATCCACTATAAAGCTTTGTGTTGATTGAGGAGAATGTGATGTGGATGCTGTGCTGTAATCTCATTTCTCTGATAGGTTGAGGAAGATGTGGCAGAAGAGGAAATGTACCGTGCAGAACTGCTATCTTACCATCGCTCATGGAACTGTGAGTACTCGCATCGCTCTCAGTAAATCCAGCAGTAAGCATTTTTTTCTTCTGCTGGTTTCTGTGATACATTTAAATACATTCTGGATATCTGTAAGGTCTATGCAGACCAAATAGGACATTTTTGTTGTTAAAAACATGCATATGAAACCAAACAATGCACCTTAAAATGGCATTTCACACCTAGTATTGTAATGTGTGGATTTGTCATTTTAAATGTTGTACATTTTTGTAGCTATTGCATATGACACACTGGACTATGAATAGTTTGCTCAGTTTTCTAAAGTTTGGTGTTATACGATTTTTATAATGTTTATAAAGTCTTAAGTCTCTTTTGCACTAAGGCTACTTTTATTTGATAAAAAAACTACAAAAACAGTAATGTAAATGTAATCTAATTCTGTGATGGCCATGCCATTTCTCCAGTCTTTCAGTCACATGATATTTTTTATATTTCTTAGTTTCTTTATTATTAATTTTCCTTTTTATTTACTAATTTGTATTTATTTACAGTATATGAATATTCATATTTTACTGTTTATATTTATCTCATTATTTTACATGTTATGCTTCTATGTTATGTTTTAGTTATGTGCATTTTCAACGGCTGAAACCTATGCTGATACACAGCACAACTGAGATGTATATTAATGTTATGATATGTTAGTGATGATGTGCTATCCTTTCGTGGCAGCCTAATAAATCACCAGCTAAACTGAATCTCCTCACCTGCCAAGTCAAACCAAGTCTTGAAGACAAGAAATGCTTTGACCTCATCTCACGTGAGTTAACCATGCATTCCTCTACCAAGAGCTCAGTCCCATGTGATATGATAGAAAAGAAACCCCATCAAAGGTAGATTTCAGGTCAAGCTGAAAGCGTACCAGCCTCGGGCTATTTTTGGTGAAGAGAACTGCTTAATTTTATCTTCATGCATCCATGGCCTCAGGTATCCAGTGTCATTATTATGTTATGTAACATGACATATCTTGCTATACAATATTGAAGTCCTTGAACTAAAAGCAGGTTTTTCTGGAAACAGGGCACTGTTTAAATCAAGTATTTACACTTGAGCACAAATAGTTTGTTCTTTCCTGCCACTTGTATTTTAACAAAAGACCTCAAAGCTGTTCCTGATTGTTTGCTGATTACACGTTAACTGGTGCCAGCTGAGGAGGAATTGTGAATTTGCAAGGAATAATGAGGGTTGTTGTTGTTTTTTAGATAATCGCACTTACCATTTTCTGGCTGATGATGAATCTGATTGTGTGGCGTAAGTATTTCTATTGTTTATTCACAGCAACAAATGTTACTCAAATGGCCCTATTTGGTGTGTTGATATTTCAACCTTAGAGAACCCACTCAAGCATTTAAGTACTTGCATGAGTCATTTTAACAGAATTACGCATAGATCCAAGCAATAAAAAGCAACGCAAACTATTTTGTCATACTACATTCATCTAGAGCTGTGCACAAAATGTGTCTTGAATTAATACAGAGATATTAATAAATAAATAAAGCATTACTGTATTTCCTGTTGAAATAGGAAGTCTGAGTAGGAAATTTCGGTTACTCTTTATACAGTGTCCTTGTCACAGTGTAATTATACGTTTAAGTACTGAGTAACATTCATTAACTACATGTATTTGCTATATGGTTAATGTTAGGCTTAGGGTTTGGCTTAGGGTTACTTGCATGTAATTATGCATCATTTATTGTTATTATAATAGTAAATACATATAACATGTAACAAGGACACCTTAAAAAATTTACTCAAATTTCAAAGATCTTGTTGCTTTTTATTTGAATTTTCAATAAGGTTTTGTTTACATCCCAGTTGTGAACTATGATTCGATACTTTCTAGTTGGATGCAAGAGATGGTGCTTTCTGATTCTCAAGAGCGTCTGATTGAACAGTTTTCTATTTTTTTGTCAGTTTTTCCATAAGAGATAAACACTACATTTCACTACAAGTATGGGTTTATAGGTATTAATGCTTTAATTAAACAAGGACACATTATATTGATCAAAAGTGACAGTAAAGAATTTTACATTATGTTACAAACATGTATTATTTCAAATAACAAATAAATTGTATAAATAAATGTAGATATGATAGAAGTGTAATGGAGACTTACATTTATTATAAGAATATTATAGAAGAAATTATTATAATAGAAGCAATAAATACATCTATTATTGAAGAAATAAATGCAACTAAATATTGCATCAATAAATTACTTTTAAACATATATTAAACGTTCTAAATTTGAAAAAGAATCACAGTATTTTTGATCAAATAAAGACAGCACAGCCTTGGTGAGCACAAGAGACCTCTTTTAAAAACAATATAAATTTATACCAACCCCAAACTTTTGAACGCTTGTGTATATAAAAGTGAGTTTTATAACCGCTTAATAAATACATTTGCATAAAGATGATCTCAAAGCTAAGTCACTCTGATTTCATAGGCTCTTTAAAGAGAAATGCTTTTACTCTGCCAGACACTGATCTGTCTGAGTCCACCCATGTGACTGTCAGATGAGAATGTGTGGACGGTGTCGGATAGGAAAGAGCTTGTTATAATTTTCAGCGCACACACACCTCTCCCAAGTTGACCTTTCCATCTTGACAACGTAACAGAGCCTCCTTTCTTGGAGAGAAAGAATAATATGTAACATTTCTTCCTCTGATGTGGCTGTGATTGAAGTGCTTCCCGTGTCAGATCACAGCCCAGGCTTCCATCTTCAGCTAAATGTCAGTGTTGAAGAGGAGCGAGTGAAGAGATTATTGATAGTCACATTATACCGCACCTTTCACCATTCACTAAACAGAATTGCACAAAGTCTTGCACTGTTTACAAAAAATCCCTGAGCTGTGACTGAGGGCGTCTTCTCATTAACTGCTGATGAACTCTGAGTCTGATGTAACCTGGTAGAGCAGGATCAATATTAGTCACAAATGACTTTTTCATGCATGGTGCCACCTGGGAATACTCATGTTATTTCGATCTGATGTGTCTTGTCGCCCTCTAATGGTCATATTTATTTTTGCACCTTACAAAAAATATCAGGTGGATCTCAGTGCTTACAAACAGTAAGCAGGAAGCTCTAAATGTGGCTCTGGATGAGAGCAAGCCAAGTGGGGAAAACAGCGTTGAGGATCTGACACGAGCTATCACTGAGGATATTCGCCGCATGCCTGGAAACAACATTTGCTGCGACTGTGGGGCCCCAGGTGCAAAAATAAACTTTACAGTAACACAAATGTTTTTGGACATGCACTTTAAGTATTAAGGAGTTCTTTAAAGTATTGTAATACCATGCTACATGAATATTCTTATAATTTGTTACCAGGACAGCAAACACTATAGGTAGAATATAAATGTTCAGAATAGCTGCATTTTTCAATTACCAGTGCTTAAAAGTTTACATTTTTAGTTCCCCCAGTCTTAAATATTTTCGTACACTCTTGTTTAATGCAGTCGTTATAACATTGTGAGTCATTAATATATTTGGTATGTTGTTCCAGAAGACTGTAAAAAAAGAAATGTAGCAAAAGTTAAAAGGGAGTTTGGTCAACTTTTAGCCACAAAAATCTAAAGTCATGGGGAATGAACAATTCTCACAGACAGTGTTTATATGATAGAGTTCTTCGTATTTATTTTAACAGAGCAGTTGGAAATAAAACCGGTTTAGAAATGGAAACTAAGCAGTTTAAGCTAACAGCTGCTTTGGAAATGGGCCCCGGCATCTAGCACCCTGAGTGACCCTCTGTTCATGCTGTTTCTTCCTGTGTATAAATCATGTTTAATTAAATTAGAATCCATTAAATGAACATGAGTGAATGGCCTGCAGGATTTATTGGCAGGTTTCCTCTAAGAAATGCTGATGTTTTGGCTGGAGTGTTCAGAGTTACCTCGGCTGCATCTTTTGTCTCATTTGCAAAAAGCTTATGTGTCAAAAAAGCTCTTTTACACTGGGTCAGTGTTATTATATAAATTATTAATATTTCAAATTATCTTTTTTATATATATATATATTCAGTTTTCATTTTGATTTTAGTTTAAGTTAGAATTTTAGTAGTTTAGTAATTATGTGCATTTTTAATTTGTATTGTTTTTTTTCCCATTTAGCTTTAATATATATTTAATATGATTAATATAACTGAAAACAACCACAGGCTAAGCACCCGCCTACTTCCACTCACTATTACGAATCTACATCCCCTCAAGAAATCTGAGATCTGCTAGTGAGCGACGCCTCGTGGTACATCACAGAGAGGCTCAAAATCACTCTCCAGAACGTTCTCGTTCACCGTTCCTGGCTGGTGGAATGATCTTCACACCCCCATCCAGACTGCTGGATCCATGTCAATCTTCAAGCAACAACTGAAAACTCATCTCTTTCAACTCTACTTGACTTCATCCTAAGCTTAAAAAAAACCTTCAGCTTTCTCTTCATCTTTCTCTTCTTCCATTGCTAGCTTGTACTTATTTGAACAATGCCTGAGACTTGGTGTTACGAGCACATCCTCTGTCTGTTTGCTTCTTCAAGATGAATCACTTTATGTATTCCCCAATTGTAAGTCGCTTTGGTTAAAAACATCTGCAAAATGACTAAATGTAAATGTAAATATGTTGAGTTATAGTTAAAGGACAGTGAATTTATACTTCTATAAAAGCTGCACATTGACTACTCTAAAATAAATCCAAGTTTCATTTGTGCAGTATTGTCCCTTGTGAAGATATACTAAAATTGTTGCTGAAATGTGAGGGGTGTACTCACTTTTGTGAGATACTGTATCTTTAATAGCCAAGACAATATTTCTAAAACTATTTTTAGTTTTAGTTTTTAGATTTAGTTTTAGTTAACGAAAACATCTGACCTTTTTATGAGGCTCCCTTTTGGTTACTAGTGGTAAAATATTGAACTTTTTTTTTTAAAACATATTTTGTTTGTACTGTCTAAATGAGTTATACTTCATTATGACTGTCAAGCAGCTGATAATGTCTTTTCCTTATACTCTTTCCTTTCAGATCCGGCTTGGGTCTCCATAAACCTGGGAATCCTGACGTGTATTGAGTGCTCAGGGATCCATCGGGAAATGGGTGTACACTATTCACGTATTCAGTCGCTTTCTCTAGACAAACTAGGCACTTCAGAATTGCTGGTGAGGATCTACAGTGCTCAACAGATGAGGAAAATTAATTAATGCACTGTTTACTGTAGCAGGTTGACATATTTTAAGTTCATATATAGAGGTATTATGACAATATCATCAATTAGTTATGATCTTTACCACTACCCACAGATTTATGGTCCTTTCTCTCTCTTTTTCTCCTTAGTTGGCAAGAAACGTGGGGAATTCAGGTTTTAATGAAATAGTGGAGGCCAATCTTCCCAGTCCCTCTGTGAAGCCGTCAGCAGAGAGTGACATGTGAGTGATGAGCAGCCCTGTAATAGCTCTTCAAATGGCAGCCAAATGGTTTCAGCTCTTGGAGTCTCTGAGTCCCCATAGCACCCGGTGTGTTTAGCATTTCCCATTGCATTCGTACCCCTCAATTCCCTCTCAATCATTATTTTTTTCACCCGCAAAGAGCACTCTTCTTGACTGGGCCGGCCGTAACCTGTCTGTATACAATTAACCTGTCTGCAGATGGTGCAAAGCTTTTAAATGTGTTTTAAATTGATCATTCATGAAAGTAATTTAAAAGGTTAGGAACATCTAAATGACTTTAACCTTCAAACTGAACTGTTTGATTTACCCTGCTGTTGCGAGCAATGGAAAGACACATGGTTGTTTACACTACTGCTTCCCTAAATGAATAGCACTATTATTAGATTCTTGCACAGAGCCCTGAAATAACATTCATATTCATAACATAACTTATTTAGGGATGGTATGTATAAGAAGAAATGTTTAGTTCACTCCATTGTAAGTTTATTCCTGATTCTCATTCTACCATCACCGCCCAACCCTGACCCCTTGTTAGAGAACTACAATCATTTGCACAGTATGGAAAATATTGTTTTAGTGAAACTAAACATGGAAATTAAGCTTTTCCTTGTTTAGGTATCAACACTATATTTTCTGAATCCATTACTCCAGTCTTCGGTGTCAAGTTATACTTCAGAAATCATTTGAATATGCTGATTCGTAGTTCAAGAAACATTTCTTATAGTTATCAATGCTGAAAAGTAAAAAGTGCATTATTTATTTGAAATATGTATATTTTGTAACATTATAAATGTCTGTACTGTAAATTTAATTTAAACAAATTAATGCATCCTTGTGGAATTCAAGTATTAGTTTCTTTCAAGAAAAAAATTGTATTGGCCCCAAACCTTTAAATAGTAGTTGTAATACTAAAAGGTACCGCAGCAAAAATAGCCTGCGCAGATTTAATGGTCAAAGAGAGGGTGTAAACTGTCATGTAAAACTAAATAACAGCTGTTTTTTTGTTCAAGAATCCTTAGATTTTTGATTAACATAACTGAGCTGACTTCGGGCATACCCTTAAAGCGTGGCCCCTTTAAGAGCTCTCACAGCTGTTATCTGCTGGTGTCTGTCTCAGAGCTCAGGGCTGGATTTTGTCCTAATGGCAATCTCTGTAGTGTTTCAACCCACATCTGCCCAACATTGTAACCTGAAAAGAGAGGAGATTTGCACTAATGAGAGCTCCAGTTATGTTGTCTCTTACCATCTGTGGCTTGTGTAATGCACTAGGAGACATGGCAGAGATATTCATTTTTACAATTTCAATTTTTTGGTATTGGACATCTGTCAATTCCTTTGCCATTTTTGATAACCAATAAAAGGCAGCATATTAAAATAGTTGGTGTTATTTTCAGGGCCATACGTAAGGACTTCATACTCTCAAAGTATATAGAGTGGCAGTTTGCACAGTGTAGCGGCAGCTCACCGGAAACAAAACGCAAATATCTGCAGGACGCTGTGCACAGTCGGGAGGTCTTCAGTCTCTTACAGCTTTACGCTGAGAGAATGGACTTCAGCCTGCCACTGGCATGTCCCCTACAGGTCAGCTGATATACATTTCCTGCTTAAACTAATAGTCCAACTAACATTAAACTGTACCCAAAATTGTTCCAAACCTGTGTGACTGACTGACTTCTGCAAAACTTTAAAAAATATATATATAAATATATATATATATATATATACACTCACCGGTCACTTTATTAGGTACCCCTGTTCAGTTGCTTGGTAACACAAATGGCTAATCAGCCAATCACATGGCAGCAACTCAATGCATTTAGGCATCTAGATGTGGTGAAGACAACTTGCTGAAGTTCAAACCGAGCATCAGAATGGGGAAGAAAGAGGTGACTTTGAACATTCAATGTTGTTGGTGCCAGACGGGCTGGTCTGAGTATTTCAAAAACTGCTGATCTACTGGGATTTTCACGCCCAACCATCTCGTGGTTTGACAGAGAAGGGTCCGAAAAAGAGAAAATATCCAGTGAGCGGCAGTTGTGTGGACGAAAATGCCTTGTTGATGTCAGAGGTTTGAGGAGAATGGGCAGACTGGTTAGAGATGATATAAAGGCAACAGTAACTCAAATAAACACTCGTTACAACCAAGGTATGCAGAATACCATCTCTGAACGCACAACACGTCGAACCCTGAAGCAGATGGGCTACAGCAGCAGAAGACCACACCGGGTGCCATTGAACACTAGAAGTTTGGAAAAACGTTGCCTGGTCTGATGAGTCTTGATTTCTGCTGCGATATTCAGATGTAGGGTCAGAATTTGACATAAAGAACATGAAAGCATGGATCCATCCTGCCTTGTCTCAACGGTTCAGGCTGGTGGTGGTGGTGTAATGATGTGGGGGATATTTTCTTGGCACACTTTGGGCCCTTTAGCACCAATTGAGCATTGTTTAAACGCCACAGCCTACCTGAGTATTGTTACCATGTCCATCCCTTTATGACTACAGTGTACCCATCTTCTGAGGGCTACTTCCAGCAGGATAATGCACCATGTCACAAAGCTCAAATCATCTCAGACTGGTTTATTGAACATGACAATGAGTTCAATTTACTCAAATGGTCTCCACAGTCACCAGATCTCAATCCAATAGAGCACTTTTGGGATGTGGTGGAACGGGAGATTCACATCATGGATGTGCAGCCGACAAATCTGCAGCAACTGTGTGATGCTATCATGTCAATATGGACCAAAATCTCTGAGGAATGTTTCCAACACCTTGTTGAATCTATGCCACGAAGAATTAAGGTAGTTCTGAAGGCAAAGGGGGGTTCAACCATGTACTAGCAAGGCGTACCTAAAGAAAAGTGGCCAGTGAGTGTGTATATATATATATTGAATAATGTTGGTAACCAAACAGATCTGTTTCCATTGACTTCTACTGT
Source organism: Gymnocypris eckloni scoliostomus (assembly GCA_027564155.1). NCBI lineage: Eukaryota > Metazoa > Chordata > Actinopteri > Cypriniformes > Cyprinidae > Gymnocypris > Gymnocypris eckloni. Next base: position 14,431,070 of record CM050431.1, read on the forward strand.
ATATTTAATCAAATGGCCACCCAAACTCTTTAATTACTAACATTCTTCAAAATATCTTCAAAATACATTACTCAAAAGAAAGAAAGTCATACAGGGTTGGAACGGAGTAAATTAAATACTATCCCTTACATGGGGACAGTACATGAATATATTACCTACTTGTAGATCTTGCATATAATTTTTTGCATATAATTGCATATTATGTTTTGACAGGAAAAGGGGGAAACTGCACTACACCTGGCCGTCCTATTGTCTGACAGGACTTCACTTCATGTGGCTGACTTCTTGTTCCACAACTGGTCAGTTAGAAAAAATGGCCTTAAGCAGATTCACATATGCATTATCTTCATCATAACTGCCTTTTCTTCTGGTTTCCGGTTTCAGTAATAATCTGGATGCTCAGACCGTGAAGGGGAACACTGCTTTGCATTACTGCTGTCAGCACAATAAAACCGAGTGCCTTAAACTTCTGCTCAGAGCCAAGGCCAACTCTCATATCAGTGAGTTGCCCTATTTCAAACCCAAAAACCACAAAGACGTTTTTGCTTTGAGTTGTTTCATGCGTAATAATGTGTTTGTTTATTTGACCAGTTTTAAATTTTAAGTTATCTGTTGTAATAGAAGGTTTTTAACATCAGAAATATCTCACACTTCAGCATTAACATTAATTGATACTATATAGGGGCTTGTCAGCATCGTATTAGTCATTGTTAAAGGAAGGAGGATCGCCATGCTCTTCTGATGCTTGGTTTGGCGGTTGGCTCATTCGTCAGGAGTTGATTACTGAGCAGGAGGATCATTGTGCTGATGATAATTGCTGTTCTGTGATAGAGAATGATAACGGAGAGACGGGGCTGGACATGGCTCGCAGACTGAAGCACGTGCTGTGTGAGGAGCTGGTGGGTCAAAGAGCTTTTCAGCAGTAACTTGTTAAAACATAACCAGTCTTACGTCGCTGGGGTATATTTGTTGCAATAGCCAACAATATATTGTGTGGGTCAAAATTTTTTATTTTATGCCAAAAATCATTAGGATATTAAGTAAATATCATGTTCCATGAAGATATTTTGTAAGTTTCCTACAGTAAATATATCAACACTTAATTTTTGATTAGTAATATGCATTGATAGGAACTGCATTTGAACAACTTTAAAGGTGATTTTCTCAATATTTAGATTTTTTTTGCACCCTCAGATTCCAGATCTTCAAATAGTTGTATCTCAGCCAAATATTGTAAAATCCTAACAAACCACATATCAATGGAAAGCTGATTTATTAAAAAATAATCTACTTAATAAAAAAGAAAAAAGACCCTTATGACTGGTTTTGTGGTCCTGGGTCACATATAATGAACACAAATTAAGTATAAAGAAAGAAACAAACGTATTATATAAAGGATCAAAATCTCTGACCCCAGTAGTGTAGTGTGTACATAATACAAAATAAAAACTTTTTCATAATAGAGATATACTCTAAAATATTTCATATGCTGATTTGATAATTGAGTATTGTATTTAAATCTCAATTTTTTTGGGCCTACAGACATAGATTACACTAATAAGAGTAATTGTTTAAACTTAAGTATTCCAAGGAGTGTTACTGCAGACAAATTAAAAATACCCCAGCAATCTCTACAAACTGATTTTAAAAATATATTATCCAATAATTATAAAGTCATGAAAAGAAATTGGTCAAAAAGTCACTGATCCACATGTCAAAGTAATAATGTGTTGTGTTCAGATCCACCAATCACAGAACAACCAGTTCAACATGCATGTGCACGTGGAGTATGAGTGGAGACTCCGGCAAGATGACCTTTATGAGAGTGACGATGACTTAGATGACAAGGTAACAACATAAGAAGACTATTTATTTGTGTATCCTGCAATTCAATTTCCAATGTGTAACAGTGATGGTCCATTTTTTTAGATGGGCCCAGTGAAGAAGGAACGCTTAGGACGGCCGTTCAGCTTGTATCACAGCAGCTCTGTCTCTCACAGTGGAGGAGGAAGTAGTGGAGGGAGGTTGTTCAATGTGGGCCGGAGGCTGGCAATGGCCCGGGGAGATAACCGGAGGGAGGTGTACGCCAGTCCCAACTCTCAGACACGCAGCCTCGACAGTCCCCCTCCGCCACCCCCTTCATCGCCCGCACCGCCACTGCCACCTCGAGTCAGAGGTGGGAAACTTCTCTTCTTTTCTCTGCTCTTCTCTTCTACAGTCTTGTTTACTCTCCTCGTGTCCTTTCCAGCTCCAAACATCCCCCCTCCTCCCCCTCCCATGAGCTCACCTGATGGCTGGACGTCCCATGAAGTGAGCAGCAGTAAGAAACGAACCCCTCCTCCCCCTCTTATCATCCGACACAAGCGTACCTTTTCTGAGCCCGCCCCTCAGATGCCCCCCAGCCCTCACTCTACACGGCAGGGACCAACAGGTACGTGACAAACCTGGAGTGACGCATGTCAGATGGTTCCCATTCACTGGTCAATAGGTGTGCAAACCCTGCATGCATAATTTATTGTCATGTTTACAAGCTATATAAATGCTTTTTACTTTCTTGTGTACAGATTATGGAGTAGCTGCAGGTCCGAGAAGCTTCGGTGGTCCAGACTCACCCTTCCAGAAGTGTGTGTAAGTGCTTATTGGAGCCACAAATGATGACATCTCACAGTGTTTTAAAATAAAAGCATTAGCAGGCAAATATAATCATTTAGCCAAGGTACTTAAGAAACTGCCAATTGTGAGCAAAAATTGCCTTTGGCAAGTAAAGGAACAGAATTACTTATTTGGCTAGGAAGCTGGAAAATGCAAATATTAAACATTAATCAATATTAATGTTAAAATATATATACTACCGTTCAAAAGTTTGGGATATGTAGATATGTAAATATCTTATACTGGCATTTAATTTCATTTGAATACAAATACAGTAAAAGAGTAATGTTATGATATATTATTACAACTTGCAACTTTGTTTTCTAATTTAATATATTTCTAAATGTATTTTATTCCTGTGATGGCAAAGTTGAATTGTCATCATTACTCCAGTCTTCAGTGTCACATGATCCTTCACAAATCATTCTAATATGTAGATTTGCTGCTTAAGAATTGTATTATTAGAAATGTAAAGACAATTGTGCTGCTTAATATTTTATAGAAATTCTGACTTTTTTCAGGATTCTTTGATGAACAGAAAGTTTAAAATAATGTTTTTTGTAACAGTCTTTTCTGTTACTTATATATATATATATACACACACACACATACACACATCAACCATCTACTAAAGAAATTACTGTGCTACTTTTACAGTAAACTGCATTGTTTATATATAAAACAGTATATTGTGTCGTATTGTAACACATACTGACTTTCTATTTCAGCTCAGGTTCTCCCAAATACACCACGTCTACTCTCAACTCCCTATCTGAGCTACCAGAGCGAGGTAATTCTTTAACTGTCCAGTTATCTTTCCACTATATTGTTTCGCTTATCACGGTTCATGGTTTTTGTTATGTGTCGTGGCTGTAATCTCTCTCAGCAGGCTTTCGAGCAGATGGGGAGAGCGGCTCGTCTCACTTTCTGTACCAAACCCCACAGCCAATGAGCAGCGGTGGACGGCATGCCCCGGCCCTGTCCCAGTCCCTGTCCCTGTCCCCCACCTCCCCACGCTCCTTCAGCCTGGAGACTAACGGCAGCTCCTCTTCCTCCTGCCACACTGCTCCTCACCCACTGCCCAGGAAAACTCTGGTGAGAACGGAAACCATGACCGATGCTAGACTAGAGAGATGAATATCATATCATATATCATATAACTTTCAGAGAAAAAAAAACTAATTTACAGTAATTATTTAATTTGGGACAGTACATTATTTTAATGTTTTTATCTTAAGGTTATGTCTTATGCACACCGTGTTACAATGTTTTATTGTTTTCTAATCACCCGTTACTCAAGTCTTTAGTGTCACATGCTCCACACTCATTGTGTGTTTTACTTCTAACTTCACCTCTCCCAGCTGTTTTACATCAGTCGGTTTACCAGCAGCAAACCAGCTTAAACCAGTCTGTATCCACATGGGAATTAATGCTGGTCTGAGCTGGAGGAATGCTATTTGATTTAGTTTGTCTTTGGCTGTTGGAGTGATGCAGGCGTTCCTTGACATGTACCTCATACTTGTGGTTTCCCATAACAAATTATTAAAAATCTATATTACTTAGAGGCCACATGATACAGTTTTTGCAATGTCTTGTTCTTGTGTTCAGATGAAGTCGAAGCTGAAGCGTGTTAAAGCCATGTATGACTGTGTGGCGGATCATCACGACGAGCTATCCTTCAATGAGGGTGAGGTTCTGGTGGTGCTCGGAGAGGAGGATGCTGATTGGTGGGTGAGTATAAGAATGAAAGAACAGTTCATATGAGAAGCATTTTAAAGAGAGATTGGGAGACATGAAACTAGAAAATTCATGTCCTGGGAGGATGGTCAGTTGTACAATTTAGTAGCCATTTATATGAAAAATTTGCATAATGATGAGATTGACCAATCAGTTTCAAGCATTGCAGAGAGCCATGTAGAAGTAGAATTGGTATGTCATGACATCATGACATTAATTTCAAGGCCAAGCTGGACAGCTGATTTGCCATGGGTCTCTTTGGGAATGTCTGATATATATTATTAGAATTTGATGTATAAGGAAAAAAGCTGTGTTGGTAAAATTGTTATTGGAAACTTTACCATTTTTTGCATAAATGACATGGTCATACTTCAGAGGTTTTATAACCATTCTGTGCTTTTTAAATGTAATGTATGTTACTAACAAATTGCTACAGAAGAATCAGTGTTATTATAGCATTATAAAATACTATAGTAATTATTCACATTTTAATTTTAGCTTATTTGTTCGTAACATGCTTTTGTTATTTTTATTAGATTTAGTGTTTAAATATTTATACCTATATAGCTTTCATTTATATATATATAGGCAAGGCAAGGCAAGTTTATTTGTATAGCACATTTCATACACAGTGGTAATTCAAAGTGCTTTACATAAAAGAAAGTGAAATAATCATTCACAGCAATAAAAACAAGGAGTTAAAAATAATAAAATAAGGAAATTTAAAATGATATAGAAATTGATTTAAAATGAAATTTAAAACAGTTAAATAGAAAAGGATTATACATAAAATAATGCAGTCAGTTCGGACGTAGCACAGTGCTCATTCAACAAATGCACAGCTAAATAGATGAGTTTTGAGTCTGGATTTAAATGTGGCTAATGTTTTAGCACATTTGATCTCTTCTGGAAGCTGGTTCCAGCTGCGGGCGGCATAATAGCTAAAAGCGGACTCCCCTTGTTTTGTGTGAACCCTTGGAATTTCTAACTGACTCGATCCTACTGATCTGAGTGGTCTGTTAGGTTTATATTCAGTGAGCATATCTGCCATATATTTAGGTCCTATACCATTGAGTGACTTATAAATGAGTAAAAGTACTTTAAAATCAATCCTAAATGTAACTGGAAGCCAGTGTAAGGACCTGAGGACTGGTGTGATGTGCTCAGATTTTCTGGTTCTAGTCAGAATCCTGGCAGCAGCGTTCTGGATGAGCTGCAGCTGTCTAATGGTCTTCTTTGGAAGGCCGGTGAGGAGACCATTACAATAATCCACCCTGCTCGTGATAAAGGCATGAACAAGTTTCTCCAAGTCTTGACTGGAAACAAAACATATAATTCTTGCAATGTTTTTGAGATGATAGTATGCTGATTTAGTTACTGCTTTGATATGATTAAAACTAAGCTCTGTCTCCAGAATCACCCCAAGATTTCTGACTTGATTTTTAGTTGTTTGACCCCTAGAGTCAAGGTATGCATTCACCTTGAGAACTTCATCTTTGTTTCCAAATTCAATGACTTCAGTTTTCTCCTTGTTTAACTGAAGAAAGTTTTGGCACATCCAACTGTTAATTTCATCAATGCATTGGCAGAGGGAGTCAATGGGGCTATAATCATTTGGAGATAACGCTAGGTAAATCTGGGTATCATCAGCATAGCTGTGATAGGCAATTTGGTTCTTCCTCATTATCTGACTTAGTGGGAGCATATACAGGCTAAACAAGAGCGGTGCAAGAATTGAGCCTTGAGGGACTCCGCATGTCATGGACGTCCACTTAGACTTATGCTCTCCTATACTCACATAATAACCTCTCCCTTCTAAGTATGACCTGAACCATTTGAGTGCCATCCCAGAAAGCCCGACCCAGTTTTCCAGTCTCTCTAGAAGTATGTTATGATCGACAGTGTCAAACGCAGCACTAAGATCTAGTAGTACCAGCACTGATATTTTGCCAGAATCAGAATTAAAGCGAATATCATTTATTATCTTAATGAGTGCTGTCTCTGTGCTGTGATGCACGCGGAAACCAGATTGAAAATGATCCAGGTATCCATTTGAGTTTAAGTAGTTGTTCAGCTGATTAAAAACCTTTTCAATAATCTTACCTATGAAAGGAAGATTTGATATTGGTCTATAGTTGCTCAACACAGTGTTATCAAGATTGCGCTTTTTCAGAAGGGGCTTAACAACTGCAGTTTTCAGGAGTTTGGAAAGTCCCAGAAAGAAGTGAGGTGTTCACCACTTCTAAGAGATCTGCTTCTAAACAGTTAAGCACACTTTTGAAAAAGATGTGGGAAGTGTGTCAAGATAGCAGGTTGATAATTTAAGATGCTGTACTATTTCTTCCAAAATTTTGCTATCAATTGTTTTAAAACAGACATAGTCACTTCTTTTGAGATTGCTGTCGAATCTGTGTGACCTCTGTATTACAGGAAGATGTGCCAATCTCCTTCCTGATATTACTGATCTTCTCTGAAAATAAGGAAGCAAACTCATTGCATTTGCTGTCAGAGAGCATTTCACTGGGAATCTGACTTGGGGGTTTGTCAGTCTCTCAACAGTAGCAAAAGAGTGCGAGTGTTGTTTAAGTTACTGTTTATAAGGTTTGAGAAGAAGGTCTGTCTAGCTGTGGCTAGTTCCAAATTGAAAGCATGAAGGCTGTCTTTATAGATGCTATAGTGTATTTCTAGTTTCGTCTTCCGCCACATCCGCTCAGCTTTTCTGCATTGTCTTTTCATATTCTGAACTGCTGTTGATTTTCTCCAAAATGATTTTTGTCTGCCATTCTTCTTGCTGACCTTTATCGGTGCAATATCATCAATAACATTCTTAACTTTTGAGTCAAATGCATCCAGGAGAAGATCAACAGAGTCTGCAGAAATGCTTGGTGTTAAAGATATTGCCTTCATAAATAGCACACTAGTGTTCTCATTAATGCATCTCTTTCTGACAGAGACAGATCTAGATTCAGTGGTGACAGAGATCAATATATCAAAGAAAATACAGAAGTGATCAGACAGAGCTACATCCTTAATGACAATGGATGAAATGTTTAGACCTCTACTGATGAGTAAATCTAAAGTGTGTCCACGATGTGTGTGGGTCCGTGCATGCTGAATCAGGTCAAAAGTGTTTAAAACAGTTACAATTTCTTTTGTAGTTTTGATTTCAGCATTGTCTATGTGAATATTAAAATCCCCTGCAATAGCAAAACAGTCAAACTCTGAGGAAATCATTGATAACAGTTCTGTGAACTCTTCAACAAAGGCTGGGGAGTATTTTGGAGGCCTGTAAATGATAATAAACAGAATGCGTGGGGCACCTTTCAGCACAATACCTAGATATTCAAAAGACAAGTACTGACCAAATGACACTTGCTTGCATTGATAAACATATATATATATATATGTATTTCAGTTTTAGTTTATATTTATATTTTAATTATCTCTTTTTATAAGCTTTATTTCAATTGCTGAAAAAAGTGTTATGTTTTAGTTCATAATAACACTGATAAGAATGTGAAAATATATGTTTTTGTTTAAATGGGGGTTTTAAAATTCACTTGAGTGACTTTTTAATTTATGCTGTTGAGCATATGTATCTAAATATCTCCAGTTTTCTATTTTGTACTCTTAAATTCAAAACCGTAATTTTTTTTAAAAGGGGGAAATCCTGAGGGAATCCATGGCATAAAACTGCTTATTCTCTTGAGCTTCCTTGTTTGGCATACCACTAAATATAGAATTTGTTTTATTTCACACTTTATTTTCAATAGTTTTTGGCTCTTTGAAGTACCGTTGGCATAAATGACTCAAATACCTTGTTACAGTTAAAGATGGTTTTGATGAGGAAGCTGCAGGGTTCTTGTTAGCCTTCGACAGACTCATGCTGTGTGTGCAGATGAATCATACGATACCATGAGAGCAGATGGAGCTGATCAGAGCAAAGCTCTCAGGGTCCATGTTTTATTCTGCTCTGCCTTCATATCTGAGTCAGAGAGCCGCCCGTACGTCTCTAGTGGACTTGTGTAATATCCTGCAGATTCTTCTATGGGAAAAATAGCCTATGGGTGGCCCATCAAAAGAAAAAAAGTAGATTCACAGAGAAAAACTTGGCATGCAGGAAAGAGCTTTTCAAGTGAAATGGATCCTGATGTGCATCTTATTTTAACCATCATCACACGTGTCCCACATCTTTTGTGTTTGCATCATTCCCTTTTCATTAAGGACACACAGCTCTAACATTACTTTCTTTATTATTTCCGGCCCTTTATTTAATTGAATGTATCATCCTTCCTTTTGATGACTTTAACCAGAGCCAGTAATATCTTTCTTTCAGCACGGCTACATCGAGGGACAGTCAGACAGAACGGGCTTATTTCCAGCATCGTTTGTCTCCATGCTCGCTGAATGAAGCTGGCCAACGGAGCTGAAATCACAGTACGGTCGACTCTACTGCCAAAGCACCCTGGGAAATGAGGGGCTTGAAGTCTACCCACAGAACCATCGGTAATGAAGAATCAGCATAACAAAGCAGCACTCACAGGCCCGTCTGCAGCGCCAAGAGAGATGGGATATGTGGAACATGTTGTGCTGTGAGCAACACGTTGTTCAGGCCCTCACTTATGATGCCCTCTGATCCATCCACAGACCAGCATTTACCAAAATCTACCATCATGTACTCCTAAAAAGGCTTCAAAAGCACACACGGCATGAACTGCATGTTACATTGAACTGTACTCAAATGTGAGGAATCATAAATGTCGGATCATAGGTTTGGATTACGAAGTAGTGCAGAGATTGTGTTGCTATTCAAGGAATAGAGAACAGCTTTAAAGCACAATCTTCTGTGACAGGGTAACAAATGAATTATGGATATTGTGTGTTTGGGTAAACTGCGCAAAAACAGATCCGGGTCATATTTCACCTACATTTTAAAGGAAAAAAAAGTATTTTTTATACCAAGAATTTTTGCATTGTGACTTTTTTAACATTTAAGCATATTTTCCCCCAAATTCTTAGCTTTTGAAAAATTATATTCTAACTTTGAATTATTTTTCCATTACTGTATCAAATACTGTAAACAGTATTTTTTTATGTAAAAGCAGGAACGTACCATAACACTGGTATACAAGTTTAAATACAATAAAACTTCATATTTTTTGCATTAAAGTAATTAGAATGAGATTTTTCTCACATTATAGCAACATTTTGGCGAAGAAAAGTGCATTAAAGACAAACACAAAAATACGGTCCTAAAACATTTCTTTCTGATAACAATTTTTTTGGAACAGGAGATTGAGATTTATTGTTCAATTATTTCTGTAACTTCAGACCAAAAATCAATGAATAAATGGTTAAGTAAGTGGTTTATTGAAAACATACCACAGATTAATCACAGGTTCACACAAAACATCATGAACACAAAGCATACAAAGATGTGCACACACCATTACAATGCATTCAAACCATCACATTCAGCTGAACATGGACTAACTCCTTAAAGTGCTTCGAGAGTAGAGAACTACTTGTGGCAGAAGACATGTTTGTTAATCATGCCACACCCAGGCAATATTAAATCTGCAGTCACATGTTGTTTGAGAATATGACAAGTAAACAAAACCATAAAACTCATTTGGCCGCATTTTTTTACGTTTACTGCTCAATATCTTGGACTCCTACATAATACTACCAGTAGGTGGAAAAAATATTGAGTTATAATTGGTGAGCTGTTGCTCTACTTGCATTAGAGGAACTTATATATACACCGTCTGTATTAAAAGTTGAATTTGTGGTTTTAGCTCTGCTTTTTATTTGTTGAAGAACCTGAATGGAAAACTAGGGTATTGTGAGATATTTATATATTGTGTATCTCATAAAATAGGCTTGTATGTTTTTCTGTATCTTTTTATTTATGCAAAAATATCAATTATTTTTTTTTTTTTTATAGTTCTGGATGCCCTTAAACTGTGACTTTTAAATTACATATTTTTTTATTGTTTATGCTTTGGTTGTGTTTCTAAATAGATTGTTAAAACACGCTTTCCTGTCAGTTTCTTTTTGAATTTTGTCTAAACGATAATTCTCCAAAGATGATTTATTGATTCACGTGTTCAGAATATCTGTGACTGCTCTCCACGCAAACTCTGTAAACTGATAAAGCCACTGCTTGACATTAGCAAAGAATCCAAAGCTAAAATACATTTGAGAACAGAAGTCACAAAAAATTGACAGCTTGGCAACACTTGGCAACAAACAATGAAATTATAGCTCAAGTTTCAACCTTGTCAGTCCTTAAAACAGTTCACAATAATGCAAACTGGAAAAGAGAACAAAAACACAACATCTACCACTAGTATTTCAACTATAAACATACAGAGATCAACTGTAATTCAGGAAAAAAACGATAATGTATGAAAGATGTATGAAAATACAGCATGTGCTCTATCGCAACTGTAAATCACAAGGCAGGTTATTGTATGAGTGCCACTGAGAACACTCCAGAGACGGCTTTGGTCTAAAGGTATATAATTATATTAAACACGAAACACAACGCAAACAACACAATCTCAGCTACAATCTAGAATGTGTTTTCACAGCTCCATGTGACAAATACATCTTCCAGCATGTGGTTTGGCTATATTTAGCTGATTTCAGTATGGTTATATATATAACAGAACATTAAGGTGAAAAGTAAACCTTCAAAAAGAACACAGGAAATGTGTGGTGGCTTGAACGATGTCAGTTCATCTGAGGTGAAATCTAAAACAGCATTTGTGTATGTCTTCATACACTATTCAAACTCGTTTCTGACTTTTGAAAATGTGTGCAGTGTTTATTTGACATTTTGAAACAATATAATCACCAAAGTTGTCATCTAAAAAGCTCTAATGCACTGCAGGTTGAAGTTAAAAGTCAACATGAAATTTAAACTGAACTTATGTACTTCACTTCACCTAAAAATAAAAATGAGTGTCATCAGTTTCTCACCCTCATGTAGTTCCAAACCTGCATTTTTTTAAGAAATACACTAGTCAATATCTGAAGTGGATCAAAACCTTTCATCAAAGTTGTCCTAAGACATGAACACATTTAGGTTTTAGGACAACTTTAATGAAAGGTTTTGATCTACATCAAATGTTGACTAGTGTATATATAGTGTATATATTTGAAGATTTTTTTTTTTTTTGTCAATGGGTTCCAATATTATTTCAAACCCCTATGTTTCCAAATGTGAAGAAAAGGTCATTTTTGGGTGAACTATCCTTTTAATACTGGGTTTATTTTGCATGAATTGTCATTACATGCTATTTCAAAGAAAACTTGCTTGGCCTCCGAAACGCACTTTCTTTTCGGCTGACATAAAACTCTCCAACCAAAACATCAGCTGGTCCAATCTGGTATTTAACACCCACTTTTCATGAACCAATAGATCAAATCAAGCCCCGCCCCCTCTCATCTAATATCCTGTTGCTGGGTTGCGAATTCTGCTTCACGTTGACTTTAAGGCTTTAATGTCCTGAAAGTTGCTGAAGGTCAACATCTTTCTTGCAGTGTGGACAGCTTTGTCGACTATACAGGAAACTAGTTTTGCACATTTGCAGACACTTTGTGAGGCTAGTCAGAGCAGTTGCAGTAAGAAAGAAATATATAAAGAGGCTCAGACCAAGCCGGTTTGCTTACTGTTTGTAATTTTCAAAGTTTCAATGCCCGGAAAGAAGGCAATCATCCATCTTTTCTTCAGGCACAAAGCAAATGAAAGAACAGGATATGTTCATTTGGTTTTAGGACTACAGCTTGATGTCTGTGGGTTTGGTTCAGTGCAGTTCACAGTGGTCAATTAATGGTAGGGTGGATCAAAGATCTGCGTCTCTTTGGCTTCCATACAGCTGCTGCACGTCCTGGCTTGAGCAGTACTGAGTCAGTGAAGGCCACAAGTACAGGCTCATCTGTACAGTTTGATTTTGCCCTCTTTGTTGAGCCTCTGAATGATCTCGGTCTCGAAATCTGCATTGTGGACGCCAGTCTTTCGAAAAGCGCCGGCGTATCTGTTGTACTCCCAATAGTGGTGCCAGTTCCCTTGTTTGTCTGCCCCATATCCAAACACTGACACCTGTTGGGATTGAACATTGTAAGTGAGAATAGTCTGGTGAGGCAGAAACGGTTATCTTGGCTGTAAAATACAAGTACAAACCTCATCACAGAGATGCAGAGCAAATATAATGGCTACTATCCCGGTTGAAGGGTACCTTCCATGACGCTCTATCCATTTGTCATGTGTGTAATTAAAGAAGGCTGGATTTACAACCATCGCCTGGACGGCACACGGTAGGATGAGTTAGGCTTAACAGATGAATGCATTTATGGATTTACAAGCTTTAGCGTGATTAACACTCACCTTGTCTTTGTCAGCTTCTACACGATTTTTCACTTTCATGTACGTCCTGTTTGGGATATACAAACCGTTTTAACAAAGAGTGAGGAAAACATTTTTTTAGAGTGATTTTTACTTATAATCCATTGTGCTTTTTTTTTAGAAAGATTATGACATACGTTTTAATTTCTCCTGTGGAAAGGGCGCTGGACAACCACTGCAAGTCTCTCAGTTTGAAGGGAAGAAGGACGAGATGGACACCAGGTCTCAGATCGATAGCACTCTCTGGGTACATGAAGTGGTGGGTGGTTCGGTTACCAACATCCTCTTCAAATCCCACAGTTACAGCCTTATTCATTCTGTGGGACATTCCAGTTCAAATGCATTAGTAAAAACTCCTGCACTTATTGGTTACGTTACTCAAGAAAAACACTAAATTGTCCATACAGTGAAAGTCAAAGGGGTCTGTTTTTTGGACCCCTTTGACTTTAAACGTATAAACAATAATATATCTTTCAAATATCTATCAATATATATATATATATATAAATATTTTTTTTTCACAGAATCTGATTTTACCAAGTGCGAGATGTTCCTGTTTCAACATCTTTGTTGACCCTGGAACAACATTGTGATAACCAATCAGATCTGAAGAACCAGTTTATAGTTTTTGTGAAGTGTAGGCTTACAATCAGTGTTTGGTGCTTGTACATTCATGTGTCATTCATCTATCATTTCCTCAGATTTTAGGAATTACTCATGGTTAAGGTTAGGTTTAGGTGTGGGGATATGGTCAAGACTACAATTTAATTGATTACTTGTCTTTTTATAAGTTTAAACCAGACACACAAAGAGTAGAAATCAAACCTAAAAACAACTGAGTGGGAATCTATCAAGGCTCCATATTTGGACTTCAACAGATTCCCCGAGTTTCCAACAACTGCACACTTCCGGCACTGGTTCTGCTGTGGCATTTCATTCTCAGTTGGAGGAGAAATGATCTTAAACATCTTCTGGGTGATGTCCTTGATCATTCCTTTAGATGCCTGTAAAGACTATACAAAACAATATGATAAGTACAACTTATAACCTTATAACTTACAAAGCTAACCTACAAATTTCAAGCTACTAATCTTTACAACTTTAAGGATAAAAGGGAAGAAGTTTTTGCTATCCCAACTATTCCAATCTTATTGTATATGCAAAAAATAGAAGAGGTGGGAGGAAAATAAATCTTAGTCTTTGAGTCTTTGAGGTTTTCAGAATTGATTCCGAGCTTAGTTTTTTCTCTTCATACATGTGGTGGCACTTGTGTGAACTAGAGACAGTCGTTTTTGCTTTATCACACAAACACACAATATCGAATAAGTATATAAACTTGCATAAAGTTTCATGGTTGAAGCGAAATACAAGGTCAATCACAGGCTTAACTAATAAAACCATAACTTAAAAATGAGTAAATAGTAAACTAATTAATTTATATATATATAAAAAATATTATAAATACTTTGCCTCAAAAGTACCAAGCAGTCACACAGTGAGGAGAAAAAGATGCATAATCATTTTATCATCTCATCACAGCCCTCTGAACCATAATCGAATCAAATCGTGAGGTGCCTAGAGATTTCATCCCTAGAAAATACTGACTAACGTTTCTTATGTGCCATGTGAAAATTCTAAACTCTCGAGGCACACCAATGTCAAGCTTATCCCAGTACACTCTCATAGCCTGCAAAAGCCTGAAAGCCTTTAATTAGGCTAAATTAAACCTTACTGAAACACATGGCAGGGCCGAAGGGCCTACTTGTGCTCTCGTTCCCTAGGGATGATTACTTTTTTGTTTAAGGAAACCAGATAATGACTGCGGCTCTGGGGATCCACCGCCATTGCATTAATGATGTTTGGCAAACAGATATGATGGTAGAAAGTGAACTTGAGAGGGTCTGGAATGAACACACCAGCTGTTGTCTTTCCCTGACGTGTCCATGTGCCAGAAAGGGGAAATGATATCTAGCTGCGATGATACGACTTTAGAGGCATGCCCGAGAATCCCAAGAGCTATTCTGTCTCTCTGAAAGGCCAATGGCTGTCTAGAGACTAACAAATGAATCTAGGAACAAATCCAACATTAGCTTTCCAACCCATTGCAGAAATGCGAAGGCAAAGTCCTGTTTTTTTAATCAAAAGTAAAATCATGTCCCAGTTACTTTGTCTTGGTTAAATATACTTACATTATACTTTACATTAACCATGTACAAACAGTTTATAGCTATACAAAACAGCTCGTTTTACAGCTTGATATTGCAATGATATAGTGATATTGTGTCTTACCATATTATTTTAATGTATTTTCTTAATTATGAAGTTGTTGAGTTGTTATTCTTCTCATTATTTGACTATAGAGGCTAATGAACTGGAAGTCTTGCCCATGGGCTTACTTCTGCATTGAAGAATAATTAAATTACAAAAGTGAAAGTTACTTATATTTTCTCAAATTTAAGACTAAAACGATTAACAATGAGCATGATTGTTTCTGAGTAGGTTATGCAGTAATTTAGTCTGTTATATCATTGCAAGTCAGTGGCGATATAGGCCAGCTGCCACATCACTACCATTTTGCAGAGAAAATAAATGTGTAAAAAACAAACATAAAATCTTCATAATAACTACTGATATTATAATTCAGGATGTGGTCTAACAGAAGTTAGCCACAGCACTGCAATTTTTTCATTCTGTGTTACCGTGTTATTCAAAATGCAAACAACCTATTTTATAAATGTAAGTTATTGCTCGTATTGTGAAGTATTCATCCATTTGTTACAATGTAATGTACATCACCGTACAGAATAAATTATCTGTCGCTACTTCATAATAAAAAAAACGTGTGCCACCCTGCAGTAGCTCCATTATGTACGTTTATGTATTGGATTATAATAATGTGTCTGAATTATCTTCATTGGGGGGCAAACTTTGAGATGAATGTGAATAATTGTATTTTTATATCCAGAATCTCATGCAATTAATTTAATTTGAATTTAAAAATGTCTGGCAGCCTTCGACTAACTAAATACAGAACTTAAATCATCAATGTACCACTTACCAGCCACCACTTCAGAGAAAGTGGATCTATGTCATCATCCCTGCCGGTGAGGTATGGTTGCTGTTTATGATCATAGCGTTGGTCAAACCACTCCGACACACCCTTGTCTGCTATACAGGATGGACAGATACAGGAATGACCTCGTCTTGGCTCTGTGACAACTGTCTTTAACTGTGTCTGGATCTTCATTGTTATCCTGGAATCGTGAGTGGGTGAATCTGTGATGGGCACAACACTGGCCTTCTGAAAGGTGTGAGCAGCTATCATTAAAAACAAAATAGCAGCTAGAAAAGCGCTTAAGTACAGTTTTCTTCTCAACGCCATGGTTAATGCAGACTAAACCTCGGGTGGATTTTCGAGAAAAGATTTAATGGAACCACCACAGTAACAGGAATTCACTTCTGTCTTGGCTAGTTCCTGCCAAATGGATTGTGGGTTTTATGGTCTATGGGTAGTTGCTTTACAAAATAAAATGGCCTCTGAGGTGGAAAATGACAGGATTTTCAATCCAGGATTGTCCATTATGGCCTTGTTCTATCTGTCCATCCTGTCATGATTTTGCAAAGCCAAAGCACGAGGCCTCACAGTGGAACATGCTAAAAAGACACAGACGTTCTGTTTCTCAGTTTTCAGTTCAGTGAAGGAAATGAGTCGGAGGCAAAGCAGCTTCACTTCCTGTCTGTACAGCTGTAAGCGTCTCTGCTCATATTTCATTCCACATGTATCCTAAAGTAGCACCCACTGCTGCCAAAGTTCCTCATTCCTGAAAAATACAGAAGAACATCTACATTTAGAAAGTTTTTTACTTTTAATTTCATTAACTGATTTATAAACCAACTGCTTCACCTTGAAATAACTGGTCCAAATAGTTCACTCACAAACAGTGCTGGGTAGATTTCTTCCAAATTGTAGTAGTCCATTACTAATTACAGATTACACAATGAAAACTGTAGTTAGTAACGTAATCTAGGTTACTCATTTTAGGTAATATATTCTGCTTATTTTTAAGACTACTTTTTATTAAACTTTTTTAAACTTACCATTAAACTTGCAATATCGAAAATATATTTCTTAAAATATTTCTTTCTTTCTTTCTGAATATAGTCAAAGCTGAATGGTATGACACACAGTAGGATTTTTTACAAATAGGAAAATAAGATTTATTAGGGAGAATAAATAAATTATAAATAATATACTGCCATTGTGTAAATAATATATATAATCCATAAAAAAGTTAGTGTAATCTGATTATGAGCATTTTAAAATGCAATATACCCTAATTACAAGTACTTCATTTTTTAAATCTGATTACGTATTCCAGATTACATGTAATCAGTTACTATCCTGCCCTGATTACAAATTGTATTTTGCTACTTGAGTTTAGCTTTATTTAAGTGAATAACAGCTTGAAGTTAAGTCACGTCCTCACATATTAACTTTGAAGGTGTTTTTGCATCCTTTTTGAAGCTAGTCCACATTTCTCGTAACTGCATGGAACAAGAGTATTTTATTCCTTCTAATTGTTTTCCACAGAAGAAATTAAGTCATATGAGTTTTGAAGTACACGAGGGTGTGTAAACAATGACAGAATTTCCTCTTTTATGTGAATCATCCTATTAAAGTCAACTTACGAAACTCGCTCTTTGAGGCAATGCTAAATGAAAGAATCATTTAGTTTCACAATCCTGTTTTCACGTTCAGTCATGACCAATTGATGTAAGAGGAAGTCTGGCTGTCGACTAAATCTTCAAAAACATATAGCTAATATAAAACAAAATGCAGAAATGCCACTGCTGCCAACTGTTGTCTCTTGCTGAGACTGCAAGAATGTGGCTGAACCTCCCTTGCATTCTCATCACATCCACAATGAGGAACTATATAAATAAAGCAATCCATCTTAAGATTGATGACTGTCAAACACAACTACTCCCACAATTCCCAGTCTAGAGCTCTGTACTTGATCCATGGTACTTAAATAGCCTGCTTGATCTCCTTAACAAGCATCCTTGAACCAGCCACTTTACTTTGAAAGCAAAAAAGAGGCTTCCCCTGACACCACAGACAAAGTGACTGCAGAGCAGGGCTGAAATCTTATCCTTTATGCTAAACAGGAAGTCCCAGACTTTCCTCGTCAGTTAGGGAGCCGTGTCCAGTGGAGCAGGGAGACGTTGGTAATAGGGTGGGGGATGTGGGATCAGCTGACGTTCAGCTGATTCGGAAGAACCGTCTCTCTCTGCCAGACAGCTGTCTCACTAGACCAAACAGAATTACATCTCAGGTCAGCGTGCCAAACCCACCCAGTCAGCAATGTGGCGGTACAGATGAGTCTCCCCACCGTTCATTATTCAAAGTGAAGTATGCTCAAAATGAGCAAGCTGAAAAACAAGCAGCCCATTCAGAAAACTAATCAGGAGGAATTACAACGGCTGTAGTTCACTAGAAAGACATTTCGTTTCCCTACAAGTGGCTCTAAATATATATTAGGCCAAAGTAATATTTGCACTGGTATGTAGGAGCCTGCGTATCATGACGTTCTTCTAAAGATAACAGGGATTCTCACAATTTGAAAATAGAGCAAATGTCAATGTCTTGATTCCCTGCCAAGCAACGGTGGATCAACACTCCTGCCTAATCTAGCTTTGCATGGTCAAAGAACAGATAAAACCAACACAATGATTGAATACCTGCTGTGTGTTTTTTAGTTGCAGTTTTTCAGCTGAATTCATTCATTTGCATACCAATGTCAACTGGGACTCTTATACTGCTGAAACTAGAAGCTCTTCAATGAGTGCCAAACTATTCTGGTTTGATTGCTCATTAAAATGTGACCTTTACTCAGCAAAAGGAACCCCTTTTCACAGGACTTCGCCCAAACTTTCTGTGTGAGCCTTGAGGTACGCACTGGGTTTGGAAGGAAAATGGCATTATCTTTCAGAACGATCAGGGATGTGAATACAATCTCAGGATTTGGAAAGGATCAAATGTAACTAGATTCTCTAAAGACAACGGAGGTTGCTAACTGGCATATTGCATGTTGTGGGGTAACCTTTCAATAAATATAGTGCATTGTGGTCTTCGTTAACAAATCTTTCAATTTAAGTTGAATTTTATAGTGCTTTTCAAAATACATATTGTGTCAAAGCCACTTTAAAAAAAATGCTTGTTTCTATCCTACAATCAGGAATTTGGTTATCTACCAGATATAGTGTATCAGCGTAACATACATATGGTAGTAACATACAGACATAATTTGTTATGTGGTTAGTTACTCAACAATAGTAATTACAACTCATTACAATATAATTACAATGATTATAATATAAGGATATTATTACACAATTTTTTATATGGATCCAAAGTTGGCGTTATCTGACATTTTTGCACCCTGTTATGAGTTTTGAGAACATATACGATTTTAAATAATTTAATTATTGTTCTTGATTAGGGTTGGGTACCGAACTCTGGTACTACAGAGTACTACAGAGTATCAATTCACATTAAATAATTCGGTGCCATGTTTCGTTGCCTGAGAACGCATTTGGGCGCATACGAGAGAGAGAGAGAGAGAGAGAGAGAGAGAGAGAGAGAGAGAGAGAGAGAGAGAGACCTGTGACATGATGTCACCCCTGCAACTCTTTAAAACACAACACACAGGGCAAACCAAAATGTTCTGAAGTGTGCTTACATTTCTAGGTATGTCATATGGTTTCTGCGAAAATGCGGACGAGATGGTGGAGTCCATTCATAAAAATGGAATTTATAGCGTGGAATGCCACGGAATTTGTCAAGTTTTGGATTAATAAAAGAAGGTCTGTCACTTAATTTGAATATGAACTAGTGTATGTGAATATTAAAATGCAAAAAGACGGTTTAAATATGAATCCTGCATGTTCCGTTAGCCTCTTTCTGTATGAATGGCGGAGAGGTGGTTTTGTTTACCACACAAATACTGAAGCACATGATTTTTACTTCATGACGACAAGAACACATGAAGTTACAGGCTGTGAGAGTCACTTCATGAGAATTTTACAATTCCATTTGAGAAAACTAGCATCATATCATACTGTATACACACAGAAACTTCACGGCAACCTGTCAAAATAAAAGTGCAGTTTAACATATAACAGGAATGTATTATTCTTGTATTACTTTTGTACAGAATAATGTACGTCTTTATATATTCCAATTACTGACCAATTTAAATAAAACAATTAAATTATTAAAATAATTATTACAACCACATTAACGACTTAATTTCAGTTTGTTTGCCAAACAAAAGGATTTCATTTTCATTTGATTAAAAATAAATAAATATTCCATGCCTTCATTTGATTATATAAAAAAAAAAAAAAAGAATTTCTGGGAAAAAAATTGTAGTATTGTATTGTTCAAAAATTTTGAATTGAGAGTTTTGGACTTATTTTTTCACTGAAAAAAATGTTTTTGTTATTACACAGAGAGTAAATTACCGAAAGAAGGGGTACCGGTACTGAATTTCAGGTAGCGATACCGGTACTGTACCGGTTCAAATGTGAACGGTACCCAACCCTACTCTTGATCCCATCACAAGCTACTTATAATGCAAAATGTATATACTATAATAATATAAATTTCCAACATGGTTTGGTTGTTATTTAACTATGTAATGTAAGTTCTCTTGAAATATACAATTCTAGAATAAAAATCTATAATTAAAATAACATAATGATAATAAATGTAAACTTTTTTTCTGTCTTCACTTAATTTATTTTCTCTATATACTGCATTTATTGGTTAAAACTAAAATATATCTAAATTAAATAAAATAAAAATTAGAAGAACAAAAATAAGGTAAATAATTTGACTGGAGCCATAATTTAACACTACCTTCACAGAAGCAGAGGCCAGTCAACTGACCATGTCTTGCATTACAAAAAAAACTGGGTATTTCAAATGTTAAACGCTGATTATAATCTAATTAAATGTGAGTCAAAGCATCTTGGTTGACAAAATATATCTGACTTCTAATCTAAATATTCTGGTGCAAGTTTCACCATCAGTGTCTACAGAAAGTGTCTGCAAAAGTCGAGACTGAGGCATACCCTGGAAGCCATGCATTTAACTAAGCAAATGAAATAAACAAATTCTCCTGTGTTACCAAACATAAACAGTGTCCGAGGTTTTCCATTCCATTTATATTTCCTACACCAATGAACACCAGAAAAGAAAAAAATAGTAATTACGAAACAGCAATCAAAACTGCTGAGGTACTGAGAAAACTTGCTCTAAAAGATTTGCCTTGGATACCAGCCAAAGCTTTTTAACTTGCAAAGGCGTAAGAGGCTTGTTTTGCTTAAGGTATGTTAAAGAGTCAGGCCGTGTTAACACTACAGTGTGAGTTTCAAGTGAGGTGTGGAGTGGACTGCTAAGGGCAGAGGGGATTTTGGGGTCTCACATTTCCAGGGAGGTTGCTCTTGCAGTTGTGAAGATGCGGTGTGGTTCCCTCAACAAGGGAAGAAAGAAAAACAAGCCCACCATCCCCCACAATATTACTGTAAGCATAGCACACTTAACATCTCTGATAGCCAGAATATCTTTCAGAATGCAAAACAAGGGTGTCCCTCATTTCCTTTTCATTTAGCCAACTCACGTGGTAACTCTAAAACTGATCTTAAGAAACTGGAGAAGCCACACTATAAACTTATATTTTACCAATATAAAACTTTGTAAAAATGCTACTGTAAAAACCTGTTACACAGTTAACTATATGTTACCTTTCTGTATGCAGCAATAATATTATTTCAATAGACAAAACATACTTCCAATACTTTTATACATGAATGCGTTTTACTGTATTGTTTAAGGAGTACATTTACTGTACATTTTAATAAGTAGAGATATGAATTGTTTTATTTTAATCCAAAATACTTTCACAAAATATTGTAAAACTTTTTAAGTTATATGTTGTATATTAATCCAAAATACATCTACTATATAATTTGCTATATATACACTATATAATTTAATTATATATAATGTAAGAACTGTAAATTATCCAGTCACCAAAATGCTTGATCACTGTATTTTTACAGTAAAGTTCCATAGCTTGCCAGTTTTGTACAGCAAGTATATCTTTACAGTATAACCACACTGCTGTGCCAAGCCTAAAACAGAAAAGTCTATGACAGAAAAACGGAGCTAGTAAAAACGGACACAAATGACAAAATACTCATGAAATGAAGCTGTCAAGAAAGTTATAAAATCTTACAGGTTTCCCAAGTTCCACTGTGTTTATTACAGTTTTCGTCAATAACCATGTTTGGGGGAGTCAAGGTTACTATGGCACGTTTTTGAAGCTGCAACCAACACAAAACGTAACTCTGATACAAACCTAGATAGATCGCTCGTCCAGTATTTATAACTAGCTATGTGTGTATTTTGGAAGACTTGGGAAAATATTTCGTAGCAACTTTTTCGTAAACGTCGTGTGGTAAGAAACAACTCGAACCGACTCCACTTAAACCCTTCATCCACACACAAACTGAAAAGTAGTCTACACTAGAAGTAATGCGTGATTAAATCATAACTGGTTTAAAGGAAACCAGTTTATTCTAAAATCCACTGGTCGCATTTCAAAAGTCATTCGTGGGTTGTGTGTCAAACCTTTGTCAGCTACTTCCTAATAGCATTTTTGGCCATAATAAGGGCAAGAGGTCAACCACTTGAACGACGATTACGTGCAAAAAAACTATCCAAGTAACGTTTTAGGCATCTCAAAGTTATTTGAGACACAGCCATGGTTTACATCCAAATGAAAAGGTGCACGTATATTTTCCTTTTAAAACCTCCGCACTCAATTTCAATGATCTCTAATTTAAGAACAGTGTAAGTTTAAGAAACATGGATAAGTTATCAAAGATTCAGTTTCTTCAAGAAGTTCATCTCAAGTTGAACCTTTTAGGTGGTGAATCATCGTGTTCAACTCGAAATAAATCTTGTAAGTTAACTACAACCTGTTGTTTAGTAGTAAGACGGACTGGTTAACATTGCATTTGCTAGAAGTGTGGGGTAAAAAAAGAAGCAGAGCGAACGAAAGAACATAACTTTGAGGCGGCAGCTCAACTCCGTTAACTCATTTGAGACCGTTCGCTCTCATCGGATTCTATCGTATTCAGTTCGGTTTGTTAAAGTTGAATCGGGTTTAGTATAAGATCAGATGCAGTCGCATAGAACGCGGGATATGTTTAGGCTACTTACCAACCTTGTTCTCAGCTCGAGTGTGGGTGACTAAAACACAGTAACGTTAGCCTACTCCGTATGAAAGTGAGGAGATGATGTCAAGCTTTACGTCCTGCGTCTCTCTCTCTCTCTCTCTCTCTCTCTGTGTGTGTGTGCTTTTCCTACCTAACTGCTCGACAAAAAACGATATTATTAAATCTAACTGTTAATAATATTAATTTCTCTGCACCAGTTTTTGTGTGCTGTTATGTAAGTTTCATTTTAAATGTCACTTCGTATGCATTCACACAATATGAGGATCATTCTTCTAGAAAAAGTTGTTTGAATCTATAAAGCGTTTCCTTCCATGTTATATCACACGACCAGCTGTTTCCTGTAACATACTTTCTACTAACAGGGTGCTAATTATTATCACTGCATTACTAAGACCCAAACCTCTTTGTTAGAAGGTGCTAATTGGCATTAAAACACAGTGAACTGTACTCATGCTCAGAAAAAGAACATGTATGTTTGCGTGAGTGAAGTATGATTTAAGCCCTATGCCTCAACATAACAGGTTTGAGTCTGAGCTGTGTTGTGTCCTGAACACCAAATATTATGTAGAGACTGAATCTAAATCATATCTATAGATGTGAGTGCTATAAGATTGAGAAAACATTGAGGGTAAAAAAGTTTGCTGTGCAGTTCTAGTAAAACAAAAATATGCTTAACCACTGGTAGGAATTAATAAGAGCCAGATAAACGTTTACAATTTGATGTAGCCTAGCTTTTAGCATACTTTCTATTTAAAACCAATGTCCAAACAATATGTAAAGCCGTATATATATATAGCTTCATATGTGTTATTCCCAAGATAGGGTGCACATTGTAATGTGGGCAGGGCTTGTGCAAAGGGAGCTACGGGAAATGTTAAGATCAAATATGAGAGAAACATTAAAATCTAATAGTGCTTATCTGCACATTTGGCATCCACCCTGTGTCTGGTTTGTGTGGTTCTCTGATAGCTGGCCATTGCTTAGTCAATGCAGCAGTTCCCTGACAGGCCATTGAGGTTGTTGGGAGTGCAGTGTTTACTCAAAATGAATTAGCTTGACATTAATTGACGTGATAAAGCAGTGCAGCTTCTACACAACTGGACAGAAGACTGGACCTTTGTATATCAGTCCCCGAAGTTATTTATGCATGAGGACATGGTGTAATTTTGTATTTTGAACATAGAACCTTGATGTAGACAAATAGCTTTTGCTTTTATCACATTTCAAATATTAAAAATAAAAGATTAGGATAAGGTAAATGTCTTACCTAATGAGAGTAAATGGAACGAAGCTCTTTATAGCACAAATCAAAGGGTTATTATAACATGGTAATAAGAATAAAAGTGATACATTTTCTCATGCACATACAGCAGTGAGTACACACATTTTGCAGAAGAGATCCAAGATAAGAGTAAAAGGAACCATTTTTCCCATCAGATAAAGCAGTGATGTACAATGTCTATTTTTGTAGGACAGAATAAATGTGCCAAATTGGTTGGTAAAACAATTCAGTAGAGTGTGTATGCTTGCGATCATTTGCATGCACTTCAAACCACAAAACTAAATCGATGAAGACAGAGAGCACACATTTACCAAACCACAGAAGCTGTTAATGTCTGGTAATCTAAGGCTGAAGATACAGTAAAAGAAGATGTTTCCTAAACAGCCATGGCTGAAATGAGAAATTCAATTTTGAAATGAGAGTTAATGTTAATGTACCGTTGTTGATTATTTACAATATGGTTTGAATTCAAACTAGTTTGTTCATGTCCATATGTGAGCATGTTAAGATGTTTTTGTTTAATGTTGGAACTATAAAGAGAAAGTACACCATATCTTGTTTAACAGACTTTAGTCCAACTTTGGCATAAACTCAATGTAAACACTCAGGACATAGACTGAAATTTGAACGTCTGGCAAACAAACTGAACGTCTCTTTTGCAATGTTACTGATCTTTAGCTGTCCTTCTGATATCTCTTCTTGTATAGATGTTCACTAACATCTTCTGTTGTTTTCAATACCATATCATTTCTCAAGTAAATGACTCTATATGAAGAGTTCATTTGCAAAAACAGATATCTCAGTTTTTACAGTTCATCTCAATCAAACTGCAGTCGGATTATTTTGATTAGGTAAAAAATAACTAATAAATACAAGCTAACTAACACAATAAAAACGATAACATAATAAAAAACATGATTTTTGATTTGTTTTTTTTTGCACATAAACTCTTCATATGTATAGCATCAAAATAAATGTTGCTTTATAGATAAAAGAAGGTCCGCAAGTAGAAATAAGAGAACAACTGCTATTGTGTGCTGCCTGTACATGACCAAATACAGAACATAAAGTACTTGTATAAGAGATATGGTGACTGAAGGCTATGACAGGATGCTAAACAACAGAGCTACTGATACAGGGGTTGTTTTTTAAGCTTTGTTAATAATTTCCAAGAATGGCAAAAGCTGTTTGGTCAAGGCATTGCTATTGAAGGACAATATGATAAGCAGGTAAAGACTGAACAAACATGAGATATCCACGTAGGACTGTGAGAGAGCAAAATGTGAGACAATCAGCTGTGTAAACTATCATTTAACAGTTATTCAATGTAATAAAATATATAGTTTCTGCTGATTTCCAGCTAAATTATTGCATAAATGAATATGTATTTGCTTGCTTTACTTACAAAAAAATTCATACAAATAAAAATGATTATAAAGATTATAAAAAAGCAAAATATAATATCATAGTTGTAGTTTGTTTTTTATTTATTAGCCAGGAAAAAAGGGGAAAAAGTTGTTTTCAAAGGGGTTTTAAATGAACTATACTTGTATAAATCATAGTCACTGCTTCATATTTTCTCACCCCGTCAGCAGTCATGGACAAGATGAGACAACCCCTATTGGGCAATAGCTGGTGTTCAGTTACATATGACTAAGAGACAGGGATTTAACCAGAATTAGAAAATGTGCATGTTAGCATGGGAACTTGTCTCTTAAAATAATGTGCTTGCAACAAATGAGGTGCTAGCAACAGGCTATGTGAACAAACTTTTGCTTTGTCCAATTAAAAAGAGTTGCAGTTAGGCCTTTGTTTGGTCAAATGTGTGTCTGAATATAACCGGTATCATCACAAGGATCTTTTCACATGACTTCAGAGGAAATCTGAGAGTTCAGTGTCTCTGACTGTGAAGTACAAATATTTATTACATGACAAGTTGACGGTGAAGAGGACCGGGAGGTGCGTGACACTGAATGTGCACAAAGCCCACTGTTAAAGAGTGTTTTTCTCCTGAGGGGGCATGGCTCTGCTCCCAGATATCTAGGTTTTACAGTATGAAAGCTCACTAATGAGTCTCCGTTTCATGCTAAATTCTTGACTCTAAAAGAGTGAATGCCTTGGAGTTAAAATAACATTTGACTCGTCACCTGAACTAGCTGCACTAACAGAAGGGATGATACTTCCATTAACATTTCTGCTTTTTCATTTAGATGTATATTTGATATTGGATATGGATTCTATGCGGACTGCTTCTGTGTGTAGGCTACTTCAGGGCATGGGCATGCATGCTTATAACTTCGACTATAATTAGCATGTTCATGTGAGTCAAAAATGGAAATTATATGCTTGTATCTTACAGTTATTTGAAAATAAACGGTAAACATCTAAATGTCGAGGTGCAAGTGTTTACTAAAACCAGTATATGCATGGTTAACCTTCCTTTTTTGATGTTTGCATTACGGTTACGGAACACAGTCTGCACACTGAGGTTTTGTCAACCACTGAGCAAAAAACAACAACAAAAAAGGAATTTATATGTATAATTCAGATCAATTTAAACTTGTGAAATAAGAGCAGAAAATATTGCTTTGTGATTTGTGCGGTTGTTACTCCATCACATGGCCTTTTTGTCATATTTGTTTTAAATTCCTCCAAAATGAGAGGCACTACGAACCCCCGTCATAGCTGCACATATGGAAGAAGTCAAAGTTTCCATGTGTAGA
Source organism: Gymnocypris eckloni scoliostomus (assembly GCA_027564155.1). NCBI lineage: Eukaryota > Metazoa > Chordata > Actinopteri > Cypriniformes > Cyprinidae > Gymnocypris > Gymnocypris eckloni. Next base: position 14,458,188 of record CM050431.1, read on the forward strand.
CTAAAGAGTAGAGCTGACCGAGTGGGAGTCATTAAGTGGAAAACCTGAGGCAAAGTTTGGAAAGGAAGTAAATGAGCTCATAAATCCACAGTATGTCTGCTCATGTCTCCCACATTCATCAGACTGTACCTGTATACCATCTGTACTGTGATCAGGATATAATCAACTTCATTTTCATTGGTCCTTATCAAATAAAAAATGTAACTTTGAGTTATAATAGTTTATGTATTATTGTCATATTAATTAGTTTGATTATTGTCATATTAAGTTTGTGTGTTATGTGTGGCTCCTGTGGCTCAGTGGTAGAGCAGTGCAAAGATTGTGGGTTCGATTCCCAGGGAACACACATACTGACAAAAACTGTATACCCTGAATGCACTGTAAATCACTTTGGATAAAAGCATCTGATAATTGTAAATGTAACACTCGGTAATATAAATAGGAGGCAGTAGGCTAACTTGTTGTTGTTGTTGTTGTTGTTCTTCAGAAATTGAACAGCAGTACAGTAATGCATATCCATCATTTTATATACATAGTTCTAATTCGGTAGCTTGCAGCATCATAGCAAAATTAAGAAAAGTAATGCTCTGTAGCTCTGTTGTTTAGCATCCTGTCATAGCCTCTCTACCGTTCTACGTCGACGCTTCACACTCCACCCCAGTAGGTGGCGGAGCTGCGCCAAAGCTGGTTTGCTAATCGCCATTTAATCTGAAAGAAGAAGCAGCACCATAGAAACGAAAACAGCAACTTTCCTTCAAAATGGCAAGTACATTTTAGCACTTAAGCTTGATAACGTGTTCTTACAATTGAAATTACATGATTTTTCGGTCATTATTGTCTCGGTTAGGTTTTTTTGTGGGCTAACTTTGATTGCAGGTCTCGAAAAAATCTAAATAAAACTAACGTTAGCCTAGATTTAGGGATGTCAATAATCAATAATATAAATTGCAAACATATCTACAAACACATATTATAATTGAAGAAATTCTTAGAACATCAGATGCAGAGACTACCTCAAAATTGTATTTTGGTTTTATTTATTTCGTGTTTAGTGTAAAACATAAATTCAGCAAAAATGACACAATGTATATATTTTAATGTTTGACTCAAACTATACTGTACAATAATCGATCTAAAAAGACGTTATTACGAGAGAGAACTAATATGAGAAAGCTCCCTGGTGCAGTGTGCTGATTTCCTCCAGTCCAGCAGATGGCAGTAACGCAGAACCGATCGGTCAAAATACATCTAGTTCCGTAGCCTACAGCATCAATCCAAGCAACAAAAACAGCGATTTACCTTCACAATGGCAAGTACACTTCAGCTCTTAACCGTGATAATATGCGCGTATAAAGGAAAGTACATGTCTGTCAGCTCGTTATTGTCTCGGTTAAGGTTTTGTGGGCTAAATTTCATTACAGGGCGTTATCATTTAAGAGATGGCACTTCTAACCAGCTACTGCTCGAGTAAATATAATAAACAAAAGCATTTTTTTAAATAGATTTTTCAGAGTGACTACTCCAAAGGATATTAGATATTAAGCAACGACATACAGCTTTTTTGTGTCACTTTTGCCGTTTTAATCACTTGAGCGTTTATGTTGCAGGCTGAGGTGGAAGAGACGATCAAAAGGATCCAGAGTCAGAAAGGAGTACAAGGAATCATCATTGTGAATGCAGAAGGTATCCGGCAAATGAGAAATGCTTGCAGACGTTTTATTTTGGGGGCAAATGATGTGCTTCATTGGCAGCATGACATTGATAAAACAAAGAGATCTTTGTTGTTATATCTGTAGTATTTCTATGTGCTTTTTAAACAGGCATCCCAATCAAAAGCACTCTTGACAACTCAAGCACAGTCCAGTACGCCGGTAATGTCCACCAGCTGCTCATGAAAGCTCGGGGAATGGTGAGGGACATCGACCCTCAAAATGATCTCACCTTTCTCAGAGTTCGATCAAAGAAGAATGAGATCATGATTGCCCCAGGTAAAGAGATGTACACGTATGAAATGCATTAGGTTAGTGCGGTGATTCTCAACAAACTTACAAGCCATTTAAATCAGTATAGATTTATTAATTACCATAATAATAACTATTATATGAATAGTTCACCCAAAAATGAAAATTAGCTGAAAATGGACTCACCCTTAGGCCATGTTATATGTAAAAGAGTTTGTTTCATCAGAACAGATTTGGACAAATTTAGCATTACATCACTTAATCCTCTTTAGTGAATGGGTGCCGTCAGAATGAAAGTTCAAACAGCTGATAAAGCATCACAACAATCCACAAGTTGTTGTCACGACTCCAGTGATGCAAAAAGCTGTGTGTTTAACAAATAAAAAAAATCTTGTCTGAATCAGGAGAGAAATATGCATTTTACAAGGCATTCATTTATTAACTGGAGTTGTTTGGATTACTTGTGGATTATTGTGCTGTTTTTATCAGCTGTTTGGACTCTCATTCTGATGGCACCCATTCACTGCAGAGGATCCATTGGTGAATGTGTGATGTAATGCTAAATTTCTCCAAATCTGTTAGAAAAGGAAACAAACTCATCTATATCTTTGATGGCCTGAGGGTGAGTACATTTTAAGCAAATGTTCGTTTTTGGGTGAACTATTTATTTTAAAACGTGAAAACAATCTAACTTTATTAACTTAAAGTCACAAAGGTCACCACTGGGTTAGTTGGCCTGTGAAGCTATTCTACATGTCTTCTGTATGACAGGGTTTGACTTATCATGTTTCATCTTGAAAATAATAATTATATGCACAGTACAGTTTCCATTTTTTTTAGATCAGGAACATATAATTTTTATTATAAAATGCGCATTGCCTGGTCTAGCCTGAAAAAAATAAGCTTTTTAAACACTACTCGAGCATAAGAAACAACATTCATGAGGCAGTTCATTTCAGATTTTGTTGCTGACTTGAAATATGTAATTTAATTGCGAGTTCATCGAGCAGTTTTTGAGATTTTCAGGATTCCCTGTTCATTTAAATAGGACTTGGTCTTGTTTGAGCTGTCCGGAGGCGTTGCAAATATGGTCACAGAGTGAACAGACTTTCCTTGAAAGGGACTTTGTGTATAATTCTATTCAGAATACAAAAACCTAAACAGATGTGAGTTGTATATGACGTATAATTATAAATAGACTGAATATGATCATAAATTATTCTTTTCTTCTGTTCTCTCCTCAGAAAAGGACTATTTCCTGATCGTCATTCAGAATCCTTCAGAGTAGTTCTGAATTCTTCATAGTTGTTGCTGTAGTATTTTTCCTTTTAATTAATTGCCAAAAGTGTTTCATTTCATGTTCTAGTAAAGCTTCATCTTATTACAAATATTAAGTTTATACTGCTCTTGTTTATCTTTATAATATTTTGCTCTTTGTGTTATAACTGATTGCTCTCTCATATTCTCTCTTTTGCAAATTCTCCACCTGCTCTTCATGACACTATGACATATTGTACTTGTATATTCTAAAAAAGGACAATAAAACAATAATGCAATTCCTTTCCTTTCTTTTTCTGCCTGTATATTTTCATATGGAATGGAAAGATGAAATCAAAGTGTTACACAGTTTGCCATAATGTAAAACTGTGTTGAGATAGATTTGAATGAACTATTGATCTGTTAAATAATTTATAATGTTCAAAATATTTAAGCTATCATAAAGAGTTACTAACACGCATAATAGTTACAGAAACTTAATTGATAAGATTAGGATACATACTTGGGAAATATATTGTACGTTTATGTGATTGTACATGGGGCTATACTTTAACCGGGTGCTCTGTCCCTTTAAATCCTGCTATGACGTCACGAGCTTCAGTACATTGTCTGGAGCTGTTTTGCTTGCAGTGAGTCAGGAGCTCGAGAAGAAGCGAAGTCGACCGAGAATTCAGCATATAATATAACGACTTTTAGTTCAGTTTTATCACATTCAAGTCCAGTCATGCCATCTGACAGACCCTTCAAACAGAGACGGAGCTTTGGTAAGATGAGTTTTATTCGTGCTGTGTCAGCACAAGTGTGTTTGTTTATCAGGTTTGTTTTTGTCCCTAGCCTGCTAGCAGCTGGGTGACACACTTTACAGTTTCCTATAAGGCCTCACATGCTTATGAAACGATTTTAGAGATACATTAAAGTAAAAATGTTTTTAACCAAACCGACAGAGGTCAGTTGTTATCCAGTGAGCTAGCCTGGCCCAGAGGCCTTCTGTTTCAATAACAACAGCTTTAACCCACAGATGATTTGTTAGAGATCATATACATAAGACACACGTATTTTTATATTAGTGTATTAACCATATTTGAACTGCCAGGTAATGGGAATATTAACATCTGTGATAGATTATATATAATATTAATTTACTGAAACTAGTATTATTATCAATTGGTATAAAATAAAGAAAGCAGTTATTTTATGAATATATATATATTGTGATTTAATAACAACATTTAAGAAATGGACGGACATTACACGTGTTGGTGAAATGATGCTGTAATTTGAGCTCTCATAGTCCAGGCTAAGGACAGGGTGTGGGGAGGGAGGAGCATAAAACCCTTGCATAATCTAACTAAACATAACAAAAACAACACATCTGCTGTTTTAAACATATCTCTAGGTGTCCAGGTCAATGTGTTCTGCACATTTATCTGGTCTTTGGGATTATATAATTGACATGAACGACCCTGACATGGGATCAGTTAAGATGACACATTGACACAGAGTTGGCTGTGTTTGCAAGCAAGCTGGCTTGGTGTTGTGATTTAGCATTTGACATTCATGTTTTTCATGTTTTTTCCTCCAATGTTACATGGATTGACTCAATCATTATGCTCTTAGAACAAAAAGACTTCTCAGATACTCTGGTTAACATAAGAGTACTAATTAAGTGTGATAACTTGTTCGACTCTGGTTTCATAGCAATATTTTATATGCCACAAACTCTTTGGGATGAATGACTTTTCATATTTATATATGTTGAAAATAGAGGAGGGTATATGGATACCAGCGATAAGCAACCGTTACTAGTTTCTTATGCATCAGGAATGTTTATTGCCTGTTTCTGCTAGAAAGGTTTTATGTAAGTGATGCTAATGGAGTTAAAATGGTGTTTTGAGGAATGAGGGATAACTACAGTGATGTCAATCATGTGTGCTTCTAGTTACGTAAACATCCTATTATGTAGTGTTGTAGTCTAGGATCATTTAAAGTGCTTTCTGTCTAAATCAGTGTATTACATCTTTGTTTTCTTTTTCTTTTTTTCAGCTGACCGTTGCAAGGAAGTGCAGCAGATACGAGAGCAGCATCCTAATAAAATTCCGGTGAGAAACTTGCAGCTAAAATAATTAAGACTGAGTGAAAAAGGACCTTATTGCTTTCAAGATATTAAGATATTCTGCTAAGAATTGTCTAACGAGGCCTTAAGATAATTTAAAATGTTTATATTAAAATTATTTATATATACATAATAAATAAACACAGTACACATACATGTATCATGTAAACAAAAGCTTGGATGCGATTAACTGTTTGACAGCACTAGCAAATATATTTTTTCTAGTCATGCTCGGGTAGAAAGAGTTTTGAAAATGTACTTAATTCTTATCCAGTAAATCTGAAACATCTGGAAAGGTTACAGATATTGTTTGATTAAATGTTGTGGACAATTTGGATCCTTGGAGTAAAACCGTTTTCGAAGCACTGCTCTTCAAGACAATGTCAAGAGACCGTATCAGTTTGTATTGTTAACGTTTTTTCTTCCAGGTGATCATTGAGAGGTATAAGGGAGAAAAGCAACTTCCTGTCTTGGACAAGACCAAGTTCCTCGTCCCCGACCATGTTAACATGAGTGAGCTGGTAAAGATAATCAGGTAAACATAATAGCCCTAGATCCAAGTTTGGACCTTTAACAATCTTTTTTTTATTATTGTTGAATTTTTAAAACCAGGTTATTGAGTGTACATTCCTGCATGACTATTAGATTTGACTGAGAAACGCAGAGAGCTGTTTTGTCCATGTATGCTTGTTTCGGCCTCATCGGGTTTGTTTACTCGTCTGGTGGGGGAGGAGAATGCAATGGTGTGCCAAACCTGAGTGTCTGCTGACCCTGTCATCCACAGGGGACTTCTGCGAATGCTTTAAACAGTTTGAACTTGAAAATGTTTGCACAACATCCACATTTTCTGTGGTGTATTATTTTATATATCCATTGTGGTGTATTATTTTTAAAACAAGACTCTAGCTAGCTAAAGTTTCCTCTTAAGGGAAGCTTGTAGATCAGAGCCGGTATTTATCAAGCCTCTAAGTATTACTCTCAAGAACACTGCTAAGAATTTACTTCAGTGAAAAAAAATTCTTGGCTCAAAGCTGCGCTTAAAAGTTAGTTATCAATCATCTAATCATTTAAGCGAAGTGTAGGATTAAATCTTAAGTGTCAGTCTTAGAGATGATTCACGACACTTTGCTGTGCCACAAACGGGATTTTGGATGACGACATACGCATGGACCAATCACTGAATAGATTTCCTTAATTAAGAATATTCTCAGATAAATTCAAATTGAATGGTTAAATTCCTAATAGAGTTTACATTCAACACACAATAAAGAATTTTCAAGAGATTACATCATGGCAAGTAAACAAAGCGCCATCACAACTCAATTTAGGCTGCCGATAGATGATATTATAGTGTATCGACTAGTCAAAGATATCGCCTGTTGCTGATGCCTTTGAAGACAGCGAGAAGATAATTTCTATTATTATCCGTCAAAAATAGACTAGGTGCCTATCTTTAGTGATGCAGTGCAGAGAGCCGCTTCAGAAACTTGTCACGGCGTGGCGGATCAGCTCCGGTGGCCGTGGATCTGTAACGCGCCGTAGACGCGTGCGGTGTAAATAAGGGATTAAGAGATTTATTCATCATACAGTGTAGATCGCGTAATACTCGCATCAGACTGAAGTCAGTTATGATGTTCTTTGGTAATGTAAATGTTCTTTGCTCGTTTTAAATAACTGAGGGAATGTTACCGTTTGATTAAGTGCTCGTCGCCAAACATTTCAAGAACATTCTTCCTCTGAATCCTCTCCTGAAAGATTTGCGCCTCCTCAGCGCCATCACAAGCCCCTGCTGGCAACTCCTAACCACTTGAGAGACCTCTCCAGCTGTCTTAAATAACTGGGAGAGTAAGAGTGATTCTTAGCTTTAAGAAACCTGATAACTTGCTTTTATACTTAAGTTTGAAAGTAGAAGTACATTTCATGAATTCTCAGCACTTAAGATGGCACTTTGAGAAGCTTGAGAAATACGGGCTCTGTTTTTCCTTCCAGGTATTTTAACACTGACTCAGTCAGATGATCAGACTAAGATCAGACTCATGCTGCATGTCATAGTTTATCATTCTTGGTTGCGAGTCATGACTCATGACTGCTTTATTATTTATAGTTCAGACTCAAAATAAAGTGATTATAAGACTTTAAAGGCAAAGTGTGTCGTTTCTGCTGCACTAGAATCATAATTTACATGGTGGTTAACAAAATAAATAAATGTGGACATGAATTATACAAATATTTTGGGTTCAACACAAGTTCAGTCCACATAATTTTGTGCTATACTTACCACAAAAAATGAATGGTCCTTTTAAAAAAAAAAAAGGCAAAATCATGGATAAATTTGAGGTAAGTTATTGGAGGATTTAAAAGCAGTAATATGATTGTTATTATTAAAACTTGTGTATTATTTGAGTTGTAATGTTTACATCGTTGACGTTTAGTAGTATTATTTTTCACAAATCATACTATCATGCATATTTTCTGTATCTTGTGCTATATTATTGAATCAAAGTGTTTTAGGATTTACTTTCATTGTAAGTATCTCACTGTAAAGCAGATCTTTGCTTTTTTTTCAAGAAAAGTGCCCAGAATCATGGTTTGGTGAGGCATTTTATTGATTTATTTTTTAAAACATAAATGTGAAGTTTATTAGTTTTAAAACTTGTGTGAAATGTAGCTTTAAAGCTGTTTAAATAATCATTATATAGGATTTTCATGGCAACCAAATAGCAAAACTGGATATAACTTTACACAAATGTTTGTTAGTGATTTTTTTTCCCCACACAAAAATCATGTTAGGCATCTTTTGGCTTTATTATTGAAACAGTGAATGTTTACTTTGATCTGTGAACCAGATTTTTGTTTCAAAGTAAAAGAGGAACAAGTGAACATTGATTTTTGTGGTAATCAGTATTATGCTGCAAATGCTGTTGACAGAGTTGAACTTGTACTGAACCCTGAATGTCTCTTTAAATTGGACTTGAATGTGCTTGTTTTTGTCATTATAATCAGTGATCAAAATGTCTCTGTTTTCCAGGCGTAGACTGCAGCTCAATCCCACCCAGGCGTTTTTTCTTCTTGTCAATCAGCACAGCATGGTCAGTGTGTCCACCTCCATTTCTGAGATCTACGAACAAGAGCGAGATGAAGATGGCTTCCTCTACATGGTTTACGCCTCCCAGGAGACCTTTGGTTGCTAAGCAGGCCCCTCGACCTTTGAGGGAGGGACAGCAGGGGGAGGGCGGGACGTCAACAGGAAGCAGGCTCACCCAAATGTACCCATCTCTCTCTCCCATCATCCCTGCTCCTCCTTTGCTGGTATGAAACTAAATAAAGCCGTTGATTCTTCTCCATGTGACACTACAGTGCGAACCACAGCACTACTGTAACACTATTCAGGCCCTTTGCCCCAATTTAAACTATAAGCTCAATGTAGGTATTACACTGTTAATGCTTCGTATTTGGCCCCAATTGCTTTTTCCCCCCCGTTGCATTTAATAATGTTTAGGCCGTTATGTCAAATAATTAGTAACACATGTTCCTGTAAATAGTTTTTTTTTCTTTGTTTTAGGATTTATTAGCTTTTTCTGTCTGTTTGCTTGTAGTTATTACCTGTTACCAGACCTTAGTGGTGCTTGTGTAAGATTATACAAATTTACTTCAGAATTAAGTGCTTAGTCAAACCAAGTGATTAATCATAATGGAGCATAATTCTCATCAAATGTCCTGTCAGACCCATTCTGTGGTTCCCAGAACAAAACTGTAAGGATACCAATGGCTCTAAAGGTGTAGTTATACAAATGAATTGAACTGTCAGAGGGTTTCTGAAGCCGTTATGAGCCTGTTTATTTCTGGGCTCCTGTGTAAAATAACTCTTCATTCACTCATTGTAGAATAAAGATACTTTCTGACGGTAACTGTACTCAAAAGCTACATTGATCTGTACTGTACACATGTGAGTCAGAAGAACATCTGAAATCTAATGGCATACAGTATTCTGCTGTCAGACTCACATAATCTTTAGTAGATGCGAATAAATTGCTTTTTTGCACAATTAAACATTTTTAAGAGGACAAAATATTAGTTCAACAATTATAGCACATAATTGTATTCTCCTTTATATTAGTTTTTTCTTCTCCTGTGTCACCATACGATGTTTGTATGCCTTTTAAATCTCAAATGAAAGGATAGTGATGAACTACTTAGCATGTTTTTTCTCAACCTTTTTTTATATTGATTTACGCTATAGATTTAATTATTTCAGATTTATTTAAAGCTAAAAACCTGAAAGAATTTGTAGATGTTTTGAAACCAAAAGAAAAAAAACTGAAATATGTATTCTATGTATGTTTGAAAAGTGTGTATATAAATCATTGTATGATTGATGTGATGTGTTAAGTTTTTAATTTCTAGATATAAATAAGCACCGATGATGTATTGTCCAGTACCATATATGAACCTAACAATGTTCATCTGTGCGGGGGGGGGGGAGTGTGTTTGTATCAAGCAGCAACCTCCCGCTCCTCTCGTGAAACCATCACGGAAGTGACTAAAACTGCAATTCATCGACTGGCCGCTAGAGGCTGGCTCCAAAAGGGAATCAATCCCATGTTAAAACGCCCAAATTTACAGCAGAATTTTTTTTAACAGCCTGGTACAAGTGGTTTTGGTCTATACAGCTAATTTTGCCCGTTGTGACAACAGTGAGGGGGAGTGTTTTTAAACTAATCCGTTTAAATTATATTAAGCCTTAAAGTTGTGCATAATTAAGGGCGTGGCCACATGAGTGACAGGTGGATTGTGGATCGGTAAACTGGCTTTAAAGATTTTTATTTGTACAGAAAAAATAATCATAGGTAGGACACTGGCAATTTTATGTTTTAATAAAAATTATCTCAAACTTGATTTTTACCGATATATTGATGTTGTCACTGCAAAAAAGTGAGATGTCACGCCAAGGTAAAGGGCCGTAACTTCAACATTATATAGAGTGCTGATCACCATTTACAGAATCATTATACAATCTGTATAAACTCTAGTGATCATTGGCTAGGCTATAACATCTAGTCATGTGATTCAATTTTTTCTCTGAACTAGACAAAAGTTAAATGTGAGTGGATACCATTTTGCAACCAATTTTTTATTTGCAGTGTTTGCTAACATTAAAGGATGCAAGACATACTTAGCCTATTGTTTTTACATCGAACTGAATTAAAATATCTTAACCTATAAGAACGATTTGTGGATTAATGTGAACGCCAGCCAGCAGGGATAATGATCTGAATGATTGTGAATTAAACATCTCCAATGGCGTTCATTGCATTGGACTTAGAAGTACTTGCGTATATCTTATCGACTTACAAGAAAAGGTAGGACAAGGATTTAATTGCAAACAGTTATTGATTTTATGTGTGATTTGCTGTAACGGCATTTGAGTCCTCACATACAGAAGTGTGCAGCCGGGTGTCTCACTCGTCCTTAAAAGTGAAGCTGCGGGCTCTTTGATCGCCCCCTGGTGGCTGGCTGCAGTACAGGTCATAAACCCCGCCCTCTCCATGGAAACAAAAGGAACTTCAGTCAAAATAAAAAAAAATTATTACACTTCCAATAAAATTTTCCGAAATATGGGTTTGGTCATTTAAGGTAGTTATTATCACGCATCGTTCAATTGTTCATTTTTATGATAAGTTTGATTTTAGCTAGTAATTTGATGCTATAAAAACAGGGCGTGTCGTTATGGCTGATTGGGTCTGCGGGAGTTTGGGTGGAAGTTTGATTCCGCGGCTCCACCTCGCGACACTACTGCGCAGACTCCGGCTCCAAACTAACCTCTACTGCGCAGACTCTGGCTCCAAACTAAGCTCTACTGCGCAGACTCCACTCCAAACTAACCTCTACTGCGCAGACTCCGGCTCCAAACTAACCTCTACTGCGCAGACTCCGGCCCAAACTAACCTCTACTGCGCAGACTCCGCTCCAAACTAACCTCTACTGCGCAGACTCTGGCTCCAAACTAACCTCTACTGCGCAGACTCCGGCTCCAAACCAACCTCTACTGCGCAGACTCTGGCTCCAAAATAACCTCTACTGCGCAGACTCTGGCTCCAAACTAACCTCTACTGCGCAGACTCTGGCTCCAAACTAACCTCTACTGCGCAGACTCTGGCTCCAAATGACGTCATTTACTCAAGATGGCTGCAGCCATACTGAGATGTATTCGCTTCACTTTTCTATAGTGCAAGGAAGCGGAGATGCGTTGTCCATCTTTTTTACAGATTATGTGTGGGAAAAAAGGGAGTTATCGGTTTTTGCAAATTAACTCTTCATATATGTCTGGAGATACGGGAGAGAGGCACAGACACTGACAATTATGTTTGTCTAATACTGTATATTTTGTTTCATGCAAATCATGGATAAAAATCATCCTTAAAGAGCAACAAAACTGCCCAGAAGTGCTAAAAGACAATTGACAGTTACAGTTAAAATTTTGAAACGATGCATACATTTATTTCTCAACAGCTGTCTCGTCTGTGTTTGAGATATGGAGAACGCTTTATTGTACTAAATCATTTAACATCTGTAAGTGTAATAACTGTTAGTAGTATAGATGTTTGTCTAGCTTTACATAGTCTATACCTGAGAGTTTCTGTATGATCAGGCAGCTTAGTACCACATGATGAAGCTGTAAAGAACACTTGTATAATGTGCATGTCTTTTAAGATAATACTGACCAACAATGTATGACATTGCAAAAGGAAAATCTCAAAAAGTAGCTTTAAAAGGAATCACATCATGTTTCATTATAAATGATAATGTGCTAAATGATTTACACTAATATACACAGAAATATAAACACAAAGACAAATACATAGCTAATTCTGGTGCCATTTTTCAACATGGCTAGTTAGGAGTTTCTTTAAGAGTCTGTAGCATCCTGTGGCCTTCAGGTGGCAGTGGTGTCTAGCAGGAGATGAGCAGTGAGTTAGTGAGAGACTGGTGGCTCTGTGCTCTCTCCATCTTCTCACCATTAGAGAGGATCTCACATGCCGCCAGTTCATGACAAAGAGCATTGAGCACCTCCAACATATGAGCTTTCCCTGCAGATCAGTGAGAGAGCTGTTAGATGCATGTAAGGGTTAATCCACTACACACTATAAAGTCTGAGACCACTAGTGAAAATGCTTCTATTTTGCTTTTTTTTCTATCTAGTACCATTTTTAAATGATAAATTATCAGCTAAAAATAAGCCAAAAGTTCATGTCCTGTTTTTTTAGCGACAGCAGCACAGTTCAGTGTTATTTTAGTATAACTGAGATACTAATATAGTTTTTACGGATATTTAAAATTGTCATATTGCCTTCCCATTTTAAATGTAAAGTTTTAGTAATTTTGTGGTGTGCTTTTGTCATTTTATTAATTGTTTTAAATATTTGTCTGTATTTTATTTTATTTTATTGAGTTTTTTAGTGCATCAACTAAATAAAAATGTTCAAATCTTCAAAACTTAAAAATCACAAAACATTTCCATCTTAAAATAAATTAATAATAATAAAATAAAATCCTAGCTTTTAAAGTGGTCTCAGACTGTATATCTAATGCTCCTGCCACAGTTTCACAGCAAACCAGGCCTGTTAAACACAAGCTTTTATAAGAGCAATGCTGCCAATTTAAAAGTGTTTGTGTCTTACCATGCTGAGGATCACTGCAAGACTCCAATGTGCTGAGTAAAATCTTTCCTAAAGACCTTCTCGAGACATTCTACAAAAGATGTACCACCATAATAAATGTTAATAAATGGTATTAAATAAATTGCATAAATTATATACGTGACCCTGGATCACAAAACCAGTCATAAGCAGCACTGATATATTTCTAGCAATAGCCAACAATATATTGTATGGGTTAAAATTATCGATTTTTCTGTTGTGCCAAAAATCATTAGGATTTTAAGTAAAAATCATGTTCCATGAAGATATTTGGTAAATTTCCTTAAACATAAATATATCAAAACTTAATTGTTGATTGGTAATATGCATTGCTAAGAACTTTATTTTGACAACTTTAAAGGCGATTTTCTCAATGTTTAGATTTTTTTGCACCCTCAGATTCCAGATTTTCAAATAGTTGTGCTATCCTAACAAAAAAAAGTATCCTTATGACTGGTTTTGTGGTCCAGGGTCACACATATATGAATTGATACATTTCTAAAATAAAACAATATATAAAATGGCAAAATGCTTAATCAACCCTAATTTTAATGTGTCGGAATGAATAATGAAAACGCAAACAACCAGCCTGACATGACATACAGAAGATATTAACTGCACACAATTCTGTACTTGTACAGAAACAACAATTAAAAAGCAGGATTAATCATAAGGCCATGTTGCTAAATGACTTCCTAAATGTAGTTTATATTATTTTAGAACCATTAGCAAGTCCAATGTGTTTGATAAACACTCATCTACTGTGTGGCTCAGAAACATTTACAACAGCATCACTGGGCTGACAAGTCTCTACAGACTGACCAGCTCTCGCAGCTGCTGCAGAAGCTGTAGCACATCCATCAGTTTCTCCTCCACCAGAGACAAACGCACCCGCTCCGTCTCCAACATCTGCAGCTCCAGGTGGAGCAGCTCCGTCTCCTCGGCCTTCTGCTGTAGCTCCTGGACCAGGGCGTCCCTCATCTGCAGACACATGACACTTACATTTAAACACAAACGCAATTCATTTCAGGTTTGGAGAATCTTTGCAAGATGTCCATCATTCAGTTGAGACGCATAATTTCTCAGACAGAAAGAGATCAGATATGCTTGTTTTGTCTGACCACATGTCAAAAATCCACATCTGCCTGCGCTCGCTCGCGTTAAGGCTCGGCCAAAACTGGTTATGCCCAGATCGTCGAGGATAGTTTTTTCCACGGATATGTGTGGGGCCTTTTGTAAAACACTAGCAACATAGTTCACGTCTGGTGCTTCGCAGCTGAGCTGTGTCTAACAGCTCAATGTAGATGTAATAGTGTAAGGCCTGGAGGTTTATTCCTGCGGTCATCTGATTGGCTGTTCACACAGACACACACGCAGCTGGAGAGTGAGAGCTGTGGCTTTTCTTTGAAGCCTGTCTTCTCATAACAACCGTCGGTGGGCAAGTGCCTTTTAATCTAATTTTACACCCCTGCACCCGAAAGCAACCATGAACGTAAAAGTAAAACAGAACTAAAAGTCCTGGTTGGGTGACGTAAGGCGGTGAAAAGAGCAGCAGCAGCAGCCAAAGTTTATTTGGATGAACTTCTGCCCTCGCGTATGAAAATGTCTCATTAGTATTTGAAATGTTTGATAGGGTTTTGAACTGCTGGGTTACTATGTGTGCTCGTGTTTGTTTTTCTTTATAGTTTAATATGATTCTGTTCCTCAGCGGTTCAAGTCTTCCACCTCAGATATTATTTGTTTCTATGGCAATGCACACAATAGCAAAACGAATCCAAATATTTACCTTTCACATCTATTCACCTCTTTCTTTTAAATCGCATCAGGTATTTCTGGCTATGTACGGTAGCTGAATAAACACCTTCATTCATTAGCCACTATTTTTTTCGTTTTTACATCACAGCAATCACACAAGAGAAATTAACATTTTTGAGTATTCATCTCAACAAGGATGTGAAATATTTCAGACATAAACAAACCTCAGAGAATGTTTCATTTGAACCCTTAATCATTTTATAAAACTACTGTATTACAGCAATTAAAAGGGATAGTTCATTCCACGAAATGACTGACTTTCTTTTGTGAAACAATATATATATATATATATATATACATAACGTGTAACTGTACATGTATTCGTACTGTACATTTTCGGGTCTTTCGGTATGCATATTTACCAAACAAATACAGCATTGTTTTAACCACTGCACGAGTGGAACTTATATTTATTATATATTGTTGATTTTGATAAGAAACACAGTCTCAACTTTAAAATTCTGTCCATTTGTTTTAGGAAACAAATCAATAAAT
This sequence comes from Gymnocypris eckloni scoliostomus, assembly GCA_027564155.1. Taxonomy (NCBI): domain Eukaryota; kingdom Metazoa; phylum Chordata; class Actinopteri; order Cypriniformes; family Cyprinidae; genus Gymnocypris; species Gymnocypris eckloni. The sequence goes on from CM050431.1 coordinate 14,473,547, forward strand.
GCCGTTTTGGCGCTCTTTGATGTGGTGAGAGCAGCATCATCCCTTCCTCTTTTACTAGTTTTAACACGAAATAAACATGAATGAACATCTCATGCCTCATGTGGTAGCTCAATCAAGTGTTTCAACCACAGAAAGACGTCAAAACAAAATGTCACATAGCAGTTCATTTACCTCAGGCAAGTCATCGGTGTCCACAGCTTGTTAGATCACTAGAGAAAGGAAGTCTAGAGAAGAGCTTTTGGCTAAATATTAGACTAATACTCATTATATATTACTTTAACTGTTAGTGATGTCTTAATTATTTAAAGTATGTTTAATACAAAAAATAATCTTATGAAACAAGTTATGACAGCCACTGTGTAAACCAATAATATAAATACAATACAATACAGTTGATATCCATACAATGGACATCAATGTTACCATATTGTTTTTTCCCAATATTCTTCAAAGAAATCTACTTTCATGTTCCACAGAAGAAAGTATGCCATAAAGGTTTGAAATGACTTGAGAGTGAGTAAATGACAGAACTTCATTTTCTCGAACTATCCCTTTAAGTGTTAAATATATCACAATATTTCACAAGCTATAAAAAAAAACCATCACTTGAATGTAGTCATACCTGGTCAGTGTCAATTTCTGCCCTCTTGGCCTGACTCTCTTTCAGTTCTAGTTGTTTGTTGAGTCGTATGACCCTCTCCAGCAGCTCTAACACAGCCGTCTGACTCTCCTCTGTGCGCGAGTCGCTGAAATGAGACAGCAGCTTCTTCACTGCTTTCTCATCACACCTGAGAGCACACAAACACATGAAGAACCGAAACAAGTAGGATAGAAAATACTGCCAGTATGTTTCCCTATAAGCCACTTACTAATTCATGGCATGTTTGGATCTCATTTGATTTTCAGAGCATACCAAATCAATGTAAACAGCTGTACGAGGGCTTTTTTTAGTGATGTGGTTTGTAGGGGACTGATGTACCTGTCTCCACAGCAGGACAGTCTGGTGAGGATTCGCTTCACCTCATCCACTTGTCTCTGTTGCTCTCCGGTCCATCTTTCTTCCTCTTCATCAGACGCCGCCTGACCCTCCACTGAACGGAAAAGCTGCTCTTCCACTGCGTGAACACAGAGAATAAACATTTGTCATTACTGTGAAGCAAGGTATTGAAACAAAAAATTGATTTTGTTTTGTTTAACTTGAATAAACTTCAATTAGATGTTACCACATTACGATATATAAACTACTTATATCTTATGTCTTATGCTAACCAATGCTGCAATCATTCAATTAAAATGACTGGCCCGGTTTCATAGACAGGGCTTAGTCTAAGCCAGGATTAGGCCATATTCATTTAAGTAATTTTTATAAACGTGCCTTAGAGAAAAAACACTGCTGGTGTGCATCTTAAGACAAAACAAAGGCACTGATATATTTAAGATCAGTCAAGGCATGTTTATTTCATTTGAAACAGCTCAGACTTACTTTTCAGTCAAGGACTAGACTTAAGCCTTGTCTGTGAAACCGGAGGACTGTCTTTTATTTTAATACAATTTTAAATGTAATTTAGTCCTGTAATGGCAAAGCTGAATTTTCAGTGCTTTTAGTTACATGATCCTCCAGAAATCATTCTAACATGCTGATTTGCTTTTAAGAAAATATTAAAACAGTTGTGCTGCCTATTATTTTTGTGGAAACTGTGGTACATTTTATATATGATATATAATAAAATAACAGCATTTATGAAAATATAAATTTTTACATCATTATATTTTTTGTTACTTTTGATCAAAATAATATACCCTTAATAAAAAAAAAGCATTCATTGATTTAAAAAACCTCCAAACCTCAAAAAGATTAGTAGGTCATTTATTTTTACATGATACATATAATGCACTATAGCCCAATTACTGTAATATCAAGGAAATGGTCTTCAGAAAATTATACAATTATCAACTACACAAGTTGCATGGTAACAGAGTCTCAAAGAGGGTGAGTAATGTCAATATTCGGCTCACTAGTGTCAGGCACAGTCTCGGCACGTCCCGTCGGAGAGCGTCGATCCTGCTCTGTGTCCAGGCAACAGCGTGGTGCAGTCTGACTGGCCCCATTATACCCTCTGTCTGGTTTGTTGATGAATTGAACCGATGTTTTAGACACTTCAGATCTGTGAAGAATAAGTGAAATAACAGGTCAGAGGAGATCAGATGTAATGCGTAGTTCTGCTTTAGGACAATATAGTAACATAACACTAGCAATGAACTGCTTAGGGCTTGTGCTTAAATTGCAACAATTAGCATTTATTAGTTAATTTAAGCTTTGTATTAATGTTTCATCCTGTTCAAACATATATAGAACTACACATCATTTCCAGAACTTTATTTAACAAAGACACCAAGTAATATGATCAATGGAATTCTTATCCTCAACCACTGTAATACTTTCACCAGCTCTTGATCAGCAAAAGTGGTTGTGGGTAATTGAAGCCAGGCATGGTGACAATAGATTCATCAAAGTGAAAATAAAGTTAAAGGCTCATGAAAACTTCTAGAGCCTTGAAGCACAGTATGCACTATGATAAATGTGTAACATATGGCTGACGTCATTTACACCAACGCATATCTGCAGCCAGGTATTAAAAGTACATTATTTTGGATTTTTTTAGTTTTGTCAGACAGCTATAAGTGAATGTTTCTGTCATGTCAATGAAACATTTTCTCTGAGCTTTGTCACAGAAGAAATGCAATAGGGGGCTTTCATGAATCAAAGTATAAACGTTTCCAGATGACAATGTCCTGCCTGCAGAAGAGAAAAAAAGTAAAAGGCTGCAGAAATCCATTTACTCCAGCAGTGAAAAAAGGGAAAAGAATTTGAAGCCGGGTGCACTCATGCTTATATCCTGCTGCCATGAGGAACCCTCCAGTGCAGACTGGCCATAAATATAAGCCGTATGAGCCCAGAAAATCATCCCCGGTACACTACGCTTTCGCTTCTGAGCGGTACGCACAGTTTAAGGTCAATATTTGGAATCCACATTGTCAGAAGAGGGGGTGCAGTGTGTCTGAAAAGAGGGGTGGGTTGGTTAAAGGTGGGTTTGAGGGCTCTCTGATGACCTACAGCTGCCGAAGCAGAGTACCAGGGAGACCCTAAACAGGCCTGTCAGTGTTGCTGTAGGAACCCACTGACACTGAAGTAAGATATTATGGTAAGGCACGGTATACAGTGTAACTGGAGTCTAATTGACAGGGATATTGAGTTTGTGTTGAAATAATGTGTTCTGTACTAAAAGTAAAGGCACTTTCTTAGAACAGGTTGCACATGTTTAGAAAACAGAACAAACTGGAACTAAATGGCTCAATAAGATTTTTAAGATATCTTCACTGTGCAAGGATTTACATTGCTAGAAAAAAATCATATAAATGCTTTCTAACATCTATTCATCAAATAAATGTTTATAACTTTCTAATTATCAAAGAATCCAAGATTTTCCAATATTAAGAATGTTAGGCTGCACAGCTGTTTTTAATATTTATAATAGGAAATATTTGAAGAGCTCTTTTCCAAAACGCTATAAATCCATTTTAATAGTTTTCATGAAAATGACATTTTTTTACCTAGACCCATAATATTTTGTTAATATTCAATTTATCCCGTTAAAATGGTCTGTTGGCTCAGTCTGAACATGTTAAACAATGATTGTTAAATGAAACAACAATATCACATGAGGATTGTGATTGGCTAAACCGCTTCAAGTGCGCATCTAAACATCACGCCCCTCAGACATTACTATATTACCAATCTATATATCTATATTGCTTATCAATTTAAACCCGATTTGAGACGCAGATGTTTGTTTGTTGTTGTCTCCTACATTTAGATGCGCTGTTATTTGTAAATTCTACTGCTTCTGTTAGCTTTTAATATTCAGTTTCATCCTGATTAAAGCTTTAATACAGCATGGCAAACGCACGAGCGTCCATATTTAACGCTTCTCATTTCAGTCCATTGTTGGAGATTAGCTGAAGATCTGAATGAGAGAGAGATGCAGAGTGTGTGCGGAGCTGGGGGATGCGAGGAACGTGATGCTATAGAACCAAGCGTCAACCTTCCGGACTCTCTCTTAAAACCATCATGGAAGTGATATAAACTGCAATTCATCGACTGGCCGCTAGAGACTGGCTCCAAAAGGGAGACTCCCCATGTTAAAATGCCCAAATTTACAGCAGAATTTTTTTTTACAGCCTGGTCCAAAAAGTGGTTTTGGTCTATATAGCTAATTTTGCCCTTTTTTGATAACTGTGAGGGGGTGAATTGTTTGTATTACTCATCCGTTTAAATTATATTAAAGATAATTGCACACTGAGTCCGAAATTTTCACACGTAAAAATTAAATACGACCTCACTCTGTATCAATCACGTTTACACACTGCCTCCGAAACTTTCGTCCGTCATAAAATTTTTTTGGATCAGGTTCGATTTTCTGTGTTTTCACATACATGCATTTTGATAGAAACGGATGGGGAATATGAAAAAAAACTGTTATAATGCACTTTCAGCTACGTAACTAAACGTTGCAGATATTGTTTATGCTCAAACAGCAACATTACACACCAACTAACATTAAAAACAAACAAAAAAAGTGAAATTGCAATCAATCACCCTTTAATGTATTCTTGATCAAATAACTGCAGTTGAGCAAGAGACTTTTCAAAAACATAAAAAAATGCTACCAACCACAAACATTTGAATGGTAGTGTATGACTACGTTATTTAAAAAAAACTATAAATAATCTTGTCCCATATTCATAATAAGTGCCAAAAAGATAACTTTGTGCCTCTGAAAAATCTGGACAATATACTGTATTCCACATAAGCTTAATGTCAACATCAGTCTTGTAGAAGTGATTAGAATTGACTATATGACTAATACTGCTGACAGGGTCTGCTTTTTGTCTTCATAACTGAGAATAAGAAATGAAGATGCGCTACTGAAAAGATTCTGTAACCCACTGTCTGTAGAAATGGACAGATGAGTATACACTGAGAACAGTTAAAGGAGCTCTCTAGACACCAGAATCCACTCCAAACACTTGGAAAGAATCTCACTATTAGATCCAGGCATCTTGGCCTCATCAAACACTGACTGAAACAAGTCTGGTCAAAGAAAGTAGAATGGAACGGTTGCATAAGGGGTTATGAAAAAGCAATCAACATAAAAATACAAGGGTGGAGATAAGTATTTTCTTCTTAACTGATCCATGTGCGGTGGGTATCACTTAATAATGGCAGTTTTTTTGGAGCATATACTATAGTAGCACTAGCTTAACGTCATGATTAATTAATATGCTGCTAACTATTTAGTACCATGGTCCTAACATTTTATGCTGGGCTATATTACCTTAAAAGTCCTTTTTTGTAAGTGATCATGAAAAAAACAAGCTAAAATGTTTGTTATTTTTTGCAATCCAGATTCGAACTCACAGCACAGTTAAACATGAGTATCGAGTACAACACGAGTTTGTGCGCTAACCTCTAGGTCACAGCTCTAACAAAATGAGAGAATTTAATACACAGTATGTTACATCTAATGCAGAATTTAGATGCTGAAATACTGAAGCACATTGGTTTTATTTCTCACAAAGAGAGAGAACAGAGCATATGTCTGGATAAGAAAAACGCAAAGCCCAAATATGACAGAAACTCCATCTGGCATACGTTAGCTCTAGCAGCCGCTAATTCCATTCTGTTTGATTCCATGTCCGCTGTCTTCCAAACATCCACCTTATATACAAAGTAAACTTCTTATTTAGTGACAACAGAAGACACAGGAGTAAAACAGCACTTGTGAGAGGATGAACTAATAAAAGCTTTTATGATCAGTATTTCTTGGAAAACCAATGGCCTAAAAGACTAAAAGTTTTATTTTACTGGAAAAATGGAGGTGGTTTGGACATCTTCTAACCAGTCTGCACTGGATGTACTAGCATCTGTCTTTCTGATAAGTGTCTGTAGAAACCTTGATGTATCATACTGAACCTCAAACAGGTCTTTTTTGAGACACATAGGCTAAAAAACTACTTGTATGTGTTTAAAGAGGAAAAAGACAACACTTACTCATCATACAGTACTTTGAGCTTTGAGTTCCACAAAGCTTTCTTACTGTTTTTTTTAAGAATATTTAGGGCAAGTTACAAAACCCAAAACAGATGCAAGACAGCACTTTGCAAAGTCTGTATCTCATTAGTCTGTGTACCACTTTTGTCTGCACGTCTCATCTCTTGCCTTGAACGAGGACTCTATTTTGATGGTCAAGCTGCTAACAATAGGTTTCTATCTTGTGACTATATTTACACTGGACCGGAGTGATGTGCTAACGTGGGGTGAGCCAGCTGTTTGTGGTTTAGACGTGCACTTCCTGTGTTTATTACAGCAGGATCTGAACGTCCAGACCCCCTCTTGCACCCCAGTTTACTTTCAAAGTATTTCATTGGAATGAAGACTCAGAGTAAAGTTAGAAAGACGAGACAATTTTATATGTTAAACAACCACATAAATAATTACATTTCTGCCCGGATGTTGCAAGGTTCTTGATAAATGCTGATAAAGCAATTGATTTATCTTGAGACTATGAAACAGATGTCCACAATTAAGACTAGGCACATGGTTGGTAACATGATACCCTGGTTAAGTAAGACTAGAGAGTCAAACTGGCAGACATGGACCATGTGTGGATGCCCAGATACTGTTATTCTTCCACTATACAGTCTGAGATGCGGGAAATCACCTGATCTTGGTGGGGGATTCTATCTGGAACCGTTTGGAGATTCCAAACAGAACCAGACGGTAATTATTCAGAGTCCAGACACTTTGTTATTACGAGGACAGTCCCAGTAAACACAGCTTTGAAGGAAGTTTGTGAAGTGTTTACGCATCTTCACAAGTCATAAACATGAAACCAACACATTGGAGAAGAATCCAAATGGACTTAAACAGATTGAGCCTCGTGCACATTTCCATTTCAGACAAGTCCAAGTGGTCACAAGGAAGTGGGAGAAGAAAGTTTTCAAGAATGTTTCTCTTGGGCAGATTATTAGTGCTGAGGTCTGCAGAGAAAGAGTATCAGCTGGCCGAGGGTGGGAGGAGAAAGGGAAATGTTTGTAGCAGTGTTTGAAGATGGAAAAAAGTCAAGGTCTTGGGACCGTTTTTCATTCTCAAAGTGCTTCGAAAATACTGGACCAAAAAATCCTGCTGTATAAAATCCTCCTAAAGACAACATTTTATGAGGCCTCATTTTGTTGACATTTCTTTACCTTACTCAGACATAATAGAGGGAATTTTCAAGCATTGTTCATTCCATCTGTCCAGCCCTGTTATTATGTGTTGAGGTACAACAGATTTTACGTGAGTCGGCCACACCGCAGCTGAAATAATAGTTCTCTGAATAATAACTGATTATTTTAGAGCAGTTAGACGGCTTTACATTTAACATGCCAGTCTCTGTGATGTCAGCAGAGCTCAAAAAACTGCACAGAGCTGATGATAAATGCAATGCTTTTCACCTGGTATGAATAGAGAGACATAAAGCACGTCTGAAAGCTGAGCGATAAATAGAGTAAGATGGTGGAAATTCATCCCCACTGAACAAAGCCGAGTGTTTGCCTCTTCCTCCAGATGGCGGCTCTTGTCCCCCCTCCTCTCTGTGTGTTCCTCTTGTACCGTCTGTCTCTTTTGTCCTGAGGTCCGCCTCGCTGCGGTTCTCTTGGGGTCTAGGCTGAGGGCTTCGGTTCATCTTGGATTCTGAGGGAGAGGAAAACGCCTCCAGGCAGGACACACATGTATGGTGTGTTTTTCATGGAAATGAACTGAACAGATCAGGTCTGTTCCCACCACCTCCCCCATGAGACCTGGCCTTCATATAAACCTCTTCCTCTTTCTTTATTAGGGCCAAGAGGGCTTCAGGAAAGCTTACACAATATCTGTGAGATCTACACTTTGACTTTCTCTCATACTGAATGACTGGAAATGGCTCATTAAAAAGCCAATTTCTCCAGGGGCCGCATATCACAATAATAATTTTCCGTTATACTACCATTCCAAAAGTTGGAGTCAATAAGATTTTTTTTTTTAAATAAATCAATGATTATTTATTAACGATGCATTTAACAAAAGTGACAATAATGACAAGTTCTTTTTTTCTCAAATAACATTCTATTTGTCAAAGAATCCTGATTTTGTTTTTTATTGTTTTCAGAAAAAATAATAAGAAGCATCAAAAGAAGAGCATCTATTGTAAACAGAAAGCTTTTAAAATATTTTACATGTTTTAAGCAGTACAACGGTTTTAAACACTGATAATATGTTTCTTGAGCACCAATAAGCATATTAGAATGATTTCTGAAGGATCATGTGACAACTGGAGTAATAATGCTGAAAATGTAGCTTAGCCATTACATAAATTATTTTAATATAAAATGCAGAATAATATTTCATAATATTACTGTTTTACTGTATTATTGATCAAATTAATTAGCTTTGGTGAGCTAATAATGGACTTCGGCAATACTTTAGTACGGGGACAATTCTCACTATTAACTAGTTGCTTGCTAGCATGCATATTATTAACATATTTGCTGTTTACTAGTGCTTAAAGCACATAATCTGCATGATCATATTCCACATCCCCCATCCTACCCAATACCTAAACTTAACAATGACCTTACTAACTATAAATATTAAGCTGCAAATGAGGAGTTTATTGAGGCAAAAGTCAGCTAAAGCTTTGTTAATACTGAAACTATTCAAAATTGAACCAACCCCAAACTTTTGAATAGTAGTGCATATTAAAAGGTAAAGGACATGCGTAAAATAACTTAAAAGCATAAAATTACCAAACTTTCTGTGACAAACTTTCTCTTCCAAAACATCAATGAAGACATAGAATCACATAATATTGTTGTGCGTGCAGAATCTGGAGGAAATTGTACCTCCGATGCTTTGATCAGGTCCAGGTTTGTGTTATCACACATATTGAAGAAAGTAATTTGACATTAAAACAGTGTCTCTGGAAATACAACATTTCCAAGATATGACTACTCTGAAGAAAGAGGTAATTAGTTTATTGACATCCCTTTTGTGTGGATAAAGAGTCAAATGTGGTTGATTAATGTCATGGCAGATGGGAAGGTTAAAGCAGCAGGTGGGGGAACTGAAGTAAGCTATTCAAATGTGTGATTATTACAAGAACTTCATTAAGGTCTGAACAAAAAGCACATTAAAAATAGCCAGCGGACACACCTCTCTCCAGATAAAAGGCATTGCTCTCAGTGTGAAAGGGTCAGTTCATGACCCGCGGAGCATGACCGGTCTCCTCTGTGCCCACTGGCAGCTGCATCAAAAGCTAACCTCCACCGGTTTTGTTTTCAGAGAGCTGTGTGCCCATTGGATGCGCTCTAGGAACTTTTCAGCACTTTCCCATGGGGTGTTTGGGCCTCAAAGAGAAACCCTGCTCTGATCTGTCACATATCAGCCAGAGCAGCTGAAACTCAAGCCTCCTGACTGCTACGATTACTTTCATTTTGAGCATATAGGTAATCTATTGCAGCTATTGCTAAACTTTGTGAACTTTGTTACTAGGTGAAAATATGCACAATGACTCTGAAATGGAGTTTAAAAATCCAGATAAAACTGGGTAAAAATAAATACATAAATAAATACCTAGATTTAAAATAAAAGTTACTCTTGTGATGGCAAATCTGAATTTTCGCTCCACTCAAATTTTCACTTTTTACTCCAGTCTTCAGTGTCACATGATCATTTAGAAATGATTCCAATATGCTGATTATTTGATGTTTAATAAAAAAAAAAAGTATTATAAAAGCTGTAAAGTTATAAAAGTATTACAATAACACTTATGCTGTATATTTTTCATTATTCTTTGATGAATATAAAATTCAAAACAACAGCACTGATCTGGTTAATTTAAATAAATTGCCAAATAAAATAATTATTTTTAATGACCCCTAACTTTTGAATATATATTTATATATATGGACTGTTCATCAATATTTCATTTTTATCTGAAAAATCACCTAAACTAGAGGGGAAAACAATCTTATACCCTTGATTTAGCATTAAAATGTCATCTGGACACATTGCAAAATATTCTGTGTCTGACAATTTTCTGCCATATTGTTTTCAAGTGTGAAGATAGAGTAAATATGGCATAGAGATATTACTGGTTATGGCTGTTACTGGTTATGGCTGACAATTAAAACAGCAGCACAGCCCAAGGAATTATTTACACCCACACTAATAAAGTCAAAGGACGCTGTGCTTCTGAATAACATACTCTTCATCAGCATCACAAATATTTGGTATGGTAGTTTAACGTAAAAACAAACAAGGACTTGCTTTTAAACATTCTTAAGCAGCATGGCGAGATCTCTACACTTGTTGAGGGTGGTAGGAGTTGTTGCTAGGCTATAGACAGGGAGTGTTCATCTATTATTCTCTAGAGCGGGGAAACTGTTTGAAGATAGATGGGAACTTTCAATCTGTTTACGTCAGGCCTTGCTGGGCTGAATGGAACTCTCCCCAAATGTGTCAGCTCCATTGTGATCTGGAATGAATTATTTGGCTTAACAGCATCAATGGAGGGGCCATAGAAAGGCGTTTTGGTAAAGTTCACCACAGACTTTATATAGATTAGTGCAGCTTGGAGGTATAAATGTGAATGTTTATTCAAAAATGTCAACGTGTGTCAGTCAGTAAGACTTGCATCTTACTACTGAATATATGGAATGAAAACCTCAACATTCTTTAATATGTCTTTCCAAATCCAGACTTTTTATTTAAACTATCTGAAAAAGAAGGACACTATAGTCTTCAAATGACTGCAATAATGTCTCACAATAATAAACTAAATATATCTCTGTGAACGAGAAAACACATTTAACTTGGTCTTGCAATAAATCCTATTTATCAGGATTGCCAGGAATGCTGTCCCAAAATTAGCATGCAAGAAATATGTAAACATTGATGACGTTAAGCCTAACTCCTTCTAAACGTAAATTAAATGGCTGCGCACTAGGAAAGTTCAATGACAGCCCAAGTATAAAACCCAAACTACGAAATGAGTGGCTTCCAGCAGTAGCTGTGCATAATTTCAGCTAACCAAAACGGGAGCCCATTTGCCACACACGTTGAAAACTAAACAAACCCAAACAAAACAAGGTCTGCACTCGAGAAGCAGAACCACATCAAGCCAACCTAAATAGCATGTATGTTGGCACACTTTTGCTCAATCAGAGCCAGCAAGTTCTGGCAGGAGCCATTTTAACCCAGAGAGGAATCTCACTTGAGTCAGTCAGATCATTTGAAGCTACATTATGTAATGAGACTGTTTACTAAATTCAGTCTGGGTTAGATGACAAAAATGCATTAGCCTCTCACTGTAATCTTGTTAAAATCCTGATAAACAAAATCAAATTGTTATTTTTCAAAATTTTATTTTTTACACATTTAGGATCATAAAACAGAGAGTACTATTTAACGAATCTAAGATGAGCTCTGCAATTTCCATAATACCTTTCAAACTGTTGTAAACATCCTCACTTGTTAGTACTGTTGCCAAATTGTAGGTTTTTGACATCATCTTTTAAATTTACATCAGTGAAATCCACAGAAACAGATGCCAAACTGTGGTAAGTGAGGATAATTTCTTCTTTATGTTTCATGATTGCCAAAGTAAGCTATCCCAATGTAAAAACAGATTACCTCACCATGACAAACGTCTGTGGGAATACATGATCCCTATTAGGCCTACTGAATGAACGCTGTCAAAACTGCACTAACCAGCAGTTCAGTAAATAAGGTGTTATGCGTTTCACATTTTTTGTTGCTTCTGGCACTTTATACTAACCTGTAGAACAGAAGCTCCATCTCTAGCTGCTCAATGTGCCTGTGCAGAACAGGGACATGACTGGCTTTGGTTTCCAGCTCCTTCACTTTCTTGAGGCCACTGAGCACAGCTTGTCTGGCTTCCTCCACTCTTTTTCTCATCTCCACCTGCTCCTTCTTTAGAGTCCTGTTATATTCCTCCAGCAACAGCACGGTCTCATGTGATACTCGCAGCTCCTGCTCCAGCTTCTGGTTGAAGAGCATGGCTTCTTCGATCTGTGCATCCCGGGAACTCCGGATGTACTCCACTTCTCTCAGGAAACTCTGGATGTCCTTCAGGTTTCCAGAAATGTTGGGTTTCTGAGCTGCTTGCCTTTGGTGGGCGATGAAACAGCCACCCTCTGGTTTATGTTTCGAGTGGCTTTTCCACAGGCCCACCTATGATACACAGAAACATGTCAGACACCCCAAAATTGTAATCTTTAAGATGTGGGTGACAAAAGACTATGGGATGGCGAACAAGATTTTCAGAGCTGGGTGGATTACTTCCAAATTGCAATCCGTTACTGAATCCAAATGACATGACAAACATTGTAGTTAGTCATGTAATCCATTACCTTGCACATTTTAGGTTTGGATTACTTTGATCTAACTCATCTATCACGTTGATTTAAAACAGGATAATATTGGCATAAAAATACAAACGAGAAAAAATATATATTCCATTTGTTGTTATCAACAACATGAAGTGCATTCAACATTATATTACATCAAGGTTTCCCAAACTGTGGTTTGTAAAGGAACTGCAAGGGGTTTATGAGTTTAAAGAAAAGCTAATAATTATAATTAAATCATACAAATATTAAAATAAAATCAATCATTTTAAAATCAATCAAAATAAAATAACGTAATGTTATATTTGTTTACCTGCATGTCATGTGACTATAATAATCAGAGAACAAATGAACATGCAAATGTGATATTTATTTAATTATTAAACTATTTATTTTAAATCTCAGGTGTACTTCAAGTAAATATATTAGGTGAAAAGGATCATATTACAGAAAAGTTTGTGAATTTTAATGTGTTGCCACCTAACTAATGATTGATCTCTGTGTGAATGTCAACAAGACTTTTTGAGTGTATACAGGTACATCTAAAAAAATTGAATGTGGGGGAAAAGATCATTTTTCTTGTAACTTATTTCAAAAAGTGAAACTTCAATATATTTTAGATTCATTACATGCAAAGTAAAACACTTCAAAAGTTGTTGGGTTTTAATTTTGACGATTAGAGCTTACAGCTAATGAAAGTCAAAAATCAGTATCTCAAAATATTAGAATATTTACATTTGAGTTTCAGTAAATGACCATCCACACAGCGTAAATTCTGGGTATCTATTGTTCTTTGAAACCACAATAATGGGGAACACTGCTGACTTGGCAATGGTTCAGAAGACGGTCATTGACACCCTCCAAAAGAGGGTAAGTCACAGAGGGTCATTACTGAAAGAGGTGGCTGTTCAAGGAGTGCTGTATCAAAGCATATTAAATGAAAAGTTGACTGGAAGGAAGAAATTTGGTAGGAAAATGTGCACAAGCAACAGGGATGACCGCAAGCTTGAATATGGTCAAGCAAAGCAGATCCAAACACTTGGGAGAGCTTCACAAGGAGTGAACTGAAGCTGGAGTCAATGCATCAAGAGTCACCACGCTCAGACATCTTCAGGAAAAGGGCTAACAAGCCACTTCTGAAACAGAAACATCGTCAGAAGCATCTTACCTGGGCTAAGGAGAAAAATAACTAGACTGTTGCTCAGTGGTCCAAAGTCCTCTTTTCAGGTGAAAGTAAATTTAGCATTTCATTTGGAAATCAAGGTCTCGGAGTCTGAAGGAAGAGTGGAGAGGCACGGAATCCACGTTGCTTGAAGTCCAGTGTGAAGATTCTACAGTCAGTGATGATTTGGGCTGCCATGTCATCTGCTGGTGTTGGTCCACTGTGTTTTCTGAAGTCCACAGTCAACGCAGCCATCTACCAGGAAATTTTACAGCACTTCATGCGTCCTTCTAATAAGCTTTATGGAGATGCTGATTTCATTTACTTCAACCAAGTATTGAGTGCATAGAAATGAACATACTTTTCAGAAGCCTGACATTTATGTTTAAAATATCATTTTATATATTGATCTTATGTAATATTCTAATTTTCTGAGACACTGAATTCTGGGTTTTCATTATCAGTAAGCCATAATCATCAAAATGTAAAAAAATAAAGGCTTGAAATATTTCCTGCATTGCATTGCGTTAGCAGCGCAAAAGGTTGTGGGTTCAATTCCCAGGGAACACACATACTGACAATAAATGTATAGCCTGAATGCAATGTAAGTCATTTGGATAAAAGCGTCTGCTAAATGCATAAATGTAAATTTCAAACTATGTGTAATGAATCTATATAATATATGGGTTTCACTTTCTGAAATGAGTGACAACAAATATTGTCCTTTTTCATGAAACTCATGAAATTCACCTGTATAAGCAGTAGGCTATTTAGAAATAAAAAAGGGACAGTAAATTATGAATAATTGATTGCTATTGCGTAAATAATATGTAATCATGTAATCCATAAAAGAGTAACTGTATTTACAAAACTAACTGTAGTCTGATCACAAGTATTTTAAAATGTAATTTAATCTAATTAGACTACAAGTACTTAATTTTTGGAATCTGATAACGTAATCTAGATTACATGTAATCACTACCCAGCTCTGCAGATTCTGCCATAAAACTACCTATAATTCGATCTAATATTCAAGTACACTTCATTTTAAGAATGTGGTTGCTCGATTTCTGTAAATTCTTATTAGAATAAATCTCGTATAAAGTTGATCACAGTGACTGTACCTGTAAGGCCAGTGAGCGAGCATCACTGCTCTGAAGAGCCGCACGCATATCCTCCACCAACTCCCTGAGACTCGCATTTTCCTCCTCAAGTTTGGCTATCCTGTCCTCGGCCTCCTCGAGGGCCACAATTTCCTCATAGCACTCCCTGGTGCAGGAGCCCAGCTGCCTACAACCTGACGCGTGTCTGTCCACAGTGGGAGAAGTGGGCTCTCCGCTTTCTCGCTTCGCGCTGCTGGTACCCAAAGACAGCAGCTTCTTGCGCCGCCTCAAGGGGCTCCTGAGTCTGATCTGCGTCTCTATATGCTCGCTCTCTTTGCCAACCAACAACCTCCCATTCTCATACCGGCATCCAGCTTTGGTACTGAAATGACCGCAGAGTCTTGCGTGAAACTGCCTGAAGCTGAACTCTTTGGGAAGATTGTCCAATATTCCCGCGCACTCCTCCAGATCACTCTCTTTACTGAGTCCTAAAATCTCGCAAAGAATGTTAAAGTCCTCGGCTGGGATTTTACCATCTCCCTGACAGTCTAGGTGATGAAATATCTCTTGGAGGTATTGATCAAGCCCGGTTGCGAGAACTATAATTTCGTTTTCCACTCCACGGTCTAGTCCGTAATGATACGCTAGAGTGCTCACTATCCATTGTGTCCTGCGCGCGGGTCGGCTGTATGGATCGCATGCGTCCGACTTTTCCATCCTTTTCCCCTCACAAGAATTCCATTTATAGCGTCTAAATGGATTAATGGATTCAACAGATCCTCTAAGCATACAAACAGCATACCAAGTTCAAGTCATCTGAACACCAGACCGCCCCACTCTTGTAGTAGAAACTCTCGCGCTGTGCGCGTGTGGGCGTTGCTGTGAAGGGAGCACTGCCCACAAAATCTTAACTGAAGAGGGGAAAAAAAACTTTTGAAAAGAAGCTAACATTTCGAGAGTCATTGTGGCGGTATACAGGATATTCCATACATATACAGACCATTAATTGATATAATGTATAACATACTAAAATGTACTTTGCAACTTAAAACATAAAAGGCTTAAGCCTAGTCCCAGACTTTCAACTGAAAGAAACTTGCACTGACGGATCTTAAAATATATCAGTGCCTTTGTTTTGTCTCAAGATGCACACCGGCAATGTTTTTCCTAAGGCACATTATAAAAATTACTGAAATGTCACAATTAAACCATAGGCCACTACAATAATAACAATGCAGGTAAAAAAAGATGATAAATCAAGGTTAACCAGATTTTATTTTTCATGAAGAATGGCAAATAAACCTCACTGAAAAAATCATTGAATTTACTAAATCTTTTAAAAGTAAGTGGTTGCAATCAATTTATTTGAGCTACAATTAAATAAACACATTTAGTTGACTAACTTTCAACAAAATGTGTTTATTTAAATGTAGCTAAAATAAATTGATTGCAGCCACTTACCTTAAAAATATTTAGTAAATTCAATGACTATTTTTTTTCAGAAGATATGCAGTGTAGGCTAACCCGTGCATACACACGATTACAAAAAAGGAACCAAAGGAACAAATATCCCAATTTACATCGATTCATGGAGTGTTTTACTGTAAAAAGCTGCAAAAGTAGGCTACATGTTATAATTTACATTAAGTCATTTATTTATATATTAAAATTTAAATTTGGGGCTCAGTGGTAGAGCATTGCGTCAGCTGCGCAAAAGGTTGTGGGTTCGATTCCCAGGGAACACATGTACTAATGAAAATGTATAACCTGAATGCAATTGTAAGTCGCTTTGGATAAAAGCGTCTGCTAAATGCACAAATTTGTCCCATTGCGTTTTTTAACAGTATATTCCAAGGTAACATTATTTAATTAATCAATAGTTAAAATATTTGCATTTTGACTATGTTCACTTTTTTTCACCTTCGAAGATGCCCTTTTAGTACAAATTTTTACTTCCCTAACGTTTTTTTTTGGCAGCATTGGAATTGTTTTATACATTGTAGATATCTGTAGGTAGTAAAAGCTTTGAAGTGCCGGCGGATTTGAATGTCGATTACTCACCGTGTAACTGCTGTTGACTATAGATACAGTTCCATTTGCCGCTTGTCATTTCCTATTTACCAGCGCGCGCGCGAACTCTAGTTGTCAAGGCGACGCAAAGCATTCCATATAACAAAAGCCAATGTCACAAAGTTCTCGAATGCTCATGCGATCGATTAAAACATAAAAGTAGCGCTGAGGAGAAAGGCTGGAAAACCGCTTTCAGTTATGGTAAGCTTTCTGATGAACTTTATCAAATAATAATACTTATTCAACATGTTTAAATAATAATAACAGTAAATCATTTTTTGTATGTTGTTCTTTTTGTATTGTTATCACATACAGTAACGTTATAATCTTAGTACTTTTTTGTGATCATCCTGTATCTCCTTATCCAGCATTAATAGTTGACAATGGAATGCGCTGACTTAGCATCACCTGACATAGAGAGAAGTGATGAATACGAGACGATTCTCAAAGAATTGTCTCCAAACTCCACACAACCCACAGTCCCTGAATCTGAAGACAAAAGTAAAGATCCATATATGGAGAGGCCAGAACCCAGTCCTGAGGACGAACAAACCATAACAACATTTACAACAGACTCCAGCTACATTGTCACCTGTAGAATCAGCAGTGCATTAGCTTTCTTGAAAGGTATGGTGGTGGTATTGTTCCAATGCACAGTGTTTCATATCTATATGCAGTCTGATGTTGCATTTGAAATATTTTTTGACACCAGCAAAAGAAATAAACTCGCATTGTTTTGCCAAAACTGTCTTATACATATTTTTTAGCATTATTCTTTATTTTCTTAAATTAAGCAGAGCACGAGGAGCATCTCACTGAGAAAAGAAGAAAAGAGACAAAGAAAGATGCATCCAGTGAGGTCGTGGAGGCTCCCAGAGCCGAGGGATATTATTGCATTGAGTACAACATGCTGCCTGATGACCCTGCACCAACCAGAGTGGATCTAGTGATGTTCGGCTCGGCAGCTAAACTTTACATGGCGAACGAAACTAAGGTGAACTATTGGAATTAATTAGGGGTTAGTTCTAAGCAAGAGCTTGTAAATTATCAATTATGTATATGTAGAATAATACTACTACTTTGACCTGATAAACAAACAGTTCTTGGTGTTGTTAGTATATGTTGATAAATTATGCACAAGGATTTGTTCACTGACCCAAAGCTGGTTTAGAGTTTCAGTTAATGGCCTCTTTGGACTTCTATTGTGAACCTTGCTGTTTAGGGGCAAACACCTTTTGTCTACCACTTGCATGTGTATTTTTTTCCCCAGTGAGAGTTGATTAATTGTATATACAAAAGGCTCACCAAAATATGTGATCAAAAAGTATCATATCGTTATCAGTATCATTATTTACAGTAAAATCAGTAATTTTGTATTCAATTATTACTTTTTAAAAGTACTCAATTCTTCAGAATCACACGATCCTTCAGAAATCATTCTAATATGCTGATTTGGTGCTCAAGAAGCATTTCTTATTATCATCAGTGTTGAAAACAGTTGTGCTGCCTAATATTTTTGTGGAAACTGATTTTTTTTCAGGATTCTTTTGATGAATAGAAAGTAAAAAATATATTGCAATACAAATTGCTTGCAACAATACAAATGTGTTTACTAATTTAATGTGTTCTTGCTGAATTAAAGCACACATTTTTTAAAATAAACAAAATCATACCCCAAACTTTTAACAATAGTGTAATTCTGTTGTCGTTTTTGAAACAGAATACATTACCATATAATAATGAAATCATGTGCTATGTGTTCTGACAAGGTGCTGAAGCCTTGGCGAGAAGGAAACCAGTTGTGGGTGAGTTGGTCTCAGACTGTAAAACTCAATGTCACCAAAGAGCTCCTGATTAAATTGGCATCCCATAAGATCACTGTAAGAGTATGGGACAGAAAAGACAAGGTGTCTTTCAAAGCCAGGAATGACAGACCCAAAGCCTTCAGACTGCCACAGGAGAGGACTGGAGAGGATCCAGAACAAATGGGTATGACCTACCCGTTTTATTGATTATGCTTCCTATTGGGATTTCCTTGTAATTCATTGTAATGTTGGTATCTTTAAGCAAGACCAAAAGTTTAGACACTGCAGAGTTTAATGACTAAAGTGAAATATGTCTAGGATAGATGAAAAATGAAAGAATATTTAACTTACCCAGTTACTTCATGAGAGGGCTAGTCATAGTGTGTAGTAACTGATTTAAAAACTGATTTATATCACAGTAGGCAGGAAAATGAGTGTGAATCTCAGGTCACTACAACAGGCAATTATGAAGTGGTGAGATCTGGCACTTACATCCTCACTTCTGTTAGAGTCCTGTGAGAATGGAGAATATTATACGCAAGTAGCACAAAGTACAATGCAAACATATAGCATTTCTAGTTATAATTCTTGAATAAAAATTCCCTCAGTGATTTAAAATCATCAAAGTTCTCAATAATGTCTTCAAAGGTGGCATCAGGAAGATGGTTTGTGAGATGAGAGCTGTCTATGAGAAGGAGAACATAAAACTAAGAACATCTATGAAAAACCACAAAGATCTAGCATCACCAGGATATAGGAAGCATTTGGAGCTTCGCTGTGCCACAGGTACAGCATGCTTAAACTGTATGCTAATAAAAGATTTATGATGGTGATTATTTGTTTTACAACAACATGAATAGGTTTGATTGTGTATGTGGTCATACTAGCTATACCAAAATATCCTTATAATGAAATAAATACATAATGTTTTAAAAACCAACAGCTAAATCCAAGTCCTCTACAGCTGAAACACTTTGACCATTTGTTAGTAGTTCAATAAAAAAAATTGGGGTTGATACAACTTTTAAATAAGCCATTTATGCTCACCAAGTCTGCATTTATTTGATCAAAAGCAGTTAAACAGTAATAGTGTGAAATATAATTACAATTTGAAGAGGTGGTTGATTGCGATTTCACTTTTTTAAAGTTAGTTAGTGTGCAATGTTGCTGTTTGAGCAAAACAATATATGCAAAGTTGCAGAGCTGAAAGTTCAATGCAAACGGAGATATCTCTTTTCATATTCTGTCAGTTTAATGCCTACAAAAACGGCTCATAGGGACTACCACGAGTTACTTCCCGGGTCTGTTACACGTCACGAACCAGATAAACCTCGCCCCCGGGAACATGCAGCAAAGGGGGCGAGGTCATGCTGCACTGCTTTAGAGAAGGGAAGAGAAAACTAGGGTGCACATAAAAATCTCTTCATATATGAATCACGATTCTGTCTTCTAACGATTCTAATGGATTCATAAGTTTCAAAATCAATGTTCTAAAGCAGATGTTCTCAATCCTGTTCCTCCCGTCCTCCTGCTCTGCATCTCTCTCATTCAGATCATCAGCTCAGTGAATCCATGTATTAAAAAATAACAGAAGCAGTACCATTTACAAAAAACAGCTTATCTAAAAGTATGATAAGTATGATAACATACCACTAAGAGCCGTACTTGCACAGGTTCTGCACGATCCTCTTCACTAATATTCTTTGGGTCTCAGTCAGCTTAAATTGATGAGAAATATACTAGACGACGCCATTGTTTACAATACAACCAGAGCACATGCCGCTGAGCTGAAGGTGATGTTTAGATGCGCACTAGAGGCAGTTTATCCAATCTCAACACACTGGTCCAGCTAACCAATCTGAGCCCACACGTATTTCTGACGGAGGGACTTCATAAAAATAGGAAATAATCAGGGTTTTTATCAGAGAAGGGACAGAGTGGTGTGGAATAAAGGTAAATTATGTGAAAAATAATGCGTTTAAAAAAAAACTAAGCATTAACACACCCCATACACACAACCAGGCCTTGAAAAACAAAAATCAGTCAACCACTCCTTTAAATTAACTTTTATATTTTAATTTAATTTAAATGTATTCATGTGATGGCAAGTCTGAATTTTAACCCATTTTGTCATTTCTGATTATAAATTTTGAAAACAGTTCTGCTGCTTGTTTTCAGGATTCTTTGTTAAATCAAACAACAGAATGTATTCAAGATTCAAAGTGTTTATTGTCATGTGCACAGTGAGGAAAATACGTTTCCCTGTACAATGAAATTCTTTCTTTGCTGTCCAGAGAGAATACCAAGACAAGTGCAAAAACTATATTTGAATTATTAATATTTTGTAACATATCAAATGCCTGTAATGTCACTTGAGATCAATTTGATGTGTCCTTGCTGAAAAAAATAATTTATTAAACAAAATTCTTACTGACCCTAAATTTTTGAATGGTAGTGTAAATCTACTATTAAAGGATTGATGAATTAAAACTGGCATGATACATCTATATACACTTGAATTTTATCATTATGATTCTTGAAGTAGCAAGTCAGTGGGCACCCTATTTGTCTATTTCAATTTAGCTCCTAGTAAGAGTGGTTTAACAATAGAAAAGAGCCAAACATCGCCCATTAAGACGACACTGTTCCAGAAACCCACCCAGGATACTGCAGAACTCACGGAGGTCAAACAGGAAAAGGAAGTCGCCTCACTGGAACTTAGTTTTGCTCCTCTCCTTGCAGGTAATTTTTTCCTAGCAACCTTATGGTAGCTATATTTTCTGAATTGTATGCTCCTAATACCAGCATTAGTAGCCAACAGCTGTTGTATTCACTCACTTTTATGGCTCTTATACACAGGTTTCCTGTAACTGAATGTTGTTTATATAATCCTTTATGAACATGACTTTTGCGAGGCAGCTTGCCATTTAGGGTCTGTTTCTCTTATTCTTGAGTGCTGTGGGGTGGATTTGAGTAAGGGGCTTCCCTGCAGGGTCCCTGCTACTTAGTTTCTAATTGGCTGTGGAATGGCACCGACCAAAGCCGACTGACTGCTTCTTTAACTTTTGATGTGTCTCATCCAGAACCCCAGCGGGAGCTCCTGAAGAAAGCCTTCGCTTGAGAAATATTTTTTCCTCGTTCCTATAAAGCCGAGCCAGACAAATCATGTGTAGCTCCTTTTATTGCAGGGTTGGATGGAGGATGGAGGCCATTACCCAATCCTGTTATTATTTTGCCAAAATAGGATCCATTGAGGACAGAAATCTCATATGCTTTTTATTATTATGATGGCTATGTGGAATGATATGGGAGTGAAGGAGACTCCCATAGTTAGATTATGACATATATACTACTGTTCTAAGTTTTTTTTTACTTTCATTCAGATGAGATGCATTAAATTGATCAAAATACAGTAAATACACTTATAACATTACAAAAGTTTTCTATTTCACACACAGGAATAAATTACATTTGAAAATACACGGAAATAAAAAAAGAACTCTTTAAAATTGCAATAATGAATGAAAACCTTTATTGTCATTGTCCAACTGTACAACAATATTTTAGTCTCATTCTGAAGAGTGCATGCACACACACGTACATAAAAAAAAAGATTATACACATTTTAAACAGATTGTACTGATTACAAATGTAAACAGTGCAAAATATGACATATGTGCAGAGAAGGGCAAGTGGAAATATAAACGAGCATGTACCATTTATGACAGAAATATATAAAAATAAGAGAAAGAATTAAAAGGATATATCTAACATATACATATTGATAAAAAAATGTCCCCAATACTACTGTTTTGCTGTATCTTTGATCAAATAAATGCTGCCTTGGTGAGCATACGAGACTTTGGTAAGAAATATCTTAGCAATCCCAAACTTTTGAAAGGTAGTGTATGATATATATATTTTTCAAACATCAGCTACCTGTCTGGCATGTACTGTCTTTATGTTAGGGAGTATGATGCTCTCTGACTGCCTGGGATTCTGTGCTAGAGGAGTACAAGAGGGATTCTGGAACATCACTCTTGATCAGCCACTTATATCAGAGCAGCTAAAAGCTGAACTCAATCCACTAGTCATCACAGTTTTATCGGCTTCCTCTCTGCCATCATCTCCTGTTCCTTTCCATGTACTTAAGGTATGCTATTTCAAAAATTATTAATTTGATTATTCAATAAGAACATTAAAAACATGATCACATTCATCTTTCAATAGGCAAAATGTCATCCTGTCTACTGTCAGTACAAGTTCTGCAACATGCCTGTTCACAGAACCAAAGACCATGATCACAACGCTAATATCTACTTCAAGGACGTGAATGTGATTTTTACTGGTCTGCTGAACCCTGGAAAACTGTTTGAGTTCCTTAACGGTCCACCCATGAAGATCGAAGTCCATGATCGGGATAGAAAAAAGGAAAAACCCTCCAGTACACCAGCTATATTTGGTACTGACCCCAGTGATGCCAAAGAAGATTTATGGGTCGCGTGTAATGCATTAAAAGCAGATACCGAACTTCATGATCCATATGCCATAGCAAAACTAGATCTCTCAGATTTTCTTAGAGGATGCAGATATTTGAAGCTGAAATTGCCCATAAGGAGTTCTTCTGAGGTTTCCTCAGATATTGCAATGCCAGTTGGTCATTATCTTGAAGCTGACGCCCAACTGAAAGTCCAGGTGGAGATAGCACATTCCCTTCAATGTGAAGATAGCAACAGTGATAGAGATTGCCCTTTTGGTCGTGTCATTTATGTCTTCAAGTATAACAATACACATGTCTTAGCCAAACTGACATCAGAAATTCTACAGATCAACGCAGATGCCTTCCAACTAAAGCATTATCCAGAGGAAACTATTCAAAGGCTCCTGTCTGGTCATGAAATAAGCAAAGACAGAGAGAACAAAAGGCTAAATGTTCTCACTGGATTTCATATGATGGATAAGGCTCTACACCTTTTTGTTCTGGAAGGATTGAAGGATCAAGCAGTCAAAAGACTGTGGACTACAGTGCCTATAAAGTAAGACAGTTATCATTTAAAACGCTCCCACATGTGCACAGCATTTACCAATATGCAGCAAAGTAAAAATTCCTGAAGATCATACTGACTGATCTGATCCTTTCCAGGTTGGATGGTGATGAGGAGGAACAGGTGACTGCGCTGTATAACTCAGACTTGAGTTTCTCAGAGCGACTGTATGACATACTTGACATGGGTCTGAGTCCCGTTTGCCTTGTAAAGCCACTTGAGACCATTTTGATGGAGCCTCTGGTGTTCATTAGAAATAAAGTTCCTCATGCCTGTCGTGAAGCCTTGAAATGGTAAAACTGCAATTACACTTACAATTACAAAGAGCAGCTCCCTTTTGCCTTATCATTTCTAAAATTATCCCTTTTTCTTGGTTTTCTCAAGCACATTGATTGAATGAATGATGCATTTATATAGCGCTTTATTGTGTATTGCTGTACACCCAAAGCACTTTACAATTATGGAGGGGGGAGGGGGTTTGCATCTCTCCTCAACCCCCACCAGTGTGCAGCATCCACTTGGATGCTGCATCCACTTGCCACAGGACTACCGCGCCAGTGCGCTCACCACACACCAGCTACAGGTGGAGAGGAGAGTCATTGAGATAATCAAGTGGATGGGGATTATTAAGAGGCCATGATTGACAAGGGCCAGTGGTGGGAATTTGGCCAGGATTGGTTTAGGATAGTATTAATGTTTGACTACAATTTCAAAATGGTAACAAGTACCAGGTGTAATTGGATTGATAATACTTCACAAAAAAACATTCTGCATGTTATTTGCTAAACCTAGAGGAACTGACGTTGTGAAACACTGAGATATTCACGAAAGTTGAAATGTTTTCTACTAACTTTTTAGTATAAGCCACATCTGCAAAGCCAAGAAGCTTCAAGAAGTAGTGCACCACGACCTGTTCCCATCAGCCGACATGATTCTAAGCTTAAGCAAGGAGTTTGGATCAGATCTCAGGAGAGGAGCGCTATGGTTGGAAACAGAGACCCAGCAATCTCAGGATATACCTGATCATCATAACATCAGAAAGAGAATTCACACACCTCTAGACAACTTCAACAGAGAATACTTCCAATGGAAATTGAATGAGGGTAATAATGTGAAGGACTTTATCCAGGTAATGAATGATTCATATGTTTAAAAAGTGGGGAAATTGAGTTAATTAATTGAATGCATTTTTTTTATTTCAGGCAAATATTGAAAACATCCACAGGACGAGTAGCAATTTACAAAAGTCAAAGCTTAATGTGTTTTTGGATAATATTACTGATGGCCAGACCATCAATTACCACAATGTCCAAACAACGAATTCTCTTACTCTATTCTACAGAGAATTTTTGAAGGTTGGCATAATTTTATTTAGTTTCTAAGCTTGAAAACTATGAAAAATGTTGACTGTGGTGCGCTTAGGCAGGCTCCTGGGTCTTTTTGAGATTATATTACCATGTTAAACCTAAAGTAAAATGTGACTATTTGTTGTCTTTATAGGACTCCACTTGCATTCACTTCTCTTACCCAGGTTTTAAGAGCAGTATTGAATCTAACCAGCACCAGCGGCCAGACGATGCTCGGATAGAGGAGCTGAGAAAGGTGCTGTTGAGGTCATGCCATACCGCTGTTACCCCCATCTGTGTCATGTTTCTCTCTCAGTGCAATGTCAACTTTATGGACATTCCTAAGAGCTTAAGCAAGAAGATAGAGTTTTACCGATGTTTACCTACCGTGCCCACTTCTTTACAGATCCCCAGAGATTAAGACAGTATTTTGTTGCAAGTACGGTGACAGGGCTAATGCTGATTGACTCATGGGACACCGCGTTATCTAGAAGCATGTGCTTGCCTGAAATTGATTTATCAGCTTTTCAGACTCTGTAACTTATTGTTCCCTGCAGAACATGAGCATAGCACCCAAAAATGTGAACCTTACAGATGACAGATGGATGTTATCATTAGCAGTTTGTCCTATTTGAGCAACTGAACATGTATATTTATGTTTTTCCAAAGGCATTAATTGGTTGTAACCATCTTTTTAAACATGGGTTTAATGTTGTTGTTTTTTTTTTCACAGCCTTGGAGAGAAAACATTCTACACGGGAACAAATTGAAGCCAACACTTTCCAGATTCAGGCTGCCATGGATCCACAGACATCAGGATTTTGAGCTTTACTCAAAGCCCCCATTAAAATTTGGACCAGAACTCCCCCTGAGCATCCATTTGGCTGGTAACATTTTCGTAAAGGGGCTATGAACTGCCTTTGTTGTTTATTTTGTACTTAAATCTTGTTTATTCAAGATTTTTACATTAAAAAACATCAAAATTTAGAAATGATAGGCTATTTTCTGTCCTGTTTTGACCCCTCATCGAAACACCCCGTTTAAATAGGCGTGGCGTATTGTAGACTCAGAAGTAGATGCCCACTGCTATGATTGGCAGACAGTGGTGTATGTTTGAAAGTCTACATCCTTCACTGATGAACACTGCAGCGATTTAGGTCAAATATGCATAAATACTCCTATCAAACGATCTGAAATAACAGATAAAGCAATAGTGATCATGTAATGAAAACAGTTACTCACACTCGTATCCAATACAGTAGGCACAGCATCATCTTTTCATTTAAATCTTTCATTGAAATGTGCCTCGTTTGTAAATGAATCTGGCACTTCATTAAAAATAAAGTTAATCAAATAAACTTTATTGTTTGGTTTCTGCTTAGACCTGCGTTTGCTGCTCTTGTCATTTACCGAATGCAAATTGGTGGGCGGGGCTAAACTGGCAGTGATGTGGAAGTAGCCACTGGTCTTCTGCGGATGCTTGGTTTAGCCACACTATTATACCAAAGTGGCACATTTAACAAGATGTCATTTCGCAGATTGGTTTCAATATAATCTTGTAAGTTTTAGACTTTCGAGAACATTTTGAGTTCTGAAACTTACAGAATGTTTTTATAGCACAGTGACCTTTTGTAAATAAACGTAAAAGGGAATTTTGAATTATCAGTTCATGATGAACAAATATAGATTTTATATAAATTGTGATTTAAGTTGTAATATTCATATAATTTGACCTGTATTTGACCTTAAATCTTCCACTAAGGTAAAAGTCAGTTTAGGGGTGTTTTTGCATTTCACTCTCTCTGTTTTTCTATCGTTTTTCCGTGTAACTGGGCAGTAGGCAGATTTTTTGTACTTGCACATGAGAACGATTCAAATAAAAAGTAATTTAGCAACATAAAGAACCCTTCAACAGTAATACGGTCTATTATAATATACATTCTGAAGTCCTCTAATGTCATTTTCAGTACAGTCGATAAGTAAGAAAGATGGTGCCAGATTTGTTTGAATGAAACTGGACTCACTTTACCTTGTATTTTGTTTAGGAGAGGCTCTCCGCGAGGAGCAGCTTCAGGCTGCACATGCTCAGTACAACAGGTGGCAGAGGAAGATGTTGCTCGATGAGACCCTTACAGGAAGTGGAAGAGTTCCTGAGTTCAAATGTCACATGAGGAGAGCTGGTCTGGATAAACTACAAGACATACTGAAAGACAAGCCCATGAAATACTCTCTGAAGAGGCCAGGGATGGCTTTAAAAGTACTAAAAAGCTAAATGATTTCCTAAAACGACATTACTGCAGAACATAAAAATATGCATGACAGTCAAATATCATTTTGATAATTATATCAGATTTATTGTTAGAGTAACATTTTCAGAAATCACACGGACAGACCGTTATGTCTCCTAACAGAGAGATCTCCAACAAACATACTTTTCTTTAAAACGTTTAAGCTTGCTATTCTAGATCTAATCCCTGTTTTTTTCCCCCCTCAGCCCATTCCTGTTATTTCTGTGGTCCAGCCTTCTGAACAGACCGACTCAGCAGAGAGGGAGGCCAATATTCCATTTGCTCCTGGACCCTTTCAGAACCACAGCCTGAGCTGGGACATAAACGCAATTCCAAGATACTCGTCCCAGTACAGCAAATTCCACTTCAGGTTAGACATAATCCTTGTTATTCAGTTTGTACTGTTTAACAATTACTAACAGGCTAAGTTACTGCACCACAACTTGGAAATAAGTGTGAACCATTTACACTACTTATATAAATTCTCAAAACAAACACTAAGAACGTCTTGGAAGCCCTTCTGGCATGCAGAAATGAAAGAAAAAAAAGAAAAAAATTCAAATTTTAAACTGCTGTCAGTAACGTTCAGATTTTTTAACAGAGATTACTGGAGGCCACATTCTTTTCTGCACAAGCGTAGTGTTTTACCACTCACAGATGAAGAGAAAAGCAAACACTCCTGTCAGAAACCTGCTGAAGCCCCAAAGACACCTATGATAATTGCCCACTTCAAACACAGCAGAAACATCACAGAGATGAGAACCAACAAAGACATCACCTTACATGTGCATTAAAGGTACTGCTTCACAATCACTTGGATTTTATGTCAATTAACCAATATTAAGATGCACTTAGGTGGCACTAGAAAACTAATATAAAAAGAACTAAAACATTGGAGAGTGAGGCTCAATCAAGAGTGCATATTTTGAGAAACCCAAGTATATTTAATTGAATAATCGTAGCAGATCCTCTCACTTTTGTTGGGTTAAACTGAGACACAAGGTTATGGGAAACCTTTCGGACAACAAGAGCCATCTCAGAAGGTTCTGTCCAGAGGATGTGAGCAGACATACGCCCTCTTAGCTAAGACCTCCTGGGCGATCTTCTTTATGTTGGCATCGTTGTTCTCCGGGGAATCTGGAGAGAACACAAACCCCAATCAGTTCAGTGAACGCTCTGATCTAATGCATTGCATTGACTGGAGTTATAGATAGACGGTAATTGGAACAGTGTGAAGAGCGCATTCAAGTGTTAGTGACTGACTTATGGTTTGTAAGGTTGTGGAGCAAATTCTACAACATGTGCAAGTGTTTTGTCTTGCTATGCAATAAAACGAGAAGGGCTGGTATTAATTATAGCTGTGCATTTTACTCACTTTTTTGAAGCTGAGTCAACAAGAAGTTGTTCTTGAAATGAGCATCCATGCAGAATGTGTTGGTGAGCAGCACCTGAAACCCAGTGGAGATTTAACAAGGCTGTTTACATTAACGATTTCAAAATTAACGAGCAAGCTAATTTCCTTGATTATGAGGTTTTTGTTGGCCAAATTATTTTACACTCTTTGACCTAAGAGCAATTCAACAAAAGTAGAATAGACAGAAAAAATGACACGGAATTTAACAGCATGCAAAACCTTGTAGAAAACTCGGATGAAGCCAATATGCAAGCAAGCAGCGCAGTCACAGCATGACAAGTCATTAAACTGTTTCCGTCAATTGTTTCTCTCATGCAAAATCAAAACAGCTCTGCTGCTATGAATTAAAATTCAGCTTATTGAAACGCCTCCTGGGACCAATCCACTTGTGAGAAGAAATGCATTATTTGTCACACAGCAACATCCACAATCCTTTCAAGTTTAGTCCTCTAAACAGGTCAAGTTCTTTTTTCTGCCCTAATCTGTACTTGTTCAACACTGCATGCTTCATTAAAATGCTCTGACTGAACACTGAACAAAAGGCTGAAGTCTTGAGGCAAGTCTCAAAACTGAGAATCACTTTACAGGTCAAGGTAATGTGCTCTTTAACATGGCTTGCTTTGAAACGGACCATGTGACCTCAGGGAGGAAGGTTTAAGCATCTGTTACCTCATGGTCATGGTTGCGCAGGCCGATGCTGATGGAGCGACTGCTGCGGGACAGGACGGCTGTCATGGCGTAGAGGTTAATTAATACATCAGCAACTTTCTTCAGCACAAGCTGCTCCTCGACAATTGTCTGAAACAGATGAAGTTACAGATAAAACTGTAAGATGCAGAAGTGAAACTATAATATTAGGGTTTTTGACTAAATGCTTTATATAAGATCCAGCCTAAAATACTGTTTCAGAATTCATTCTAATATGCTGATTGAGTGCTCAAGAAACATTTCTTATTATCAATGTGGAAAACAGTTGCTCTGCTTAATAATTAGGTGGAAATTGTTAGTTTTCAGGATTCTTTGATGAATAGCAAGTTCAAAAGAACAGCATTTATTTTAAATATTTGTATAACATTATAAGTAACTTTACTGTCACTTTTGATCAATATAAAACACCCTTGCTTAATAAAAGTACAACTCGAATTCCAGAAATGTTGGGACATCTTTAAAATAAACTAAAAGACTTTCAAATTACATGAGTCCATATTGTATTCACAATAGAACATATATAACAAATATTTACAATTGTATGCACAAAATGAGTTCATTTCAAATCTCTCTACAGTTCGCATTTCACACAACATGTAGGCAAAACACTGCAGCCGTGGGATTTATTCCTTTAAATGTTTCCTACAGACTAGAATGAATGAAGATGAAACAGGTAAAACAGAGTGGATATCTGAAGCACTTCCAGGCTGCTCGCTTGTGACTACAGTCTGATTACAATAGCACGGCCCCACAGACGTCGAATTCAGAAAAGAGAGAGTGAGGCCAGCTGTGTCACACATGAACATTACCTCAACCCAACAGGAAAGAAGGGACCAGAGACGAGGTCCCAACAGCGCTAACAGCCTGTTAAACCAATGGTAATTTTTCATTTTCTGGCAGCATCCGAGGAATGTGCACAAACTCGGATTAAAAACTGATGGTGATGAAAATGAGATTGATGGGAATGGTGACTACGAGTCTTAGTTTACTATAAATATCTGTTTTTATGTATAAAGAAAGAGTTTTGCTTTGGCAAGACATTATCCATCATACAGTAAAAATAATTACATAAAAAAATCTGGAAAAAAAACAAAAATTTAAATGATTTCATTTATTAAAATGAAAACCGCTTCAAAAGTTTCTAAATAACACAATACATAATAAATCACAAAGTTTTACCTTTCCATATCGGTACAGTAAGCTTTCCACAGTGGAGCCGAAGTGTGCAGCGTTCTGCTCAAACATTTTGGCGCTCTCCTGTGGGAGAAAGATGACATCATCACTCCTCTGAAAACGAGCTGGGTTCAATTACCCGACCACACGGGTTTAAAGGAGAGATCAGAAGGAAGGATTCTGCCTGATGAAATGTGACTGGCAGGAGAACTAGGCAAGATCAGATGTGAGGGTGACAGGGCTTTTACTGGACATCCCTGCGCTGCTGTTATTACCATGACGTACATTCAGTTTATGACCACTGGTGTCATTTTACTCTATATCATGACAGATTACATCTATATAGAGCACAAGCAGCACTGGTTCTGTACCGTCAGACTGGGGTGCACAACGCCATCTTTGCCGGTCAGTCCAAAGTCCACCGTCCTCATCACCGAGTCCTTCAATTTCTTTCCCAGAGTCTCAAACACCACCCCCACATTTCCCTTCTTCATCTCCCTGTGAGAAGACGATGTCATATGTCAAAGCATGCAGTTACGGTGCTTTTACATATAAACTAATAATCAAAGACATGTTTTGTATATTTCTCACATACTTTATTTTTCCTGTTAGTATTTTGCCGGCATACTGCATTCCGGTAAGTGCGATGTACATCCTCAAAATCTCATTAGTGCCCTAAAAGCAGGAAAGAAAATAAAGCACATTATATAATACATTCAATTGTTTTTACATGTTCAATCTGTAGCCTTACATTTGTGACAACATGCCCCCTGGTGGTAAAAAGAATAATAAAAAAAATGATACGTGTATGCATGTGTATATATATATATATTTTTTTTATTACACAAATTAAATTAAGTACATTATTGTTCAAATGTCTGGTGCCTGAGATTTTTTTATAAAACTAAATTTTATTTTATTCTGCAAGGATGCATAAAATTAATTAAAAATAACAGTAGAGTCTTAAATAATGTGAAAAAATATTTATATTTCAAATAAATGTTTTGAGCTTCCTTTTCAAAGAATCCTGAAAAAAAATCAATCAGAGTTTCCACAAAATATTAAGAAAAATAATAAATGTTGAGCAGAAAATCATCATATAAGAATAATCTCTAAATGATAGTGTGACACTGATGTTACGTCCCAGGACGTAATGTTTGTTTGTGTATTATGTTTGGTGAATAACACACATTAAAAAATAGAGTCCTGGTGAGCATAAAATACTTTTTGCAATAAAATAACAAAAATACAGGAGGACCCAAACATCTGAATGGTGGTTTTGCTAATTTGACTATAACAATGTAATCACGTTCCTCTGTACCTCAAATATCTGGAGGATGCGGCAGTCCCTGAGGTAGCGCTCGTAGGGGTAGTTCTTGGTGAAGCCCAGGCCTCCTAAAACCTGCAGGGCTTCACTCACACAGATCCAGCTGCCCTCAGAGCTGAAGACCTGTATAATCAGCACTGAGGGTCAATGCACCAATATGTTGTTTTTCATTTATAATAAGATCAAGTGATGATGATTTCAGGTTACTTTACCTTGACCATAGCAGCCTCCAGAGAACAGTCTGGGACTCCAGGTCGGTCCATCATTCCAGCAGTGAGATAAGCCATGCTCTCCATCACAAACGCATTCAGGGTCATGGTAGCAAACTTATCCTATGCCAAAGAAAAATAAAACCATATACTGACTAAGCAAATAGTAACAATAGAATCATTCAATATGATTAAATATACCATGTAACGCACCTGAATCATTCCAAAGTCAGAAAGGCTCCTGCCGAATTGTTTTCTTGTGCATGCATATTCTGATGACAACTCTGGGATGATGTGGCATGTGGATTAATTTAAATTGAAAGATGTATAGATTACATTTACAAGGATGTGAGTAATAAGTGATTTATTCATGAATCATGTTCTCACCGATCAGCCTCTTGATCATCCCCGCACCTGCACTGCCCATGCTGAAGCGCCCATTATTCAGAATGTTCATGGCGACCTAAAGATGTCACATGTCAATGCATAATCAAGTCATTATAGTGTTATAAATGTGCAGTGAAGTGTTTGGATCACCTTAAAGCCACCACCAACTTCACCAATGACATTCTCAATGGGCACTTTGGTGTCTTCAAATGTGACCTCACAGGCTATTGAAAGAAAGTACAAATATTCAATGAATGTGCATGCAAAAAACGCCACCACCACCAACAAAAACAAATAAAATAATGATATAGTTTTATCATTTGTGACCCTCTCTGTGAAAACCCAGCTAAAGTCATATTTGATCGTGAAAACAACAACAACAGTAATATTGTGAAATATCATCACGATTTAAAATAACTTTTTATACATAATTAAAAAGGTTATTCCTGTGATGTTAATATCATTTGACCCTTCAGAAATCATTCTAATATGCAGAATTGTTGCTTAAGAAACACTGAAAACACTTTTTTTGATTTTGAAAAAAAAATACTTTTGATGAAACCGTGATTTCAGAATTCTTTCATGAACCAGACATTTCAAAAGAACAGCATTTATTTGAAACAGAAATCTTTTGGAACATTATAAAAGTCTAATAAAAAAAAAACTTTTTAGCTTCAAGCACGAAAGTAGATGGACGTTTAAACTTACTGTTTGAACCTCTGATGCCCAGTTTGTCTTCAGGCTTGCCACTGGTGACACCCCCGAACGCCCTCTCTACAATGAAAGCTGTGATCTTATCTTTCTTTTGACCGTCTTTGTCAACAACTTCAGTTCTGGCAAACACAGTCATGATGTCTGCCCAGCCACCGTTGGAAATCCAAAACTTGAGAGCAAACAATAATCAAAATGATCCAATGAAGAGATTTCAGAAAGCCAAACACAATGACCTGATTGAGGCAGTCACCTTTGTGCCATTGAGCAAGAAGTGTTTGCCATCTTCTGTCAGCGTGGCGCGTGTCTGTATAGATGCAGCATCACTGCCACTAACATGTGAGAAGACATGTCATTAAAAACAATTACCAAAGCAGATTCGAAAACGGATCGGTTTTTAAGCTTAGGTTAAATGTCGTACCTTCCAGGTTCAGTGAGGCAGAAAGCTGCAATATGCTCTCCTGTTGCTAGTTTGGGCAGGTATTTTGATTTCTGAGCATCATCTCCAGCTATCAGTATACCCTAAAATGCAGAGATGGTAATGGAAATTGTAAATTAACATAGAACTTACAGGAATAGTATATAACAATTCTCAGCAGTAAATGGGTGCCATCATAACGAAAGTTTAATAACATTTTTATAATAAAGACATAATAATCCACATGACCCCAGTCAGGTGTCATACCATCAGATTTTTTGAGACAAGTGGATTTTGAAAGTAGCTTCCAAAAGACAAAAAAGAGCAGAATAATATTTGTTATATTTGATACAATCATATTGTATTGTTCTTGATTAGAACGTTCAGTGCGTCATATCACCAGCTGCTAAATTCAAATCTGTGTTCGCTGGCTGGTGCTGAGCCAGACACATTTTTACAGCTATGTGCATTATAACCAATCACACACGATTCTGTTGAGCTTATGAATGCAATGACCAATCAGAGACATTCAGATGAGTTCAGGGCGCGCGCTTGCTGACTAAATTCCCTGACGAATTTTCTTATCAGAAACAACAAAGGGCAAAAGTGTGTACGATGCAAGTAAGATTATCCATTTCACAGTTCAAACAGCTTCAGCGATTATAATGGGAGTTTTTTGAGACTGAAGTCTCGATAATGAAATTATAATGTTCTTTGATAAATGTAAATATGTCCTTTGCTGTGTGTCTGTACAATGAACGTGTTATAATTAGTAACTTGTGACCACATTAGAATACCTTTTGATTCTATGAATATATATATAAATGACAGTAAAAAAAAAAAAAAAACTTGTGCATTTATTTACCCATAAGGAAGGTCAGGTGACACCAGTGACCGATTTACTCCATTGACGATTTTCATGAAAAATGCATTTTACAATATGGCTTTTGCAAGATATCAAACCACATGTTGTCAATCATGGTATACTCACTAAATTAAGTAGTTTAATCCGTTTGTATAATAGTTTTTACAATTCCCTAACAATAAAGCAGGTCATACCAGTGAGTTCAACTTAAAGCTTCATATAAAAAGTCCTTTGCATCATATATTTGATAGTTAGGAATACATTATTGTATTTTAAATGGTAGAAAAACCAGTTTTGGACCACAAAATAAAGCTTTTTCTTTGTACATGGCTGTGAGGACAAGCTGTTTTGTGGTGCTTGGAATTCTATAATTAAATAAAAACAAGTGTAATATTTCTGTAAAGGCTAGGAACAGGAAAATTGACATTTGCATATAATGACCCTAATAGAACATTAGACTAATTTGCGTTATAGATGAACTAACATGATATAGAAAGGTGCAAAATGCATTTACTTACAGTTTAATTACTGGGAATATTTCGATTCGAATAGCCTAAAAAAGGAAAAATGTATTCAAACATTACCCTACTGGTGTAACAACCTCCCCCCCCACGCCACCTCCTGTGCCCCCTCAAAAATAATAAGTGCATGACGCCTCTGACTCCAGTCCATCAATTATCGTCTTGTGAAGTTAAAATCTGCATGCTTGTAATGACAAAATTATACAGATCAAGCATAGTTTACAAGCAAAACAGTCTAAAACAATTCTAAACAATTATGTTGGTGGATTTTTGGACGACAATACAACAGAGGAGGGACTTTTTCACTGAAGGGTTATAGCTACGGACTCGTATTTTGGCCAGAAGTGAAACATTTTTGTTAAATGCCTTAACGATGAATTTGTTTCTTACAAACACACAGCTTTCCTCACAAGACGTTAACTGGCAGACTGGAGTTGTGTTGATTACTGGATTATTGGTATGTTTTTAATCAGCTGTTTGGACTCTCATTCTGACAGCACCCATTCACTGCAGAGGTGATGTAATGCTACATTTCTCCAAATCTGTTCTACAATGAACACCTACATTTTGGATGACTTGATGGTGAGTACATTTTCAGCAAAATCTTTGGGTGAACTATTGCTTTAATACAGGACTCAATGCAACACAGAAAGTGATTTGCTCACCTTTAAGCCAATGGCTTGATGTGCTGCTAATGTGACTGCGATAGCCGCATCTAAAGACGTGATCTCTCCTAACCTGGCATACATGGTGTTTGAGAGGCCCAGACCGCCTGGAGGAAACAGGCAAACAAGATGATGAATACTCGGTTAGTAGTAGTGTTAGTAATTGTTCCATGTATGAAGTCAGAGGTCAGTCTCACCATATTCTTCAGGTATCTGGATCCCAAACAGCCCCAGTTCCTTCAGCCCATTTAAAGTCTCAGGGGGAATTAAGGCCTCATGGTCAATCTTCACTGAATCAACTATGGTGATATTTGCACAAGTACAGAAAAAGAGACATTTCTCAGTTATTCAGTCATTTGTATGAAAAACATATAGGAATATGCAAAAGCTGAGATCAGCAAATAACATGTATATATAGACACACACACACACACATGTATATATATGTCAGCACCATTGGTAAATATGATCAAATAAGGCTGGGAAAATTAATCTGCATTGTTAATCCTTTTGATATTTTTATTAAAATAATTCACAAAAATCTAACCTTTCATTGGATAATAAGGGGAGATATCATTATGAAATAAATGTTTTTCTCAAATACACGTTGGACAAAGTTATTGGCACCCCAAGAAATTCTTATGAGTAAAATATCTCTGAAGTATATTTCCATTCATATTCACAATTTTGAGTTTTAGTGAAGTGTCTTTAAGAAAAGAGCTATAGCAGTGAAAATTCCCATTTCCACCATCAGCGTAATAATTAAGAATTTCTAATCAACATCAAATGTTACGAAACTGCCTGGAAGAGGATGCGTGTCTATATCGTCCTAATGCAAGGTGAGAAGGAGAGTTTGAGAGGCTAAAGACTCTCCAAGGACCACAGCTGGAGAATTGCAGAAAATAGTTGAGTCTCGGGGTCAGAAAATCTTTTTAAAAAATTGTCAAATAGCACCTACAATCACCAGATGTTGTTTGGGAGGGTTTCAGGAAAAATTGTCCAAGCTCATCCAAAAACAAACTCCAGCATATTCAATTATCAGACACGACTGAAACTTCAAATGGGACTGGCTTCTATGCTCAGATGAAACTAAAACATTAGCTTTTTAGCAGCAAACACTCAAGATGGGTTTGATGAACACAGGGATAAAAAGTACCCCATGTGTACAATGAAATATACTGCTGTATTTTTTATGTTGTGGGCCTATATTTCTGCTGGAGGTCCTGGACATCTTGTTTAGACACATGGCTTTCTATCAAATACCAACAGATAAAAATCAATAAGTGACTGAATCTGTTAGAAATCTTATAATGGGCCATGTTTGGATCTTCCAACCGCACAATAATCCAAACACAAATCTCAAAAACAACACAAAAATGGGTCACTGAGCACAAAACCAAGCTTCTGCTCTGGCCATTCCAGTCCTCTGACCTGAACCCTGTAGAAAATAAGAGAGGTGAACTGAAGAGAAGAAGCACCGTCATGGAGCTGGGAATCTGAAGGATCTGGAGTGATTCTGGATGAAGAAACGGTCTCTGATCTCTTGTCAGGTGTTCTCTAACCTCATCAGGCATTATAGGAGAACATTTAGAGCTGCTAAACTGGCAAATGGATGTTTCAAAAAGTATTGAATAAAAGTGTGCTGTTAATTGTGGCCAATGTGTACTAGAGAAAAACATTTATTTCATAATGTTACCCCCCTCCATTTTAAATTATTGTTATACAATGAAAGTAATGATTTTTGCAATTGTTTTAAATAAAATATCAAAAGGATTAACAATGCAGATTAATTTTCACAGCATTCTTTGATCATATTTTCCAAGGGTGCCAATATTTTTGTCCATCACTGTGTGTGTGTGTGTGTGTGTGTGCAGTCATGGCCAAAAATATCGGCATCCTTAAAAATATATATATATATATATATATATATATATATACACACACACACACACACACACACACACATGTTGGTTTTATGGTTTACGGGACTTTCCATAGGCGTAATGGTTTTATTCTGTACAAGCTGTATGTGCTATTGCCCTACACCTACCCTACACCTAAACTTAGCCCTCACAGGAGACATTTCAACTTTCCCCCCAAAAAACGCACTCTGTATGATTTATAAGCATTTTAAATTATGGGGACACTGAAAATGTCCTCATAAATCACCTTCTCCTTGTAATACCTATGTCATACCCATGTCATTATACAAATTTGTGTCCTCATAAACCACATAAACATGCACACACACACACGCACACACGCACACACACACAAACTACATTTATATTACTAAAATTACCTTGTCAACATACTTATTTCATGAAAAATGCAATCACAAATGTATTTTTCCAAGAAGAGCAAAAGCCATTATAATATGCTTATACATAATACGTATTATTAATAATACGTGACATTCAGAGAGACCACACAAAAATTAAACAAAAAATCATTAACACGTTTGTTTTGTACCCACCATCTTCATTGAAAAACTTTTCCACAGGCTGAACAAGTTGGTTTATTTCCTCTAATTCGTCATTACTGATTTCTGGATAGGGAAAGACCTCCGCCTAAAATATGTATATATAAATATATAAATTTAATGTACAGTAACAATGCAGCCTCCAGAGTATTTAACCGAAAAGAAACTATCCACTGTAACAACTATAAACATACTATGAACATTATCGTCGCTATTATTGATTATAAGACTCCTTGACCTTGCTCAAGTGGTGCCATATTTTAATAGGTATGTCAGTTATGTACACACAATAAAGCATCAATTTATTCTGTAGTTTGTTGATTTTACCTTGTTGACTTTGCCCAGGAACAGATCTTTGGCATATGCCAGACTCCTCGCGCTGCATCTAATGGAGCGTCGCGACTGAAAGTGATGCAGACAATCTCGTGCAGCAAACACATTTCTACCAAGTTTGACGGATCTTGACAAAACGATAAGTTTGTTCAGGTTCATCTTCAACGTATACTCTCCCAAATCACCCTAGGACTGACTGAAACACCTTTCCCCCATATTCGTCTCACATTGATGACGACACGAGTCCGTTTGGGTGCAGTTCATTTCGTGCCCTGCAGATGTCTGTGTTTAGCTGCACTACACAAATTATTCATTTTCTATGCTGCTGAGTGAAAACATTGATTGTCAATTCTCTCTGTCTCTGATTTCATCACAGTACTCGCTCGGATTTAGGTGAATTCCTGGGTTCAAATATGACTGAAATAACAGTAACGAGCAGTTAGTTCATAGGGTCTCTTTCCCTCCAGTCCTTCTTTGGGCAGCGACACCACCGTTAGTGTTGTTGACTGAGGATTTAACCCTCAAAGCTGCTCTATTTATAGCCTCCAGCAGGCCAGACAGACACAGACTAGAAGGGCATGGAGTCTCTTTCTCACCACCTGTCTGTAGGTCACATGCAGAAATGTTATCCAGTCATCCACAACTTAAGCGCTGTTTCATTTATTCACAGAAACATGAATCTTGAAGCTTTCAGCCTTATATTATATGTTTGGGGTTGGTTAGCTTTAGTTAGTCTCTTATGCTCACCAAGGCTGCTTTTTTATTATCAAAAACACAGTACAACAATAATATTGTAAAATATTATTACAATTTAACATGATTGTTTTATATCGTAAAACATTTAAGTGTATTTTATTCCTGTGATGGCAAAGCAGAATTTTCAGCATCATTACTCCAGTCTACAGTGTCACATGATCCTTCACAAATCATTACAATAAGCCAAATTGGTGCTTGATAAATGTTACTTAATAACTATGTTGAAAAGTGCTCAATATTTTTCAAGATTTCAAAAGAACAGCATTTATTTGGGATATAAATATTTAGTAAAACCTTAAATACTTTACAGCCTTGCTGAATTAAGTATTAAGACTTTTGACTTTTAAGACTGTCTGACATTTTGAACAGTAATGTATATAATGTTTTATATTTTCAAAGCATTTGTGTGAAGTCTTGGCTCCTAATTCAGACCTCATGTATGGATGCCAGTGCATAAAGGAGGATGTACTGACCTTGAGTTTGACATCCACAAATATAAAGATACTAAGAAACTCCAGTTTATCAAAGCTCATAAAAGCTCTCAAGGAGTACCGAGAAGACAAACAGAGACTTACCTACCAGTGTTATTCACAGAATGCTTTAGTTTGATCACTATTAACTAGGCGAGTATCCCACGAGACGAGACTGGGTTCACGAGAATGAGACAAGATTTTTTGACTTAAAAAAAATCCTCAAACTGTAAACTGTTTTTATTCAACTGAAAACAAAATGCACAAAATGTAGGTACATTTTGAAATCAACTTGTACTTTATGAAATTAAACTTCTATTTTAATGAATTATATGCAGTAATAAGCAACATGTAAACTAGAGCTGCACGATTCTGAATATTTGAGAATCCATTTAAAAAAAACAAATTGCAGATCACAATTAAATTTTTTTTGTGCTAATTTACTAATGGTTCTGACAAAATTGTTTAAATCTTTAAAAAATATACATTAATTTGAACAAAATAAAAAAATCAAACAGACTGGTTTCAATATTGGAATCTCCTGAATGAATGATTCAATGTCAAATACATGTTTTAACGGGTTGTCGTCACCTCCTGGCAGAAGATAATAAGCGTTACAATACAAGTGTTCAGATACTTTCGCTTTGATCACTACTGTAGACAATAAGTGTTTATACCCAAACTATAAACTTTTATCGCAGAAGGTCTACTTCTGTTATTTAAATGTCTGTAACACAGACATAATGATGCGTGGTTGAAAAGACTTTTGTGTTGCTCTTTCTGGATCAGCAGCAGCATGAATGCAGATGTGAAACAGGTGTTAGTGGAGTTGTTAGTGTGAACAGCGCATGTTTTATCGACACCCGTATCAGTGAATGACAGCATTCACATCGGAAGCGTGATGATGGCCGACCCTCTGATTTATTTACATGGACAGCGACAAAACGTCCCAGGTTACGTATGTAACCCTGGTTCCCCGAGGAGGCGGCTGCGTCGGAACGCTGAGGCATCATCAGCGATGTCCAGCTCTGAATCATAAGTGTAATCAGTCAAAATTGACAGCCAGACGTCAGGTGCGGGTGACGTCACGACCAGGATGCTTAAAAGCCCGTGATGTGCAGCCGGCGCCAGCTTCCAGGAATGAAGCAAAGCTCTAGTAGGGATGCCGGAAGTATGGCCTTGCGACGCAGCGTCTCGTTCCCTCGGGGAACCAGGGTTACATACGTAACCTGGGACGTTCCCCTCCGGGAACATCGAGCTGCGTCGGAACGCTAGGGGAACGAGATGTCCACGCCGCCAGAATTACCAATCCCTGCTCAGTGTGTGGAAAGCCCACTACGGCAAGAG
The DNA here is from genome assembly GCA_027564155.1 of Gymnocypris eckloni scoliostomus. Taxonomy (NCBI): domain Eukaryota; kingdom Metazoa; phylum Chordata; class Actinopteri; order Cypriniformes; family Cyprinidae; genus Gymnocypris; species Gymnocypris eckloni. The sequence continues at coordinate 14,514,662 of CM050431.1, forward strand.
AACAGCAGAGCCAGGAGTGGCTTGCAGATCTAGGTCATAGAATCTGACGAAGGTTAGGGCGAGACCACCCAGCAGCGTCACAAATGTCCTGAATAGGGACACCTGCGAAAAAGGCCTTGGAGGCCGCCATACTGGGTTGAGTGAGCCTTGACCCCAAAGGCAAGGGAGATCAGAGGACTCATAGGCAACTATGATGGCATCCACTATCCACCGGCTAAGGGTCTGCTTAGCAGCTGGAAAACCCTTTTTAGGAGGACCGTAGCATACCAGCAGTTGGTCCGATTTTCTCCACAGGGCAGTTCTGTGGACGTATGCGTCCAGTGCTCGCACTGGACACATACAGTTAAGCTTTTCCTGGTTGGGCTCCCTGAAGGGAGGAGGACAAAAGGCCTGGAGTACAACGGGCCGTGGTACCGAGAAGGGACCTTAGGGACGTACCCACGAGGGTACAAAAGACTTTGCCAGACCGGGCGTAAAGTCTATAGAGGCCACCGAGAGGGCCTGTAGATCCCCAACTCTCTTCAGCGAAGATATGGCTAAAAGTAGCACCGTCTTCAGCGTGAAGAAGACGGCTCTGACACCTGCTCGATGGGTTCAAACGGAGGTTTGCAGAGCTTCTAGCACCACAGCGAGATCCCAAGGAGGGACCCTGGACCGTACTCTAGGCCTGAGCCTCAGCACACCGCGGAGGAAACGTATGATCAGGGGGTCCTTGCCCACTGATTGTCCACCCATGGGGGCGTGGTAAGACGCTATAGCTGCCACATAAACCCTCAGGGTGGAGTGGGATAACCCTGCGGAGAACCGAGCCTGCAGAAACTCCAGTACTGTACCAATCGGGCAGTTAACTGGGTCGAGCTGGTGGTCTCCACACCAGGAAGTGAAGAGTCTCCACTTGAGGTCATACAGTTTCCTCGTTGAGGGAGCTCTAGATTGGAGAATGGTCTCAACAACCTCGGTTGAGAGACCTGACGCTATGAGTCGCGCCCCCTCAGGGGCCACGCCCACAGCTTCCATAACTCCGGGCGGGGGTGAAAGATCATGCCCTCCGCCAGAGAGGAGATCTCTCTGACTGGAATCTCCCATGGGGAGCCGTCGAGGAGAGAAATCAGGTCCGAGAACCATACTCGGCCCGGCCAGAACGGGGCTACTAGCAACAGCGGACCTCGTCCGGCGCACTCTCTAGAACTCCCGGGAGCAGAGCGATCGGGAGGCATACAGACGAAGCCTCGGCCACGTCTGTACCATAGCATCCAGCCCCAGCGGAGCCGGATGAGTCAGAGAGTACCAGAGGGACAGTGCGATGTCTGACGAGTCGCAAACAGATCCACCTGTGCCTGGCCAAAAACTCTCCAAATCTGCTTCACCACCTCGGGTGAAGCCTCCATTCCAGGCCTCGGCCCCTGTCTCGACAGGATGTCTGCTCCTATATTGAGATGCCCAGGAATATAGACCGCTCTCAGCGAGAGAACTTGTCCTGGGACCACACAAGGATCTGGTGCGCCAGCTTGCATAAGGGGCGAACGCAGACCTCCCTGGTGGTTGATATAAGAAACCACAGCTGTGTTGTCGGTGCGCATTTAGCACATTGTGATTTCTTAGGTCCGGAAGAAAGTGTTTCAGTGCTCGAAACACGGCCAGCATCTCCAGGCAGTTGATGTGCCACGTGAGATGGTGACCACTCCACAGACCGCGGGCAGGGTGGCCACTCATGACCGCCCCCAACCGGGTCAGGGATGCATCCGCCGCTAGCGCTACGCGGGCGGCAAGGAGCTCCCAGGACCGGGCCCTGAGACAAGAACCAAGGTTTCCTCCACATGTCCAAGGCACGTAGGCATCGCCGCTGACCTTGATCATGCGGAATGGGTTTCTCCTCGGGGAGAACCCCTTGGACTTGAGCCACCACTGTAGGGGTCTCATGTACAGCAGGCCAAAAGGTATCACGTTGGACGCTGCTGCCATCAGACCCAACAGTCTTTGAAACTGCTTGACAGTGAGTGACAGGCCTTCTCTGACTCTCCTGACCGTGTTGAGAATCGACTCGATCCGAGCAGGGGACAATCGTGCCTGCATCGTGGTCGAATCCCACACCACGCCTAGATAAGTGGTTCTCTGGAATGGAGACAGCACACTTTTCTTTGCATTTAGTCTTAACCCCAACTCTTTCATGTGAGCGAGAACGACATCTCGATGTCGAACCGCCAACTGCTCTGAATGAGCTAAAATCAACCAATCGTCGATGTAGTTGAGTATGCGGATGCCCTGAGTCGCAAAGGAGCCAGTGCGGCATCCACGCACCGTAAAAGTTCGGGTGAGAGTGTTAGGGCGAAGGAAGAACCCGATATTGGTAAGCTTTGCCCTGAAAGCGAACCTCAGGAACTTCCTGTGACTGGGAAGGATGGATATGTGGAAATAAGCGCCTTTTAGATCTATCGTGACAACCAGTCCTCGGATCTGATCTGAGACACGACCTGTTTTACAGTAAGCATTCTGAACTTCAGGCAGCTGACTGAGCGGTTCAGTAGCCGCAGATCTAAAATTGGACGTAACCTCCATCCTTCTTTGGAACAACGAAGTACCGGCTGTAGAACCCGGACTCTCTGTCGAGAGGAGGGACCACCTCGATGGCCTCCTTCCTCAGAAGAGAGCTGACCTCTTGTTCTAATACCAGAGCCTGCTCGGGATTTGTGCTCGTGAGACACAACCCTTTGAAAGGTGGCGCGGAGCCGAATTGAATACGATAGCCTTTCTCTACAGTCTGCAGGACCCAACGAGATACATTTGGCAGTAGTTTCCACGCTGCTAAATAATCTACTTAAGGGAGCCAGTCTCGAGACTGGCCTCTGGTGTACTTGGAGCTGCTAGATCGATGCCCTGACACGGAGGACCGGCAGGAAGCCACCGATGTAGCTGCTCGGGAGATCCCTGAAGGCGTGGCGAGGCTCTCAGCTCCGCTTCCGGGCGGAAAGAACTGAGAAAAGCACTCGGGAGACCGCTGCGCCTGGAACTCTGGCAGGGTTGGCAGGACGATCTCCAGAGGGCGCTGAGGAGAGACGGACACCGTGTAATGCGGTGCACCCGCTCTTCCCAGCAGGGGCCGCCTCAACAGTCCTGCGAGTGAGCGCCAGGACCGCTTCATCGAGGGCTTCCTAGACTGAAGCACGACCCTCAGGTCGGCCTCGCCTCCAAAGCCTCGATTTTCTAGAGCGTTGTCGACCTCGGTCCCGCTGGGGGGAGCACGAGCGGCAACGCTCTGCCTTTGGACCTCCCTATATGAGGAGCTGGTACACGGTTGGGGCTGCTCCGCCCAGCAGCCCCTAGAGCTACAGAGCGGCGAGGGAGAAACCGCTGAAATGCCGCCGCCTGTTTAGAAGCCTCCTGGAACCTGTCGGCGACCCGCGTTAGCGGCGTCGCGAACAGCCCAGAAGGCGCAAGCGGGCATCCATCAAGACGACTCTGTCCTTCTCTTTCATGTCGGACAGAGTCAACCATAAGTGCCTCCGCTGCCACCATTGTTGCCATAGACCGCCCAATGGCACGGGCGGTCTCCTTAGTGGCGCGGAGAGCTAAATCAGCGGTTCTCCTCAGTTCTCCTACATCACTTGAACTGATTTGCTCGCCTCATCTAGCTCTTTCAGCAGGTCTGCTTGATATGCCTGAAGCACAGCCATAGTGTGAAGGCATGCACCTGCCTGACCTGCTGCCGCGCACTTTGCCCAACAGCGCTGATGACCCACGCAGCGGCTTGGTGGGCAAGACCGAGCCTTCAGAGACGATGCCGCACCGGGTGCCAGATAGCGCAAGCGCCTGTTCAACCCGGGCATCGCTCTGTAACCACACTTAACCCCGCCACATTACCATAATAATCAGAGGCGGGATAAATAGGCGTGAAGAAAAGGTTTTTCCACGATCTCGACACCTCAGTGTGAAGATCGGGAAAGAAAGGCAGGCTCCGGCGAGAGGTAGTGACTTACTATGCAGAAAGCGTTCGTCTAGCTTACCGCTGCTCTTCAGTCTGATCATCGGCGGGCCAATTAATATTTAACTTGGCAACCGCACGAGTAACTACCTCTAATAACTCTCGTATTGTGGGGATAGAGTGGGCGAAAACCAGTGCTCCACATCTTCCTCCTCGGAGGGAGATAGGTGAACACTGGCCCCGCCCTCTGAGGGGAAGAAACCGCAGTACGGGCTTCCGAACCCAGAGAACGGGCAGTGGATCTGGCAGGTGAGGACAGAGATAGGGGTTTAGCCGTCTCTAATCCCTCTGCCAAATCCAATTGCGAGCCCCACGAGTGCAGCCACCGCTCCGCCTCAGCGGAGGCGGGGCCAGCACCGTGAGGAGCGCCGAAAACTCCCTCCTCAAGAGAGCTCTCCGGGAGCGAAGCGTGTGGATGGGAAGCCGCTCACACGCGGGCAGCCGGCTTCCTCAAAAGCCGACTCCGCGTGCTTCGCCCCCAAGCAGACCACGCACAGACTGTGTGTATCCCCGCTCGTGATGAAGCGAGGGCAGGGAGTCACACACCGTCTGTACTGTGAACCACTCTCGCCCCTCTTAGATTTACAGGTTGCCTTCGACATGTCTGTACTAATCTTTCTTTGCCTGCCTTTTTGAACAAACTTTCTTATTTCCTCACTGGATAATAACAGATCTACAGACAATGACTGACACACACAGAGAGCTTTGCTGAATGACAAAAAGCTGGCGCCGGCTGCACATCACAGGCTTTTAAGCATCCTGGTCGTGACGTCACCCGCACCTGACGTCTGGCTGTCAATTTTGACTGATTACACTTATGATTCAGAGCTGGACATCGCTGATGGCGTTCCCCTAGCGTTCCGACGCAGCTCGATGTTCCCGGAGGGGAACATGCTTCTCACGATCCTCTGACACTCGCGATGTTAAACAGTCATAATAGACATAGCTGAATCTTTGTATTCAGCTATGTCTTTGTAATCAGCTATGTAATCAGCTAAGATTGCGTGGGTGTTTGAATCAAGATTGCAAATTTTTTTAACAATTAATGGTGCAGCTCTAATGTACACACTGCAAAATGTTTTGCGAGGATATTGTCACATTCTCACGAGACCAGTCGGATCTCGCGAGATTCATCTGATCTCACAAGATCTCGTCACATCCCTACTATTAACCGAAATGTATGAATAAAAAATATGTCAGTGTGAAAAAGACTATTGCACGAATTCTGAGAACCAGCAAACCTTTCATAAAGCCAGTTACGCAATGACCTTGCTGACTCAAATGTACCAGTATGTTGAATTCAGTTTGGAGAGTTTTGAAGGCTATTTCTAATGATTCATATATTACTGCAATATAATCATTTATTTCTAAATGGCTTTTGAGATTCATAGAACATTTTTAAGGACTTGGAAACATGCATTCAAAATGATTTACTTCATTATAATGTGTGCTTTAATACAGAACAACACAAGTTAGGAATTTTATGATATATTGATTTATTTTGTGTTCTCAACATGGTCACAGTTATAGTTAAACATCAACAGGGTCTCATCATCTACTTAGAAACAGAATGCATATTAAAACCATCCTTTCTTTGTTTGGTAATTAAAAAAATGTGTGGACGGACATGAAAGGCGATGTGAGTTATGTAACAGTCGGCTTATTAAAGAAGATCTTATGACAAATTTGAGAAGTACATTTGGTAGCAGAAGCAGTGTCATGTTAATATGAGTCTCTTTAAGGTGAAAAAGGACTAGACCGTCAATGCGATGGCTGAGCGAAAACAAAAAAGTATTATACAGACTATATACATGTCAACTCAACCCCCTACCCTTACATGTTCCCTTTATCATCCATATTAGATTTATATATACGATATGCTTTTTTTTCTATTGTCTCACATTGGTTTGTGATATATACAACGACACAGGCTTTTTACAGAAAAAAATTGAAGTGTAATGATGTTTTTAGGGGGTAAATAAGTGATATAGATGCCGAAATGCAGTGGCACAGCAAAAAATGTAATAGCAAGCCAACATCACTTAAAAAAAAAAAAACAATCGACCAAACAAAAGATGAGGAAAAAACATTGTGACATGAAAGCACATTTCTTCATTTTTAAATAAGCTCACATTTCAACCAGAGGTGCTAGGCATCAGCTGCATGCAAAGCTTTGTGACGTTTTGACTTGACCGTCCGTCCAGTACTGTACAGTACAAAGCTGAAGCACCACAATACATTTACAATACACTGCACTGAAATCCATAACCAAAAAAACACTCAACACAAAGGTGAAAAACCTAAAAAAAACAGACCTTTTCTTGACAGTTGTTTGAATTTATGGTGGGTTGTTTAGTCAGAAATGGCTTCGGTGATCACATTTGTACACAGAGATGGCCTGTCCTAGTCTGATTAATGCTGTACTGTACAAATTACTGGCCTCAGTGCATCTTGGGAACATGCCAGGTGTTATGAAGTCTGATAATGACAAAAACAAGGATTTATGCTCTATTATCTGTAAGCTTCTATTATTATTATTATTATACGGATGTGCCGTGGCAGCACTTCATTACGATTAGGCTACCGGCTAACATTTTCCTTTATTAACTACTTAAATTTCAGTGTTTGATTTTTCAAGCCCAGATAAACATTAAACAGATGTCTCCTAATTGAATCTATTTTGGTATGAAACAGGATAAAGACATTTTGAATGAAGAGAAGTCTACAGATTTTAATATGTTCTTCATCATCATCATCATCATCACTCATTTAACAACGGTCAACTGTAACACTGATAATATCTCTGGAAATATGCAATATCTAGAGAATATTTTGTACAATATACATGCAAGAGTATTTTAGTTGACATTCCCGACTAGGTTAAACAGAGACCAAGGAGAACAAGATGTAGGAGGGGCGAGAAACAATATGGGGTTTGAAGTACGATATTGGAAATATGATAACAGAAATGACAAACAAAACAACCAACTGGCTGAATTTACTAAACTGAAACATACATATTGCACATGATTAATCAATAAAAAAGAAAGTCAGAAAAAAGAGAAAACGCACAGCAAATGTGCTGACACTGCTCTCGTATAAGAGAGCGAGCTCAATTCAGCCGTGGTTTCTGTACATTAAGTGATCATTTACAAAGACAAGTGCTGTTCAGAAGCTCTGTACTTGAGTTAAAAGAGCATCAAAACACAAAACTATTACATCGAATCACAGCTCTGTCACCATTTATCTACTTACAGTATAAAACAAGTCAAAAATTGAACTGAGAAAGGGGATATGTGTGAAAAAAACATGTCCAAATCCGTTCACCCGACCGACCCACTGCTACATATTATATGCAGTTTACATTACATTAGATTACATTACATTAGCTGTGTTTCTGAGCAAGTGAAAGGCATTCTCACAGGAGGACAGAAGAATATGTATCAAATCTACTTCATTTCCACACAGAAGAGGGCACACGCTCAGCCTGCTGAGAAAAATCTACATCTCTGCACAAACTAACTCTTGAAATATGGGGAGAGATTTCAATCAGCTCTGGCTTTCCTCCGACCCAAACACTACCCCTAATGTTAGACGACAAAATAGCCTTCTCCATCATACCGGCTTTACCATAAACATCTTCAAATGTACATTTATTTCAATATTGATTTATTCATCTCTAAAAAAATAGTTAAAAAAATAAAACCATGTTGCAGCAGTGGCCGGGACCGACGAGTCGAGGCCGTGGACGATCCATCCATGAGCTCTCCTGTTCCGCCCGCACCCTTCCCACAGTCCCCGTGATGGGTTTGCGCTACGTAGATCCCGAAGGAGGTGGAGCGAACACAAGCTGGAGATTCCGGGAGAGTCTTCCAACTTCAAGGCAACCAATCATTTCCATGTTGTTCAACTGGCCACCTACTGAGTTCAGTATCAGTGAAAACTAGTAACTCCTACCGAGAGTACACAGAGAATACTGAGATTTTATCTGAGGCTTCGGATCATTTTTGTCCTATAACAATAATAATAGCTGCTAATATTATTATTATTATTTTACAAAATACTATACGCACGACATACACAAAGCAAATCTTTTTTCTTTTTCTTTCTTTTTTTTTGTTGGAATAACTCAGTCACTGCTTTTTAATAATTGGCACGTTATAGTCCCCTAACTATATCACAGAAATGTGTGGTCTACAGCTACATTAAATACTGGAACACCGCTCGTTGTGACCGACTTCTCTCAAACCGTACTTTAGTTTCTGCAAACTAATAAGCAGGCTATTTGATAATGCATTTAGGTAATTAGGTACAAGAAAACAGTTGCCACGGTCTTTTGCGCATGCTCTTGCTTTACCTCCAAAGTCGAGAGGGTTGAAAGTCTCTAAAATCGAGCCTAAAAGAAGCAATAGCTTTATCTGGGGCACTACAGCTTGAGCAATGACTGGTAAGAACTGATGATTTGAGTTCTAGCCACCCCAAAAGAGAAGGCCGGTGCTACACAGTGTGGCTCCCCCTTCCAGAGGAAACGGGTGCTGGATGAGTTGAAAAGTGAGTCATGGTGCCCTTTTGTTTGTGTCCTTGTAGGCAGCAACAATCCGTCGCACGTTACAATCTAAAGAGAGGCCCAACGGTCACCCCGCCAAAAACGGTCCCATTCCCAAGTGGAAAGAGTTTGCGGAGGGGCTCAAACCACAGTGCTGATGCCGCTGTGTTTGGGCTTGGTGCTGCTGGCCGCCGGAGGAGGGGCCGGAGGCTGGCTGTGGTGGTGAGGAGCATGCTGGGAGTGGGAGGGGTGCGGCCCGTGGCCGTGGGGACCGTGCGAGTGGCTGTGAGAGGACGAGGAGCCGGGTGGGGGGTGGTACTGGTGCGGCGGGTGAGGAATGTGCGCTGGGGGGTGGTAGTGATGGAGGTGGTGGTACGGAGGAGGATTCTGCATGTGGCAAATCTGAGCGTGGTGGGGGTGCATCTGGGCCTGGGTCTCAGTGACGCCCTCACGGGCCGTGTGGTGCAGGTTGGTAGGGTGCGGGATGTGAGAGATGAGTGTCGGGTGGGAGGGGTGTGAGGGCTGGGGAGGCAGAGAGGGTGACTTGCCCCGCTTGGTGCCGAACAGGGAGCCCAGGAGAGAAGAGGAGTTGGGGATGGACTGCTGGCGGGAGGGGCAGTCGCGGCTGGAAGTGGCTCGACGCCGTATGTGGGGGCTGCTAATGATGGACCCCTGCAGGAGAATGAAGGAGAGAGAGCATGGAGAAGTTAAACACCAGATGTGTACAGCATTCTTGATGAGTCAAGAGCACAGTTCCATTTATTAATGCATTCTACATTTTTAAATGTTAATTTGATCTGATTTAAATGTGAAATCATTAGGGTTGGGAACCAAAAAAAAAAAAAAAAAGTTTTCTAAAAACAGCAATTATTTTCAAGACATTTGGTACTATTAACAGGTCTTCAATTAATTAATTTTTCCACAAATTATTAAAAAGACTCCCAGTCATGTAGGAAATGAGCCATGAACTCACAAGTTATTGGTTTGAATCAGTCTAGTGGCTAATGAATTTGATTTGATTCTTGAACTTAAGTCACAACATTTATCATGTCCAAATCAAGAATCGCTAATGAGATACTTCAGTGCTGTTATTGACTAGTTTCAGAACTTTTTCATTATAGAGAATTGTAATTAATAATAAAATGCATTGAAATGTAACAACGTTTTTTTTTTGTTTAATATATTTGTTAAGTTACAGAAGTACCAAATATTCAGAATCAAGTATGTGAACGTAATTTAATTTTAAACATGTTCTTTGATTCCCGTACCCAATAATTATATATTCCATCTATTTCAAATAATAAAACAGATACCGTTCAAATCTTTGGGGTTGGTAAGATTTTTGAAATGTTTTTGAAAGAATCTCTTACGCTCACCCAGGCTGCATTTACTTGAGCAAAACACAGTAAAACTGCATAAATAAAATGGTCAATTTTTTTTTTTTATTTTAAATAACAGTTTTCTGTTTTAACATATTTTAAAATGTAATTTACAGTGTTGGCCAAAACGATTAGAACATTAGTATTTTCACCAGCTAAAAAATGGTTTAAGTCGTTTTTTTGCTGTAGTGTGTCAGTAGGAAATATCAGTTTATATTTCTGAACATTAATTTAGCTATTAACTGCAGGGAGAGTCTGAAAACAGCCAGAGCTCCACACAGAGATCTGATCTCATCATCATCCAGTCTGCCTGGAATCACATGAAGAAACAGAACAAACTGAGACAGATTACATCCAGAAGAACTGTGACAACGTCTCCAAGATGCTTCAAGAGACCTACCTACAAAGCTAAATAAAAAAATATACCCAAGTGCACCTAGGATAAAAGCTGCTTTAAACTCAAAGGATAGTCACACCAGATGTTGATTTAATTTAGTTAATAGAAGTTAATAGATAAAGAAAATCTATTTATGACATTATTTCTGACAGCATCCTCATTTTACAGCATATTTATACAAGTGCCTAAAACTTTCAACAGTACTGTAGCTTTGCAGGTAGGTCTCTTGAAGCATCTTGGAGACATTGTCACAGTTCTTCTGGATTTAGTCTGTCTCAGTTTGTTCTGTTTCTTCATGTCATTCCAGGCAGACTGGCTGATGATGAGATCAGATCTCTGTGTGGAGCACTGGCTGTTGTCTCACTGGATTATTACAATTAATGGAAAAGACTATGTTTGGAAATATAAACTGATATTTCCTACTCACACACAAGACAAAGATATAAAAACTGGCATAAAACCCTTTTTTAGCTGGTGAAAATACTAGTGTTCTAATAATTTTGTCCACCATTGTATTCTTGTGATGGCAAAGCTGAATTTTCAGCATCCATTACTCCAGTCTTCACTGTTATGCAATTCCTCAATCCTCCCAATATGTCAATTTGGTTCTCAAGAAGCATTTTGTACTATAATCCATGTTGAAAATGGTTGTGCTGCTTAACATTTTTGTGGAAACATGATATATTTTTTTCAGGACTCTGATGAAAAAAGAACAGCATTTATTTTAAATAGCAATCGGTTGTAACATTATACATGCATCTTTGCATTTCATTCAAAATAAATCACACTGACCAGTCATGTAGGAAATGAGCCATGAACTCACAAGTTATTGGTTTGAATCAGTCTAGTGGCTAATGAATTTGATTTGATTCTTGAACTTAAGTCACAGTGCTGTTATTGACTAGTTTCAGTAATTTAATTTTAAAATGTTCTTTGATTCTAATAATTATATATTCCATCTATTTCAGTTCAAATCTTTGGGGTTTCACCCAGGCTGCATTTACTTGAGCAAAACACAGTAAAACTGCATAAATAAAATGGTCAATTTTTATTTATTTTAAATAACAGTTTTCTGTTTTAACAAAAAATGTAATTTACAGTGTTGGCCAAAACGATTAGAACATTAGTATTTTCACCAGCTAAAAATGGTTTAAGTCGTTTTTTTGCTGTAGTGTGTCAGTAGGAAATATCAGTTTATATTTCTGAACATTAATTTAGCTATTAACTGCAGGGAGAGTCTGAAAACAGCCAGAGCTCCACACAGAGATCTGATCTCATCATCATCCAGTCTGCCTGGAATCACATGAAGAAACAGAACAAACTGAGACAGATTACATCCAGAACTGTGGCAACGTTTCCAAGATGCTTCAAGAGACCTACCTACAAAGCTAAATTAAAACACATACCCAAGTGCACCTAGGATAAAAGCTGCTTTAAACTCAAAGGATAGTCACACCAGATGTTGATTTAATTTAGTTAATAGAAGTTAATAGATAAAGAAAATCTATTTATGACATTATTTCTGACAGCATCCTCATTTTACAGCATATTTATACAAGTGCCTAAAACTTTCAACAGTACTGTAGCTTTGCAGGTAGGTCTCTTGAAGCATCTTGAAGATGTTTCCACAGTTCTTCTGGATTTAGTCTGTCTCAGTTTGTTCTGTTTCTTCATGTCATTCCAGGCAGACTGGCTGATGATGAGATCAGATCTCTGTGTGGAGCACTGGCTGTTGTCTCACTGGATTATTACAATTAATGGAAAAGACTATGTTTGGAAATATAAACTGATATTTCCTACTCACACACAAGACAAATATATAAATAACTGGCTTAAAACCATTTTTAGCTGGTGAAAATACTAGTGTTCTAATAATTTTGGCCACCATTGTATTCTTGTGATGGCAAAGCTGAATTTTCAGCATCCATTACTCCAGTCTTCACTGTTATGCAATTCCTCAATCCTCACAATATGTCAATTTGGTTCTCAAGAAGCATTTTGTACTATAATCCATGTTGAAAATGGTTGTGCTGCTTAACATTTTTGTGGAAACATGATATATTTTTTTCAGGACTCTGATGAAAAAAGAACAGCATTTAATTTAAATAGCAATCGGTTGTAACATTATACATGCATCTTTGCATTTCATTCAAAATAAATCACACTGACCCCAAAATTTGAACACTAGTGTAATATATACCAAAAAGCAATGCAAATTTAATACCCAAAATAGTACCACATAAAAAGTAAATTATTCAATTTAAGTCAGTATAAACAAGGACACAGCACTCAAGCAATGCATCATGACCATCCATCAGCAGTTAATGCATTTATAAAAGACCTGAAGCAGATCCTTGAAAGCCATGCGTTACATGCAAAAGCGGAGACAGGCAAGATTGCGTTAGTCAGCCTTTAGTAATGTTAAAGCGAGCATATGGGCTTATCCTGCATTCCAGGATGGGCTGCCAAACAAACTGTCTCACATGATAACCTATACGGACTAAATGGGTGACAAACCAAATCCAATCTATTAAAGCAACACCTTTGCTAAACTCCCTCATGTTTATTATGCTTATCTGCACACAGATGGGAAACAATTTCAAGGCATTCTGAGGGGTAAAAAGTGCTTAGGGCTGCAAAGGAAGAGGTCAAGTGGTTGGAGGTTGGTGAGGAAATGAAGACTTGCACTTTTTGAAGTGCTCAGGCGCAACATTCTATTGTTCACTTGCAGCGGCCAAGTGAAACATGCCACCAGGAATCAAATCGAAAACATTTACAAAATACAAAGACACACACAGCCCACGGTACGTGACTTGGGATGTTTGCATTAGTTGAGTCATGCTGACTAAGTTGGACCGTGGAGAAGTTATAATATGTGATGTGAGCCACGGGGGCAGAATTCCCCGTCATTCCACAAAAGCTCCACAGGAACAGGCAGCCTATGCATGCAGGGTGGCCTACTTAGTTCAAAAACAATACCACACATACAGACAGTGGAAACTACGGAGCAAAGAAGCAACCAAAAAGAAAAGATGGTAGACAGACCAGAGAAACAAATGAAGCAAAGTTGCAGTTTCAAAATGCAACATTGACACACAGAATAGCGACCTGTTGTAGGTTCTTGCGTCCTATATCACGGTACTTACTTCCATATTGCTGTCTAGAGATCCTGCACTGCTGCGGCGCCCCCGCTTGCCTGAGCGAGACATGCAATATGATAGATTAGAGCACGCTCGAACAGTCAGATATATAGAGGCGTGTGTAGAGGCATATATATCCTGCCTGCCCACAAGGGCGCTATTGAGACACAAAGCAAGCAGCCGTTGTCCGGAAAGAGAGGGAGGGTAGAGCCAGGTGGGTCAGGAGCTTTTAAAGGGCCAAAGGATGAAGGTATACTAGTCCTAAGATCACTAAGCATAAAGCTACATCTTCAAGAGTCTTAAGCAAACTGGGGTTTAATGACTACAAACTGAAACCCCTCCACAAGATCGTAGCAGCAACTGAACAAAAACAAGCAAAACGGTAAAAAAATCTTGATCATTCCTGATGTATGGACAAATACAAATGTAGCAGCCTAGACTGGTAGTATGAAAACTTTGTCGATATTTAATAAGCACTGAATGATTGAATGTCAGTGTTAGGAGAGCTATCAACTGCTATACGTGTAGTTTCATCTTAAAGGAATAGTTCACCAAAAAAAATGTATTTGTTGAAAATGTACACACTCTCAGGCCAGATGAGTTTGTTTCTTCATCGGAACGGATTTGGAAAACTTAAACATTACATCACTTGCCCACTGATAACAACATGATAAGTAATCCACACGTCCATCAATTAACATCTAAGCTTTCTAAGAAAGTACGCATGTACGAATATAATTTCGTAAAAAACAAATGTATGATTCAGGTCAAGATACGTGCCCATAATAAATACTGTTATAACGTTTCCGTCAGTGAAAAAGCCCAAAATCATTCCACATTAAATCCTGATTCAGCCAAAATGACTTTTTCACTGAAAAAAGCCATTTTATAAATGGAAGACTTTGTTTCTTACAAACACAGGTTTTCATGTTAATTATTGGACTGGAGTCTTGTTTATTAACTTATTACGACGGCACCCATTCAATGCAGAGTGAGCAAGTGATGTAACGCTTAATTTCTCCAAATCTGTTCCGATGAAGAAACAAACTCATTACACCTTACATAGCCTGAGGGTGAGTACATTTTCAGCAAATTTTCATTTTTTGGTGAACTGTTTCTATAATGCTTTAAAGGGATAGTTCACCCAAAAATGAAAATTCTGTCATTAATTACTCACCCTCATGGCATTCCAAACCTGTGAGACTTCATATCTTTATCTTCAGAACACAAATTAAGATATTTTTGATAAATTCAGAGAGCTCTCTGACCCTCTTATAGACAGTGAGGTCCTTACACGATCAAGGCACAGAAATGTAGCAAGGACATCATTAATATAATCCATGTGACATCAGTGGTTCAACTGTAATTTTACGAAGCTACGAGAACACTTTTTGTGCACAAAGAAAACAAAATAACGAGTTTATTCAACAATTCATCTCCTCCACGTCACCCTATAGCACCATTTTGGAGAGTATCAAATACGTAAAAAACATATGCAACATATGTACACGGATACGTTGTTTACGTTCAGATCAAAGCGAAAACAGCGGAAACAACTTTAACAATGTATCCACGTATGGTGCTTCTATGCTGATACAGATCAGCATATGTTAGAGATGTGCCGATGAGCTCAAACGTCACCCGAATCCACTGCTTCAAATAAATTATCCACCTACCCGCACCTATATTTTTCTCTGATTTATATAACCGACCCGGCCCGCTCCCGGTTTTCACATTACAATGATTCTAATTAGACTAATTCTTAGTTTTGCACGATGATATGACGAATGGATAGTTCATTTTTAACAGCAGATTCAGTGATGTGAGAGCTGATCTGCGCATATCTGCCGCGCATTACCGCTCCGACGCGGCCACCGGGGCTGATCGCGGTCACTCTAGTCAAGTCAATGCTTGTTTATATACCCATAGTTATGTATATATTATACCAGCCATGCCGCGACATGTTTCAGAAGCATCCCAGAATCTTGTGGTCTCGCGAATCCAGTTGCTTCGCTCCTGGTGTGAATTGGTAATTAGCTGCTTTTAAATTAACATTTAATTAAAAAACAAAATGTCCTCTTTGGCCAGATTGTAGTCTACACTTTCTTAATCGCATAAACACACGCTTTACTCCATTCAAACTTTATCTGGAATGCCACTGTATCTGTCACTGCAACCTCCCGAACAGGCGAACCCACACAAAAATGAAAGCGGTGTCTGTCTGCCTGATGAAAAATGTATTTAAAAAAACAGAATATTTGCATCACTAATGATTTATCTCATCCACCTGCGACCCATCAGCAATTAATTATAATGTATTTTTTTAACATGACCCACCCGACCGGCCCCGCGGATACAACCGCCATCCGCGCATCACTAGCGTACGTTGTTTAAGTATGTGATGCTCTCCAAAATGGTGCTATAATTACGGTTGAACCACTGATGTCACATGGATTATTTTAAAGATGTCCTTGCTATGTTTCTGAGCCTTGATCGTGTTAGGTTCCTTGGTGTTTATGGGAGGGTCAGAGAGCTCTAAGAATTCATCAAAAATATCTTAATTTGTGTTCCGAAGATGAACGAAGGTCTTACAGGTTTGGAACGTCATGAGGGTGAGTAATTAATGACAGAATTTTCTTTTTGGGTGAACTATCCCTTTAATTAAAAGATACTGCACACATTTCCAGAGCTGTTTTCACTGTAGAGGATTGCTGGAATGGGTTATTCATAGCTTTGCCAGACATCTCTCTAGTTCACATGTGTTGTGACTCCTGCTATCAGGCTCAGCGGCCAGCTTGGTCGAGTTCAATTCACACCTACGGAGCGTGCCTGCGCTGTTAAATGTTTTTTCTAACAGAGAAAGCATGTGAGGTCACACTATCCATTATTTTCTGTGTAGTGACTGCCATGTTTAGGGCTCAAAACGATGTGCTAGATAGGGTGAGAAGATATCACAGCTTGTGAATTGTGTGAAGGTTCAATTATAGAGTGGGAAAAAACAACTAATGTGGAAGATAATATTTGTCAGGATGCATCTAGCTTCATTAGCCTTGGCAAAGGACATTCATAATAGGGCTGGGTGACAGGTTACTATTATATAGATTTTTCTGCATTATGTATTATAAATATTATAATTATACTATAATACCAACAAAATAAACCTGACTATAAGATATAGATATATAGCCAAATATATATAGCTTGATATTTGATTTAAAATATATATATTTCAATCATAGACCATCATTTCAACCAATAAACCATGGAAATACAGTATAAAATGTTTTATTTTATTTTAGTATTACTTACACACTATTACAGTATTTATTACTATTTTTGAATTAGCTTTTATTTTTATATTTTAGTTTTATTTATTTATTTTTATATAATTTTGAGTAATTTTACTACAACTTATTTCAGTTAATTGTCAAGGCAACACTTGTGTAAGTTTAAGTTTTTCATTAAATATTAATATTTTATTTAAGCTTTAATTAAACTTTAGTACAGAAAACTATTTTTAATAGTTCTGGTTTTAGTTAATAACACTGGTAAAAATGTATTGAAAATCAAATCAAAGCATAATTTTGCATACTCGTTTTCACTAGACAAAGACCTCAAAACTAGTCCAATGACAGTCAAATAAAAGCACATTAAACAAATAAAATTCATCTTAAATCCTTGAATGTGTTGCATATCACCCAGCTCTAATTGATAAATAATTGAGGCTACACTAATGGTTGTGGACAAGCACTAATTTAGAAGCAAGCATTCAGCGCTCTACTTTGGCAAGAGGCGAAGTATTGTTTGGACAAGACTGCAAAAAATAATCAATGTTTGTGACAGATAAAGCCAGAAATACATAACATGTCTTATGTGGGTTTGCACACTCACCTATATCTGAAAGGTCACGTAAGGAGCTGCTGAGGGCACTTCTCTTCAGGCCTTCACCCATGGCGTAGCTGTCATCCAGGCTGGTGCGACTCAGATTGCCATTTCCTGTGTCTTTCTTCAGCCCTGAGCTCTGGGAAATGCTGGGACGTACCACACCCTTCTGCTTCTCCAGTTCGGCTGCATAAAACGAAGTCAACTTCAATGATCATGTCATTTCACACACATTTCACTGCTTTTAGGCACAATAGACAGAGTTTGCAGTGTGAAAAACCAGCACATTTCTCAAGCCCCTTATGGCTTTCTTTCTTCCGTGGACACTCTTTTTTTAGAAGAATGTATTATAAGAGCTGCTTACACTCTATTCTGTACTTCTCCATCTCCTGCACCTCTGCGATGGACTCCCGCAGGTCATCTGTGAACTTCTTACGGTCTTGCGGGTTGGGGGCGTTGAAGTTAATGAGAACCTTGATGTCTGCGCCTGGAAGAGCTGAAGTGAGACGCACTCCATTGGGGTAATCTGAAAAGCAGCAGCGGGAGAGAAATATTTACAGACTGGCAGCACTCAGACATGCCCTTTTCAGTGGGACACACTGATCGATATTCTTACATTTCGCAAACGTATATGACAGATATTTTAATCTTTTTGTGAGAAAATGCATTGTAATACACAATACTTTGAGAATAAGTTTGTTTTCAATCAACAGCCGAAGTATTTTACGACCGTTACCTCCTGTTTCATGTCTTCCTGTGAAGCAAAAAGCCTGGCTTTTACTCGACATGCCAGCACGGAAGTGAGAAGGTGCAATCAAACTGAACGAACAAGGTAAAACATAGTCCAGAAAAGGGCGATATGGGGTCAGAAGGCCTTTGACCTTTCACTGAGGGTACTTACACTGGTTTTCAAACATAAGCACCTGCATCCCGTATAGAGAAAAGGACTGCCTGAAGCTGTACGTCACCGAATTCTTCTTCTTCTGGAAAATCTTAGTGACCTGAATTGAAAGAATGTCACATTAGGAACCCATCTGTTCCTAATTATCCTTGGCTATATTCTTTGAGCATTTGGAAAAGCTGAGTAACACTTTCTGATAATGGACACACAATGTACAAAACCGCTGACCTAGAATTGGACTAAATGTGTCTTGCTGAGCATTACACAACCATAACGACAAAACATAACAAAACAAAAAACGTTATGATGTAAGACTGTTCAAACTCATTTTTTCCTGTTTTTACGTGTCTCGTGTTGCATCATGGGCTATGATGTGTGTGCTTACCACTAAGAGGTCATTGAATAGGAAGATCTCTCTCTGGTGGAGACCCAGTTTCTGAGGTTTGTTAGGGTCTGGCACTTCAAACAGCCTATTTTAACCCTACAGCCTACTAGCAATATTAAAAAATACAATTCACTATTTTAATGAGTCCTTGATTTTATGTGTATCAGCTCTAATTGTTTTTTTTATAAATAATTGTATTTTGTTAAGTAATGTTTAACAGCTGAAAAACTGACCAGATTAGCTGCTTCCTTATTTTATAAAGAAGAGTAGATAGTATCCAGAATATAAAGTGCTGTTTTCAATGAGTAACATACACAGAATAAATAGGTTTAATAATTTTTTATGTAATAATACAATTGTTCACACACACACACACACACACACACACACACACACACACACACACACACACACACACACACACACACACACACACAAACAAACACTTTATATATCTAAATATCCAACCTACTACATTGTACTTGGAAAAAACAGACCAGAAAGAATGCAGAAAACCCTCAAATAATGTGTTTTTTATAATTTTGTAATTATTTTACTATTTTGTAAAATGGTTCTCTGACTTAAATTGTTTAATGACAGTACGAGGATTAAAAACAGTAAAACATTTTACTCACACATCCAAGGCCATGGTGCAGAGACCCGATCTGAAAAGTGAAAAAATGAGACTGATGAGTGAGGATCATAGCGAGAGGACTGAAGGGAGGCTTGAAGGTCAGAGAGTGGTCTCTCTCTCTCGTTATCAAGACCCCCCTCCATCTACCTGTCAGATCTGAGCGGTGCTGTATGAATGGGGTGAGAAGGGAGGTTAACGAGAAACCAAACTGCTGCTGCTTGAAACTGTGACAGGAAGTTTCGGCCTATTTTCACGAACCTAACTACAGCACCTGGGATGCGGCGTCTGCAGGCAGGAGTCTCTGGCACAGCAGAGCTCTATCTGAGCTCATCAGGAGATCTCCATTATGTCTTCTTCAAAGATGCGTGGAAGATACACCAGGGAGAAGGTTTTCCTGGCAACCAAGCCATGTGTGCTGTTTCCATTAAAGCTTAAATGTTAATTATTTAAGCTCTGAATAAACCCACAGTGCTTCCAAATTCAACTGTGTGACAGGCACTCGATGTGGTAATGAAGCAAGTTCATTAAGGGAACAGCTTCAGTTAATTTAGCCTTGGGAGAGACCAACAACTCCGCTGGAGGGTTGATGTATAGTGTACTGATCTTATGTGGATTACACAACTCTCCAGATCTACACCAGTCAAGGTAACAGACTTTAGTCAAGACAGACGGTAATGGTCAGCCTTTTTTTTATAAATAAGAAATGAATAATTAAATTCCAGAAGGACACATTCAATTAACCAAAAGTGACAGTGAAAACCTGAATAAAAGTGCTGTTATTTTTTTACTTTCTTTTCATTTTTTTTAAAATAAGAAATTAATAATTAAATTCCAGAAGGACACATTCAATTAACCAAAAGTGACAGTGAAAACCTGAATAAAAGTGCTGTTATTTTTTACTTTCTTTTCATCAAAGATACCTGGAAAAAAGTATCAGTTTCACAAAATTACTAAGCAACACTGTTTTCAATACTGATAATGAGAAACGCTTAAAATCAGCATATTAGAATGATTTCTAGCAATCATGTTGAAGATTGAAGCCTGGAATAATAGCTGCTAAAATTCAATCATGTAATGGTGGGGTCCCTTCTCCGTTTCTCCTCAACCACAAAGGGATCATTATGCTGAAAAAAATGGAAGACCCTATTCTACAAAATAAAAAGATTTTTAAAGCATATCTATAAATTTCCATTTGTGTCACATTACATTTATAATATATGCCTCTTCCACTGAATAACTAATATGGTTGTAACTTGCTAGACTGCATGATAAGGGGTTGAGTTCCGAGCAGGTGAACTATCAGTAGATTTAATCTTTAGGCAACTCTAAAGGCCTCTGTGGAGAAGCAAATCACATGTATCATTGCAGAGCATCACGCAGCCCTCGCCACATGACTTACATACATGCACAGATACCACAGTCAGACACCGAGAAGGTCTCAAGACAGGGATTAGATCTGTCATAATGAAGAACATCTTGTAGATAAAGAATCTTCTAAGAGTCTCATGTGCCTCTTGAGTATTTTTTTTTTTAAATGGTTCCTGACAGAACAATAAAACCTATAGATCTACTCTGCACAGAGGGACGAAAGCATACAAACACACAATAGGTGAGAGAAGGATCATGTTTAACCAATGTCCTTGGATCATTTCACACCACTGGACCATGACTGGAATCGATAAATCGTCATTTCTAGAACCGGGGTCAAAGTAAGTTTACAACATGATGGATAGAGATGGACTGTTCACTCACCGGCTTCTTGCCAACGATGAGTTTCTCCACCTTCTGTACCTGGGAGACGTGGTCTTCGTTTGTTTTAAGCTCTCGTTTCCGAATTCGCTCATAGATGCCCACCAACATCTCTCTTGGGATGTCCTCTCCGTCATCCACACCTGTGCACAGGAAGCAAAGAACAAAAAAAAGCCCATGTATAATTACGGCTCGCAAAAGATTTACGGAAATTCAAGGAGAGAATTCGAAATGCAGGTTAAGCATATCTGAATAACGACATGACCACATTTACATATCGAAGTTAAAGGTGAATCTCTGTTTGCTTTGCTCCAATTATTACGCAAGGTTGTGACCAGAAAGATGTCATTGCTATCCCAAAGAGGATAGATCATTAATCAGTCTGGAGCACATGCATTACGTTTAATTGGAGCAAATTTGAGAATTTGTTTTAGTATGACAAAAACCTCTAAATGACTTTGAAGGTGAATTTATTGATGGAACAGATTCAGTTTGCAATGAAAAAACGTGAAATTGAATCTCACCGCGAAGGTTCTTTACAAAGTCCTCCAGTTTCATCTTCCTCTCTGGCTTCACGTTTGGGCTGTACATGTCCGTGTTGAGAAGTATAATGGCAAACGCCAGGATGAAGATGGTATCTGGGTTCCTAAACTGACGCACCACCCCAGGGTTGCAGATGCAGTAGCGCTGACTGAATGGAAATAAGAACAACAACAACTGAACAAAGTGAACACATTAATATGAGACTGCACTTCCACAAAATCAATAGCTGCTCTGGTGAGTAATTGGTTCTAGATGCACTAGCATGACAGAGAATGGTAAAAGTGCCACCCTGTTAAAGAGCTATGTTATTTTAGATAACAATTGAATGGATTTTAAACAGTTCATTTGGAAACTGTGTCTGCCTCAAAGGGTTTAGCTATTACAATCATTTTTGAAGGTCTAAGAGTGGCGAGCAGGCAACCGTTGAAGTTATCTTCACATGCGTTGTAAGTTGGTGTGATCGCTCAAA
This sequence comes from Gymnocypris eckloni scoliostomus, assembly GCA_027564155.1. Classification (NCBI taxonomy): domain Eukaryota; kingdom Metazoa; phylum Chordata; class Actinopteri; order Cypriniformes; family Cyprinidae; genus Gymnocypris; species Gymnocypris eckloni. The sequence goes on from CM050431.1 coordinate 14,536,666, forward strand.
TGACAGATGGTCCTTGAGCAGCTGATCGAACAATGCTATCTGTGGGCTAAGGGAGTGGTTTATGTTTTTGTGTTGGTAAAATCTAATGAAGGACAAGAAAGCAGACTATCTTAGAGAATGTATTGCTTCTTACTGGATATAAACATGGTTTAAGTGAAATTGCTAATTGATCCATTCTCATTGTCTAATCACCAAGCTTCCCTTAAAAGGACAGTTCACACACACACAAAAAAATATGTCATTATTTATTCATCCTTATGTTAGTCCAAACCCATCCAACTGGTGAATTGTTTGGTGGACAAACAATTGAACACAATAATATAAATGTGTTGTCTTGATAATAAATCAAAACCAGTCTAAATGACTCAGTCATGAATCAGATGGATGTAATCATACCATTTTAAAACAAGTCAGAGTTTCATTTCTGGGTTAACTTTACCTTTAAGGGTGCTTTAAAAAAAAAAGAATCAATTGAAATGTTTTTCACCTGAAGGCTTCAATGAGTCGCTCCACTTTCTGTGCCTCTCCCTGCACCCGGATATGTGCCTGGAATTTTCTCAAGGCTTCATCCAGCTCCATTCCAGAGAAATCCATCTCATCTACCACACAGCTAGAAAAAGATAATGAACAAAGTCAAAGGACCGCTGCCTTTTTTCCTGCACTGTAGTATATCCAGGATGGTGTATTCCCTAAGTCTTCTGGGAAAAAATTGCATTCTATTCCATGAATTGTATAAATTTTCTAGCACACATGAAGATATGGTCACTGCTTTTAGACAAAGGAAAATGTAGTCTTTCCAATAAAAGCAAGTTCAATCAGTCTCTAAATCACAATCATGGGCATACAAAGCAATCTGAGGGAGATTTTGCTCCAGGGATACTCGGAGTGCATTTGATCTCACATGTCAAGATTTACTGATTTCAAGGAAGTGCTTTAAAAAAAAGTGCTGTCAGACTAAGCTGAACACAGACTGCATGGCCTTATCTGCCCCCATTATCTCGACTGTTACTGTCAGACTGAAAAGGGAGGATGAGTTAACTTAAGAGTGAGAAGGAGTTGATTCACATCGCTTCGGAAAAGTGCTCCATGAACCCAGACACCTTAGTCAATATGTACAAAACAGTGCAAGAGTCCATATATATATTATCACTCTCTCATACTTAGATTCCACGGAGGACTGGCTGGAATAATCGTTTGTTATTTGCAGACTAATTTCAAGAGGTCACTAACAATTACAGCAAATGCTTGTGGTTAGAACAAAAACTTTGATTGTTCTGAAATCGAATAATATGTCCACCTTTAATCCTAAATGCACTCAATTTAAAAAGAGGACACTACATGAATGTGGGTACAGTTGTAAAGAACCAGTTTCTAAAACAATGGACTATGAATTTGATCCTACATGCACTCAAAGCCACATGAGCTTGAAAGGCTTAGACATGGTGATCAGTTTCTCTCAGGAGGGGACACATACATTCATAAAGGCTCCTGTGATACTGGCTTAATTTAAGTTAATTCTGCTGTGGTAAGGATAGTGAAGGATAGCGAAAAGCATAATTACAGAGGAGCATCCTAAAATTAAAGATTATGATGGAATTCTAGAATGATTGATTTTTTTTCAGTATTATTTTTATAAATGTATGTGAAATATGGTTTATTTTGAGCATGGATTGATTCAATAAAAAAAATAAAAGTTTTACAAACTGCAGCATCTGCCAGTAAAATGACTGCATATTTGAAGTAACAACACACCCAACTAACCCAGTAAAATTTGCTGAACTTACTCAAGAACATCTCTGTTAAACTGTTTCTGCCTGTTTCAGGAACTCGCCAATCATCTGTCGACTCAGCCCTTTTCTCTGTAACAGGAAATGGGCAACTCCCACAGGTGTGTCTGGGACAAATCCTCTCTCAATCAGGTACTGGGTGCCTTTTTCAGGTTTCCTAGAGAAAATAAAAGAAGATCAGGAATCTGAACAGTGCCTGCACTGGTCCCAAATTGTGACTAACCCGCTCTCAGCTTTCAGATGTTCTTGCGACTGGACCGTTACCATACAAAATTAAAAGGAACTTAATGGCCCAGTGCAAAAACGGGCAAATCCACAATCATCCAAGATTAGAGGTTCCCATTCTAAACAAGGCTTTAAATGAACAAACACATTCTAAGGCACACACAAAACATGCAGAGCCCCCCCAGCAGCAAGCAAGCACCTTAATCCATTCAATAAGAAATTCAATCTGATTTGAAATACCTCATGATTACAAAATAAATGACCAAGCATTATCCCTACGTTGTTGTAAGGAGATAAAAAAAGACAAACCTTGTTTGACTCACGTACACAGCATTAGATGGTAAACTGGTTATGAGAGCAGTGTGCTTTCCTTGATCAACAGCCCAACTGAACTAATAGTGTTCTCATCATGGTTCTAATTGCTTGATCGCTAATCAAATTTAGAGAGCTGAGTGGCAATCAAACAGCACCACATGCATGCACACAGACACGTACTGAATAAATTAATGAGCCAAAATTATAATGAATGTCTGGAAAAGGAAAACACACATCTATTGCGCTTTGTGTGCTTGGTTTACATGATAATTGAAAAAACATTAGCTCCTGGCATTGTTTATGCAGTAAGATCTTTCACAGTTATTAACACCGCTCCTATTGGCGCTAATGAAAATCATTACTCAATGCAACTGAAACATGACACTCCAAAACAGAGTATGTGAGCAGCGTGGGAATGAGGAGCAAAGTAGCATCATTTTGCCAGGACCGAGGTGTTCCTGTAGCTCAAATAGTTGATCATGACATGACACTAGAAATGCCAAGGCTGTAGGTTTGGTTGCTTAAATGCAAGTCAATTTTGATAAAAACATTGGCTGACTGCATTAACATAAAAAGCACAATGGAATTGCATGCTGGCAACAATTTACAGCATAATCCTGCTAACATGGGCATTTAAATAAAAAAACATACTGAAACAACTTAAACTGTGGTCACGTTTACCTTATGACATCTATGGAATTCATACAAAAAATTCAGTCTGTATTTATAACATGCAAATGTTATAACATGCACATGCAAGAGCTGATATGTAGAAACTGTAATTGATTGCAATTAAAAAACAAAAAAACTGTTTACAAATGCATAAATTGAAAATGAAATGAAATGCAAATTTGCCATGTTTATTCAGTTTCTTGAATTGGAAGTGACCTGTGATTAAGCTATGCCTCATGCAGCTTCACTACACTATTGACAATGTACCCACTTTATTGGTGAAATTTATCTTAAGTTTCGCTAATGCGGCTTTACAGTAACAGTGTGAAACTTTTCTAGAAGCAGAAAATTGAAAACCCGGAATGGCGGATGCTCCACTCTAATCACATTCTCTTTCCCCAACCAGCTTTCTACAACCAAAAGCATGCATTCACACTTAACCTACTTGTTAAAAAGGTTCAGGCCGATACGATAGTGCCTCTTGCGGATGATATCGTTGCTGAACGCGGGCGAGTCCCAACTGTTGCGTGTCTCTTTATGATAAGTCTGCTTGCTAAGAGTCTGCTCTCGAAGACTATCCCTGGATGAGGACTCCGAACTGCAGTTGATGGTATCATTGGAATTGGAAGTGCTATTGATGCTGTCGTTATCACCATCAGAGAAGTCAGACTCGGATTTGCTCTGCCGGTTGGCAGTGCCGTTGATTGCCAGGTGGCTCTCCAGTTGCCTTGGCCGATGCCTAGGGACGTCGTCCTCTCTTACCGGTCCCCTTGGTGGTAGCGCATGAGAAGGGATGTGTTTTGGGCTGCCCTGCTGACTGGAGATGCCCCGTTCGTAAGCGTTCTGCCTCTTGAGTGAGCTTCGGTCAGAACGGTCACTTAGCTCAACCGAGCTATCGCTGGGAGGTTCGATGGTAAGCAGGGGAAGGTGGTCTATCCTCAATCTCTGCTCTTGACACTCAAGAGACGGGGTGCTTCGGCAGCTAGTGTCCGTGTCGCCCTTTTCGTCCTTATGAGCTAGAGACCAGTAGTCCTGCGAGTTCAAAGAACGTAGACGGAGGTCTGATTCTGTGCTAGAAGGTCTGTCAACAGATTGTGATAAAGGAAGTGGAGGGGAGAGCTCTTCCTCATCTATATAAAGTGTCACGTCGCTGTAGGAAGCTGTCATCTCATCTCGCTTACGATGGCTACTACTGTGCGAAGGCTTGACCTGGTAGGTAACCTCTTTCTCCATGTCTGGATGACCTCTGCTTGGCTCTGGCTGTCCCTCATCTCCATGTAGGCTGCGACAGTTCAGAGCATCATCTATCGACTCTGCCAATGACTTCACTTGTCGAGAGAAAACGTCTTCCAGCTCTGTAATGGCGTCCGTGAAATCGCTCTGGACCGCAGGTGACTTCATGTTGGTGGGGACCATCTCCCCACGCTCCGATTGCACCAAGGCTCCTAGTTTAGAACCATCGTCTGTAAGAGACACCTGCTTCCCCTCAAAATATGAACTGTGGACTTTTTCAGGTCCTTCAAACGAAAACTGCATTCTCATATTGGATAAAACTATGCGTCTGGACATGCGGTTCTCCGACATAGAACTCCTGAGGCGCTCAAAGTTCTTGTTCATCTGATATTGGCGGAAGGCAGTCTGGATTGTTCGCGCAGCATGTCGGGTTATAAAACGACCTCCATACTTGCGCTCCAGCATCTCCACCTGTGGAAACACAAACATTATGCACCACTTTTAGTAAGAGCAGCAAAACCCAAACATGCAAAACATGTCCCTTCTTTCTTAGTCTGACAGAATTTTATTGTTGACAGGGATTTTGTTCTCCCTTGCATGACATAATATGACTTGACCAAACCACAAGCCAAAATTGGTAAACCACATAAATAAAAGAAACAAATAAAAGCCACACATGGAACTAACTATGAAAACTTGGGTATTTTGCCAGGTAGGATAAATAAATAAAACCATTTCATCCCTTATAAAGGCATCATGGACTAAATACCTCCTTTAGCTTGGTACCTAAGAAACTAGATGTAACCCACTACCATGCAAAAGTCAGCTCAAGACCTTTTTAGCCTGAAGAATGGGCAGAACTAATCACATTTCTCAGCTCTGTGAGACCTCACACAGAGACGGTGGGCAGCACTGCCTCTGGACAGTACCACAGAACGTCACTCTGAATACGAATCACTCTCTCAGCATGCACTGAGTTATGTCCTAAAAGGTTCTCATTGATCTCATATCAGCCTTTGGGTGTATTCAATTACTTCATATGAAAGACATGCAGTCACCACAAGCAACTTTAAGGAAATAATGTTCACCCAAATACAATAAACTAGATTTATTTACACAATCCTTTGAGGGGAAGTACATCAAGTGTACGATGAAGCCACTGAACCTCAATCACACTCCCTTTGCACCAAAAAGGCTCATTGCAACATGAATACAAATAGCTGGTGAAGAATTTATGGTTTCTTGGTAGCATTCCAGTTAAAGATCATGAAGAACTCTACCTGTTTGTCTTGGAGGTCGGTTGAGAGCTCATAGCTCTCAGACAGTGATCGTGAGCGTTTGATGGCCTCCTCTTCTGCCTGCTTGCGAAGGATCGATTGGGAATGCTGGAGTTTGGGTCGCCGCGGGCGCTGCCGTATGTCGTGAGTGTACAGTGGTGGGCCGTCGAAGTGCTCGCCACTGATGATGGCACTGCGGCTCACCGGCCCTCGTAAATAACCACCACTGTTGTCTAGAGAGGGGCCCACCTCACCACCCGGAGCCTCACCTTCCACACTATACAGGGAAAAAGAAAGAAATTGTAAGTTGATTGAGTGGGTTAGAATATAAAAAAACTGTTTATTTCATACTGACAAATGACTGAGGTATACCAATAGGGATACGGTTTTGATTCAACGAGTCAGTTGTTCAAGAATAAGACTACACTGGTTGCATGATATGTTTTTGATTCACTAAAAATATTTGACTCATAAGAGTCATTAATTTTTTATTTAATTGTTCTGATTATGTTATAATTTCACATTCAATACAAACAGCAAACTCAGATTCACAACCCTATTAAATATCACAAAAGATAAGATTCAGACCAAATTCTGCACACCCAACACTCTTTACAGTACATTCAACACACACCACCTTGTTTTTCCAGACACAAATTCTTTGAAATTTGACACTGGTGTGGAGGTATAAAAGCAAACGACTACATTTGTAGCAACACACAGTGGTACATTGCATCTCACAGGCAAAAAGAGCCGGCACCAGGGGACCTCCATCAGGGGGGCATTTTAATTTCTAGGGGGGGCACAAATTACGTTGTGTGTGTGTGTGTGGGGGGGAGGGGTTTTTGGGTGGGAAGCGTGCAATCTGTGATCGAGTGCAGCTACTGACGCTCGCTAAAGCGCAATCGCTTTCTTATGTGTGCTGTTTTATCAGTTTTACTTTCGCTTTCGATCACATTCAGCAAGGAGGGGAGAGGATGGAAAGTGGAGGGCACAGTAACTCGTTTGGGGGGCACGGCCTGCGAATGCCCCCCCTTGGTGCCAGCACTGCAGGCAAAACAACACACAGGCAAAAATATAGGCTAAATTGAATGATCAACGCTTCCTGCAGACAAAACTCACTTTCAATTGGTTAAGTTAGCATTTAGTTCAGTCCTTTGGTGTAATCTGTTGATGTGCTGCTTATTTATAACATAGCTTCCATGGTATAGGTTTCAGCTTCTAACTCCAGTACTGAATACCACGATAAAACATCCTAGTAGTCTAGTGTCAGCTGTCAAATACATCATGCTTACATGTCAAATGACACACTCTGGGCCATAGTGCTGAGAATCAACAGCATAACTCCTACCTGTCAACACCTTAGCAGAGGTATACCTGCTGCGGCAAATGCTTTTGTTCCTTGAGGTGATGAGTAAAAAGAGAACTTTGACACATTCGTAAACAGATATACAAATCACACACACTTCAGCCACCTCTAATGTGATTGCATGGAAAGGTCAAAATACACAATGAGGATTATTTGATTACAATGCATATCAGTTACACCAGTGAAAGAGAGATGAGAGATACAGGTGACTGATGTTACATACAGAACACACCAAGCCGACGCGGACGAACTAATGGCGATGAAAGCAGACTGCGGGGTCGGCTCACCTCGGCAGCCTCTGGATCCAAAGTTGCCCTGACACACCAAGCTGACGCTCGACACCCGAAGGCCAAATAGCACGTCCGTTCTGCACCTTTCTCGTGCACTGGTTCGCCAGCTGAATTGCCAATCAGAATGATCTGATGGCCCGCCTGACCGATGAGCTCAAATGCCCATTCAACACGTCAAATCAGCCGAAAAAAACCAGACGAGTACCAACTTCAGCCAATGGTGCGGAACACACAGAGAAAACTTAGTCGGCCGACGAACAAAAACTGCCCGACGGCCGGCTATCGGCTTGGTGTATTCTGGGGTTTTGAAACATAGTCTTATCATAGTCAATCTCAAGACCAGTGACAAAACTAATTCCGATGGGTCTGGTTAAGATTTTATATATATATAGCACATGTTTGTTTAGCACCTTCTCAGCCACATACTGACACTTCCTTGCATCAACTAAGTGCCAGCAGATTAACTTTCTAGATAAAGTGCTCTTCTTTTAATTAAATGAATCAGTGTGCAGTAGAGCGCTCAGTATTACAGAGATGAGAACACAGTCAGATTGATTGAATTTGTTCGTCTTGTATAGGGGAAGGCGGGAGAGGAGAGGATGTATGGAAGTTGGAGCACTGTTTGTAGGTGTTTCCAATCTTGGATAAGACAATACAAGAGCCTGGTGTAGATTGCCTTAAACAAGCAATATCCTTAGGGGACAGGCTCTATTGAGCCGAGACACCTTTATACACCGCTTCGGCTAGTGCTGTGATCATCAAATGACATACAGATGATGTGCCTGAGAGATGTCGGGTTGAACGTATAGAGACTGTTCTCACACTTCCTGTCAGGTTGGTATTCACCTGCTGCTTCTGTAAAAATGCTCTGAAATACAGATTCAAAAGGGAGGTAAACATGATGACCAGACATGTACATGCTTCCTCAGAGTCACAGGTCATGGCTGTAGAATCGATTCTTGTGTGAGACAAGAAGTCATCTCCAGCATACAAAACAAATGGCACAGAGCTTGTTTTATATTTATTTACTGGTTTTGGTTCCTTAACAGTTGAATTATTAACAACTGTTTTAGCTTTGAATAATTATTTGTTATTATTATTATTATTATAATTATTTGTTAAAGTTAATTTCAGTGTTATTATTAAAGGTCCCATACAGCATGCATAAAGTAGCTGTGCTTTTTCACCAGCCCTTGTGACTTCCGTAAAAATGTGATGTCATTACTACTCAGTCACCGCCTTCAGTCACCATCCCGAGCACCGCCCCATCCATCCTCCAGCCACAATTAATCACGATAATGTATATACAATTACAAATGATTATAAATCGTCAGTTTGTTGTTTTACACAGATGCACACAGACATTATTTCATACATGTCGTGAGATGCAAGAAATCTTCAGACAGCCCCATAACAACAAAAGACAATAATTTATTGAACCTTTTCTGATAAGCGTGCGCTGCAACCACAGCTGTCGTCGGTTTTTAGTCTGGCAGTGGCAGCAGATATGCGATCAAATTTCTAATTGAGGCTGTATTACATCGATTCTGGCATCCAACATCACAACAAAGATATTTTAAGCTCCTTATATAGCCAAATCTGCGCTGGTTTGAAGTGGCTCCGTTTGTTTTTCTTCCCGCTTAGTGCGCTGACGTAATTGTGACGTCGACCCTAACTAGTTACCTGTGGTTGGCCTAGCCGTGCGTCACTCAGAAAACAACAGGCCAATCAGAAGAGAGGGCCATGAATATTAATTAGACTGGACAAATCGACCTGTTTTTACCAGAGCTCCTGAGAGAAGAGCTGTAAAAATATATTATATTCTTAAGGACATCAAAACCTAAAATAAAACTCCAGAAAGGTGTACAATATGGGACCTTTTACTAAAAATAAAGCTATTAAAATGGTTTTCATTCATTGAAATACCAAAAATATAATATAATATATATAAAATATAAATAAAATACAATATAATATAATATAATTGAATCTAGAAATATACACAGTACACACACATATATTATATATATAAATACCTTTATTTTGGATGCGATTAATCACGATTAATTGTTTGACAGTACTAGACTACACCGATCGCATTGTTTATTTCATGCCAACCACAGTAATGTCTGTTTTATCATGAAACGTCTTTGAGTGCCAATGCTACTTCCAGACATGACCCAGAGTCATGAACACACATAAAGCCCACCTGCTGCTTTGAAGGACAGAGCTAATGAGAGGGCAAGATGGGTAAAGCAGGAGGTTATATATAGATTTAAAGGTTAATGCAATGGCATTCCTACATGCACACATACACATTCCCACCCTGCCCAGTGTTTGGTAATAAAGGAAGATGAACATGTCTTGTTACATGTGATTGTACACTACATGAAAACACTACACTACACTGGTAATTCAGGTGATGAATTTGGCAGCTAATTTCCCCACATCTCTGCACTGAGGCCACCCGGCTCGAATGAGTTTCAGTGTCTGACGCCTGATGTCTCCTGAAAGAGGTCTCAGCGGGTCCTTTGAAGGGTTGCAGCAAATACAATTTTCATTTTGTTTGGTTGCCTTCTCATCTCTCTGAGGAGAGCCAGGGTATTTTCAAAGCCTGACTCCCCCTAAACTGTGATAGATGACGGTGTCTAAAAAAAGTCACAATTATTGTGAACAAAACAATATAAAATCCTATGAGGATGCTGAATGACAGGTCTGTGAATAGATTCAATGAAAAATATAAGAAAATAAATACTTGGAAGTGTTTAGAGATCATCACAGTGATGGTGTGGGGGGAAAATGAACACCTTTCTGAAATGGAGGACATCTATTCATCTCAGAGCAACACAATGGGTATAATGTTCAAGGTTGAGACAAACTGAAGTTACAAGGCGGGATAAAGCTGAATGAGTGGCAATCCAGCTCTAATTTAAATTTTCTGCCTCAAGTTATTTTATAAGACCGTGAACGCTATAGCAAATTGAATTTAATGAGGAAGAAAGCCTGCTTTAATTGAGCCGAGGACAGCACTCTCAAATCTATAAGCTGATGCTCAAAACACTAATTAGAAATGGGTGCATTGTTAAAATGGACACAGATTAGCTTCCAACTCTGATAAGTTTTAACTTTCTTTCTTGCTTCATTCCAAACATTTCCTGTAATAAAAAAACAGACCACTAGGAGCACCAGTATGCATTTTGACAATTAAGCTAACTTTAAAGGGATAGTTCACCCAAATATATACAAAAATAGTTTGAGGGTGATTTCATAAATTTCATTTTTGACTTAACTATCACTTAGCTATATCTTTATTTTATTACACCCAAATGTGGTTTACAGTTAGGGCTGGGTATTGAGTTCGATACTTTTTAGGCACCGACCGAATTGCCTTGTTACCATTGAGTATTGAAAAACGTCTTTTCATTCGGTACCAAACTTCGATACCTAAGTGGTTAATCTCATCAATGTCAGTGAGCCAATAAGTCTGCAGCACTAGGTGTTCTCGATTAGAAGCTGTGCATGTTTGGCATCCGCGAGTGCAATTCGAAAGCGTATGGAGCAGTCTGCTCTCTAGCTCTCTCGCGGTCCTGCGCAGCACCACATTAAGTCAAACACACCTACTAGTTTACATCTGTTATACTCAGAGATATGGCTTACATGTAAGGCTGTAGCCTGAAAGCGTCTCAGATGTAAGAATATGTTTACACTGGTGCGTTTTTGTTTAAAAATGAAAATGATCCTCGTCCATACTACACGACCGAAAGTGCACGTTACGTGATCATTCATGCACACTGTAGCATCATGCTACATAAGACAATAATTAAGATGTATATTCTGCTTTTACTCACTTTAAACCACCATCAAGTGTTTCCGATTGCCATCTAATTTGTGTTTTTGGCCATGTAATGTTGTCCTCGGAGTCAAGGCCTATAACATTATACATACCGGCAGACAGCGCTGAAAGTTGCTAATGCTTATCAGTAAATTAATGGAAAATTAATAGAAATTATGATTCTGTCTGAGCTATGTGTTTTAAAACAATCACGTACTACTGTAAACGTAGCTTAACAGATGTGTAAACTGAAACCTATTTGAGCTTTATTACAATTATTTGCACTGATTTATAGTGTTGGATATATTTTGTTCCTTTATGCAGTGGCTCAGGAGTCTTTGAGTCTGTACAAAGGTCAATATAAGTAAAACTGAAAAAGTAAAACCAAAGTTTAAAAAACAAATACAAAGGTTCTTGTTAAAATGTATTTCATAGAATTGATATAGAAAAAAAAGTGTTGTTCAGGAACAGTCAAGAGTCAAGGTATCGGAAATGTTTGATATCGATACCCAGCCCTATTTACAGCATAAATGCTTTGATTTCCTCCAACCAAGCATAGCGTGGAAACAACTGAGGCTCAAATCCATAACTCAAGACAGCTGGCCAAGTTCTATATTTTCCAAAGGGTCTCATTAGACAGCAAGATGAGGTGTCTTCAGTCACGTCCAGCTCAGAGAGATGTGGGAGGTTCTGACAAGGGTAAGAGAACACAAGTGCTAACAAGATGGTGAGGTGTAAAGATCTGACAGAAGATCAAAAGCACCGTCTCTTGCTCTTCCCTTTGGAGTTCACCTAATTGAGACGGTCAAAAGAAGGCCTCTATCTTATAGTGTTAAATTACTTGAAACTCAAAGCCAAGAAACTATTGACTTACAACATGCTGATAAAGAGGAACTAATCACTGGCCATTTCAATCATCTACAATTCCCATGAGTAAAAGTCCAACTGGTTGAACTGCATTTTATTTACATTTAATTCTTCTGAAGAGTCCACAATTACGCTTTTTTCCCTTCCTTTTTAGACAGCAATTTCTGCTGAGCTTATTTAACTTCAAACTTCCTCTAATTGAATGTGAGGCTGAGGTGCAGATGCTGAGCCTAACAAGGTAAAATAACAAGCTCATTTACATTTCACGAACTAAACCACATTTCATTTCAACTCTCGGGTGCTAAATTGAGTCTTTTTCATGTCCTAAACCTTCGAGCTCTGAAGGTTTTACTGCCACCCTGACAACTGAAATTCGTTTTTGTTTATGCTGTATGTTTAAGATTAGACGGTTAAAACAATAAATAAATTCTATGGATGAAAATATTTTACTTATTTTGCCATAATTGTAGAAAAAGGTGATGCTGTGCAGAGTTTACACTAAATCACTAAACCAGAAAATGTCCTCAAACTGCTTTTAACAAGGAATTGATGTACTAAAGATATATTTTGTTCATATAATAATATAGGCTTTATATTATATATTATAATAACAGTCTCTTATGCTTAGCAAGGCCAAATTTATTTGACAGTAAAAACAGTAATACTGTGAAAAATTATAAAAACAATTAAATTATGGTTTTCTGTTTTAATATATTTTAAATTGTAATGTAAATTATTCCTGTGATGCAAAGCCAAACATTCAGCATCCGTTACGCCAGTCTTCAGTGTCACATTATCCTTCAGAAAACATAAACATTCTAATCTGCTCAAGTAACATTTCTTATTATTATAATTGTTGAAAAAAGTTGTGCTGCTTAATATTTTTGTGGAAATATTGTGAATTGTTTGGTCCATTGGAAGGTTCAAAAGAACAGTGAAACACAGAAATCTTTTGCAACATTCTAAACGTTAAAAATGTATTTCATTTAAATAAAAAATCTTACTGACCCCAAACAACCTTGGGTTCAGGCTCTGAGGGGGCAGAAGAAGCTCTCAAAATTACACGTGGTTTTTCCACAAAATTACACACATATATAGTTTTTACTGTCATTGATCGTATTTGTGCACCTATATTTGCATAAGATGTTCTAGTGTAGATTTTTAAGACTCTCACATGGCATGTTTTGTGCTTTAAATTCAGGTTTGAGAGCATTAGAGGACCAGTCAAGCTGCATTCGCAAGCATGGCACGTTGCATGAATGCAGCCCTCTTGATGACTGGAAAATACTCCGGCATTTCACATAAAGCACTCATTGTTCAAATAAAGCTTGTTTTACTAACATCACCAAGCTTATTCTGGTTAAATATATATATGCTTCTATTTGTTATGATTTATAAGATCAAATCGTTTTGTTGGCAGAGTCACTATGGCACCTTCCCGTGACCAAGTTAATAAAATATACAGTTGAAAAACACTCACACAAATACTTCACTCATTAGCAATAAAAACAAGCCGAATGTTTGATGTAGAGACCTCACTAAAACAGCTATTCATGTTATAACATTGACTAATACAATCCGCATTTTCAATCAGTGATGGAGAGAGGTCACCAATGACAAAAAGAAGAACAGAAAAGGAAAAATATGGAATGGCATTAAAGCTAATTTTCACAGAAATGACATGGATATAAACGCGTCTATCCAGCGCAAGATAAACTGAAACATCACTCAACTGCACAACTAGAAGCAGAAGTGCACTCAGAGCAACAATGGAGGGGTTTGCGCAATAGAGGAAGATCCCCCATAATTCAAAGCAGGTAAATGAAACAAAGAGCCACAGAGCTGGAAATCTCATAAAACATCTGTGATCTACTCAAAAACACACCCAGATACAACTATACACCCCATCCCAATGATTACGAACACAGTAGAAACACACTTAAAACTTATTTCTACTTCTCAACATGTTCTTAAACACACACACACACACACACACACACACACACACACACACACACACACACACACACACACACACACACACAGGAGACTGGCTTCTGTCTGAAGCGCAGTGCAAACACCACATGTCGATCTCCGATCCCTACAAACATCAACATCCCTTTGGCCTGTGGCTGCCCATCTCCTCGCCAGCTGAAGCAGTCTCATAGGAAAAAGAGGCACGCTCTCAGTCCGACTAAAGACCACTAAATCCTCACCCTCTCCGTTGTGCGCGCTCTTTCCTTCTCTCTTTTTTTCCTCTGACTTTGTGGAAGGGGTGCTTTGAGGGGTGTGCAGAGAAGGGGAGGGAATTCCAGTCCGGAAAACTAATTACGTGACGGCGGGAATATAAACTACCAGCCTGACCCAAAGAGGAGGGAACGGGCCGGACCGCGGAGCAACAGAGCCAAAAGAACGTAGGCTGGAATGTCATGAAGGGATCGGGAAGCCCCTCTGGAATGACAAAAAGATGAGTCTATAAATAGCACGATCACAGGATGGACTAAAACTGGATGGATTGGATGGAGGAAGTCCCGCTTTCTCTCAGGTTTCAACGGCTGCAGTAATATGAGCTCGTAACGTGTCGCACACACGCTCGAGACTGGACTGGAGAAGTGTAGCCAAAAAGTGCTCTTAACTCTGCTCCGTCATCAGCCAGTTTACACACTCATGATGGAACCTGAAGAAAGTCACAACCCAACTTTGTATTTTATTAAAGCAGCTGTGTGGATTTCTAATGTCTAATGGATTTCTTAGAGGCATAGTTCATCCCCAAAAATAAGAATTTATCATCATTTACTCACCCTCATGTCATTCCAAACCCTTTCTTTTCTTTGTGGAACACAAAAGACAAATGCTTTTGTCCATACAATGAAAGCAAAGGGGTCTAAAACAACACTGAACCCCATTGACTTTCACTGTCAGGTTTTTACTGAGATGCTTTTGAAAATATCTGCTATTGCATCCCACACAAAAAACAAAGTCACACAAGTTTGGAACAACACGAGAATGAGTAAACTCTCCCTTCAAATATAAAAAGTCTCATTGAGGAACACCTAAAAACGGTCAAAAGTGCATCAACATGTCCAGTTGATGCCTTTTTCACAGACAAGGCTCTGTTGTCTTGTAAAAGAGGTCTAAAAACACAGCTGTATTTATAACTAAGGGTTTGAATAACATCTCTATAATCTTTTCCCTCTTTTGCCTCCTCCCGTCTACTTACATAAGGAGGGCGGCCTGGCTTACGCATTTCCTTTCTGACATCATTACCTAAACAATGGGCGTCGCTCAGGCAAAGCCCAGATGCTATCGCCTGCCTGTTATGCAGTTTAGAGTGTCCGTGGGGTCAGAGAAAATAACCTCTCAATGTAGGCTAGCGTGGTTTTAGGAGTCTCGTCAAAAAGAGAAAAGAAAAAACCAACACGAATAGCTTCCAGGTGGTGACATCTTGGAGTTTGGTGTCTAACGGTCGAGAAGTGATGTTCTCTAATTAGAGTAAAGGCTCAAAGCTGTTCTCTAGTGAGGGCCTCTCTTATTTCCTGTTCCTTGCTCTCTTTCTGAGTGTAGAATCCCTAAATGAAGACTAAAAGAGGTTGAAACTGGACCAAAGGGGTCCAGACAGCCTTATTAACATCTGTTCTTCAATGATAGCCTCAAGATGTACATGTGCTCTTTGTCAAAGATCTTCAGCTCTAAAGTGTAAAGCAGCAGTGAGGGAAGATTCACAGCAGGAAGCTGAAAACTGAGCATGTACATCCTTACGGATCACACCAGCCAGTTTGGTAATGTCTCGGCACACAAGGAATAAATAAAAGCATCTATGAACACAGGACATCTAATGAGTCAGAGGAGTCATGTGTTCAGTAGTGCATGACTCACCCCCGAATGGGATGGACACATGCAGGAATAATGAAACATCACTGAACTGATGAATTGCTATTTTGTATGTACAAATGAATGCAGTTGAGTCAGTGATGCAAAAGCCTGTTACACTTCTCTGTAGCTTGTACGAAGCGGGAGGTCACTGTGACTTAGTGCTTTTAGAGCCACCTGACAGAGTTCATTACCGAGGTCCTCAAATCTTTTAATGCTAAAAGGCTTGGGGAGCAATACAATCTTTCCAGCTTGTCAGAGTAAGACTTCAAGGAAAACAGCGTGACAAATGTATTCATTTGGTTCTAGGTCCACTTATCTGTCACTCTATTAGCCGGAACTGAAGCTAAAACACCACAATGATCATGGAAAACATTAATTTCCACTATATATTTGAAGAATATTCAGCTATTTGCAGAATACAGAGTAACTTCCATTTCAGACACAGAGTGTGTCTTTTGTTTGTTTTTACTCCACCAACGAAAATAGTTATTATTAATTCACTGACTCACTCATATGTACAGCAATTTGATTCATTTCTGAATGGTAATGGTAATAATTCAATGACTCACTTTTTAAAGACAGTCAGTTGATGCCACCTACTGATGAATACACTTTTTATTACTATTATTGTTTATTATTTATTTGTTTTAAAGTCTCAATGAATGGCTCCTTTTTATTGTTGCTTTTTCTCATCCAGCTGTCGTTTATTCTTTCATTGCTATTCTCAGCCTGCAGTCTGGGCTGACAGCCTGCTGTGCTTCCAATGAACTCGAAAGAAGGATCACAATGTGTCATTCCAGGTCTGACTTCATTCTCAGCTTCAATCCATGGAACAAATTCATTTCTACCAGATGAATATGGAAAAGTCATTCAGCATCGTTGAAAAGAGCTGGACTGATTTTTTTTCCTGTTACCTCAGTCAATGATTCCTTAGAAACAAAACCTAGTGAATCTACAGTACAAGTGTGAATTCAATTACAGACTGAGGTCACGGAACAGCTTAATGGCTGATTTCAGTTGTGTCTGTCTGAAAAAACCTCCTTGTTGAAATCTGTCTACAGTGGATTTTGGTGTGAAATTACATGTTATCTCCACTATGGATAATTAACTCATTTCTTTCCTTCTCAATAGTTACTTTGTGATCCATTCTTAAAGAGCTAGTTCTGTTTTTATTACTTATGCCATTGTCATTGCCACACAAAAATGAAAACTTGGAAGAATGCATTCTTGTTTACATATAATAAACATGACATATAATATAAACATATATAATCTCTCTTTTACAAGTGAATATGGACAGCCCAGATCTCTATGAAATTCCCCAAAGAACAACCAAGACATTCTTCAAAATTTCTCCCTTTCTGTTCCAAAGAAGAAAGTCAACATAAGGGTGAGTAAATGTATTTATTTTTTGAACAATGGTTGAACAATCCCTCTCAGTGTTTGATGTGAAATCAGGAATCTACAGACTAATGTTTTAAGGTAACAACCACTCTGTAATCTATAGAGCCACAAAACAATAATAACAATCATGAAATAGTACAAAATGATTTCAATGACCATTCCAAGGTACTAAACGGGGGTTTGCAATGCACATTACCATCATTTCATGTACATATAATTATATGGCATCGGCCATCCACCCGGCAGCCGCCCCAGCACTGAGACTCAGACATGTTTGCCTTTAGGTCCAGCTGTAATTTAGAGGACATTAAGCCTCTTTGGTTTAAGTGCTCCTTGCACCCTTCTTAAACCTGATCAAACAGAAAAACAAGTCAACTTCCTGTTTTAAGTGCAGTGGTGGACTAGTAAACTCCAGTTAATTGCATAGCTAGTTGTTTATCAGCAAATACTGTTCATTCTTCCACAGCTATGTTCTATCCAGACTGACCCAGTATGAATCTACAATTTATATGGAGCAAGTTCCAACTCAGTCCTGATTGACAGATAACCATTTCCTGTTTAGTTTAGAAAGTCTGCAGACAAGTTTGATTAACACTGCCATATAAGGATATCTAAACATGCATGTTCGAATGGGGGAAGTTTACCTCCATCTATATTTGCCGTCCCCTCCCCCCCATTCGCCATAGTAGAGCTTAAACATGCTTTTGGCTCCTCTCACAGGCCTAATCTCTAATCTGAGGGATCCTGTCCACATGTGGTCCTCCATCACGTTTTCCCCTCCGCGGGTCTTTGTGATGGATTAAGCGTCGCACAGTTGCACTCCCTGCATCCAATGCAAAACAACCACTTCTGCTTCCTGCATCCTGACTGAAAGAGCAAATAGCTTCCCCGGTGTGGAAATGCGGTCCGTTTTGGCAGGCCAGTCGTGTGGTCAGGAGTTTTTAAAGGCTTTGTCTTTTCACATCATCAACATGCTTGAGAACTGCTTCGTGGGCTGGAATTGTGCAGTTCCATTTACCTCTCCATGCCATCCAGCAGTGGCAATACAACAAATGTGGCAAATGACATAGGCCTGTAACACCCCACAGGCTGGATTTTGTGTCTTCTAAGCTAAGAGCCGGTGCCTCAGTCATCGACTAATGACAAACATGCTTTTTCACATTGCCTGATAGGAACATTCAGATTAGTCACATTAAAAAAAACTAAATAATGTTAATGACTGTGTCGCTTTAAGTCTAGGTAACCTCTTGAATAATAATAAAACCAGCAATGGGTTTGCCTTTTGCCATATGATGTTGCAATCCAAAAAACGATCAAACACATTAGAAAAACTAAAAATAGACCATTGAATTATTAATTATTACTACTTTGAAAAAGTCAACCAAGTGCTTTCATTGGTATTAAAACGTTGGGATTTTTATCAAATTTGTCGAGCCAGGTTTTTTTTTTTCTAGTTCTTTGGTGTGCTGTAAGGGTCTTTGAAATAAATGAAAAAATAACAGAGAAAAACACTGCCCGCCAACTTTTTCAGCGGCCTTGATTTTCAAAGTATTTTTCCTCACAGGAATTTCAAAACGTTTTTGTTAAAGTGCCATGAACCAAACCAACCAGCTACAAGGTGCCAACTAGATTCCCAAGAAGCGTTACAAATGACAATGATTTAAAAATGATGGCCATACATAACATGTTAAAACATACATCTGCATGTTAAAAACATTTCAACCAGTGTAGTAGCTTGATTCACAAATAAAAGTTTCTTATGAGACCATTTCGTTAATGAATCAATCAAAAAGACTCACACGTTACTGGTTTAAATCTGTTACAAATTTAAATAGTGACATTTTGCTACATACAAAAACAGCATTGCTTAGTTTGGGCCTATTAGGAGGTTTGGAGGATGAGGCTTTGAATTTAGATTGTTCAAATGAAGTCTTTCCTATATAGGTTAAGATCTTAAGATTTTGTTGGATGCAGTACTGCTTTTGAAGGTACGTGTTGGAAACCACTCAAACTCTTTCCAAATTAAGAAAATGCTTGATAAAGTAGAACAAGCAATTTCACTGCTGTAGTTAAAAGCCATTTATGGATAACTCTATATTTTGTTACTTGTTTAAAGAGCAAAAGGAAATGAGAGCCTTTTATCTTTCTAATCGTTGTCCTTGTGACGTATCTAGAGGCATGTGTGAATAACGACACGAGCGATTCTGTTGCTCAAGCACAAACAGACAAACAAACAGGCCGGGCAGTTTCAGCATGCTCAGACATTATCAGGCCCCAGACAGTCCCTCTCGTCCAAAATGACCGCTGCGGTTGAGTCTAAATAAACAGAGTTTGGTGTTATCCTCCCTGTCTGTTCCCTCCAGAGCGGCAGGGACAGCATAGCACCATCTAGAGCCAGAGATCTGCCTAGCAGCTGTCTCAAACTCGGCTCTCCAGAATGCCCCAAGGATGACAGGCATGTAACAGCCTGAGACTTCATTCAGCTGTCTGACACACGACCCTCAGACTGCCATCTTTGGGTCGATAAAAAGTAGACAGAAGGAACTAAGGAACATTCACAGTCAGGCTACACAAGCACTAAGGAATGAAAAAAACATCAATGTTCAAAAATCAGTATTAATGTTGCATCAAAAGAATTGATTCCCACATACAAATATTGATTCTTGGTGTTTTTATAAACTAAAGATTTACTGATGATACTTTTATTTAGCATGAAAATGAATTGCTTTGAAAGAACATACACATGCAATACAATATTCAAATAGAGAAAGCAGTGTAGTATTGAAGTATTTTCCTTCATTAAATAATCAAGTATGGCATTTTTATAGGCTAATAGTTTCTAGTTAATGACATTAAATACAAATTTTAAACTAAGTTGTTCAACCATTGATTATGTTCTATAAATGCTGTTAACAAATGGAAAAAAACTCAACTGTTTTTCAAACAAAAACTGATTTGCATGTATATTCATTGCACACAACCTTTTTAACTTTTCTGTTTTAATATATTTTAAAATGTAATTTATTCCTGTAATGGCATTAAGCCATTATCCCAGTCTTTAGTGTCACATGATCCTTCAGAAATCATTCTAATATGCTGATTTTCAATATTTAAAACAGTACTGAAAAGTAGTTTTGACAACTGTAATTTTTTTTCAGGATTCAATGACAAATACAATTAAAAAGAAAAGCTATAACTTAAAACAGAAACACTTCACAAGAATGTGAAGGTCTTTACTGTCACTTTTGATATTACTGAATGTAAACTTTTGAGTGATAGTGTGATACATTATGTGTATAATTCACAGTTTTGGCCTATTTAATGCTAACAATAGCTTTTTAATGTTCAAGTGTCTATTAATTATTAGTTTATTATTAATCGATGGGTAGTGAGTGACCAGACGAGTCCGATCTCATCACAGTCAGAGACATGTTGGCGGTACAAGGGCAACTGACACATTCAGATCTCAGTCTCTCTCTAGTCCAGCGTCAAGGTCGTGTTATTAACTTAGACACCCTTTCACATGCTGTTAACTCTCTGTTTCACTTCATCTGTAATTATGCTGAAAAAAATAAGCAAGGGCTATTTGCAGTGTGCTAAATGTGCTAGTGATATGTGTCATAGCTAAATGCAAAACTAGCTGAAAGAACAAGACACAAATCACACGCTGCCAAACATCCTCAAATCTAACAATAATAAAAGTGCATATCCTACCCATGTGAAGGTAAAACACCAGCTGTCAAAATCTCCTCTCTCTCTCGCTTGGATTTCCTTTACTGGAGGTCACCAAAAATGTGGGCACTGCTTCTATTCCTTTACTATGAATTCCTTTGCCATAGGCTACACACACTCAGGGCATTAAGAGGCAACCAGCGCCTCCCAAAGCTGCCGTCTGCTCCAGTCACAGCATTAGCACTGGCACCAGGTAATGTCTCTGCCGTCTGTCCTATCGTGTGTGTGTTCCTGCTCTGCTGAGGAGGGCGCAGGCAGTGGTTATGGGGAAGTGCTGTGTGTGTGTTGAGGTTTAAAGGAAGGGAGTGGTGCCTGTGACACAGCTGATTGCTTTCTCTGAATTGAGTGTGATTTATAGTCAGACTGAAAGCAAAATCGTGCTAGAGATCCTGTGACAAATAATCATATTTTCTCATCATAATGCAACATATGGAATGCTTGAGTATGCAAATGTAATATAGCCAGAGTTATTATCATAAACTAAAACCCTTAAAAAATGTCATTGCATGAAAAAAAATAATAATAATTGAAATAAAATATTAAAACGTTTGCTAATTGCCAAGGCAGCATTTCTAATTTTGTCTAGTTGAGGTACTAAAAAAATAAATAAACTATATAAACGGTCTTTACAGGCATATTTAAAATAAAATAAACTAATAAAAATGACAAAAAATGACAAAATTACTAAAACTAAAATGAAAAAATTAAATAGAATTCAAAGTATTAACAATAGTATCTCAATATTAACAATAATATCTAGCTTTACTAAATATCAGGGCTGAAAAACGATTCATTGTGATTAATCACATTCAGAATAAAAGTTTGTTTACATACTATGTGTGTATGTACTATGTATATTTATTATGTATATATAAATACACACACATACATGTATATATTAAGGAACAATAAGTTAGATTTATATATACTATAAATTATACACATATATATATATATATATATAAACACACATACAAATATTTGTTTGCATAAATGTATACATATTTGTGTGTGTATTTATATATACATAATAAATATACACAGTGCACACACATACAGTATCAGTATGTAAACATAAACCTTTATTTTGAATACGATTAATCGGTATGCAGCCCTACTAAACATATTAATGATGAATTATGGAGAAAAAAATACTATTTTTTACTTGCCAAAAGAAAAACAATGTCTAAAACCAGACAGTGAGCTATGAATAAATCTTACACAGGTGGGCCATTTGAGCCTTCGTTAAATCCTCTGTGGATTCATCTAAACCCGACTGTCTCAGTAATGGTTTCTAATACAAAAAGAGAGTGAATCGTTTTCATCGCTCTGCGTTCATACAAAGAATATGACACGGAAAATGTCTTTACAATAATGTCCTGTGTCAGTGAAGGAGAAATGTACACGGCCATCCATTCTAGAACGATCCCAGGGCTCAGAACGTGCGGCAGATCAAATGATCAATTTCACTCGCACATGTGGGAAGTTTCTCACAAGGACCTTTGTGAGAACTTCAAGGCGCATGTCAAAGTCATTTTTTTCAATACGTAAGAATGTGGTATGAAATATGAGAAGGGCTGGTATCAATTTGAGCACTCACTGCTCAGAGAAACTTTGCTATAATTTCATCTCTTAAGAATGGTTTTATAAAGGATCACAGAGCTGACATGTGGAACTTCTCTTTTTTATCACAATGATTCAGAACTGTTCCTCCACGTCATTCATACTACATTGTTATCATGGCAACCAAAGTTTCAACCAAAATATAGTTGCCATCATTAATGTTTGTAACGATAGTGAAAAATCAACACTTTGAATGATGGAAAGTTTCTACACCTAATGTATTTTACCATCATCTTGTCATGCGGCATGAGAAGCAACCATATATACATATCCCTCTAAACAATTTCCAATCATAAACAGATCCCAGACAAGAGATGACCAGAAGGTCTAATTCTCCTTCTCCTGCTGATGAATTCATTTGCAATTTCAAGGTCAGGGCACAACAAAACAACGCAATTTGTGTCAGCCATTTAGTTCATGAATACCAATGAAATGCAGCCCTTCACTACAATTGCATAAACAAATGAAAATGTTATGGAAAATCGCTGTGAAACATTGCATTTCAAAGCATGCATAAAACAAGGAATGATTAGACTGATCACATTACACTGTGAATAAACATTTATGGTGGCTCATAAACATCAGAATGTGTGATCTCCAGTGAAAATATCAGAACTGATTGGGACTTTACAACAAAAACGAAAAAATAAAAAACATTAGATGAGAACACTGACCTATATGTTCTGGCACCCCTGGCAAAACGGCATTTTCTGTGCCAGTTGAGTACATTCTTATAAAAGATAATAGCTTGACATAAACCGATCCCTGTAAAATTCAAGCACAGCAAATGGTTAACAAACTCCTATAAAACGCACATTTTGCAATAAATTCCAAACTGGTTTACTTGAGTTACCTGCTGAGGTGGTCTCAGGCAACATTTGCAATTATACAAATAGTGTAGCACATCTGGGAGCTGTCGAGAGTAACCTTTACAAGAGGCATTCAGCAGATGTGCAGGGCCGTCCATACTGATACGTCTCAACACTGCTGCTCACTGCTTATACTGATCTAGAACCAGTTTCAAATTCTCTATAAACATCAATGTCTCATTTATAAAAACCATACGGTCTGTAAACATGACCTACATTAGATCCCAGTTTATTTTGCATACCTCAACTTTACTCTAAATTTTCCATTAGTTAAGTTGAAAAGCATTTATCCCATGGATCTTCTGCACTGAAAAAAATGATGTAGCTCTGTGGAATGGATTTTTTTAGACATGTTAAAATGTGTTAAACAGAACCGAGAGCACTGCATGCTCGGCTGTAAAGCATAATCAAATTACCCGAAATGGAATCTGTGGAAATCGGTGGCCACAGAATCTGAGTGGGCCTACATATTAGTAATGCCTCTTTGCATTTATTAGCAATAATTTGGAGTTTTATAGCAGAACACTTATGTTGTGTGGACTATCAGTTCTTGTCAGGCTAACAGGAAACAGAAAAAAGCATGTTAATATCGGGGTCAAATTGTTAACAATAATCTATAAAAGCTATTTATTCCATCTTTCAATCAGATTTTTTTGTCAAAAAAACTGTAGTTATTGAGAAGTTAAAGAATATGAGTTAAAGGTAATAATACCACAATTTGTCATGACACACAGCTAAAGATATAAGTATGGCTATTTATTTATATTCTCTCTTACTGCTTGTTTCACTTCTGTTTTAGTTTTTATAACCAATTCTTACTATGTGTGTGTAAGTTGTTGTTTGTTAGCAAGTGTTTTTGACAGTGATTTAGATTGTTTAGGATCACTGATAAACTACTCCCGTTTGATTTATCTATTTTAATTTTAGATAAATTATGTATGAATTTATTATGTTTTTATAGGTATTTTCTTTAGCTATAGTTTTAAGTTAGAGTTATTTTAGTAACGTTACTTCAACATACTACATGGAAATGAAATAACATATATATATATATATATGGGTGTTTGGCTTAGTGTCATGTTAGAATCATTTTTATACTCATACCTTTTGTTATTTTAATATTTGTAATTGGTTTTAGCTTTATTTCTTTCATTTAAATGTTTAGTTCTGAAATGTTGTTGTATGCATTTGTCATTTAATTTAATTTCTCCATTTTCTTAATTGTGTATATATAATATTTATAGAGTTTTAACTTATAGTTTTAGTTACTTTTTCTTATTCGTAAGTCTTGCTAAATGACTAAAAAGTACAAGTGAAAAGTAAAGAAAGAAGGGAGTATTAACATAGCGTGAGCACAATATCTGAAGAGTGACATTATTACATAACACTTTTCTATAATTGCTGTGCTGGAGGGTCTGCAGAAAACTTGAGAGAAAAAAAATGACAGTGTAATTTAATAGCAAGAAATACAAAAAACATTTAAATGATAGTGTATTCTAAATATATTCTGCTTTTCTTCTTCTCCACTGCTACCCCATATTATTTTACAATGTTTTGGCACAAATAGACTAATAATTTCAAAGCCAATTATTTTGTAATGAAAGCAACATTTTCACACAGGTTTACACGATATTTAAATAATTTATACACTAAAATATACCGCTGTCTTTACATTTAATAGTTGTTGACAAAATATCCATGCTTCTATGTGATGGAAACATCGAATCTCCAGCAACTAAATCCTCTTTATTTGGCAAGTAATTGTTTATGTTTCTTGGGTATAGTGTGTCAATGGATCTTACGATGAGCTTGGATGATGTGGTCTGTAAGAAATGACGTAACCAGCAAGCCGTAGAACTGCTTCTGTTCGTCCCTCTAGCTACCTAGAGTCTGTTTCTTTAACTTCACATGTAAAGCCACACATGCTGGCACATGTACACATACACATACATCCTACAGTCAAACATCTGCAGTGCTAACACTGCAACTCTGTCCACGCCTCATCCCATAAAGCAGCTTTCAGTTTCGTGCTCCTAAAAAGTGATGTGTTCCATCGGGCACACAGAGGCCATTCCTTTAAAACCCACTTATGAAATCTTTCAGAGCTTGGAACAGTTTAAATGTCTCGTTGACTTTCATATATAAGGAGAAATGAAAGCTGATATGTGTAATTTTGAAACTAGTGGAAGGTTTTTTTGGTTATTCTGAAAGTGATTTAGTATTTGTCTAAGGATATGAGTTCTTGATTATTGCAGCTCAGAGAGAAAGCAAGGTAACTTCCAAAGTTTTTAAAGCCAAAGATACAGTTCCAGTGAAATGTCGCTCTCTTGTAAAGAACGAGGCTTCCTCCAAATGGCTTTTGCTTCTGTTGAAAGATAGCCAGGCAGTGATTAGCAAGTCCTGCAAACCTCAAACCCAAACAAGCCTTCATCATCCTACACCTTGTTGTTAAGACAAACACTGGCGCTGCATTCTCCTCCTCCGGATTCCTGAGAACTTTTTTTTCTGAAGCAGACTCAGCTAAGTGAAGCCAAGTGGCAATTACCACTGAGCCTGTTGCAGATTGACTGAACACACCGCAACAAATTACAAGCGATCTTGACATTGTCTATAAACACGGCGCTTTGCTACATAACAAAAATAATGTTTAAGGGCTGTTTTCTTGAAGCGGACACCAAGAGTGAATCTGCAGCATCCAAACAGTGTGCTGTTGTTCAGATTCTAGAGATCAATATCAAGATTTGAATTTTTGTACTCAAATATCAGGGGGAATCACATAACAGTGCTGCTAAAATTGTTATATAAACCAAACAAACAATTTTCCAGCAGCAGTCATCTAGAGTTTGTGATTATCATGGAATGCATTGCATGGATATGGAGAGTGAATCACTACACCAGAAATGACCAGACAGAAGGCTTCAATAAGCACTACAATAAGAAATAGATCACAGCACTGAGCCTCCAAAAGCAGAAATCCAAACCCCAAGAAACAAACGGGAACCCTTGATGACCCGTCCACCACAGAGCCCGAAGGAGCGCAGAGCAGACCCTAAACGGCAAGCGGGAAAACCCGACAACGCAGTCCACCACGCCACAAAAACTCTGCCCGCTGCACCCTCACCACAAACACTGCATGGTAGGCAGACCGGAGGGTTCCGGTAGCCGGATGAAACACCGTAACAAAGACTCATAGTGGGGCACACCACCTCTGCGCACCAACGAGAATCAGAAAAAGAATTGTCCAGTTGAAGTCCAAGTCCATTTATAAGTGTGTAAATGTATAAACAGACACACATCATTTGCTATTCTTATTATTATTCTTTGTTATTATTTTTCTATTTCCGATTTCTATTTGCACCCAAAGATTTTTTTTCTGGACCATACACACACACAATATACATATACATTAAATTAAATTTAAATGTTAGACTAAAAATCCTTTTATATTATAATTTTTACATTTGTTATTTAATATTTTTTTTATTGTTCAATGATATCAAATATCTATTATTATACTGTTTTATTTCCCACACATATAAAATAAAATTTTCCTTCAAAAAATTTAAATTAAATTGCAAGGGCAAACCATTCAACCCATTCTAATTGATGGTGCTTGTTGAGCTAGGGACATATCACAAAGAACGGATCCACAGTTTACACAAAAATATTAAGTAGCATAACTTTTTTCAACATTTATTATAATATTAAATGTTTCTTGAGCATCAAATCAGCAAATTAGAATGAATTCTGAAGGAACATGTGACATTTTAGAAAACAGTTCTTTTAATTTTACAATATTACTGTTTTTACTGTATTTCTGATTAAATAATGGTAGCTTTAGTGAGCAAAAGAGACTTCTTTCAAAAATATAAAAAAAATCCTTTATGCCATATTTTATTATAACCCACAAGGTTATACTTTAGGTATTTTATAAAGAATGTGGTCATGGATCGTAACCAAAAAAATAAACAAACAGAACTGATCAATAAGATCAAATTCTTCCAGTTCTTCATCATTCATGTAAAATATATCATACCTGGTCTCTCATTCTCTGTGCTCTGTCCTCAGAGGCTCCCTACATGACACAATGACACAGCAGATTCAGATGAGAAGATACATACCCCTGCTTCTTACTGCAGCAGCCTAGCTTTGCAATATTTCAATGACTAGATCTTACGTCCGGAATACTAATTTAAAGACCAGTCCTGCAGTAACTCAAACACAGGACAAATTCGGGAGCACCAAACACTCCTCGGGCCCCATGAAATGCAATGATAATCAAAAACGTAACATTTATTCGGAGCTAAGAGGAAAGAACCGGTTTGATGTCTCATCTGCTGACAGAGGACAGAGCTGAATTTTGAGGTCAATTTGCTTGACCTTAATTTTATATACTTATTTTAAAAGTTATTTATATATTTAAGCCAGTTATTTAAAGCACAAAGACAGCTGGGGTGTCAGCCATCACAAGGTGCCAAAAAATGCATTCATTTAAATAATATTTGCACAATGCAAATTGGATAACAGCTGCAGAATATAAGGTTTTGAGACCTTTACATGATAAGAAGTTCATTTTAGGACAGTCCATTTTTATAATGTTATTATTTTCCACCCACAGCGCTTTAAGATTAGAACCAGCTTTACATATTGATGTTTAACAACATAATGGCTGGTGACATATGTGATATGGTTTTATCTGCGGATCAGCGATCATAATCTGGAAAAACAGTACCCTGTTTCAGAGAATCACATGTCAGCCAACCTGAAACCAACACACCCAATCTGATAGCGACCATCGCTGTCACATTCCCATTCACATCACACCAGCGATCCCCTAGACACAGCTGGAACTGTTTGACAGAAATAGACTTGTTTTTAAATGGCCCTGTGAATCCCTAGAGGAAAACAGCCATAATAATGGCAAGATCGTACATGGGAGATTCAAACCCCAATGTCAAACTCACCAACACAGCAGCGCCTGAAGAGATTATTCAGATCACATGACTGTCAGGATATGTTCAGCCCAACAGCACAGTGACAGCAGAAACAGGGACCATTAGTTTCATACCATCACAACGCTGTGTGATTTGTCCTTGTTTTCTAGTAGATGTGTGTTGTGCGACAGCAGCGAAGATGATTGTGTAACCCTAGGAAGAGGTCTGAAATATTCTTGATGAGTCATGCGGGGTTGGATGACTATACAAAGCACAGCTGTTGTTAATGTCACAGAAGAACAGGCGTATTTTGGGCTGTTTGTGCTTAAGCACAAATATAGGCATAACTGGCATGGATATTAAAAGGGATAGTTCACCCAAAAATAACAATTCTGTCATCATTAACTCAACTATGTAGTTCCAAACTTCCATGGCTTATTTTCGTCTGTGGAACATAATAGAAGCCATTCTGAAAAATGGTTTAGCTGTTTTTGTCTATATACTGAAAGTCAAAAGGGTGCAAAAACACAGGCATAAACAACTAACAAAACAAAATCAAAGCAAAACAAAACAAAACAAAAACAGAACAGAACAACAAACCAAATAAAATAAAATAAAACAAAATCAAAGCAAAACAAAAAACAGAACAGACCAACAAACCAAATAAAATAAAATAAAATAAAACAAAACAAAATCAAAGCAAAACAAAACAAAACAAAACAACAGACAAACCAAATAAAAATAAAACAAAGCAAAGCAAAACAAAACACAAACAAACAACAAAACAAAACAGGAAAGTTAGGTCATACAGGTTTGAAATTACATTCCATAAATGATGACAAAATTTTCATTTTGGGGTCAAATATCCCATTATATGCCCTCAATTCAAGCTAATATTAATTATTTTGAACTAACTGTTATCAATAGCAGAATTAATATCAATATTTTAATGTTATGGCCAGTAACCCAAAACTAAAATGAATAATTTCAAATATTACAAATGATTGTATGCATCACAATGTTATAATGTACAGTGAGAAACTTTTTAAAATCTACATCATAAAACAGGGAAAATTAACCAATCGACTGATACAATAAAAATAAACAAATCTGTAATAATCAACAGATTTGGTATCGATATATATGGGGGATCCCAACTATATAATATATGAAAGCAGAGCATATGATGAAAATATGAATGGTTCAACCCCACGTTCACATATTACATGTGCTAAACTTAGAATCTAATTACATCAGCAGATCCAAAGATAGTTCAGCTGAAACTCATATGAATGTAAAAACATCACCAGCTCAGATGAATCTTGCTGAATTCATAACCACAAAGAATGAGTATTGCTGCATTATCTGATATCAAGCGGCTTAATGCTCCACAATCTTCCCCCAAATTAAAAAATCCACCGCCCAAGGACGCCACAGAAGCCAAAACACTCCCTGGATCACACCAGAAGACACCAAGGGCACAATAAAAGCAGAAAAACAAAACAAAAAAAAACAGGCTGGCATCAGGATATGGATGAACAAAACATGTCTTGCTATACATAAACATAAAACAAGAAGGAACCTCTAGCGCAAGGATGTCATTTTTCCATTTACTCTTGCATTTAATTCTTTTAATGGTTTTCGGGAAGCCAATCTACGTGAAATGTGTTTGCGTTAGCTGTTTCTGCCTCAATGTCACCATCCTAATGGACAAACATAATAAACAAGCAGATCAATGCTCGCTACCTAGAGCTCCATCAGCAAAGTTATAGAAAGAAATGTAAAGTCAAAATCTGGCGGTCAACAGAGATTTCAGATATCATGCAAAATTGTATATAGTCAGTTTGGCTTGTGTCCTCGAGCTAGACCGCATCAGTCAGAATGACATCAGACTACGGAAGAGAGCGAGAACGAGCGAAAGAGAGAGAAACATAGCTGCATGCCTCAACAGCTGCTGCAGTCATCGTAGCCAGACACCTGCGTGCTGCTCAGGCGTGCACACACACACACACACACACACACACACACACACACACACACACACACACACACACACACACACACACACACACACACACACACACACACACACACACACACACACACGTACCTCTCACTCCATCCCGATACTGGCTGGCCACAAATAACATGCAGCGTCCGGAGGTATGCTCTCTAACTTAAGCTGTGGAGGATAAACTCAGTGGTCCCTGAGCACCAAAAGCCTGCGTTGTTGCAGTGGCCAGATCTCCTCTCACCTAGCGTGACGATGCACTACACTGGGCCGTCCTGCCTCCCTCCTTTCCCCTAGCCTCTTGTCCCTCAAACACCCTCTCATTTTCTCTATCTCTTTACGTCACTCTCTCTATGCTCCTCTCAACTTCAACCCCTCCCCCTGCACTCATCCCTCTCTTCCCTCCCTCTCTGTTTTTCTCCTCCTGTGTGGTTTCTGTTGAAGGTGGCATCTCGGTGCTCTTGCCCCGAGTAAAGGGAGCTGTTTTGTTCCTCTTTTTAATTTTTTTGCCATGCTGCAAGGTCACAGTTTTTTTACAGTATAAAAAAGGGTTGGACAGAATGAAAAACAGAGACAAAAAATGTAACTCAGAAGGAGAAAGCAAAAAAAAATAATATGTATGCAACCAGAGGCCAGCTGCATAAAATGCTTATAGTCTTAGAAAGTTAGTCATCATTATGTTTTTCTTTAAGATTTGTAATAAGTTTTTTATTCAGTTACATAGATTGGTATATGCTGAATGTGAAAAATGTAACTGATTGTGCCTCGGTTAACTGCTAATAAGTCAGATGAATTCTTAATGGGATAGTTAATTCAAAAATGAAAATTCTGTCATTAATTACTCTCCCTCATGTTGTTCTACACCTGTAAGACTTTTAATTTTTGGAACACAAATTAAGATATTTAAATGAAATCCAAGGGCTTTCTGACCCTGCATACACAGCAAGGCAACTGACAAGGTCCAGAAAGGTAGTAAGGACATGATTAAAATAGTCCATGCGATATCACTGGTTAACCATAATGTTATGAAGCTATAATATTCGCCTGAACACACGGCGAAGACTGCCACAGAAGAGGAGAAATTGCTGAATGACGTCATTATTTTTGTTTTCTTTGCACACAAAAAGTATTCTCATGGCTTCAAAAAATGAAGGTTGAACCACTGATGTCACATGGGCTATTTTAACGATGTCCTTACTACCTCCTTAAGGACCTTGAACGTAGTAGTTTCATTGGTGTCCTTGCAGGGTAAGAAAGCTCTAAGATTTCATAAAAAATATCTTAATTTGTCTTCTGAAGATGAACAAATGTCTTATGGGTTTGGAACAACATAACTAATGACACAATTTTAATTTTGGGGTGAACTATCCCTTTAAGACAACATTAACATAGATGCTAAATTGATGCTACTGGCTCCAGATAAAAAAAAAAAAAAAGCAAAACAAAACAAGTCACATTAAACAAACAAATAAATAAATACTACAATTCATTGTATTAATATTTTTTATAAAAAGACATTTAAAGCTTATATTATTTTATAATGTGCCGCAGCATAAATAGTTGCCCGCTGCTCCGGGTGTGTGTTCACGGTGTGTGTGTTCACTGCTGTGTGTGTGCATTTAGGATGGGTTAAATGCAGAGTCCAAATTCCGAGTATGGGTTACCATACGTGGCCAAGTCACGTCACTTTATAATTGCTTTGCCACAACAGCGAATTCTCCTGCTTTCACAGTATGAACTGAATTTGATGAAGAACTTCTCGATCACTAATGAAGTATGTTCTGTAGGCATGCAGGTGTGTCTAAATGCATTTACAGACATACTTTGTTCACCTGGTTGGCACAGACATTTCACCCTGTGTGTTTTTTGACCTTGTTGCTGTTATGCTTCCATTTTGTTTTAATACTTGTCTTATTACCAGCTATTCTGAGCTAAATCCCACTCATAGTTATCTGCTCTTCATATGTGGATCATGGTGAATAAGTGTTGCTGACTTACTGTTGCACCTTCAGACGGCAGCTGGCATGAAGTGGCATCAAGCTCCCGTCCACGTTCCTGAAAAGCAAATGTCTCAAGGCTGACCTTGGCTCACACCAGCGAGAGATCCGAACCGCAGAGAGCGTTCACGGAATACGTATGAGTGTCAGGATCTCAAGTTTTGTGTACATGCTAATCTAAGTCCAATACAATCTCTCTTTCACTGTATAGGAAGGATTTAACTTTAATGGGATTGTAAGCTGAATCCGGCAGGTGGTGTCCATGATTAGCTCATGTTCGGCTTTTGCCTTTAAAAACGGCAGAGCGTTGCACAACAAACACACAGAGGCGCAGTCATCTGTGGCAGCACCAACCCCCGTCTTTACCCACTTCACAAATTTCGTGACTTAAGTAGAGTGGCACCTGCCTACCACTGAAGCCAAAACAGTCCTCGGATAATTGCTTAAAAATTCCTGGTAAAAATACCATTGCAACTAGTTTAAGAAAGTAATCATTGGTGTGTCTGCTGAAACTGATCTAGGTGGACAGCTGCCAAACTCTGGAAGGGTCAAACAGCTCACTCTCAGCATATTCAAAATCAAATGAGAACATACTCTAGAAAAAAGTGATATATTTAAGATACATTTATTTCATACTAAGTATAGTTCAAATCTGTTAACATATTTACTGACATATATCGCTCGAGACTTACGGATATAAAATTATAATTGAACTATATTTGGAGTATTACTTGTGCACAATGCACATTTCTTAATAATAATATTAAAAGCCAAAATTGTGTATCAATACCACTATTGATGAGGCTTGCATGATCTTTGAATAATATTGGTCTTTAAATGAACTAAACACAAAATGAGTTTTGTAAATGTATTTGTAGTATACTTAGCATGAAATAAATGTGTTTCAAATACAGTTTGTTTATTTTTCACTATTTTTTGTACTTTTTGATCAAATAATTTTTCAAAAACATTGATATTACAAAAATTATAGAATATATATATATATATATTAAAAGGTGAAAAGGTGAAGAAAAAAAAGATTTATTTAAGATTATTTAATTGTATTTTATTGACAGGACTATTTTTAATCAAGAGAATAGGAAAAGGCTGCTGTTTTGCAGGAAATAAAATTGTCCAATATGCTGTATTTTCTAGAAAATATTAAATTTCCTTTTACAACTTCAGCACCATTTCAATACAACAGTCAATTAATTAACTACAGTTACAATTACTTGATTTTATAATGTATTTACAATATAACACACAATACTTTTCCTCAAACAGTATTTTTATACATGAAAATATTTATATTTTAGGAAGTGTATCCTTGCAAAGGGATCATCATCATTAAAAAGTTTCCTCTAATCTATGTATCTTCATCAATGCTTCACATTGAACAACCTGCATCAGTCAACCACCTTTCAAATGAATGTCTAAATATAGTCTGTTATGAGAATTTACACTGTCACTCATCATAAATCACGTTTGTGCCTTTGCCAGAGTAATGGAGAAAAATGTCCTTATGGGGTAAAAGAACCAACGCACATGCACAAATAAGGAGCAGCTGGAGGGGAGTACAAGAAGTCGAAAACGCTGGACCCTTCAATCCACAGACTGCTGTGCTCCTCCTATTTCTGTTTTATCTCTCACAGCTGACCACCTGGTACTGCTGTGAGCATCGACTCAAACACCCGCCCAATCACACACACCCATCAGCTAATGAAGCCTGGCCAGTAATACGAGAGCTGAGCTATAATACAGGATGATCTTAATGATAAGAGCAAGACAAGAGCAGAGCGGCAGAACTGGATGCTATGAATAAACTAGTTTTATTTCTTCAGTAAGTTTTAAATGGTTTAGTAAGGTTTAGATGGAAAGAGAGAACACTAAAGAGTGTAAAGAGGCTAGTCATTAATCTGCGGAAAGCTGGACAGATTATGACATCATCACCAACGTCCAATCCATTGCCTGAATCCTATTGACACACAGTACAGAACACATACAGTTGCACAGCAAAAAGCACAAAAATAATGCCAAAATCTATTTTTAAACCTCTAGTCGTTAATGCATCATCTTTGCTGGTTGAGAGACTCATAAGGAATAACACAAATATGCCTAAGGTTTGTGTTTTCTTTGAACACCAAACTCAAAGAACATTAAACTGTATGCTACTGGCTCCCTCAGTTGAGCTGAATGTTCAGGGAGAATGAAGCACCTTAAGGCAATGCCACAGTTGCTTGCTGAAATACAAGGCTACACTTAGACCTTCTGGCTTTTTTAAACATACGGTTCAAAGTAGCTATCCCTCAACAGAATAACTCAATTTTGGCTAACCCTGCAACCCTATTTTATTGTATTTTATCCCAAATCTTAGAATAGGTTTGCAAAAATGCATAAATAGGAAATGCTCATATGAAGTGAACAGAAAATAATTGGCTCATATAATATTTTGTTTGACCTTCTGAGGTTGGCAATCAACATTTTTAAAGTTTTCTCTTTTTAACACAAAAGATTATGTTTTTTTAATCAGTATATGCACAATAATTATAATAAGATTGAACTTATACAGTTCTTGATAATATTATTAATTAAACATAACTTTTTCTCTGAAAATTGCAAGGATAAAAAAACAGCAGCAATGCACCATTACATGTTTCATTGTCTAAAAAAAGTACATAAGATTTCCTTGGAAAGAAAATATGCTGTGTACGTGGCTGGAACGTCCTAAAACAGTGTTTGTGTTTTGATGAGCAACGCTTAGTTTGTGACCTCACTTCCTCTGAGGTCAGGAGGAGGTGTGTGTGTGAGTTAGTCAAGGATGGCCAAGCAGCCATACACGGAGTGTTTTGGTATTTCCCAGTACCAGTTTGGCACCCGACTGCAGACGCAGGCAAGCGAACAGACATAATCCATTCTAGCAGTATTGAGCTCACAAAGCTACTCTGGAAATATGCAGTGGAGAGGGAATTGACATCATTGACTTGTCACATTTTATTACCAGAATTCCTCATTCACCTCCAGTTTGGCCTGTAGGGGGAGCCATCGCACAATCTACATGTCTGATAATGACAATGGGAAGAATATCACATCATTATTCTGTGTTTAGCTCTTAGAGAATCTATGGAAAGACAGAAATCATTTCTGAAACTGAAACTCATTGATTGGATGGTTGCTAATGAACATATGCAAATCCACCAGATGTTATAATTGATCAAATATTAAATGACTGATTTGGGACAAGATGGTCTTGTCACATGAGATTATTCCCTATGTCTATACAGGAAGATTTTTCAAAAAGAAGCTGTAATGTATATGAATGTCACAGATCTTCTGAGATGAATTGGCGTGTTGCAGTGGCATTACCCCTGCAGCCAATTAACACAAGCTAGGAGAGCCTATACTCGACTGTGATTGGCTGAGGGCACTCAGGGGATCTCATTACAGCATAGTAGTGCAACTCTTCACTGGAACAGCCTCTGACGGCAGTTTGATCACTGGCTAAAGAGCGCCAGCATGGACGTGACCACAACTCCAGTATTCCTTTTCAACCAAAGCGTCACACTTCTTCATATTCTATACTGTTTTATATGCAGAAAGTACTATAAAGGTAACAGATACAGCTGATGTGATGAACACACCCCTAACCCTGAGTATTAGACTTTGACAGAATATCCTGCATATTAATAACCTGTGATATTAATTAGAACTCAAATCTTGTGGGGTGCTATCGGATTTATGATTTTCGCCTGATGGATGATAAACCGTGAGACTTACACGGATACGTGGAATGATTCTTTATAAAGTCTGACATTTATAATAATAATAATCTGTTTGTTCCGTCTGAGAAAATATGCACAAAATCAATAAAACAAATACAAATGTTTTTAATGTATCTATACAAATATGTATTGATTTTAAAGGATAGTTAAAAAATGAATATTACCCCATGATTTACTCACACTCAAGCCATCCATTTCAGAAGGCCTTCGTTAAAAACAAACTTCTGCAAACCATTCTAGAAATGTTATTGTTGCCAGACCTAACACAGAAAGCCTGTGGAGTGATGTCATGGTAATGACATTCCCGTGAGAGAGGCAGGGGTGCAGTTTGAGGGTCCCGGATGATTTACGTACATGCTTTCTGTGAATTGTGGTCGGAAAAAAAGAAGCACTGTGACTGTACACATAAAACACATACTGTATAAATACACTAGACAGACAGATAGACGCTGGCATGCATGAAGAACAATCCTAAAAAAACAACTCCATCTGAAGGCTGGTCTATTATCACAGAGCTGAATGGATCCGTGACTGTGTGCAGAATGATGAGCTTTATAATCCAGACAGATATATAAAGCTCTATAATACAAACTGAATGAAGCTTGGTAAACAAAGCCTTTACCTGAGCTACAGGCTACGGCCTGGAGAAGATCCAATGTCTGCAACTATAGTGTGTGTGTGTGTGTGCATGTGTTTACACCACGCCATGCAGCAAAAACCAGATTTAATGACTGTTTACAGGCCACAATGACGCGTGTTCCACACATACACAGCTGTCAGTGTGGTGACTGCCCGTGTTCACATGCCTCGACTAATTTAGAGGGAAGCCAGGACTTGTGTGCATCCTGCTGGGATGCTTGCCATAGTGAAATGGGGGAAGGGTGACGTCCGTATGTCAGGCTGCACTCTGATGCCATATGGGGACCCCCTTTATCTATCCGCTTTATGTTCTGGAGTTTTCCCGTATTTAACTGCTCACGGCGTATCAGACATTTGCAGGTTTGCTCATAAGTAGCGCTCCTGGCTTCAGAGAACTTTGCAATGACAGCAGAATTAAAAAGCCTTATAAAGCATATGCTTACTTTCATATTCTTCTTGTATTCTCAACGCACAATTTTGTCTGTTTCAGGCGTTTACCAAGTACTTATCTAAGTTTAACAAAGATTTGTGATGGATGGTGTTTGGGAGCAAAGTATTTGGCAAAAAACACCTCTGGGACTCTTACACCCTCTGATATCTCCCTACGCCTGCCTTATCCATTACCAACCATTATCACTCTACATGAATGAATAATCTGCGATGAATTTCTAATGTCCCGTTTCTCTGTTACGCCATCACACCATTTATCATTCACACTGTCTAGTGAAACTGGACTGCTAGGTGATAGTACTATATGGAAATGGACTGAGTTAAATGGACAAGCAGAGGACGGATGAGCCAGTAAACAATGCATGTGAACACCCCCACCTGGAGCCTGACATTCCCCTCTTTCCTCTATCGGCCCATTAAAAACAGCTCAGATGCACAAACCTGCTTTGCATTATGGACAAAAGGAAGACAGATTGACAGAGGACCACTTATTGGGAAAAGAGCTGCCATTTTATCATCAGATTAAGCAGAAGACCACCACCTGCCCACCTTCAGCAAAACTTATTTCAAAGAATTAAAAAATGACAATACAAAATGTACCTATATCTATATATATTAGTATTGTCTAAATAATTAAAAAATCAACTAAAACTAATAAAAAAATCACACATTTTTAATACTGTACATTATAATGTACACTATAAAACAGAGATTAATTTAGAGATTTGCTAAAATTACAGGCATTTTAAAGATTACCTTTAAATTATGGAAAAGTGCAAAAATGAGCAGCACAACTAAATTTCCCACATCGGTATCAGTATACTGATAAATTAAGCAATCTCTAACATATCAGCTGATAACGGATACGGTACCGATTTATTGCACACTCTTATCTGATCTTTTAAAAATGACCAAATGTCTATCCAGACTTAATTGCAAAACTCTGAACAAGCGATATCAAAACCCAGACCTCCACAAAAACGTCAAAAAGAGCTCAATTATTCCCCAGCATCTCCAGCGAGATCTTTATCTAGACCTTCTCGGTCGACAGAGTGAAGCAGCCTGGATTACAAAGACAGAGCGGCTGGAAGCAGAAGGGTAATGAGTGACAAGCATGCATCAGCAAAAAGACAGAGCTGCCTAATTATGGCTTATACCTCCAGCTCTGGCTCTGCTTGAACACAGGAGCGGATGGAAGCACGCATTGAAAGAATGTGAGGTACGCTTCACTTCGTGTTCCCTAGATGTTACATTATCTCAGATCTTTTGAGTGGCAGTTTAAAAGCATCTCCCGAAATGAATAATTTTGATTCAACCCCCCAAAAAAGTAAAGATTGTACACTTTGTTCCAGAGTCTTTCATCATCCGTTTTTTATTCGTTACATCTGAAGAGGGCGAGAGAAAAACGAACAGGCCGTCTCGGCTGAGGCAACGCATCATTTTAGTTTCCGCTGAAGGGATTTCCTTTTTCTCTCTCGGTCTTTCTTTCCAGTAGATTAAAATCCTCTCCTTCCAGTCTCTCATGCATAATTATGTTCATCACAAAGGATGAGACTTTTAAAAGGGCAGGAATTGCAGATGAGGCTGGATTGATTGGTTGCCTGCATGAGGTAATTGATCTGGAGTTTCTCTCATATTAGTCCTGCATCGTTTGCTAGATTCCTCTCCTGAATAGGATGATACATTTTTTATTATAATTTTTCTCTGAGCTGTATTTGCATTGGATCTTATATGAGATAATACAAATAATAATTATAATTATTACTCATAATAATGTCAATTATTAACCTATTTTCTTATCAAAAAGGTTATTTTTTCATCTTAAAAAAGTCCTTGCTATTAACATAAAAATACATAATAAATCAGGTCAGTCTGAAAATGGCAAAATGAAACCGAATAACAGCAAAAAATTTAACTCGCTTGAGATGAATGCTTTAGA
The DNA here is from genome assembly GCA_027564155.1 of Gymnocypris eckloni scoliostomus. Lineage (NCBI taxonomy): Eukaryota > Metazoa > Chordata > Actinopteri > Cypriniformes > Cyprinidae > Gymnocypris > Gymnocypris eckloni. The sequence goes on from CM050431.1 coordinate 14,575,783, forward strand.
ACAGAAAATCAATATAGTTCTCAAAAGCAGCATAAAATAGGGCCTTTCCACAAACTACAGTTTGTTTGCGGTGAGACAATATAATTGTCAAATGTGTTTGGTCTCTTGGCACATCTATCTTTGAAGAGGAAGAATAGCCAAAGCATGTCTCCCTGGTTCTCTAATATCATTCAAACAGTCCACCCCACTATAAAAGTGCCCTAAATTTGTCCGGCCTCAAGAGTGGCTTTCAAAAGAGCCTTGCACAAGAGTAAAAGAGCTTCAGAAAAGCTCTCACCGACTTAAATCAATACTTTAGAGGAGAAGAACCAAAGAGAAAGTTAAGAGTGATCAACAAACTAACTTTACTCTGTGTAAAATGACCATGAACATGAACTACAGACAACCCTTTTCATATCTAATAACAGTCTTTTACCACATAAATCGAAGTCCCAAATATTATGAACACCAAGATGATGAATAATTGCTTGAGGGTGTGTAAATAATGCTAGAACATTTGTTTTTGGGCGTACAATCCATTTAATTGTGTGCTTTTAGAGTATTTGGCTATTCCAAGTCTTTCCACCCAGCCATTTGCACTCTATATTATTATTCTCACAAACAGAAGTTGTGGAACATCTGTGGACAAAAAGACTGTGGAAACAGTTTCATGTTTGGGTGGAGAGTAAAATAGCCAAATATTTCCGACCACGTCACTTAGTCTGACATTTTCTTCCACGTTAAAATGGGAAAAATTCAGTCTCATATTTCCTCTCTAAAAGCTTCCTCTTTAGTGGCTATTGTGCCGCCCCTAGCTGTTTTACAAGGGTAATCATGTTTATACGAGTTACATAAAGGCATGCAGGCATGCACAGCTGTCAATGGAACTGAAATAATGGGGAATTCGTTTGCGGTCTCCTTTGATAAAAGTAACTTTTGAAGAGTCCTTCATATTGAGCTTTTTTGAAATGCTATAAACAAATATAGAAAAATGGCAAATAAACTATCATTGAAATGTCATTGAGAGTTTCCCGTGGTGAAAATAACAATATTTACAATAACACGCAGGAGACACAGTGGTCCTTGAAAATGATATAGTGAGATACAAAAGTGAAAAATGGCTATCGTGGCAAACACGGGCTGAAAAACTAAGTAAAGATCTTCGATGTTTGCAGCTCTGTATCATTAATTGTACAATTCAATATCTACAATTTGCTCTGGAGCAAAAATTCTGAAAGAGAGGATCATGTGATAAACTAGGTGACCAATTTCAGATCTAAAATAGTGGCCAGAGGGGACGTTTGTGTGCATAAGGTTTAAAGGGTCAGGCAACATTAAACAGGAGATGGACTGACCCATTCGCAACGAGGTCACGACTGCCATCAATTTTAGATGTGCAGCAGAGAGAAACAGCACTGGGCAATGTGCAGTGAGATGCATAAAATATGGAGCCCCAGGTGGATGGGACAGGCCAATATCCAGCCATTACTCTGGCCTTGAGCTGACAGACCACTGACTAAAAGTTACATCATAAAAAAGGCATTCAAGAGCTAACGTCTCAGTATAATGTTTACAAGATTGCGAGGCTTTAACAGAACATACCGATTTTCTTAACATAACACCATCAGATTCATTAAAACTGTCAAATAAGTGACAGTCATTTTACAACAAGAGATATAACACCTGTTAAAAGATTCAGCGCCCAGAGAAAGGACTTTATGAGCTGAAAGGTAAGCTTTGGTACGATAAGACGGGATGGATTGGATTTCAAATGCATTTGAAAGATAGGGCGATTCACTTTGTATTGTTTAGGCAGAGCTAATATAAATTTAATGAGTACTCCTGAGCTCATTCAGATCGAATAACTAGGAGAACAAGAAGTATGAATCCTTTCAAAAACAGGCTGATAGGAAAACCATTCATTCAGTTTAAAAATAAACCACGTTAGAGATTCACAGAAATCATGAAGTGAATGTTCAACTGCACCACAAAATAAAACAACGACTCATCAAACCAAATAATGTGTCGTGATTACTGCTGAATGTAACCTAATTACTCAGAGTAAACCACAACCTTTGCTCTGAAATATTAATAGATGCTAATAAGAATATTGGCACTGTGTCAGAGGAAAACGGGAAACAGTGCCTTCACTCATGATGACATGTTTGTCAATGAGGAAAAATTATTAAATAGTGAGTTTTTCCATATTGGAATATGAAGTTCCAACAATACAACACCACTTGCCATGGAAAATAATGTTCTCCTAAAAAGAAAAATACATAAGTTTGATCATGGATGAATGGATAAATAGACAGACAGACAGACAGACAGACAGACAGACAGACAGACAGACAGATGGAGACCGACAGATGGAGACAGACAGACAGAGTCAGACAGATGGAGACAGACAGACAGACAGACAGACAGACAGACAGATGGAGACCGACAGACAGACATACATACAAACAGAAAGCTAGACAGACGGAGACAGACAGACAGATGGATGGAGACAGACAGATGGAGACAAACAGACAGACAGATGGAGACAGACGGACAGACAGACAGACAGAGACAGACGGAGTCAGACAGACAGACGGAGACAGACACAGATAGACACAGACAGACAGACGGAGACAGACGGAGACAGACAGACGGAGACAGACGGAGACAGACAGACAGTCAGGAGACAGACAGACAGACGGAGACAGACAGACAGACAGACGGACAGACAGACAGATGGAGACAGACGGACAGACAGACAGACAGAGACAGACGGAGTCAGACAGACAGACGGAGACAGACACAGATAGACACAGACAGACAGACGGAGACAGACGGAGACAGACAGACAGACAGACAGAGAGACAGACAGACAGACAGACGGAGACAGACAGACAGACGGAGACAGACAGACAGTCAGACGGAGACAGACAGACAGACGGACAGACAGACAGATGGAGACAGACAGACAGATGGAGACAGACAGACAGACAGACAGATGGAGACAGACAGACAGACAGACGGAGACAGACAGACATACATACAGACAGACAGATTTCCCAGAGATCAAAACAAACAAGCATTCATGTGTCTCATATAGGCAAATGACTGAAGTTGTACAAAAATATCTGTAGACTTCTCTTGTAATCTCTCCCCACATTGCAGAGCAGCTTCCCATCCAGCCGAGAGGCCGTGAATCAGACAGCATTGCTTACTCACCCACAGACAGTTCAGTGATCTGTCTAGAGACGTGCTGCTATCTTTCTGCCACCGTTTGCCCACTTGATCAGTCAAACGATTCTGAAAAATTCCGCTGTCTCCTCTGAATATAGAACTCAAATCTCTCACGTTGATGTTGAATTGATGCAGGTTTGTTCTTCTTGCTGTAAGGAAAGTTTAAAACTGTGACATCCAATCCATGAGCAACTTTTTGAAGTCTGGTTATAAGTCTAAAAAAGCCTGGAGATCCCTTTACAAAACACAGGCTCCAGCAAACAGGTCGGCCCCGAGAGCCCCCTCCAAAGGTTTGGAAAATATTTGCAAACGCCTGGTGACGCACTGGAGGCAAACTCACGGATGCAGACAGCTAGTCAGACAACCCATAGGAAACACTGCACAACTGAGAGATTCATAAAGTTCTCCAGTAAGAGTACGACATAAAAAAAGAACAACTACCTCTATTTCTACACAGTGTTTGAGAAGGAAAGACAGGATAAGGCAGGCACCTTCAGGCGCAAATGCAAGCAGCACAGAGTAAATTAATAATAGCCTGCGCTTCCACAGTGTGCTAGTTTAAACCACTGGATCAGGTTGCCTGACATCTACAGTTTCACAAGACCTTTATTTTAAAACAGCCTAAAATCTTCCAAAAAGCAATTTCCTTTAGCCTTGATAAAACATCACAGGGGGTTCCATTTGAATCCGAAATCATTCCAGATAGTATAAAAAATAACACATTGCATTCCTGGAAGAAGGCCCTTGTCCTGGGTTGGTGCCCTGAAGGCCGATGAGGAGACTATTTTTCCTTGTGAAATGAGATCTAGAGAGTGAACTCACTAAAGATGACAGCAGAAAGTCAGCTATGAACAAGCCGGAAATGAAACGGAGAAGAACCTGAGAACTCTGCCATGAGACACCCAACAATGAGAGTTTGAAAGTGGAGATCATGGAGCTCTGGCTTACGGGAACACGATAATCAAATTCCCCCCAAAACACCGGCTTGGTGTGTCTTCATTAATTTCTATGCCAAAGACTCCTTTCTAGCTACAGTGTCCTTCCTTTGGGACAAAGTGTAATGATGATGTTGGAGCAATACAAAAGCATGTCATTTAAAGGAATACTTGATTAAAAATGAAAATTCTGTCATAATTGAGTCATTATTCAGTGAAAATATTAGTCTCTGTCATCAGCTTTTTAATCTCATTCAAGTCAAACGAGAGTCAGTTTTAAAATGTACCACATTTAACGCTACAAGAGACTGTAGCTTTAGTCAAAAACTATTGAAAAGAAATGGCTCATAAGATAAATTTGCCTCAAGAATCTGCCTATACTAGTAGTGCTTTATGTTTTTGATTCACTAATCCGAACTGGCTCATAAGAATCATTTATTTGTGAGCTAAGCCACAGAGGGAGAATCTGACAAAATAGTGACGTAAATTTCAGTCTGGTTGGGAACTACATCACATGAACACAAGGAGTTTCATCTTCATGCGAGCGATTGCCTGAAATATACATTATGTAAGCCTCGGTAGAACCACAGGAGACGATGTGGGGAAGAACCACAAGAAGACAGCAGTGAGAGAGTGCTATGTGTCTGTGGATAAAAGGAAATGGACAATGTCTTAAACAGAAGATCTAAATATGTGTGTGTCTATGGAGGAGGTTACAAAAAGACTTTACACTTCCACTACAAAACAACTGTAAAGCAAAGGATGATTCATATGATTCAGTTGAGTCTGTGGCTCACTAAACGCTAGGCAGCAAATTACAGAGCCCTGGAAAACTGGTTGGTTGCTGTGGTGAATGAAGTGGTCTTTAGTCACTAATTTTAGCCAAGCTGAGTGGAAGCACACAGTCTAGTTGAGCTATTAATGAAATTACTCTCCTAATCTAAACAAAATTATAGAACAAAATAGCATGCAATTTCGATGATAAAAAATGAATTAAGCCATTCTCTGTATCCGTTGTAGGGCCTTTTTTCACCAACCATGCATACATTTGTTTTTCAAAAACACAAACATGTACATTCATGCTGCTCACATATTATTGTAGCCAAGTTTAATAGCTAAAGTCTGAAATCAAAACTTCTCATGTGCATTAGTGGATTAGCTACGTATTACTTTTGGTGAGCACTTTCGTTACACAGAAGAAAACACTATAAATGTTTACTGTAATGACAAAAACATGGAAATAATAACTTGTGTATTTCACATAAAAGACCATTAGTATCTATAAAATAATGAGACCACAACTCAGCCTAAACTGTCTAACAGTGTCAAACCATCATGTGTGAATGGACCGAACAGGTGTTTTGCTAGAGAACGTCAAAAAAATATTTTTGCCTGATTTAAAGATCTCCTACCTTATCGTCCGCACTGAAATGCAGTATTTCCACATCAGATTCAACATGAGGGCATTTCCTGCCTGGCTGCTCAATAAGGGTCTTCGAAACAAGGTGGTATAGATCCAAAGAGGAGGAGAAGAAAATACAGTGGAGCTCAGCATGTGCTGCTTGACTCAACTCAACTCCAATCATCCAGACTAGCCGCTCCTTCCTCTTTCCCTTCTCTCAACCACAAATGGAGTCCTATGCTTGAAGTGCTCATGAGTGAGGAAAAAAAAAAATCACAAATTAATTCACCCCCAGTTCAAGTTACAGCAGTTGTTGCTTCTTCTGAAGTATAGGCGTCTTTAGCTTTGTTTATGCAGCCATACCCAAACGTTCCCCTCTGGGAGAAGTCATCTAGCAGCGATCAGAGGTTCCCTTGCTAGCCAAGGAACGGAGCATGCTATGTATGTACATCAGAGACACATCCGGATGTACTCGTTCATCTTAAGCAGATGCACTGTCAGCTGCTCGCAGTGCGTTTTATTTGGTTCGGAGGTTGTTAAATCCCGGACTGTGTCAAAAGGGAAAGGCAGACCCGCTGGGCTAACACTTACGCCAAGTGTGACACGTCTCCCTGAGGAGGCCAGGGAGGGTCTGACTAATGTTTATACTCTCAATATGACTTGTGGATGTAGTTAATTCGTTTTAATAACATCAAATGAGTGTCGTAATGGAATTTGAATGTAAAAACGCTGATGTTGTTGAGCTGAGGGAGGCTAGATTTGTCCTAAAGAACAGTGCTGGAGGAGGCTATGAGATCATAATCAAAGCCTGTCATTGGAGTAAAGGCTTGGCACGCTCCATGGAAATGGATTACTCTCAAAAACTGTAACTTATAGCCTTGCGCACCAACATTGGAATACACATGGGAAAACATGTGAGGGAAAGCCATGAAGAAAAAAAACTGGATGGGAGCCAGTAAAATTACTGAGCAGAAACATGTAAATCAAACTAGTCAGGAACCTTTTCAAATGAACTTTAGGTTGGCTTAAAGTTCTGCAAATACAGATGAGTGAATATAAAGTGAGATCGGTTTTAGATGATAACTTTTGTTTGGCTCTGTTCACCTCCTCACTGGTTTTGAAACTATTCCACAACCTTCGGGTTAAACTGTCCACTGTAATTTAAAGGGAAGGTGAATATTAAAACATTTGACAGTTTTTTTTATATAACACAGTTTTTGTTGTGAAGCCAACTTAAAATGTACAAGGAAAACTATCCAAAAAAGTACTTATGTACAATACTGTTCAAAAATGAGGGTTATTTTCATTGTTGAAAGCTGCTTAGTACTTTTGTGGAAATGGGATACCTTTCAGGATTCTTTGATGAACAAATTCATATTTTTTTTTTGAACAGAAATCATTTGTAACATAATACATGTCTTTACTGTCCCTTTTGATCAATTTAAGGGATCCCAGCTGAATAAAAGTATTCAGTTTTGATTATATATGGCAAATTCTAAGACCAACGTTATAACATTTAAATTGCCCCACATTAATCATATGGGAAGTCTGGTGTTCGATTTTCCATAGGAAATATACAACAAAATATTACGAAAGCAAATGCACAAATGAAACATTTTAATCTGCTTGCTTTCCATACCAACTTGCCTGACATTTCACATGCTGCTGAAAACAGAAACCCTTTTCAAAAGGATAGGAATAATTACCAGCACCTTTCTAAAGCAGCCTTGTTTTGTTGTTTCTGTTACTGACATCAGAATACTTCCCTGAAGACTGCCACATCCTCCAAAAAACATCCTCCCTTTCTCTAATTACTGTCCAACACATCCACACACACATATGTCTGGACAGAAAGAAACACACATACACACTGGCAGACATATACATGTTTTCTTTTTCTTTTTCTGTAGCCTCCAGCTTCTTGGCAGCGAAAGACTGAACAAAATGCAATTTGGACTAAAGCATTGCAATTCAAGGCACATAGCACACAAACACACACACAAACCAGCTTTAAGTCCATCATAAAGTGGGGGGCTGCTGTATCGCTGTTAAAGCTGGCAGTTTAATACTGGCCAATAATCTCAACGGAAGTGCGGAACACATTATGGGGATGAATTTATGACTACTGCATTATTAATGACATGAATGTGCAAGTTTAATATTTCTCTATGTAGTCTCCATCTGACATACTAAAATAATTAAAAGACAAATCAATATTTATTTGGTAAGTAGTCACATAATATGCTAAAATAAATTTAACAATACACTCATCTGGTTTACATATTGTTTAAAGACATACATTTTATCTGTATTTGTGTCCACTGGAAGCCTTGACCTTGGCACTGCTAGCATCATTTTTCTCCGGTTAAGCAATGGGAACATACAGTTCACTCCTATTTACACAAATGAAACAAAAGAGCGAGAATGAACAGAAAAGAAGCCCTGTTACTGCTTCACCACAATTACATGAGAAAAGCTCCATAAAAGGTTAGTCTTTTTTCAGAAATGACCACAGAAGGGGAAAAAAGCAACTCTTGGTCTTTTTCATTTCAGCATCCAGACTTCAAAAAACATTCCAGCCTCACACGTATGCCCACCTCCAACTGAGGTGATTATTAAAGATCTGCGCTGATAATTTGTTAGAGATTATGTGTTTGTCCCCACTTTGTGGTAAGCTACAATAGTTTAAAATGGCACGGAATATGTTTCTAGACCATAGATATACAGACGATGTAGTTTCTGTAGCTGCAGTAACAATAGATCAGAATGAGAGCTAAAGGAGAACTGAAGCCTATAGAAATCAATGAAGAACAAACTGGTGTAATCAGCAACAGTAATGATGACTGTATCATATTAATGATTGAAGCACCTGTATGGGAAGTCATATGATTTTGTTCAGAAATAATTTGTAACACATGTCGTTATATATTAATGCAGCTATAAGAGGCACCTACAGCTAAAAGAGAGTGATCTTTTCCATCAAATCATCCCGAGAATCGGATGGCAGGGTAAAATCCTGTTTCTGATAAGGCAATTGAATATAAGTCGGATTCCATTATTGAAGCAGATTTTTCTCTTTTGTTGAGAAGCTGAAAGCAGTGAGGATTTCTTTAAGACTGCTCGGCTTCCCCTATAATGTCAAAAAATGTATGGTCAAATATGTACTATTGTGTTACTATTGTGTTAACATTTTATTGACAAAAATGCCACATCCTACAACATCCTCCCTTTCTAAGATGAGTTAGTTCAGAATCAGCTACATATAGCAGGTCCTGACTCGATTTCTTCTCATACATTCCGTAGGCCACAGTGCATTTCCTGTTGAAGTCTAGCGCCTATTGACTTCAATGGGGCTGATTTGAACATTTTCAGTGCACATAGCAAACAAACACACACACACACATATGCTTTATTGTCCATCATAAACGCTCAGCGCTGCTGGCCTGGAGCTGGCTTTAATACTGGCCAATGATTGAGAGGGTCTGTCGGACTGCATCTCCTTTTGATTGACAACGGTTTATTAATGTACATAAAGTCACTGACGCTGAAGCTATTCGCTCAGTCCCATTGCGGATTTTGCAAAATAATTAAAAGACAAACTGCTGCAACCTATTTATTTGTAAGTAGTCACATAATATGCAGGATCAATTTTCATCTTACATTTTACACAATTATACACCACATTCCTTGTTTCAGTTTAACCTAATTCTCACATTTCCTCCGTCAAGTTTAATATCATTTTTTTAGATTGTTTGTTAATTCATTCATTCATACAGTAGGCTAGAGCATTTTCTTGAAAAGGAACAGAGGACAAAATTTACTTATAAATAAATGGACAATTTTTATGATGTTGGCCGAAAATGAGCTTCCCCTCTTTGAAAGCACAGCAGCCGCCACTGGTTGAAAGTCACCATCGACACTGTATACTGTGCTATATTGACAGCATTGCACTGTACAAAAGCCACGTTGTGTGGACCAAGCAGTTTCCACAGATTACAGAAGTCAATTGAAGGACACGGTTAGGCGAGAAGGTCAGCACAAACAGTTGACAGGGGATTTCCAGAGTCGCTGCTCAAGTCAAAGATGTCCGGATTCCTTAGTCAGTAAAGGTTAAGCACAACACCATAATGTTTTTTTTGTTGGTTTTTTTATGTGTGGTGGTCACAGGAGGGGAAGAAGATCAGAGACCCATACATGTCAAGGCCTGCAGGTATCAGTAATGACAGCTTCCTCATCAGTGATAGGACACCTTTATAATATAATACAAATAATTTTTGCTTGGATGGAACAACAGCTGCGCTAATTATGTCTCTATTTGTATCTCTGTTTCTGCCACAGGATTAACATCCCATGGAAACTAGGAATTACACAAGCTTCAGTCTGGATCCAACCCTTAAATGTTCTGAGATGACCGAACACCTGACAAGAGATGATGCCAACCCCTCAGAGGAAGCCAACCCTCAGACAATATACAGAATGAACCAAATTTGACCATAAGTTAAATATATTAAGTTTCTGCAATATATAAATCTATTGTAGAAACTTAATTTCCTGTAAAGCAGCTTTGCAATGATTGTATTGTAAAAAGCTCTTTACAAATAATCGTAAATTGAATAAAATATAATATAATATAATACAGGGCGGGTGAATACTTAAATCTGATTGGTTGACGAACGTTCTAATGTTGCAGTTATTTTCAGGGAAGCGCACAACAAAAGTCACTAATATTTTTGCCACAAAATTCCTGAAACATACACATGCACAGAAACATGTTGTCAGGGCTACACTGATGATTTTATCACTAATATTCTTTTGCAACTTAAAAGCTACATGACATTTCTCACTAGTGAGATAATAACTTTGTTGTTTTTGAAACAGATGTACTTACAGTTTGGCTACTAGTTGAGATGCTGTGCTGAACACTGTTGAGAGATGTGCAGACTCTCTCTCTCTCTCTCTCTCTCTCTCTAATAACTTCATAACTGCATTCATTGATCAATGGCTCAAACCTCCGTTAATAGGTCTAAAATTATGTTTTAGGATTAAGGAACATGGGATGAGAAGCGTGGAAATTAATCCTACTCACAAGAGCGTTTTAATGACAAAAACCTGACAAATGTTTTGAAATACAACATCTGAGCAATGTCTTGAGGTGTGGTAAAAAAAAGTGGAAAAATTGACCCGATGTGTGTGCATTATTTTCGAATAATTGAATGGCTCATTATAAATGATTCCTTACATATAATATAATATAATAAACTACTTAATAAAACTAAAACATTAAATATATACCTACTAAATATAAAAATTTAGTATACAAAACTACAAATAGACAAACAAATAAATAATAACAATTATAATTAGGGCTGGGCGATAATTCGATAACGATAATTATCGCGATATAATTTTCCTCTAAAACGATATAAAAAGTTCGAAAAATGTTCGATATAATGTTTATGCGCCAAAAGCGGAACGAAACCACGTGAGTCATTTGAATCGCGCCACACGGACCGTTTATCCGCCGGATCACAGTTCAAACTGCCGCGTGGGCACGAGCTCACCAGAGCAGATGCGTTTACTCGGTCACGTGATCACTAAGCAGTGCTGTGAGATCCAGTCAGTATGCACCCGATTTTAGCGGCACAGACAGAATGGTCAGTGTAAGACATCAAAGCACCGCGAGCCATTCAAAGCATAGGTTTCATCTGCTCTTATCGCTCTCGCGGTACTTTGATGTCATACACTGACCATTCTGTGCAGCGCCACTTTAAGTTGAACACGCCTACTGTGAGAACACAAGCCGAACATGAGAAACACTGTGCAACGAGACAGTCAGAAGGCTTTTCAATATGCACATCGCCATTATTTACCATGGATTTACTGTAGTAACATTCACTGCACTATGGTATTGTGGCAGAAATGTGGGATATTCACATTTAATATTATTACAGGAGTAATGGTATATAATTATAGTAAGTATGTGTGGTTAAGGCAGCTATAGTATGTGTACATTTATACTGAATGGTTTTAGACTACTGTCTTTCATACAAATAAACTACTTAAAAACCATTTAGTTATATTTTGACCATGTTATTGAGGTGCTATATGTGTGGTTTTAACTGTTTATCATTATTTAAATGTATGCTACTATAGGAGACCAATGCTTAATAAAAATAAAAACTTGGTCAGAATACATTATACCATATAAGACTGAGGTTGCTACAGATGTTACTGATGTAAAGATGTTACTGATTTTGATAATTAACAAAAATGTTACTGCATCCTAACTCAAGCTACGATCAAATGTGTATTTCTAAGAGACAAAAAAGGGATATATTATTATCATTCATATTATGAGGCAACCCAAACCGGTTTCTTGATTTTGAAACAATATAAACTCTTTAGAACATGCAGAAACTAAGAAATACATATCTATTTAGATAATTATTGTGTTAAGGAAAATTAATGGTCTGGTTTGTAAAACTTTCACTTTGGAGCAAAAATCTGGCTTTAAACTTGAAAGAAATAAAGATTTGACATTTATCGTGATAATTATCGATATCGACTGATATGAAAATAATTATCGTGATAATGTTTTGGGCCATATTGCCCAGCCCTAATTATAATAATATAAAAAATAATAACTACATTTTTTTTTTTTATTAAATATAGCATATTGCATTGAAGGACACTACTGCCCCTGCTTAAAATTTCATGTCAACTTAAAACCAAAGCTTAAAGTTCTGCTGGATGTGAGAAGCAAGACTACCTTCAAGCAATGATAGAGTGCCGGACAGAACACACACACACACACGTACACACACACACACACACACACACACACACACACACACACACGTGTGACCGGACGAAGCCCAGGGGCCCGCTGGGTACCATGCCCCACAAAAGAGGACCAGATCTGTGATGGAAACACTTGTCCGGTCAAAGAAACACAATAGAGCTAGAGTTAAATCAGCCTGACTCGCTGTAACCTCAGCTTTACAGCCCTCAACTCACAATAACACAAAGACATACTGAACTGAAGTCAGTCATGGCTCTTTACTGACTGAATAACAGCCCATAAAAGCTGATCTGAAAACTGTTACTGAGGGAGAACAATACAATGCATACAGACAAACAATGACCCTGCTCCAACAATAAAAGCATTTTTAATTAGAAATGAATTGCTCATAATGTGACAAAGAGAAGCACATTATCATAAGCCGATAATACCTTCAATCATCTGTAAAGTCAAATTTATATAAAAGCAACAAAGACGCCAATACTGAACAAAGACCTCTTACCTTTTATAGAAGCCATTGAGAGGCTGCAAGCAAAGAAACTGCCAGTAATCCAAACAGAAAGTCTTGAGCTTCAACATTTTCCTGAGCAAGAACTGATGACTTTAGTGATTTAGCACCCCTGCTAGCCTGCATAAAACAGCTGAGATCCACGTGGTTGCACCATCACACCTGACTCAGAGGTGAGTGACAGTAACTATGCCAAACGTCCCGTAGATCAACGTACAACAGGGGCTCAGAGGCGGCTGTAAATCCTTCCAGCACGAATAGTTACACCCTTTGTGATGTCTCTCACACCCTCAATGAAGATGTCACACACAGACACATCATGTGTCCGACTCTCCGCCGCTTCAGGGATGTGACACAAATTGTGTGAGAAAGATATCTGTATATACTAGTACTAATCCAGCAGGCCCAAAACAGTCCAAAAAGCATAAAACAGGAAAAAGCTCAGCTTTGAATTACAGCTGCTTCCATTGTCTGTCAGCGCTGATGACAAGAGTCCAGCTACAGCGTGCTTCACCGCAACCACAAAGCCCCCTACACCCCACTGCCTGGCCCGTATTAATTATGCTTTATCTGATGGTGTGCTCCCTTTGCCAGCCATGTGAGTGCTGAGCAGTGCTAATCACTAAAAGCACATGGTGATCAGCAGGGACGCTCACCAAACACAAGCTGGCTGATTTACAACCCCACTCTGATATGCTGATGCCCGTTGCTGGGATACGGAATCACTAGCGATTAAAATGCTTAATGGAAGCCTTAAGATGATTTTGATTGGCTGAGAGTGGGAGAGTGGGTGTGGCCAAGTCAGTCAGTGAGGGCACTGATTTTAAATTGCTTTTCAAGTTAAAATACATTAAATGCAAAGTAAAATGAGGTGCTGACTCAAGTGAAATCTCAAGTGTTAATTTTCATATTACTTAAAAAATATTAAAAAAATATATAAATAAATGTACTTCTTCATTTTGTTTTAAATAATTTTTGTTTTAATATTAATTGAGACTTGTCTCATTACTGGACTCTTAAGTGACCTGCAAACAATTCAAGAAAGAAAGGATTGTGACCAGTTACAGCAACTAAAATATACACCTTTGCTTACATAAATATCAAACATAAGATCAAACATAAATTTGATCTTGTTGTCAAAGATATCAAACAACATTTTAAACAATATTTAAATAATACCTTTAAACAATAACGTTTTTGTACATTTTAATTTACAAACACATTGTTATGCATGAGCTGACTCTAAACCTGAATACGCACAGAAACAAATGAGATGTGGAAATTGAATGCACTGAAAGAGGAGTATTTAAGCAGATGATAGCACATGCACGCAATCCATTTCAAGGTAGCATGACCAGCAATTACCAAACCCTGTAGGAGCTTATTTCTCCAGAGTATATCAACAAACTGTGTGTGTGTGTGTGTGTGTGTGTGTGTGTGTGTTTGGGATGCTCGTCATTATGCGAGATACTGCCCCTACATGCAGACGAATCATTCTGCTCCCTCTCACGCCCTCTAAACTCTCTTCAATCCATCCACAGCCTGGCACTCAAACAACACACACAGTCCTCTCGCTGTAGATTGGTACAACAGATCACGGATTTCTTTGTCTAAGTGTAAAGTGAGAAATGTTAAATGACGTTAGCAGGCAAACAGAGCTCTATAGAGTTGAGCATTCATGCTGTTTGTTTGCCAAGGCACAAAAAGTCACATGGTAAAAAATAATTCAGCAAAATATAAAATATAATTTTTTCCCCACATTTTATGATAACAGGAGCCTTAAATTGTTAAACTGAACAAAATCTCTTTAAAACATTTCCAAATAGGTTCATTATTTTTTGGCTGATCCAAATGTTTTATGACTAGTACTCACATCCCAGACAGTCAATTCACTTCAAATAAAACATCTACACTCCACCTTTCTGCAATTTAACTTGGAATTGTATTTCATTTTATGTTCCCTTTTACTTGTTTAAAACCCATAAACATAAGAGAGCCACACATGTCCTTTTTCCTCATTAATGAGTCCCAGCAAACAGCTCTTTTATGCTGCGGGTACTTTAGGGGCCCATTTAGTCACGGAGGGGGCTGGGGGATGGTGTTGCACACTAAACAAACAAGGGAACATCCATCATCCGGTTGGCTGAGATGACTGTCACCTACTTCCCCTTAGCATCAAGGCGTTTTGAATGCTACAGGATCATTTAAACCCTCCAGATTAAAAAAAGTTATAAAGTATTTACAGTTTTTACAATATATAGAAGTAAGAGAATGAGAACAATAGACAAATTACTTCTTTAAAATTCCATCGCTAAGCTAGGCTAAAAATATGATTTAAAGACTCCAGTTTCTTCAATGAGAAACAAAGCTATAATGGGGGAAGGTGTAAGTGTTTTTGAGCGGGCAGACTGGGCTAAAGCCACCCATTAGTCCTTCTTGTACACCAGGTGTTGGCTTTTCAGGACCCAGCTGTGCTCCACGTCCCCAGTAAATGAGCCACGCGGCTCTCTGGTGCTAATGACAGCGGTCAGCACCCGAGGAAGCACACGCCACACACTGCTATTAATGAACCAGTGCTCTGGGAGAACTCCGCACCAGTTAATGGCCCTCAGGCACAGTCATATGAATGCCAGTTTTACGATGCATCATATTCATGAATGACACTCAAGGGAAGGCAGGGGAAAATCTCATACTGATAGATTTGGGGTAATTAAAGGCTATATTTGTAACGCATGTATAAAATTGGTTGCATTTCTTTGATAAAAAATACAGTTAAAACAGTAGTATTGTGATTCATTTTATTTTTATTTAACTGTTTTTAAAATTTTATTTTGTCCTGTAATGGTACATTTTCAGCATCATTACTCCAGACATGATCCTTCAGAAATGTATTATTATTATTTTCAATGTTTCAAACAGCTGTTTCTGTTGTGGAACAGTGATATGATACTTTTTCATAAACCTTTGATGAATATAAGGTAAAAAAACTGCATTTATTCGATTTTTTGGTAACAATGTAAAGTCTTTACTGTCACTTCGATTCGTTTTAGGGAATAAAAGGAGTAATAAAAATATATACATTTTTGGAATCTGAATGAGCACTTTACAGTTTGCAGTGCTTTTTGAATATAAATGATTAGCTTAAAATGATAACTCTGATTAAGATAACTTTTTGAGCTCTGATTAAAGTTTAAACATGATTTTCTGTAGTATCTAGTGATCAATTGTGGAATATACCTTTTAAAATTATTCAGATAAATATTATTTCAAATGACACCTTAGATGGCTTCAGAACAGCCTTATAGATTTAAAGTGGTAATATACACACGGTAGCAAAAAACTATTCAAAATAAAAATGACAAATTTATACAGTATGAGGTATAGAAGAAAAAACAACTGTGTACAATTTAGAAGTCATCTAGACATTTTATGCCAAGTATACGCCTATCTAAACAGGAATATTACATTTCTTTTGTGTTTGTTGGACAGCTATATATATGGTACAGTAAAAATGAAAGTTCACAGAAAAATCACACCAGTGAGTATTTCACATAGAGCTACCAGCTGTGTAAATACTGGTTGGTTTCACGGTCCCAGGGACGGTTTTGATGAGACGGTTTTTACATGAGAACTGATTATATAACTATGTTTGCTCTATTGTAATGGTTACTCCCAGAGGCGTGTTGTCTCTTCAAAGACAAGGGTTTATTAAATATACCAATGAAAAAAAGCTTGGAGATGCTTTTATATCATTCCAAAAAACACTGCCCTCCCTGCAGGTAAAACCAGTTTAAGCTGGTCGCTGTGTTTTGGAACATGGTTTCTAGCTAGTAGACCATCTCAGAGCAGCAGATATATCAGCTTAAGTCGGTTTTTGGAACATGCTAGCTAGTCAACTAGCTAATACCCAGCTTGGACCAACAAAACACCAGCTACCATGTGCCAAAAACAGCTTAAACTGGATTTTCCAACAACATGTTTGTTTGTTGTCAATAACCCACCGCACTGACAAATACTGCAACACATGGCGATGTGAGATCATGTTACTGGTACTCTCTCCTAGTCTCCATCTTGTCTGCACTCACTCTGCTAACTTCATTACATCTCTTTTTTTCTCTTTACAATGTTAACATCCTTTATGACAGTGCTGTATGGCTTCTTATAATTCCCCCGGCGAATGGGGTGATGATCCCGTCAGAGATATGCTTTGCCGATAAAACACCTGAAGTGGCATTATCTGAGCTCCTCCGGTTTGATTGGCAGAAACCAATAATCGCTAAATACGGTTGAGCTTTGGCTCGCAGGCCACCTTAAAGACCCTCGAGAGGCCTTGGGCACCTCAAATGGCTAGGAGGGTATGTAATTGCAGTTATTGTCGTGGCACGTGGGCCAGATGGGGTCTAGGCTGAAATTATGAGGGTAGGCTGTATTTTCATGGCCTCAATATCGCTTCTCTGAAAGATGGCTATCACGGTGAAGAGCTCTATCTGGGCTCTGGCAGATAGACTAATTTATCTCGATATATCCTGCCGTGCTGCTATTCTGTAGAAGGTATCCGCAACCCAGGGTGATGAATTTTGACGGCCAATTGCCCACAGGCTTGAGAGAAGCCAATATGCACATGGCTGATATTCAGAATGGCCCTTTCTAAAATAAACAAAAATACACTGCTTATGGACATCCATCTGCAGGATGGATATAACAACATCTAAAACATAAAACGTGCTGTATATTCAATGCAGCTGATGTTGAAAATGTATTTTATAGCAGTATGTTAAAGTCCTCAAATCTGCTGAGGAAAAATGGTGTGACAGCTGAGGGAATTATTGCCTACTGGTGGCCCGTTTGGGGCTAAATGAACACCGGGATATGTATTTATGACCCTCGTCAGGTTCTGGTGAAAATAACGAAGAAGGGCAGGAAAGCATTATATCTTTGTCTATTTGTAGTCTGGTATTATTGTGATCACTCCCTTTCAAATGTCTTCAGAAAGCCCCTTTTTTCCCTCACTCTCAGAGCTGGAACAATTGCTGCCTGTGGACAGTCCCTGTGAGAATCGTTCAAGCACAAAGAAACACGGGTGTGAAACTCACACCCAGCTCTGGATGACATCAATTCACAACTAATTATATACAGTCGTTCCAAACGCCCTAAAGTGGATCATAATGGCACTTCTTGACATGTCTCATTTCTCTCAAACATCTAAATGGGTAAATTTGCATTCAAATTTCGAATCGGAAAATCATTAGTGCAACATAAAAAGCAAGATATCAGCACCCCAACAAAAAAAAAATCATATATATATATATATATATATACACACACACACACACACACACACACACACACAATTAGCCTACTGTATATATGCTAAAAAAAATATTTTACTAATATTTACTTCACTATTTTGATTATCTTCCTATTAAAATATATAATAATAAAAAAACAATTATTATACTTTCAATATTGTGTGTTTTTTGGACATATATGTTAATAAAATACAATTATAATAATAAAATAGCCACTTCTTGATCTTTATTGAAGATAATCACACAATCTTGTGAAATTCTCCAATTATTTTTTGTCAGTAACTCTGCCATTCGAAGAGGATTCCTTGGGCATCTGCAAGATGTTCTTTGTTTACTAGTACTGCACACCCTTCAGGCTTTTCATAAGCGTCATGAACAAGTGACCGTAGCTCCGTGCTCCCTCTAGTGGACCAAGACACAAATCTTGCAGTCCATCCCCTCATTAATATTCCACATGCTCATTTGCATTTCTTTATATGCACTCCTGCCAAAGGCAAAACACACCGTCTTAAACTCAATCCTCTTATGAACATGTGAACAGATCACCCGGTGCACAGACATACAAATTACACAGAAACAAATGACTGCATATGTAAATGAGGACAGCTGGGCGTAGAACAGGATCAGATGTGAGTTTAGCATATTAAACGACTGGTTGCCTTCCAGTGTTGGAAAGCACATGCAAACTAAATGGACTTCAATGGTGAGCACATTAAACACAATATTGCAGATAAAACATTGTGCGTATTTATTCTATGTCATCGAGGGACTTGTACATCTGAGCTCGTTGGAAACAGGCCAGACCGCTTAAAACACATTTAACCAAGGTCTAATGGTGTAAGTGTTTAACGACCACATGAGATTAAGAGCCAATTAATTCAATCACAGACCAAAGAATTGTAATTTCAGTATCGCAGGCTGAGATGGAGAGCGATTACACTACAACTCATCAACTTCGCTCATTAAGTGGCCCATAATACCAGATCTGAACTAAATATGGCTTGTTGGATGGATAACTGTAGCGGCCCTCAACACTAATGAAACAGTTATGGTCTCTCAGCTTCATTACGATCAGTTAATCAACGACTCTTTATTAAGAATCATATGCATTTATGAAACTTCCTAATGATAATATCTTATATATGGGAACTGTTTTCCTCTATTCCCTGATCAAATTATGCACTACAAGAGACAAAGAATGAACATACTTCTAGTGCAAGTGGAAACCAATGATATGGTGCTATTTGTGAGGTTGATGTGACTGTTTTGTGCGAGTGCTCTCCTCACACCGAGATGAAACAGGCAAGCCTTGATGGGTTCAACCTTTGCTTTGAAGTGGCTGAATTTGAGTGAATTTGTTGTCAGCGAATTAAATAATTCCTTATAATGATGAAAGATGAATAAAACGTTAGCAGAGGCATGCTGGTCTCCTCAAGAGAGTGACACTGTACGTGCACTACATTACTGAATCTTAATGGCAGGGGACAACTACATTTCCACATTTTCTGAAGAAAATGGGAGCATCTTGGCTGTCAGCCTGTTGCTATGCGGTTACTAGGGTGTTCTGGGTAGTTGCTATAGCATAGGTGGCTATGTGCCTATATCAAAATATATATAATGAAAAAAAAAACATAATATGAATTTAAAAAGCAAGACACAAAAAGGTTGAAATGCTTTATCATAAATAAAAATTCTATAAATAAAATAAACACCAATATTTTAACTATACTGTTATTTTTTTAAAGTGTAATCGCCTGTCGGATGTTTAATACTGTGTCTAAAACAACACATTTAACAAATACAGACACAATATCAACCAAATATTTGTTAAAATATTATATTTACTAAATTTGATCAAAGATGGGTTTATTTGCAAAAATTATATAGAGAGATAACTCAGTTTTTTTTTTCAATAAATGTAAAACACTCTTGACACATTGTACTGCTGTAATAGCAGTTAAAACATTTTTGAGTAAGATGGCAACTTCCTACTGCTGATTGAGTCGGCCATTTGAGGCCCAGAACAAAGTGTTCCTCTCTCTTACAGCAGACATGGTGCTCTTTAGTTGTTTCACATAAATACCAAAAATCCTTAGGGACACAGAGCCAGCAAAGAAAATCCTGTAGGCTATTTTTTGAGGGTCATAGCATGACCCAATCAGCAGAGGCCTGTCAGACCCAATGGGCTTTCATCATCCGTCTTTGAGGGCCAGACTAGGGAACATGAACCGGTTATTGGTCTCACTTCCTGTGGTTTAAGATAGCAGACATGGGGATTTTCAGATCATGGTACTGAATTTTCTGTTTCTGCACCTGCTTTCTGATTCCAACTGAAGAAAACAACATTTGCCATTTTAATGCCACTTAAAAGGATCTGAAAAACATAAGGGTGAGTAAAGCTGTGGTTTAGCGGTTAGCATATTCACGCCTTCTGTCATTTTCCAATCATGTAATTAGTGTAAATTATTGTTTTTATTAAAATTAAAATGGATGCTGTCTTATTGGGAGAATAATGCTTTCCCTACACCTGCCCCTAACCGAAAAACACCATTGAGGCATTTTATTTTTTCACTTATCGATTATAAACTTCATTTTATTAAAAATAAATGTCTTTCTGATCTGATATGTGATTTGAAAAGGAAACCAATTTTGCAAAAGGCAGATTCAAACTTCAGTCAAATCGATCAGTCAAAATATCACTGCTATGTGCTTTATAACTTATGCCACTGGAGCCACAATAGCCTGGTTCATTTTCACAGAATGTTATTTACATATGAAGTACGATTTTTTTTTTGTAGAAAACAGTAAATCACAAAAAAATGCCTTTAGCTGTGTTTTCACAGAGAGGGTCACATTTATATCAACAACCTATGACACTTAATCCAAAAATTTGACACACCTATGGTAAGAGTTCACGCACATAACCGGGTTAGAACCGGTGACAGAGTAATGCTTTGCCACCATGCTGAATCCTGCTCGTCTGACCTCAGTGCTGGAATCTGCCTCTCGCCGGCAGGCTAATGTGAATGCTTTCCTCCTGTGAGGCATGGCACCATGCCACCTCTCATTACTGTCACTGACACGACTGCTGCCATCGAGCTCTAAAAACACATTCAAATCACATTCACGCACAATTCGCAAAAAAATTGGCTGTAGCACTAATTTGAACTGTGCATTTCTAAAAAGCATGATTTGCAATTG